>CM060706.1:73989504-75352004 GCA_030686995.1 Artemisia argyi
TAATCTAAGAAAAAAAAATGTTGGGTATGAAATTATTGAAAAGTAGCCCATGTGACCAAATTTCTTGGAAAAGGACACCAAATATTTCAAAAGAGAATAAGATCTTATTTGTACTTTTATTTATTACTAGTTTTATTAGAATATTACATTTTTCAATTTTATCTATTACTCATATTTATCATTTAAAGAAAAAAACCCAAACATATATATATATATATATATATATATATATATATATATTATATATATTATATAACAAAAAAAAACGTGTGCAGTAAATGGGCTGTTAAACGGTTGAATTTCAAATTCAAATTCAATAGCGGGATAATTTTTGAATTCAATTATGTTCAAACAGCCCTATAAATACCCATTCACAAATTTCATCTCTCAAACCAATGGCTAATCACAATTCACCAAATAACGGTTCGGAATACAACACCCCTCCTGAAGATTTGTTTCCAGTTTTCCAGTATGACAATCAACAACACAATAATCTACCGCAAGATTTGTATCCAGTTTTCAGTATGACACTCCACCCCACAAAACACTCCACCTGAAGTTCTGTTTCCATCTTTAAACAATCCACCACCACAAAACCCACGACCAAACAATCCACCACCACGGGCATTGACTGAGGATGAACTGTACGAGCAAGACATGCAAGAGTTGTTGAGGGTTCAGGCTGAGGAATAAGAGGAGAGAAGAGCTCGTGAGGAGTACTGGTTAGCAAAACGGGCTCGGAGAGAAGCTCGTTGTGCATATCGAATCGCACATGGATTGCCCCGTGTGTCAACGAGTGATGACGATTCGAGTGCTTCAAGTGACGAGGGCTGGGTCTCGGATGATTCGTTTTACTGAATCGTAGTTTTATCATATTGTAGTTTAGGGCTTTCAATTTCCGTATCGTTGTTTTATGGTTTAATTAACGTATCTATGTTTAATGTATTTTCGTTTTAATGTTTAACGTATTTTCATTTCGTTAAAATCTTACATGAACTTACTATATAAGTAGTATTTTTTTTATACAAAGAACATGATTAAAAAAAAAAAAAAAAATGACGGCGTGGGCTGGCCACCACGGCGCAACAGCCGACGGCGCCACCCACGGTGTCGTGCGCCGTCCTCTTTTCTTGGCTGGTACCATGGCACGAGCTTAACAGCCCATGGTACCCTTCTCTCTAATAAATGTGTGTTTGTTTAAAAATTAATTAAAAGTACCTCTGTAATAAATGTGCGGATGGTGTGAAAGTAAAAATGTGTTTAATTTTCAGATGTGCGAATGTACATTGTTTCCATAAATAAATAAACAAAAAAAATGTGTTAGGAGGGAAAAGTTTGGAGGGAAATTTAAGCGGGATATTCTTTGAGGGAAATATAAGGGGGGAAATTTTGGAGGGAAATATAAGCAGGAAACTTTGGAGGGAAATTCAAGCGGGAAATTTTGGAGGTAAATTAGAGCGGGAGATATATGGAGGGAAATTCAAGCGGGAGATTTTTTGGAGGTAAATTAGAGCGGGAAATTTTTTGGAGGGAAATTGGAGGTAAAGTCGAACTGAAATTTTATATATATATATATATATATATATATATATATATATATATATATATATATATATATATATATGTTATGAATAAAATATTGTAAAAATATATGTTTTAGGTTTAAAATTTAATTAAATGTACATGTCAATAAATATGTGGTTGTCGTAGAAATTTAATTTTCGTATGTGCGAATGTGCGAGTGTGCGAAGTACATTGTTTCCCATAAATAAATAATCCATATATTACATAAATAAATTTAATTAAATGTACATGTCATAAAAGTAGCCTTTCATTAAATACGTAGTAGTTATAAATTTAATGAAAAGTAGCATGTCAATAAATACGTTGTGGTTGTAAAGTAAAACTGCATTTAATTTCAGATGTGCGAATGTGCGAATTGGACAAATGTGCGAATTCTATCCATATATTACATTGTTTACAATTACTCTAAAGTATCCTGTAACTTTCATCTTCTACACAATAAAACATGAATGGTATATTTAGAGTATTTTTGTCTTGTGAAGATTTAACATTTGGTGCTTCACTTCCAAAAAATATTATGTACGCAGAATTTGTTAATGTCGCCAGGAACAAGTTCAACATCGGGCAAGAGTATGATACTGTCCTATCTTACAATGTCGGAAACAATTGCGTCCACATAGTTGACGATGATGATATGGCGTTTTTTACATATCAAGTTACGAAAAGGAAATCCACCATCTTGCATACGGTATATATTAAGAAGATTGAAAAAAGCTCAAAGGTAAATGCTTCTTCATCTAATACTTTTGAATTCGATCTTAACCTTCTTCCTGATGGATGGGATGAAAATGAAATTTACCACACATATAATCAACCTGTTTTATCAAACGACCAAGTTGATCAACCTGAAAATGAAATTTACCAAAATACCGAAAATGAAATTTACCAAAATACCGAACCTGTTTTATCAAACGACCAAGTTGATCATAAATGGAAAAGTAACACATTTACCTATATGCCTCCTCCCCCCAAACATCCATCACATTTGCCAAAAGTAAGCGTCGCGAATAATTGCAAAAAAGTTATAAAAACGGGTGATGAATTTGATAGTAAAGAGTTATGCGCGGCAGAAATTGGTGAAAAGGCTCTTTTAGAAGGTTTTCAATTTAAACCAAGAAAATCAGATAGGTTTAGGTATGATGTAGTTTGTAGGGGTAACAATTGCGAGTGGAAGATAATTTCATCTTTGGCGCCAGATAGTGGGAAATGGGTAGTAGGAAAAGTAAACGACGTTCACACTTGTGACAGAACAGAACTATTTCCCGATCACCGAAATGCAACCGCTAAATTGTTGGGTCATTTGTTGATACCGAAGATGGGAGATCCTAGTCGGGTATATAAGCCAAAGGACATAGTAAACGACATCAACCTTGCGTACAACATAGACGTTTCGTACAAAAAGGCATGGTGTGGAAGAAATATAGCATTGGAGATGTTGTCCGGTTGCCCGAAAAATTCATTTTCACAATTACCGTATTATTGTTATAACCTAAAGTTGAAAAACCCAGGATGGGTAACGCATATTGAGACAGATGATGAAGACCAATTTGAGATGTTTTTTATAGCCTTTGGCGTTGCGGTAGAAATTTATGACTATACTAGTGAGGCGATGACCCGCCGCGTTGCGGGCGGGCATGTTTTTTAGCAGAGGTTATTTCGTAAAAATATATTTGAGTGTTTTGGTTGTTCTAAATATTACGGTAAATATTTGATTAGTATTTTCTTGAGCATTTGTTAGAAAATTTACTTGTATATTTTTTTTTTGTCATGATGTATAATTTTTGCTCCTTATTTTTTTTTTATTTGTTATTACCTTTTTTTTGTCATAATATACAGTTTTTTTTTACTTTTTTTGGGTTGTTTAAAATAAGTGTTATTTATAGAGGTTAATATTGTGTAATTGTTGTTGGGCTTTTTTTTTGTTGGGTTTACATTTTGATATAATAGCTGGGCCTTTGTTTGCTTGTTTGGTCGGTTATATAATATATAATAAGTGGTTTGGGGAAATGATAAAGTTTAGGGTTTGACTTATAAGATCCGTTGCCTGTGAAAAGCTATGGCGCTCAAGTTCCCTAAATTGCTGAAGACAGTGGAAGAAATTGGTGATAGACGCATCCATAAAGTTCTTCATTGCATCTTAGGCCGGGAAAAGAAGGCTTATCAGAGTGATAAAAGAGCTTATATTGAGAGGATGGAGGAGATTCAAGCGAGGGTTGCGTATCGGCATGCCATTATTTTAGAGCTAAAGAAGTTTGAAAAGGATTTAATTGTTGATCAGGGGTTGGAAGACCTGATAAATGAAGAAAAAGAGGACTTGGCTGAAATGGGACGCTTGGTTCAAATGAGTTATGCGGCGTCTCTGCGCGTTGCTCAGAAGTCTGTGACTATGAAGAAACTCATGAAGCCGGAGTAGCCTTGTTAGTTTTTATGTCTTTAAATCTTTTGAAGGGTCCTGTTATGTTATGTACTTTTGTTGTATGAAGTGGCTAATGACCTTTTAGTGGTGCAAGAAGTATGTAGGTAGTGTAGTTGTGTATTGTAGGTAGATGGAAATGTGAATGTTAGTGGTACTTGTTGTATGTCTTTGTTAATATTAATAAAAGTTTAAGTTATCAGCTATCTCAAAGTTTATTGACATTTTGTTGTGTGCGAGCATATATGGGTTGTCTAGCATTAACCTAGTTCAAGACTTAAAGTGTGCTAAGTGTGGCTTTGATTTGGTTGTGTGTGAGGATATGATTTGCCTCATTTGCCTAAAACATAATAAACCTAGTTGTAAGTGTGGTCAGTGTGCCCTGAATATGATAATGTTACTGGAATGCCTAAAATTGGATTGGTCTGGTTCAAGATGGCAAATGCTATTTTGTGAATGTATGGAAGCCTCTTTACGTGTGATCATAAGGTTTCTTTCCATCTGTTATGTATACTTGTTATTATACACTTCTTTGACTGATCTACCATCTGTTTGGCGTAAATTCTTTGACTAAGTACACCTTCTGTATTAGGTGTGCAAAAATAGATACAAAGAATTGCTCAATGAAATAGTTAGTACAATATATATCAAAGGCAGCATTTATTTAGCATGAAAGGTATGCCTAGACAGGCATGGTACAAAAGATTAAGCGAGACATCTGTTTCACAGAATAGTTCGGTCTACATGCTTTTTGCTAGCTATTAGGCGTAGACATTTATATAGATAGATATTTACATAGATATTGTCTTAAAGATGCACTGTAGTATTGTGCAGGTACATAATATACTTTGCATATAAGATGGTCATTTTTCTTTTCCGTTTGCGATCTGCAGGCTGAGTTTCATTGTTACGCGTCTTTTAGTTTTTTGACGGATTTTTCTGGCCCTGCATCCTCGTCTTTGTCTTGCTGGAATAGAGATCTGTGAACATTTTTCTTGCTTTTTTCTCTTTTTGTGTCTGATGTTTTGACTTGACTGGTGGCTTCTGATGGTGGTGTTGTCATGGTTTCTTTCTTTTCGCCTGTTATTGTTGGTGATAAAGGTTGCATGCTTTGTGTGTCCGTGTTGGGTGGTAGAAGGCTAGCATATGTTGATGTAGCCTCTGCAGTTTTTCCTGTTTGTGAGGTTGTGTACTCCCAAGAAGTATCCAAAATGAAATGTGGCTTTTCTTTTGTGAAATCCGGATCAAAGTGTATCTGGAATACCCTTTTCTTCCCTTCCAAGGCAAGTAGCTCTTCTGGGTAGTCGTAAGGATCTCTGTTATTGGTTGCCTGGACCAATTCTTTGCAATCCTTGATCATTGAATCTGCTTCATTGCTAAAGCACGTGACTGTTGCATTGCTAGTGTCATCTGATAATTCCAATCTGAAGCAGTAACTGTGTAAAGAATGCAGAACACCTTGTTTAGGATTTTTTTTTTACGAAATAGGACACTATTGTTTGAATATTAGTTTTTACCTGTAAATGACATCGCTTTCAGAATCTAGTTGTTTGCAATGGGGATGTGCATGTCGGTCACTGATTTTCAATTTACAGTCCATGCATTTTTTAAAAAACCATGGCCTTTTTGTTTCTACTTTGAGAATTTCAGCAACGACGGTGAACCTTACATTCTGCAATAGTAAAAGTTGATGGATTTGTTAGGCTTTATCTTTGAATGTTTGCATTGCAGGTCGTGATTACCTGCTGGTTTTGCGGATTCTCCTGAATTAGATCCTTGAGGGTGACACGGTTTCTGCACATTTCTTCTGCTGGATCTGCACATCTCTGGTATTGTATATTTTGTATTGTTGGCGGATCAATGAACTGTTCATATCTGTATTGTGATTAGATGCGTGTTAGTTTTCTATCACATCGTTAATAGCAATATTATTTGATAGTATCACTTACACTGCTAGGATTTCATGATATTGTGGTATATCTGGGTTAAAATAGTATGCTGTCGCAGCTGTGTTTGAAAGCTGGATACCTGGAGTGTTTTATTTATAGATTAGCTTATAAGTAGTAAAGGTTTAATTGAGTATAATTGAAAAAGCATACCGCCATAGTATTTAACCAAGCAAGAGCTAACTGCCATAATCACTGGTTTTTGGGCTCTGTCATATTCCTGTGCTCGAAAATCATTGGCTTCCTGATTCTACAAAGTAAACCGAACTGTATGTCCACTGTTGAAGATAAGAGATATTTGTTATAAGCAAATTTTTAAACGTTAAATTGTGAAGATAAAGGATCTATATGTACTCTAAATTCTGAATTCCAATGTCTCTCCAAATCGTTGAGTCCTTTGTTTGCTTAACTGAGTGTTGTATTCCAGTTACATATTGGACACTCCCAATATAGTCTGCAAATAGAAGGCGTAATTTATATACGTATAAGGTACAATAATGTTATATATGCACGACATTTATACCTGTCAGAAGACCTTCCTTTTCGTCTACTTTTGAGTACAGGTCTTTATACTGAGCAAAGTTGAAATAGTGATTTGGAAATCCCGTGTCTGGCGTATCTTTAATGTCAGTGTACGTGCCAAATACTAAGGAAAGTGAGTGGGGAACCACTTGCATCCATGTCTTAGCATCTTGGAAACCAAATCCTATAATTTTGCAAGTTCTATTGGTTTGGAGCATGTCATCAAACTTAGCTTTGTCACGTAAGTTAATGTTTGCTTGTATAGCTCCTCCCTACAAGCAAGATAGAAACGGAGAAATTATAAGAAATCTGTTTTGCTTTTGTAAGATAGTATTGATATATTTAATGATGTGTTTTGAAAGTAGAATAATAAAATAGTTATTGCACCTGGCGGTCAATTAGCATGCAACAAAACAAAACCGGTCTCCCTTGCTTATTTGTCAGTGCCCATTTTCGGTACACTTTTACATATATAGCTTTGTTTGTGTCTGTGGCTTTTAGATTGGCAAGACTGATGTCTTCTTCTTGCGTGACAATTTCTTTGCCTGTAGACTTTGATGTTTCTAGAATGCTAGAAGGCTCAGACATGAGGCTTACATCTGTTTCAGATGATTGAGCAATGCTAGATGCCTCTTGCATTTTCCTGCACGTTAGACTAAAGGTTTTGAATATGAAAATTGGGAGGTTAAGCAAACTATAAAGGATGCATAATAATGACCTATGCAAATGAATTGTATAGAGTAGTAAGCAATTTGAAGAATCAGGGAGCTTTTATATTAACATCTAAAAGTTTCTGCGCATTCATTTAAGAGGAAAAATACAGCAACGAAAAACCTGGGCAAGTGTAACCATGCGTAAAAAATCTTTGTAAACGACATTCTTAGTTGTATTCTTTTCTTTATCCGGTTGTTGTTTTATGAGTATTTTTAATCCGTCGGGAGATGTTGCCCTTGACAAAGCAACGTAGAGTTGACCATGGCTGAAAACAGGTTCTGGTAGGTAAACGCCTATCCTGTTTAATGACTGCCCTTGGCTCTTGTTGATCGTCATTGCATAGCAAAGCTTTATCGGGAACTGTTTCCTTTTAAATATAAACGGCAGCTTTTCTTGTTTGTCAACTAACAGAATCCGAGGAAGATAAACTTTTTCTGATATTCTTGTGCCAGTGATGATCTTGGCTTGAATAAGCTTTGTAAATATTTGAGTCACGATCATCCTTGTACCGTTACATAAGCCACCAGCCAGGTTAAGATTTCTTAGCAAGATTATAGGTGCACCTATTTTCAGTGTAAGTTTGTGTGGAGGCAAGCCTAAAAAAGAAAGTGTGTTTAGGTATTCTTGAGGGTAAAGTAACTCTGTAGCTCCTCCATCGTTTGCTTTCGGTACAGCTTCGTCTATGCTTGTAAAAGTATAAGAGTCTCCGTGTAGCATGTCAAGCACAGCCGAGTTGATGGTATCAGCAATGTTGTTTTTTGGACATACAATGGCTTTTTCTTGGAACAACGCTGCAGTTGGCCTGTGAAATGTTTCTTCATCATATATAAAACTGATTAGCTCTTGCATAGCGGTGTCGCTTTCAGGAATACAAAACTTCTCTGGTATCTGAATCCAGGATGCGTTTTCTGGTTCAATTTCATCTGGTTGGCCAATTGTACCATCGCCTACTTTTAACCATTCAGAAAAAGAAGCGGTTGCATGATACTGTTCGCTGGAGATGCCTCTTTGACGCAGCCGCATGTTTTGTTCAAGGCGAACAATTTTGAAGTAGGGCCATAAATACGATACTGTTATTAATGAACCGATGATTTCATGCTTCACAGCATTTTTCTTTACAGGCAACGTTTGCCTAAAATCCCCGCCAAGTATGACTGACTTTTTCCCGAAGACATTGATAGGCTCATCAAGGATGTCCCTTAGTGTACGGTCAAGAGCTTCAAAACATTTTCGGTCATTCATAGGAGCCTCGTCCCATATTATAAGATCTGTTTGTTTAAGTAATTCTGCGATTTGCGTGTTCTTTTTAATGGTGCACAGTGACTCATCAGTTAAATCAATCGGCAGCTTGAATCTTGAATGGGCTATACGACCGGACGGTAACAATAACGAAGCGATTCCAGAAGAAGCGACTGCCAAAACAATCTTCCCGTCTGCTCTTAATGTAGAAATGATACTTTTCCAAACAAAAGTTTTTCCCGTGCCTCCGTGACCATAAACAAACATGAGTTTCTGTTGCCGGTTACTAACACCATTTATAACCTCTTCAAAAATTCTTCGCTGCTCCGTGTTTAGCTGGCTAATCAGTCTTTCACTCTCGGCTTTTAGTAAATCACGGTTATAGCATCTCTCCTCCATCACTGCTCTATTTTTCAGTATCTTTAGCAGATAAGATGGAGGTGATTGTAGACCAAAATCTTTTAGCGATCTGCCATAGAAAGTGAGAATTGCTTGCAGCTCAAACATAAGGCCATGCTCCAAGTCATCACCATTTACATGGAGCTCTGGTATGTGTAAAATGTCAGACAATATTAATGGGATATCTTCGGACATAGAATCTGTGTGTGACTGAAGGAGTGTTGCTGGGCTGGATACGTCACAAAATATGAGGATTTGGCAGAAAAGATATCTCATTTCTGAGGCAGTTGCTGATATAGAAGCTTCTTGCAACGCAATATTCCATTCTTGATCGCCTCCAAGCAATCCCATTGCCTCGCACGCTGCCCTATATGTAGAATATGTTTGCTCACCAACTGAGCAGATGTGCTGGAATGAAATTCTACCTTTTTGATGGCAAAGCAGCAATCTCAAGTAGAATAGATCGCCAGACCCTGGGTGTACATATGCAAGCCGACCAATAACTGAATTGCTATTTCGACGCCTGCGCTTCCAGTACTTCCCGTCTGCGTACCAGACAAACTCTCTTAGAAAGTCCAGGTATGTCAGATGCCGGCCATCTGTATTGTAGTAGTTATAGTTTAGCCACTCAATTAGTGTTGTTTTCTTGTTAGAGTCATTGTCAACAATCGACTGCAATGGCTGATTTCTCCTAAAATTGATCCTCTGCATATTTTCAAGATGCACTGCAAGTATCTGAACGGCCGGATCCCTACTGTGTATGCTGAACCCGAGAATCCTCCAGCATGCCTCGTGCGGTCCAATATATCTAGCATCTTGGAAATTTTTGATTTCGTCAACATGCAATGGCTGCCTACTTGTACTGGGACCTGGATCACCAATGCCTCTTGAAACTTGTGCAATTATTCGATCAGTTCCTTTAGAAATGTACTTGAAGAGATATTTAATCAGCATCGCCCACTCACAGTACTCGACATTAATGTGAGCATAGAAACGCATGCATAAAGTACGACTGTAAGGGACGACACACGCATTGTCAAGCTCGACATTTTGCTTCATTGTTGTTATGCCACGGTCCCTTCGGCGATAATGCACATAGCCTTTTTTGTCGGTAAATGTGGGAGGACAAAATGGTTTGGAAAAATTTTTAGTGCATTCATCACCGCGCTTCATGCATGGTGCTGATTTGTTCACCAAACCGCATGGCCCGTGCATCATGAACTCAGAAATAACTCTATGACCATTAGGGTCGGTTGTCGGATCCGGCAACTCTGCAGAAATATAGATGTTTATATCTTGATCAGTCCTTATCCGCGAATCTTCTTTTACCCATAGTAAGAGGTGGCAATGCGGTAGGCACAGCTTTTTTTTTGGTCTTCATATTAAAAGATACAAAACATAAATGGCTTCATAGAGTATGAGAACGCAGTTATAGTGTCATGCAAAGTAAGCATGCATGCATATATAAAGAGTAAATATATTCATTCATTGCTAATGGCAAGTAGATAGAGCATAGGCCAAAAAAAGTTAAAAAAAATAAATAAATAAAAAAAAAAAACCATAAGCAGCAAAAACACATAAAGAAAAGGTAAAACAACAATGGCTGGGAACAAATCAATGAACATAGATATACAACACTTACCTCTGCTACAAATATCCTTACCAATTTGACCTGCAAAAGGGATACCAACAGTTAGGAAGAATAAAAATAACAAAACATATGAAGCACATCGTAAGAAAGAATGCAAGATCACATGCATTTACCTTGAGACAAATTCTGTTACAGGTATATATTTTTTTTTTTTGGTTCCTGATCTTTTTCACTCTCACTTTTCTTGGTCCAGGTTCAATGATACCTTTTTTTGGTAGGTGGGATGATATGGAGAAGCTTCCTAAAGTAGCAAGAAGTATAAAATACACGTGAGGTTGAATGAGAAGCCATATGATCTAAATAGATGATCAACACGTAGGCCATAAAGAAGCCATTTTTTTATACGCTTTGTTTTTTTTTACACCAAAAGCAGCAGGAAATACAATGTATATCTTAACAGTGCAACACATGGGCTTGACAGATGATGAACATGTATCATGGGCCAGGGCTTCCAACACCACCAACATGGGCCATGTAAGCCGCCTTTTTTTTGGCGGGAGAAATCAGTGCCTAAACGGCAGCGTATCGCACCATAAATTAATATATATATAATAATTAACTTTTTCTTTTTAATATGTAGTGTATATTGTTATTGTAAATCTAATACTTTTTTTTATGTTCTAGATTCGGGCTTTCTTGGACCATCTACGCCCACTAATAATAATTGATGCAGCTCATCTTAAAGGAACATACCTTGGTACAAATATGCTCGCCGTTGGAATGGACGGAAATAATCAGATTGTTCCACTTGCGACCGGTGTATCTCAGGGCCAAACTGGGAGATCGTGGACATGGTTTTTGACCCACTTGAAAGAATGCATCGGCGAAGTTCCAGATTTGGCTATAATATCGGATAGACATCTAGGAATACAACAAGCTTGTCAAACAGTTTACCCGAATGCATTTCATGGTTTTTGTTGTAGGCACTTGGAGTTGAATTGCAAGTTTGGACAAAGTGACAGGCTTAGGGCATTATATTGGAAGGCATGCAAAGCTCACAAATTGAGCGAAAAAGTCAAGAAGCTCACCAGAAGCTATTGGAAGCTGGAGTTTTGTACTGGTCCAGGGCATATTGCCCAGGAAAACGTTACAATTATATGACTTCGAACAGTGCAGAGTCAATCAACAATTTAACAAGACACGTTCGATATGCTCCTATTTCAATGCTAATGGAATACTACAAAGGGCTTGTACAGTCATGGTTTTGTGATAAACGAGTAACGTACCAAGGTATACATAATTAAATATTGTTATATAAGTTATATATCTATATTGTTTAGGTTTATTATTATTATAATTATTATTTCAATATTTAGGTGCACATGCGGGTGAACTTAGTGACTGGGCAAGCGCAAAAGTGAAGGACAGAGTGATTAAGAGTGCTAATTGGTCAGTGAAACCCATCGACCATAGAAGGATTTACGAGGTAGATGATCGTAGAAAGAAACATATTGTAAAGTTAAAGGAATATAAATGCACGTGTCGAAAATGGCAACTATCTGGTCTCCCATGTGGTCATGCTATAGCTGCTTGTAGATTTCAAGGAATGACAAGTTGTAATCATTTGGCGAAGAAATGGTTTAGAACAACTACACTAAAAGCTACATACCAAGCGTTGGTATATCCTCTTGGAGAAATTGAGAGTTGGGAGCTTCCAACTAACTTGCAGGTTGTAAAGCCACCGATTATGGCTAATCGACAATCTGGAAGACCAAAGAACAAAGATAGGATTAGATCACAAGGTGAGGAACCACGAGAGAATTCATGCCAAAGGTGCGGTTCGGCTGCTCACATACGAGGAGAATGTAATGCACCATTGCCAAAAAAGAACAAAAAGGTAAATTATGAGTGTAACATATGGTTTTATTATTTTGTATTAGATTATTGTTAAGGATATTAACTTACTAATTTTGATTGACAAATTATAGGCAAACAAAAAGAAAATGAGAGCCTCGATTGACCTCCAAAGACTACCACAATACCCACGCGGAAGCTCGCAAGGATCACGATACCCACAAGGAAGCTCAGAAGGATCACAACCATCAATGTCACAAACCTACCATCTAGATAACATGCCTGACCGGTGATTGAAGACATTTTGTTTGTCTTAGAAAAAAAAAACCTCTATCTATGTACTTTAAAGTTTGAGACATCTATCTATGCACACATCTATCTATGTAGACCTGATAAGGTCAACAGTCGTAATGCAATTCAGTTTTCCTACTTCTGTTGTCCGATAGCAAAACAACATGCTTATAACATTCACACATATTTGATAAGCTACAAGCTAACATGGCCAATACTTGATAGCTAAGTGTGTACAATAACAGGAGTTCAAAACTTAGGAGATTATGTTCAAAACAAAGTGTGTACAATAACAGGAGTTCAAAACTATTAGATTCAAATACAGCTTATCTTGTTCTCGAAATAATAACGTATCAAGCTCTCTCGATATGCAAGTGCTGCCTGGGTTGGATTATCGACATGCAAATGAATTCCATGAGCCAACCTGTATAAACAAATTTTAATCCAAAAGTGATCTCAGCCTTGTGCTTTTACATAAAAATAATACATAATTTCGTAGCCTAGCTTAACTAAAAAAAATTGTGTCCAAGAAAATACAATATACACTAGTACATGAGAGATGTGCAAATTATAGGCTTTTTTAAAGTTGGTCAACATGTCAGGCATAAGGGTTTTGCATGTCATCCTAAGTCAGGCATAAGGGGTTTTGAGGCGACACAATCTTCTGAATGGCAAGACATGTTTCTACCTAAGAAAATGGCGGAGTTTTCAAATGAACTTGTAACAAAAGATGACATAAAACTTCAGGAGCTAAGGATCTTGGCTACATAGTTAGATTCTAAGTTAACTTGTTGTAACGTCTATGTCATGTATATCTATGTGGTATGTTTAATGAAGCTTAAGGTTTTATGTTTATGACTATCACGATCTAATTACTAAGGTGCAAAATAGTAATAGTAAAAAATAAACATGGTCGATTAATAACCTGTATAGAAACATGCAGGCAAAGACTCCGCAATCACCAAATACCCCACCCTGCTTTGGAACGTTATGTGCAAGACGAAAGCTGATCTTGTAATTTTCCGGGTCAATACGTTTCTTCTCAAACACACCTGTCTCCCGTAGAATCAAGGGAAGATTGACCTCTAAACATTTCCTCATTTTCAAATACCAATCACGACCTTCCTCTTCACAACGATAAACACTGTCATAAAATATAACATTTCCGGTCTGTATGTGAAACTGGGCAACAGACCAATGTTTCTTAGGCTCGTTTATCGGAATGAACACCTGCAAGGTATACAGAAAATAAATAAGATTTGTTGGACATAAAGATTTGTTGGACATAATTAAGATGACTAGATGTGTCGGAAATAAATACCCGGTCAACATCAGCCCATGCCAATTTGTAAACTTGGTTATTAGCATAAAATAGTGGCACCGAATCTTGAAGTAGAAGTGTCAAGAAGTAACTGCTAACTACGGACCAATCTGCAAACGATGGTCTAACGTGCCACAAATACATCACCCAAATCTCAATGCGCTGTAGATTTTTAAGAAAAACAAAATAAAGCTATAAGATTTTAACTGAATGACTCGTACTTGAATCATAGATTTTAACTTTACTTTAATTACCTCGTCGCGGAACCAGCCTTCACGAGTCTCATCCATCCCAACAAAACATAACCAGAAACAACGATCTACAACTATATCATTGCACCAAGGAAACTTGCAACGAAAATAGCTTTCATTATTTGTAATAAAAGCCTCCAACTCACGATGAACAAAAACCTTATAAATCCTTTCTGATGGCCGTTTTAGGTCCTAGACGTTATAAAAATGAAGACATGTATAAACTTAATCGAAGTGGACTGTAAAATGAATGACTCGTACTTGAATCATAGTTCTTATTCACACTGCTAATATCTGAAAAGAATATAGACCTTACCTCTTGCCAAGGTTTGAGATCTCTACATTTCTGGATCATATAAGGAGTTAACTGGGAGTTTGTTCTTTTAAGTTGATCCAGGGTAGGAACTTTCACATCATCATCTACTTCCTTAAATTCCGGCCTTAGTACTAATTCATGCTGCCTCTTCTTTGATACAAAAGTTTTTTCCAAAGAACGTTGCATGTGAGGGGCCTTGAAATTCTGGTTTCTAAGCTGCACATTTTTTTCCTCTTCCTTTAGGACTCTCATCCTCTCTTCCCTTTGTGCAGATAAACGTCGATTCTCAGCCTTCTGCTTTTCAGCTGCTACGCGTTCTTGCGTAGCCAAAAAAACACAATCCTTCTATAACACAAAATACGAATACAGACCAACTTAGAATTAACTTTATATGTCTCAAAATCTATTATTGTTAAAATTGTACAAACCTCTTCGACATCTTTGTCAGATAATTTCTCATCTTTCATAAACTCATCCTGGATTGTTGACTCTAACAAATCTAGAAAATTTTGATTTATATTTGTGCAATACTCATCACCAAGATCAGTATCTTTGTAATGATTTTCGAATTTATCCTGTAAATATATTAAGTAAAATGTAAGAAAAACAGATAATAAACATCTTGTGATATTCATGTAAAGAAAAATTAAGCGAGAATTACTTTTTCCGGTTCATTGTGATCTTTCTCATCAAGTTCGTCCAGAAAGTCTTGCATATGTCCAACCTTCATTTTTCTGTTAATATACTGGGTAATACAAAAGATCAAGTACATGAATTAGTGACTAAACATTTTGGATAACGAATCATATAGTTAGGATATAAACAAACCTGAATAATGGTTTCAAGTTTGTAGACCCGTGATCTCAAACTGTTGACCTCTGCAGGTAACATCAACAAACCATTACATATACCTTGCAATGTCCTAACACGATCCTGAAGAGCATCAGAAGACTGTTGTGCTGGAACTTCATTGTCTATACGATGTATTTTCGCACGAAGTTCTGATTGTTTACGCAGCCAATCTTCAAAAAGCCCTCCACTGTTGACAACAGGCACAGCTCTCGGTGCATACCAGTTAAAAAACCTAATGCCTTTGGTGTACCATTCTGAATGAGCCTCAGCTTTCGTAGGATATAGATCATGGTTTGTTTCTTTCGCCTAACAAAATATACAAACAGAAAGTGGATATCACAAAATGCCTAAAAAAAATCATACTCAAATAGTAGGAGTGGATATCACAAAATGAACACTTGCCTGGGGAAAAAGCTTCCCGAAAGACTCCAATTCTTGGAAAGGCACCTTCTTAGACCATGAAAGTGCTCTTGGGATAACATCGATGTCCTTACTCCACCAACGCAAGCTCTGGGTAGAAATCTCTAAAATCCATATCTGACAAAACTAAATACGTTAAAAGAATTACTAGTAATATAAAAATAATTTAACAGAATAATTTGTAGTGCATAATTCTGACCTTGAAACATAAAACAAACCCAGCTAAGGAATATTCCAACTTCCGTTTTGAGTTGATATTTCGAATGGCATCGTACAACTGTCTCCAAATGTGTTCCCCCCAAGGAAAGTCATTCCAGCTTTGAAAGTCCTCAACCATCCTAAGATATGTATCATCCACCACAGATAACAGGTCACGCCCCATAAATATGACTTGAAGTGATAGCAAAAGACAAACTCGTACCGCGTCTTGATCAGATACTTTTGTAAAAAGCTCTTCATCCTCAATCAAACATAGGAGATCTATGGTTTTTAAATTCTCCCCTACCTTCTTCGGAAATACACGGTCACGAAATATGATATCACCACTTCTAAACTTACGGAAACTAGGCAATCCAAATTTAAAACCAGTTATAAGGTGAAATTGACGGCGTCCAAAATGCAGATGATGTCCATTAACAACATAAATTAGTGGCAAATCATAGTGCAGATCATCAGACTCAATTTGTTTTTGAAGCATGTAATGTATAAGACTATCTTCGTTCTCAAAGTAATTTAAATCCAACCATGGACCAAAGCATGTTGACCGAAACTCTTGACGACGATTTTCAGATAATCTGTCTTTAATCAATTGGAAGTAATGCAGTTTGCTTCGGATGTGAACCTTGGCAGCATATTCCTATATAAGCAAACAATAACACAAAGAGAAGCAACTCAGTTAATTTAACCAAACACACATAATAAAACTGAGTAACTATAGTAAAAATTTTATGGCACGTACTATCGCTAAGTAAACAAAATGACAACCTTGTAAAGGCTCCTTTCCAGAACCATGAGCTATATAGGCCACCAACAAAATTCATCCTCAAACATGAGCTATTCTGGGAGGGCATTTGCAATCACCAATGACCTAATAACGCACTTAACATTACGCCTACGGTCATACCTATGCTGTTCAGCGTCACATACTAATGGCTATGTCTCAAACTACATGATGTCAATAACCCACAGTTTGTTTACAACGTTAGTAGATACACCATGTGCCAATGGAGTGAACATGTAACTGTTATCCTGCAAACTCATATTACGACACTGATAAATTGAACATAAATTGATATATAGGCCACCAACAAAGTACAAGAAAATTGGTCACTGAAACTGATAAACTGTTGTACATTACGACATTGATAAACTGTTGTAAATTACATAAACCAAGTTATCATTATATGATATACATAACAATAACTAAACATTGTTCATAAGAAAACCAAAATGCTTTGGTTTATCATTATAGTGTTGCCATATTGTACTAAGACCCTCATCTTTGTTCAATACACTATGATTTGTTTTAAAAGGGTGTACATCTTCATAACTGTAAACTTCTCTTCTTAACTCTTCGAGTGTTTCACTTGGAAGTTGCATATTTGGTGGAGCATTTGGCCCATACCTCTCAAATATCTCCGGAAAGATGACCTCTCTGAGTACCATTAATGACCAACCCCGGTCATCAAGGGTATGCTCTAACTTCAATCGTTTACTAGTAGACATTATGGTTCCTACCAATACAAACAAATACTAAGGTTCCTACCAATACAAACAAATACTACAGAAACATACGAAGTACTACAAAATTGCATTCACATAGACCGTCGAAAGTAGGCGTGTATACTAATCCTCCCCACATCTCTCAATGATCCAACTATAACAAAAAGGTCCTTTGTTGCTGGTCAGCGTCACATACTAATGCCTTGGTCTCAAACTACATGGTGTTAATTTTAGTGCGCCCTACATCAATTCTATTCCAAGACCTATATACACGCCTCTCACTCGTTCATACTCATTTCTAAACCTCATATTTTTCCATAAAACACTTACCTCTCATCTTTAACATTTTTTATGAAACTTAGCCTCTCAATAACGCGCTTAACATTAACACATGACCATTAGATTATGCCTACTAACGCACTTAACATTTGCAATCACATTACATATACTAACATTATATGAAACAAACTGGCAGCTTGTTATCTTTCCTCAAATTGTTCATCATTACGTGAAACAAATTGGGTTCGTGTTTCACATTTGATTCGAATGCATATATTTTAAGTTGTGACATACAGTAGTGAGTGCTAAGCAAAATACTTTTGGCCAAAACCAAGTTCTTTTAGAAGGGACAAACCAACTAGCAAACTGGGTTCGTGATGCAAAATTCACAATCTTGTTAACAAGATAACAACACTTCCCGCAATTTCATAGCATTTACACACTGATGCAAAATTCACAGTTAGTTTCCACCACATTGATGCGCATAACGGATCATCATCTAGCAAACAAAACTGTCTTTAAGGCCGAAATAACAAACAAATCAACTGTACTTTTCACTTTCAATGAATTATCTTGTTTATAAGATTCAGAAGTATGCGAGATTCATCATCAATAAAACTATGAAAATCCATCTAACAGAGTGACAAAATTACAACGACCCTAGACTTAAAACTATGAAAATCCAAAAAACCAAACGAGGAACCCCCGCCATCCAAACCCAACTAAATGCGAAACCACTTAAGTGCAATCACCTAGGGGAGTGTTACTCTAACAGAGTGACAAAATGCATCTGTAAATTTAATCAAGAGAAAAGCTTACCATTTCAGTCTCGGTTCATCTATCTTCTATGAAACTTCGAAATGTGCGAATCTCAAAATTACCCGGTTGATGTTTATGTGTGTGGATTTGAAGAATTAATAAAAATGTTTTTATTTAAGTAAAATTAAAATGAAATAAGTTAATTAAAATAGTAATATTTAATAAAAATATGTCAAGTCAAATCATAGGAAGAAAATCTTTCCAAAAGATTTGTGGTCTTTTCCAAGATATAACATGGGGTAGCCGACTTTCGCACGATCGCACGATCTAAAATCAAAGTCAAAAGCCACTTGGGGGACAAGCGCAAGTGGGGTGGGGCTGCAATGATTGGCAATGTTGTTTTGTCTGGGACACGTGTAACAAATTTAAAGGGATCGCACGATCGCACTTGACTAAATTGGGAAATGGGGTTGAATTTGTACTCAATAAATAAACTCAAAAAATAAATGTCCTGATTTCGGAATTTGTCCTTTTTCTAATGATAGTTATGATGAAGTTAGGGTGTTTTTTTTTTTTTTTTTTTCCTTCTCTAGACTAAAACCTTTATAAATATATGTGGAGTCCACCTTTATTAGAGCTACTTAATAGAGAAATGTTAATATTTTTTGTCTTAAGAATATAAAGGAAGTAAGAAAAATATGTTGGTCATACTTAAAAAAGAAATGTTATTAAATATTTTGTGTACTCAATTCTTAGTTTTCTTAACCAATATCCTACTATTATACATAAATAAATTAAAAAAGAAGTGAAGTTTCAGATTCTAACGAAGATTAGGTGAAGGAAAAAGTAAAACTCCGTTCTCGAGTTTTTTTTTTTTTTTTTTTTTTTTTTTTTTGGTTTTTGGAAAGGAAAGAAAAATAAATGCTAAGATATAAAAAAATATCTCATATTCGCAAAATTTTCAAAGAACAACAAGAAAAGGTACGATAAGATAAGTGGGATGACTTTTGGCAATTTTGTATCTTCTAAAACGATTTGGAAGGATACCAAATAGTCTCATTTCGTTCCTCATTTTATTATTTCATTTTCTTTGTTTTAATGAAATTTTTAGAACGGAAAGTGACATCATAGGAAGTACTAAGAGCATTGAGTGTAGTCACACACCACCAACGCCATTCATACGTGGCAAGGATTTGGCTTGAGCCAACGCTAAGTCACCATAACCCCCCAACCCCCTGTACCATCGTGTGAGTGAAGCCCCGACTTGCGCAAAAGAGCATTTTCTTATTAGTTTTTTGTGTTGACTTTGTGTTTTGAGATATGGTGGATCCCAAAAGTGAGGTTTTGGCTTGAGCGATTGGAGATATGGTGTTTAATGTGTGATTGATAGGGTGAGTGAAATCAGAAAAAGTTAAGTTAACATGACATAACACCGTTTTTTAGTTTTGACTCAAATGACTACCTGATTCTCTAAGATTATATAATCCAATATATTGAAAGTAGCACAAGTTTTTATCATTTTTTCTGATTTCTCGTTTTAAAAAGTAGTATTTTTAATATTATTTTTTTTAGAACGGCAACTAATGATCCCACAATATACAAATCACAAACTATCTCACACATCGTAAGAATGACTTGAACCCACAATTATTTCGGTTGAAAAGTACCACCACAAAACTTTTTTACAATCTCACTATGTATAATCTCTTGTTCAAGCCAAGACCTCAACCTATAATCTATTGAATATTATCGCTAGACGCTAGGTTAGTAACCCTTCCTTTTTATTCTACAGAGTATAATTGAAGTTTTATTAAAAATGTATTTAAACACTACTTTAACATGTGGGTCAGTTTTACAACGATATTTTTTTCACCTACCGCATCGTATTTCGTATGATACACTTTAAGCTTGGTTTTGGATATATATGTTTACTAATTATGAAAAAGCAAGTCAAATTAGCAACCACTCATTTATCTTATAGTTATATTGACCTATTTGGTCACTCTAACAAAGCCAAATCCGAATTGTATACCCAATCCTAATTTTTTCAACTAGTTTCACACCATTCCAATATTTAATAGTTTTGTTATGAACATAAACGAGTAGTTTTTAACAGTATAACAAAATTTTGAATGTAAATATGTAACTATTTAATTTTCATAATTTGATCATTTTGTGCCGGGTTATATAAAAATGAATTTTCTTTTATATGAGTCTGTTAATTTGACGTAGATGTACTTGTTTTGTATGTATTGTGCAAACTTGAAATTTGATCCAAAAAATTACCAATTTTTAGTATTTAGAAAAGAAAAAAAAAATAATAATAAATACTAAAGCATATGGAGATAATAGTGTGAAGCAGGTTGAAATTTTGAGAACGGTGTCTCTCTAGTAAAGTTTGCAAGTTGTATTTTGCTTCTAGGTAGACTTTTAAGTAATTAATAAATTAATGGACGAGCCCACCTCAAATTATAAAAAATGACAAGCAACACAACGCTTACGTAATTTAGTTAAAGCTAAATTATAATTTGTACTAGTATAGAACAATTTATGATTATTTGTATAGAACAATTTATGATCGATTACGTAACTTCGAGCCATTTCTGATCGATTGCATTTTTCTCCGCCACCAGTGGCCACGTACAGTCGCACCTATGTCTGGCCATCATCCTTAGTTCCTTACGATAGCAGCACGATAGCGCTCTCTTGCCGCGACTTGTTTCTAGTTCTTTTTTTAATATAATCTTTCCTACCTTTTTAGTTAGAGATTCTTCGTCGATCTGAAAATTTTGATATAATAGTGCCAGCAAGTGCCAACTACAAAAATGACTGACAGTACTTGTATATGTATAATCGTGAGTTACAAGCATCCAACAGTTATATGACTTTATCCACGGAAAATAACTTAAATAAATAGAAGAGTCTAGACCATTACGTTGATAAAACAAGATTCTAAAGTCGAATATCTAGCTTGCTCATACTACTTTTTAATTTCTTTTTCCACGTACATGATTAAGTTACAACATTGACACGTGATCGCTATCCAAACAGACTGTAGGGTCTTATAATTTATTGATCATAAATCATAATGTTCATTTGCTCTGTATATATTGACAACAAAAAGTAGGACTATATATTTGTGTTTTGGTTTATTTCTCCTTTCCTTGGCCACATTTTCATAAGACGTAACTCAATCTCTCCAAAGTCGAAACAAAAGATTGTGATTGCAAGTTCCGCTAACAACATGTGAGATAATTTATCGTGTATATATAATGAGATAATTAGATGTCATTAAAAAGAATATATAAATCATTTTTTGTATATATATTGTGAAAGTTTGAAGTGCCGAAAAGACTATGCAATTTACATGTAAAGTTTTCATGATCATGCGAAAGTCATTGGACGTATATGACTAATGATTCCCTTTTGGCATAAAACATGTAACGCACGGGGTACAAGTAAGAGTTTCTGGAATCTTGTTACCAATAAAAGTAGTTAATCAAATCTATGTTGGCGGCTAACGAATTCATGAAAACTCAGTTTAGACATTTTTATAAATTCAATGAACCGAAATGTTAAACTATATTGCTCGATCAAGCTAGTAAGCGTAATTATATATTTGTATTAAAAGGCAATCTAGCAAGAAGCTAGACTAAATTATGTTACAAAGTGTTAAATTAGTTAGAACAAAAGAATTTCTTATACCAGATTAAATCTTGACGTCTTGTTTAAGAATATCACTTGTACATTTGGTGCTACAAGTGGTCACCTC
The DNA here is from genome assembly GCA_030686995.1 of Artemisia argyi. NCBI lineage: Eukaryota > Viridiplantae > Streptophyta > Magnoliopsida > Asterales > Asteraceae > Artemisia > Artemisia argyi. The sequence goes on from CM060706.1 coordinate 74,011,750, forward strand.
GTTTCATGACCGCTTGAATTACATCGACTTGACGAGTTTGTTGGTTGTTTGAGAGGCCGCAAGAAATAGCAGAATTATATTGAATCCGCTAGATTGGCAATGTAACAATGATGTGGTTATTGACATCACAGTTTAAAAACGTGTTAGGAAAAGTTGAAATTGATTCTGACGTTTATGCAACTTGTGTTAAAAAAAAAAAAAAACTTTTCCTTTTGTATTGTGATTAATTTATTTCGTGTTCATACTATTTGAAACGCGATACCAGACATTTTAAAAAATAAATAAATAAATTCTAAAAAGCCCCTGCAGGAAACGAGATACATTCATACAAACACGAAACATACTATACAACTGAGTAGACGATCGAGACATCATACTCTCATACAAAGATTAACGAATTACACAGAAAAACACATTCAATTCCCATTTTTTTTCTTCACGATATTCATAAGCTAAAAAGCTGAACAAATACAACAAAATGGGAAAATGAATGGATTATAAGAAATATTAACGATCATTGTTTCGGACAACACCTTCTCCAGCATCTACATGTCTTCCATCGGGTCCAACGTTGTTGTTGTTGTTGTTATTGTTATTATTGTTGGTGTTTGTCATGATACCAAGTGTTTCGCCTGTTTTGGTAGCAAAAGAAGTGATAACACCAGTAACGTCGCCAAAAACTTGAGCTTTGATCTTTCCTCTTTTGATGGATGGAGCCATTGTTGAAAATTGAAATTTGATGAATGAGTGAAGAGAAGGCTGTGACTCTGTGCCTTTGTGGTGGGGTTTTTTATGGTTTATATAGGGCCAAAATGTGTGCAAGTGATGTTTGGTCCTCTAGTCCTCAATATTACATACACTATTATATAGAACACAAAGTTTTGATACGATCCAAAATTAATTCATATCTTTTCGTGTTTTAAGTCACTGATAAAACTTCATGAGGTGTCATTAATGAAATTTGCTACACCAACATAAAAGTATTCACAAAAATAAAACATTCGTTGAAGTGTCAGCTGGTGATTGGTATTTGTGAGATCAATCACTCCCTGACACCTCAGCGAGTGGATTGTTTTTGTAGATGTATTATTGCTCATTATTTTTAAGGTGGAACTGGCGCACTTTTTTGAAAACAAGTACTAAAATCTACTCTTGTTAAACCGAATAATCAAAATCAACACTATTTTTTCATGTTACCAAAATCGACATCGCAAGTAAATACATTTGCCCTCACCACCATTTGCTCGCTACTTATACATTTTGATCGCCATTTTTTTTAAACGGTTATTTAATGATATAAAAAAAATGACATGCCAAGCAAATAGTTACTATGTATCAAGTTTGCTTGTCACTTTTAAATCATTGAAATCACTCACCAAACGATTGTACATATTAAATGAAACAAATGAAATCACTCATCAAACCACTATACATATCAAATGGTTTTCTTGTTACATGATTCAAATATTAGGCGAACAAAGAAGTTTGCTTGCCACATACATATGTCAACACCCGGTAGCTTAAGAAAGTATTTTCCTTCACAAATTAGCGAGCAGTGGAGGGGGAGCAAACAAATTTGCTTGCCGCATATTTTAAAGCGAGCAAATGGGAAGGGAGAGCAAACAAGTTTGCTTGGCACATACACTTGTCAACACCATATTTAATTTGGAAAACAAAATAGACGTTTAAGTGTACAAATCTAATTCACCGCGGGCAAATTAAAAGGCGAGCAATTTTGTTTTGCTCTCTAAGTCATATTTTATAACACAAAAATCTGAGATGTGAAACATTTTTCAAAATGTTCATGGAAATTTTCACACTTTGTGTTTGGTTCGGTTTTTTGGGTGAAGCCAATGCTCTGGTTGAACCAATGGACTTTTGGCCTAGCTAGTGCTATCCGTGAGGGTGCAATCGTTTCCAGTCAAGTACATGGTTATGAGTTCAAGTCCAAACAAGTGTTAGATGTATACACAATGTGTTGTGCATTTGTGTCTGCGAGTCAGTTCACCTCATTCGAGACCCAAATAAATGTACCATGTTTGTAATTTACGTATTATGTGTCGAAATTTTAAGACATATTAATGGTACCAAGAAACAATTGATTCCCATAAAACTTTGATTCATTAAATGTGGTTTAATTTATTATTAATCACTTTGATAACTGGATGACTTATTCAAGAATCAAAACATTCTTGCTAATAAATCTCGATATGGATACACTTAACAATTCAAGGTCATGTTATTTCAACCTCAAAGTTTTGTTGGAAGTTTGTAAAGAGTTACTCGTAAAAGATTAAAACAGTACTTGCACTCACGCGCATAGTGCATCTTTGTAGGGTCAGTATGTGTCCCTGGAATAAGATAGCTTCAAATATTCTTTAGATACGATTCACACTCTATAAATATTATTTTTAAATTTTAAAAATTTAGAACATAGAATATGTGACGTGCACCCGGCTCGAGCCAAAAGGACAGGTTTTGTGTTTAGCTTTTTAATAAGGTTTTTATGTTGAGTTTTTGTTTTTAATTAGGTATGGTTGTTCTTAAAAAAATGTTTTAGCTTGAATTATGAGGAACGAGCTTTAGTTTTGAATGTGCTGAGATGACATAACTTGACACCAAAAGTATCTTTAGCTTGAGTGACTGTAACTCATGCACTTATGTTGTTAGCGTACTACACTAAAAAAAGATAAACATGCCAACAGCAAGAAATACTTTTTATGATTTGCGCGCACCATCTTATTAAATACGAGTAGTTATACACACATTTTTATTTTTATTTTTATTTTGGTAAAAAGTGGATTTTGGTCGTACACTTGTTACATGGTGCGTATACTACTTTTGCATTGGCATGCCCAGAATAACTCATGTACGATATAAACTTGTTCATTAAATTTGTTAGCTTGGTGGTATAGAAAAGTCGGTTAACAATTAAATTGTGAGTGATTCGTGATTTTATTTATGTTTCATTAATCACAACTGATTGAAACTAGTTTATAATTTTGAACGGTTAGTTATGAGTGAATAAAAAAATAAAATTGTAAATGATAGGCCGTAAATGAGTAAGTTGAGGTTAGTTGTAAGTGAGGAGAGAGCTAGTTGTGAGATGTTGGGATGATGTGACACCCGTGGGTCTCAAATGAAGAGTTTTACCTTGTCATGGCACCTTCCACTCTAAAGATTATTATATATTTATATTCGTAACTAATTTGTGTATAGGACAAAAAAACATCTAGAAAGAACTAGCTTAAAATAGTGTCCATTAAAAATAAAAAAGATAGTGTAGTCGTCATTAATACTCCCGAAAAGATAATAATGAAAATAAAATAAAATTCGTCAAAGGAAAGAATACTGCCACGAAATGAGACCACTGATATTTAAGGGTGTTCTGATATCAAATATTACAAAATTAGTTGAGATAAAAATTAATGTATCAAAGTAATACTTCGTAATTTTTTATCTTTTTTCTTTATTAGAGCACGCACATACAATCTTATGCACCGATATTATTACATATGTACACTTTCAGAGGTTCATCACAGCGGCTAACTGAAGGGTTTCCGGGAGATGTCTGTCGACGACAGTGAGGCTTTTTCCGGCAAGTGTAAAATTATTTGAAACATGTCCACTTTTCCTAAATGCACATAATCCGAAGTTTATGTATTACGTGTCTACTCTATAACATTTAGGCATGAGTTATAAGGACCCCTAGGGAGGGTTTGTGGAAGAAAGGTGTTGCCGCCGCCTGTACTGTCTGCTTTAATGCTTGTACATTTTGATTAAAATAGGTGAGACCCCCCATGTATACCCCGTCCTTAATACACCCAATGCCAAATAGCTGCCAAAAAGCACAACCCAGAAAACACAATATGGGCTCCAGCCACACCTTCGGCAACCCAACATTTAACCATGAGCCGGACATGCTCACGTGCGGGTCTTTGGTCCCATTCCAAAAAGGTGAGGATAGCCGGACCCCCTGTAGGGAGGGTTTGTGGAAGACAGTGTTGGAATTATGATATCATGACATTCATATATTATAAATCAAACACATCAAGTGAGCATAGCGGAAGTAATTATAACAAGATCATATAACATGTAATTAATTAATCAATATTAAATAGTAAACATACCTTTGTGATTCTAGCCCGAACAAGAATCAAATTGCAATCTTCAATCAAGAACCCTAATTAGGGTTTATGTGGATTATAAGAATTACCCCTTACATCTTTTGTAATTCAATCCAAGAATCAAACAATAATGTGTTTGAATCACGTTCTTGTACACACGTACTAATTCAAGAAAAAGTTTATGCAAGTAAATTAAACACAAAACTTAGTTGAAGTATGAAAATCGAATCCCTAAGGATTGTTTTAGATAGATCGATTTTAGACAAAGAGAATGAGAGAAAACACCAAGATGTGTGTGTACAAGTTATGAGAAAACAATACATCTTGGATTTGTATATATACTAATTGAAACTTGGAGCTCAAGGCACAAAGGAGGTGTAGAACCTTCCTTGGCCGATTGGTTTAGGTGTCCCCAAAGGGATTCCGGAACCTTCCCTTGTTTCCAAATATTCATTAGTATTACTTTCCTAATCTTCGTTAATAGGTCATTAGTCATTTAGCATTAAATACTAATTACTATTACTAGTTTTGTGTTTATTAATAATTACTTATAACATTTATAAATAATTATTTCTTTTTCTCTTCATACGTATTGTGTGCAATCCCGTGATCTCGAGTTCGATCCTAACATACGACTACTAAAATAATGTCCATAATCTAACAGCTCCCACTTGGACATATTTTAATAGTGTAATCACATCGGTTAGCGTCTTGCAACACGCCGATGCCTCTAGTACGATCTCGAGTAAGGCTCCTGGAAAAACCTTTTAATGATTTCTCATTATTATTATTGTAACACCCCAACCCGACAAGGGTAAAGATATTACAACAATGGTTTCACATCAGATCAGAATTAAGCATACAATTACAGTAATACAAAAGTTTCAAATAAGATTTAGGATCTACCAGGTTATCAAGTCCAGATTTGCTATCAAGTCTTCTAATCCAAGGGTACACTCTTTCCATAACCCAGCTTCCTACTAAAACCTGCCGCAGGAAAAGGAAATGCGGCTGAGCTTAAAAAGCCCAGTGAACAGATACATATACAAAGCAATGATAATAAAACAGAACTGACATATAGTGCATTGGAGAAATAGAATAAAGAATAGATAAAAGAGGAATAGAATAGAAAGAAGAAAGGATAGTCATCTACCACGAGCCCAGAAACTCAAAGTCAATCTCAACATCACAATCTCAAAGTCATAATCACACAATCATAGGGGATACCTCTCAGGCAACCAGATAATATGAGGGGTGTCCTCATGTATCATAATAGTGGAGTAGCTAGCTCCCAGAGATTGTGAAAGGCGTGTATTGCACACAGCACCAGTCACCTCAAAGTCAACTCAAAGTCATAGTTGAATCCACTAAACAGATCAGATCTAGGATTGCAATCCATACGCCCCTTACTCAAAGTCAATCTCAAAGTCATATACTCAAAGTCATAATAGCCGGCAGATAATCATAAAAGGGACGGCGTGAGAAATCATAATAGCCGGGTAAAGATATTACAACAATGGTTTCACATCAGATCAGAATTAAGCATACAATTACAGTAATACAAAAGTTTCAAATAAGATTTAGGATCTACCAGGTTATCAAGTCCAGATTTGCTATCAAGTCTTCTAATCCAAGGGTACACTCTTTCCATAACCCAGCTTCCTACTAAAACCTGCCGCAGGAAAAGGAAATGCGGCTGAGCTTAAAAAGCCCAGTGAACAGATACATATACAAAGCAATGATAATAAAACAGAACTGACATATAGTGCATTGGAGAAATAGAATAAAGAATAGATAAAAGAGGAATAGAATAGAAAGAAGAAAGGATAGTCATCTACCACGAGCCCAGAAACTCAAAGTCAATCTCAACATCACAATCTCAAAGTCATAATCACACAATCAGAGGGGATACCTCTCAGGCAACCAGATAATATGAGGGGTGTCCTCATGTATCATAATAGTGGAGTAGCTAGCTCCCAGAGATTGTGAAAGGCGTGTATTGCACACAACACCAGTCACCTCAAAGTCAACTCAAAGTCATAGTTGAATCCACTAAACAGATCAGATCTAGGATTGCAATCCATACGCCCCTTACTCAAAGTCAATCTCAAAGTCATATACTCAAAGTCATAATAGCCGGCAGATAATCATAAAAGGGACGGCGTGAGAAATCACTCACCCACACATGAGTCATGCCAGCGGTGCATCACAGACATGCCTATGGTACCTCCATAGGTAGGGAAACATAAATGGCTCGGGTATCAAACTAAGAGTCAGGTCTCAAAGTCATGCAACAGGTCATATAGCAAAGGTGCATCTCAAGGTCATGTCTCAAGGTCATCTCAAAATCATAATATCCGAAGTCATATCAATGGTTCAGAATATCCAAGGTTCATTCCCAAGGGTTCATTTCAAAAGATTCGTTATTAAGTTTCGTAAGATCCAAAATAAAATGTGAAAGAGTTAAGAGAAAATAGATTTAAAAACTTTAATAGTCATTTACCCATTTCATCTCAAAGATCTCCCTCTTTAAACATTCTTCATAAAAGCCAATTAATCATTCCTTTAAAATGGTTTCATTTCAAAATCATAGAGTGTCATTTCAAAACAGTTTCCTTCCATAACATCAAGTTATATTTTCAAAAGGTTTTCATATCAAATTATCATAACAAATGAACCAGAGATATCGGATATTCAAGGGTCAGAAATCATAGCAACGAAGTCAGATCAGAAGCTAACAAATCAAAGTTTAACAGAAATCAGAGGAAGTTCACAACAGAAGGAAACATAGCAATGGCTTGGGGAATCTTAACTGAATCATAGCTCAAAGTCATAAGAAGAATATAGGAGCCTTTACTGAAAAGGCAGAGTATCCGTACCTTATTACGAAAGCACAAATAGAAACAAGCACAGAATAAGGAATAGCTCAAGATCTTTTCTTCTTCAAACCTAGAGGAGAAAAGGGGGAATCATAATTCATCCTTTAATTTCATATCATTCCATTTTAAGTAACTTTCCATTTTTAGCAGGTTTCCATAAATAGTAAGTTTCCACTTTTAGAAAGTTTCCATATTTAGAAAGTTGAATTAAACATCATTATTTATGGAAATAAAGTATCTTTTAACCTAATTACACCTTTGGTCCTTGGAGTTTCATAACTTTGCATTTTATATCCTTTACTTTCCAAAATTACACTTTAAACCTTTTAGTATTCAAAGTTACACATTAAACCCTTAACTTATCCATTTTACATAATGAGCACTTATTTTAAGATGTTATACGAATGGATACTCAAACTTTTATAATTTACACTTTAAGTCCCTCAAGTTATTAAAGTTACATATTTAACCCTTTAATTTACAATTTCAACTTTTAATTATCAATAATTACATATTATGTCCTTAAGTTATCAAAATGACACATAACCCCCTGAATATATTAAATTACTCAAAACAGCTCCAAGTTTCTGAAAATTACACGTTTAGTCCCTCTCTTTTAATTATTTCCAAAACAAACCCTAATTAGGTTTAAAATACATTTTAATCCATTTAATTGCAAAATTACACATAGCACCCACAAGTTATATTTTATTCGAATTATATATGATCCAATTTAAGTTCTAAAAATAACTCTTAAGTTTTAAAGTTTACAAAACTCACCCAAAACTTTTATACCAAATCGTATAAACCAAAAACAAAAGAATTAGAAACCCTAATCCTTCTAATCAATTCTCAATCATCATCTCATCATTAATATCATTAATTAACACCATTTCCCAGCCCTAAACCAAAACCCTAGGACACACGACTCTATTTTCTTTTTCTTTTTTTTCTCTTATACGATTTAATCAAAATTCAATAAATCAAATTAATTTCGAAACACATGATTTAGGCCATGATAATTCTTTCCAACATTTTTCCAGATCATATTACATCATAATAAGTGTATAATAATTTTATTAATAATTATTCTGGATCGGAGCATATATTTTACAATTAAACACGTTTTTAGGGTTTTAAATCACGAAAACGATGTAGAGCATGCATGGATCGAATCAACCATTTTATTTGATGTTTATATGATGTAAGGGACCTGAGAAAAATACCAAACCAAATATTGAACGTGTAGAGAGGCTGTACGAATTGTTGTATATGCGATTGGACAAAAACGAACCAAAAATCCACACGACTCCAAAAGCTTCTCCACGACCTTTCTATCATTTTTCTCAGAGTATACATGATATGAGGATTATGAGAAAAATCATAAACGAATTTTAGAGAGGTCGAACAGATCATAAACGAATTACCTTATTAATAGGGCTCGACAAAAGAAAACCAAAGCCACGATCGATCCAAGCTTCAACAATTCAAAAGGGAATTTTTCTAGGGCTTCTTGGATGTTTTTTGATCACAGAAAAATGCCTAGGAGTGATGGGGTTGTCGAATGGAGGCCAAAGAAATTTTGTGTGTGTTTGTTTTTGGATCGGCGATTAGGGTTAGGAAAATAAAAGATATGGGTTGACTTTTTAAAAAGGGAAAACATGTGAGGAGGGGGAGGGAGACCAGAATTTTCGACTAAATTAGTTGGGAGAATAATTCTTGTGATTATCTTCCTTATTTATAATATTTAAACCATTTAAAATCTCTTTAATATTCATTTTATTTCATTCGGCCCTTGTAGGGGTATTTTGGTAATTTTACCACTTGTACAAATGTTAAATGAAGTTGTTAAAATTATTTGGATACATAATTTGTGCATTGTTTTAAAGTCTGGGATTTATTTGGAGACTTTATAAGCTTTTAATTAAATTTTAAATATGTAGGGGCATTTTAGTCATTTCACAAGCTTTCAGATTTTAGGTGTTACAACTTCTTCCCCTCTAAAAGAAAAATTTCGTCCTCGAAATTTGAAGTCGCAAAGTTAAACGAAGTCGTAGTAAATCGCAAAAGGTCATCACAAACATTCTCACGCTCGGGGAGGTTCTTCCAAAAGATCTTTGGACCCAAATGGTTTCTCATGACTCGTAACTCTTGTCAAAACAGTTTCAGATTTCTCAGAAAGGCATATCATATTGAGTTTGAATCAAAAAGATAATGTACCAAACATAACGGATGATAAACGAATTCTCCAGGAAGAGGTATAAAAATACATAGGCTTTTCATCGAATTGAATCGGTGAATCAGATGAGAATACATTGAATTGTAGTAGACATGAGGTGATATAAGGTTTAACTCTTCAGCTTCTCAGATAGTCTCGGCTTTTAGATACCCTTCCAAAAAGGTATTCTCATAAACGAACAGTTCTCGTTTCCTCAAAGTCCACAATCACATAATTTACTCATGGCAGATCATAATGAACAACTTCAACGAATGCGAAACGTATACGGGCAGAAAGCATATGGTTAGATATCATCAACGGCAGAAATTTCATAATGGAACCTAAGATTCTTATCAGAAGTTGCAAGATCTGCAAAACACGTGTCGAGGGTCCAAACGTATCGAATCGTATATCATGGTCAGCAGATCAAACGTATAGGTAGAATGAACCTAAAGTCTCACTATATCGCGAATAGTCGTCAACTGAAAGAAATCCAAGGCTTCTCTAAAGCACTCCTCAAGGTATCCTATGCCCACAACAAGTGCACTTTATATGACGTTAGTATTATCACGTTGATCAAGCGTCATAATACTAGCCTCACATAACATGCCCTCATGGTGGTCATCCTCTACCTCAAGTCGTGAGTCAAAACCACTTATCTTAATCCACCTAGTACTACTACAGTCTCAAGGATCATCAGAATTAAACAACATAACTAAGAGAACGAAATTACTCGAAGAGTAACAAAAATCCGAGAATGTCATTCAAAATTAAGGTACGTCATCAATAGCGTCAATCCTTTACAGCATCATCTCGTTTAAACACACTGTCCGCTTCAGAATCCGTCCACTCAAATACGAATTCCAAAATTTCTTACAAGTTGTGGTAGTCTGTTTACTCTTGTCCATCTTATCTCATGATTAAAAGAATTTAAAACTCGAGTCGGGTTCCTCCGGTCTTCAGCAGCTCCTCTTGGTAGTGGGGCATCGTCGCGGCAGTCTCTGACGCGCTTACTGTGCATCCCTCCATCTGCAGGTCCGCTTCTGCTCTCAATTCATCTTAGTACAACTAAAATGAATAGAGAAACAAGACTGCGTGTCTTCGACAGGTCTTCTAACATAGCTCCAGGTTTTAAGGTACATGATGTTGTTGTTGACTCCAGGTTGTGTGTTGAATGGTTCGTCTTCTTTGGTCTGGTTGTCTTGATGCCCAAGCTGAAATCTTCACGTGTTGCATGATGTATGATTGAGCACTATCCCAGTTCCTCACTTCTTCTCGTATGCTTCTTCCATGATAATGCTTGTCACAACCATCTCTTCCTACTCTTCCATCTGGTTTCTACCTCCGATAACGGTCTTCGATCTTGGTCCCTCTTGTGAAAGCTCTGTCTTCACATTATACAGGGTAGTGTTGTCTACTATGAATTCTGAACGTCAATCAAATTTCTCTTCCAGAACAAAAAGGTCATCTCGCCAATAATCTCTATGTTCTTCTTTCGTTTCCGATCTTACTACTAAGTCATACAATGACCATTATCCTAGTAGTCGTGCAAAACTCTAATTTTCAACCTCCTAAGCAGTCAGAGGTTTAGCTAGTACCATTTGCGTAACTAATCATTATTACAGGTGTCTATAAATTTGGATGGTGATTCTCAAATTCATTCCCAAAAGGGAAAACTTCACTCTTAAATTTGAGCAAACATGTGATCGTTCCTGAGTTGGAGAAATTAAACATACTGGTGGGCAAATCAGAAATCTTCTTCCGAAAACTTAAAATTTTCAATCATTCTCAAAGTGAGGTTCATTCTTTGATGCACGAAAAGATTCTAAAAGACTTCAATACTTGAAAATCTAAGGAGGTATTTGTAATTGGTGTCAGAAATCAGGATAATCATGAGAAAAATCAAAATTTGGGCTTCCATAGCCCAAATGTTTGACATACTAAAAAGGAAGAAGAATCAAGATAGGCACATATCAAAATAATTCCCAAAAATTCTCTCAAGCCTTATTATTTCACATTCGGGAAAAAAAAAACCCATGGTTTAACACAATCCATACATCATCATCGTTCAAAAGAAACCTAAACAAATAATACAAACACGCATGGCTTGAGCTCCATTTCCCTGTCTAGATAGAGTTACTTGCGGTGGATTCCAAATCTGAGTCTGCTTCCTCTTCTTCGCTGAGCCAACCGTTTCTGTTCCCCTCTGGTTGTAGCTGTGGTCGTCTTGCAAAATCATTGTCATGATTCCTCTTTACAGCCCGCACTCTTCCTCCTACTTCCACAAACTGGGGACACTTTCCCTGGTACCTTGTCACGATGCCATTCCTGTCAGTGACCTCTGTTTCATACACATGTACCTCTTTTCCAAACATCTTTACCACAGTCAAATTTTCTTCAATTAGGCATGGGCACATGCCTGCTGGGACCCATATTCTCCAGCTTGTCCTCTTCCAGTTACCAATTCGTCTTTGGCCAGTCGGTAAAACCATCGTCCGACGGTAGTTGCTGTTTGCTGGAGGTGCCATGCTGAAGATGACACAAACGATAGTAAGTACTAGAATCTAATAAACGTCTCAATTACTCATAACTTCAGAAAAATTTAAACACGTATAATGCCAGCGCCTGACGATCTTGGAAAAATGATTGAAGGGGTATAGGTAATTTATTAGAAGGAAGAAACAAGTAACAGATTGTATCAGATATATCGTCTTCATGGGAAATATGGGAATGTCCGAAAAGATCAAAATGGTTAGCAGAAGATTCAGAGGTTAGAGTCGGAGTCTGGAGACAAGGATCAATTTGTGTCAGGAAGTCACCGTGCAAGTCTCAATGCTCTCAAGGTTTCAAACCTTAGGTGGTGCAGATCATACGTTTTGAATCTCTAAGAGTAATTCCAACAGGCTTAAATCAAAGAAAACATGGATCAGAGTGATGCGGAAACGAATATACGTAAGAAGATGTATTATAGTCTACCCATTCCTCACTGGTTAGAAATTTAGTTCCTATAGGGAAAATCCTAAGGCAATTCCTCAAAGGTTGTCCTACGAGCGCCTACAGTGGAAACTTAGTGGTCCTAACTTACACAGGTCAAGGGTAAATGTATTACGAATCGCAGCCTGGGCTCTGATACCATAATTGTAACACCCCAACCCGACAAGGGTAAAGATATTACAACAATGGTTTCACATCAGATCATAATTAAGCATACAATTACAGTAATACAAAAGTTTCAAATAAGATTTAGGATCTACCAGGTTATCAAGTCCAGATTTGCTATCAAGTCTTCTAATCCAAGGGTACACTCTTTCCATAACCCAGCTTCCTACTAAAACCTGCCGCAGGAAAAGGAAATGCGGCTGAGCTTAAAAAGCCCAGTGAACAGATACATATACAAAGCAATGATAATAAAACAGAACTGACATATAGTGCATTGGAGAAATAGAATAAAGAATAGATAAAAGAGGAATAGAATAGAAAGAAGAAAGGATAGTCATCTACCACGAGCCCAGAAACTCAAAGTCAATCTCAACATCACAATCTCAAAGTCATAATCACACAATCAGAGGGGATACCTCTCAGGCAACCAGATAATATGAGGGGTGTCCTCATGTATCATAATAGTGGAGTAGCTAGCTCCCAGAGATTGTGAAAGGCGTGTATTGCACACAGCACCAGTCACCTCAAAGTCAACTCAAAGTCATAGTTGAATCCACTAAACAGATAAGATCTAGGATTGCAATCCATACGCCCCTTACTCAAAGTCAATCTCAAAGTCATATACTCAAAGTCATAATAGCCGGCAGATAATCATAAAAGGGACGGCGTGAGAAATCATAATAGCCGGGTAAAGATATTACAACAATGGTTTCACATCAGATCATAATTAAGCATACAATTACAGTAATACAAAAGTTTCAAATAAGATTTAGGATCTACCAGGTTATCAAGTCCAGATTTGCTATCAAGTCTTCTAATCCAAGGGTACACTCTTTCCATAACCCAGCTTCCTACTAAAACCTGCCGCAGGAAAAGGAAATGCGGCTGAGCTTAAAAAGCCCAGTGAACAGATACATATACAAAGCAATGATAATAAAACAGAACTGACATATAGTGCATTGGAGAAATAGAATAAAGAATAGATAAAAGAGGAATAGAATAGAAAGAAGAAAGGATAGTCATCTACCACGAGCCCAGAAACTCAAAGTCAATCTCAACATCACAATCTCAAAGTCATAATCACACAATCAGAGGGGATACCTCTCAGGCAACCAGATAATATGAGGGGTGTCCTCATGTATCATAATAGTGGAGTAGCTAGCTCCCAGAGATTGTGAAAGGCGTGTATTGCACACAGCACCAGTCACCTCAAAGTCAACTCAAAGTCATAGTTGAATCCACTAAACAGATCAGATCTAGGATTGCAATCCATACGCCCCTTACTCAAAGTCAATCTCAAAGTCATATACTCAAAGTCATAATAGCCGGCAGATAATCATAAAAGGGACGGCGTGAGAAATCACTCACCCACACATGAGTCATGCCAGCGGTGCATCACAGACATGCCTATGGTACCTCCATAGGTAGGGAAACATAAATGGCTCGGGTATCAAACTAAGAGTCAGGTCTCAAAGTCATGCAACAGGTCATATAGCAAAGGTGCATCTCAAGGTCATGTCTCAAGGTCATCTCAAAATCATAATATCCGAAGTCATATCAATGGTTCAGAATATCCAAGGTTCATTCCCAAGGGTTCATTTCAAAAGATTCGTTATTAAGTTTCGTAAGTTCCAAAATAAAATGTGAAAGAGTTAAGAGAAAATAGATTTAAAAACTTTAATAGTCATTTACCCATTTCATCTCAAAGATCTCCCTCTTTAAACATTCTTCATAAAAGCCAATTAATCATTCCTTTAAAATGGTTTCGTTTCAAAATCATAGAGTGTCATTTCAAAACAGTTTCCTTCCATAACATCAAGTTATATTTTCAAAAGGTTTTCATATCAAATTATCATAACAAATGAACCAGAGATATCGGATATTCAAGGGTCAGAAATCATAGCAACGAAGTCAGATCAGAAGCTAACAAATCAAAGTTTAACAGAAATCAGAGGAAGTTCACAACAGAAGGAAACATAGCAATGGCTTGGGGAATCTTAACTGAATCATAGCTCAAAGTCATAAGAAGAATATAGGAGCCTTTACTGAAAAGGCAGAGTATCCGTACCTTATTACGAAAGAACAAATAGAAACAAGCACAGAATAAGGAATAGCTCAAGATCTTTTCTTCTTCAAACCTAGAGGAGAAAAGGGGGAATCATAATTCATCCTTTAATTTCATATCATTCCATTTTAAGTAACTTTCCATTTTTAGCAGGTTTCCATAAATAGTAAGTTTCCACTTTTAGAAAGTTTCCATATTTAGAAAGTTGAATTAAACATCATTATTTATGGAAATAAAGTATCTTTTAACCTAATTACACCTTTGGTCCTTGGAGTTTCATAACTTTGCATTTTATATCCTTTACTTTCCAAAATTACACTTTAAACCTTTTAGTATTCAAAGTTACACATTAAACCCTTAACTTATCCATTTTACATAATGAGCACTTATTTTAAGATGTTATACGAATGGATACTCAAACTTTTATAATTTACACTTTAAGTCCCTCAAGTTATTAAAGTTACATATTTAACCCTTTAATTTACAATTTCAACTTTTAATTATCAATAATTACATATTATGTCCTTAAGTTATCAAAATGACACATAACCCCCTGAATATATTAAATTACTCAAAACAGCTCCAAGTTTCTGAAAATTACACGTTTAGTCCCTCTCTTTTAATTATTTCCAAAACAAACCCTAATTAGGTTTAAAATACATTTTAATCCATTTAATTGCAAAATTACACATAGCACCCACAAGTTATATTTTATTCGAATTATATATGATCCAATTTAAGTTCTAAAAATAACCCTTAAGTTTTAAAGTTTACAAAACTCACCCAAAACTTTTATACCAAATCGTATAAACCAAACACAAAAGAATTAGAAACCCTAATCCTTCTAATCAATTCTCAATCATCATCTCATCATTAATATCATTAATTAACACCATTTCCAAGCCCTAAACCAAAACCCTAGGACACACGACTCTATTTTCTTTTTCTTTTTTTTTCTCTTATACGATTTAATCAAAATTCAATAAATCAAATTAATTTTGAAACACATGATTTAGGCCATGAAAATTCTTTCCAACATTTTTCCAGATCATATTACATCATAATAAGTGTATAATAATTTTATTAATAATTATTCTGGATCGGAGCATATATTTTACAATTAAACACGTTTTTAGGGTTTTAAATCACGAAAACGATGTAGAGCATGCATGGATCGAATAAACCATTTTATTTGATGTTTATATGATGTAAGGGACCTGAGAAAAATACCAAACCAAAGATTGAACGTGTAGAGAGGCTGTACGAATTGTTGTATATGCGATTGGACAAAAACGAACCAAAAATCCACACGACTCCAAAAGCTTCTCCACGACCTTTCTATCATTCTTCCCAGAGTATACATGATATGAGGATTATGAGAAAAATCATAAACGAATTTTAGAGAGGTCGAACAGATCATAAACGAATTACCTTATTAATAGGGCTCGACAAAAGAAAACCAAAGCCACGATCGATCCAAGCTTCAACAATTCAAAAGGGAATTTTTCTAGGGCTTCTTGGATGTTGTTTGATCACAGAAAAATGCCTAGGAGTGATGGGGTTGTCGAATGGAGGCCAAAGAAATTTTGTGTGTGTTTGTTTTTGGATCGGCAATTAGGGTTAGGAAAATAAAAGATATGGGTTGACTTTTTAAAAAGGGAAAACGTGTGAGGAGGGGGAGGGAGACCAGAATTTTCGACTAAATTAGTTGGGAGAATAATTCTTGTGATTATCTTCCTTATTTATAATATTTAAACCATTTAAAATCTCTTTAATATTCATTTTATTTCATTCGGCCCTTGTAGGGGTATTTTGGTAATTTTACCACTTGTACAAATGTTAAATGAAGTTGTTAAAATTATTTGGATACATAACTTGTGCATTGTTTTAAAGTCTGGGATTTATTTGGAGACTTTATAAGCTTTTAATTAAATTTTAAATATGTAGGGGCATTTTAGTCATTTCACAAGCTTTCAGATTTTAGGTGTTACAATTATCCTTTTGTTTCTAATACCATGTTAATAAGGATATAGATCAAAGTCATTCCTTAATTAACCATTCTATTTCTCGTTGTTAGTGATTGATCAAGATTACCAAATCTTCTGAACATATTCAGGGGAGATCTTGGGCACGGCCATGCAAACATCTTGACAACCCTACGAGGGGCCCAGCAGTATTAAACTCCAAAAATTAATTTGAAAGAACAAATTCTATTTTGACTACAAGCAAAACCAAAAAACTTTGTAACACTTCCGAAAACAACCCTTATGACTACCAGTTACGTATAGCGTTAAGTTGTTCCACAAAAATGTACTACATTCATGACACTTATCTTGCATCTCAAGTCTGAGGATAACTTCTCATGATTTACTTAATAACAAAATCTATAAAGTAACATCATGTAGTTGGGATAAGTCCTATATTCGGTATCATTGAATATCATCTGAAATGGCATGACTACGCATCAATATACTTTAAGCATATTATACCAACCTTCAGATTTATCTTGATTTAATAATATTCCCATATTATTAACTGACAACGGACAATTTAGAATAACATTTATTCATGGATTAAACATACAAATATAGGATACAATTTATTATAAATTAAACATACCATGTATTTAAATTTATTATAATAATTGTTTAACATCCCTTATCCAAATACTAAATAGATCAATGCATGATATCTCTTGTTGATGAATTATGTCTCAAGTAATGACATTCATACTTGTTGACAAGACATAAATCATCCAACTTTGATCTATCGGAATTTTGAGAATACTTATTTCAAGAATTCAACTATTGAAGTTCTTGTATATGCATACCCAACTATTTTGATAATGCCTTATAATCTTTTATAAATGTGTGACATCCTTAACCACCAATTTATGATAATCAAACTTCCAAACATTTTAAAGTTTAAAGTATTCTTGTTCTTTTAATGTATAATGCAACTATGCTCTTACTAAGCATAACTAGTACATATAGCCAAAGATGAAATCTTTACCATAACTAGTATTTAATGTCATCTCAATTTCATTAGCATAATTGTATGCAAACAACAATATGCTCTTTAAACCTCCCGTAAACCTTAATATCTATTATGTAATGTTTGATGCCCTTCAAACTTTCAAGTTTGTTGGCTATGACAATTTTCACAACAATTAAAAATTGTTCATCTATAGAATTTGGAAGCTATTCCAGATTTAGGATGTGATTCTCTAATCAAACATATTCATTTAGAATATTACACAAGTTATCTAATAACCTTTTAATTAGATATCAATATTGCCAAATCATCTTGTAATCAAGCATGATACAACAAAACATGATGTTCATGAAAAATCTTTGAGTCATACTTAGATTTTATTCATGTCATACATAACTATTTAGACTTTCTAAATAATATATCATGTTATATTAGATTTATTTACCACACATGTTTCAACAATAAACATTCATTCCAATGTTATATGTCTTATTTCCTAAATCTTACAAGTAAAATTTCGTTCCATTCTAAGACTTAACATTTACTTATATGGAATATTACTTTTCATATGTTCTACAACATATATGATTTAAGAAATTAAACATAATACTCCCACTAGCTTTTAGGAATACTTAGAAATTATCTTATTTCAATTATAAATCAAAACATGAATTTAATAATTAAACATAAGAGTAATCTTCTAGATGCATGCATTTATCCATCCATGGATTATTGCACTTTGTACACTTCCAAAGATTTATTTGAATTCATAAACTCCTTTTGATTACTTATCGTCCTCGCTCAAGTAATCACTCAAGAAAGAGTTTTGATATTCTATTGTCAATTTCATAAATATAACAATCATAATCTTTATATATTTAATGTGTTTAGAAAAGAATATTCAATCACAGTTAATTGCTTAAGTGTGATTAAAAATCTTGTCATAAGACATGCATTAAATATGTGCACAATATTGTCCATATGATTTCTATACAAAGATTTAAACCACAAGAGTTACCTAATCTTTGAAGAAACTCAATTTCATTTTCTAGTCTAACTATTAAGATAAACCAAGTTTCTAAAATTGATTATCTTTATGGACAGCATCTTAATCATTCATATCATGTATACTTTACCCAATTTCATATTTGGTGATGTATCATAATGATTATCAGGTTTACAATAATCCTGTAAATCATAGTCCTCAGCATATTAATCAAATATCTGAGATATATTGCTATTCTATGAATGATAATTCCATCATCTTGAGATTTAACATTTAAATGTCAAACTTTATTATCATGTTGAGATTTAACATTCAAATGTCAAACTTCATCATGATATTTACTAGTGTATTTTAGAAGATTATGCATCTTGTAATTTTATCTTTTAAAGATCAAAACTCCCACTTGCTTTTACCAATTTAAAGACTATCTTTAAATACTTAGCAAATAAAGCAACAATACAATATTCTCTTTTGGGATATTACAAATACATATTGACAGTTCCTGACTTTACTTTGTTAATAACCTCTTCATAAGCAGTTAAACAAATTTAGAACTTCAATTTAAGACTTAATGTAATTCATCACATTCATCACATTCCATCATATGATGATGTCTTATTAATCTTCTAGGTTGGAGTTTTGTTAAATATGTCCAAGTCATACTTAATATTCTAACCTTGATAACTTTTGGAAGAAAAGAAGTCATAGTTATTTTTAATCAAACAATATAACAAGAGTTTGATTTTCCTAACTGAACATACCATAAACATTTGGTATTTCATTAGTATTAATATTGTAAGACAATCTAACAATATTTAAGATAACCATATTCGTTTTGACTTGTCTATTTACCAACTAATTCATTTTAATGGTATAATAATTTTCAAGCCAATTACATGCTTTATAACACAAGTACTTTTTACAAAGTCACTTCATGTTCATATCTTTACAAGAAAACATAAATTGTTATAACCCCACTATACGTTATAAGTCATTTAACAATTTAATAACTTCATGTATATGTCTTAATTAAAAGACATAACAATATAACGTCTTACTTTATTATAAGTCTTGTAACAATTAAAAGACTTTATGTTTATATTTTTACAATGAAACATAAACATGTTTAACTAAAGTAATTATGAACACCATCTTTTGGTTTCAATAGTAATTTCAAGTTAAAATATAACTTCACAATAATGTAAACAACATTATTTATTCATTTATTTATGTCATTCCAAGAACACATAAATATTCAGATTGAAGCAACATTAGATTACTTTATTAATTTATGTCATTCCATGAATTCACAAATATACAAATTAAAGTAGTCTTGATATCATATTGACACATGTTCTAATAGGTATCTAATTTAGAAACTGCAAATTCTCATAGTTCCATTACATCAGTTGATCTGCTAGTAATGAAAATATAAAATTCACCTTGTTGTTGCAATCTAGCTAAGCTCTCACATAACATAAATTGTAACACCAAGTGTTTTTTGAATTAGATTAGTATACTTCATATTAGAACATTATTCTCCTACCTTGCAGTCAAGAGAATCCATTAAATCATATCTTTATGAGTTGTTTCTTGCACACATTAAAGATAACATTTCTCCCACTTGTGCATGGAACAACCTCATATAGTTGATAAACAACATGCCATGCATTTGTTTATGTGTTCAATATGATTGTGTCATAGATTTTAGCATAACAAGTATATGTAAAACAACAATGTCTAGTAAGGAAACGTACAAGACTATCCTTAAAAGTATGAGTGGCTACACTTGGAAAGTAATTATCTTTAGCTACCAAGATGTCAAAGCTTGTAACTCCCACTGAATAAAAGATCATTACAATAATTCCTTATTCAGTAATAAGTACACAATACTCTCACTGAATTTGACAACATTGTAAATATTTCATATCCAGTAAAAGAAAATAGTGTGCTTTTAACTTTCCTACACCTTTAAATGTCCATACGTGACAATTACTTATGCATTAAAAGGTGTATTCTACTACGTAAATGATGGACTATCCACCAAATGCTATTAACTTGAAAAATTGGGCATGCAATTTCTTCCTTAATAGGTCTACCATCCTACAATGTATGTAGCACCTTTAAAATAGTTAAAACAACTAGTTTGTCTTTAAATATTTTGCGGTAATTAGTCTAGATTCTAATTATAATAACTCATAAAATGTCATACATAATTTTCTGTTAACCAAATATCATATTTGTTACTAAGAATTAAATCACCGAATGAGGATGATGAAATCCCTATGAAAAATGTACGCAATTTTCTTAACTATTAAAAATTTGCTATGAGTTATATTATAATTTAGACATAACTAATATTCCTATTATCCTTTCTCATTCATGAAAAGGAATAGGATTGTGTCTCACTCTTCCTTCATAGAAAGGAGACTTCTTTTGTCTTTTAAGTAAATATTTCTTAATCAAACATTTGTTTGAAAACAGAACTAGATCAATTTACCAAAGCCCAAAGTGCGTTTACAGTTTGAACATTGCATTAATACATTAAAACGAATTACAAAATTCAATTTCAGTATTTTCAATAATTGGGTCTTTAAGAAAATAAAATACCCATTGGTAAATATTCTTATAAACCATAGTATTTCCTTAAAGCTAGGATCCAAATTGACATAGGACCATTACATCAGTTGATCTGCTAGTAATGGTAGTATTCAACAAGGTAATTGTCGAACAATAATTGCCAATATCATATTGCAATTCCTAGATTTATGGGATTTACAATCACAAAACTTTTGTAATGTAAGCATGTTTGATCCTCATTTTAATGCCTTGAGTCCAAGATCTCACTTCCTACTCAATTTAAGTCGTCTAACTTAAAAACTGCAAACTCACAAATCCATCACATCAGTTGATCTGCTAGCAATGAATTTATGAAATTTACCTCTTCATTGCAATCTCGCCAAGTTCTCACATGACGTAAATTACAACTTCAAATGTTCTTAATTAGATGGCATTCGACTTAATTTTATAAGGGTATTAAATTTTGACGTGTAATCAAAATAATGTATGAAGAAGCATGCATACAACTTCATAACATTGGTTTTACAAAACATTTTTATTACCAATTTGCTAAGAGTAAAATAACAAAGTTTTGATTAAGGTATCGGGTTCACCAATTAAAGAATTACCATCAATTATCGTCCACTATATCGTACTTTTGCATAAGCCCGAAAGCTTAGTGTTTCGGATAATCATTGTGGAATTGTGGTTAATTCACCCTTAAGATGACAGTGTACATGTAATGGTTGTTCGGTAAGTCTAATTTACACACAAACGAGCGTTAAGACAGAATGTTGTCTCTCTAAGACCACAATTTAATGCGAAGCCATCCTTATACCCATCTTATAGTGTGTAAACTTCGGTCGGGCCTAGTTAACCATTACGTACAAAAACATCAATCAACCAATTCTTTGAAATTTAAACTCTTAAAAACCAAAACAATTTCGCCATTATTTAGTCCATATTATTTTTCTATTCAAAATTACCTTTTTTCATTTATAAACATGTCTAACACAATTAATAAACAAAACAAGTAATGTACAATAAAAAATAAAACAACTAAATAAACAAATATACATAATCATAACAATTAAATGTGTATAAAACATGTAGTCACATGCAAATCTTATTCAATAGTCCTATTAATAATCAAATCTAGGTGTACAACGTATTAATTCAATTAAGGCTTTCTTCTTCTAGGAAAAAGAGCCACATACATCGATAAATCGATTGCGTAAGCCAAAATTAAATAAATACCACATAGCACATAATTGATTACTTAATATTGGAGTCTTCCCCAATTCGACATCTATTAATAAATTTACATGTTTCGATATAACTTAACCATTAATTCATATAAACAATTTAAACCATTTAAATTATTACACAATATAAAAATCCATGCAAATATGCACTTTTTCACGGATTTAGCTTAACAATTAACATATTGCACCAAGATCGTTTACTAAAACGCATAACAATTACATGACATCCTAGGGTTTCTAATCATATTAAAAAATTAAAAACCATAAACCCTAAAACCCTAATAAGGTCAATCGACCCATAAAAATTTTAGGGTTAGGAATCTAACAAATAAACCCTAAAAACATGTAATTAAACGAATCAAGATCCAATTTTTATGCGTTTCAATAATTAATTACACATTATAACGGCTCTCTGATACCACTGTTGGAATTATGATATCATGACATTCATATATTATAAACCAAACACATCAAGTGAGCATAGCGGAAGTAATTATAACAAGATCATATAACATGTAATTAATTAATCAATATTAAATAGTAAACATACCTTTGTGATTCTAGCCCGAACAAGAATCAAATTGCAATCTTCAATCAAGAACCCTAATTAGGGTTTATGTGGATTATAAGAATTACCCCTTACCTCTTTTGTAATTCAATCCAAGAATCAAACAATAATGTTTGAATCACGTTCTTGTACACACGTACTAATTCAAGAAAAAGTTTATGCAAGTAAATTAAACACAAAACTTAGTTGAAGTATGAAAATCGAATCCCTAAGGATTGTTTTAGATAGATCGATTTTAGACAAAGAGAATGAGAGAAAACACCAAGATGTGTGTGTACAAGTTATGAGAAAACAATACATCTTGGGTTTGTATATATACTAATTGAAACTTGGAGCTCAAGGCACAAAGGAGGTGTAGAACCTTCCTTGGCCGATTGGTTTAGGTGTCCCCAAAGGGATTCCGGAACCTTCCCTTGTTTCCAAATATTCATTAGTATTACTTTCCTAATCTTCGTTAATAGGCCATTAGTCATTTATCATTAAATACTAATTACTATTAGTAGTTTTGTGTTTATTAATAATTACTTATAATATTTATAAATAATTATTTCTTTTTCTCTTCATACGTATTGTGTGCAATCCCGTGATCTCGAGTTCGATCCTAACATACGACTACTAAAATAATGTCCATAATCTAACAGACAATGCACATATAGTATTCATGCTAAGGCTAGTAGGCAAGGTTACAACTTCTTCACAGTACACATCAGCGTCACGTCAGCTTTCTCTCTCCTCTCACTCCTTTTCACCACTCTTCACCAATTAGTGGGCAAAGGATATGTTTTTTCACCTTAACTCCCATTTTCTTTTTCTTATTTTTTTTCTTAATACTTACACAATTAAAAACGTAACTTTAGAAATATAAATACGTAAACTTCAAATTTAAAAACACAACGTACGAGTATTTCCTAGTGTTGATTTGTTGAGAGTGAGTTGATAGTGTTGATTTGAGATTGTGTTAAAAAAAATTGAGGTTTGTAGGTATTTATATAAAAGAAATAATGGGGTGGTATGAATCCACCATCACATATATATTGGAACAATTGACGAAACTATTTCCTTAGCTTTATAGTAAAAAAAAATGGAAAGTTAGAAAACATAGAACTGTATCTTATCGAGTTTACAATCTCATAAGTTGAGTAAAATCAATTCTAAAAAAGGAAGAATAATAAGGATATACCATAAGTAAATATGTTATAGAGGCAATGAAAAATATGAATTTGATTATTTACACGTTAAGGGCCCGTTTGGTTTGTAGATGGGTTTATATTAAGATTTGGGATTGATGGAAAAGTTGTAGATTAGGATTTGGATTTGGGTTTAAATTAAATGAGGAGAGAGAAATAATATATTATTTTATACATAGACATTTGTACTATAAATTATTATACACGAATTTGTAATTAAAATTTGTGGCTGTGAATTATTGAGAAGTAAAATAGTTTTGTTCACAGTGCAATAATGACAAAAAAGTCAAATACTAATATGTAAACCAGGCCACTATGCCAGGATTTCTTGAACCCCATAAATGAGGGCATCAGTCCTAAATTCTAAGCCGAATTTACCAACCAAACAACTAGTAACTGTCAAATCAACGTAAAACCCATCCTAAAGTGGTAAACCAAACGGACCCTAAAAATCAATTTAAAATGGGGATTGATTCATTTGCATAGTACATCGTGGGTCCCTTGTTTTTCAGCTTTATCATTTGGTGAACTTATCACCTAATATCATTTGGGTTTATGTGCTAGCGCGTGAACTTGGTAAGAGGGCAATGACATTGCTGCGTGATGTGGGCCCGATTAGTGAGGTGATCACCTCCTTTACTTTTAGTCTAATAGTAACAGTTGACTTTTAAGGGTGATCAGACCGCTTTGTTATTTTACCATCATATTAATTTTTTTTAAGACTAAACACATGATCAAATATCTGTAATTATGATCTTGTGTGTGATTCAACATTTTTTTTTAAATAAAAATTTAATCACAAGTTTAAAACGTATTACATAATAATTCAAATAAAATAAAATACGTTACAATAAAACTAGTGTTCATTTGTTTGACATCAAATATGTTTCACTAAATCAACTTTAAGAATTAGATGAGTTTGCTAGTAGTGTATGTCTATAATAAATTGGTCCACGTCTTCTGTGATCATACGAGATAATCTTCACGATGTTGCTCCTCGGATAAAAGTTGGGATAAATTGCCTTCCGTTTCTCTTTTAAAATCACATTATGTAGTATAATTCATGCGTACATCATATCCATTATTTTTAAAGACTTCGCAACCGTGCAGGAGTTTTATTAGAGCCCACTTTCTTTTTAGCACGCAAAATTTTTGTTCCACATATTTTCTTGTTGCTTCATGTGATTCCTTATATCTTATTTGCTTTGTAGCATTCGACCCCGACTATAAAATAGACTTAACAAGAAAAGACCATTTCGGATATATTTGGTCAACCAGATAATATCCCCATTTATAAGTCACGGCTTTAGCCATAAACGAAACCTCTTGTGGCTTCCCGTCTTTGAGATCATTGAAAATAGGTGATCAACATATAATGTTGACTTCGTTGCTCAGCCCGACAATACCAAAGAACGCATGTCAAATCCATAAGTCTTGTGAGGCAACCGGTACCAATAAAATGAATGGATATGACTTGTGATCACCGCTACAGAATTGAGCACGATAGGCATTGGGCATTAAGCCTACGACCAATCCGTACACTCGATGCTTCCTAACATCTTGAAAAACTCGTATTTCTCCTCGTGAAAAGTATAGAGTTTATTGACATCGATATTAGTAGGCCTTCGCAAAAACTCTTTTCCATATAAGTCCATAACCCCGTTACAGAAAGTGTTGAGACAATCATGTGATGTTTTATCACCAATTTACAGATATTCATCTAGAGTTCAGGAACAGTGTCGTATTCTAATTGACGAATTGCAGATGTACACTTCATTAACAATAAAATGCCAACTTTTCTCATACAATCAACACCTTGTTGAAAATACGGCACATTATGAGTCATTTCCCGAACAATACGTGTGAGAAGTGATCGACTCATTCGGAACCGCTTACGGAATGAACGTGTGTCATACATTGGGTATTCATCAAAGTAAGCCACCACTAGACGACAATGAGTGCCGTAACGATCTCTATCTACCGAAGCTCGTGAGATTTTTGGGATTGAATTGGAAGCCTTAATAAGTAAATCGACGTCTTTTAAAAACTCTAAGGTTGAACTACTAATTTCATCTTCTTCATTTGTATCTGTAACAAAAATTGATCAAAATTCATTTGCTTGAGTTGAGAAGTTAAAATGTGTATATAAATAGTGGAACTGAAAGTGTGTATGAAATAGAGAAGTATTTTGGTATTTATGTGATAAGTTTATTAAAATTAATTTAATTATTTTATTAAACAAACACACCAATGATTGGATACTAGTCCAATGGCTAGTTGTTTTTTTTTTTTTTTTTTTTTTCGATGACCTCAACAACCAAACCAAGCAAAAAAAGGGGGAGGGGGAGGGGGTATGTTACCCGCCCGCGCTTCGCAGCGGGCACAAAGTTTGTATAACATACATAGAAAAGGGGATTATATAGTTAATTGAAAAGATAATATGAAGAATTGACGACGAAGTGAACTAAGAGAATATGACATGTATGTCATGAGTCATTGACAATGATGGTAAAGCTGAGTTTTGCTTCGTTATGATGGATTAATATATTTTATACTTGGAAAAGTTTTTCTGATAAATGAATTCACTATATTTTTGAAACATTTACGACTGTTAGTACAAAACTGGGGCACCTCTCTTGACTGGGTTAGGTCCGAGCCTCGAGGAGGTAAGTTGTGACTGTTAAGATCTTCGAGTAAGCTGCTAAGAAAGAAACACCGTTAGCCTCACCGCGGAAGGGGTGTTCCGCGGTCAACCTCCGGTGTGAGAGTAAGTGTATGATAGAGAGAGAAATAAAGTATTTGCAATGAAGTGTAAGAGAGAGAAAAAGTCTGGTCTTGAAGTGAACCTTTTTACTCTTTTTATAGGCCGAGCACACTTGTCCTTTTCGACCGTTTATGCATGTTTCTCGGAATTGCGCACTCCCCTTATTGTTCGGCTTATTCCATGATCATGTACCATCTGTCCTTTTTGTCTCTGATCCATTGTATGACAGCTGTTTGTACCGTCGCTTTATTCCGCGTCCTGGGTTAGTCCGGATATATATCGACGTCTGCGGGCTATCATATCCGTCTTTGATGGCTGGGCCGTGGAGTGTATGTTCCGCGGTCGTGCCTTCGGACTATGGGGTGAGATGTGGTTCCTTTGGGTTGCTCTTGTTTGCGTCCGGGGAGCCTATACGTGATCAAGTCCCCCCAGTCTAGTATATTTGTGGTCTAGACCAAGTATACTTGACTCGTAGGTTTAGCGCGGCTTTATCTGTCCGCGGAATTTGAATTAGCATGCTGCTGACTGGGCTTTCCACCGATTAGTTTTTACGCCAGCTGTCGTTGGTATTCGCGAAGTGTTTTAATCCACTTATTTACTGACTGATGTGACGTTTTGACGGCTGACCGTTCGTCTTCTGCGTCAATCGCAACCGTTGATCTGGGGTGGTTTTAGACCACACGATCTGAGAGTGGGGTACGTGTCGCGTGTCTACACCCTTGATTTGAGATGTGGGACACGTGTTGCTGCCTCGTCTTTTCGATCAAGAGAGAGAGTAGGTGTGCTTGTGGGTATAAGTACCCCCCTTGGGTCATTGTTTGGGTTTTTTTACACACATTTAATATTTTACCACTCTCTACCGTCCGCTCCCCTTTCATTGGCTGTTTGTTTCCTATTTCTGGCTTTAGACTTCTCAGGTTAGGTTTCACACCATCCCTTATTTTCTCTTCTTTTTGCGTTTTAATAGCATAGGATGACGGCCGATCATATAGATACCACCTATTCGAAGCTTTCCCAAGTGGAAGTAGACGAATTTTGTAGGAAGTATCATATTCCCGGTCATCTTTTGCCGGAGGCCCCTGGTCCTCTTACTAGTATTAAGAATGCCCCCGAGGGTAAGATAGGCGTTTATACTAGGTTTTTTGAAATGGGTAATTTTAGGATTCCGCTTTCTGCCTTCCTCCTTAGGGTTTTAGAGTATTATCAAATACATCTTTCTCAGTTGTCCGTTTTGGCGGCTTGCCGGATTAGCCATTTCGAAATTTTGTGTCGTGTTCACGGGGGTATCCCTACTCTGCCGCTGTTTAGGAAGTTTTATTGGGCTGGTGTAAATAATGGGTGGCTGACTATAGAGAAGAGAAAAGGTCCGAAGTCTTTGGTGGTCCCCGTTTGCTATACCTTGGTCCTTGATTCTGTGAAGCATTGGAAGGATCATTTCTTCTTTGTTAAACGGACCATTTTTCCTCTTTCCATCCCATGGTCTGACAAGGTATCCGCTGACCGTGACCCGCCGCCTTCTGACGCGGATGTGGACCACGGACTTTTGGGGCTCCTTACCACTAAGAGAGCTGCCTTTAAAAAGTATCCGGAGGAATTTTTAAATGTCATAGGGTTGAGCCGGACATGGGATGATGATACTAGTCGTCCTACATTTTTGTGGCCAGATGAACAGGGTGGGTTTTTTTTTTTTTTTTTTTTTTTTTTTTTTTTTTTTTTTTTTTTTTTTTTTAACGGGTTCGTATATGTTTCTGGTTTTGCAGAGATGGATTTATTTGCGTTTATTAGCCAACCTGATCCTTTCAAAGTGAAGACTGGAGAGAGAACCTTGAAGAAGGATGAACCTACGATGCGTGCGGAAACGGCGGACCGGGTGATAATGTTATTTCATTGGTTCAACGTACCGTGGTTGAGGAGATAGCAGATGAAAAGGCGAGGAAGAAGTCGGGGAAAAGGAAGGTTACCATTAGTGCTCCCCCCAAGCCCAGCAAGAAGAGGCTTGTTTCATTGGCCACAAAAGAGACCGGAGGAGACTCAGGTACATATTTTTACTTTTTTCCGCGTGCTTCCATTTCTCTTTTTTTTATTTATTTATTATATATATATTCCTCTTGTTTTTTAGGTGCTGCGCCTGTGGATATCACTCCCGCTAGAGCTGGCAATTTCTGACACGGACCTGTTAACACGACACGACACGACCTGTTCTTAACAGGTTTCGTGTCAGGTCTTAACAGGTTTCGTGTCTTAACAGGTCCGGACCTATTAAGACACGAATGAAATTAACAGGTTTCGTGTCTTAACAGGTCCGGACCTGTTAAGACACGTTAAGAGACCTGTTACAATGTTATATATATATGTTCTAAAATCCTAACCCTAACATAATTTTGTCCGCCCCCATCTTATCCTTACCTCTTACCTCTCTCTTGCAGTAACCATCTCTCCCACAAGAACAATATCAAATATGATCATCACAAGCACAAGAACAATATCAAATCGATCCACAATCCATAATCGATCCACAGTCCGATCTCAACATGGGAATTTTTTAACTGATCGATATTCTTAATTGATCCACATACCACAATACATCTTTTTCTTAAATCCCTTTCCCTGTTTCTTAATCGATCCACCATTAATCTATTAACAGGTAATCTGATCTCAACATGGAAACATTTAAATTTATGATATATGTGTTTGCTTCTAATATATGATTTTTATTTGTTTTTATTAAGTTATTTGATGTTAAATTATTTGTTTTTAGTATCTTTAGTGAAAATTAGATATTGAAAAGGTTTATTCGATCTGATTCACAGAATGCATATTGTCATTTTAATTATTATTTTCACTCTGAGTAAGGTATACGTAACTCGATTTGGATTCGGTTCAGTCGGTAGTTTGGGTTTGTTGCGTCAAAATGTAACAAACATTTGCGAAGTTGAGAATTGTGTTTGTTGTTTCAACAAACTTTCATTTAGGTAGTGATACCAAGGACACGTAGTTATATTGGTAAATGGAATAGAAGGTTGTTACATAAGAATGACATATTGCTACGTTTTTTGTGTAAATTTTGCTTTATGAGTTATTATTCAGTAGTTTTTTGTTGCTTTATGTTGTCTGTTACCTAAATCATTTGAATAATTGTTGATTTTGGATGCTTTATGATCGTTTTAGGGAAGACATCTGTTAAGCTTTTTTAATGTTTGCAAACTAATTGGGTGTCTTTTACTCTGGTTCTGAGTGTATATAGTTGTAAGGGATAGTTTGTTTGTATAGTAGCTAAATACTAATGCTTATTTTGTTGCAAATTAGTTTTGAAACTTACTGACTGGTTACTTAAAGTTCTAGTTACCTAAGTAGCATGCATATCTAGATGATTGGCAAATTTTTTTTGGGTATTACCTGGATTGGGAACAATGTGAAAGTTCATTACTATACCAGTTAATTAATCTAAGTTAGGATCTACAGTCATATACTGTTTGTGGTCTGATTTTTCTTATACTATGGAACAATTAACTGAAATTTCATTGTTTTTTGGAACTTATTTTTTGCTAAAACCGGTGAATGGTAATAATGATTTGACGAATTCAGTCTGTATATTGCTGAAGTTCTTATGTTTCTACTTAAATATCTTAGTATTTATATTATGGTTAAAATTGATTTCCTTTTAACTGTTTGGAAAAAATATATATATGTATATATATATCAAGCATGTGTCTGTTTTCTTAATTATGTCAACTTTACTTATAACGTTTATTCGATCTGATTCACAGAATGCATATTGTCATTTTAATTATTATTTTCACTTTTCAGGTTTGAAGAATTGAAGTCGAGGACACGGGATTACGGGTGAAGAGTGAAGACATTAGAATTGTTTACTTTTGTTTCCTTATGTATTAGTTATAAGGATTTATTAAGGACTTTTTGTTTTGTTATGTATTAGTTAAAAATATTATTAGGAACTCTCGTTAAATTGTTTACTCGTTTTGTTTCGTTATGTATTTGTTATGTTTCGTTTTGTTATTAAGGTCTCGTTTTGATATATGAGAACAGGTTCTTTAACAGGTCCTTAACAGGTTTGCTTATGTTTTTTTGGTTTAAATTTAGTATTTTTGTTAACAGGTCCCTTAACAGGTTCCTTATCGTGTAACTTGTTAATTTTCGTGTCGTGTTCGTGTTTGAAAAAAGTGACACAATTTGTTATCGTGTCGTGTTCGTGTTTAGGTCATTCGTGTTCGTGTCTTATCGTGTCGTGTCAGACACGATATGCCAGCTCTAACTCCCGCGCATCCGGAGCTCCAGGATGAATCCGGTAATGGGTTAGAGCGCTCAGGTCCGCATACGGATGCCAACATAAAGAAGAATGTCACCATTCTTTCTTCTGATTCCACCGCATCTCCTCATCCGAAGGCTACTGAACAGTCTTCCACTCTTTCTGCTTTTGCTGCAACTCCTGATCTTCAAGACAAAATTGTTGAGGAGCCTCGCGCCACTTCTGCTGGGTCCACTCATGTTCCCTCGGGTTCAGCTGAATTGAATGTAGAGAGTCCGGGTTCTGGTCCTCTTGAGGAGAATTTTGGGCATTTGAATGTTGCTAACGAGGAGGAGGGGAATTCAGACGATTTTTATCAATCGCTATCCGTGGACACTGCTCAAGCTCCATCTATCTATGTTCCTAAATGGACCGCTACAAATGGTTTCAAGATGGATGACCCATGGGTTTGTCGGAGTCTTGTAGATAACTTTCCTACCCCCGGATATGTGTCTGTTCTTAGGAACATGGGAGCAAAAGAGTTGTTGGATCACTACAATCTGCTGTCTTCTCAACAATTTAGTGCGGGTGGGGAAGTTAGGTTGAGGCTGGAACATGAGTTGCAGGCTGTTGGAAAGTTGGAATGCAAGTTGCAGAGAAAAGAGAAGATAATTGCATCTTTGAGGGGGAAGGTTGAGGGCGAATCTTCGCGGATGGCCGAAGCTCGCGGTAAAATTGCTGAGTTGGAGGGTATGATAGAGTCTCGAGATAGGGAGATTGCTGATCTTCGGACGGAGAACCTTTCTTTGTCCGGGAAAGTTGAGCATCTTGCTGGTTTATCAGAGCTGGAGGTTCGGAATAAAGAGCTGGAGAATGTGAAGAAAGAGTTGTATGAGAAGGTTGCTGGTCTAGAGATCGTGTGTAGCACGCTTGAGGGGCAGGTGAAAGGAGAGGAATGTCTGAACAAGATGTTTGAGGAGAGGGAAGAGGTTATCCGGGAGAGCTTTAAGGAGCAGATATCCGAATTGGACGCCCGGCTGAATGTTCTTAGCGCCGAGTTTGATACAGAGTTGTTTCCTCGGATATTGATGGCTGTAGAGGGAAAGAGATGGGTTATCGGTCATGGTTTTCACCGGGCTTTTCAAAAGTTCAAGGAATGTGATGAGTTGAAGACAAGGCTTGGGGATTGCATTTCGGCCGCTATTGCAGAAGGTCTTCGTCAGGGGTTGGAAGCCGGTATAGAGCATGGGCGTAAGGGTACCGAGTTAGCGGATGTGGAGGCCTATGATCCCCGGGCTATAGAAACTTTTTCTGAGGCTGTGGTTAAGCTGGGGGATGTGTCATTCCCCTTGTTAGATTCTCTTGAAGCCTGCAAGGACTCGCCCCTGGAATTTCTTATGTCTCAGCTTGTGTTGGAGGAAGTCCGTCTTCCGGGGTCGACTGAGATTACTTTCGGACCCCCGGTCGCGGAGGAGCGCATTTTGTCGGATTCCTTGCTCAAACGGTTGTGTAATAGGCCGGGCGCTGTAGCTTCCTACAAAGCTATCAAGAACAAGAAATATGGTAAAGAGTTTGATTTTTCCTTGACAGTTCCTCGACTTATCCCTCTTCAGGGTCCGGCAGTACATTCTTCCGGGGGTTGGGTGAATGTTAACCCTTCCGCCCCTCTTACCGATCCTGAGGGGGATGACGAAGCTCAGCGTGAATTGGAATATACTGACAATGAGCTGTTTGATTCCGCCATCCTTGACCAGCCTGAGAATCCTGCCGTGGAAGAGTCGCAGCATGAGCCTTCCTTGGAGAAGTAGGATGGTCCTTTGGCAGCATTTCTGGGGGTATTTTGACTATACCACCCTTGCCAGCAAATTTGTGAAGCTTTCAATTATCTTTGTGCCATAGTTGTCCGGACATTGGTGTCCGGCGATAGAAATAGGGGTGTCCGCGGTTTGTGCGGTTACCAGTGGTTTATTTCTTGTTCTTTTTTTTTTTAGATGGTCAATGGGTCTGTAGTGCCACTTATATGCCTTGGTTACTTTTGTTAATTTTATGATTTTTGCGGCCAATGGGTCTATAGCACCACTTACATGACTTATTTTTTATTTTTTTTTATATATATGTATGTCCGCTGGGCTTGCAATACCACTTACGCGTCTATGATTGCCCGCATATGCTTGTTGCGGGAGTGGTTGTAGTTGGTGGGTTTATGATACCCCTTATGTTATGCATATGTATGGAAACGAAAATGATAAAGTTAGAAAGATAACAAAGTAAAAACATTTGCGGAGTTGATCAGACTCCGCGTTTTATTAATAAGAGAAAACATAACAACTTAAAAAGATTCATAATGATAGGTTTCTGCTACCGGGAAGAATCCGCGGCCAAGTTGCAGGGAACACTTACACTTAGAAAATATTATATATAGCATTTCTTCAGGTTGCGGACGTTCCATGTCCGGGGTAAGTCTCGACCTTCCCGGTCCCTGAGCTTGTATGATCCTTTGCCTGATGCTTCTATCACTTCGTACGGCCCTTCCCACTTTGGACCCAACTTTCCGCCATCCTCAGCGTGGCTTGCCTCATTGCTTCGGTATACAAAGTCACCGGGCTTGAAAGATGTGCCGCGAACCTTGGCGTTGTAGTATTTTTCCATTTTGGCCTTGCTTTTTGCTTCTACGATTGCCGCGACCTCTCTTTTTTCTTCTGCTAAATCCAGGTTGATGCGGAGAGCTTTGTCGTTTGTTATTGGGTCAAAGAGAGCGCATCTGAGTGAGGGCATTCCTATTTCCACTGGGATTACTGCTTCCGTGCCGTATGTTAAAGAGAATGGGGTGTCCCCGTTGCTAGATTTTATCATGGTGCGGTGTGCCCATAGCACGTGCGGCACTTCCTCTAGCCAGTCTCGTTTTCCTTGATCTATCCTTGCCTTGATTCCTTCTCCTAAGCTCCTTTTTGCCCGTTCTACCAAGCCATTTGCTTGTGGGTGTTTCACAGAAGCAAATCGTTGTTTAATGTTAAGTTTTTCGCACCAATCTTTGAAGGGATTATCCCTGAATTGTTTTCCATTGTCGGACACTATTTCCCCTGGTAGGCCGTACCTGCACACAATATTGTCCCACACAAACTTTTTTACTTGGTTGCCTGTGATGGTTGCGAGGGGTTTAGCTTCAATCCATTTTGTGAAGTAGTCGATTCCCACGATTAGATATTTTATTTTCCCCGGTGCTTCTGGGAAGGGACCGCTTATGTCCAGGCCCCATTTGTAGAACGGCCAAGGAGAAGTGATGGGGACTAGGTTATGCTGCGGATTCTTGGGTACTGGCCTGTGGACTTGGCAGTCCTGGCATCGCTGGATGACTTCCCTTGCGTCCTTGTGCATGCTGGGCCAGTAGTAACCGGAGCGCAAGGCTTTTGCTACTATCGACCTTGGTCCGGAGTGCATACTGCACGCCCCTTCATGAATCTCTCTTATTACATAGTTGGCTTGCAGCGGGCCTACGCACCGGAGCCATGGTTCCAAAAATGATTTTCTGAAGAGGATCCCGTCGATTATGGCGTATTGCCTTGCCTTTATCTTTAGTTTCCGGGCTTTTTTATCTTCTGCTGGGAGTGTTCCGTTTTACAAATAATCGAGCAACGGTGTCATCCATGTGTCTCCCTCCTCTTCTACCACAGGCATGATTTCCTTTTCCTTGATGGACTTCTCCTTGAGAACCTCCACCAGTACTTGCTTAGTTAGATGAGCGAAGCTGGTGGAAGCAATCTTGCTTAACGCGTCTGCCTGCTTATTTTGACTCCGGGGTACTTGACGTATCGAGAACGTCCTGAAGCTTCCAATCAAGGCCCTTGTTTTCTCCAGATATTGGATCATGGCTTCTTCCTTAGCCGTGTATGAACCATTGATTTGATTTGCGACCAGCCGTGAATCTACATTTGTAGCTAGGTCTTGTACGCCCATTTGTTTGGCTATCCGTAGACCTGCTATCAGTGCCTCATATTCTGCTTCGTTGTTGGAAGTTTGGAATTTGAAACGAAGGGCGTACGTGAACTCTGTTCCTGTCGGATTTGTCAATATGAGACCAGCTCCGGACCCCTCTTGGCACGAGGAGCCGTCCGTGTATAGATTCCATGGTTCCGCGTAGGGTAACTCCACTATGGGTGAATTTTCCACCGCGGTTGTTTCTTCTGGCATTTCCGCGATAAAGTCCGCCAGAACCTGACCCCTGATTGCTGTCCTTGGCCTGTAACTGATGTCGTGTTCTCCCAATTCTATTGCCCATTTTGTCATTCTACCCGTTTTCTCCGGTTGTGCTAGCACCTGCTTGATTCGTTGGTCGGTGATGACGATGATTGGGTGTGCCGGGAAATATCTCCGTAATCTTCTGGCCGCGTGGACCAGTGCTAAGATTAATTTCTCCATTGCGCTGTAGTTTATTTCCGGGCTTTGTAGGGCGCGGCTGACGAAATATATTGGCATTTGGCGCTCTCCTCTCTCTGCTAACAACACGGCACTGATGGCTTCTCGTGCCGCGGATAGATACATTATTAATTCTTCCTTCGGGTGAGGGGCTGTCAGAGTCGGGAGGTTGGCAATGTGTTCTTTTATTTCCTTGAAGGCTGCTTCCGCTTCTGGTGTCCACTGGAAGTCGCTCTTCTTGATGCACTTTTTTAGTGTTCGAAAAAATGGTAATGACTTTTCTGCGGATTTTGAAAGGAAACGATTGAGACTTGCCAGCTTTCCATTGAGGGATTGTACTTCTTTTAGGGTTCTTGGGGATGGTAATTGGGCGACGGTCTGGGATTTTTCTGGACAGGCGCGGATCCCCTGCTTGCTAATCAGGTGTCCCAAGAACATGCCTTCCTCAGCCCTAAAAGTGCACTTCTTTGGGTTCAACTTCATATTGATTTTTCTAAGGGTTGCGAAAGTTTCTTCTATGTCCCTTAGTATCTCCATTTCTGAGTGACTTTTTATGACCAGATCATCTACGTACACCTCCAAATTTCTCCCAATCTGCTTTTGAAAAGCCATGTCGACCAATCTTTGGTATGTAGCTCTTGCATTCTTTAGACCAAAAGGCATTTTTTGATAGCAAAATATTCCTTGGTTTGTGTGGAAGGCGGTCTTTTCTTCGTCGTCCGCGGCCATTTGTATCTGGTGATACCTTTTATATGCATCCAGGAAACATTTGTATGTATATCCGCACAACGATTCCACCTTCCAATCAATTTCTGGTAGGGGGTAGCAATCTTTTGGGCAGGCCTTGTTTAAGTCTTTGAAGTCGACGCACATTCTCCAGCTCCCATCGCTTTTCTTTACCAGGACGGGGTTTGACAACCAATCGTGGTAGTGGACTTCTCTCATGATATCAGCTTCTACCAACTTGGTTACGTCGTCATTAATGGCTTTGTTTCTTTCTGGGGCTTGCCCTCGCTTCTTTTGTCTTACTGGGGTGTACCCTTCCCGCACATTGAGCTTGTGTTCGGCGATACTCCTTGGTACTCCGGTCATGTCTGATGGTTTCCATGCGAAGATATCCAAATTGGCTCGGAGTAGGTCGCATAGGTCTTTTTTCCCTTGGGTAGTGAGGCTTCCTCCTATAGTGATTGTCTGATCTGGGAATTCCGGGTGTAGTGCAACCTTAATGTTTTCTGCCACGGCCGCTTCCCTGCTCTGCTGCGGTTGGGTTTCTTCTATCATGCGGCATTCGACGGGTACGACTTTGTCGCTATAGATCGTTACTATTCCTCCCGCAGTTGGGAATTTTATCATGCCGTGGGCCGTTGAGGGTATGATTTTAAGCAACCTTATTCCCGGCCTACCGATGATTCCATTGTATGGTGATGGTGATCGCACCACCATGAAATTCATCCATGTACTTGCTGAGTTTTTCTCGTTCCCCAGAGTTACTTCCAGCAGAATTAGACCTAGGGGCCATGATATTTCGCCGCTGAAACCGAGTAATGGGGTCGTGGCGGGAATCATCCTTTTCCTGATTTCTGGGCTTAAACGGTTAAAGCAGTGTTCGTAGAGTACTTCCGATGCGCTCCCGTTGTCGACATACATTCTGTGAACGCGGTGGCCCCTACTTCTGCTTTAATTACCAGCGGATGGTCGTCCCAGTCATCCCCTTGCACTGGGGGAAAAGATATCTCCAGGTCTGGACCCGTGTGCGGTGGAATTTTTTGCTTTACATTTCTTTGCCAATATTGAATCATAAATATGGCGGGAGCTTTGTCTTTTGTCGCAGCGACTTTTTTACCACCCTTAGCTGCTCCCCCTTTCTGGCTGCCATTCTTTATTTTTTTCACCAAGTGTGCCAGTTGGCCGGATCTTACTGCTTCCTCAATTTGCTTTTTCAGCTGAAAGCATTCGTCTGTGGTGTGTCCTCTTTCTCTGTGGAAGTCGCAGTATTTGTCTTTGTTTCTTGACTCCACCAGACTTGCCATGGGCGGCGGCGCCGTGAACTTGACGGAGTCCATTGCTAAGATCTCCCTTGGTGTCTTTGTAAGGGGTGTGAACCGGTCAACTCGCCTTCTGTCCGCCCTAGAGCGTCCCTTGAATTCTGACTTTCGTTCAAACGTCTGGATGGCTTTGGACCCGTTTTCCTGAGCTTTCCACGTGGGCCGGTCTTGCTTCTTTTTAGACTGATTTGCCGCGGCCGTGGTACCATGGAGGAAAGCTGTTGTTGCTTTCCACATTTCATCCATTGTGCGTGGGATGTTGTCGTTAAGTCGTTTTATCAGTTCAGGGTTGGTGATCCCGTGCATGAATCCGGAGACTTTCATGCACTCTGGAGCCCCTTTTACGTGCATGCTTTCAGTCTTGAAACGTTCGACGAAGGCTCCAGTCGATTCTCCTTCCCTTTGTTTGATGTGATGCAACTCCACTGGGTCTTTTGCATATTTCTTTTGTTGGAGGAAATATGATAGGAAGCTTTTTCGCAAGTCTTCAAAATTGTCAATGCTTTCCACGGGTAATTCGTCGAACCACACCTGAGCATGGCCCATAAGGGTGGAATTGAACATGTGACACCAGGTAGGCATGGCCCATCGTTCTACTCTGGCCGCGGTACAGAAAATTTTCAAGTGATCCTCCGGATCGCTTGTCCCGTCATAGGTTTTAACGTTGGACGGCATTCGTGTTCGTCTGGGGAACTCGAAATTTCTGATCCGGTGTGTGAATGGGTCGCTATCTTCGATATCGTACGGGCGGTAAAGGTCGTCTTCACTGTGTTTGGCACTTCTGGACTTGTATTCCCAATGCCTTCCATCACTATCTTCGCTATCTACGGAGAGTCGTTTTTTCTTTTTTCCGGGGTCGGAGTATGCGGATCGTCTCCCAGCGCTTCGTTTCCTGGAATAGGGTGTGCTGCTGCAGGTTGGACTGGGACTTCTCTTTTTCCGTCCCACTATTTTACGCCTGCTTTCCTCTCGCCATGTACGCTCGTTCTCGGCTTTGTGCTCTTCTCCGGCCCGGTTTTTTGAGCTTAGCCTTGAGAACACATCTGCTTTCCGGTTTCCCAGTCGCGACCGGACGTCCTGCCTCTTCTCTCCTAGGCGTGAGAAGATGGCCGACCGAGGGCATCTCTGCTTCTCATGGAATTCTTCAGGAGTTCTTGTATTTCTACTGCTGAGTCGAGAAAAGACACTCCGAGAGTATGAGTCGTCAGAGGAACCGGACTTGGTGTTTGGGCTATCTTGCCGCTTTGTGCTGACCTCTTTCTTACTCAGGGACTTAGACTCGGAATCTTGAGTTTGTTCCCGAGCTTTTCTGCCCTTTCTTTCTTCGCCATCAAAGTCAAGGCGTGTCTGCACTTGCCTTAACTTCTCTTGGTGAACCTTTTCGGCCATTAGGGGCAACAACTGGTCGTAATGCTTATCGCAAAACTCCCTTAGTGCCACGTCTGGCAATGGTTCGTTTGCTTCTTGACTCTTTTCCTTCTCCAAGGTATTCCGTACTGCGGATTGTTCTTGGGTGGGAGCGGAGCCGCTTCTTGCCGTATGGCTCATGTTGGTTTGAGTATCTTTGGAAACGTAGTTAAGTTAACGAGTCCCGACACGGATGGCGCCACTTGTTAGTACAAAACTGGGGCACCTCTCTTGACTGGGTTAGGTCCGAGCCTCGAGGAGGTAAGTTGTGACTGTTAAGATCTTCGAGTAAGCTGCTAAGAAAGAAACACCGTTAGCCTCACCGCGGAAGGGGTGTTCCGCGGTCAACCTCCGGTGTGAGAGTAAGTGTATGATAGAGAGAGAAATAAAGTATTTGAAATGAAGTGTGAGAGAGAGAAAAAGTCTGGTCTTGAAGTGAACCTTTTTACTCTTTTTATAGGGCGAGCACACTTGTCCTTTTCGACCGTTTATGCATGTTTCTCGGAATTGCGCACTCCCCTTATTGTTCGGCTTATTCCATGATCATGTACCATCTGTCCTTTTTGTCTCTGATCCATTGTATGACAGCTGTTTGTACCGTCGCTTTATTCCGCGTCCTGGGTTAGTCCGGATATATATCGACGTCTGCGGGCTATCATATCCGTCTTTGATGGCTGGGCCGTGGAGTGTATGTTCCGCGGTCGTGCCTTCGGACTATGGGGTGAGATGTGGTTCCTTTGGGTTGCTCTTGTTTGCGTCCGGGGAGCCTATACGTGATCAACGACATCTCAATGAACATCTACTATAAGGCTATGATCGGCGACAATATATATATTCTTAACTATGTAACTGAAAACCCATCTCCTTATGTGCATTTGTGTCGTATAAAATTGCAATATGAGATTCAATTACAATCTTTAAAACATTTATTCCACAAATTTACCAGAATGTTATAACATTAGTACAACAGGATGTTGTATGTAACACACATTTTTAGCTTAAAATTTTTTTGGCCAAGATTATGTAAGGACAAGTATTGATGAACAATGAGTAGCATTGATATACATATGGCTAGAATAATCCTTTTGGATTTCCTCACACGCTATCTTTGACCGTTTCAAGGAAAAAACCCTTACAAATCATAATGAATGATAACTCTAAACGACAGTAACAAGTGCTCTTTCTAACACTCCCATAAAGAAGAGAAATCGATCTCCAATAAAACTCTTTTTCATGTTGTACGTATTCTTGTCAGTGAAAAATCTTAAACACAAACAATGATATTTAAAGTACACCCACAGGAGAATATAACTATGGATGAGTAAATATAAGTTTTTAGTTACTTTTAGCAACGACGTAATTAAATGGATCACAAAAATTTTCGAAATAAGTAAGAATCTTAACTAAAAATAGAACATTGACAATTTCTCACCAAGACCACCAAGAAACACAATAGGGTGGTGTAATATCGTTGATCACTTGCCACAACATCGAACGCCCACTCATTAAATCTCTACATGACTTTACGTCACACAATCGAGAACCATCACTAAGACTTGGTGTAACTGTAGAGTTTTTTGTGAATCGATGCCTTCATTAATTATGAAACGAGGTATATAAACCCATACAAGAACATTCTAGACTCAGGCCTTAGCCCACACGAATATTACATGGACTCAAACACTTAACCATAAACATATCGACTAACACTCCCCTGCAGTTGGAGCGGAGGACACCGGACACTCAAATTGGACCTAAATTCTTGAAACAAAGCATAAGGTAACCCCTTAGTAAAAATATCGGCATACTGATAATGTGACGGGACATGAAGCACTCTAACTTGACCAGCAGCAACCAAATCCCGTACAAAATGAATATCAATCTCTATATGCTTCGTGCGTTGATGCTGAACCGGATTAGAAGATAAGTAAACGGCACTAACATTATCATAGTAGACCAGCGTAGCAGAAGACAACAGTGTGTGTAACTCACGTAAAAGATTTCGCAACCAACAAGTCTCAGCAACAGCATTGGCAACCCCACGATACTCTGCTTCAGCACTGGAACGAGAAAGCATCAGTTGACGCTTAGAGGACCAGGTGAGAAGATTATTGCCCAGAAAAATACAATATCCAGAAGTCGATCTCCGTGTAGTAGGGCAACCAGCCCAATTAGCATCAGAATAAGCAACCAAGGAAGAAGTGGAAAAGGAAAACAACTGTAAACCATAGTCTAATGTACCCCGAACATATCTCAATATCCGTTTTAAGAGCCAAAAGGTGAGGCTCCCTAGGATCATGCATGAAAAGACACACCTGCTGAACTGCATATGAAATATCAGGTCGAGTAAAGGTAAGATACTGCAAAGAACCAGCAAGACTCGGATATAACTTAGGATCAGAAACCGGATCCCCATCAGTACCCAACTTAGACTCCGTGTCAACAGGAGTCCGAGAAGGGTTACAACCGACCATATGAGCACGCTCCAATATCTCCATAGCATATTTTTGCTGTGATAAAAACATTCCTGAAGAGTCACGCATAACTGAAACACCCAAAAAATAATTAAGAGCACCTAAATCTGTCATAGCAAACTCCTTATGTAAAGAAGCAATGATCCGCTGTAATAAATCATCAGACGAAGCAGTGAGCACAATATCATCCACATAGAGTAACAAAAATGCAGTATCATCA
This sequence comes from Artemisia argyi, assembly GCA_030686995.1. Classification (NCBI taxonomy): domain Eukaryota; kingdom Viridiplantae; phylum Streptophyta; class Magnoliopsida; order Asterales; family Asteraceae; genus Artemisia; species Artemisia argyi. Next base: position 74,053,346 of record CM060706.1, read on the forward strand.
CCCTGTTTATAAATAAATAAGGAGGAGTCACAACGACTAGAAGAAAAGCCAACAGTAGCAATGTAAGTAGCAAAGCGCTGAAACCATGCCCGAGGAGCCTGCTTAAGACCATATAGCGAACGCTGCAATAAACATACATAATCAGGGTGAACAGGATCACGAAATCCAGGTGGCTGATACATATAAACGGTTTCAGCCAAATCTCCATGTAAAAAAGCATTCTTAACATCCAGCTGATGTACCGGCCAATGTCTAGAAATAGCTAAACTAAGAACGGTCCGAATAGTGCCTGGTTTAACAACCGGGCTAAAAGTCTCATCAACATCCACACCATCTATCTGATTACTACCATTGGCCACAAGACGATCCTTGTAGCGACTGAGAGTGCCATCTGCTAAATACTTGTGACGAAACAGCCACATACTACGAATAACATTCACGTCTTTGGGTTTGGGTACAAGAATCTAAGTTTTGTTTTTAATAAGTGCATCGTGCTCATCACACATAGCATTTTGCCAATCGGGATTACGAAACGCATCACTAGGAGACCGAGGGAAAGGAGATATCGTAGATACATGACCAGCATAACGAGGATTGGGACGAGTAATCCCGACACGAGAACGAGTGACCGTGGGGTGAATTGAAGTGGGCTGGGGAATTAGAGGCTCAACAGGTGTTGGTGGTGTTGGGGGCGGTTGTGGTGTTTGTGGCAGTGGTGTAGGCACAGGAGATGGACTAAGAGGCTCAACAGATGCATCTGGTGTAGGGACGTTAGGTGTAGAGGTGGGAGAGAATCTTAGAATATTAGAAATGACATGAGATGAGTCATCTAAAAATTCATAAGAAGAACTAGAAGTGGGAGTAGTGATAGTAGTGGAATTCTTGGTGGCAAATGGGAAAACAGTTTCATCAAAGGTAACATGGCGTGAAAGAATAATTTTATTGGTGTTTAAGTCTAAGCAACGATAACCACGATGATTGGTGGCATGTCCTAAGAAAAGAGAAGGTGTGGCCCGTGCACTAAGTTTGTGGTTAGTATCAACATGAGGATAACAAAGACACCCAAAAGTACGCAAAAGACTATAGTCAGGTGTTAACCCAAAAAGGCGAGTAAATGGGACTTCATTTTCAATGGCACTTGATGGTAATATATTTAAAAGATAAACCGCCATATTAAGTGCCTCTGTCCAATAGTTGGGAGGAAGATGTGCTTGAAATAATAAAGTATGAATAAGGTTATTGATAGTTCTTATCATCCTTTCAGATTTCTCGTTTTGTTGAGAGGTACGAGGACAAGAAAATCTAAATTGAATCCCATTATCTGAAAATAGTTTATGAAAGGCTTGGTTATCAAATTCCCCACCATGGTCACACTGAAAAGACTTAATATCACATTTAAATTGAGTACGAACAAAGCTACGAAACAAATTAAATTTAGACAAAACATCATATTTATTAACTAAAGGATAAACCCAAACAAACTGAGAATAATGATCCAAAAACAAGACATAATATTTGAAACCAGAAAGACTCAGAATTGGGGAAGTCCACAAGTCCGAGTGTACAATATCAAAAGACGACTTAACCAAAGAACTAGAACTGACAAACGGAAGTTTCGCGTGTTTGCCAAGCTGACAAGCATGACAAAGAACGGGAGACTTCTCTTTATTACAAGAAATAGAACTATTCGAAAGGACACGACGTAGCACTTCACTTCCTGGATGTCCAAGACGCTGATGCCACGTATACTAACTCGCTAGAAAAGCATATGGAATGGTAGAAGGCTGTGTGACTGGGTAAAGGTCGCCATAGCTATCATAGCGGAGCAACACCCGACGTGTTTGAAACTCCTTAACAGAAAAACCAAGCGGGTCAAATTCAACTGTACAATAATTATCACGGACAAATTGACGAACAAAGATAAAATTTTTGACAATATTTGGAGTAATTAACACATTATTTAAACGAAGTGGTCGAGAACGAATAGGCAAAATGCTATGGCCAGAGTTGACAACGGGAATAGAGTACCCGTCACCAACTGCAACAGATGGGTAAATACACGAATTAAAAACATCACTAAGACAATTGACATCATCATTAAGATGAGAGGACGCACCTGTGTCCATGTTCCAATTACCGGTAGTAGGGTCCTGAAGTTGTACCGTATTAAAAGCCGCGGGTAAAAGACTTTCTTGACCGTGACTTTGACCGGATTGTTGAGTAGCCAAAAGTGAGCCTTCACATGACTGTGACCCTAGCGTAGAACCTGGAACAAGAAAAGTACTACCATGCGTATTTGGAACCCCTGCTGCATTTGAACCATGAACCCCATGTGAACCATGAACCCCTGCTGCTAGACCAGGCTGTAAAGATGACCCCCCTGGCACTTGGTGAACCCCCCCTTAGACTGGTTGAACCCCTAGCTAATGGGGAAAGACCCCGCTGAGATTATAACCCTCCCCAAAGTGGACGGGCTCAAGTTGTTGGGCCACATTATATGGAGCAAAGTGGGCCTGTGGAGAAGCGAATCTAGGTGGAGCAAATTGGGCCTGTGGAGAAGCAAATCCAGGTGGAGCCGTGCAGCATGCAATAGGTGAAGGGCCAGTTGGTTTAGTATTAGAAACACGAGAAGAGTTACCACTAGAAGTACCCATCTTGGCCAAAAGACTTTGGAGAGTTAGAACTTCATGGGGAGACAAATTGGTGTATGGTGTGGTAGCAATAACAGAAGGTTTAGTAGCCGGATTACCATGGATTCCATCATGAAGAAACTTGCAATGTACCCCAAAACGACACGAGCCTTGAGCAAAAAGGAAATAAGGTTTATAGACTTTTTCATTAGGCGCCAAAGTATGTCGAGTATTAGTGCTTGAATTAGCCAACAAAACCATAGGGGATGAGGAACTTGAATCAACAAGAGCATCTTGAGCACGAGTCTTTAAACGCATCTCCTCCGTGGTGAGCATAGAACAAACCATTTTGAGATCCGGGAAAACCTCGCGATGAGCAATGATTGTAGAGACACTATCATATTTTTATTTTGCGGGCAATCCTTCCAAAGCGAATGTAACAATATCATCGTTGCTAATAGGTGAGCCCAAACTAGATAAGATAGTAGCCATGTTCTCAATCTTCCGAAAATAAGCATCAATACTTAGATCTCCAAGTTTTATAGTACGGAGTTCGGCCTTCAAGGCAATAGAGCGAGAACGCTTATTGTCATTAAAGATTGAAGCAAGCATGTCCCATGCCTCCTTGGCCGTTTGAGGATCTTCATTAACGAGGCGTTGTTGAAGCGTTGGAGACAAAAAAATCCAAGAAAGTACGATGGTGTCAATTTTTAACCATTCGGCATCGGGAGCACTTGAAGTTGCATCATCAGAAGACTTGCCTAGTAAGTGATCCAAGATGGAGTAACCTTTGCAAAGATGTTTGAGAAAATAAGTCCAAGATGAGTAATTCATCTCTTCAACATCCAACTTAACCGGAATAAGGGTGGGAATGTTATTGATTGTCATGAGCTTGTCGGACAAAAGAATGACGGGTTGAGGGGGATTGCTTCCTGTCATATTAAGGTGGTGTATGTATTGAAAGTAATTAAGAACTAGGGTTTGTTGGAAAGTAGGAGTAAAAAACTAGGGTTAGGGTTGTTTGAATGGAGCAGTAGCAACAAAATGAAATTAAGACGTGAAGTCAACTGGTTATCAAACACTAACCAACAATTGACAAAGTTTAACCAATAGATGAGTGGTCAACTGGTTCTCAAACACTAACCAACGGCTGACCTTTGACAAACAGAAAAAAACGAACCAACTTTAATAGGGTTTTTGGGATCGTGAGTGGCTGTGATACCATGTAGAGTTTTGTGTGAATCGATGCCTTCATTAATTATGAAACGAGGTATATAAACCCATACAAGAACATTCTAGACTCGGACCTTAGCCCACACGAATATTACATGGACTCAAACATTTAACCATAAACATATCGACTAACAGTAACGTCACCATCACCATCTACCCGTCAGCGCCACATCATAGCCCTTCCCATCAACTTCACACTACTTTTACCTTGTAGCAATCAATTCATATTTAACGTACAGGTTACTTGCAGGAGCAAATCAAAGGAGGTTCTCGAGCATTTAGAAGAATCCTATGGGATTTTGCCAATTAGTGTAAAGTTTTGTTAAAAATATCAATTTTCTAAGATGAACCCGGTCCCCAAGCTACATGTCACAATTTTTGTTTAATTGGTTAGCCGATTGTATATCATAAAAATATTTGTGAACTTTACCATTATAAACCTGAATCGGCACCTAGTTACTAGGTACCATATATGTCAAATAAAACCATAAAATCCACTACCAACAAAGATACTACTACCTCCGTCCCAAAATATAAGTCTAGTTTGACTTTTCTAAATGAACTTTGACCGTAAATATTTTTATTTGTATTATATATCACTTGATGAACATTATACCAAATGAAAATACATATAAAACACTATCCATTTATATATTTTGCATCAAGTATTATATAATACAAACAAAAATATTTATGGTCAAAATTCGATTCAAAAAGTTAAACTGGACTTATATTTTGGGACGAAGGGAGTACCATATATGTCAAATAAAGCGATAAAATCAACTACCAATTGACAAACTTAAATGATCTAGTTTTTAAAAGAGAAATAAATCAATGTCTGTTTTGTCGTGTAGGAAAAAGAGAGAGTAAAATGATTCTAAAAATAGTCCTGAAAGTAAGTAAAGTCTCTGGTCAATAGAAATGACCCAAAAACGTAATCGCAAAGTTCATTTATATCACATGCAGTGATGCAGATCAGTATGAACGGTTTTTTTCTATAATAGTTAATGGTCACATCACATGTCATTAACTCGCTATCCTAAATAGATTTCATTATGACATGATTAACGAAAACTAGAGTGACAAGTAGTACATTCTGATACATGATCTAATAAACGAATCGAATACGTACAATCATATCATAGCATGTGATTCCTTAGATTTAAACACAAAATAAACGTGACAAAATCTGTAGGTAGATAATATCATGATATGAACCAACAATGCAATCAACAAATTCGAATATACCATCACTCATCACCTACAATGAATGTGAAAGAAAAAACAAAAGACTAAGACCCACATAAACTACAAAAAGGTGTGACATGGTACAAAGCCTTTATAAAGTCAAACAACGATCATAAACCAGTTTATTTATCATAGGTTAAGGTAGAGTTTGGGACAACTTATTTCCTATTTTAAATGAAACAAATAAATTAAGCAGATAACCCATTTTAACCTGAACATATTAATCTAAAGGATAGTTTGTTTTCTTGGCTGTTATGTTATATTGTATCTTATATTTCATTAATTAAAAAACGCGTCTAAACATATACCGAGCTTATATATTTTTTTTCCCTTATCCGAGCTCGAGTTTCCTTCATGAAAGCTAGCTTAGTCCTAAGCATAGTATCGTCAAGTCGAGTCTTGTGAATACTCGACTCTCACTCCACTCCGCTGCATTTTTATTACTATTGGCATATATACTCTGCTCGACTATACAACAACCTCTGCCTCTTCAAAATCAACACAATGCCTCGTAACTCGTAAGTATAAACAGATCCAAAATTCCCAATATAATCGAAATTTAGAACTAGATTATTACACTTTACAAGTTATTTACAATAAAGGCAGTAGCCTCTTTCCCGTACACCAAAAACAATAAATTAAACAAATAAACAAATATCTCTAACCAATGATGAAATCATGACTAAATATGACTGGGTGTATAACCTTTTTGAAACCGTAATATAGAAACATATGTCAATGAACCGGTGCATTTAAGATGCTTTTAGAAAAAATTGACATTTTTTTTAAAAACTAACACTAAAAAAAAAAAAAATCCATAAAGGTGCCGGGAACTCGCGGGGAACCTGGTTCCGTCCCTGTCCCTAGCTCCAAAACTTGAACCATCCATAACTCGTCATTTACTGGAACCATCGTCAGGAGTTAACGGCGAACTGTTACATCCCGAGCTAAAAGCGTCAACTTCATTTTTATTCTTCTTCTTGTTAATCGATATCATTTTCGCAACGGAATTAAATAACTGGCCGATGATTCGACGCTTTATTTGGCCACGACGTGGCGGAATTGTTGTCTTTGGTGAAACAGAAGTCATATTGTATAGGAGTATGAAATTTAAAATGAATTTGGGAGTGATGTGGAGAAATGAGGGAGTGATATTTATAGAAAGACTGAACTCGTGAGTGATGAGTTAGTGAAGTGAACTCAGTAGCTTCCCCTCCACGTTTGCTTTGGAACTCCCTCATTTTGTCCCCTTTAGTTTTTAGTTTGTCAAGTCTAGTCCTTTAGTATGCAAAGTAACCAAGGATGAAACAGTTTGAGTGTTACTAGTATATAACTAAAAATAGTTTTGTTTTTTTGTTTTTTTTCCCCTTTAAAGATACATTTAATACACATTATGACATTAATTAAACTTAAATATTATTATTTCAATAGAGATAAAACATTATAATCATTTAAATCACTGTCGTAAGAGCATTTGCTAAGCAGACCTTTACAAAAAAGGTATACATAGTATGTTTGGCGAAATGGGCTGCTGGGGCTAGGACTTATATTATAAGCCGAAATTAAAATTTGTATTTTTATAAATTTGTTTGGCAAATGGGCTGAAGCTGGAGCTTATTATTGCAAAATTACTAAAAATGATATAATTAAATGAGTTTTATATATATTAGATATTTTGTGAGTAAATCAGTAAATAAGTAATTTATTCTTCAAAAGTCTCAGATTAAAGTTTTTAGCCACTTTTAAGGCCTAAAGTTTTTAGCCGACTTATTTTATAAGCCCTTTCATAAGCCTCATGACAAACAGAACTTATTTTATTGGCTAACTTATTTTAAAAGTCCAAGCCCCTATAAGTCCTCTATAAGCCCTTGCCAAACACAGCCATATACAAATCGTATTCGTCGATGTTCGATTTGTAGATGATTCATTTTGGGTTGGTATCCGTCAGTTTGAACAAAAAATCATATACCATATTCAACATTTATATTGTATTTGATCAAATTTTCTCTTTAATTTTTCTTTTAATCAGAATTTAAAACTAAGTACATCGATTTTATTAAATGATATCGAGATTAGGTAGTTTAGTTATTTTAATTTCAATATATTTTTGTGATTTCTTTGTTTTTGGAAGCAAAGAGTTCACACTTTAATCGTCTTTAGAACCGTCACTATTCAACAATATGTTTGTTACTTTTCTGAAGCATGAACTGCGTTGGAAATAAAGCACAAAAAGATGAATCGAACGCAACTTAAAATGAAGCAACGAAAAGCAACATGAATTAGTTTGACATTGTTTTGATTTAGAACTATCTTGCTCATAACATGATCGATTTAAAGTTCAGACACGTTTATATTTCCTTCCAAAATGAATTTAAATGATACAAATGTAAAACCGCATCATTACAAGTGTTAAGAATTATAGAAAGGAAACCCTTTTTACAATTTGGATGAACTCATACATGATTGAAATTTTTGAAAAAAACATGACTCTATACCATTTTAAATAACTCTAGAATCAAAAGTCAAACCAAAGATAACATGTCCAAGTCTTGTGTGGCCGAGTCCTTCATTCTTTATTCAGTCAATCAGTTAGGAGTTAGGACCACCTTCCCCAATTCCCACACCCCTGCTCATTAATTGTCACAAACAATATTATACTGAGCTACCATGATTATTTTAGTTATAGTGGTCCTGTATAGTGTGTTAAGACAATGACTATCGACCGTATGTTGTGTGCGCAAATATACACACGTACGTACAAAACAAGGTTTGCTGATTCACAACTAATTGTATAACTTATTTGGCATCTATCGTCACCGTTAACATGTTCAAGAATAAGGACTATTGTCATCTTCTTCCTCCTAATATTACCATTGCTTTTAACCACCGTGCATCTTTTTTAAAAATAACATATTAACATGACAAGAAAATCATTTGTTAATAATTTTTTCCCTTATAGATGTATGACATGGCATTTTCTAATAAACATATAAAAGCACAAAGTATAAACATTATAAGCCATCTTAACATATAAAATGAGGTTTGTCATCGTCTCATTTTGGTCAAAGGGTGTTAGTCACTTTGTCTTATAAAAAATGGTGAAACTTTTAAAATAATGGTCAAAGGGTGTTAGTCACTTTGTCCTATAAAAAATGGTGAAACTTTAAAAAGTAATAAGAAGGTTATAAGTGTATTACTATTATTATTTTTTATTCAAGCCCCCTTTTCTTATTTTCACTTTCTTATAACCTCTTTTCTTTTATTTCGCTTATATTTTTCTTTTCTTTCTTACATTTAATGACAATTTTTTATGACACTTTTTCTCATAAAAGATTATTAAACGTTAGTTTTTTATTTAATTTGTTCAAATTAATTATGAACACAACTTATATTTAATAACCTACGTCTATTATTATGAACAACTCATTTTATTGATCAATAACTAATTAATGAACATTATGATGTTTATCATAATAGAATCAAAGCTCATCATATAAAATTTTGTTCATCAAAGAAAACTAATTAATATTCTGATGTTGTTTATCAAAGAAAACTATAAACTTTATAATAACAATAAAAAAATATTGATGCAAATAATGTCTAAAAACGTTATTCCCATCTTTCGATACCTCTACGTTTTGGTGATAACAAATGTGAAAACATTTTAAGTCAAAATTAATGTAAACAAGTTTTCAATCGAAATATTCGATTTCTACGCAAATCACTCTAAGTATGAACAAACAAAGTGATTACTTGACAAATGATCTAAGAAGTAAATTTGTATTTTAAACTTTACATTTCTGATGTGACAAAACATTCTTTTCAAAAATACATTTTACAAATTATTTTTGAATTATAAAGAAATATTTATTTAGAAAAATAATTTCAAAAAAGCTCAACAGCTATTTTCCCCCCAAGTAAGCTCCAAACTTCCCCAAATAGGCCTTCACCACTAAAAACAAAAATGGGAGCATTTTTGTCTGGCACGGTACCACGATACCATTAAATTTAGTGGTACCGTGTGAACTTTAGTGGTGTCGTCCCCTCATAACGGTCAGATTTTCATTTTCTATAAATACCACCTCACTTCCTAGTTCTTGGCTATCCTTTTTCACACAAAACTTTCTGTATTGCATCCTTCCTTTAGTTTTCTTTTATTTAAAGAGTGATTCTTTCATCCAACCAAATATCACCTATATTCCTCTACTAGTCAAGAGAAGAACACAAGGTGTCAAGAAGACACAAAGTGTTAGAGTCTTTGAGTAATGCACTTGCATTACCAATTGTTTGATTGATTGTATCTTGATATACATCATGTGTTGTAATCTTGTAGTTACTATCTTGTGTGGATCACTGTGATCGTATTGAGATCTTGGGGATCTCTTGTAGCTAGTGTGTTTGTGTGTTGATCCAGTGGATCAATGTAGATTGAAGAGTGTGTTGATCGTGTGAGTATCGTGTGATTAGTCCGGATCGTGTGGATCGTGGTAGATTGATACTAGTTAAGATTAGTACTCGACATCTAACTTAGTGTTGAAAAATAACGTAAGCGATGTTGTACGGTTTTCTCCGCCTGAAGGGAGGTTGTTGACATAGTGCTTATAACTTTCGAGTTGGGTACTCGGGGAGTGGAGTAGGGCGAAGAAGAGATTCGTGACTGAACCACTATAAATCACTTGTCTTGGTTTGATCTTTCCATCTCTATCACTTTATTTATTTCTATTGCTTGTTAGTGTTAGCTTAAAGTTGTGTTCATATTAATGTTGGTTGATTTCATCTACATACGAATCAAAGTTTTTCACAAAGTAAACTTTATAACTAGACAAAAGTCGGTAAACTATTCAAACCCCCTTCTAGTTTCCCACAAAAAGTTTAAATAATGTATTAACAAAAAAAATCAAAATGAAAACTAATGAACAATGTGATCTAACTGTTGAACATTGTGATATGTTCATCAAAACAAATGATTAACTTGCGATAACAAAAAAAGTTATTCAAAAAGAAAATGATGAACAACGTGATCTAACTAATAAATATTGTGATATTTTCCATCAAATAAAACTAATGAACATTGTGATTAAAAAAAAAACGTGACGAGTAACATAATCTAACTGATGAACATTGTGTAGTTGTTCATCATAATACGTTGTCAATAAAATTTAAAAATTATTTATCAGTGAGATTATATATCAAGAGCTAACTTTTCATTTGAAAAAAAAAAAAAAAAAAAAAAAAAAAAAAAAAAAACTAATTTAAATATTTTATCAAACAACTTGTAGCCATTTTCATGAGCACTTCATATGTTTGAATTTTTGGATGAAAAATTTGAGAAAACCACAAAACGGTGAAAAATTGGATCGTTTAAGTTCATTTATTGATCTTTAATTGATATAATAAAATCATGATTTAAAGTAATTAAATATTAAATTAAAATACTAGATCATGATTAAGAAAATTATAAAGTGAAAAAATCGGTATGTGATTTTTTTGGAAGAGGAAAAGTGTGAGAAAAAAAGAATGGAAGGAAGGTGGTTTCTCCAAAAGACTTTTTGGACTTTTTAATGTTTGTTTAATTTTTATTTGAACCCCTCCTAACAGTAATGGTATATTGTCAACACTTTTATCTAAACAAAATCTTCATTTATATTTTTTTTCTCAACATATCCTATGCTCGTCGTGATTCACACAATTAGTCGACATAGTTATTGATCAAGCAATGTTTCAAATACTTCAACGCATAGCTATTAAGATCTCGATATAGCTCTTAATATCTTCCGATTTTACGATCCCGCAAAACAAAAACGAGTTAATCTTTTATAGGGTTTTAAAAGGCATAGGATATCGTAACATCCTGATCTGATTCGATCTTAATTCCCTTTAATTAACTAACTAGTAAACTATAAATGAATGAATTTTGTTAAAGTCAAACAATAAACTAGGCGTGGATAGTTATAAATATTTTATAATAGTAAAATATAGAGAATTTAGATTAACAGATTTAGCGTCCTTAATCACCGATTATATATTTTAGTATTTTAAACAACTACACACTGCATTTTCACATTATTATAACTTTAAGAACTTTTCCTTCATCATGAATCTGCTATAGAATCAACTTTGAATACGAATTATTAGACATATAGTACGTAAGTACATTTGAACGTTTAAGTAGGATCTTCCGATCTTGATTCAGTTTTACTATCATGATCTTGCAAAGACAAAACAATCTATTATAAGATTTCGATCTTGACAGCCTTGGTAATGTACTATATGGTTACTTCCTAACACAAAGGAGGATCTAATGAACCGTGTGACATTTATAATAATAATAATAATAATAATAATAAACAAAAAATAAAAATAAAAATTACATTGCACAGTCAGTATTTGTTAGCACAATTAGCACAATAACAATTAACAACCTTATTTGATTATAACTATAACGCGTTACAACACTCTAACCCGAGCTATGGTGTGAGGTCACATACCGGTGCTTGCGTTATAGATAGCGCCATACTCAACAGTCATCTTATAGTCAATTTCTTGTTTTAGAATTTTTTTTTTTGTCTAACGGGCGGAAAGCACCGACAAAAAAAAAAAACAAAAAATAAATAAAAAAGGAGGCTAAGAAACTAGTTGGTTTTTGGAAAAATAAAATAAAAATAAATACCTTTTTTCAACTTTTAAACTATTTAAAATTCTATAAATACCTAAAACCAGATTCTTATACGCACTCTCACTTTCAAATCTCAAAAATACTTCTTTTCAATTTACACTCACAAATCTAAGAATGGATCAATCAAATACTCAACAACCCACAAATCAAATACCCAAGTATTCATCTTCGTCTAATCCACACACCATCATCTGCAAATCCTAACCAACTTCCTACGTTTAGTACGTCACACCAAATCCCAAATCCCAAATCCCAAATCAATTTACTAGTTTTTACGAAAGCAACTCCAACTTTTCACTCAATTTCAACCTTAACAACAATTCCAACAAACACAACTACATTTCCAACAAACCCCAAAAACCCAACAACTCCAACACAGCGGAAATATCAGTCCTTCCTCACCTAACAAATGTGGCGAAGCAAAAGCAAAAAACCGGCTAAGAAAAAATAAATTGAAATCACTTGTACGTCATGGTGTCAACAAGAAGAACTAATTTTTGCAGAATGTTGGGTACTGTATCCGAGGACCCGAACACCCAACAATTTGATATTTTTTGTTACAAAATTCTTGAAGAATATTGTCAAAACTAGTCTATGTTTTCAATTTTTTTAGTACATGTCCTTTTTTTGTACTTTATTCTATTATTAATGAAATTTTATTTTTAATTTAGTTTGTGTTTTTATTTGAAAAAAATTTAAAATCTACGAGGCCAAAGGAGTCTTGTAAGTTGAATGATGAGAGAGTTTGTTTTAGACTAAATAATAAGTTCTGAATTGCAGGGTGAAAAACTAACAATGAACGCAAATTTTGCTATAAGACGAATTTATTGATCGACAATGGTTTCTCTACCAATAGCTTAGGTGTGAAGCTAAATTTGGGTGTGATTACGTGACCGGGTGCGTCATCAGTGACGTGGGTGGGTCCTCTTGGTTTGGCTTGGTGTGATTACCACTCAAAGGCCGGCACATTTAACTTTCGAATCTAATTATATAGTTTATTTTATTTTAATTAAGCACGTTAACTTTCCAAAAACAAACCATCCAAAGTAACTCAAAGGCTATATGAAAGAGTACTTTGAAGTTTGAAGTTTGAAGTTTGAAGTTTGAACATTCACCTAGCTAGAGTATGATTGCTAAAAAGAAAGAAAGAATACGATAGCCTATAACTTGAACCCATAACCCATACGACCCCTTGTGCTTTGTCTGACGGGAAAAAATATTCATGGCAACCCAATAGCTTAAGATGATATATATGTTTGTCATAAAGACGATAAAAAAGGCCGTCGCATGATTGGTATGATTTTGTAGGTTTGTTAAAGATACATATAGATATCGGTAAAAGCTACATGTTAATTAGAGGTTAAGATTGCGTTTGATCATATGAACTTGAAATAAATGGTTCACATGAGTCACCATAACATAACAACAAATGAGAATAACGTTCATAATTCAATCGTGACTTCCTTTTTCCAATTCTTTTTTTACCTTGTTTGATAAAATTAATAACTTTGTATAGGAAAATATTCAATATTTAATCAATCTGATCCGATCAGCTAAGTTGTAACTATATTTTAATAAATAACGCGGCTGTTATATCACATCATACATTATTCTGGTTTTTAAGTTTATGTGACATTTTGTCATTTTTCTTAAATCACACGGCTTATCACACAATGCCACATTTGGGCTTCTCAACATGTTGTCATAACTCATAAAAGTGAATTTGTAAACCTTCTAAAATAATACGTAGGTAGAGTTGACTATATTTTTCGTCCTTGTACAGCTCATTTTTTAAAAAAAAAAAAGTATCGGATCAACTCCAAAGTCCGACGACCCAACTGATTTTTGTTGACATGATATGCTAAAAGAAACAAACGTGACAAACTATACATACTTTTAAGCCTTAAATGTTACAAATTTATTATACTAATCCTGTGATGTCCCGAAGATTTTTAAGCCTTAAATGTTACAAGTTTGTATCGGTGATTCGTTGAAGATTTCTAATTTGTTCTTTGCGGACGATGCAGTGTTTGTAGGTGAATGGAAAGATTCTAATCTTAATACAATCGTTCATGTATTAACATGTTTTTCCTTGCATCGGGCCTTAAAATAAATATGCAAAAGAGCAAATTGATGGGGATAGGCGTGGGAACTGGGGAAGTGGATAGAGCAGCGAAGGTTGTTGGTTGCTCCACTTTAACCACTCCTTTTTCATATCTGGGAGTTACGGTAGGAGGATCTATGTCGAGAATTCAAACTTGGGATCTCGGTTGTCAAAATGGAAACTTAAAGCTCTCTCAATTGGAGGTAGATTGACTCTCCTTAAATCTGTCGTTGGATCAATTCCTTTATACCATATGTCAATTTTTAAAGTCCCTAGGGGTGTGCTTAAAAACATGGAGTCTATTCGTCATTGATTTTTAATGGGACTGATGGTAAGGAAAGGAAAATGGGGAGGGTATGTTTGAATAAAGTTTTGGTCTCAAAGAAGAAAGGAGGGCTTGGGGTTTCTAGTTTTTTTGCATTAAATCGGGCTCTCTTATTTAAATGGGTTTGGCGTTTTATATCTCAAGATTCTTCATTGTGGGCGAGGTGTATTCAAGCTATTCCTGGTGTTCGTGGATCCCTTGAATGTCCTAGACCAACGTCAAGACGGTCTCTTTGGATGGATATTATTAAGGAAGTCGAAGTTCTAAAAATTAAAGGGAAAGATCTTATTGGGTATTGTAGAAAAAAGGTGGGGAATGGTGATGATACTTTATTTTTGGAAGAAGTTTGGATGGGTGATTCGTCTTTGAAGTGTCAATTTTCGAGATTATACGCTTTGGAAACATGTAAGCAGATTTCTATTGCGGATAAATTGAGGTACGCTTCTATTAATTCTTCTTTTCGTCGTATGCCAAGGGGAGGGGTCGAGAGTGAGCAGTGTCGTGAGTTGGGAAGTCGTCTAGCATTATTAGATTTGACCCAAATGCACGATAGGTGGGTCTGGTCTTTATCGGGCACAGGTGATTTCTCCGTTAAGTCATTTCGTAATCTTGTGGATGATTCTTTGATAAGCTCAGATATGTTACCTACGAGATGGGTGAAGGTGGTTCCAGTTAAAATTAACGTGTTTGCTTGAAAAGTTTAAAATGATAAACTGCCTACCAGGTTATATTTATCTCGGCTAGGCATAGATATTCATTCTATTATGTGTCCTATTTGTGAAGAGGAAGTTGAGTCGTTGGGCCACCTTCTGTTTTCGTGTTCCATGGCCCGAGAAGTGTTATCCAAAGGTTAGACGATGGTGGGGTATATCCTCTCAAGACTTTCAATCTTATGAAGAGTGGTTTCAATGGTTTTCTGACCTTCGCATGAGTATAAACGTGAAGAACGTGCTAGAAGGAGTTTTTTATGTGATATGGTGGAAGATTTGGAAATTTCGGAACCAATTGATTTTTGGCGCAAGCAATCCTAGAAGGGCGGTGATTTTTGATGATATTATGTCTCATTATTATACTTGGATTTCTAATCGATGTAAATTCAAGTTTAACTGGATAACTTAGATGCAAAACCCGCCTCTTGCTATTTTGTAATGTTGTCTTTTCTAGCTCCTTGCTATTCCTACAGCTAGAATAGATCCAAAATTCCTCTATATGTATAATATTCCAAAATCGAATTATTACACTTTACAATTCATTTACGGTAAAGGCAGTATATAAATGAACAAAAATATAAATAAATGAACCTAACTCCAATACTTAATCGATCGTCAACATTTATTTGATCATTTCTATTCTTCTTCTTAATCATATCATGTTCGCAACGAAATTAGCTAACTAACAGATGCGTTGAGACATTATTGGCTACTACGTGCCGGTATTATTGACTTTAGTTTAATTAGTTGTTGGGTTTTATAGGACGTATAATCAAAAGGGCATAGTGCTCATTTATGGTGCGACATGTGTGGACTATTTTATCTCGTCCAAGTGGAGTTGTGAAGCAGACTGAAAACATGACAAATCATACTATAACCAATAGGGTGTTAGCTATCAATACGTATGTTATTACAGACGTTCTCATATTTGCGATATCAAGTAATTCGACTTTGAAGTTGTTCGAGTTAAATAATTCAAACCGTCATAACTCAATTAGTAAAGTAAGGGTCACATGTAACAATTGTTTATCTAACGAGATATCATTAACAAAACTAAAGTTAACAAAAACGTGACAAAATCTAATTAGACAAAATCATTAATTGAACCAACAATGCAATCAACATATCCGAATATACCAACGCTAACAAACAAATCTAATGACTCACGAAAACTACAAGATAGTGTAAGAAGTCATTGATAATGTCAAACAACAAATCTAAATAATAATTAAAATGGTGTTGGGGAATCTTTTTATTTTATTTAAAATGCTTATATCCATTTAAAAGTAATCAACCGATGACTTTTTTTTTTTTTTTTTTTTTTTATTTTGTTAATTTTTACTAGGATTTACAGTTAAATTTGCTCATCAATAAGCATTCAAATAAGCAAATCCAAAACACCTTTCAAAATCTAAATCATCTATAATTTATTATACCCATCATGAAAAATAACTGTGCAACTTATATTCAATAGAATCCCACCACAGATCCAAAATTCGTCAATATATTATAATCGAAATTCAGAACTAGATTATTAAACTTTACAATTCATTTACAATAGAAGCAGTAGCCTCTTTCAAGTAGCATATAACAAACACACCAAAACTTATACTGTAGATGAGTAGATCAAAATAAATAAACAAATAGAAGGAATAAATAACTCCAAAACTTAATCCATCGTAACTCGATCGTCATCTACCAGCTGAATCATCATTTGCATCAGAAACTAAACCCGAATCATACGGAGTTAACGGTGAACTGTTACATCCCGAGCTAAAACCATCAACTTCATTTCTATTCTTCTTCTTAATCATGTTGGCAACGGAATTAAATAACTGGCCGATGATTCGACGCTTTATTTGGCCACGACGTGGAGGGATTGTTGACTTTTTTAAAGAGTATGGTGAACCAGGCTTCATTTTTTTGAAATGAATTTTTGGGAGAATTTTGAGAGAGGTTTGTTAGTGTGTGTTGTGAGTTGAGTTTGAGGAGTGGTGTTGGTGGGTGATTTATAGGGTGTGAGAGTGAGTCGAGTGATCTTAACTCAGTAGCTTCGGCTCTACGTTTGGCGTTAGTTTTAGTTTTCGACCTTTTAGTTTTGTCTTGTTAGATATGGTACCTTTATTACTAAAAGTTACAGTTATTACCCTGACTCTTCAAATCTGACAAAAGGTAATAGACCATATTGAAAAAATTATGGGATAATTAAAAAAATTAAATACATTGTATTTGTCATTTTTCGTGGTTGTTTGCGAATTTTTTTTTTTTTTTTTTTTTTTTTTTTTTTTTTTGTATCTAACTTTCAAATTTGATCATTGTGTATATTCTGTAACCATTTTATCTTTACTTTTTTCAAAATTTAAAAGATAAAATGATCATTTTAAATGATAGAATAGTCACAAAATATAAACAATAATCGAAACTTAAAAGTTTAATACATACAATAAGAAAAAGAAAAAGTTCAGTACGTACAACCACAAAAAATGGCAAGTACAATGCATTTTTTTTTTAATTATTATCCAATATTTTCCTCTCTAACAAACTGATTTTTATAGTAGTTTCTAACAATTATCAAAGTACGATGCATCAAAGTTTGAGACGCGATAAGGCGTGCCTTAGCTCAAGGCATGACGCCTTTTTTTGAAGCTTTTAAGGGATTTATTAGTATTTGAGCTAGTATTAAGGAATTACTAATATAAAGTATATGAGCTATATGAGATTATGAGACTTGGGCCTAGTGACTTTCAAGTTTTCAAATTATTTCTACCACTCATATAAGAGGCGAATCCATGTGATAAATATATAAATTTATGAGTTAATTGCATTTTTGTCCTTGTGGTATGGCCAAATTGCATATTTGGTCTATAAAACTTTGAAAGTGCATTAAACGTCCTCATTTGGAAGTTTCCGTTGCATGTTTGATCCCCTGGGCCTAGACAACGTTAAAATTTTAGGGACCAAATATGCAATGGAAACTTCAAAATGGGAACGTCCAGTGCATTTTCAAAGTTATAGGGACCAAATCTGAAATTTGGCCATACCACAAGAACTAAAAATGCAATTAACTCTAAATTTATAAAAAAAATTATGCCGCTGTGATTCATGTCTTAAAAAACGCTGTGGCTTCACCATGGCTCATAGAACTTGAGACTTGACTATGCCGTCACGTCACGCTTCACGCTATTTACAATCTTGATAATTAGTTTTAAGAAGCTAACCAAAAGGAATTTGAATGGTACAAACACCAAAACGAAACTAACAATATTTCCAACTGATATGAACTGATCAAAGATGATAAATCATTTGAAAATATCATGACCCGACCGTGACCAATTTAAATAACTCTAGAATCAATGGTCAAACCAAATATAATCCAAATCTAGTTTGGTCGAGTGACGAGTCCATATCTTTATTCTTTTTCCAAACCCGAACAATATTTTATTTGGTCTTATCAATTTAATCCAATTCACACACCCCTGCTCATTGTCACCGACAATATTATACTAAACTTAGCAATATTATTTTAGTCGTATTAGTGTTGTACAGTGTGTTAAGACAATGACTATCAACCGTATTGTGTGTGCACATACATTCACTTCATTCATTGACAGCAACTCAGCAAGCCATAGAGAAGTGTTACATACTGATATGATCATCTTTAACCTCCCAAAACCGGTATAGTTTTTTAAAATACGTCATTACATCTTTAGAGAAAGAAAAAAGCATATTAACAGGGCAAGAAAATCATTTACTGATTTTTTGTTTACTTATAGATCGATATAAGACATGCCATTTTCTAACCAACAAAAGCATCAAGTATAAATATATAAAGCCATCGAACCATATAGATAAGGGGTTTATCTTTATCAGTCAAAGATAGTTGGTAGAACTTTTAAAATATACTCTTTTCTTCATTACAAAAGCCATTTAAAAAGATCTTTTTTCGTGACAACACTGCGGGTCAACGTAAACCACAAAACGAACGGTATATTTTACTCTGATTTCTATTTTAATATGTAATATTTTACTACTAATATTAAGCCATTAAGGTGATCTAAAATGAAAGGTGCATCCGTGCATATAGTTATCACCCAACAGGCTTAAATCTAACTAAAATGTCCATTTATATATTTTACTAGATATTTGATTAATTAACATATCGTATGCTCAATTGTTGCGACTCGTACGAGTATACAACCGTTACATCAGCCTTTCGTAACATGTAGTAGTCGTGATTGATCAAGCAATGTTAAGATAGTTTAACAATATGTAAATTTGAACAATTTTTAAAGATTCTTGCATAAAGAAAGACATGTATCACAATAACAAAAAGTTTAAAAATTACACGATCAATTTTTGATATAATGACAACCTATTTTGATTATAAAACGGGTATACCAATAGCTTAATTGCGAAGCTAAATTTTGGTAGGATTACGTGACGGGTGACGACCTGACGTAGGCTATGACGTGGGTTTGGTTATCGAATCTTGACATTCAGGTTATTTTATTTTAATTAAGCACGTTAACTTTCCAAAAACCAACCAATGCAAAACAAGAACTATATGAAAGAAGACTTTGTGTATTTATCGCCTAGCTAGAGTATATGATTGGAAAGAAAACAGTAGCCCAATACATTAGCAATACAATCAAGTGCGGGATAGTACCCCATTTATCGCACTTGTGATTTATTATATATTTATATCTTTTAAATCACACGGCATCTATATACAAATCAAGCATATTATTTTTATATAAATAATTTTCATATACTCACGCGTTTTTGTAAACACGATGCCACAATGACGCTATCGTTGAAACTAACATTTTTCTTCTACTTTGAGTGGTTATGTAAACAAATTTATAGATAGTTTTAACTATAAAAACCATGCATCTTTATTCCATGAGGTAACTAAAAAAGCATACTAGTAATTTTAATGATTACGTACGTAATTCATTCTTTCCAATGAATTACTACTTATTTGGTTGTTCACAAACTACGTATTAAAAAAAAATAAAAAAAAATAAAAAAAAAATAATAATAATTAAACTATGATGTCGTATCATAAAAAAAGAATTTAGGATACCGCGTTGTTGGGTCTTTGACATTTCAATAAGTTTGTCACGATTTTGATTGAAAGTGAACCGTAAAAGTGCCTCGTTATCCTAAACTATTTATTTGATTGCATGCAATTAACTTACCTTACAATTATTTCATGTTTGGATTATATGATCACTTAAAAGGTATAATCCGAAAGGATATATGATCCAAAAGGGCACAATTAAGAAGATGCTTTAACCAAATTCAAAGATAACATTACTTTAAACAAACTGTATTAACTTGAGAATTGAGATTTCAAAGATATTTCTCAGTCGGTCTCACTTTAATTTTGTTGGTAATCAAAAGACGAGAAAAAAAAAAAAAAAAAAAGAAAAAAAAAGAAAAACAAAAAAAGCTTTATTCAATTTATCAACCCAAATACAAAATCAAATTTATATATATATATATATAAAAAAAATCTAATTCAAAGTTACAAAGAAAACTAATGTAGTAAATTGCAAAAATCGTCCATCTGGTTTGGTCAACTTGTAGATTCAGTCTTTATCCTTTCGAAAATGCACTTGACATTTCTGTGAGAAACTTTCAAGTGCATTCTTGGTCCCTAACCAAAATTAAAGGACTAAATTACCTTTACAAGGACCCAAGCGAAAGTGAAAGACAAAGATGATCATTCTCTTTACACTTCTTATACTGTTTCACTGACATAGTAAACAATGGGTAAGGATGATCGATAAATATCCATGTGCAATAACCAAATATGCTAGTTAACCTCTCTATTCATATCTCACAAATAAAATACGAACCAGAATTACTTTATGAATAGTGATACTTGATCCATAAATGTATAGACTTTTAATTTTAATTATAATTAAAATTTAATAACTTTTACTTTAATTCAGTACTTTTTATTCTAATTTAAATTAATTTAATTTTTTTTAATTCTAACTGATTTAATTTAGTGATTTAGTTTTAATCATTTTTTTATTTAAATTGATTTTTAATCAAATAATCCATGATTATATTTATTTAATGTTAATTTCAACTTTTAATGCTAAAAAAATAAATACAATGTAGCATATATCCAATTTAATCTCTGCTTATTACCAACTAGTGAAATTCAAAGGTTTGAGGCATGCACAAAGTTGTATGTTGTCATACAGGTTAAAAAAAAATAAAAATACAGGTAACAATAGTTCATCCAAAGACATTATTAGAAAAAATCATTAAATGGATACTCTAAAATCATTGATCGAGTAGACAATGAAACGGTTGTTTGCAACCCTTTTTTTCAACGACTGGCAGCTTATTTTACATAAGCTAGTAATTTCTTTCCAACGACTCTAGTAGCATTGTTGTATACAACATATGGATATGGCAAGCCTCTCGTAAGCCCTACTGATATTTCACATGTACAAAAGTGTGTTCATTATAAGAGAAGTAACACATTACAAATGCAACAGATTGGATATCAAGTTCCAGCCCATCCAAGCTTTTTTGTCGGATGGATTTACAAAATTGAGTGCAAACATCTCTTTGGAAGCATGCTCCCCTGATTCGCAAAAGCCCACAAGTTTTGCAACTATTTCAGCACTCTCTTTAACATTCACCATGTTCAGAGGGTCAGTCCACAAGCAGTTCACAAGTTGAAGCCTCCTCCTTTGCTTGCCTTCGACAGGGATGTCCCATTTTTTATACAGCAATTCCCTTTCTTCTGCACTTAGTTTAGTCGAAACCCTTTTTGCCAGATATTCCCTCTCCTGCTTTAGAGCCTTGATACTGTTTATTTAAAATCATCCACAAGATACATGTCATAAACTTTAAAATAAGAAGACACTTGATTTGGAAAATCAGAGCACAGATTAAAATTCACCTTGATGCGACTGGCCCGGCTGGTTCATCACCCAAGAGGGCTGGACTTGCATTACCAAATTCAGATAAGTGCTGCTCTAACCATGTCAACCTTCTCAGTTCAACTTCTACGTATATATCATCAGCAGGCTCTCCTCTGAATAACATAAAGAACTGTGTCCTGTGAATGATAGAGACGTGACACAAATGCCACAACATTATAATCTGTTTTCGTTGATCCTCAAACACAAGGTGCCGTGGCATGAGAGTTTGCCCCCCTAAATCAGTGTCATCACTCCCACCGTCATTTGCTTCTTCTAATTCCAACACCTATCCGTTCACACAACAGTCAGTCAAAGCCTAATAGGGTTGTCAAGACAAGATCATATGAGGCTGTAAACCAAATTTATCTGCCCAGAAAAAATTATGCCCCACAAAATAAGTTACAGTGGGTGGGTTGTATCAGGTGTTAAAACAGGGTATTGTGATATATGGGTCCAAATGGGTAGGAACAGATTTGTACCACCCATCAATTGTTTTTTAATCTTATTAGTTACTGTCCTAGATTGAATTATAAAACTGGATTCTAATTTTATCTATACAAAGCAATATCTGAGGCACTAAACCTTTCAAAACACTTACGGCGACTTTTGACCCGTTGCTTTTATAGTGTTATAATTCTGTACCCATCTGACCAGTTCTACACAGAAGGGTCAAAAACAACCAAATCAACCCAATTTTACACAGAAGGGTCAAAAACTCACAATTGCCACATCTAGTTTTACAATTTACAAGGCGCTAAATACAAAATCAGAAAAGCTTCTAACCTGACAGACTAGCAGCTGTTTTTGGTATTGCAGCTTTGCCACCCGTTCTTTCAGCTCTGTAACATAAGATTTAATACTTCTGAAGTTATCCTCAGCTGCTGTCTTAAACATCTTTTGGATCTTTCTTACATCCACTGAGCTTTGATGCTTAGATGCAGATATAGGAGTGATTTTCGTCACTTCATCAGTTCTTTTGTTTTGGGATATATTAACAGGTGATAACAAACTACGACTCTCAGGATTTCTGTTCTCAACACCATGTAGATTGGAGGGAGAAGGTGAACATGGAGACCTTATAAAATTTGGCACACTCCCATTATTGCTCATTCTAAACGGAAGGCTTTTCTTCTTCTTTAATGGAGTTCTTGAATCTGGATCCTCCTCACCATTGTACAAAACTAGTTTGTCTAACGATTTTTGTACATTTTCAAGCTTTTCTTCCAAAGACGCAATAGTGTTTTCTTCCGATATCAGTCGACCTATCTCTTCTTTCAAACTGCCTTTCTCTTTAACTTCAATATCATCAGGAATTAAACTAATATTGGCATGCATATCCTTGATATCAGACAGTAGTTTTGCAATAGTTTCAGTAGCGTCTTTATTCCCTACTCTGTGAGAGGAAACCTCCTTGTGAAGCAACTCTAGTGCATGATTTGCTTCTTGGCCTAACTGCCTCTGCCTCATTTCAAGTTTCCTTATTTCATGCACCAGTGTGCTTGGGTCAATAGAAGCAGTTGACTGTCTCAATGGTCTCCGTCTTCTGTGTGCCTTTCTTTCTGAGAGTTCAGATGCATTTTCGCTACTAAAAGAGAGACATTTTGCTACTTGGCGAGAGGGCACGCATTGAATAGGCTCCTGGATTAAAAATGTAACCAAGTTTCAGTAAAATTAATATATGGAAATATTTAACCCTGACAGTAGGCATTAGGCAACATGTTTCTAATTGCCCCATTAGTGCCAATTCAATACCATGTAAAAAAGAGGCATCTTTTTTCTGGGAGTTTCCAGGGTTTTTTTTTTTTTTTTTTTTTTTTTTTTTTTTTTAATCAAATTGTGGAAGCTGATGGTCTCTTTCAAGACAAAATAGGGTTGGTTACCCGAAACCGGAATTTGACCATAACTGGTTAACCTTTTAACATGGAAGATAAGAAGTTGGAAAGGTGGGCATATGACTCATTTACTAGAAACGGGTTGATTCGTTAACTCTTAAATCAGTTTTGAGGAAGTAGGTAAACACTGAACACAGAACTTAAATTAAAATTAGTTTACTAAATACAGATTAATCAAGGGAAAAATTGTTTGTGAGTCACAACCCGACCCGTATAAACAGTTATCCATTCTCACCCAAACCCATTTACCCAGCCTACCTTGGCCACTCTTAATGGAAACAAACATATACTAGGAGCATCTTGAAAACGGACCTTTGTTTCCTTCTGTAATTTTCGTGCTACTTCCAGCTGTGATTGTGCAAGGTCTCTCTCACGCTTGAGCTCATTCATCTCTCTCTCCATCTGCATTACAAATAATCAGGGATATTAAAGCAAATAATCAGGGATATTAAAGCAAAAAATATTAAAGCAAAAGTAGGCTCAAATATGCATACCTGCTGAATTATATGCTCCTTCTCCCGCAACAAAGACCTTAAACATTTAGAGGAAGACGGCTCTGGACTCAACAATTCTGCTTTAAGTCTTGTGACTTCCTTTTGCAAATCTTTCACCAATTGTTTTTCAGCAACAACCTAACAGTAGAAAAGCGAAAGTATAAGCAAAGACTATGTATAGCATCTAAAGATTTTATATTGTACTGTAATAATATGTAACTAGATCTGCTCATATAATTGAACACTCAGTAGCTAAAGATGTAAGACAATGCTTATATAACAAGTCATTTCCGATATAGCATTAAATCAAGACTGCAAGCTCATCATACCATATTTACTTGTGCATTGTTTGTAACTTCCTTTGCACTAGTTGCAAAAGACAGAGTGTTGCGTGATTGGTCCACATGGCTTAAAGCAGGACTCATGGTGCATATTATCGCAGTCCGTGCATTCCCCCCTAGTGAAGACTGCAAGATTCTTGTGAGTTTAGAATCTCTGTAAGGTATGTGGCCACTCTTCTTCCCACCACTGCATATAAGAACAAAACTCCAATTCACCAAATAACATATTAAGAGTACAAAAAGTTAATATTGTCAAAATTGATGCCTTTTTAGGGGTGCTTAACATGGTACTAACTAGAAAATTCAACTTTGTTCATTAAAAAGCTAACCTTAACTTCCTAATCACAGTTGTCAAAGTGAGTAGGCTTCTATTTATGTGGCTACCTTCCTTCAATCTAGCACCATCAGCGTTAGTTTGAGCTGCACGCTCACTGCCAGCAAGATCCACAAGACTCTGCAGGAGTTTTATGGAAATAAGAAACAACTAGGAAGGAACAATCATATATAAAATATAATTTAATAAGCAAACATACCAAACTCGCTAAGAGAGATCTTACACGTCCTGATGCATCATGAAGACTACTCTCAATACTCTGAAAAGTAAAGCAATTAAACGATCTCATAAGGTGAGATCTTTGCAGAAGTTTAAGCATGCATTTATATGTGGTTCAGATATAGATGCAAGCATGTAGACTCGAATATAAAATAAATGTACTCACTTAAGGATACTGGTATGCATACATCATCATGTTCATTTATAAAGACATTGAGGAACAGTATTATTATGTGATGGTACCAAAATATAGGTGACTAGTATAAGATAAAACATAAAGCGAAATTAACTTGCCAAACATAATGACATTGAACAAAGAAGTATTGGAGAATTGCCTTTAAGAAATAATAGAAAATTATAATTAAACTTTCTGATTTTAGCTTGTCATCGATTAATACTGATGACTGACAAGATTGGAGTGGCGATTTTTTTTTCACGGATCCTTAAACAACAAAGTCAGGAACCCTATATACGAAACTACAGAGGAAGATGCACCACATAGCCAGTGAGATTAAGATTACCAATTTAATAATCTGATGTGATCTTGAGCTTCGATCATTCAAAGAAGTTTCGCCCACTTGCCTTTGAGCTGCAAGTAGAACAAAATTTAACAGTGAGACATCAAGGAAATAAGGAACTTCCAATATATATTTTGAGACATCCATAATTAAAAACACACAGTTAAGAAGTGATGAGCGGGCAGAAGATGTCCATCACCTTCACAAGCAGAAATTAAGCACCTTAGATGCTGAGCATCATTGACCACCTCTTCAGTCAGCTTATCCACAATGGTGCCTTTCTGGATTGAGACAAAACAGAATAATGTAAATTACAAAAAGAGAAACCCAGACAATTGAGATGTAATGAATGATGTCTTCACCTCAGGATCATCCAAGAGACGAAGGGGGGCACAATCACGGTTTAATAGGTCTATCACATTCTCATTATAAATCTCAAGAGCAGAAAACTTCAACACGAATTTACTTTCCACGGCCTGTAAAGACACAACAAGTACATTACAGCTTAATCAAATTCAGACAGAAAATATTTTTCTATGCATAAAACCTTTAATATCAGTTTATTAAGAAGAAAAAAAACCTACTTTTTATAAGTTTTGTCATCCTATTTTGAACATAAATTATTTAAATATGAAAACCTTTATTCAGGACAAACCAAGTGTGATGATGGAAACAAAAGTAAAAACGTAAATGGTAGATAAAGATAGTACATACATTATGAATATGTGCATAAATGTCATGGATAACGTTGTCTGCTATCCCCCTCATCGTGTAAGTCTTACCACTGTTAGTCTGCCCATACGTGAAAATAGTAGCTGCGATATAATTAATTAAGATTAGAATGTGAAACAAGTGAGTGATAATTAGTTGGATGAAACAGAAACTAGTGAGTACCATTAATGCCATTGATAGCAGAGAAGGCAACATCTTTAGCCCCTTGTTCATAGACCTTCTTATTTGAGCAATACTGATCAAACACTTTATCTGAACACCAAAACAACAACGATATTATGTTGGATGAAACGTCAATATTTGGCATGTCTTTTTAAGTCTTCAAGAAGCGTAGGAGCTTCTGGAAGACAGGAGCATTGGATGCTAGTAATATGACAGAACTTAGTTGTTCTGTGTTACCGGATCAGCTCACAATTATAAATAGGCCATGGACTATTTACTTACTGAATCGCTGAAGGAGGAAATTTCAATCCTTGAGGACAAGGATAGTTTAAAGAAGCGGGCATTGTTATGGGTCAATTTAGCAAAAAATCAAGCTAATATTTTCAATAAGCCGCCCGCTCAATTTGCCAACACTCCACTTTTAGCTTTAAATGAGTTAAAATATAACTTTTTAAGTTTTGAATGTTTCGTTATTTCTTTTACTTGCCATGTTCCAGCTTCTTTCATTTTGATATTTTGAATTGATAAATGATAATACACTTAGCTTCTTCATGTCTAAGTATATAATTCCGAAAATAGAATATTATGACCTTCACTAGAAATCTCGATTTCAGAATTGCAGGAGACAAACAAAAGTTCTGGTTTGTAACTTTTTGAGCACCAACTAGTTGAAAGTTAAAGTTTGACGCTAAAACTAGTGTAATACTCAAACAACCCTTTATAGCTATAGGCGCGCCTATAGGTGCCTTATATACCAACATAAAATTAGTAGCTTATACTACCTATATTAACAAATTTACAAATTACAATTTTTACAATGTATCCGTTAGTATGTTGCATTCCTCGTAATAGTAAATTAGGGGGTGTTTGTTTAAGCTTATTTTTAGCCTTATGAGCTTATATGATTTCGGCTTATGTATCATAAGCCCAATTTTTCCGGCTTACTCTCAAAACTTATGGGCTTATATAAGCCCATAAGTCTCATAATAAGCCGAAAAAATTGAATTTATGAAAAATAAGCCGAGATCAAATAAGCTTATAAGCCCAAAAATAAGCTAAAACAAACACCCCCTAATTTACTATTACAAGGAACGCAACACACTAACGGATACATAATTGTAAAAATTCAATTATGGATGCAAAATCCTAACTCCGCCCCTGATTGTAACTAACTAATAGAACGTAAAGAAACAGAAAATATACCGAAAGTGTAGGTTCCAAGAGCATTATGGCGATTAAGATTTCTGGAAACGAGAGTATTATCGTCAGGAGAATCCCAGGCGATAAGATCGTAAGAAGCGAGTTCTCGAGGGGTTAGCGGGCGAACACGAACCGTAACAAGAATCTTGTCTTCTTGGAGTTGGAGTTGTTTTCTTGGTGTGGTTGTTGGAGATGATCGGATCTTTTTGGCCGGAGTGACCGGCGTACTCATGGTTGCTGAAACTGTTGCAATCAGTTAATTAACAGAAAAAGAAATAATAATAAAAATAGATTGGATGAAGAAAAACAACATACAGAGTTAGTTATGGCGTTGGATCCAGATAGATTGTTATGTATTTTTGAAAGGAATTGTTTGTTGCCAAATGTGAAACAAATTGGGAGCGGATTTTTTCTTTTTTTTATATATATTTCAAATTGAGAATGCTAACGGCTCTCCACTTCAATTCTTTCATTCCTTTTTTTTTTTTTTTTTTTTTTTTTTTTTTTTTTTTAATCCATATTTTCACACTTATTTTAAAGAGTACTAGCAGGGTACCCGCGCGATTCAGCCCCGGGCACTATGTAATTTAATTTTTACGGTTAATAATATATTTTATTTGTACGTTTTTTGGCAATAGCTTTACTGATTAGTTTTTTATAGCAAAAGTTTGATGAAATTTTGCTTAGGTTGTATTATTTTATTTATTATTTATTTTATTTTTTTTGTTTAGTAGTTTGCTTGGTTTTACTGAACATATTTTAGTTTATTATGTTCTTTTTGACAATAAATTTACGGATATCAAAAATTTCGTTTAGCCCGTGTCCGTTCGGGCTCGAGCCCGTTTGACCCGTGCCCGTTCGGGCTCGAGCCTATTTGGCGCATTGCCCGTTCGGGCTTGAATATTTGTATAATATTCTTTATTATTTGTATTAGTGACATTTAATGCAGGAATTGTGTTTAAGTTGGTTGTACAATATGCTTAATAATTTGTTTTTTTTATGTAAACGGTATTTAATAAGTGCATTAATTATATTTATTGATCAGTTAATTAATTGTATTTAATGTATATAATGATTTATTTATTGTATTTAATGTTAGTATTAATTTTATGTTAGAATTAACTATGAGGAAAATTTCTATAAGTAGCATTAGTTGTTGTAATTATAGCTTTAGAAGTTATATTGCTTAATTTTAAGTATTTCTATTAATAGTAGGCCTTCCTCCATTATAAGATAGTTAGATTTTATTTTAAAATCAAGACTAAAATACACTGTTGGTCACTAAACTTTCCACAAAACATCGCCATGGGCCTTAGCTTTCCAAAATCGTCGTGGGGCGTCCAAAACTTGGGATTTTGAGGCTGATTGCATCCATCAGCCCGTAATAGGAACTGCAGCGTCCCGTTATAGTTTCCAAAACCCCGTTACATGTTTAGTTTGGAGAGTATTCCCACATTTTTACCTAGTCACATTTTTCTCTCTCTCTCTATGTACTTCCCAGCAGATGTCTAATCATTTTTCCCGCCATAATGACTAATATAAGTAGCACAAGTACTCAATGGTCATCCCCAAACTTGTTTTGGAAGCCTACCAAAAAAACCCTAATGCAATGTCACTCACCAAATCTAATAATTTAAGTAAAAAATCAAGAATCTCAAACATTGGATTTACATTATGGCAAATCAGAGATGCACCTTACTTTGATAGCCATGAAGTCGAGAGAAATTGGGCAATGAGGCAATATGGTTAGTGTTTTTGTTGATAATCGTTTACTAGCGTATGTATCTTAGATTGTTTAATGGCATTTCCCTTTTTGTTAGAGAATCGTAATAGTGTTTTGTTTACTTTTTCAATAGCAGATCGACCTGGTGATTTTAGCATGAGAGTTCACCAGAATGGCGTATTCAAAAACTAGCCAGACAGGATCTACGAAGGAGGTCAGGAATGTCAGGTTGATTATGTTGGTATTAATGAGATTTCGATTGACGAACTTGATGCTCTGATGACCCAAATCGGTTATGCAGAAGTCTAAACCAATTACTACTATTTTGTTAAACCTGGTATAACATTAGACGATGGCTTATATAGTTTTTGTGAACCTGTCAATCTTGACCTGTTGAAAGAAATTGTGGAAGAACATAAGCTGATAGATGTGTATGTTGAAATAGGTAAGACTAGGTTAGAGTTGTATAAGATGTCCCCACAGTCTATTAAGACTGTATTATTGGAGATGGATGAACCTAGTAGAAAAATAGCTCGTGCTGCTATTCAATCGTGCTGCAGACGTTTGGTTCTAGATGACATAGATAATGACCCAGACCTTAACCCATTTATGCAACTTACGCAACTACCTGTAGATGTCTGATATGTTGGGGAATCTAGTGACTTGCCACACATTGAGCCCGGGTTTTCAAGTCTTGACATGTCTTCCTTTGCCAGCCAACCTGTTGATAACAGTGATAGTGCATTAGTCATTATTGATAAGGAAAATAGTTTTCAGGACCTTGATAGTTTTGATGTTAGTTTGTTCAGAGTGACTAAGGATAAGCCGTTGGAGAATGTAGGGAGACCACTAGTTGATAGCAATAACACCTTTGAGGAACCTGATGTAGAAATCACTCTATTCCAAGTCAATCAGGATAACCAGTTTGAGAATGTAGGAGGAGAACCTGTTGGTGGCAATAACATGGAAGAGGAGGGTGATGTTGATATCACTCTGTTCCAACAGAGTGATACTAGTCACTTAGGCAATGTAGGTGATGAAACAATTCAGGCAAATGAAAATAATATTACTGAGGAGAATCATGTACAGGTTGCTTTGTTCCAACAGAGTCAGAGTCATGAGTTAGGCAACGCAGGGACATCTACTAATAAAAGTGATGACTTGAATTTGGAAACTCAATTACCTATGTTGGATGATGATGCATTTTACAATGCTTATGCTTCTGACTCAGACATAGGTCACTCTTGGTGCCAAGGGTTAGGACAGATTCTGTTGATGATGGTGTTGTTGGAACTTTCTTTTATTGTGATCAATCCTTTGATACTGCAAAAGATGTGAAAGGGAGGGTAAGAGAGCATTCCATAGAAACAATAAGGGAGCTGCTATTTCTAAAGAGTGACAAAAAAAGAATAAGAGTTAGATGTGTGGGTTGTGTTCCCCTATCTGGCACAATTGCTACTACTGGACTAAGTATAGGCCCAGTTAGAGGTCCATTAATAAAAAGGGGTTTGGAAGCATTAATTCCTGATAAAAATGACTCTTCCCAAATACTCTGCCCATGGTTGTTGCTTGTCGGCAGGGATGGTACTGAAAAAGGTGCTTGGACAGTGAGAAGATATAATGATCAACACACGTGTTTGCAATCAAGGGCGCTTAAACACTTTGACCTCAACTTTATCTCAAAGAAAATTAAAGATACGATTCAAACTAATCCAAGGATTCCTGTCAAGTCGGTTCATAATTAGCTTACCAACCAATTTGAGCTTGAAGTCTCAATGCAGAAGGTTTTAAGAGCTAAAAGAATAGCAGTCAGAGGCATTAGGAAGGAATTCAAGTTCCAATTCACCATGTTGAGAGACTATGTTCAAGAGTTGCAGAAGAGGAACGGCCTGTTGAGGATAGTCTTCCAACAAGAGAATTCAAGAGACTCTATGTTTGTTTAGGTGCCTTGAAGGAAGGATTTAAAGCCTGTCAGAGACGGTTGTAGGGGATAAATGCTTTTCCAATTGATGGTCCTTTGAAGTGTCAACTTCTAACAACTGTGGAAATTGATAACAACATTGGTATATACTGTGGAAAACTAGAAGGTGGGTTGAATAGTTTTTCCGTCGTTTTTAAATTTATAAAAACTTTGTTTACAAAATCTTCGATTCTAGTTTTATGTGAGATCAATATTTAAACACTTATGTATACTAATATCTACGAGAGTAAATAATGACAATATAAGTAAGTAAATAAGTAAAGAGATAGAGATGGAGAGATCGCACAACAAAACAAAGGATTTATAGTGGTTCGGCTACGAAGCACCTCTTCGCCCTACTCTACTCTCCGAGCACCTAACTCGAGAGTTTTTTTCACTATGTCAACAAGCTCCCTTATGGCGGAGAAAACCTTACACAACTTTTTCTTACACCAATTAACGACACTAAGTTAGATGTCGAGTCCTAATAGTAGCTAGAACCAATCTCACACCACTAGTCACTACACACCTTCTTCACAACTTATACACACCACAACTACTACACAACTACTCACAACTTCACTACTTCAACTTCACAACACTACTACTTCTTCACTACTTCTATTCACAACTACTAACACACCTAGATCTACCAATTACACACCTTCTACACCTTTACAAATAATCTACACAACAACTAACAATATTCACAAATCTACAATACTTCTTAACAAGATGTTGGAGGAGTATTCTTCTCTTGCACTTTGAATGATGAGGGATTGAATCACTTGAAACAATAACTAATAATTATATGATCAAAGGTTTTAGGAAGATGATTTGAAAGAATTTGGACAGAAAGTTTTAGTGCAAAAGGTGAGAAAAAATTACAGATTTGAACCAGTATTTATAGGCAAAAGTTTCTGACTCAGGAGCGTGTGCCGCCCCCCTTAAAATTAAGGGGCCGCCCACCTGTAACGGCCTGAAGCTTTTGTCTTTTCTGAGAAAAGTTTATTTGGTGTAGATTTAACTGATTTTGGTTAGAAATTTGAATTCATATATTTATTATGAATTAAACATTTTTCTTTAATTACCAAAAGTGTTTTTCTAAATATATAAAATGTTTATACCATTTTATATAATTTGTAATTATTAAATAAACCTTGCTTTGATCATAAAATGTATTAGTCAATTGTTTATTCATACCTTAAGTGATTTAGTTGGATGTAATAATATTTTGTCACTAAATACTTGTTTACGGAATGATTTTACGTTTAATGATTTTACATTTTGTGATCGTCAAAACGTAGGGATATCGAGAAATATTAATAACGTTTTTACGTATTATTTATATCAACAATCTCCCTCTTTTTGATGATTACAAAATCTAAACTCATTAAATCAAAATTTATTATATATGCAAGTATTTAGTGAGTTTATATCACTTCTCCCTCTTTTTGTGAACATCAAAAAGGTTATCCTGATGTTGGATGAGCTCCCCTTTGATGTGTACTCCCCTCGTTTTAAGGTTATAAGACAAATGGAGATATGGAATGCTTGCAAAAATATTTAGATAACACAATATATATGAAGCATGAAACAAATATATGTATATAAGTGTAACAAACAATATGAGCATGAAAGGAACACTTCAACTAAATATTAAAAATTACAAGCAACATGCATCCAAGATGCATAAACAAGATAACTAATAAACTAAAGCCCTATTTGACCAGAATTGATGTAAGTGAAGATAAATACATAATTTGGTGGCTTGTAAGTTACTTTCAAAAGATTGGTGGCCTATATGAGAAAAACTTAAAAATTAGAAGCCTCTCGATATATTATCCATACTTTTGTTCTAAAAACTTTCTTCTTAATCATAATGTTAGACATATGCTTAAAATAATAATAATAATAATAATAATAATAATAATAATAATAATAATAATAATAATAATAAAAACGAGGTTTTAATGTGGTTTGGCTAACATTGATAAACAACTTACATCTACAAACACAAAGATTAAATTCTCATATCGAAGTGTTACAAAACGTGGCACTTTAAGTATAAATTTATACCCGTAAAAAACGTTTGCATTTCTTATAACTATTATACAATTGGGTAGGACGTTATCCCAAAACATCTCGCATATAATAAATAAGATAACATATTAAATAGACGATCAAATCTTGAAGGATTTTTAGTTACGTCAATCAGAGAGCTCGATTTTGTCACGTATTAAATTGAGCCATCTCATTGGACAATCGAAAACTAGAATTAAAATAATTTGATCAAACTCATCAAAATTTTATCTACAAAAATAACATGCATAAAAATACATGTGTCAATTTTGTAGAATTAAAAAATTCTTGGGATAGTTAATAAAACTTTATTTGTTAAACTTAAATAAATTACATAGATTTAAGTAATTTATAATTTTTCATATTATAGTAGTTTATAAGTTTTAATAAATACACCATATATTTTATATATATATATATATATATATATATATATATATATATATATATATATATATATATATATATATATATATATATATATATATATATAAAAATTACGCTACCCCAAACGTACTTAGTAAGTCGGTCGGGTTTATATAAATATGGTGGATTAGATTTTGTTCCCTCCACACACAAGAAACACAAACCCTAGCAACCGTAAAAAAATTACCGTAAGAAAGAAAATGGTGGATTTATCGTGTTGGAGTAGTAACAGGGCAGAAGCTGAGTGGGCAAGTTTTTTGAAGAGAACGAATCGGCCATACGTAGCATACGACTTTGAAGCTCAGGAAAGAAATTTTCTGGGACTGCCTATACAGGAATGGCAGATACATCCTCTGTTTCGAGAAGCTAAAAGTCAACAAGACTCAAAACAACATCAAATGGACAAGAAGAAGGAGAAAAAGAAACGATTGTTGAAGAAGAACAAGAAGATGAACAAGGAGAAGAAAAAAGATTGATTTTTACTAGTATTACTTTTGTTACTTACTTGTTCAACTTCAAACTCCTCTGTAAAATACTCTTGTTGTTTATTACACTAGTATTAACTCTTATGTTTCTTCTTCTTGTTGTTGCTAGTAATGTTTGTTTTTGACTTTTGCACAATCTATAATAACTAGTAGTATATTGATGGTGGACTTAAAATTAGACACCATAACTCTGGTTTTTATTTATTTATGATATATGTCAGTGTTTTGTTCTACAAACAACATTGCTACCCTGACAAAACACTATACTTGTTCAATACTGCACCTTCGGGGATGTAGAGGCTTGGTGGGGTTTAAAGTTTAAACAGTTTCTTGCAACAATTTACATGATGATTTGTCATTGTCTTTTTGTTTGTTTGTTTGCTTGCTTATAGTCGTATTGTTTTCTCTTTTGAGGGTAGATTGGTTATCTGGATGGACCAACTCTCTCTCTCTCTCTCTCTCTCTCTCTCTCTCTCTCTCTCTCTCTCAGCGCTGAGCGTTCTGCAGTCCAAGCTGATCTTGAAGCTTTTACTCAGGTGACGAAAGACACTCTTTTGGGCAAACGGCATGGGGGAAAGGTACTGACTTTGGGTGTTCTGTACGGGAAATTATTGATAGCTATGATGAGCTAAGAAAACACAAACAAGTTGATTGTGTTATTATACTTGGTCAAACCGCTTGGTGGCAAATCGGAGGAATATTATGCTCTCGCTCCTACTGCTGACTCATCCCCAAAATTGTTGATTTCTGCAAAACTTAATGATGCTTTAGCGACACAAGATATTATCCACAAGGGGGAACAAAATGTCTGATGGGAATAACGGTAATTCAGTGGTCACAAAAGCACATTTGCCAACCACATACTCTAGAAAGAAACATTCTGGTACTCAGGCGTCAGCCATCCATGGAAAGGTACCATCTGCTCAAAGGGCAAAGAGTTCTTGCATATATCAGAATCGCACAGTGTCATCGGAAGATGTTGTGATGAACAATGATCATTTACTTAGTATATCTCGGGAAGAGACTCAAAGGAGGAACAAATTAAAAGGGCCAGAACATCACCAATTTCATCTGATGGACTGGGTTCAAATGCAAGTCCTGAAGAAAATGGTTCTGAAATTGTAGCTTCTGGATACCAAGAGTATT
Organism: Artemisia argyi; assembly: GCA_030686995.1. NCBI lineage: Eukaryota > Viridiplantae > Streptophyta > Magnoliopsida > Asterales > Asteraceae > Artemisia > Artemisia argyi. The sequence continues at coordinate 74,088,939 of CM060706.1, forward strand.
AATTAAGTCAACTGTGAGCAATCTGGTTATCAAGTGATGGAGCATGAGTATGCCATGGAATGTTCTGGGCAGTTAAGTCAGAGGCTGGAATTCCAAAATAAAGCTGTCATTGTCAAGAAGAAAAGAAAGCCAAGTAGAAAACGTGCTATCACAGTTACCACCGAGTTCCCAGATCGAAGTGACAAGCAATCTGCCTCCGGTGTTGAGATAGATAAAACCGAAGCTGCTCAGAATGCTGATTTCGAATATTCTCGTGGAAATTTCTCTAAGGAAAATGGTGACGAGCACCTGCCTCTAGCGAAAAGGGCCAGGGTTCGAATGGGTCGAACATCCTTGTCTTCGGAAGCCACAAACCAAGGCAGGACTGTACAATAATACGTGATGCAGAAGATATCTCTGCAGAGGGGAAGCCAATGGCGGTTAGGGATGTATCAAACCCGTCTTTTACATTACGAGAATGAACTGTAAATAGGCCCCAGTTATGGGAAGCTGCAAAGAACAAGAATTTTGGCTGCTTAGCTGATGGCGAAGCTGCTTTACCACCGTATGAGCGGCTTCATTGTGCTTTGGAAGTTATGGGGCTGCTAATGTTGCAGAAGATGAGCCAATTTCTCCTGGAGGACCATCTGCCTTGAAGACCATTGTTAATGGATCTCTTTCCCAAAAAGGAACAGAAGAGTCTGTTGTACAAAAGTCAAAACTCTCCCAGCAATGGTGTTTGCCGCAATTTAGCTCCACCAGTTGAACAAATTGAGACAGTTGATGAGGTCAATACCTGCAGTCAACCTTCTGGAACTAGTAGCAGTCCATCACAAAAGGCGGTGGAAATTAGTTACAGTAAAAAATCTGTCATGTTGCATTCTTGTAATGGAACTGCCGAAACAGTTTCAGTCCTGGAAATCCCAAAACCTTGCTCAGATGCTATTGTGAACAAAGAGTCTCCTTCTGAATGCAATGATACCTCTGTTGTCTCTTTGGCACATAATTTTTTGATTGGCGGATTTTGCAAATCTGGTGATTTCAAGAAAGCCCGGGAGCTGTTTGATGGAGTATGTTCCAAGGATTCGATACCCGATGGTGTGACTTATGCTGCAATGATGGATGGATGTTGTAAGCCGGGAATCTGACTATTGCGTTTGAATTATTTGACCAAATGTGTCAAAAAGGAATTCAACAAGATTATGTAGTGTAAAATGCTCTTCTCGAGTCTCAAAAGGGTGCTGCAAAGAACAGAAAACGGAAAAGGCGCTGACTTTATTTGACCCAATGATGGAAAAAAGGTTTGCTTCTGCACTTGCTTAACTCATGGTTATAGGAGACCAGGAAATGATTATAAAATGATTTCCATCATTGAACAAATGGTGAAAAAAGGTAGAGAGTATTATACTAGAAAAAGTGGTATACAACATGTTGGATGAAGGGAATTGGCAATGCATATGGTTCACTTATTTTGAGTTCTGTATCTGTATGTGGTGGCAAAAGCAGAACAAAAGCGCATTGGAAATGAGACGATGAAAGTTGCGGCAAAGGTTAAACTTCAAACTGTCTTTGTAAATATAACTTTTTAATAAATTAATTTATTATGCTTTTGTTCTTTCTTGTCGTGGTCGTTGTTGATTATATATGCATTTTCTTGCTGATCTGACCTTATCTTAGTAATTCAATTGAACGCAAATTTATTTGCGGACTCTGTTGTTGATCATTTCCCACATTATTTGCATTTAGTTCAGTTTGCTGCTGTTTCGTGCCTATAATTGATGATCTTATCTATGGGCTTTCCTTTGTGAAACTCACTCCAAACTGCAACATAATTCCAACTTTGAACCATTCCTTTAAATGTTCATTCAGATGCTATACAAGACTACTCCTACCCTCTTATCATTTGAACCATCCGTGGTTCAAACTTATTTACCAATGTGAATCTGTAGGTGCCGAATATTTGTGGTTACTTGTGGGTCTTTTGGAGATTTAATTACTGAATTGACCAAGATTATACGCAGTTGCGAAATCATTTATGCCCTATCTTTCACAGGTAAAGAAACAGCTCAAATTCACTTTTAAAAAAACATCTGGAAATTTATACTCATTACCATCAACTTTGTAAGTGATTTCAAGATGGTGAACCGAAGTTATTCAGGTAATAAACCAGATCGGTTTGTTTATAGATGAAAGACTTTGACATATGAAGAAGTGGAAATAGGATTCCATGTGGGACTAGGAGGTATCTAGTAAACAAAGACATGCTAAATTTCTCTTGTTCTTGCTTTTTGTATATTATTAGGGGTGGTACAACATTAAGAACTTTGAACTTTACAGTAAATACTCGCAGACATGTACTAAGGAGACTTTAACCTACAAGGCCACAACCCATACTTGGTACCAAAATTAGTCCAAAGACCTGTTTCTAGATATTTGAACTTAACCTAAACTTATGGTGAACTTTCGATTTGCTTCTAGCCTTCTGCTCATCATTAGCATGGTCACTTGTCAAATAACGTTTTTTAATTGTTATGCAGGGAGGCGATTTTTCAAAAAAATATATAAAAATGGTATGCTTTTCCTTTCAATCTTTGTTTAAGTTTTTGTTCAACGTAGATTGGAATTCTGTTATTGTAAGTACTAGTTTCATGACCCGACGGATTTGTTTAAGTCTAAATTTTGTAATGGAATTTTATATGAAAATCAAACATGTGCTTGATTAGCTTGAGACTAAAAAACTGAATCTCAATGTTATCAATAGACATAATGGCACTATTCGAGTAAGAGATTTATCATCTGATACAAGGCTATGTAAACAGTTATGCTCATCCATGGAAGAGCTTTTGTCTCCAATAATGTTATATAACATTAATATTGTTGCTTAGAACTTACTAATACATATAGCTCTTGCAGCTGCGTAGTGGCCTCCATCTTTTCCGAAGTTTGTTATCTTGTTCCATTGCACAATCCATAAAGAAGAGGCAAAAAGAGTTGCTTGCAGCTATAAATGCCCATGTTATAGTACATTTTGTTGCTGTTGTTGTTGTTGTTCTTTTTTGCCTATAATTTATGTATTTCTTCATTTGTTGCACTTGCTAATTACTTTAGTAGATTTTTGGTTGACAGATCTTCTATAGCTTTTGCTTTAGGATATGCTTGTTTCTTTTACCTATCTGCAGAACATCTATGTAAATTGGCTGATCTTTTTTATAGTAATTCAAGCACCTCATATATAATGAACAAACAAAAACCTGGTTTTAGTTGAAATCCTCTGCCTCACATGGTATCTTTCTCTGCTTTCTCAAGCACAAATTTACAGATTCACTAACATCGTCTGTCAACCTCCCTTACTGGACTGCGCGCATTTGTTGTTGCTATTACCTCGGATATGTTCAGGTGCTTGAATGTTGCATGATTTGGTCATTATAGAGTAGTATTTGACACCATTTCACATCTTCTTTCCTTTCCAAGTTTGATTTCATTTTGGACCGGATGTATGAAGGTGGCGAAAATCGAAACTGTAAAGGAGGGTAGATGTAAGATGGCTTTTAAACGCTGGCTAATGTAATTTGGTTATCTTATACTACTGAAGCTTTATTATTGAGCTGGTCATATTCAAATTACATTCACGTTTCTTTAGCTGATTGCATATAGTCATAGATGAACTGATTCTAGCTTTGACCGAATGATGTTCTGAAAATATCATTTAGTGAGTGATAGATGTCATCAAACTGCAGTCATGTTGAGGTAACATTATATTTTTATTACGCCTCTGTTCACCTGCAATATTATGATGAGGTGCAGATCTGTGGATGGTTTAGGGCAGTTTCTAGAATTTATGTTTAATCGTTCATACATTACATATTAGGGATGCTCAAGATAGTGTTGGATATGCTTATATTGTTTGTAGCCGTTTAAGATAGTAAAAAAATTTGAGTGTTGGACAACTTCTGATCCTCGAGTGTTGGACAGGTCGGTTTATTAAAAGGATGTGTATTTGCTAAGAATGTTGGTTTTAAGATTATACATGATTTGTTTAGTTAATATAGTTTAGATTAGGTTTACTTTAGTGGTGTATGAAAAAGGGCATCATATATTTGTACTTATAAATCCATTTGTGTTGTGTTTCAGGCACAGTACTAAGAAAAACGCAGAACCTGATGGAACATGAACCCTTAGTACGATCAGTGGCGAAGCTTGGATTTTGTAAGTGGGGGGTCGGGATCTAAATTTTTTTTTCCTAAGGCTATATTTCAGGTATACCAAAATTTTTGGGGGGTCGAAACAGAATATACCGAAATTTTTCTATACGAAAACTATATACCCCCTACATCGCAAAAAAAATTTCGGGGGGTCGGGCGCCCCCCCCGGCCCCTATGAAGCTTCGCCCCTGAGTACGATCTTTCATAAGTCATGTTCTGTCTATGGCGTTGGCATGCGTTGCAAGATAACATGAAGGTTTCGGATCAAAAGAGTTACTCCGTTTTAACTTAGTTCATCAAGGGGTTGTAATTTTTATTTTATTTTTTAATTTTTTAATAATCAGATAGGCTTTTGTTGTTGTGGTTGTTGTTGTTGTTGTTTCTGCTGTAATGGTCTATCAATCCTTGTTTCCCTAAAAAGATAGTGAATGTATTATGATTAACTTTTAGTTTAACATTGTTAAGTAGTAAAAGTAAAGAGGACTAGAAGTGAAATAATAGAAAAAGACGGGACCTAAAATATTGAGACCTTTTGTGATTACATTCTGTAATATATTCTCAAGTGGTACGTACAGCCAGGCATGTGATTCTTGCCGGTAATAAAGTCTGAAACAAACATGTTAATTTGACATAATATGACTACACGTTTTTCATATTTACACAGTGAGACTAAAAATTTTACTTTGATCTGATCCACATAATTTAGTCAACTCTTGCTTCAAAGCTGCTTTAGTTTTGAAATCAGTCGACATCTTACCCAACAAAAAAAACTTTCCTTTTCCAAATTCTGATGGCTGTTGCTGAAATCTTTATCGGGGCATTCATAACTGTGCTTTTCGAGAAACTGGCATCTGCTGACTTGATCAGGCTGGCTCGAGCTGCAGGAATCTATTCTGAGCTTGACAAATGGAACAATACCTTGTCTCAGATTCAAGCAGTGCTTGTTGATGCAGGGCAGAAGCACATAAGTGACAAATTTGTTCAATTATGGTTATACAATCTACAACATTTGGCTTATGAAATAGACGACGTACTCGATGATTTGGCCACTGAAGCTATGAGCCACCAGTCAAAAGAAGAATCCGATGCCAGCACTCGCACCGGCACTAGTAAGGTATTGACAATGATTCCATCTTGTTGTACTAGTTTCACTCCTCATACTATCATGTATGGTCATAAAATGAGTTCTAAGCTAGACGAGATTACAACCAAATTGCATTCTCTTGTTGAGGAGAAAAACCATCTTGGTCTGATTAGTAATGTTGAAAGGTCAAATAAAGCAACTAGACGATTAGAGGAAACTTCACTCGTTGATTTATCTATAATCATGGGCCGTGAAGGGGATAAAGAGGCATTGTTGAAGACATTATTGAGCAACGAATCGTGTAATAAAAATTTCAGCATTTTGTCTATTGTTGGTCTGGGTGGGATCGGCAAAACCACTCTTGCCCAAGTATTGTACAATGATACGAAAGTGAAAGATCACTTTAAACTCACATCGTGGGTTTGTGTCTCTGACGAGTTCGATGTATTCAGTATTAGCAAGGCTATTTTTAAAGACGTGGGTGGGGAGGACAAAAAATTTGAAACTCTTAATCAGCTACAAGTGGCCCTGACAGAGAAACTTTCGAATAAAAAGTTCATACTTGTTCTAGACGATGTCTGGAATGAGAACTACAATGAATGGGAACTCCTCCAACGGCCTTTTGCTGTAGGGGCACCTGGGAGTAAAATTATTGTGACAACACGAAAGACCATGGTTGCATCCGTGATGGACTCTGTTCAAGCTTACCCTCTCAATCCTTTGACAAATGAAAAAGCTCTATCTTTATTTGCTCAGCATGCACTAGGTAAACAAAACTTTGAGTCGCATCCAACACTTCAATCGTATGGGGAAGAAATCGTGAAGAAATGTGGTGGATTGCCTTTGGCTTTGAGAACACTAGGGAGGGTACTGAGAACAAAGTCAAAAGAAGAGGAATGGGAAGAGTTGTTGAATAGTGAGTTATGGCATGTACAAAATGGAGATAGGATTCTTCCTGCTCTAAGGCTAAGTTACTATGATCTCCCACCACATTTGAAGCAAATGTTTGCCTATTGTTGCTTATTTCCCAAGGATTATGTGTTTGACAAGGATGAGATTGTCCTATTGTGGATGGCAGAAGGCTTTTTGTATGATTCAAATGGCAGCAAGTTAATGGAGAGTCTAGGCCGGGAGTGTTTTGAAGAGCTAGAGTCTAGATCATTTTTTCAGAAATCAACCAATGACAAATCACGATATACAATGCATGAGCTCATCAATGACTTGGCCACGAGTGTTGCAAAAGAGTTCTTCTTTATGTTGGGTGACAAGATGGACGTCTGCGACATGAATGAAGTTTTAGACAAGTTTCACCACATGTCATTTATTCGTGAACGATATGGAGTATACAGAAAGTTTAAAGCGTTACAAAGAGCTAGACGCTTGCGGACTTTCTTAGCTATGTCAGTTACAAGGTTGCTTACTTGGCAGAGATTCTACCTATCGGAAAAGGTTCTTACAGAACTACTTCCCCAACTACAATTTCTAAGGGTGCTAAGCCTAGCTAATTATAATATTAGAGAGGTACCACAGTCCATTGGCGGTCTTAAGCATATGCGGTACCTCAATTTTTCCAACACTGATATTAAATGTTTACCAGAAGTAGTGGGTGACCTTTGTAATCTACAGAGCTTGTTGGTTTCTGGCTGTCCTCATTTATCTAGCTTACCAAATAGTATTATTAAGTTAATAAGTTTGAGACATCTTGACATTAGTAATACTCCAAAGTTAAACAAGATGTCATCAGGATTTGGTGGGTTGACAGGTCTACAAACTCTATCCAAAGTCGTCATTGGAGGAGCTGACGAGTTTAAAATTTCTGATCTTAAGAGCTTAGTTCATCTCCAAGGACAACTTTCCATCGAGGGGTTGCACAAAGTGATAAATGCAGTACAGGCAAAGGAGGCAAACTTACTACAAAAGAAGGGTCTTCGTGATTTGGAAATGAAATGGAGTGATGTCTTTGATAGTTCTCGAAATGAGTTAACTGAATATGAAGTGCTTGAAGGGCTAAGGCCTTTTGAGAAGTTAACAAGCCTCAAAATTTTGTACTACATGGGAACAAAATTCCCTAGTTGGGTTGGGGATCCCTCATTTGTTTGCTTAAACCAACTTACATTACGTGGTTGTAGAAGTAAATGCTTACCCACACTTGGACATCTACCATTACTTCAAAAGTTATTTGTTCAAAACATGAATGGGTTGCAAAGATTGGGTGTAGAATTACTTGGAGATCCTAATTCATGTCATGGTGTTGCATTTCCATCACTTGAAGTTTTGGAATTTAAGGATATGCAGGGGTGGGAGGAATGGTCGACTAGTGGGGATGAAAAAGATGGAGTTGTTGGATCGTTTCCTCGTCTTCGTGAGTTATATGTATTAGATTGTCCGATGCTAGATGTAGTGGCAATTGAATTAATACCGTCGCTTCGGGATTTACATATACAAGGATGTTCTGTAGAAGTATTAAGAAGCATGGTCGGTGTGTCTTCATCAATTATTAGATTGGTGATGAGTGATATCAAAGGACTTACTCAGCTACATGGGAAAGTTTTAGAGGATCTCTGGGCAGTTGAATATTTACGGATTTTACAGTGTGATGAACTCACACACTTGTGGAAAACAGAAGTTGAGGCATGTGAGATTCTTATGAGTTTACAGAAGCTGGAAGTAAGTGGGTGCGTAAATTTGGTATCATTGGGTGAGAAAGAGATGAATTTGGTGATTAGCATGGAATCTTGTAGAGAAGTGGAGATTAACAGTTGTCCAAGATTAGAGAGTTACTACTGTCCAAATAGTATTGAGAAGTTGAAGATTTCTGGTTGTGGTTCAGTTACATCCTTGACCTTCCCAACACAGAACAGCTTGCCATCCAAATTGAAAATTCTTAACATTGAAGATTGCGATAATCTGGAGGTGAGTTGGCTTCTCAACAACTTCTTATCATCACTTGAATCTCTTGTCCTTTATAAAATACCGAAGCTGAGGTCTTTTCCTGCAGGATGCTTAGTTCATCTCACCACACTGATAATTTCCAGTTGTGACAACATAGAATACATTCCAGGTGATGGCTTAGGTTTTCGTCCATTTCTTTGCCTAAAATCTCTTTTGATTAATAATTGCAAGAATCTAAAGTCATTCCCTCACGAGCATTTGCAAAGTCTTGCATCTTTGGAATACATGTGGATAAGTTATTGTCCAAACTTGGACTACTCTTTTCCTTGTGGATTGTGGCCTCCTAAGCTCAGTAACCTATCAATAGGAGGTTTAAAGAAGCCGATTTCAGAGTGGGGGCTGCAAAATTTCCCAACTTCTCTTGTTACACTAATCTTATATGGTGAAAACTCGGGAGTGGTTCCATTTTCAAAGGCAGAAGATATGATGAATAGCAGCAGTACTACTACATCGCCTTTTTTAATTCCATCAACTCTAACATATCTATATATCAGTGATTTGTTAGACTTGGAATCACTTTCAAAGGACCTGAAACATCTCACTTCCCTTGAAGAACTTGTTATTTTCTCATGCCCGAAGGTTAGAGATTTGCCAGTCACGCTGCTCCCTTCACTTTCACGTTTGTGGGTGAAAAATTGCCCGAAACTAGTGAAAAAGTGTCATACTAAAACAGGAAATTACTGGCCCATCATATCACAAATCCCCGACCTTGATGTTGAATGAATACAGGTATGTCATCTCCTTACCTGTTTTTAACTATCTACTATATATAAAAAGAAAACAAATTTGCTTAAAAACTCTCAAAGTGAGAATTGTGAAAGTACTAATCTGTTGGTTGTTTAGCTGCAAAACAGTTCCCAGATTAGGGTTAAGATAATCAATGAAGGTACCGGATATTCACTTGAAATCGTGGTATCACTTTCCAATAGAAACTATTCGACCCTATGCCTGGGTTACACGAATATCTCTATGGGATAAGACCAAGTGATGTTCTTGCTTTAGACACAAACCAAGAACCAGATGCGTATAAGAGTGTTTAGGGTTTTGTGTTTAGAGTTGTATCTCAAAACGTATCTCATGCAGAATGATGTGACCTCTATTTATAATAGAGAATACTCAAAACCCTAGCCCATGGAATTATGTATAATTAACGGCCCATTAATTATAACATAATAATTTCCATAATAATAGGATCAGTGGTTATCAGTGGAAACATTATCACTTGCAGTGGTAATGTTAACACATCAGTGGAAACGCTAGCAGCAGAATCACACCAGCAGCAGAATGCTATCAGCAGCAGAATCAACTAGCAGCAGAATCAGCTAGCAGCAGAATCAGCTGTCAGCAGAATCCTAGCAGCAGATTCACAACACTAGCAGCAGAGTCTACTAGCAGTACCTTGATCAAGCAGTACCTTGATCAATACATAACCACAATTGAGTCAGGGGATTCAGTGACCAAATGGGTGTATACTCCATACCTCCAAACCCATTACCAGGTGTGAATAGATCCCTCAAGAGCACTAAATTTACCAACAATCCTCCCCAAATTTAGTTCTCTTTCTTTGCATGAAAAATCAAACACAAACCAAAACAAGTGCATAAATGAAAATATCCTGAGGATTGAATTTCCACATTAGTACATATACTTTCAAATATTCGAGAATCAGGGTGTTCTAAGAATTGAACCCTTCAACCCATTTGAATACCTGATGATAAATACACATAATTTTTCAAACACTAAAATACTCCTGACACTATACAAGCCATGTGTCCATATCCAATTCATAAATGTTGTAAAAGCTAAAAGTCCAAAGCTTTCTGAAGCGGCAAAACTTCAACATTTACATAGGTGGTTCATCTTTAATTCATGCTCCTGCTTAGCACTTTTTCAAAGAAAATTAACCATTAAGAAGTGAAGACTTCATCCTCCTTTCAGCAGGTAACAAGCACAACCTTGGGATGTTTGTAATACATGTGCTTCAGTCCACCAAATGATCAGCTTTCCACATTGAACTCAGCTTCCAAGTTTCCTCAGAAGGGAGTTGGGTATCCTTGCATTCAGTGACTAGTTGGACTTAAACCCATCCCTTTCGCAGACTTCAAAACCAAGTCTCTAGCCAAACCCTTCGTCAAGTGATTAGCTAAGTTTTGTTGAGATTTAACAAACACTATAGATACCACCCCATTCATGATAAGCTCACGAATCATGCTATGCCTAACACCTAAGTGTCTAGACTTCCCATTGTACATCTGGCTATAAGCCTTTGCCAATGTAGCAGCACTATCACAACGGATAGAAATAGGTGCCATAGGTTTAGACCACAATGGAATCTCAAGAAGCAAGTTTTTCAACCATTCAGCTTCTTTGCCAGCAGCAGCTAAAGCCACAAATTCAGATTCCATGGTTGAACTGGTAATGCAAGTTTGTTTCTTGGATGCCCAAGAAATTGCACCTCCACCAAGTAGGAATACCCAGCCACTTGTAGACGAATTGTCTTCAGTGTTACTGATCCAACTTGCATCAGTGTATCCTTCTAACACTGAAGGATAACCAGTATATGAGAGACTATAATCCATAGTTCTCTTCAAATACTTAAAGACCCTCTGAATTGCTTGCCAATGATGAGCACTAGGATTACTAGTATACCTGCTCAGTTTACCCACAGCAAAAGCAATATCAGGCCTTGTACATGTCATGGCATACATCAAGCAGCCAATTACCCTAGAATACTCAAGTTGAGATATAGCTTTGCCAGTATTAGGCATTAGCTTCTCACTTGTATCCATAGGAGTACTCACTGGAGTACAATCAAAGTAATTAAATTTCTTTAACACCTTCTCAATGTAATAAGACTGAGAAATAGAAATTTTGTTACTTTCATGTTTAATCCTAATGCCAAGGATAACATCTGCCTCCCCCATATCCTTCATGGAGAACTTTGATGACAAAAATTCTTTTGTAAGATCAACTTGATTTTGGTCACTGCCAAAGATCAACATGTCATCAACATATAGACAAATGATGACTCCTTTACCAGATTCATCAAATTTGCTATATACACATTTGTCAGCTTGATTAAGTAAATAACCACTAGACAAAATCACTTCATCAAATTTTTGATGCCATTGCTTAGGTGCCTGTTTTAGTCCATAAAGAGACTTAATCAGTTTACACACCTTGTTTTCATTGCCAGGCATGATGAAGCCCTGAGGTTGGTTCATGTAAACCTCCTCATCTAAATCACCATTCAAGAAAGCTGTCTTCACATCCATCTGATGAATAATCAGATTGTGAATTGATGCCAAAGCAATTAGCAATCTTATGGTACTGATACGTGCCACTGGAGCATAAGTATCAAAGTAGTCTATTCCTGACTTTTGTTTAAAGCCTTGAATAACTAATCTTGCCTTGAACTTTTCAACAGTTCCATCTACCTTCATTTTCTTTTTGAAAATCCATTTGCTACCTAAAGGTTTGCAACCAGGTGGTAGATCAGTCAACACATAAGTGTTATTACCCATGATAGAGTCCATCTCATCATTAATTGCTTCTTTCCAGAAAGCAACATCCTGGGACTTCATTGCTTCTTCAAATGTTTTGGGATCATCCTCAACAATGAAGCAATAGGAGTATTGATCAGAGACCTCACTCCTTGTACCTTCAATTAAATATAATTGAAACTCAGGTCCAAATGATTTTGGAGTCCTCACCCTATTGCTCCTTCTGAGCTCAGGTTCAGGTTGTTGTTCCACAACCTCAGTAGGAACCTCATCAGCAGGAACCTCATCAGTAGGAACCTCATCAGCAGGAACCTCTGAAACACCATTGTCATTGGTTCCATTTGGAATCCTTTGACTTGGTCTAGGGATAGATGAGAATCTAATCTCATCAAAGATTGCATCCCTTGATTCAATTATTGAGTTAATTGAAACAGACTCATTACGTTCTATAACATAAAACCTATATGCCTTGGAATGCTCAGCATATCCAACAAAGATGCATTTAATGCCTCTTTCACCCAAAGTTTTCTGCTTTGGATCAGGGAGTCTTACAACAGCCCTACAACCCCATATCCTAAGATAATTAAGGTTAGGTTTCTTTTTAGTCCAAAGTTCATAAGGGGTAACTTTGTTCCTTTTGTTGGGAACCCTATTTAATAAATAGCAAGCTGTTAACATAGCTTCACCCCAGAACCCTTGACTCAGCCCTGAATAGGACAACATGGAATTAACCATCTCCTTCAGCACCCTGTTTTTCCTTTCAGAAATACCATTTTGCTGAGGAGTATAAGGGGCAGTCGTTTCATGGATTATACCAACAGACTGAAAATACAGAGTATCCATGTACTCACCTCCCCTATCAGTCCTTAATCTTTTGATTAGAGACCCTTGTTGCAATTCAACTTCAGTTTTGAATACTTTAAATTTATCTAATGCTTCATTCTTAGTATGTAATAAATAAACATAACAAAACCTAGAAGCATCATCAATAAAAGTCACAAAGTATTTCTTGTTCCCTAAAGAGGGAGTAGCATGAATATCACATAGATCACTATGAATCAGCTCCAAAACTTCAGTTTCACGTTTTACACTTTGAAATGGTTTCTTAGTAATTTTAGTCCTCATGCAAGTTTTACACTTTTCAGTGTTCATATCAAAGGCTGGAATTAATCCATCCTTAGACATATCTTGCATCCTCTTAAAGTGTACATGGCCAAGTCTTGCATGCCATAGGTTTGAATCATTAAGTTTAGATGTTGAAATAAAAGCAGAATCAATATTATCATGAACAATATTAAGTCTGAACATTTGATTACATAAATAACCAAAACCAATAAACACACCATTTTTAGATAAAACAAACTTATTAGATTCAATCACTTGTTTATAACCACAATTATTCAAAACACTACTAGAAACCAAGTTCTTCCTGATATCAGGAACATGTAAAACATTAAATAAAGAAACACATTTTCCAGAACTAAACTTCAAATCAACACATCCTTTTCCATGCACCAGAGCAGTTGACTCGTTTCCCATGTGAAGAATAGAACCATCATTCATTGACTTGTAGGTCTTGAACCAGCTTCTATCTTTACACACATGAATTGTTGCTCCAGAGTCAACCCACCACGCAACATCATCATCCTGCACAAAGTAAATATCAGATATATATGTAACATAATAAATCTTAAAAGACTTATTAAACACATTCTGACCTTTCAGAGAATTGGAGTTACCATTCCCTACACTTGTGCCTGATCCATTGGATTTGTTTCCAACTTTACCACCCTTGCAATCTTTCCTGAAGTGTCCAGGTTTCCCACACTTCCAACAAGTCACCTTAGGTTTCTTGTTAAGATCAGATTTGGTGTTATCTTGATGCTTACGCTTGCCCTTGTTGTCATTGTTCCTGGAGGAGTTGTTATGCTCCACCATATTGACAACTGATGGACCAGTAGCAGTGCTACTCTTTGGCTTGTCAATGTCTTGAGCCTTGAGTGAATCCTCAATGCGCAAGTGACTGCCCAACTCAACAAGAGTTAACTCCTCCTTCTTATGCTTAAGCATATGCTTGAATTCTTTCCAAGAAGGAGGTAGTTTATCGATGATACAAGAGACTGAAATAGCCTCATCCATGTTCATCTTGTGTTGTGTGAATCGACCAAGTATATCAAGAAGTTCATTGTATTGTTCCATGACAGGTCTAGAATCAACCATTTTGTAATTGTTAAAATTACTTACAAGGAACTTCTTACTTGATGCATCCTCAGCCATATACTTGGCTTCCAAGGAATCCCAAAGTTCTTGTGAAGTTTCAACATTCTGATAAATATCAAATAAAGTATCAGACATACCATTGAGAATTAAACCTCTGCAAACGTAGTCATCATTCTCCCATTTGCTCCTTGCTCTCATCTGATCCATGGTAGCAGCTTCTCCAAAATCTTCTGGAATCTCAGTAGTAAGAACATACACCACGTTCATACTGGTCAGCAAGAATTGCATCTTCTTCTGCCATCTTCTGAAATCAACACCTTCAAACTTTTCCAACTTGGAAAAGTTAGCAGCTATTTGTCTCATAGCAGCAGCCATTGATTATCACTAAATAGTTTCTATTGATTGTTGGTTGTTTAGCTGCAAAACAGTTCCCAGATTAGGGTTAAGATAATCAATGAAAGTACCGGATATTCACTTGAAATCGTGGTATCACTTTCCAATAGAAACTATTCGACCCTATGCCTGGGTTACACGAATATCTCTATGGGATAAGACCAAGTGATGTTCTTGCTTTAGGCACAAACCAAGAACCAGATGCGTATAAGAGTGTTTAGGGTTTTGTGTTTAGAGTTGTATCTCAAAACGTATCTCATGCAGAATGATGTGACCTCTATTTATAATAGAGAATACTCAAAACCCTAGCCCATGGAATTATGTATAATTAACGGCCCATTAATTATAACATAATAATTTCCATAATAATAGGATCAGTGGTTATCAGTGGAAACATTATCACTTGCAGTGGTAATGTTAACACATCAGTGGAAACGCTAGCAGCAGAATCACACCAGCAGCAGAATGCTATCAGCAGCAGAATCAACTAGCAGCAGAATCAGCTAGCAGCAGAATCAGCTGTCAGCAGAATTCTAGCAGCAGATTCACAACACTAGCAGCAGAGTCTACTAGTAGTACCTTGATCAAGCAGTACCTTGATCAATACATAACCACAATTGAGTCAGGGGATTCAGTGACCAAATGGGTGTATACTCCATACCTCCAAACCCATTACCAGGTGTGAATAGATCCCTCAAGAGCACTAAATTTACCAACATAATCTACGTGTGGGGCATTTAGAGAAATGGGTTTTTTTTGGGGCACATGAGGTAAGTGTGTGTGTACCTTTGGCCTTTGGGGTAAATAAAGCATAATATTGCTTACATATAAGCATAATATTATTCCCTCATGCTTTAAATTTGTAAGCTAATTAAGGAATTGTGCATGGTATGTGTATGTGTAGGTGAGGTTTTAACACTGCAAGAGGTGATCTTGCTTACATTTTTGAGCAAGAATGAGAATCAAGAAGTGGTTTCGAGGAGCTTTCATGACCGAATGGCACGTTGGGACAATGAAAGGGTTTGGTGTGTGGTTCTACATCAAAGTGTGTTTGGTAATAAAGTTTAAGTTCTGCTGTTTGGATCTGCAACAAAGTGTGTTGGCAATAAAACTAAAGCTTCAAGGTAATTTGTTTAGTGCCTCATCTATAGTATTGTGGGATCTTAATTTGTGTGTACGTGTGGTTATTTTAATTATCTTGTTTAATTGAGTAGAGATGTGTTGTATTTTTTTTTTTTTTTTTTTTTTTTTTTTTTTTTTTTCATGTTTAAGTTTTTTATAAATTGTTACCTTTTTAAAAGAAAAAGAAAAGATAAAGTAATTAATACATCGGTTCACCAGCTCAATTGGTTCAACCGTCGGGTTAAATCGGTTTTATACATATGTATACTTTTTATAACATCTTTGGTACATTAGGTATTTGTCCAATTTCAATGTTATATTCAATTGAACAAACAAAAATAAGATGACTCTATTGAGTTTTAGTCTTTAATTTTCATATCTACAATACTAAAAAAACGCAAAAATAATAAATTTAAAGTTCTAGTTTACGACAGATTTATATAGTTCTATTTTATAAAAATGAGATGACTATTATGTTTTTAGAATCTTATCTTTATTAATGAACTTTTTAAATAAACTAAATATAATATCAACATTAGTTTATAACTATAATTTACAGTTTCATCAAAACTTAACCACATAAGTCACAAACACTTTAACTTTTTAATTAGACTATAAACTTTCCAAATCATAATATGTTTGTCCATACAAATATAAAACTTAACGTAACACAAATTTTGAGTTTAGCGAAAATGTAATGACAAAAGAGTTTGTTAGTTTTAGAGGAAAGAAAAAGCTTTTGTTGTTAAAACAAAAAAAGAAAAAAGAACAAAAGTAATGACCCGGCCGGGTTTATCAAACTAGGTCGACCCGGGTCAATGAAAAACCGCCGATTCAATCCGGTTTTCAAATAAGCAAAAAAAACCCCACATCTGGCTCGGTCTCCTAAACGGTTTCAGGTTGAACCGGCCTGGCCGACCCGAGTTTTAAAACATTGATTGACACGTTCCTTCAATCTTCCTCCCTACTTCTAAACAGATACTTACCAATTTCTTTATTTTGATTTCTTCAATCATTATCTGATAGTTCAATTCAAGATTTAATTACTTTAATTTGTGATTAACTACAGCCATTCAAACTCCAATTTTCTCAATCGTGATCTAATACCTTCGATTTGAGGTTGGTTTCTTTAATTTTTCTCAAGTTTTTCTTATAAATTAAGATAACTAAAACTAAACCCTTCTTCAATTCTTCATCTTTGTGGTTATTTTTTCTTCCAAAATATTCACACATAAATTGTTTATTGAAAATGTCTATAAGATGTTTGATAAAATGTGTGAGTTTTTCCTTTAATGTTTGACTTTTAACGTTTGTCATGGAAATTAAATACTTATTCTTTTTTGGGGGAAAAAAAACACACTTGATATTTAATCTTTAAAATCATGGATAAACAAAATTTTGAAATATGATGAACAACGTCATTGATGAACAACATTTTATCATTTGATAACTTTATATTAGCGAGATCATATTAATGTTTTTTCTTATCGTTTTGTTAATATTAATATTTAGAAAAATTAATACGCAATATGTTCATGTAAAGAAAAGGTGTTTGATAAACAAATTCACATTTGATGGTTAATAAACTCGTGTTTTTTTTTTTTTTTTTTTTTTAATTTTTTTTTTTGTTTTTTACTTTTTTTAATGAAAAAGTTCGCACTTGTTGATAAATAAGTTTAGAGTTTATGATGAATTAATGTTTTGTTAATCAAACATAGGATCCACCAAACGTTGTGTTCATTATTTTTATTTTTCATCTAGATTTTCTTCGTTATATACATTGTTCATCAGGAAAAAAAGGGTCTTGTTCATCACAAATATTGTTCATAGTAAATATTGTTCGTCAGTAAAACGAATTGTTCATTAATAAAACAAGTTGTTCATCATATACTTTGTTTATTAATAAAACGAGATGTTCATCAATAAAAATATTCATGTTTATCGTAAACATTGTTCAGAAATGAAACGTGTTGCTTATCAATAAAACGAGTTGTTCACCACAAACTTTGTTTACAAAAAACCGAGTTGTTTATCATGGATATTGTTTCTCAATAAAAAGAGTTGTTCATCAATGCAAATATTCTTGTTCATCATAGACATTGTTCTTCAATAAAACAAGTTGTTCATCAATAGAAAGATTGGTGTTTATCATAGAGGTCGTCCATCAATAAAAAAAATTATTCATCATAAGGTTGTCCATCAATAAAAAGAGTTGTTATCATATGCGTTGTTCTTCAATAAAAAGAGTTGTTCATCAAATACATTGTTCATCAATAAAAGAATTGTTCACCATATTCGTTGCTCACCAATAAAAAAATAGTTTTTCATCATATAAAAAGAGTCAATAAAAGGGTTGTTCATCATAAGCGTTGCTCATTCATAAAAAGAGTTATCGTTGTTCTTATGGCAATTTGAAATATCTACACATTTTTTCACATTAACTCATCATCATTGTTAGAAGATCGATTCTTGAGAATATTGCAAAAAATCAATTGCATAGGTATCTGATACATGCTCCGTTTGAGGATCAAAGTATGCTAGCATCTACTGTAATACCTCAGTCGTTGTCAATGACCCATGCTCCATTTGAGGATGATGTGAATACGTCATTTGGAAGGTATACATTTTTTACATCTTCATGCTAAGAATGATGGTGACGGTCATTAGTTTACCTTTTTAGAGAGAATTTAGATCGTTGATACTGTTTATGTCATAAATAAATGAAGGATAAGGAATCTCGCAGTGTAGGTTGAAGGAATATGGTGGTGCATGTTCCTTTTCTTATCCTTTTTATGAGCATGTATAGTCTTTTAAGATTGAACACAAAATAATAATTTCATGTAAAATTACTAAATACGACAACCTGCTTATTTTTTGCATGCGATTAACATTATAGGTAAATACAGTGACACAAGTCCAACATTGTCTTCTTCCAACGAGGGTTGCATTGGATTTCTTTTCCACAACACTTTGGCGTTACGAGGAAGGAGTAAGACGGTTAAATAATCTTAAAGTTCTTCAAAACTGATATGGGTCAAAAAAAAATAATTCAGTGTTTTTCAACAGGTGTGTATGTATGGATTCTTTAACATTTTATTGCTTAAACACTAATGTTAAATTGTTTATATTTTGTCCTATACATATTAGTATTTTCAAGTGCTTATTAGCTCTTAAACAAGCAATCATAGGCATCCTCTAAAGCTATTATGAGTTAGTAGTTTGGGCTTTGCTTATTCCAAACTCCAAAGTGTTTATTTAAGCAATAAGCGATTTTGGTAAGCAATGGCGTTATTAATGTACATAGAAGGGGTTAATTTAAATCTTGGATTATATAATTTGGTATGAGTATGTCTTTAGCTTGGTTCAATATGGTTGGGCTGAATAATGGGTAACAACGGGTTTTGATGGAAACTGATCATTTTTGCATGGGCCGGGCTGGTTTGACAAGAGCAAACATTTGTGTCCATTTCATAAAATAGATAACGTCCTGGTGTTCTTTAGCATTCTTTGGTATTTGCTTCATATAACGCTTATTTTGTAACAAAGCTTATGAATCTTCTCATATTAGTTTTGCAATTTTTTATTAATATCAATATAATGTCTGAGATTGAGGACCTACAGGCATCACGTGAGCCTCCTGTTTATGATTACCCGCCTTCTTTCGCTATAGTAAATTACGTCAACGATAATTATAAGACATGCCCGCCCGTGGCGAGCTTATATGCCCGAGAGGGCTTATAAGTCATGCTCTCCCATCGGGCGGGCTTTGACAACTAGTAGTATATATATATATATATATATATATATAGTGTTGTATTCTATGTAGTACCAATATTAGGTGCAATACTTTACAATACTAATTTAAACCGTTAGATCATTTTATCAATGGATAAGATCACTTGTGCCATTATGTAATTAATAAAAAGTGTTAGGATCGAATTTTATTTATAAAAAGTGTCGGTCATTAATATTATGTAATAGGTTGCTTTAGAATATCATTATATGATGAAGTTTATGTTTAGTTTTCATGATTTTATAAAGTCTAAGGGCTAGTTATGTAATAAGGTCAAAGATATGTGAAGCCCTAGACTACTAGTATAAATACTCTTGTAATACCTCATTTTGAGGTTGGTGCTCTTAGTAATATCAAGGTTATTATTTTCACACACTAGGAGTTCCTTCCCACTCTCTCTCTACTTACTTTCTCTCTCTAGGATTAGGCATGATTCATAAGTGATTAAGGTTTTTCTACGGTCCTACAAGTGGTATCAATCGCCTAGGGATAATATAGGTTGTTTTAGGTTCGATTTGGTCAAAAAAACTTGGTTTCGTAGCATTTTTTATAGATCAGTTACTGTTCATCGTAGAACTTGCGAGTTAAGGTTTTTTTTTTAGCGAGTTTGAACTTTTCTTAGCGAGTTAGGACTTCAATCTTCAGCGAGTTATGAACTAGTTTTGGCGAGTTAGGATTTGGCGAGTTAGCTAACAACCCTTATCGTTTATCGAGTAAGGTTTCTTGATGTTATCGAGTAAGGGGGAACTATACTTCGTTGAACATTTACTTATCGAGTTAAGATATTATCAAGTCTTGCGAGTTAGAACTTCTTAGCGAGTTAGACAAGTCTTGCGAGTTAGAAATTCTTAGCGAGTTAGATTGGTTCATGCGAGTTTGAAAGTCTTACCGAGTTACAAAGAGTTACCGATTTACAAAGACTTACCGAGTTACATAGTTTTTACCGAGTTACATAGTATTACCGAGTTAGAGTTTTTTGGCGGGAAAATTTGAGTAAAATTTATTTTTTACAGGAGACTAAATGTTCAATTTTTAAGCGAAATTCAAATTTTGGTATAAGGTTGAAATTTTTGGCCCGAAATTCAAATTTTTAGGCCAAAATTCAAAA
The DNA here is from genome assembly GCA_030686995.1 of Artemisia argyi. NCBI lineage: Eukaryota > Viridiplantae > Streptophyta > Magnoliopsida > Asterales > Asteraceae > Artemisia > Artemisia argyi. The sequence continues at coordinate 74,109,295 of CM060706.1, forward strand.
TTTTTCGGTAAAATTTGGCGTCAAAATTTTTAAAACTCAAAATTTTCTAATAACCATAGAATTGCATTTCATAGTGATTTTCAAATTTTGGGAAAGGAAATTTTCAAGTTCAATTTTTTGAGGGAAAATACGAAATCACTGAGATCAACCGAGAACGAATTTTCAACTTCACCAAAACATCTAATCTACAACAACAACCTTTGGTATCTTTCAAAAGATACTCAGAACAACGTTTCACTTTGAATTCAAATCATGGCAACTCAACAAGACATTCATGTTGCCGGTGCCGAAAATCGACCTCCAATGCTTGAAAAAGGTGGATATCTCCCATGGACAAGCCGCATGCTTCGTTACATCAAAACAAAGACTGATGGTAAATTAATGATCAACTCCATTACAAATGGTCCATTTAAGCCAAGACAAGTTCAAGTTGAAGGTAATCCAAATACAACACCTCCTACTCTACCATTCGTGCGTGAACAAACAGAAGAAGACTACACGGATGAAGACAAGAGGCCGATCGCCGCTGATGATATGGCAATGCATTTAATCCAACTTGGATTACCACGCGAGATCTTTGCTGCGGTCGACAACTGTGAAACTGCTTTTGATATGTGGGAACGAGTTAGAAGGATATGTCATGGAACAGAGATTGGGTAACAAGATGTTGAGAACAAACTTCTAACTGAATGGGAGAACTTTACATCCACTAAAGGTGAACAGATTGAATCCTACTACACAAGGTTTTGCACTTTAATGAATGAGTTAATCAGAAACAAGTTGACACCACGAACAATTGCAACAAACATCAAATTCATCAATAACCTTCCAGAAGAATGGGGTCGTTATGTTACAATTGTCAACCAAACAAAGGATTTACATAAGGTAAATTATGATCAACTCTATGATTTTCTGAAGCAAAACCAAGCTGAGGCTAATGAAGTAAGGAAAGAAAGATTGGCAAAGAATCATGATCCTCTCGCATTAATTGCTACTACACCAACACCGTTTTCAGTGAACACACAACAACCATCATCATCTTCAACTCACAACTACATGCAACCATCATGCATTCAACAACCAACACTGGTCTACCAACAACATTTCTACCCACAACAACAACAACAATACCCACAGTTCCAAGAACCAGAATTCACTGACAATGATGAAGCTACTGCAGCCTTGACACAAGCGTTTGCTTTTCTGACAAAGGCATTCCAAGGACGTTATTCTACACCAACTAACAACAACCAAATGATTTCATCGAACACTCGCAACAAGCAGATTGCTCAGCCGAGTTTCAATATGGGCAACGGAGGCCAAATGGTTGGAGTTTATGGGAATCAGCAGGGATATGCTACTGGATTTAATATGGGTAATCAGAATATGCAGAATGCAGGTCAGTATGCAGGGAATCAGTATGGTCAGTATGCAGGGAATCAGATGGGTCAGTTTGTTGGAAATCAGAGGGGTCAGAATGTTGGTAATCAGGAAATGGGTAATCAGAATAGGAATGTTGCAGCTCCAGTTGTTGGGAATCTGGGAAATGTAAATCAGGGTAATCCGGTAAAGTGTTTCAACTGTCAGGGTGTAGGTCATATGGCAAGGAACTGTCCTACTAAGCCGAACAAATGAGACACAGCGTATTTGCAGAAAGCATTGTTGTTGGCACAAAAGAATGAAGCAGGGTTTCAGTTGAATGCAGAGGAGAATGATTTTATGGCTCTTATGGATGACATGGAAGACAGAGAGGATATCGATGCGAACTGCATATTCATGGCGAATCTTCAGGAAGCTAAGTATGACACGGATTCTGACACACTTCCTGTTTATGACACCAATGCACCATCTGAGGTATCCAATTTCAACATATGTCACAATAATGATATGTTTGATATGTCTCCTCATGAGGAACAACATTCTGCGAAGCTAGCATCTAATTATGATACATACCTGGACACGCCAAGTAGTAGTAATACTCCTTCAGCAACTCTAGATGTGAATTATAAGGATTGTTGATGTTGAATCTCTTTTTGACGTGGGTAAGGATTGGACAGATGTTGACGTTGGTGGTTGTATTGTTGGTTATGATTTGAGTTGTCGTGGTCTGCTTCATCTTATCTTTTCTTCTTTTGGTTTTATCTTTTCTGCTTCATCATATTAGTGTTACACGGTTTGGACTTATGATGGTTATAAGCTGAAGTCAACTTATGCTTGGTATATTGGTTGTGTATGGTCAACTGTTGTCATCTTAATATTCTTCATCTTCATCATATATCTTTCTTGTATTGGACAAATCCCAAGATTTAGACAAATCGTTACATTTGAAGCAATTTTGGCAGCATCTCATTTAGATTTGTTAATAAAATTTATTTTCACAGACAAACCGCTACACCAAATCGACCAACTCGCTGCTCTCCTTGGACAAATCCCTTAAGAAGAAGACAATATAGGACCACAAGTCACTATCCACCCTATTTTGTCCTTTTTTCCCTTGCAAGTTAACAACCAAATCGCTGCTATGAGAGAACACAACTCGCCACCAAGAAAAAACAACCAAATGACCAGATTCTTACCAAGATTTTGACCATTTTATCAGACCACATTTTCACGGATTTGGTACAAAAAAAATCATAAGAAATAAGGTACATAAAAAGTAGATATCAGGGGACAAAGACAAAGGCTTGTCACAAGCAGTAATGAAAAGAAGTGAGACTTTGACCATTTTGATAAAATAAACTAGTATGAAAGTGTTTACTACAAGCTAAGGATAAAAGAAAAAATCAGACCACTAAAAAATGGTGAAAACAGCCTCCAAAGAATGTATGAATCACAACATAAATCAACAAAATAACAACCTAGGCTCTGGTACCACTTGTAGGATCGAAACATGTTGATTCTTGTGGTGATTCGGGAGGTCTTGGGTTATGGAAGATTAAGTTGGCCATTGATAGAGTTAGAAAGAGAGTGGAGAGAGTGGGAAGTTTCTAGTGAGAGAAAACACCTTTGAGGTGTGTTTATTGAATGAAACAACCAACCCTCTCCCTTGGTGGGAAGAGGGTATATATATAATTACAATATATGCCCCATAAAACGGGTTGTGGAGTGAGCTGACAGTGGGTAAAGACCCGACCCACTCCACAAGTATAACTATAACTAGACTAATTCTATGATATCTAATCTAATAATAATAAGCCTACGAGCTACATTAAACCTAAATAGATACTCGGGGTGACCGAATCTTCATATGAATATTTATATTCCTAACAAACAGGTAACTAATTTCAGAATTTTGTGCGGTTTGAGGACCGGTTTTTAGGAATCGGTTATATGAACCGGTTTGGTTAACTGGTTAGGAACCGGTTTGGGCAAAGGGGGCGGGTTTTTTTTTTTTTTTTTTTTTTTTTTTTTTTTTTTTATTTTGAAATTTGAAAGTTTGAATTTTGAATTTGAATGGAAAGGAGTGTGGGGGGACCGCTTTTAATTATTTAGGCTCAAAATTTACCATTTCTTGTTTAGTATAAATAGAAGTGTTATGTTTTTGTTTATTCACAACTTTTACACAAGCAAAAAACTCTCTAAAAAATCAAAACCAAAAGTATTTTCACTAATGGATACTGCAACTTCAAACACCACCACCCACACTAACGCAGCTGGTTCATCAAATGCACCTACGATTGTCAAAATTTTACCATGCGACCGTGTCAAAGATCCTTGAGAAAACTTCAACTATGTCCTAATGTCGGACGGTGTCACAACTCATAATTTTAGGTCATTTTTCCAAACCTCAACATCTTACTATTCACCAATTACTATTCATAAATCACTATTCATCAAACACACTATGCCTCATTTTACTATTCATCATTTTCGAAGTCAATTTGATATTCTGAGAAGCGTTCAAAAATTTTACTATTCACCAAACACTATTCATTCCCGGAAAGAAAATACTATTCACGTGCGTTGCTCATTTTATCGTAAATTTAGTTTACGAGTACTTAAATTCGCGTAACCGTATTGGTTCAGGTGCGAATTTATGCATTATCATTAGGGACACTTCATACGGATTAGAAATAGTCTACATATCATCCTAATAGCATTTGCATACTATACCACTCGTAGAATATTCATATTAATATTTTTGGTATATTTAACGTTTTACGTACATTTATTTTAATTAAACGTTAATACGCGATTAATAAATATAACTAACATATCTAAAAATCCCCACGATGGTTCCGATATATTTTTAAACCCATTACAATGTCATAAAAATTATAAAATTCATTTACCCGGTATTTTGGGAATTTATTTAATTTATAACGTAAGTTTAATATAACTACGACGGTTTTCGTGAAAACTAAATAATAATTATCCAAACGCTCAATTTTTGTACCCAACATATTTTTAACATTTTTATGACTTTATTAAGTCCCGGATAACCTTGTTAAAATTTATTTCTCGCAAACCCGGCACCCGATTATAACTAAAACTAACTAAAACTACCTAAATTAAACAACCAAAACTATACAAATCCTCCACTAGCAATCCTAATTAAATCACAAACTCATTTTTCTCTTTTTGATCCTTTGAAAAACCGGCCAAGCCCCCCCCCCCCCCCCCCTTTTAACCTTAGGCATTAACTCGTTTTAACTTCTCCAAAATCACTAAATAATATCTACAAACCTACAAACTCATTTCACATTTATAATTTTAGATCAAAACTTGCCTTTTTCTCTCTTTTCTCTCTCAAAATCCACGGCCAAACACAAACATCACCAAGATCCACCATTTTTTCCAAGATCAAGCTCAAATCAAGTCCATATAGTTATCCTTGTTAGGGTTTTGTAATACAAACTCAAGGATCCTTAGGTTTTTATCATCCAAGCTTCATAATCATTCAAAGTAAGTTTAAAAAATTTATTTTCATCTTTTCTTCAAGTATTTACTATAATCATATGGTTTTCATACTATATTTCATGCATATGTTAGCTTGTACCACTCATAATATATACTTATGTCTTTGAAACCCTAGAAATGGAAACCCTTGTTAGATCTACTAGATTGATGATGTTTAAGAACCCATAACACCTTAAGAAGGTGTATGGTAGGATTAGACTAGATTTGTGGTGATTGGAAGTGATTTGGGTGGATTAGAAACTAGTTTAGAACATTAGAAATGGATTTGGAACATGTTTACAAACCTACTGTCCCAAAATTTAAATCCTGGAAGACTCAGTAACTCAGGGGAGATTTTCAACCAAAGATTTAGAAAATACTTTTAAAAACGAAGCCGTAGGCGAAAGAACGGACTAAAACGAGTTAATAACGAAGGAGATATGATTTTTGCAAGTTTATTGACGAAAACTATTTTTCTGAAAATTGTATGCTGTTGGACGATTTTTGGTGGACAAACCGAGGCGTTAGACGTAACCTAGGGAAGCCGAGTTATCCAAAATATATTAGTACATACTAAGACGAATCCGTGGATATAAAGAACGAAGAAAATAAACTTAAAACGACCAAGTTATTCACGTTTCAATATTGGAAAAACTATATATATAATTGACAGCTTTTCAACTAGAAATAATAATAATACTACTTCTACGTACTAAATCCTAGATTTTCTAGAAATACTACTAAATTGCCAAATTCATAACTAATGAAGTACTAGTGATTACAAGTTTATCTTTACGACTATTAGACGTTACTTCAAGGTTTTCAAGGCGGAGATTATAACACTAACTTTCTATATACGATATACTACGACTAGTTTTTACAAGTCTAGTTAAGACTTATTTTTCTAAAGTATGGAATATATTTTACTATGACTATAACTAGTATTTTCAAGTTATGAGTGGTGTAGGTATCATGTGCATGCATATTCTCTACATCATTTCATGATCTAAATTAGATCAATATCATTCATCATAGGTTGCGGTTGATTTCGTTCCTTGTTGTCCTTATCATTTCATCTCATTATATCATCACTTCGAGGTGAGTTTTCATAGCCCCGTTTTTAATTCAATATTTGATTTCAAATCCCGCGGGGGGAGAATACATTGCATCACTTATTTTTGTACATGCCAAAGTAGCTAACTTTTCATACATTGCTTAAGTTGCTATCATACCACATTAAGTCCCCTTTATATTATCATGGACCGTTAATTTGCCTTTAAGCGAGAGTGAGTGAATAGATCTATTGAGGGTGACTCCTCCATTCGTGTTTGGGTTGCTCCAACGGGTACGAATGCATTTCATGTCTAACATTATTGAGTGCTTGGTAACCACTCATTTGGGGCGAAATTCTTATTATGTCTAGCTTCGGGGTCATGAGCTTAAGAGCCAATGTAACTTCATTTTGACATCAAGTCACCTTACTTTTTACTTATGGCTATTGTACATATCATTTAATCCATAAACCTATGATTTCTCACCAACTTTATGTTGACCGTTTTAGCAATGTATTTTCAGGTAAATAAGGTATATCTCATGGCATGCATGGAGTCATTTTAGTGAGTAGCAAGGATGACGCGTCTCATTTTGGATTTTCATGCACTTATATATTATCGTTTGATTGTACCAAACTTATTTCCTTCAACTTTTAAATACTTTGGGACCTATGTTTTGTAACTCTGAATGTTTTTAAATAAATTAAACGATGTATTTTCCAAACGACACTTTAGGTCGTTCAATATAACTGTAACTGTGGTGCTATGACCGTCACCCCCAGGTATTCCATTCCGCTGCCATTCAGGTATTTTGGGGGTGTGACAGATTGGCATCAGAGCTAAGGTTATAGCGAACTAGGATGTATCATAGACCCCAGACTATAACCACATCATCATAGCATCTCATCATTACATCATAAGTGCATATTCATTGTTTTAGGTGATTCCATTATACGAGTTATTTATTTTCATTTCACCTTGATTATCACAGAGTTATGTCTTCAGACCCGAACATTGTCATACTTTACTCTGTCTCAGACTCTGATGTTGAGGGCTCTATGTCTTCCACTGCTATTTCACCACCCATTCCTCCAGTACCTGTGTTGCCACTTTTGGCATCAGGTGAGGATACTGAGCCTTTTGAGGAGGAAGAGATTGCTCCTACTCCTCATATCTCTCCCATTGCACCACTTGATGTTACCCGTGTACCTACTGATATATCATCTCCCACTACTTCCATTTCCTCAGAACCAAAACTTATGTTCCCTCGTAGCAAAACAACCATAGGTGCTAGGAAGAGCGTATGCACTACTACCTCTACTTTTAGGATCCCTAATGTTCCTACACTACCTACACCACCAGCTATACCCACTACTACTTCTATATCTACTTCACTTTTGCCGCTCAGGAAGCGTGCAAGGTTTACTACCCCAGCTTCACCTACTACTGAGACTTCTGACCTTCCACCACCACCAGTATACCATATAGGTGAGAGTTCGAGATCAGCTGCTGCTAGAGGGCCTACAGCTTTTACTTTAGATGATCAGTTAGGGGCTCAACAGGAGCAGGTTGATAATTTGGGCTATAGGGTAGATGAGATTATCACTACTTGACTTGAGGAGGTCGAGGAGCAGGTTGAGGGATTGATCTTAGGCAGGGTTAGCATTGACGTGTCTTATCATGGACTTGAGGCACGGTAGGAGGGACACCAGGAGCTGATTGATCAGCTTAGGGATGAGCTACCTGAGATACGGGATAGAGCTCAAATGACACAGGAGGCTCAGGGAGAGCAGGCACACCAGTTGGCAGTAGCTCAGGAGAGGATGACAGCTGCAGAGACCAGGGAGGCTGCCCTCCAGCTTCGAGTTGATCACTTGGAGGAGATTGTTGTTGCGATGGATTGTGAGATTCGCCGCCTTAGGGGAGGACCTGGAGGATCTGGAGCACCTGGAGGTTCTAGAGCACCCGGAGGAGCCTAGACATAGACTTGTATTGTATTAGCTTTTACTATTTTCCTAGTCCCGAGGTGTGGGACATAGTTCAAGAACTTGTAGTCTTTTGGTTGTTGTACAAACAAATATATCAAGTGTGACTCTACTATGTTGGAATGGTTATGCTATATATATATATCGGTCCACGTAGGCCGAAATTTTCATGTATTATATTCATGTGTTGTGATTATATTTATGATGTTTCGTGGTTGCTCTTTATTGTTATCGTATTTATACTTGTAGTGGTTGTACTCTTACATGTCGTGGTTGTATTATACTTGTTGTGGTTGTATATATACATGTTGTGGGTGTATACCTTTGGTACGATGACTATTTCTATTATGATTTTCTCATGATTGTTGTCAATTATGATTTATCAGAAGTATGGCGCCAAGGAAAGGAAAGGCTGCACCAGAAACACCCGCTATGACTCAAGCCGCTATCCGCAAGTTAGTCAGGGATAGTATAGCAGAAGCTCTGGAGACTGAAAGAGCTGAGGTTGTTGCTAGGACTGCTGAGGTTGCACCTAATACTGGGGCGGTTGAACCACCCACTACTAGGCGTGAATGTACTTGGAAGGATTTCAAGATTAGTGATCCCGTCAAGTTTAAGGGCACTGAGGGAGCAGTTGCTTTGATCCGCTGGTTTGAAAAGACTGAGAATGTGTTCCTCATGTGTAGTTGTCCTGATGTCAGCAAGGTAAAATTTGCTACAGGTATGCTTTTGGATGAAGCTATGTCATGCTGGAATTCTCATGCTCAGCCTATTGGTATGGAGAATGCCTACAAGCTCACTTGGGATCAATTCAAGAAGCTGATGACTAAGAAGTTTTGTCCTCGTACTGAAGTGAAGAAATTGGAGACAGAATTCTATGAGCTGGTAACAAAAGGTGATGACATCGAGACCTACATCAGGAGGTTTCAGGAGTTAGCTGCACTATGTCCAACTATGGTTCCTGGCGATGAGAAAAAGATGGAGAACTTCACTGGTGGACTGCCTGAAAGCATCCGAGGGGATGTGATGTCTTTCGACCCACAATCAATGGAAGAGGCTATTTGTATAACTCAGAAACTTATGGTTCAGGTGGTAAAGGGTAAGTCTGCTGTCAACAACAACAATAACCGTTCAAACAACACCAACTACAACAACACTCGAAACAACAACAATTGAAACCACAACTATCCCAATAACCGAAACAACAACCCAAACAATAACAACAACAACAACAACAAGAGGAGGTTTGACTACAACCAAGGTGGAAATGCTATCCAACCAGCACCTAAGAGAGAAGAAGTGGCAAGGGCCTATGCTGCAGGGAAAGGATATGCTGGTAATCTACCCAAGTGTGATAAGTGCCAAACACATCATAACCCAGGCCGTTGCCCAAACCCATGTGGTAACTGCAAGAAGATTGGTCACAATATCAAAGATTGCAGGCTTCCAATCTTGGGTAACAATCAGAAACCGCCAGTAACATGTTTTGGCTGCGGAGAAATTGGACACTATAGGAGTGAGTGCCCAAAGAAGAAGAATCAAGGAACTGGGAACCAAGGTGGAGTGGCTCGGGGAAGAGCTTATGTTATGGGAGGAGAAGATGCCCGAGAGGACCCAAATGTTGTTGCGGGTACGTTCCTCGTTAATAATTGTTATGCATCCATTTTATTTGATTCAGGAGCGGATAGAAGTTTTGTTTCTATTGCATTTGCACCTTTACTTAACATAGAACCAACCACCTTAGACATTCCCTATATTGTTGAATTAGCCGATGGGTCTTTAGTCAACACCAACACCGTTGTCCGTGGTTGCACAATCAATTTCCTAAACCATCCATTCAATATAGACCATATGCCCGTAGAACTTGGAAGTTTTGACGTTGTTATCGGTATGGATTGGTTGTCTCGACATCGTGCAAGAATTATTTGTGATGAGAAAGTGGTTCATCTTCCTTACAGTGATGAAACTTTAGTTGTTCGCGGAGAGCGAAGTGGAACTAGACTCAGTATTATATCGTGCATTAAAACCGAGAAGTACATAAAGAAGGGTTGTTATGCATTCTTGGCTCACATCATGGAGAAGAAGTCGGATGAGAAACGACTTGAAGATGTGCTAATTGTTAAGGAATTTCCAGAAGTTTTTCCGGAAGAATTGCCAGGACTTCCGAGTTCCGCCTACACGCCAAGTTGAGTTTCAAATTGAATTAGTGCCAGGAGCCGCACCAATTGCGCAAGCACCGTATCGACTTGCACCTTCTGAGATGCAAGAATTGTCGAACCAATTACAAGAACTTTTGGACAAAGGATTCATTAGACCGAGTTCCGCATCTTGGGGAGCACCGGTTTTGTTTGTGAAGAAGAAGGACGGATCTTTCAGAATGTGCATCGACTATCGTGAGCTGAACAAGTTAACGGTGAAGAATCGTTATCCACTACCTAGGATCGACGACTTGTTTGATCAGCTACAAGGTTCCTGTTTTTATTCCAAGATTGATTTAAGATCCGGTTACCATCAACTTAGAGTTCGGGAAGAAGATATTCCGAAGACGGCATTTAGAACACGTTATGGTCATTATGAGTTTCAAGTAATGCCTTTCGGATTAACCAACGCACCTGCGGTATTCATGGACCTCATGAACAGAGTGTGCAAACCGTATCTTGATAAGTTTGTGATCGTATTCATTGACGATATCTTGATTTATTCCAAGAGTAAGGAAGAGCATGAAGAACACCTCAGAACAATTCTGGAACTACTCAAGAAGGAGCAATTGTATGCCAAATTTTCAAAGTGTGATTTTTGGATACAAAGAGTTCAATTTCTTGGCCACGTCATTGATAGCCAAGGATTACAAGTCGACCCAGCAAAGATCAAGGCAGTAAAGGATTGGGCTACGCCCAAGTCTCCTACGGAAATTCGTCAATTCCTAGGACTTGCAGGATATTACAGAAGATTCATTGAAGGGTTTTCCAAGATAGCGAAGTCGCTGACTAAGCTGACACAAAAGAATCAAAAGTATGAATGGGGAGAGAAGCAAGAATCTGCATTTCAGTTATTGAAGCAGAAGCTTTGTAGTGCACCGATTTTGTCACTACCAGAAGGTATTGAGAACTTTGTGATATATTACGATGCTTCGCATAAAGGACTTGGAGCTGTGCTAATGCAAAACGAGAAGGTGATAGCGTATGCATCTAGACAGCTTAAGACACACGAGAAGAATTACACTACACACAACTTGGAGTTGGGTGTTGTAGTTTTTGCACTCAAGATTTGGAGACATTATCTTTATGGTACCAAGTGCGTAGTTTTTACCGACCACAAGAGCTTACAGCATATACTTGATCAGACGGAACTTAATATGAGACAACGTCGTTGGCTAGAATTGCTAAGTGATTACGATTGTGAAATCCGATATCACCCAGGAAAAGCAAATGTTGTAGCAGATGCACTTAGCCGAAAAGAACGACTCAAACCTTTGAGGGTTAGGTCATTGGGAATGACTATCATTTCACCATTACCATCAAAAATTCTAGAAGCTCAGATTGAGGCTCTCAAGGAAGAAAATCGACCACAGGAGAAACTATATGGCATGCCAGAGAACAAAAATGGCTTTGTGAAGAGAGCAGATGGAGTGTTATGCTTCAAGGACCGAAGTTGGATACCACTCTATGGTGGAGTACGAGAATTGATTATGCATGAATCACACAAGTCGAAGTACTCTATTCACCCAGGTTCTGACAAGATGTATTAGGATCTCAAAAAGCTTTATTGGTGGCCGAACATGAAAGCAGAAATAGCTACGTATGTCAGTAAATGCCTTACTTGTGCTAAAGTGAAGGCTGAGTACCAGAAACCGTCAGGACTACTTCAACAACCAGAAATTCCACAATGGAAGTGGGAGCGTATTACAATGGACTTTGTCACTAAACTTCCCAAGACGTCAGGAGGTTACGATGCTATTTGGGTAATTGTTGATCGTCTTACCAAATCAGCCCATTTCATACCCATTAGAGAGACTTATTCCATGGAACAACTTGCCAGACTTTATGTCAAGGAAATAGTCTCAAGACATGGAGCACCAATCTCCATTATTTCTGGCAGAGATAGTCGCTTTACTTCAAACTTTTGGAAGTCATTACAAGATTATTTTGGATCCAAGTTAGACATGAGCATTGCTTACCATCCTCAGACCTATGGTCAGAGTGAGAGAACTATTCAGACACTTGAAGACATGCTGCGAGCATGTGTGATTGACTTTGGAAATGGTTGGGCTAACCATTTGCCGTTGATCGAGTTTTCTTATAACAACAGCTACCATTCAAGCATAAAAGCAGCACCATTCGAGGCACTTTATGGTCGTAAGTGTCGATCTCCAGTTTGTTGGGCCGAAGTCGGTGATGTACAATGTACTGGCCCGGAGATGGTTCGAGAAACAACAGAAAAGATAGTTCAGATTCGAGAAAGACTTGAAACAGCTAGAAGTAGACAGAAAAGCTACGCAGATGTTCGACGCAAACCATTGGAATTCCAGGTTGGAGACAAAGTCATGTTGAAAGTCTCGCCTTGGAAGAGCGTGATACGATTTGGGAAACGCAGAAAGTTGAACCCGAGATACATTGGTTCATTTAAGATACTGGAAAGGATTGGTCCAGTAGCTTACAAGCTTGAACTTCCATCAGAACTCAGCAACGTACATAACACGTTTCATGTCTCAAACCTTAAGAAATGCCTTTCGGACGAGTCTTCCGTTATACCATTAGAAGAAATTCAACTAGATGACAAGCTTAATTTTGTGGAAGAACCAGTTGAGATCATGGACCGAGAGGTCAAACAGTTGAAGCAGAGTCGAATTCCGATCGTGAAGGTTCGCTGGAATTCTCGAAGAGGACCCGAGTTTACTTGGGAACGAGAAGACCAAATGCGATGCAAGTATCCACATCTTTTCACCAAACCTATTACCGAGACCAACACTAGCTGAATTCAGGGGCTGAATTCCTTTTTGGGTGGGCGACTGTCACAACTGACAATTTCAGGTCATTTTTCCAAACCTCAACATCTTACTATTCACCAATTACAATTCATAAATCACTATTCATCAAAACACTATGCCTCATTTTACTATTCATCATTTTCGATGTCAATTTGATATTCTGAGAAGCGTTAAAAAAATTTACTATTCACCAAACACTATTCATTTCCGGAAAGAAAATACAATTCACGTGCATTGCTCATTTCATCGTAAATTTAGTTTACGAGTACTTAAATTCGCGTAACCATATTGGTTCAGGTGCGAATTCATGCATTATCATTAGGGACACTTCATACGGACTAGAAATAGTCTACATATCATCCTAATAGCATTTGCATACTATACCACTCGTAGAATATTCATATTAATATTTTTGGTATATTTAAAGTTTTACGTACATTTATTTTAATTAAACGTTAATACGCGATTAATAAATATAACTAACATATCTAAAAATCCCCACGATAGTTCCGATATATTTTTAAACCCATTACAACGTCATAAAAATTATAAAATTCATTTACCCGGTATTTTGGGAATTTATTTAATTTATAACGTAAGTTTAATATAACTACGACGGTTTTCGTGAAAACTAAATAATAATTATCCAAACGCTCAATTTTTGTACCCAACATATTTTTAACATTTTTATGACTTTATTAAGTCCCGGCTAACTTTGTTAAAATTTATTTCTCGCAAACCCGGCACCCGATTATAACTAAAACTAACTAAATTAAACAACCAAAACTATACAAATCCTCCACTAGCAATCCTAATTAAATCACAAACTCATTTTTCTCTTTTTGATCCTTTGAAAAACCGGCCAAGCCCCCCCACCCCCCCCCCCCCCCCCACTTTTTAACCTTAGGCATTAACTCTTTTTAACTTCTCCAAAATCACTAAATAATATCTACAAACCTACAAACTCATTTCACATTTATAATTTTAGATCAAAACTTGCCTTTTTCTCTCTTTTCTCTCTCAAAACCCACGGCCAAACACAAACATCACCAAGATCCACCATTTTTTCCAAGATCAAGCTCAAATCAAGTCCATATAGTTATCCTTGTTAGGGTTTTGTAATACAAACTCAAGGATCCTTAGGTTTTTATCATCCAAGCTTCATAATCATTCAAAGTAAGTTTACAAAATTTATTTTCATCTTTTCTTCAAGTATTTGCTATAATCATATGGTTTTCATACTATATTTCATGCATATGTTAGCTTGTACCACTCATAATATATACTTATTGATGCGTGGGAATCGCAACAGGCTTTACCTCTCGAGGGATCTCGAGAAGCTTACAACCCCCACCAGGCAGTGTACCTAATCGTTGTAGTATAGTATAGTGACAAGTACCGGGGGATTGATCGTTCAGCTTAGGAATAGTGTCGCTAGGATTAGAAAGCCTAAATATTAGTTCTAAAGGTGAGGGATGATTATTTTTGTGTTTTTATATTTTTAGAAAGCAATTAAAATCTTGGGTTTTGGAAGAGTGGGCGGAATTAGTTGCTATTCAACTAACCCAAAACTAAGATGCAATCAAAATAAAATACTAAAAATGAAAATAAACTAATTATACTAAGGTTGTGAGCAGTAATTGGAGAAAATGTGTTTACTTAGATTTCACTACTCCCTAGATATCTTTTACACGTTAATTACTTGTTATAATTGCATGGATGACGGATCGTATTCCTTAATACCATTCATGGGGTGGCATACATAACTCCCCAATTCTATGAGCTCTTATCTCCTCCTACACCATGCCCAGCACAACTATAGGGATTGTAAACAGTGGCTCATGCATTAAATACAACCAATAAAGACCTAGTACGTCTCGGTTCATGTTTCTTAAGACGTTCAAGCATGTTACCATTTGGAGATCTGTCAGTTTTCTTAAGCCTAACATATAAATCATTCATCCAAGACAAGAATAAACAAGTAATCAACACATAATCAATATCTAGGTTTCATTAGATCTAATCATATGGTTTTCATACTATATTTCATGCATATGTTAGCTTGTACCACTCATAATATATACTTATGTCTTTGAAACTCTAGAAATGGAAACCCTTGTTAGATCTACTAGATTGATGATGTTTAAGAACCCATGACACCTTAAGAAGGTGTATGGTAGGATTAGACTAGATTTGTGGTGATTGGAAATGATTTGGGTGGATTAGAAACTAGTTTAGAACATTAGAAATGGATTTGGAACATTTTTACAAACCTACTGTCCCAAAATTTAAATCCTGGAAAACTCAGTAACTCAGGAGAGATTTTCAACCAAAGATTTAGAAAATACTTTTAAAAACGAAGCCGTAGGCGAAAGAACGGACTAAAACGAGTTAATAACGAAGGAGATATGATTTTTGCAAGTTTATTGACGAAAACTATTTTTCTGAAAATTGTATGCTGTTGGACGATTTTTGGTGGACAAACCGAGGCGTTAGACGTAACCTAGGGAAGCCGAGTTATCAAAAATATATTAGTACATACTAAGACGAATCCGTGGATATAAAGAACGAAGAAAATGAACTTAAAACGACAAACTTATTCACGTTTCAATATCGGCAAAACTATATATATAATTGACAGCTTTTCAACTAGAAATAATAATAATACTACTTCTACGTACTAAATCCTAGATTTTCTAGAAATACTACTAAATTGCCAAATTCATAACTAATGAAGTACTAGTGATTACAATTTTATCTTTACGACTATTAGACGTTACTTCAAGGTTTTCAAGGCGGAGATTATAACACTAACTTTCTATATACGATATACTACGACTAGTTTTTACAAGTCTAGTTAAGACTTATTTTTCTAAAGTATGGAATATATTTTACTATGACTATAACTAGTATTTTCAAGTTATGAGTGGTATAGGTATCATGTGCATGCATATTCTCTACATCATTTCATGATCTAAATTAGATCAATATCATTCATCATAGGTTGCGGTTGATTTCGTTCCTTGTTGTCCTTATCATTTCATCTCATTGTATCATCACTTCGAGGTGAGTTTTCATAGCCCCGTTTTTAATTCAATATTTGATTTCAAATCCCACGGGGGAGAATACATTGCATCACTTATTTTTGTACATGCCAAAGTAGCTAACTTTTCATACATTGCTTAAGTTGCTATCATACCACATTAAGTCCCCTTTATATTATCATGGACCGTTAATTTGCCTTTAAGCGAGAGTGAGTGAATAGATCTATTGAGGGTGACTCCTCCATTCGTGTTTGGGTTGCTCCAACGGGTACGAATGCATTTCATGTCTAACATTATTGAGTGCTTGGTAACCACTCATTTGGGGCGAAATTCTTATTATGTCTAGCTTCGGGGTCATGAGCTTAAGAGCCAATGTAACTTCCTTTTGACATCAAGTCACCATACTTTTTACTTATGGCTATTGTACATATCATTTAATCCATAAACCTATGATTTCTCACCAACTTTATGTTGACCGTTTTAGCAATGTATTTTCAGGTAAATAAGGTATATCTCATAGCATGCATGTGGTCATTTTAGTGAGTAGCAAGGATGACGCGTCTCATTTTGGATTTTCATGCACTTATATATTATCGTTTGATTGTACCAAACTTATTTCCTTCAACTTTTAAATACTTTGGGACCTATGTTTTGTAACTCTGAATGTTTTTAAATAAATTAAACGATGTATTTTCCAAACGACACTTTAGGTCGTTCAATATAACTGTAACTGTGGTGCTATGACCGTCACCCCCAGGTATTCCATTCCGCTGCCATTCAGGTATTTTGGAGGTGTGACAGACGGCAAAAAAAAGGCTCAATGTAAGCATTGCTTGAGTATAATGTCGGCGAGTTCCAACTCGATGTTGAGGGCTCATATCCACCAGAAGTATTGCAAGGCACTCAAAAATGTTCCGGAAGCGGGTCAATCTTCTATGGCTCGGGACGGGGAGTATTATTATATACGATCATGAAACAGTCCGTCAAGCATTTGCCGGTTTGGTGATTAAAAGAGGTTTGCCGTTCAACCATTGGGACGACGAGGATACGACAGAGGTGATGCAGACTCATGTCCAACCAAAGTACACTCATGTAAGTTGTATGAATCTAAAACGCGATGCTATGAACATGTGGAAAACGGCCAAACAAGAATTAATTTTTTTTAAATTTAGATACTTGTGTTAACATAACAACGGATGTTTGGTCCGCTCCTCATGGTTCGCCATATTCGTACCTTTGTGTTACCGCACATTGGGTTGAACTCGAAAGTTGGCTAATCATGAAGCGAGTTATATCATTTGAAGAGTTTCCGATTCCTCACACGGGAAGTGTATTATTCAAGATGTTAAGAAAAGTGTTTAACAAATTTCACTTGCAAAAAAAATTCAATTATGCTGGATAATGCTAGTAACAATACAAATGCAATGGGTAGACTGAAAATGGGATTCGAGCCACCTTTTAATGGCGATTTTAATCATTCTTGATGTGTTGCACACATCATTAACTTGACTGTGAAAGCGGGATTAGCCGATCCCATAATGCGTCAAATGAAAGAGTGTCTTAAACAAATGTTACATGATATTTTTAAAAGGGGTACTACTAGAATGAATAACTGTTAATTCACAAAAACATTGGTTGTCACCTAATTTAGATTGTGATACAAGATGGAATTCCACTTATATCATGTTCCTAAGTGTTATAAAACAAAGGGTGACTTTACAATATTTTCATGACCAGTTGGCACAAAGGGTAAGGTTGTTCCATTTGCAGTCGAACATTAGGAAACTACTGAAAAATTAACCCGATTACTTGAAGTTTTTTACAACGCCACAAAAAAATTATCGGGAGTTTATTATCAAACATCCCATTTGGTACTCGAGCAACTATACTACATGTGTTCAAGTTTGTCCTCATTTGAATTAAGTGGTGGTATATTTTCAAATATGATTATACCAATGAAAGATAAGCTCATTAAATATTTTGAAACTTTGCCACCGGTAATTACTTGTGCGGCCGCATTAAATCCATGTTATAATATATGCGTGGTAGAGTTACTTATCGAATCGATTTCAAATGATTTTGGGTTAACCGTGAATAACTTGAACTTTGTTGAAGATGCACAAAAGGCTTTTAACCATTCTTTTGAAGGTTTATGGGATTATTAATTTGATAAATATGGTAACCCAACTCCTTCTGTGAATGCGACTTCTTCATCATCGAGGTCGTCGCATAGAGGGAATCCGATACAAGGCTTGCTACAAAAGTTAAGAGAAAATCCCAACAAACGGGCAAAGAGTGATCGTCTCCAAAACAATGAATATACAAGATATACCGGAAACGATTTTATCTCATGTATTCCGGCCGACCAACAAGTGGACTTTGATGTTTTGGCGTTTTGGAAAGCAAAGGAAACAATGTTTCCCGTTCTATCCAAAATGGCTCGGGATCTTTTTAGTGTACAAGCTACTTCGGTAGCTTCGGAATCCGCTTTTTCAACAAGTGGAAGGGTGTTATCAAACAAAAGAACAAAGCTCACACCGGCTTCTTTGAAAATGTGTATGTGTTTGAAAGATCATTTGGACGCAATCAAGCGAAAACAACACAAAGCAAGTCTTGAAGACCCCTTAGAAATCGAAGGAGGTGTCTACGAGATAGAGGTGCAAGAGGGTACATGCGAGTTGCTTTCCGATGAAGAAATAAGAGAAGATGAAGCTGTTAACACAGCTAGGTCCGTCAATGAAGAATCCGAGGAAGAGATTTACGAGTAGCTTTTCCTTTATTATGTTTATGCATTATGTGTGATGTATTTTCTTTCATGTTGCATTTCCTTTCATTTGTATTTCCTTTCAGTTGTATTATGTGTGTCGTATTTCGATGTATTATGTTTTAAGTTTATGTATTATGTGTGATGCATTTCCTTTAATGATGTATTTGTCGATGTATTAAATAAAAGTGTTTGTGAAATATATGTGATGTATTTCCTTTCGATGTATTAAATAAAAGTTGAATTTTATTAATTTTACTTTGTGTAAACGATGAAAAACGAAAAAAGAAGTTAACCGGTTATAAAACCGGTTCCAAACCGGTATTGAAAATTCAAATTTTGAATACGGGCGCCAAGGCGGGAAAAAAAAAGGTTAACCGGTTATAAAACCGGTCACTTTTTAAAATTTTCAAAATTTGAATTTAAATCCTAAATTGGGAGGCGGGGGACGGGGGTTTTCAAATTTTGAATTTTATAGAGGTTGTGTTTTGACTTTAAATTCTAAATTGGAAGGCGGGGGGGGGGGGGGGGGGGGGGGGGGGGGGTTTGCCATTTAATATCTAGTATAAATATAAAGGTTGTGTTTTTGTTTATTTACAATTTGTATAGATAATATAAAAAATTTCAAACCGAATGTAATTCACTAATGACAAATGCAAATCAAGGACAAGAGGCTGTAACACCAATTGCACTACCACCGGTGACTGTACGGGTTTTACCATGAAAACGTAAACCAGTTATTTCGAATAACTTTAACTACGTCCAAATGTCGGGTGACACGAGAAAGGCTCAATGTAAGCATTGCTTCTTTTTAATGAATCCCGTTTCCATTAGTGCATTAAGGGCTCATTTGACAAAGTATTGTCGGATGGCACGAGTCGACGTTGAGTAGCTTTTCAATGTTTTATGTTTTAAGTGTATTTCCGTTGTATTAAATAAAAGTTGAAGTTTATTCAGTTTAATTTGTAATTTCCACCTAAACTAAAATAACTAACATAACATTTAAAACACGAATTACATTAAACGTTAAAGTTAAAACACGAATTACATTAAACATTAAAGTTAAAACATGAAATACAAAGTACGATTAATAGAAACTATGATACGGTAATTAAAATAAAACTACGAATTACGAAAATGAATCATCTGAGACCCAGCCATCCTCCTCACACGAAGAAGACTCTGTTGGCAGAGGGCCTAACCCCATGGCCCATCGGTACTGTATTTCTCTATTTTCCCGCTCCTTACGGGCAGCTGCCCGATCCTACGAGCAACTGCCTTACGTTCTTCAGCTTCTTCATACTCTCTTAAGACTTGAAGATCTTGCTCCAGGAGTTCTTCATCAGTCAACCCAAATGTATTGGGTTGGTATTCCACCGGTGGATTGTTTACCAGTTCACTCTCAGTTGGAGTGTTTTGTTGTTGATTTTCATTTTCTGCATGTGGAGTGTTCGCAATCACCGAATCGTTTGGAGGACTTGGGAATTGTTGTGAGAAATCTTTGTGAGAACTTGAGAATTGTTGCTAGAAATCTTTGCAAAACATCGAATTTTGAATGTTGAGTTTTGATTTTGTGAATGTCAAATTGTGAATGGGTAGTGAGAAGTGAGAACTGAGAAGTCTGTGATTGGGTAGTATTTACAGGCCGAAAAACGAAAAAAAAATAAAATAAAAAACAAATAAATAAAAATAAAAAAACGGTCCAAACCGGTTAACCGCCACCGAACCGCATGTAACCGAAACCAAACCGGTTAAGGTCGGTTTGGATTTTTCCCCTCAGAGCTGGTTTGGATTTTTTCCCTCAGAGCTGGTTTGGAACAGGACCGGTTAACCGCCCCGACGGTTTTTGACCACGATGACTCAAACCGAACAACCAAACCGGTTCGGGTCAAACCGGACCGGTTAACGTTTTGTGCACCTCTAGCCCCACCTCAAACTCGGTCAGTTGCGGTCCCTGTCACAAAGAAGGAAGAGACGTAAGCTCTTAAACATATTTATATCTAAAATCTTTTCCTTGTTCTTCTGCAACCACAAACCAAATGAAAAAAGAACTATCAAAATTAGTAAACACAGGATTATACAAAGAAGCCTTAACATTATTCTCATCCCAGCATTTTCAATCACACCCCCTCAACAATTACACATTTCCATTTCTTCTCAAATCATGCACAAATCTCAAACTAATCTCACATGGCCAAACACTTCACACCCACATCACAAAAACTGGCTTCAGTTCAGATATATATACCATCACATCACTCACTAACATGTATATGAAACTTGGGTTTCTAGATTCTGCAGTCAAGCTGTTTGATGAAATGTCTGAGAGAAATGTTAACGTATTTAATGTTGTGGTTTCTGGGTTTTATTTAAATGGGTGTGCAAAGAGAGGTTTTGGTTTTTTTGGGAGATTTGGTGAGTTTGGAGTTAGGCCTGATTCGGTTACGGTTTCGAGCTTGGTGTCTGGTTGTGGGGGTGATGTTAAAGTAGGGGAGCAGGCTCATTGTTGGGGTGTTAAGATTGGTGTTGAAGATGATGTTTATGTTGCTACGTCGCTTGTTACGATGTATTTTAGGTGTAAGGATCGTGTGGGTGGGTCGAAAGTTTTTGTGAGTGTGAGTTATAGAAATGTGGAGTGTTATAACGCGTTTTTTACTGGTTTGTTGCAGAATGGGATTTGTGGACGGGTGTTGGAGGTGTTTAAGGAAATGTTACGTGGGTCTAGTTTGAACCCGAATGTGATCACGTTTGTTTCTGTTTTATCTGCTTGTTTGGATTTAAAAGATTTGAAATTTGGGAGACAGGTGCATGGGTTACTTGTTAAAGTTGGTTTAGTACTTAATGTTTTAGTTGGAACTTCACTTTTAGACATGTATTCAAAATGTGGATATTGGCATTGGGCTTACGATGTTTTTAAGGAATTACGTGGCGTAAGGAGTCTAATTACATGGAATTCAATGATATCTGGGATGATGTTAAATGGTGAACATGAAAATGCTATCGGTTTGTTTACAATGTTAGAATCTGATGGACTAAAACCAGATTCAGCAACATGGAATACTATGATTAACGGCCTTTCACAGCTCGGTAAAAACGATGAAGCAATCTTGTTCTTTAGAAAAATGCAGTCTGTTAGGGAACATCCGAGCATGAAATGTGTCACTAGTTTATTATCAGCTTGTGCATCTATATCTGCATTGATGACTGGAAAAGAAATCCATGGACATGTCATTCGAACGAGTATCGATCAAGATGAATTTGTTGCCACTGCACTTATTAATATGTACATGAAATGTGGGCGATCTTTGTTGGCACTTTCGGTTTTTGACCAGTATGAGATAAAACCAAGAGATCCTGTGATTTGGAACGCTATGATATCTGGGTATGGACGAAATGGGGAGAGTGAAGCTGCATTTAATATGTTTGAGTGGATGCAACGAGAGAATGTAAAACCAAATTCTTCAACTTTTAACTCTGTTTTATCCGTTTGTAGTCATGCTGGAAAAGTCGAGAAAGGTTTGGACTTGTTTAGGTTGATGAAACGTTATAAACTAGTTCCAACTTCTGAGAATTATGCTTGCGTGATCGATATTTTAGGTAGATCAGGTAGGATTGATGAAGCTAGGGAGTTACTGTTGGAAACTGGTGAAGCTTCAAGTTCAGTTCTTGCTTCTTTACTTGGTGCGTGTAAATTTCATTCAGATGTGAAACATGGGGAAGAGATAGCTAGATTACTTGCAGATTTGGACCCTAAAAGCTCAACGCCGTTTGTAATTTTGTCGAACATTTATGCTGGGGAGGGAAGGTGGAAGAATGTTGAAGAGTTGAGAGATGAGATGGATCGGAAGAGATTGAAAAAGACTAGTGGTTTTAGTTTGGTAACCACAAGATAATCAAAGTTGAGAGTCTGGGAAATTGCTCATTCCAGATCTTGAAGATTATGCATCTGATTTTCTTAGAACCTATTGAAGGAGATGATATTTTTTGAGTTAGAACACATGTTGGGACGTTAGGCCAGTCATTGAGGATTTAGCATGTTGTCCGTTAATTCTGGTCTCGAACATTTGATTTGTATATGTTTCGGAGTGGTGGTGGTGAGGTTGATGAGGTGGATTAAAGCATCGATACCGTGGATTAAGTGGTTGAAGCCATGGTCACCACAGGTTTGTTTGTATGAGGAAATTGTAAAAAACGATTGGAACATCTTCGCTTTGATCTCAGGAGCCGGATTGTAAAGCTGAATGGAGTGACTTGAACCGCTCGAACTTTGGATTTGTTCTGGAATAGTGATTAAAATGCAGCTTGTTACCTGGTCTTAAATGATCGTGCTTCATTACAACTCGTGAACCCGTAACAGAGTTTTTGTTATGGTTAAAACCGTATATAGACCAAGAGTCATGACAGACCATTATTCATCCCGATATAACTATGTAAGTTGACTATGGCTAACTTGCATAGAATTAAACACACTAATGTTAAGCGTTTAGCGCATCAAAAGTTTTGATACATAAGTAACACTGATCTTCACCAACATGCTGCTACACGTAGTTTACCGGCCTTCTACTTCTCGGCTACCTTGCTGGCCCTTTTTCTTTTGTGACTTTTTCAAGACACAACTTACGTTCACTTGTGATGAACTTGAATATACATTCATCACCTTCAGATAACTTATTAGTTCGCTGAAAATTAGACCATCCTGTCACCAAATAGTATCTCTCCGTCTGAAATGTAGGATCCAGTCGAACACTTATTTTCCACTCTTTTCCAGCAACATTCTTCATCGGTATAGTTCTTTTACATACATCTAGTCTGCCCAACCCCACTAATATCAACATGTGTTTACGAGTTACTCGTATTATTTACTTTTATCTCATCTGTTTTGATACAAGTAAAGGTGACAATATACCTCATTTCTTCTTCCTTCCTTTTCTTTTTGAACAGCAGACTTTTATTAACTAGCAAGACGTTAGAACATAGAAAACAATTACATGACTGCATCCAACCAACCCAACCCAACTCATTTCAGATTAGTAATTATATATTTCACTTTTCTTTTGAAGTGTAAGTTGTGTAACCATGTTAATCTAAATGACCCATTTTAGGCAAAACTCTCAAAATTTAAAAATAAATGATGCTCATAATTTTAAATCGTACCAAAATACGTCTGCATGTTTTGGAGATAACCACCTAAAAGAAAAGATCACCATTGTCACCACCTTCATTATCACTAACAAGTAACACCCTAGGTTGAAGTTTTTTTTAACTTTTTTGCATTTTACGTGTTTCTTCTGCCATATGTTTTTATCTCTTCATTTACTTTTGGTTTGACTAGATAAGGTTCCAAAAGAGTATAAGGTCCCACGATATATAAATTATAATACTATCAAGTACGTTTTGGAAGAATGATTTAAGTTTGTGATGCATAAGACTACTTAAGTTTGCACCATCATTTGAGCGCCACCATGTTATGTGCAAATTTGAGTCGTAAGTTTGTAACACAATTTGAACAAAAAAATCGCCAATAAATGTTTGGCAACTCGTTTTGACATCACCTCCTCCTCAATGTCCGGTACCCTTAGAGGGGTGTAGTGTGTGTATAATGGTTATTGGTGCCAAAATGTCACCTATGAGTCTATGACATCACTGTAACATGTTATATTGTAATGGTGGTTTGATGTTATAGAGTTTTAGCCATTGGATTGGCAATCTTTTTGGGATTTCTTTCTCTCTCATTTTTTTTTAAGAGTGTTTATGTTATAACAGTGTTATACGGTACAAGTTAGTGTAGTGGCGCCTATAACGGTTATAAGGTTTCAGTGCACTTTGCTCTCTTAGCCTAAGACATAAACTGTTATTTTAATATTAATTTTACTTTTTAACCATGATTTTTAATCTTTTGACGGACTAATTCATAGGATTTAAACGAACCGCCAGTCCACCACACATATAAACCAAGCAAAAACCTCTCTTTCTGAGAAGGTTGGTAATAAGCAAGAGTGAGTTGAACTTGATATCTCTTATATTTAGATTCAGATGTTTATGTCTCATCTACAAATTTGTCAGTATGAAAAAAGGTAGAGGTGGCAAAACGGGCGGGCCGGGCAGGCACGGGCTATGGATTAAACGGTCACGAGCCAAACGTTTTTCATTAAAAACAATTTAATGTTCTCCAACTGGGAGAAAAATGTGTTCCCATTATGCCTATTTAACTTCTAAATAGACAATATATGTCCAATTAAAAAAAATAGGAGGCTCAAATGTACCCAAATCTTTTAAAAATTTGCGGTTAGCCTATTTTTTTGATTTTGGTAAAAAAATTTCTCCTTCTTTTCTTTTTAGAAGGTGAATATAAAGTCTTTAAGAAACAAGAATTGACAATGAAACTTGAAAAAATTATGTAACTTTAAAGTGAAAAAAAAAATTATTTTGTTTCCTATGTAACAAAATAACAAACATTGACATTATGCACACCTGTGAAAAAAACAAATATACTTCTCTAAAACAAAAGGGATTAAATCGTAGAATAACAATGTACTTTTTAAAATGTCTCGTTTTGGTACGCGTATTTTTTTTGTTCCATAAGCGTTTCAATTTGGTATATGTTTTTTTTTTTTTTTTTTTTTTTTTTTTTTTTTTTTTTTTAAGTTTGTTTAATTTGTAGAATGTCAATGTACTTTTAATAAGTGTTCCAATTTTGTACGTAATTCACGTACCAAATTGAAACATTTACGGAAAGTACATTGCTATTCTATAACTTAAACAAAGTTAAAAAAAAATAAAAATAAAAATAAAGATATACGTACCAAACTGGAACACTTATGAAAAATACGTTGCATCAAGTAGAACAAAAAAAAAAAATACACTTACTAAAATGATACAAAGCTGAAAGTACATTCCTATTCTACAAATTAATCCCAAAACAAGATGGAAAAAAACATTACTTTTTTTTTTTTTTTTTTTTTTTTTTTTTTTTTTTTTTTTTTTTTTTTCAATATGCGTTGTATTACTTGTATATGTGGAGTTATAAAGTTTATGTTGTATACAATAAAATGACATAAATTATGTATTTTCGAAGGAAAAAAAAAAAAAAAGTGTTTTAAACATAATCATGTTTTCTGCGTATCTTTAAAATCCAATGCCTTTGAAGTTGGGTTAAGAAGCTGGCCGGGGCTGGGCTACACACATCATCATAAACGTTTAATTTGGCGGGAGAAATGAGTGAGATGATGAAGATAAGTGAAATGGGTTTATTGCCCAGACCCACCAGGAACAAATTCCTAGCTCGCAACATCATTACTGCCAAGGTTTCCCTTCCCTTATGTCTATAATTCTTCATTTTTTTAATTAGTTATACTTCAATTCAATCACTATTTTATTCATTCTTGTTATTAAACCCAAAAGGTATCACTAAATATGTTTTATAAGCTCACTTTGTTAGGCTCAACTTTCTGGCTTATATAAGTTTATTATGACATAATAAGCTTATGTAAGCTGAAAACCTTCAAAAATAAGGCACAAAAAGTGAGCTTATGAAACATAAGCCGAAAACCAAATAAGCATAGGCCCATTATATAAGCCGAAACAAACACTTCCTTAGTTCTCTAAACATCTTCTTTCTTTTCCATTATTTTTTATATTTGGAAAAGCAACCAACTTTCATTGTTTAATCTAATGAATCCCTTAACGATGTTTTATTTTTTGCCCTGATGTAAAAATAGGGTTAGGGGCTAAACCATTGCGGCAAAATAAGGTTCATCTTTAAAATTAATGACAGTTTAGTGATGTTACTTTGAAGCTTAATTATAAAAACAAAGTTTAGCTATACTGATTTTTGGGTCTAGAACTATAGAAGGATGAAGTGATATTAAAATATTCTAAATAAGTTGCAAATGTAATTGGAATTTATGTGTTAACTTTATCGTCTGATATGTTTTGTGTTAGGATGCATTATCATTGACAGAATTTGAGTTGATGGAGTTGTTAGATGTTGGTTTGGCAGACGTAACACTTGCAGTAGCTCTTATTAGTGAGATTGTTTCTCCACCCTATCAAACGGTAATTGGTTCTTTACTGTGTTGGTACACATGGTGCAAAACTTCTATTAACCGTGCTCCCAAAAGACTGCAACTGTCAACTTTAACTATCTTTCAAAAGCTTTATTTATATATATTTTACTAGCTTTATTTTGCACATCAGTTGTTGAAAACCAGTATTTTGATCATGTAAATTTTGGCACATTTTATTCTTCTTTTTCACTGACTACTAAAAGTCCTACACTGTCTTGTAGTGCACTATTTAGCTGTTCGTTGTGTAAATCACTCATAATTATTTCATCCGTACTTT
This sequence comes from Artemisia argyi, assembly GCA_030686995.1. Taxonomy (NCBI): domain Eukaryota; kingdom Viridiplantae; phylum Streptophyta; class Magnoliopsida; order Asterales; family Asteraceae; genus Artemisia; species Artemisia argyi. The sequence goes on from CM060706.1 coordinate 74,136,369, forward strand.
TAGGTGCAATCCCTGCTGGAGCAACGTTTGAAAAATGGGTGTCTGACAAGTCATCTCCCGACGCAGCTGAAAGGTCTTGATGTGGCATTATTTGGTGGAATACCATTTGGTGCTTTGACTGAGTTGGTTGGACCCTCAGGAATCGGAAAAACACAAGTATGTCAATGTTTCACTTCATTACATGCTCCTTACGATAATAGACCTTTATCCATAAAAAGGCAAAGAGATTATTAGTGATTTATAAGGATTCTGCAGATATTAATCAGATATCAGTGGATTCTGTAATGATTAGAACGACTATGTTTTGATAACTTAGTTGGAACAAAAGTGCATATAAAAACTACCAAATTCGATATTTGGTGATTTTAGATAAAAGTATCCAAGTAAAGTAGATTTGTTTGTATTTAGATATACATGTGTCCAAATTCGCACATTCGTATGACATGCAAAATCTCAATGTCATTTTCACAAGAATGGTTAGTTTCTATGGAACACAAGTATACGGTTTTAAAAGGCGATCACTTCCTAAAAGTTATTGTGCTACTTATATTTGTTAATTTCTACACTAGTAACTGTTCAGTAATACCATTTGTTGAATACACTACTATTTCTATAGTATCTTGAGTTGCAGCCTGCACGCATTTGGATACTTCATCATTATCATGTTAAAAGTGGTTGAATCTGTTACATTGTCTTTATACACAATAATATTTGGTGCATCAATAAAAAAAAATGTACTTCTGGGACACAAATGATATATCCTTCAGTAGACATTATAGGCCATAGTACAGCAAATCATATTTTTTTTGCTTATTGTTGATTTTGCAGTTCTGCTTGAAGCTTTCTCTTTTGGCTGCACTGCCATCTGGTTATGGAGGCTTGGATGGTCATGTAATATACATTGATGTAGAATCCAAATTTAGTTCCAAAAGGTTTGTAGGAGCTGCTTTTATTATTATTTCTCTTTTTGACACTTGCTTTGGACTTTGTTTAATCTACATTATCTATTTTTTTCTGGTTAAATATATCTTCAATTGTTATTTACAGGTTAATTGAAATTGGTTATAATAGCTTCCCAATAGCATTTTGCTCGGATGGCTTACCCAAAGAGGTATGTGGTATATGTCTTTAATTCTTATTATACAAACCACATGTGAATATACAGAAACACTTATACTAGTGTTTGGCTACTAGATTATCTTCTTAAGTGCCCTCATAGGAAATAATATTATTAAATATATCTTCAATTGTTATTTACAGGTTAATTGAAATTGGTTATAAAACCTTGATGAATCTAGTATAGAGGCAAATGCATCGTGCATTTGTCGAAACTTCACTTAAGAGGAATATCAAGAGATGGATTTATGTATTTGATATGCAATACATTTGTTTTTAGTCTCCAATATTTCACCTCTGAAGTTATACCATTTTTGTGTAGATGGCTGGTCGGATCATTGTCCTACGACCAGGTTCGCTGGCTGAGTTCACTGAGAGGTAATAAAAATCGACTCTATAGTCATCACCTATGAAAACAACTTGAGATGAAGTAGTCTTAGGTGGTGTGATAAGAGGCTAATGAGATTTCTAGTCTTTTACCAAATCTCCAACCTTGACTTTAGGATATAATTTAGCTTATTATGCAATGTCTATTGATGGTGTTATCACATACTTATACGACTAGTGACGGGTCCAGGATTTCCGACTATGGTATGCACGACTATAACAGAAGAAGATCGGTACATATAACTATTTGTTTGTTCACTCTACAAACTTTTACAAGTAGAATTTCAGGGTCTGCCCCTGTATATGACTTATGTTATCTATATTCAAGAAAACCTCATATTTTGGTCTATGTTATCATCTATCTTCAACAATTTAATCAATATATTTCTAACAATATTACTGTTCTTATTGCTGGACATCCAAATTTACTCAGGCATTCACATGGCTCATACTTATTTCTTAGGTCAAAATAGCCCCTCCTATGAAAAACACAGTTTGACCCATTAATGCATAAAAGATGGCCCTGACTCTTTCTTTCTCACCGTCTTCCAGTCTTTTTTATTTTTGGTAGATGGGTAACACAAAACAATGGATGCCCAAAAACCATACTTTCCAATATTATCAAAACCATACTCCTATATGTTCATAATTTTAAGTTATTAGACAAGTTTCGCATTAGATGTATATGCTTGACTTGAACTTACAGCTTTACATCTATCCCCTTCCCAGCTTGCAAAAAATCAAAGCTTCACCCCTTCAGAAAAAAGTGAAGTTGCTAATCGTTGATAGCATGGCTGCACTTGTTTCTGGGTGAGTATGTGTTGGGTCACTGAATTCCCCAAGTCTTCTAACAAGGATTTGAACGTAAAATCCCCTAAGTGCAAACAAGTCACTGAGTGAACAGTAACTCAGTGAGTCACCTTCAGGGAGCTAAGACCGAGCCTAAGAAGAAAGGTTCTCCATTCAGTGAGGCGGAACTCAGTGAAGTGTGATCTAAGCCAAGAAGAAGGTGATGGGTTCAGTGAGGATGACAATAACTCACTGAACCCCAATGACTCCTCAGCAACTTAAATGTACTGAAGACTGATGACATGAAGACTGAAGTTTTGGCGGGACTGGGCGGGAAAGTCTGAGCTGCTTTATTAAAGTGCTTTATCACTTTAATGTCAGACTTTCCCCAAATGGTTAAAACCAGTCTGTCATCAGAAAGTGCCTTTTGGATCTAACTCAATGAAGGTTTCTTTGCCAGAAGAATAATATCTTTCAAGATTTTGTTAAGGAAGCTTTAGGTCCAATGTATATTTAGTTGTTCTATACTTGTGTATAAATAGGAAGCAAATGTGAGGAGTAAAAGTGGACAAGTTTGTGCAATTAATGCAAAGCATTCACAAACCACTTTTACTCCTCCAAAGAACAACACAAGCCCCTGAGATAGCTCAGTGGGTAATTTAAGTTGTCACTCAACTTAGTTGAGTTTAGTGAGGAGTCCATACCACACTTGTCAATTCAACCCCAAGTGTTATTCCGCAAACACTTGGGTACGATTCTTTTTGATTAACTTCTAATAAAGAATTAAACGTTGGAAAATATTATCTCTTTTGTTTACGTTTTTTTATTGTTAATCATTTTCTACATTTGTGTTCAAGTCATATAACTTGGTTACTTTAACTTCTTAGTTACGGTTAACCAAGTAAAAGGGACCAACAAGTGGTATCAGAGCCTCTGATTTGCAAAACTTTTACACGTTTTCAAAACCTAAAGAGTGCTCAAGTTTTTAAAATCAAGATCCCACTATGACTGACACAGATGTTCCCCAGCTTGTCGATAAAAAGGGTGGAAGTTATTCAGCAACTGCCCCTCGACTTGAAGCTGGCAAATTTAACAAGTGGAAAAAACGAATGCTTTGCTACTTAACTGGGATGGAACCTTATTATATCAAATTGATTAATGAGGGTCCATATGTCCCAACAACTGCCCAAGGTTTAATCAAACCTGAAGCTCAGTGGACCCCAGATGAAAGGAGGGTGGTCAATCAAGACCAGCGCCTGAAAAGCATCATTATATCATGCCTTCCTGATGATATAATGGAATCAGTGATCAACTGTCCCACTGCCCAGCAGACATGGACTGACCTGGTTCATAGCTATGAAGGGCCTTCTGATACCAAAGAGAATAGAATCATGGACCTGAAGCTTGAATTCAATACCTTCAGGGCCAAGGATTCTGAAAGTCTCCCTGAGACTTATACTCGGTATAAGACCCTCCTGAATGAGCTGACCAATGATGGTGTTATACTGTCAAAACATGAAATCAATGTTGGTTTTGTCAACAGTCTCCCTGAGAAGTGGTTAAACTTCTCTCAGGGATTGAGAAATGCAAACCACATTCAGAACCTTGAGCTCCCTGCCATTTATGGGAAGTTTGTCTATGAAGACAATCTTATCACCAGGAGATACCCTGGTAAAGCTCAGGAGACCAAAAAGGCCTTGACAATCACACCCATATCAACTGCTTTCTATTCTAAAGGTGTTGTGCAGGATTTTCAGGATGGTTCAGATGATGAGGTTGACCAAAGAACCAGTGAGGAGTATCTTAATGATCTTCAGATTGAATTTCATGAAAGAGCACTCCTTGCTAATTCAAAAAGGTTTTTTAAGAAAAATAAATTTCCTTCTAAAGCAAATGACAATACTGAATGCTTTAAATGTGGCAAAATGGGGCATTTTGCTAAAGATTGTTTTTCAAAAACTACCTCAGAACCATCCTTCAAGTTTTCAGGAAATAACTCTTTTTCAGGCCCCAGCAAATTTCAACCAAAAATGCTTCAGTCTAGTCAAAGATTTGAAAAAGTCCCTCAAATTGACTTTGAAGCAAAGTACAGAAAGGCAAAAGCCAAGCTTGCCCTTCTTGAATCATCCTCAACAGTCTCTCAGCCTCCTCAGGCTCCAAAGCCTACTCAAGCCAAAAACAAAGGGCTTGTTGCTGAAACATATGACTGGGATGAGGTTGAAGTGTCCTCTGATGATGATGAAGTTCACATCAGTGCCCTGATGGCTCTGTCAGAAGACAACAAACTTGCTGTGGGGAAGAGTCATGCAAGAAATGGTGAATGGGTCAACATCACAATGAGAAAGGTAAATCTTTTACTTTCTATGGATGATAATGATGATTGGAAATCTTACTTAGACTATATAAATGTTGATCTTAAGTATGTTGAAGAGCAAAGACTTAATCTGTTTTCAAAATTTAACAAACTCAGTTTTGAATTAAATCAGTGTAGAGATGAATTACTTGTCTTAAAACAAGCCAAACTTGAAAGTGTCACACTTCAAATTCAAAACTCTGAACTTGTAAAACAAAATCAAGCTCTTCAGGAAGAACTTAAGAAAGAAAAGGAAATTATTTGGAAATGGACTCAGAAAAACCCCAAACTTTATGAAACACTGAGTCTCTCACCCAGCCCCAATAAGGCTGGTCTAGGTGATGATCAACTCACTGAGGTTTCAGGGGAAAGTAGTCATTCCACAACTTTTCTATTTACCAACATACTCTCTAGCAAGGAACTAGCTCCCAAACCCAGTGATTGGATTGAAAGAAACAATCCTGATAGTAAATTGCCAAATTTTAACACTGGAAGAATTCTGGAGCCTGAAAGTCAGGCTATCAAGGAGCTGCTAGGAGTCACTGATGAACTTAGTCCTACTGAGTCCATCACTGAGTCTAAGTCTGATTCACCACTCCCACCACTGAAACAACTTCATGGAGCAGAACCCAATTCTAATCTTGCACCATTAGTCTTTCAACCACATTCTCCTAAAGAGAAATCAGGGTTAGGAAGGACTATACTGAAAAGACCTACTCCTGCACCCACTGAACACCAAAAACCTTCAGTAACTACTGAAGTGAAGCTTGAAAGCACTGATTCAAAGGTTGATCAGCTTGCTGAACTTGTCAGGATGCTGAGTGAGAAAATTGAGTCTACTGAGAAAAACTCTGACTCTAAATCTACCAAGCCCTCAGTATCCTCAGGTTCATCCAAACCAAAAACCACACCCAGACCCTCAGGGAGATGTGAACTGTGCAATTATCCAAATCACAGCACTGATAAATGCTACAGAGTTCTATTTTGTATGATATGCAAACAAGAGGACCACAGAACTTGTGATCACATCCCCCACACTGCCTCTTTAAAGGCAAGGGGTCAGTACAAAACCCAAGGCTATCAGTATGCCACACCTCCCAAACAAAGACTGAAGGCTAAGCCTTTCTCACCATGTCCTCACTGTGGTTTCAATGATCATCTTCCTGATGATTGTTTGATGAAAGTATGCTGTGACATCTGTGGAGATCCCTCCCATGAAACCAGGGGGCATGACAAAGTGATTCAGTCCAGAAGGAAATATCAAACCAACACTTCTCAGTCACCTGATGCATCAACATCCACAAAATGTAAAACATGTGGAAGCTCAGGACACATAACTTCAGACCATGATTCACTAACTGAGTTCAAAAAGTCCCTGAGGACTAAGCCCACTAGAAGGTGGGTCAACAAGCAAAACTAACCCAGTTTACTGTTTGTGCAGAAACACATCAAGGATCCTACCTGGCATCTAGACAGTGGATGCTCTAGAAGTATGACTGGTGTGAAAAGTTTTCTGCACAAATATGTGGAAGAACCAGGACCCAAAGTAGTATTTGGTGATAACTCATCAGCTCCCACTGAGGGTTATGGTTCAGTAAACTGCAATGGTATAGTTTTTACAAGAATAGCTTATGTTAATGGTCTGAAGTACAACCTGATAAGTGTTTCCCAACTATGTGATGCAAAATACATAGTTCAGTTTGATGATAAGAGAGGGACCATCTTTAATGCCAATAAGGAAGTTGTGTTGATTGCACCCAGAAGGGATGATGTATATGTCCTTGACATGTCATCCCTGACTCAAAATGGGACTTGCCTATTCTCAAAGGCAAGTGAGACAATCAACTGGCTATGGCATAGGAGACTCTCTCATCTCAACTTCAAAAACATCAACAACCTGGCCAAACAGAACAAAGTTCTGGGCCTTCCATCCCTGGTGTATACCAAAGACAAGCCTTGTTCTGCTTGTGAAAAAGGAAAACACCACAGGGCATCATTCAAAACCAAACAAACCTTTTCAATCAAAAGCTGCCTGCATCTTCTTCATATGGACCTTTTTGGACCTGTCAGTCCAATGTCCATACACCATGAGAAGTATACTCTGGTCATTGTGGATGAATACTCAAGATATACTTGGGTTTACTTCCTGACCAAAAAGAGTCAGGCAGCTGAAACCATCATGTCATTTGTCAGGAACATTGAAAATCAAAATGATGTCAAAGTTAAACAGATCAGGACTGACAATGGCACTGAATTCAAAAACCAAGACCTTGAGTGTTTTTGTGATGAGAAAGGAATTTCTCAAAATTTCACTTCTCCCTATACTCCTGAACAAAATGGAGTAGCTGAAAGGAGAAATAGAACACTCATTGAGGCAGCAAGAACCATGCTGAATGGCTCAGTCCTCTCAAAACATTTTTGGACTGAGGCAGTTAAAACAGCCTGCTACACTCAAAACAGGTCAATCATTGTGAAAAGGCACAATAAGACACCTTATGAGATATTCAAAGGAAGGATTCCTGACATCAGCTACTTTCATGTATTTGGGTGTCCTGTGTTTATACATAATCACAAGGATCACTTAGGTAAATTTGATGCCAAAGCTGATGATGGATACTTCCTGGGATATTCCTTGGTCTCTAAAGCCTTCAGGGTGTTCAACACAAGGAGACAACAAACTGAGGAAACTTATCACATTACTGTTGATGAGAGCACTGAATCCATCAGGTTCTCAAATTCCTCAGTTGAAGAAATTGGTATTGATGACTCATCAAGATATCCTCCTGATAAGTATCATCCTGAGAACAATCCCTCAACTCAATACCAAGCTGATGCTGATGTCTCCTACTACATCATCCCTCACAATCTACGCCAACCACCTATCAGTGAGTTCATAGAAACTCAGCCTGTCTCAAATGAGACTGACACCACTGAACAAAATGTTCAGGAACCCACAGAACAAATTGTTCCTACAGTTGTCACTGAAGTGCATATTGATGAGTTACCTCATGTTCCTGAGACTGAACCTATTCAGGCTCCTACAAGCTCAAATTCCTATCCCAAACCCCAGGATAGCTGGACTAGATCCAAAATCATTGAGCTTGTGAACATCATTGGTGAACCCACTGAAGGCATGCTCACAAGAAGCAAGGCTGCCAAACTCAAGGCTGCCACTGCCAACATATGCCTTTATGCCGACTATCTCTCAGAAATTGAGCCTAAAAATGTCAAGGAAGCCCTGACTTATGAAAGTTGGGTTCAGGCCATGAGAGATGAATTGGAACAATTTGACAGAAATGATGTCATGACCCTTGTTGAATGCCCCCAGGGTGTTTTAATCATTGGTATGAAATGGGTCTTTAAAAACAAGACTGATGAGAATGGCACAGTCATCAAAAACAAAGCAAGACTGGTTGCCAAAGGATATAATCAACAGGAAGGTATAGACTATGAGGAAACCTTTGCACCTGTTGCAAGAATGGAAGCCATCAGGATCTTCCTTGCCTATGCAACTTACATGAACTTTAAAGTTTACCAAATGGATGTTAAAAGTGCATTCCTGAATGGTAACATCAAAGAAGATGTTTATGTGCAACAGCCTCCTGGTTTCGAAAGTAGTGAATACCCCAACCATGTCTACAAGCTTAACAAAGCCCTTTATGGACTAAAACAAGCACCCAGGGCATGGTATGAAACTCTTTCAGCCTTCCTGATCCAAAACAAGTTTGTCAGAGGAAGAATTGACAACACACTGTTCATCTACAGAACAAAGGATGATGTCATTCTTGTCCAAGTATATGTTGATGACATCATCTTTGGCTCAACAAGTTACAAACTTTGCAAACAATTTGAAAAACTCATGACCACAAAGTTTGAAATGAGCATGATGGGTGAACTCACATACTTTCTTGGACTACAAATCAAACAAACTGAAAAAGGAATATCCATTTGCCAAGAGAAATATCTCAGGAACATCCTGAGGAAGTATGAGCTCACTGACTGCTCTTCAGTAAAAACTCCCATGGTTCCTCCAAACAACCTTGGTCCTGATCTCACTGGAAAGTCAGTGAATCAAACCCAATATAGAGGAATGATTGGCTCCCTGATGTACTTACTTGCCTCAAGGCCTGATATCCAATTCTCAGTCTGCCTGTGTGCAAGATACCAGGCTGACCCTAAAGAATCACATCTCACTGCTGTCAAGAGAATCATCAGGTACCTGAAGGGTACTCCAAACCTTGGTTTGTATTACCCAAAATGTTCAGGATTTGATCTCAAAGGGTACACTGACTCTGACTATGCAGGATGTAACATGGATAGGAAAAGTACTTCAGGATCCTGCCAATTTCTTGGTGGTAAACTTGTGTGTTGGAGTACAAAGAAACAGCAGTCAGTGGCTATGTCCTCAGCTGAAGCTGAATATATGGCTGCTGCAGGATGCTGTGCAAATGTACTTTGGATGAAGAGCCAACTGAGTGACTATGGCATTCAGTATAAGATGGTACCTATCTTTTGTGATAATACAAGTGCCATAGCCATCTCAAACAATCCAGTACTTCATCAAAGAACCAAACACATTGATATCAGATACCACTTCATCAGGGACCATATCTCTAATGGAGAAATTGAACTACATTTCATCCCCACTGAGTATCAGCTAGCTGATATCTTCACTAAACCTTTGGATGAACCCACTTTCACAAGATTGAAAGCTGAACTGGGCATGTTGGACATAGAATCAGGGAACTGATCAAAAATGTTCCAACATGATGTATATTCTCTAGGTCCCTGATCACACCCTTCCTGAAACACTCATTTTTATTGAATGAAATAATCATTCAGGGGGCTCAGGATGAAAAATGGCATTGAATACCCTAACTAAATGCTCTAAGTATTTAGTCAGTTAAATGTCCCAGGTAGGTAACTGAATCCTATTTAATATAGGAATATGTCACTTACACAACTGGCATCCACTCCTTGGGCCCCCACATCTCTCTCACCAAACACCACTGAGCATTAAATGCTCTCTCACACACAAAACGTGTGATGATTGTTTTTCCTGCAAAAGTGCAATATTTGCAGAAGCACCCCAAAGGGTGAGAGAAAATAGGGGTAGTGGGAATCGTGACATTTAATGCGGATATCAAACCAAAATTATTATGCCGTTTCGGTTAAATAAATTAAACCTTTGGCATCCGCAACATCACCTCCCAAATCTTTACCCTATAAATACCCCCACAAAAAAGGGAAACACACACGCTTTTAAAATCTTTAACAAAACTCTTGCAAATTGTTTTCAAAACTGCGTGTGTTTCCTCACCCATACCCATTTTTCAAACCAGGCTTTTTATAAACAAATGGCTACTTCTAAGGTCGTAAAATACGCACCCAATGTGGATTTCCAAATGGAAAGCGTAGACCTTACCAAAAATAATGTGGTGGGGAACTTTGCCTACCCTGCTGGGTACCCTGAATACAGGGATGTGGTGATGTTCCTTCAGAACTGTTTCCTGACCACCTCATTCACTAAGACCCCCTCAGTCATCTATCATGACTACTTGAGGGAATTTTGGTGCACAGCGGTTGTTGAAAACCCTGATGCGCCAAAAGAGGCCAAAATCAAGTTTACAGTCAAGAATGGAACTAAGTCCCTAACTCTTGACTATAAAACTTTTGTCAAAGCCACTGGGCTTGATTATACCACGACCTTCACTGCCCAACCCTCTGAAAAAGAGGTAAAGGAGGTCTTGTTGGAATTAGGACCCTATGACAAAAATCACCCTGAGGTGACACCAGGGTCCCTATTATCCAAAGCCCCAATTGTTAAGACCTGGTTCCCAGCTCCCTGGAGGATTCTAATGACTTTTGTCATTCAGGTTCTCTGGGGAAATAAATCCTCGACTGAGCAATTAAACACTACTCAAGCAATGATAGTGTTCTGTCTCATTGAGGGTAAAATGATTGACCTTGGAGAAATCATCTTCAGGGACCTCATAGCAAAGTTAGGGGGGAAGTCTAGGCAAAAACATATGTCATATCCTAGATTTGTTTCCTGTGCCCTACAAGACTTGCTTGGGTCTGAGTATGATAGGCCTGACGCAGTAGGTTTTGAGCCTGACGTCCTACACAAGGCAAATTACTCACGCGACCCTCTTGAGGTTACACCAGTCACCCTGACATTGTATATGCGTACTGCTATCCAGGGTGACAATAAAGTATCACCAATACCCTCTCCCACCAAAAGGGTGAAGAGGAAGAAGGGTCAGGGGTCCAGGAAGGTGGCTCAACCCAAGTCACTCGACACTGAGACTTCTGATCCTAAAGTTGCCAAAAAGGGGCATGAATTACCGCCCTTGACTGCGGACACCCTGAGTATAATAACCCAGTCACTAGGCCTGCAACAAAAGCCAACGGAGGGCACTGAGAAATCACACTCAGTGTCCTCGGGCAAACCCGTTTCCAAAGACTCTACTGTCATAAACAAGACAGTTGAGCCGAAACAAAACAAACCTTCACATCCTGTTAACGTCTCTGGCAAATCACAACCAGGGTCTCAGGGAGTAAGGGATCCTAAATCCTCGGTGGGGCAGCACTACTCCACTGAGAAGGGGGTCCACAAACAATCACATCCTGCTAAAAGCTCGGGTAGATCAAAACCCAAGCATCAGGGAGTTAATGTCCCTAAACCTTCGACAGGCCAGAACAAGCCTGTTGGAAAGAGGGACTCAACCACTCACTTGCCTGATGAGGACATTCGCAAATCAAAGCTTTTGTCTGAGGGCACCCCTACTTATCCCCAAGACTCAGTGGGAAACAAACAACCCACTGATAGGGACACAACAATCACGGCTCCTCGGGATGGCACTGAGAAACACCCATCAGTGTCTGAAGGGGTCACGGGGGACAAAGACTCAGAGGGATATAAACCACCCGCTGATATGGAACCCACAACCACTCCCGGAGGTGCGCATAACTTGGGAACTGGCCTTAAAGACCAGGTAGGTAAAACCCAACCTACCGGATTTGAGGGGTCAGGACCTGGCCAAAACGAAGGCAAATCTTCTTATGAAGAGGAGCCGGATAACCTCCAATTGTTGCAGATATCCTCCCTGGCGGATGCTCAGGCATTCTTATTTTCTGATGATGAATTCAACAGTGACGAGGAAGTCTTCACGGCCGGAGATGATATGGAGGATGAGGAGACAGTCCCTGAACCTGTTACTCAGTCTCCTCAACCCTCTAACCATGATGAAGATGAACAACACTCCGAGCCGGAAACCTCAGAAGACGCTTCAACTCCTCTCACTGAAAGAGCCTTCAAAAGGTTCATCAAGAAAATGACTAATGTTTTGTACAGGGGGTCACTGAAGAGGTGTTTGATCTGCATACTGAGCAAGCAGTCCACTATCACCTCCTCAAAGATGCTGTTGAAGATTACAATTTTTGGCTTCGCACAATTCCACTGTCAATCACTCCCTGACACAAATGGCTTCGCACATCAATCAATTTTTGGAATCCCTTAAGGAGCTGGCTACAGGGGTTAAGTCAGTTCAAGAATCAGTCAAGGATGATCCTGAGCTCAACAAAAGAATTCTTCAGGCATCTGAGACATATCAGGTCAACTTGGCGGCCCTTACTGAGTTACTTGGTTTGATAAGGGATTCAAATGTTCAGAATCTCAGCTCCACGGTGGAGTCCCTCAAGTCTTCCTTCACTCAGTTGGAAGCATCAGTGACAGCTCAATTCCAGAAGTCCACATCTCTGGCATGGACAATGGGTTCCCGGATGACTGCCCTTGAAAGTTCTCAGGCTTCACTTGACTCCAGGGTATCTCTCATTCATCAGGATACTGCGGAGATCAAGTCCATGATGACGGAAATATTTCAAGCCTTCAAGGGTTCTACTTCTACTTCAGTAACTCCAACACTTGCCATCACTGCAGCTCCGGCAAATGTTGAGGGGGAGAATGTTACTGAAACCCCTGTTACTGATGAACAAGAAGCTGGACAGCCCTCTCACACTGAGGGGGAGCATGTCACTGAAGCCACACCAATCACTCAAGTTCCCCCACAAGAGGAACCAGTCTCCTCCACTCTACTTCAGGACAGAGGAAAAAGCATTGCCACCACCTCAGAACCTGAAGTCAGACTCCAGCCTGCCTCCAAAATTGTCAGAATTGACCCTGATGAACCTATCAGGGTCCCGTATGAAATTAATGGAAAAATCTATCAACTTACTCATGACCAGATACAAGACTACTTGGGAAAAGTTGAGAAAGCGGCAAAGGCAGCTGAAGAAGAGAAACTGAGCAAGCCTAAACTGATACAGGTTGTTCATGAGGAGGCTGAAAAGATTGGTCTGGACACTGAGGCACTAGCTAATGAGCAAGCTGGTGCAGCCTTTAAAAAGGCTCAGGAAGAACAGATGAATGCTCTGAAAAAGGAAAGGGAAGAAAAGCTGAAGAGGCAAGCTCAAATCAGAAAGACCAGGGTTGAAAGATATCATTGGGTGATGAAGGAAAGATTGAAGCCTGAAACCATCACTGACATCAAAATCCACAGGAATACCAAACCGGCAATGGTCACTGTCTTCAGGGGGGCTGATAAGAGAATAATGGATGTTCATAATCCATTCAAATTCGCTGACTTTGGGATCACTGAACTTGATGAACTCCGTCCCATCATTGCCAAGAAAAATGGCGTCGTTGTTGATCAACTTCTCAAGTCACTGAGCGAAAGATATGACAGACTGAGAGCAATGCCTGAAGCCCTCAACATTCCCTCCCTTCTTCCTGCTCCAACAACAGGAACTGCTTCTTCAACCACCACAAGGAGAAAAAGGAAGCACATCGAATCCGAGCCTGAGATCAAAGTCCCAGGATTGGAATGTGACAGGTCTGTTCCTGAAGGAATCACCTTCGTGAACAACACCGTGCTTGAACACCCTGAACGAGGTCTATGCTTCACTGATGAATATGGAGACCTTGGCTTCCAAAGGTGGTCCGATATAGACAAGGCAGGGGTCACGGCAATGGTAACGTACCTGATGTTAGCTGCTCCTATTCAAAGTGGTGCAAACCAAAGGTTCTGTAAGGACCTAAGGACAAAGATTGAGGAGCATCCTGAGAAACACCTGCTGAGATCAAAGAAAGCTAAGATTGAGGGACTTGGCTATCATCTGAACATCTGATCTGCAACAACTATCTTTTTTTATTTTGTTTGTAATTTGTAGGAAAATGTAATAGCTAATGAATAAACTGATGTTTTGTTTAAATAGTTATGTCCTACTTACAATTACAACAAACATTCAGCAAGAGAAGATGTACCCTGACAACTCAAGCTGAATCAAGTATCACTTAGGCAATTTGTATGTTCAAATAGGGGGAGATTGTTGGGTCACTGAATTCCCCAAGTCTTCTAACAAGGATTTGAACGTAAAATCCCCTAAGTGCAAACAAGTCACTGAGTGAACAGTAACTCAGTGAGTCACCTTCAGGGAGCTAAGACCGAGCCTAAGAAGAAAGGTTCTCCATTCAGTGAGGCGGAACTCAGTGAAGTGTGATCTAAGCCAAGAAGAAGGTGATGGGTTCAGTGAGGATGACAATAACTCACTGAACCCCAATGACTCCTCAGCAACTTAAATGTACTGAAGACTGATGACATGAAGACTGAAGTTTTGGCGGGACTGGGCGGGAAAGTCTGAGCTGCTTTATTAAAGTGCTTTATCACTTTAATGTCAGACTTTCCCCAAATGGTTAAAACCAGTCTGTCATCAGAAAGTGCCTTTTGGATCTAACTCAATGAAGGTTTCTTTGCCAGAAGAATAATATCTTTCAAGATTTTGTTAAGGAAGCTTTAGGTCCAATGTATATTTAGTTGTTCTATACTTGTGTATAAATAGGAAGCAAATGTGAGGAGTAAAAGTGGACAAGTTTGTGCAATTAATGCAAAGCATTCACAAACCACTTTTACTCCTCCAAAGAACAACACAAGCCCCTGAGATAGCTCAGTGGGTAATTTAAGTTGTCACTCAACTTAGTTGAGTTTAGTGAGGAGTCCATACCACACTTGTCAATTCAACCCCAAGTGTTATTCCGCAAACACTTGGGTACGATTCTTTTTGATTAACTTCTAATAAAGAATTAAACGTTGGAAAATATTATCTCTTTTGTTTACGTTTTTTTATTGTTAATCATTTTCTACATTTGTGTTCAAGTCATATAACTTGGTTACTTTAACTTCTTAGTTACGGTTAACCAAGTAAAAGGGACCAACAGTATGCTTATGTTAGCTATTTATGTATGCCCAAGCACAATCATACCTTTTAAATTAAATGTTGTATTCAGGGAATACGAACAAGGAGCTCCAAAGAAACATCCATTAGGTTGGCATATTTCATCAATCAAGTGAGACTCGTCTCTGTCAGTTCCTTCGTTGTAAAACTAATCTTATGTTGAACTGTTGTATTGACTTTCTTTCTCTCCTTTTTTAATTAACATTGCAGATCACTTGCTGAAGAGTTACGAATACCCAAGTCATGACAAACCAAGTAAGAGCTCGAAGTGCTAATCAAATCACTCGGTATTCTTTCCAAGGTATGAAGTCGTAGATGTGATCATATGTTTCACACGTTTCCAGTGTTAGTTAACAATTGCAATACGTGCAACAGAGAGCAGGACCGGTAGTGTAGAGGATAGCAGACAATCTGATTCTCATCTTGTTGCTGCATTGGGAATTCACTGGGCTCATGCCGTTACCGTTCGTCTTGTTCTTGAATCTAGATCAGGTTTATTTAAGACTTTTCCGACACATATTTTGCTAATCTTCCCAAGAGATGCACCATGTTCTTATGGATGACTTCATTTAATTAGCATCTCATTCATATTTCTTGTGAAAATCCTGCAAACTGGATTATAAGATATGCTCTTATTCAAATTGTGGACCAATGAATACGACACGTAGGAAGGTTAAAAGAGGGAGTTATGCATTGACAGGGAATGGAAAGTCAAGAAAGTTGTATCTTGTTTTGGCAAAGAGATTCCAAAGCTCTTCTATCCAAATGGTGATACAAGTTTTTTGATTTTCCATTCCTTTCAACGCTGTTAAAGTAGTAAGTCCCTCTTTTGCCAATCCTATGTGATGCATTCAGTTTATAAGAAACAGGTGAATGGAGTACTTTTCGTGAATTTGATATATTTTACCATGGTTTTTGGCAGCCAAACTTGATGCACACAAACAAACCTCCATATCTGGAATCCAAAACTAGGACAATTAGTGTTTAATATCCTATGTGAGTGCATATCTAACAAATGTGATGCTCTTGTTGCAGGCCAGCGATTTATAAAGGTGGCAAAATCGGCAATGTCACCACCACTTTCGTTCCCTTTTGAAGTTACTTCAATGGGAATAGTATTGCTTAATGACGATGGAGTAGAAATGCCAGGACCGCAAATAAACGCAATTGATCATCAAGGTTTGTTCCTAACTTATATGCTTAAGCTAATCAATATTCCCTATGTTTGACTAAACACAGTTTTATGTTAGTGTTTGATTACTTCAACTACTCCTTGATGTATGGCAAAATAATAAGAACTTGTGGTGTGGTATTAATCAATAATAATGATTACTAATCAGAGGCTGATCCAAGATAAATTGTAACATCCCATGTTAATTATTTCCCTTTTTAGATAACCTAGAATTCGATCACTACATAAAAAGTTATATTTTCTAACTTTGATTCATGGCCTATGGAATGTATATCGTATTTGATTAAGTGTTATGTGAATACAGTTCAGTTTTACATTATAGTAAAATGATTTATTTATTTATTTATTTATTTATTTATTTATTATTATTTATTTATTAATTTGCTCTATTCAAAATTGGCTTAATAGCTTGTATATAATGTAATGCAGGTCACAGTGACATAATATATCATGGAGATCAAAGATGAAGACCATGCTCTTGCATTAACTGGATTTATATCGTTCATTTCAGTTTCCGTTTTCCAGAGCCTGAATTCAGAATGTTGTTGGTAAAGTTAACATTGTTAAGTAGAATATGTAGATAGGATCGAACACTGCAGAAGTTTGTTTGTGGAGGTTAGGATCGAACACTGCAGAAGTTTGTTTGTGGAGTCTCCCTGATTCTAAAGTATATTGTTCTTTTGTTAGTGATCTAACTCCTAAGTTTTGCAAAATTCATGTCTGGATGAAGTCAAATACAGAGTTACAGTACAATTTATCATTGCTACATAGAGACCAGGTACATAGATAGTCTGTATGGTTTGCTCATACCAACAGAATTGGACTAGTCAATACAGTGTACAGAACTACAGATATGGTCTCTAGGAAAATATTTTGCTTTATATTTGGTCGAGTTAATTACTTAAATCGTCCCTATTGTTTGTCGGGTATCACAGGCTTTGTCCTTCAGCTTCTTTTATTTATTTATTTATTTATTATTATTATTTTTTGCAGATCTTTGGCTATGACCCGGGGTTGGTCCTTGAACATAATTTCTAGTTTGACTGCTAAATGCATGTTTAGAAGAGTAAAATGACAAAAATACCTTCGTATTATTGAATTTATTTATAACTAATTTTATTCATCATCATAATTCCATTAATCTTCCCTATAATCCTCCTTCTCCATCATCAAACACCATACTCACCATCTTCTGATCTTCATATCATTTGTTAAAATCCGGCCACCTCACAATAATTCCAGCTACCATATTCTAAAGTACTCTCTTCTTTGCATCTTTCAACAAACCAAAGATATACAAATACGCAATTTTAAACACATATATTATTCAAACCCAAAAATAAGAATAAATAAACGATATATAGTGAAAATAAAACTATATGCATGTGTAGTCATTAGTCACCTAAAATTTTTGCAAATTTGGATTGGACAAGATCGGTTGTAATTAAATACTTCTCTTATCTATAAATGTTTGATAAATTTTCTAAAGCATATCAACTAATTACAAACGTCAAAAATCTCATTCACATAAGCTTTATGTAGGTTATTTTAATGTACTGTTATTAGCATGAACTAAATGCAATTTTCCAAATGAACTACGTAAGCATAATATACCTTGTTTTCCGTCACTTCGATATGTGTTGGAGAAAACATCTGCCACCAATGATGCTATCTGCGACTTTGCTACCTACAATTTTCAAGAGAAAAACCAATAAGGTAAGAGCAAAACAAACTTAAGGATAAGGTATTCAATGCTTCAATGGTTTCCTAATGAATATTTTCAATGATTTAAAAATTACTCAAATCAAAGAATTAACAAGGACATACATTACATTACTATGTAGTCGTCGTCTCCGGTGATCCCTTCGGCAGTCGGAACAAAGTTGTATGAACCGCGGAAGCAAAGTCATCTGTCAGTTTGGCCTTAGCCAAGGTATACTTCAGATCCATTTACATTAAACCGTCAAGAAAGTCTTTAAAAGGCGACGGTTGTGATTTTGCAAATAAGTTGTTGAAGAATATAATGATGAGATACCATCAAGCACAATGTTGGTTGAGGTGAAAATTGGTGAGGCAGTGTCCTAGAATATGGTGACGTGGCTGAAACCAGCTAATTGAGCACCTTGAATGAACAGCAGGCCTTCTGCCATGCTGATCTCTTCAACTGGACCATTTTCACCTTGACTGATGGTGATTGCTGCTTTTGTGGCATTCAAGATTACCTTGGCTATTGCTTCAGGGTCTTGGAACGTGGAATCAACTGCATTATAGTGTTTAGATTCTTATGTAGAGATAAATTATGGAGTGTAGAAGAGCATGTATGGGGTTAGCGTCAGAATATGATACCAACATGTAAAGGTGGCAGAAGGGTTAAGTTTGGATCAACCCTGGTAACTTTGTGGCACAAACACCTTTTTAATTCATTTGTTTGAATATTATATAGTAATGACTAATGAGTTATGAGTGATCTAAATATTTAACAAAAACAATAATATCGCAAAATGGTGTTACCTCCTTTAATTTAGCATTTTAGGAGGTTTTTAGGCATTTGAGTACACATTTGACCCACTTTACAACATTTGTATAGGAGTATAATATAACCTAGCATTTCCTTTTTCACCTACAATCATGTAAAAAATATGAGAAACAGAAAAAAAATAGAACTCATATGCGGTGCATATATGTTCTAACAATCTGCATAACATGACTTGCTAAACTAGTTAATAAAATATTTCATATTCCATTCTCAAACATAATGTTCTTAAAGTTCGAACACAATTAGCAATGATGAATGACAAAATACAACTATGGCGCAGTGGACAAAGTGTTATGGCATCACCATAGCCCCATGGAGCGGCTATAACATAAGGACACCGAGCACACTAACTAAAAATAAGGAAAATTAAAGAGCCATAAAAAGAAACCATGCTTAAAATGAACCACATCTATTACTGCAAACAAAAACCGATAATGCCGTGTTCTACTAACAAAGTTCTTAAGCACTAATAAGGAACATGCAAGCTAAAAAAGTTCATGACAAACAACCATGCATATAATTCTGGTGTTAAAAACGACATCTTCCATCTTGCTCTCAGCATCATTATCGGCTTTCATCAAGTGCTTGCACATACGCAGCATGGTCAGGCTGGAATGGCAGCTAGTATCTTTAAGTTCAAACGCACAAAATCACCTCTCACGTGGGAAAACTCAACCGCATAGTGCCAATTGATGGGTTAAGATGCTTGTAGGTTAGTTTGTAACATCCACGAGACAGCTGAAGTTGGTGCTCAATAATACTGAGTACTTGTCCAAACGTATCAGTCGCCGTTACGTCAATCCAGTTTTTTATACCCTTGCCACGAATAATAATAATTATCATATAATCACCCCCATGAATCCTTATTGGCCCCATTTTGGCCTCATTCCAAAAGAAGATGTTTTCTTCCTTCAGCTTTGCTTTAAATGTTGACAAGTCAACTGCATATAAACATATCAAAACTTGATAAAACTTACATGAGATAATATCATATCAATAATTAGAGGAAAAAAAAAAAAATTGCAAAATAAAGAAATTAAAAAGAATCATGGTGCTGATGATAAAAGATATACACCAGTTTTACACAAGGGATAGTGAAAAAACGCTGATGTATAACAAAAACAAATATTCTAAACTAGAACAAAAAATTATTAACAAAACAAAGTTGATAAAAATATTAGGTGCACTTTTGTTTGTGGTTAAGAGGGTAAGGATCCAGTGAGAAGAAAGCTTAAAATGATAAGGATGAGAAATAACTATAACTACACATTTGAGATGCATCGACTTAATTTAGATGCATATCTATTCATTTAGATGCATCTCAATTAGTTTAGAAAGTGATTTTGAAGTAAAAACAATGCAAAGTAGTACTAACAACAAATTTGACCCGCAGAGGACGAAAAATGTATAATATTCGTCTAACTTGATGAAATGCATCTAATATATGTATATGCATCTAATTTTTTGCTTGAAAATATATTATGATTCATGTAAAAGATTAGGGATGCATCTAATTCAAGTCGATGCATCTCAAATGTGTAGTTATAGTTATTTCTCATCCTTCTCATTTTAAGTCTTCTTCTCATTTGATCCTAAGTCGTGGTTTAGAATCACTATAGTTATAGGTTTAATACATTTTTGGAATGTGAATGGGTATGATAACTGAAAACAAGCATTTAGGGTGCGTTTAGTTGAGGGAAAACACCTTTGTTTTCCACAAAATGTTTTGTGGAAACAAGGAAAACAGATATCGCGTTCAAATTAGTGTTTTCTAATAAAATTCTCTACAAAACACAAAATTCATATTTCCAACTTTAATACACAAAACTACAAAACATTTTTTTTCCCCCTATTTTCCATTAAAATACACCAAATCTGTTTTCGTCAGTTGTTTTACGTTTTCGACAGATTTTTTACGTTTTCGTTCATTTTTTTACGTTTTCGTCAGATTTTTACGTTTTCTTCCGATTTTTTACGTCTTCGTCCGTTTTTTTACGTCTTCGTCCGTTTTTTTTACGTTTTCGTCAGGCTTTTTACGTTTTCGTCTGATTTTTTACGTTTTCGTCCGTTTTTTTTTTACGTTTTCGTCGGATTTTTTTAAAGTTTTCGTCCGATTTTTTACGTTTTCGTCCTTTTTTTTACGTTTTCGTCCGTTTTTTACGTTTTCGTCAGATTTTCTACGTTTCCTTCCGTTTCTTTACGTTTTCGCTCGATTTTTTACGTTTTCGTCCGTTTTTTATGTTTTGGTCAGATTTTTTACGTTTTTGTCAGATTTTTTACACTTTCATCCGATTCTTTACGTTTTTGTCCGTTTTTTTACGTTTTCGTCGTATTTTTTTACGTTTTTGTCCGTTTTTTACGTTTTCGTCAGGTTTTTTAAGTTTTCGTCTGATTTTTTTCGTTTTCGTCCGTTTTTTTACGTTTTTCTCAGATTTTTTAAGTTTTCGTCCCTTTTTTACGTTTTCGTAAGATTTTTTACATTTACGTCCGATTTTTTACGTTTTCGCCCAATTTTTTACGTTTTCTTTCATTTTTTATATTTTGGTCAGATTTTTTACTTTTTCTTCCTATTCTTTACGTTTTCGTTTGATTTTTTACGGACAAAAACTTAAGAAAATGGACGAAAACGCAAAAAATCTAACGAAAACATATAAAAATAGATGAAAACATAAAAAATCAGATGAAAACGTAAAAAATCTGGTGAAAACGTAAAAAACATACGAAAGCGTAATAAAACGGACGAAAACGTAAAAAAAACTGACGAAAACGTAAAGAAACGGACGGAAACATAAAAAATCGGATGAAAATGTAAAAAAAACGAAAATGTAAAAAAAACGAAAACGTAAAAAGACTGAAGAAAATGTAAAAACAACTGACGAAATTGTAAAAAATCTAACGAAAACGTAGAAAAACAAACGAAAACCCAAAAAATCGGACAAAAATATAAAAAACGAACGAAAGTGTAAAAAAGCTGATGAAAATGTAAAAAAAACGGATGAAAACGTAAAAAACTGACGAAAATGTAAAAAATTAGACGAAAACATAAAAAACAGACGAAAACATAAAAAACAAACAAAAACGGACAAAAACGGACAAAAACGTAAAATATCGGACGAAAATGTAAAAAAACAGACGAAAACGTTATTTGATATTATATTTTACTTTTTTAATTTCTTTATTTTCTCGTATTAGATTTTTTTAGTTATTTTATAATGTAGTTGGTTAGTTTGTAATATTTGTTTTTGTGTTTTGAAGATGTTTTTATAATATTACTAAGGTGAATAGTGAATTGAGATATAAAATAACAACACTTAAACATGTTTTCTAGTTTTGGAAAATGGATAACATAAACACATGTTTCTCAGACTAAACGCGTTTTTTAAATTTTCCATTGTTTTGTGGAAATCAAACTCCCCTCCCTTTTCCTACAAAACAAGAAATAGGAAATGAAAGAAAATGTTTTCCAACTAAACGCCACCTTAGTATTTGACTTGGGCTAGAATATAAATTTTGAAACGTATTTTCAGTTTATATATCCTTTAGTCTCACGAATCGAAAGGTAAGGTAGCGTTTAGTTGGAAAACATTTTCTTTCATTTCCTATTTCTTGTTTTGTAGGAAAAGGGAGGGAAGTTTTATTTCCACAAAATAATTGAAAATTTAGAAAACGCGTTTAGTCTGAGAAACATGTGTTTATGTTTTCCATTTTGCAAAACTAGAAAACATGTTTAAGTGTTGTTGTTTTCTATCTCAATTCTCTATTCACCTTAGTAATATTATAAAAACATCTCCAAAACACAAAACCAAATATTATAAACTAACAAATTAAATTAAAAAATAACTAAAAATTCTAATACGAGTAAATAAAGAATTAAAAAAGTAAAATATAACATCAAATAACGTTTTTGTCTGTTTTTTTTACTTTTTCACCCGATCTTTTATGTTTTCGTCCGTTTTTTACGTTTTCTTTTGTTTTTTTACGTTTTCGTTCGATTTTTTACGGTTTCGTTTGATTATGTAAGTTTTTTTCTGCTTTTTTTTCCCGTTTTCGTCTGTTTTTTACGTTTTTGTCTGGTTTTTTATGTTTTCGTCCGTTTTTTTACGTTTTTGTCCATTTTTTTACATTTTCGTCTGATTTTCTACGTTTTCTTCTGTTATTTTACGTTTTCGTCCGATTTTTTACGTTTTCGTCTGTTATTTATGTTTTCGCTCCATTTTTAACGTTTTCGTTTGTTTTTTTACAGTTTCGTCATAATTTTTACGTTTTAATACGTTTTTTTACATTCTCGTCAAGTCTTGTTACGCTCTTTCAAACCATGAAGCTTGGCTTGCGCATTGTATTTGTCGAGAACTTTGTACCAAAACGTGTGATTGTTTTGGTCACTCCCGACTTGCGCATAACACTCCGCCGAAATTATCTCCTCGGTTTGGGTCCAAGGCCTCGGTTTTCTTATCCGGGGGTTTTTGGCTTGGGTCTTGCAATGGCCCCGTGTCTGTTATGATGGTCATAGCCCCGCGTCGGATTCTTGAGGTTATAGGGATTGTTGGGTAAATTGGGGTGGTGGGGATTGTTGGGAAAATTGTAGTTGGTATGGTGTTTGTTATTCGAAAAATTGGCGTTGGTATAATGTTTGTTGTTGGGAAATTTCAAATTTGGGTTTGGGATAGTTGTTGTTGAAGTTAAAATTGTAGTCATAGGGTGAATTGTTCGGGTGTAAAGTTGGCGAATGGGTTATTAAAAGTGGCAAGGTGGTTTGGGATTTGATTGTAGTTGGCGAATGAAGAAAGTTGGTTGGTGTTTGAGATGATAGAATTTATGGATGATGGTGTGTTTGGATTAGAGGAAGATGAGGAATTTGCAGTTTGAGGAGGCGATATTTGGTTTTGCAGATCGTTGAGCATGGTGTTCACCCATTGATTAGGATTCATTTTTATTAATTAAATAAGAAAATATAGAGAAGTACCTTCTTAGTCAACTTGCCATCCAGTCGTTCCATCTTTGGATCAGAGTACTTGCAACATTTGGCTTTTAGGTTTCCTACACTCGGTTTCCTTTTACGTTTCTTTTCATTCTTGTTGTTGTTGTTCCCTTCGTTTGATTCATAACGCGGATCATCATTGTCAATATTTATAGTTTGGTCCTAAACAAACACGTACATTCAAACAAAAAATAAGTACACTTCATCAATCTAATAACATGAAAACATCTAGATTTATCATAAACATAATCAACCTCAAAAGTGAAACATATAAACCATAATCAATAGAGAAAAAACACTTACTTTCATTGTAGGGTTTTGTTAAAGATTATGATGTGTCAATGTTTGATAATGTTTTAGGGATTTAGGGTCTTTTTTTTTAAAAGTGTAGGATAGTCACAGAAGGTGAGGACGTGTTTTGTATTTTCGCTGCATGAAAAAAGTGTAAAAAGAAAATATAATACAAAGGGTGTGTTTGGTTCGGTTTTCTCAAATTTAATACACAAGGGTGTTGGTTCGGTCAGTCCGGGTTTTAGATGGTTTTGGTCGGTTTTTAACCAAATCTAGCCGAGATCGAAAATCATATTGACCGATGGTCCTTCTATTCAGTTCGGGTTGTGTCGGGTCTGTCAAAAATAGGAGAATGAGAGAAAGGATAAATGAAAATAGACACTAACTTTACAAAGGGTGGAAACATAAAGGTTTTCGGTAAACCCTTCAATTATTTGATCTAACGATGAGTATTTTTTTATAATTGTTTTTATTTTCTTAACTATTTGAATTTTGTTTCTTATGAGTCCAAAATCCTATGAATATACACGTCTTTAAACAATAATAAAAAATAAAAACACTCGTATGTCACCTAATTTTTTTTTAACAAATATGTCACTTAATAACACCTTTAAGACGATGGGGTACCCATGGTGCCGCCCGCGGGTGCCGTGGGAAAAAAGCTGCTACATCAGCATATTTTCTCATAACTTCATATTCACCACATAAGTCTATGAGATCATGATACATAAGTCCAAAGTTTTTTGTAGAGTATATACTCTCCCTTATTCTAAAGTACAATGTTCTTTCGTTAGTGTCCTAAGCTTTGCTAGATTCATGTCTTGATGTTGTTGAATACAGAGTTACATATTATCACTGTTACCTAGAGACCGGCCGCTGAATTAGATTCACAAGCTATTGTATGTCAAGTGGATGTTGTGGATTTTCAATTTTCATGATCACAAAAGCATCCCCAATTCTTAAGGCTGTGTCATATAGTTGAGTAAATTACACAAATACTCTATGGCTCGCTCATACCAACAGATTTGGACTAGTCAATACTGTCTACAGATATGGTCTCTAGGAACATTCTTTGCTTTCTATTTGATCAACAAAGTGTTTTCGATTCATTGGGTCTTCATCTTTATTTAATTTCACATGTTAGTTCAATTTGTACTTTCTTGATCTGTACGTTTTTAAAGGTTAAAAAGACCTGCCCCTGCTGCCTTGCAGAGCAAACAAAATATATGCTCAAGCTTTGTTTTACCCGCTTGCCTTCAGGGAAGCTTTAACTAATATAATAATGCTGTTGAACACACTCTTGCTACCATGAAGAAGTTTGATTAATTCCATTCATTCTTTGACTATGTTTTTGTTTCCTATTTGACCAGTTTAAGAACATAGATAACCCGAATCAGCTCATTAAGGGTTGTTTGTTTAAGCTTATCTTTCCAGCTTAAACTAAAATTTTAGAATTTGTCATTATCAAATTAACCTTCACCCTACAGTAGGGGTGCGACTGTCTACATCCTACCTCCCCCCATACCCCGTTCCGGCGAACATCTATTCCCATCAACTGATACCCATCAGCACACAGAAATATGCAAGCAAATGTCATAACTCCAAAAATAACCAGCCTTTGTAAGTTTATGTGTTCACTTTAAAAAGCTATTTCAAACTTTGAAGTTGTATAAAGATCTATAAGAAATCCCACAACTGATCAATTTGAATTTATCTAATAAACTTATGAAAGGAAAAGGGACTTTACAAATTCAATTGCAGATCATTTCCACAGTATCGAGACTAGTAATAGCACAAAGATCAATTGCCTGGCGAGCCAAAAGCCTGTATAAGCTGCACATCCACCACTCGAGTTTCACAACAGGATCCTCCATCTCATACCTTGCTCTGCCTGCTGCTGGCACAAATAAATAAATTCAGCAAAAAGACCTACTACAGGCGACTAATTTAACACGCCCTACAAACCATATCACTTGAATCTAGAATTTAGGCGAAATGAGATCAGATTAAAGCATGTAATTTGTAATACAAGTTAAAAGAACATGGTTCGGATCAGGTAAACCTGCAGCACCTTCTTTTTTTAAAATTCATATACAACTAAATATTTGATACTATTAAAAACAAGATATACAATTTATTTAAAATAACATATAGATTGTTTGGAATAATCAATGCAGGATGCTAAACACATCGGCATAACATTTTAGGCGACTTTCAACCGGTTGGCCTACTCAGCCCGTTGAAGTTATAGCATTATCTAAATCGATTCAATTTGAAGTAATGAATTGAAATTGGCACCAGAAAAGGATATAACATTGAACTAAAAAACAAGCTAAAACAAAATATGCCTCACCTGGTGGTTTATGGAAGCCCTGTTTCAAAGGGTTCAATCCTTCACCAATCAGCAGTCTACCAGATAAAACTATCAAGACAACCATACCAATTCCGGGGTGCAAAGCTTCACGTTAAACACACAATCTTTCTAGTCTCAAGTCTCAACAAGCTTAGAAAATACCAAATGACAGGAATCAGATTCCAAATGTTCGGTTATAAAGATCTCCTGAAGTTGGCAGCTGGAACTTAGTATCCTCATGACCTGAATAATATCTGTTGAATCCCAATCTCTCGTTTCTAAGAAGCTCCGCCATAGCAATATCATTCCTACTCTGAACACCATTCCAACTATTCCAATGCCCATTAACATTCGAAGAACTCCTTGGCTGCTGGAAACTGGTCTGCTGATAAGACGAAAAATTGTTCTGCTGATAAGAAGCGGTTTGTTCAGAAAATCTAGGGTTATGCTGAGAAAACGATCTTTGCATCAAAAGTTGAAGTGTGGAATCATTTTCAAAAGAGTTGAGCTGTGAAGAGAAGTTCGATCTCATGTCTAAGCTGGAGCTATTAAGTCCATTAGGAACTCTACCACCAACTGCCAAAATTGCAGGATCCATAAAATCGAAATCACCAACACCACCAATATTTACAGGCCCAGGTGCTTGATGAGCTTTTCTCAATAATGAAGAAGAGTCAAACATATGATTTCCTGAAAAGGAGGTTAAAATTGAGAACATGTTCATTATGAATGGCCGGTGAGAAATTTATATTGGAATAGACATGTAAAGGAAATAAGCAACTCTGAAACTAACCGGATAGGTTATCAAAAGATTGTTCCATTTTCTCATGAGAAGTGAAGCCTGGAGGTGGTGCTCTGCTTGGCCCTGAAAATCCAGGTGGGGCTGATACTTGTGTTCTAGGAACTGTTTACAACAGCCAAAATTAGAAGTTTAGAACGGTTAACTACAAGAAGCCAAACTAAATTCATCAATGAATAATAATATTTGGGAGAGGTAAAAAACTTTTAAGCTAATACAGATAATCCAGCATATAGCATGATTCACTCAGCATCTAACATGTATTGACAATTCCATAATAGGTTGTTTACAAAAAAGAAGCATACCATACTAAGTGATGCATAATAGATTATTTACGGGAAGAAACATTTTTGTGAATAGCATGATTCACATTTTTTTTCACATGAACTGATTCGTAAAAAGTGATCTACATAAACAGTGTTGGATCAACATGGTTATTGGTAAAAAAGTCAGACAGTAAATCAAAGAAAACCATAAACTGATAATACACTCATTTACCTAGAAATGTGTGGATGGGCTTACATATATCTCTCAAGTCTCAACAAGCCAAATAGGTGAAGTTTCAAAGTTACCAAAAAGTGGGGCAACCATGTTTATAGAAGCCCATAATCTATTCAGATGCTTACAATTTACAACCTCCTTCATTTCAGGAACTAGATGATTATTTAACATAGTTCAGGTTTTCATATTTAGTTCATTAATAATTTATAAGACTCAAAAAGCAAAGACAAAAAATGTTGATGGTTCAACCCCCCCTCGACCCAAATTTCATGAGGTAGAACGTGTGTTAGGATGAAAGACAAGTTGAAACTTTGGAAACTAACCTATCAAGAAAAAAATATGAAAGTTGGTTTCATAACTACTGATCGCACTGGTAGCAACTAATTAAGAGAAAAATTCACTTTTTTGGTTCAAAAAATGAAATGCCTATGCTATTATTGCAGAAATAATGAGCGACGACAAAACAATGAATCCTCAATTTCTGTAAGAAAGCTGCATCAAGAATGCCACATTCCATAGTAGTAGAAAGAATAAGGAAGCATTATATAAGTATGTGCATGGTTCACCAAAAGGCCTCATTAAATAGCATATAGCCCATATGATAAAACCATTTTTAATTTACCGGAACATACCTGAAATTTTATTTTCAGACATGGAAGAATAGTGGCTGGCAAAATTATCAGATTCCTCATAGTTAAAAGAAGAGAATCCGTTTCCATCACTATGCTTGCGGCCAAGATAATTACCATTGTTACCGACAACATCATGATTATAATTCCTATATTCAAGCCCTTGCCCAAAGTCTGTTGATGTCGGTGCATGATTGAATCCTTGATCCGTATTTTCATCCTGTCTTGCAAATGAGAACCTCGACTGGCTGCTGCTCTGTGATTTCCTTGAACTCAAAACCATATGAGGTTCAGGTTGCTTATGACTTTGACCTAAAAATTCAGCCAAGTTCCGAGGTGAAGTTAACGACTCATCCCAAGGGTCGAAATCCATAGACAGAATATTTGATATTATACTGCTTTCTCCTAAATCTACAGCTGTATTATGGTCCCTCTTTGCACCTACTGCTTCTTCAAACATTCCCATCTGACTTCTACCCCCTTCAATACCATGGAAGTATGAACGTCCATTACAAATGTCCGTAGAAGAGTTACCAGCTATAGTGGATGAGTATCCATTAACTATCGTTTCATTAAATGTGTGTTGGGGGGTCTTTTCAAGATTTTGATCCACAGATGGACGATCTAGATTACCATTGGCCAAGATATACGCATCTTGAGAATAACCCGTCGAATTATTTGAGCGAGGAGAAATATAAGAAATGTGATGTATATGGTATGTATGTGTATCAACTTCTGTATCATTGAGCCTCTGATCATTGAAAGACCGCAAATCTTCTTCCGGGTCACAAATAGCAACTTCTGCTACTTTATTTTGCAATTCTGATAGTAAATCACACTGTTTGGCAGTGATTTCTACTTCATTTAAAGGCTCTTCTGCAAGTGGCTCTGCCTCCGAAGGTTGTAGCCTTTGATTCTTATCAATGCTTGTTGATGACATTTCAGAAGCTATGTTGTGAATCTTTACTTCATCAGCAACATTCAGGTCCTTATCTCGAGCATGATTCAAGTGATGTCTAGATATTTTTTTATTTTTTGATGAAGTTATAGAAAGCGGGCTGTTAGAGGTTGAGGAGGAAGAAAGTCCAGCAGTGACAGGTGTCTCGGAAAGTGTTCTTTTGTGGTCCATCGCAACAGCTTTCTTCATAGACACTGGATCCACCAAATTACTCTTATCTTGGAGAATATGGGTATCGTCACTATGCTTCTTTACTAATTCATTGCCATGGACAGAAGAATTCGCTACTGCTGAAGAAAACGAGAGTGTATTAATAGACCCATCAGCCTCTTGCTTAGAGAGTCCATTGGGAGTCACTACATTTGACAAAATGGGCTGACTATTTGACGCACGTGCACCCCTGTAACACATAAAAGTCAGTAATGTACAGCAGTACCCAATCCCGCCGGAGCGGGGTATGGGAATGTCAGTAGAAATGTAATGCGTTTAAACTGTGTGCACAAAGAGAACTTTACCATGAGGCTGCTGCAGGAAGAGCTGCTGATCTCCCAGAACTACTATTTGGTGGAGAAACTTTTGTGCTATTCACAGGATTCTGCTACTCAAAATAGACCAAGGTCGTCAAGAAAACTTTTTTACCATAACAACACAATTGAACTACTAAAAAAATACATGAATAAGAGATGTGGACATGTATCCAATGAAAAATCATATTAACTGGAAATGCAACATGCTCTCTAGACACAATAACACAGTTGGAGTACCTAGATATGTTTAATTTTACTATAAGATAAAACCCACAGCTTACGTATCTTAATATAAAAGGTCCATCAGTCAGGGTCAACATAAAACCAAAGAACAAAAAGGTCAACACAGAATATCTTACATTGGTGGTACTTTTACTAATAGGTTTTGCCCATGCAGAAGTATTGTGAATAGAGTAGTCATCAGCTGGAGGTGGTAAAAGATTTCCCGAACGCCGTTGCATGTCATTTGTGGCACCAGTAATTTGCTGAACTCTATTCCTTTAAAACCACTATGTAAGTTATTTTGGAGGACAATAAACCAACACACAATTTGAACTAACAAAATAAGTGAAATCTATCTTGAGACACGTTGAAACCTATGTTTAAAATTTAACAATTTTTACACTGAAATTCTTAATTCCTTGCACAAGGATCAATTACATGATCCTTGTAAAACTCTCATTTAAAGATAATACATTTGCACACCAACTAAAAAACATACAATAGAATGTACGGAAAAATATGTATGGCACTTCATACTTCTTTTGATATTGAGAATGAAGAGCGTCACACTTTCTTAAGGTTAATTATAAAATAGCCATTCTTAATCATGAGGTCATTGTAACCTCTCAATCATCCATGACATCACCAACCAATAGAGGCTATTAAGACTAATCATGGTGCTGTGTATTAACACATACACAATCCAAGTTGGTGTTTGGTTTGCGCATAAACTAGAGGAGGCATAATTGGTGAGTCGTAGGGTCAGTAAGGTCAGTCCATTAACATTTTTTCATAACAATTACATATAAAAAAATTACTATCTATTGCTCTAGAATTCAATAATACTACAAAGACCAAAAAAAAAATGAACAAATACTACATTTTAACTAAGATTTCATTTATATAAGAGGAAAATACCAAACAAAAAAAATTCCACCTCCCTCTGCCTCTCTCACTCGCATATGCCATAATGGCTTTTCCTTAAAAGTAGTTGTGGCGGTGGTGGTTTGTTGGTAACGGTGGTATGTAGTGGGCAGCGAAAGGTGTTTGCTTGACATCCAAGTCATTTTACTTTAACATTGATGCACAAAACGACCTTTAAGAACCATTTAAAATATAGCAAAAGAATTTACATGACACAGTTAGTCCATTGTCGTGGTTTAAAATTGGCCATATCGGCCCATAAGGTAAGCAAAACTCGTCAAAATCAGCCTGCTTCTACTAGTTTAATTCACTTTTACACACCTAGTTATACAACCCAACCCAATTTTAGTTTTTGTCACGAGTGAATAGCCATTGTAATCTCAATGTGTTGGTTATCGTTGCGTAACCACAAATAAACACGTCTCCTTTCCAAATTTCATGTTCCTTCCTACTAGGAAAAACGGACTGTCTCGAGGTGTTCCATTGCAGATCAAGACTCGATTGGTTATGCCTAGCTTTGCAACCCAAATATGATAGAAAATAAAAATAAAATAAAAATAACTTACCATTGATTCAATGTTGATATTGAAATCAATACATTAGCACCTCGTTCATTTGTAAATTATAGATGTACAACCTCGTTTCCCAATGTGGTTTGATCTTTGAAGCTAGAATATAAATTGGACTTAAGGGGTCAAATACAATTTATGACGTCCTAAATATTCAAGTAACCATTATAGCCCTCAAAGATCAAACACGAACAAGACACAAGGGTTGTTGATGTTCTAATCTCCATATCAACATGTCCCGAACTAGTTTCTAAGCATCAATTAATAAATTATTCCAAAATTCCCACCGTATCTAATGCAATATTCCGTACAAACTGTTGAGTCTTGATCTGCAACCACGCACCGTGACTATCCAGAGTTTATTTTAGAAATAATTATTGGATTTGAGAAGGGGCTATTATCTATTGTCACACAAGTAAAACCAACACATTCATATATCTACCTAGGAATTCATCACGATAAAAATCATTTGTTTCACAAGCAATATAACCTTCTCATATACGTCCTATATGCTTACCATATAAGACTATAATAAAAAAATAAAAATAAAAAATAAATAAAAATAAAAAATGTTTTGTGCCGAAAGAGGCAAGGAATGCATTCGGTTATAAAAATGAAACAGTAAAAAACACCAATATTCAGGGAGAGAAATTCCCCGGTAAAGAGAACTTAGGGTCGGGGAAGAAGCTGCCATACAAGATGTGTCATGGGGTATGAGTGTGAGTGTGAGTGTGAAGAACAATTCACTTGTTTGGTGTAGCAGAAGACAATAAGGAGATGTAAATGCTGGGACTATGTTTCCCATTGAGTACAACCTATGTCCTCTAAAATGATGGCAAATAACAACGCTTTTCATATGATCACATCTATTTATGTTGTTTGAATGGTTTGATAGTAGAATATTTATTCTTTGTTAGGGAAGTATGTGTGAACCAACTCTCTTACTCTCCTCACTTAATCAATGTTTATTCATTTCCTTTTCTGAAGAGATAACTCTCATCACTT
Source organism: Artemisia argyi (assembly GCA_030686995.1). Lineage (NCBI taxonomy): Eukaryota > Viridiplantae > Streptophyta > Magnoliopsida > Asterales > Asteraceae > Artemisia > Artemisia argyi. The sequence continues at coordinate 74,168,791 of CM060706.1, forward strand.
AGCATTTGTTACCTAGCTTACTAGCACTTTGGAGTTTGGACACATGTCCTCATATATTCTACCATCTAAAATATGACTGAACTGTAGATAGGCTGCATAACCACAGCTACCTAAATAGAAGACTAATAAGGCTTGTAAACTTTGTTATGGAAATTCTTTACAAATCGATTTTCTTCGGGGATGTATCGCTAAATCAGCAATTTGCAGTTATCATGCAATAAGAATATGACTTATGAATATACCTTGTGTATGCTGATACTATTTCATCTTTAGTAAAGCTATCTTCTTGCGGTCCAAACTCATGCAAATATAAACAATCAACATTGGTGCAAGGCTGGATCAACAAAATTAAGTGCAAAATGAATATTACACAATGCTGAAGAGTAAACTAATAAAATGATTAGGTCATTTATGATCATACCACATTCCTCAGCCATGCATGACAGTACTTTGTCGTCCCAAAACAGGCCCTGCAACAAAACCCCACTTGTATCATATAAAACAAGAGGAAAAAAAAACATATACGTCATGTTATATGTGCTCCTACCTCAAAGGTCTACCCTCCAAGACAAAGCCATGTGTTGATTGAATACTACGAACTGCTTCTTCCTCCTTGGAGTAAGTAATATATCTGAACAAAGTGAGCATGCGGTAAAGAAGTTAGTCAGGGATACAGCAAACTAAGGCTATAATTGGAATTTCATATCGAATCGACATAGTCATCACTTGATTATATTCAACGTGTATGATATTCATAACATCAGTCACTTACGCAAACAAAGTCATGTTCACATACAAATATCCGACAACCAAAATTATAATGTAGGTCTGAAGTGCAAACTACATCGTGTAATGAAAATTTTCCCCATGTGTCCAATTTTATATGTGATGCCATATTATACTAAATATGGAATTTGTAATAAAAATTTACCGGGGTGAATAAACCCTTTTACCCAAAAAAAAATCTCTCAATCTTGAAAAAAGTCCGCTTTATAACTTAGAACAATACAACAATAAACTTTTTCTTCATGACAACTTGGCATTTAAGTGGGTGAAATAGATCAAAATTCATCTATCTTCGTAGAAGATAAGGTAGCTTAGAGAAATTGAATATATCATCTAAATGTTAACTTCAGAATATAGACTTCTTTTGCAAAATATGTGAAGTGGACTGTTGCTCTAGACAGAGGGCAAATATAAGTATATCGTATCTAGTAGATTACGTAACTAAGATCTACTTTTCCAGACTAAGAAACTTCTGTAGATGTGTTAAGGGGCTGTTTCTTTTTTGCTTAATGGTCTTATTGTATACGTATCTCTTTTCAAACAGAAAATAATGTTTCTTTTTCACTTATTACAAACAAATGTCCTAAATGCAAAGACCCTCCAAAATCCCACTCTCCCACAAACAAAAACCCATAAAATCTGAAAATACCCTCACCCACTTCTGTACTGATACCTTTCTCCCTACAAAAGCCAAAACTCAATTCTCGTTATTGATGCCTCTGTTTCATCTTTCACAGTGGCACCTCTTTTTCATCTTTCACAAATGCTTGTCTCAATCATTAATTTAGTGAACCATATTTTATATTTTTATTGTTGTGTTCAATTTTAAAACATAAAACTTCTACAAAGTTCTACTGCTCTTCTCAGAAATTTGCATGGGGTAATTGTCAATTTTGTACTTTTCTATATCACATTTCCACAAGATCTTGTTACTCTGTTTTTCATTCAAAGCTAATTTCAGATTTATGGGTTAGATTTGTTCGACTGTGGAGCAAGCACTTCATTTTGTTACTTAATTATTGAATATCAAGTTCTTTTCTGGGTTGTGATTTTGTTGTGTTTTTCAACTTGCTTATATCTGGGTTTTCTTATGTTTCATACGAGGGTTAAAATGGTCATCTACTACTATAAACCATTTTCATTAAGCATAAAAAGAAACAACATATTTTCATATCCTTCTTATTTCATACATGTCACATTATCCACTAAGACACTCTTCTCAAACAGGATAAAAAAAGAAACGGCCCCTAATCTATATGTGTTAATTGTCTTCTACAAAGAGCAATACGTTGATAAATTCAATTGGATATTTCAAATTACATTTCAGATAATATCTCCAATAGCAATCTGGAGATGAATCGGCCTAGCTATGGATATAAATGCCGCAATTCATATCCGGAACATGACCAGACTACAACCCCTGGTCTGTATCACAAAATTCCAACTCCTAGATAAAACTATGCAGCAGCGTAGGTAAAAAAAAATTCAATCTCACGCTCTCACGGTACTGAACCATAGTGAGAAATGAGTATTCAGTTCATAAATTGGTATGTAACTATATTTTTTATGCTATGACTTTGGTAACTAATACATGTGAAAAGAGACTAGTTTTTAGATTGCACATATCAACATTAACCGGACAATGAGAAATGCTAGCATATGAACACTCAAGAAAACTGGACAAGATCAAAATCCATCTTCCATATAAGTATATAACCAATAACATGGGTGAACTTACACACTACAAGTACTGTTAGCAAATTGCTGAATTGATCCAGCTGCTGTCCGAGATATAGAAACTTTTAGTACCTTCCCATACTGACCAAAATATTCGTTCTGCTGCAGAAGCTGTTTATAAAAAGAGCTTAAGTTAAAGCTCCAGAATGAAAGAACCGTAGATATGAGTTATAAGCAGTTAAGGGTGCCAAAGAGAGAATACATACATCTTCATCTGCTAAATCGAGAGGTAGCCCTACGATGTAGACAAGGTTACGTTGAATAACCCTGACACTACCAAGCTGAATTCTTCCTTCGGAAGTTTTAGTTTTGCCCTTTTGGGACTTCTGTTTCTTCTCCACACTCATTCCAGTAATCAATCTGATTACAGAATAAGGTAGTCCAAAAAAATAATTATAATAAATAAAACAAAATAAAAAGCTCTGATGCAAATAGATCATAAAGAGTCAAACCTTTCACGCTGTGATGCCGTACTCACAATCTTTTCCTTGTTATAAGGAGTACGGCATGCTGGACACCGCCCTTCTGTGCTATCCTTCTCAGCCATATCCATTATGTGATGCCAACACCAAACACAGATCTGTATATATAAGGACCCATTAAGGTTAATTATACGTTACACAAACCGTAAACCAGTTCACATATTATACAATAACAAAACTAGAGAAGTAGATAATTATTCAGAAGTAACAAATAGAGGAGATTAATACAAATATGCTGATAAAAAAAATGCAAATTATCATATTTGCTGTGAAGAAAATGAATCAAAATAAAATTATTTCCTATTTTTACTTTTAGTCCCGCTATAATTACACATATATTAAATGTATATATAATGATTAAGGACAAACAAAGCTCATTACAAGATATGCAGAATATGTTGAAAACTAAGCCTTGATACAATAGCAGGATCGTAATCTTTTATCCTAACAAAAAACTTTCGAAAATCACCATTAACTGGTGATGGCTAAAATTTTCTACACATGGCATTAACCAATAAGCTGACCATACGAAAATATTTTCATAAACTCACATCTGAAACTCCAAACGGTGATGATTGAAGTGGACAAATGAACTAGCCATCGAAACATATTTACTATATCATATTTTATATAAGCAAAACAAACTATCAAGGTTTGGATGGCCATTAGTAAAGTCGGATAATAACATGGGCATTTATATTAATTGTCCAAAGATATTAAAGATTCAAGCAATTTAAGAACTTTGGGACTAAGTACGAGCTTCCACGCACACTATTCAATACTGACGTACAATGCTATACACAAAATTAAAATGGCGCTTCAAATTTTGAACAAAAACGACAAAAAATAAAATAGAATGCTTCTTACGTCATAGCCACACTTGCAAGGCTTCAGCTGCTGGTCTGTCAAATCCATCTCTTCCGCACAAAGTGGGCAAGTCCTATCTCCCTCATCGCTCATGGTTACCTAAAACAATGAACACTAACATAAGTACATATGTCTTCATGTAGAGACATATATATACATACATATTATTGCATAAATACATATATACATACATGTGTACGTGTTTCTTAATATTAATACAGGTTTCTTTCGCTAATGCCTACTCTTTTTAAGCACCAAACTTTTCTATCCTAACCAATTGTCAAATTCATACGCTGCTTGACATTCACATTATTGGGTGTTTCTGTTTGCATACTTTTCTGCTGATCAGCTTATTTCACTTTATAAAAATGCAATCTTTTTAGTGTTTTGGTGGCTTTATTGGTTTACTAGCTTACTTTGAGAACAAATAACCACATTTAACTAACTATAATATCTTTGCAGAATTAAGCACATACATATGTATGTGTCTTCTAAAAAATAGATATTTCTCAACCAACACCTGCTCTTTTAACACAAATATGCCTTCTTCATATAAGTGACACAAAAAAACATATATTAGCGAACCAACTTCATATGATGCACATTTTTCATAACGGGTATCATGAATAAGCAAACTTTTTCAGCTTATTGGCTTATTCCATTTTATATAAAGCAATCTTCAGGTTATGTTTGTAAGGAGCTTCAAATAAGCAGGCGTTTATTAAAAGTGCTTACTTGGTCTTAAAATATGCTTTTTTTTAAACCACGACAAAGCAATCCAACTAAGGGTGTTTGTTTAAGCTTATTTATGGACTTATGAGCTTATCGGTTTTTGGGTTTATGTTTCATAAGCCCCGTTTTTTGGCTTATTTGGGGATTTACGGGCTTATATAAGTTTATTGTGTCATAACAAACTAAGATAAACGCACAAGTTTCAAAATAAGGGGGTGTTTGTGTAAGCTTATATATATGGGCTTATGAGGTTATTTGATTTGGCTTATATTTCATAAGCGTCGATTTTCCAGCTTATTTTGAGACTTATAGGCTTGTATAAGTTTATTGTATCATAATAAACGTATATAAGCCCACAAGTCTCAAAATAAGCCGGAAAATTGGGGCTTATGAAATATAAGCAGAAAAACAAATAAGCTCAAAAGCCATATATAAGCAAACAAACACCCCCTAAGCTGAAAAAATGAAGCTTATGAAACATACCCACCAAAACAGATAAGCTCATAAGCCCATAAAGCTAAAAAAAAACTCCAACAAAAAAAAAAAAAAAAAAAAAAAAAAAAAAAAAAAAACCTACCTATTTCCCCATATCTAATCCATAAAAACCACCAATTTAACAAAAAGTCAATAACTTTATCAAAAAATAAATAAACCCTTATTAAATAGAACTAATTAAGAAAAAGTCAAATCAATTTATTTAAAAAAAAAGTAAAGAATAAACTTAATCGGTGAAGCCTAGATTAAGCTAAACATAAATCATATAATCAATCAGATAAAATAATCAACAATAAAAGATACGATCTTGACCGAATTTAAAAAAAAAAAAAAAATGAATAAAGTAACGATAGATCTAATGAATAGAGATAATATATATAAGCTTACAGTGATTGATTGATGGATCAACGAAGAAGAGAAGCACAAAAGGGGGGCTGATGCTGAGGCTGATGATTGTTTTCAAACTGAGTGAGAGAAGTCGATGCGATGCCTTTTTTAAACCTTTTTCTTGTTTCTGTAAAGTTGGTCTAAATTTGGGGTTAAACTTGTAAAATTATATTTTTACTAGAGTTGTTACGATGGCGGTCCTACCTGAAATCGTTTTTGTAAGTTCGTGGTCATCAGATCGGATTGAGATCTTGAAAACGAGACAAAGTGTTTTATATTCTTACTTAACATCAAAGATAAATTCATGTAATATCTTTTTTAAAATGTAAAAGTTCGAATTTCAAACATCGTAAAAAAAAAAAAAAAAAAAAAAAAAAAAAAAAAAAAAAAAAAAAAAAGTTTCAGTCGTTACATTAATGATTTAGCTGAATAAGATTACATAACATAAGTCTTAAACGTCTCAAAACATATGAGCCATAATACCAAAAGGTTCATAGATAAACCACACTGATCAATATATTATATGGAGTCATGCATTAACTTCATTTTCGTCATGTAAATAAAAATCCGGTTCTTCAAATTCATCATCTCGACCTATAAATAGAACGATAGAAAATATGTGTTACATGCATGAATGTGGAAAAATTAATTTTTGGTCAATCCTAATTTTACCCTTACAAATATCAACCGAAACTTAATTGCCTTGTGAATTAATGTCAACCGAAAGATGGAAAGTAATAATGAAATTCAATGTCTATTTCATCTTAACAGGGCCGGTCCTAAGTTTTCTACTAACCTGGGCGAGCCTATCGAAAAATGCCCCTTTAATGTAAACAACACACTAGTTTTTAGTTTAGAACCTAATCAAGCTAGCGTCTCATTCTCACACCGAATGTTATTTGATAAATAAACCGTTACAAAATATATTCAAAATTTAATGTACTTTTGGATACTTTTTGTAAATCTAAGTTAACTTTGGTTTGCTTTCCGGTTCGGGTTATTCAATGTTGGTTTAGTTTCTCAAAATTCATTTGATTTTGAGATATTATTAACAATTAGTGTACACAACTAAATTCTTACATTTATGTACTAAATATTTGAATATGATTAGGTAAAACCATTAAAATTAGCTTAACTTCTAGTAATCATTAGCAACATTTTACCAATTACTATAATAATTTACTACATATATTTATACAACAAGGATTAAAAAAGCTAAATGTCTATAGCACATTAAATAATGGAAGATATGTAACTACTAATTTAAATAGATTTTTACATATAACTATTAAAAAAATCAAGTACTACTAGTAGTTGATAACAGAGTAGGGTCTAATAAATTTAAGGTTAATGGAAACAATGAAATAATGTAGACATAAATTTGAGAATTAGCTACGTAATAAATTAAAAACACAAAGTTTGGCTATTTGACCTAAATAGTAAATACTATTGGTAAAAATGTAAAACACAACTTCTCCAATCATCACCTCTTTAGTTTTTTCATCTTTACTTTTTGTCTATCTCTTCTTCTTCATCCCCAACTTCATCGTGAATATATTTCTCCGGCGAGCATAATTTTTTTTTTTCGAAATATTGCTTCTTTTCCCTTTTATTTCTTCTATATTCCATTAGACATTGTTTTATCATCATAACACAAGCTACATCATATGAAATCAATTCATTGATGCCCCGTATTTATGTGCTGCCCTAGGCGGTCGCCCGCGCCGCCCGTAGCCAGGGCCAGCCCTACATCTTAACATAATACCCTTGTCAATATAATAAGGAAATGTGAAAACATGCAAAACTTTAAGACCATGCAAAATCAGGAAACCATATGCAAAACGTTTACAGTATTGCTATCTTTTTGGAAAGTATTGCTATCTTTTTGCTGGACTCCTATACGAAATGCTGTAAACTACTATACGAAAGGCTATTAGAGGCAACTATTAAACTATTGCTAGGAAAGTATAGCTATTTTTTCTGTGGACACGAGAGTGTTTAAAACATGGTTGACTTCTTCAATAAAGAATGAAACCTATTGCAGGAAAGTATTCAAACTCTTGTATCTTAGGCTGGAAAAATTAAGGGGAGTTATTGCATTAAAAGTATTGATTTCGTGGAAAATCATGAAACTATATATGCCTAAGGCATTTCCATTGCCTATATAAACACACACTGATATCTATTTTCTCTCTCTAAAACCGGCTCCCACCACAAGCCTATGCTTCATCTCCCTCACACAAAAAAGCACACATGAACCTTTTCTTTGTTGCCACCGCCACCACTGTTATTCTCTCGGCGGTGGACTAGGTGGTTTCAGTAGGTGGCTTTGATGTGTTAATACAAAGATCGCCTAAAAACATTATTTATATTTTACGATCTTTGCTAAGTTTTGTTAACGACAAAATGTAAACCTTAGTTTTTAGTAAAACGTAATTTGAGTTTAAAGACTTACATAATTAGACATTTGGTACATTTACATTTCATATAAAACACAACATTTTTATATTTCTTGGAGGTACACGGGCGGAACCCATCTGAGGGTTCCGCCGTATCCACCAGAGCTGCTGAAAGTCTTGCTATAAATACCAAGCCATTTCTTAGATTTTTCCTTCATCACTTCTCATTATATTTTACACATACATCATTCATCTAACCTATTAACATTGTCATTTGTGTGAAGTTCTCTTGTAGCAAAGAAGTTCGCAAGTTCATATAAAAGTTACAAGTACTCAACACAACGTTGCAAGACTTGTTAGCTTAACATTATATAGATTTCGTGTAGTTTATACTTCATTTGATTGTGTATATTCAAGTTGTGATCGGTTAGTATTTTAGGTCTTAAAATATATAGTGTGACGGGAATTGTTTGTACCCTTGTAAAAGAACTAACGGGAGTGGTTGTACCCTTATAAAAGAACTCGACATCTAGCTTAGTGTTGGTAATCGTGTAAGCGATGTGTAAGGTTTTCTCCGCCAGTGAAAGGAGCTTGTTGGCTAGTAAAAGAAACTCTCGAGTTGGATACTCGGGGCGTGGACGTAGGGCAAGGAAATAGAGTCCTTGTAGCCGAACCATGATAAATACTCGTGTTGTGGTTTGATTGTTTCTTTCTTTATACTTGCATATTATATATTGTCTTTGAGTTTATATCTTTGATTAAACGGAAAGTTATAAAAGATAATTTAACGAAAAACCGGTAAAACTATTCAACCCCCCTTCTAGTTTTCCACAATTGGCATCAAGAGCTACGTTACTGAAGCTTTTAAAATATATTGTGTTTTAAAACTTGAAACGATCATGTCTGGTTTACGCAATGTATTCCTAGACATGCATTTATTCTTTTGGTTGCTATTAAGGGTAGGTTGAAGACTAAAGATAGAATTGCTAAGTGGTTTAATATTCATGATGAAATCTGTCATCTGTGTAAGAATGGTAGTGAGTCACATAGTCACCTTTTCTTTGATTGTCCGTATTCTAGAAGGTTATGGGAGAGGTTAAAACCAATGGCATGTTTGGAGGGTATAGGTAATGATTGGCCATCCATATTATCTGGCATTATTAATTATCCTGCTAAGAATAGAATTTGGAGTATAATTCAGAGACTTGTTCTTGGGGCTGCTGTGTATTTTACTTGGCAAGAAAGGAATATTAGGAGGAGTCAATTTATTGATAGATCTGCTGATGTTCTTTTTAATGTGATTGTGGATACTGTGAGATTGAAACTTATGGGATTGATTATGAAGCCTACTGCTGATGTTATTAAAGCATCTATTGTTTGGAAGTTCAAGATCAGGAATGAATGAGTTCTGTAAATTTGGTTGTGGTTCTGTTTGATGGTATTAGGTGTATCTGAGTGGTTGGTGGTTGTGTTGGTGGTTGTTGTTGTTTATGTTTTGCAGGTATTGAAGTTAAAGTGATCTGGTCTCTCTTCTGGTTGCTTGATTCAGTGATAAGATGTCTAAGAAGTTGCACTCTTTTTGTCCTTTTGACCAAGGTTTCCCAGTAATGGGTTTTACTTGGTAAAAGGTTTTTAAGGAGGCAATTCTTTTTTGATGGATGCTTGATTATTTTCTGGATGCTATCGGTGACTGATGTTCTGGATGCCTGGTTATCTATTATAGTTATTTGGATGTTTGTTATTATTCTAATTGTAATAGTTTATTGTTATTAGGGTATTGTTATTTAGCTTTGTTCAATTCAAGTGTATGCCTGTTGTGCAACTTAGTATATGGTGATGGTTCAGAGGGTATTGATTGATTTCAGTATTCCAATGATTTATTCAGAGTATACTTGTGCTGTGCAATGTGGCTGTATATCACTTGTTTTGGATGTGCTACTTTGTTTTCTGTATGAGCTTGGGAGTGTCCAAGTCTTTATTTTGTTTCCTGTTGGTTGTATATTTGCCATTTTGGCTACATTTCTTAATGAATTTACCTTAAAAAAAAAAAAAAAAAAAAAAAAAAAAAAAAAAAAAAAAAAAACTTGAAACGATCCATGGATTTTGAAAATTACAAAGAATGGCAATCTATGCAAAGACCCCCACTTTTTGAAGCAAATGATTTTATATATTGGAAAAACCGATTTGAAACTTACGTGAAATCTAAATATATAGATTTATGGTATATAATCATTGATGGTGATAATGTAGCTACGAATAGTAAAGATGAAGATCAAAAGAAATTGATTGCTAAAAATAATGATGTTTTACAATGTTTTGCCTAAGAAAGAATATGAAAGAGCCTTTATGTGTAAAACCGCCAAAGAAATTTGGCAATCTTTGATAGTCACTCATCAAGGAAACTCACAAGTTAAGGATAACAAAACTGATCTTCTTGTTCAACAATATGAACAATTTGTTATTCCCGAAGATGAGATTATTGATAGTGCATTTGCTAGGTTTAACACTATTATTATTTCACTTAAAGCACTTGATGAATCTTTTTGTAGCAAGAATTTTGTCAGGAAATTCCTTAGAGCACTCCATCCGAAGTGGAGAGCAAAAGTGACGGCAATTGAAGAATCCAAGGATCTTTCAAGTATGTCACTTGATGAATCTTTTTGCTAGGTTTAACACTATTATTACTTCACTTAAAGCACTTGATGAATCTTTTTGTAGCAAGAATTTTGTCAGGAAATTCCTTAGAGCACTCCATCCGAAGTGGAGAGCAAAAGTGACGGCAATTGAAGAATCCAAGGATCTTTCAAGCATGTCACTTGACGAACTAATTGGAAACCTCAAAGTTCATGAAATGGTAATGGAAAAAGATTCGGAAATAGTTAAAGGCAAGAAAGAAAAGGTTAAGTCCATTGCCTTGAAAGCTAGAGTCCAATCAAGTGATGATGAAGAATCTAGTTCGGATAGTGATGATGAAGAATATGCCATGGCCGTTAGAGACTTCAAGAAGTTCTTTCGTAGACGAGGGAAGTTTGTAAGGCAACCTAAAGATGACAAGAAAACCTTTCGAAAAGATCGTGATGATAAGAAAGGAAAGGTTAAAAGGAAATGCTTTAGGTGTGGAGACACAAGTCATCTCATAGGAGAATGTCCAAAACCACCCAAAAGCAAGTCTCAACAAGCTTTTGTAAGTGGTGCTTGGAGTGACTATGAAGAAAATGACGATGAGCCAAAGAATGATGAAATTGCTCTCATGGCTCGTGACTCAAATGAGGTACTCTCCGACTCATCTTATTCTTCTATTGATGATGACACCTTATAAAAAGAATATAACAAACTTTGTGAACTAAGCTTAAAAATCATAAACAAAAAAAATTTTTTGAAAACTAAAAAGGAGTTTTTAGAAAATGAAGTTTATGAGTTAAAAGAAAAAGCTAAGAGATTAGAAAAGAGTAAAGATATTGACACATCGTGTAAATCATGTGAATAGCTTAAACTCGAAATTGAGAAACTTAGAATTACTCAAGATAATCTAATAAAACAAACCACAAAGTTTAAGAAGTTCGATAAAAGTATTTCTTGTGCGGATAAAATTATGAAACTTCAAAAGTCACCATTTGATAAAACAAGACTAGGTTACATGAAACTAGAAACTTCGAAGAGTCAAACGAAACAAGAAAAGAAAGCACAAGAAACTAACAAAACTGCTATAGCAGCCCGCGGAACAGACGGAACCCAAAATAGGGTTCCGCCCGTTGAACCCAAAGGTTCCGCCGGGTCTGCAGCAGCAATGACAGCTTCCACATTGGATCGTTCAAAATTTGTTAAAGTCACATATAAAAATGAAACAAAACCTGCTGTTAAAACTGGAGTAGGACTTAGTAAAAACGAATTTAGAACTAAAACTACTCAACCGAGACCTAAGACTCCTATTCCCGAACGCCCCTTTCCAAAGAGTAACTACAACATACGACCAAACTACCAACATGTTCAAAACACTCCTGGACATTACCAAACTCCAAATTACATGTCCTGGAACCCTTATGTTCTATTTCCATACTTGGATCAAGTTAATGGTATGTTTAACCAAAATTGACCCATGAGAAATTGGGGACCAAATGCTTAAATGTTTTTCATAAAATAGGTGTGCCTAAAAGTATGTTTGGAACCGGATGAATGGATTAAAGATAGTGGCTGTTCAAGGCACATGACGGGTAACAAAAGCCTCTTATCAACATATCACAAATGTGATGGAGGTAATGTTACGTTTGGTAGTAAAGCTAAGAGCAAAATCATCGAAAAAGGTACAATCTCTCATGACTCTCTTTTTATAGATGATGTAGCTCATGTTGATAACTTAGGTTTTAATCTCCTTAGTATTAGTCAACTTTGCCGTAATAAGTACAACGTCCTTTTTAGTGAAAATGGAAGTAAAATACTTAAAGATGGCATAACCATAGCCAAATGTGTTCTTAAGAACAACGTGTATGTCATGAAGATGGATTAAACATCTAGAGACAACTTTGTCTTACTTCATTAGATGAATCTTCAACTTTATGGCATAGACGTTTAGGACACGCTAACATGAGACTTATACAAAACCTCTCCTCCAAAGACCTAGTTCGAAACCTACCTAAGTTGAAATATGATCAACACTTTTGTGACGCTTGCAAAGTCGGTAAACAAGTCCATAGTAGCCATAAGGCTAAAAACTTGGTTTCTACATCTAGGTGTCTAGAACTTTTGCATATGGATTTGTTCGGTCCATCTGCTATACAAAGTTATAGAGGTAACTTCTATACTTTGGTAATAGTAGATGATTATTCAAGATATACTTGGACAAAATTTTTGAAAAATAAAAACGAAGCTTTTGATCAATTTGAAATTCTAAGTAAGAAAATTCAAAATCAAGTAGGAACTTGCATTGTGTCTATTAGAACGGATCATGGTCGTGAATTTGATAATGAATTTCAATTTGGAGACTTTTGTGATAAAAATGGAATAACTCATAATTTTTCGGCTCCACGAACCCCTCAATTTAATGGTGTAGTAGAACATAAAAACCGAACACTTCAAGAGATGAGTAGAACAATGCTTAATGAACAAAATATTCCACAAAAGTTTTGGTGTAACGCCGTTGACACATCAACTTATATTTTGAATCGTGTCTTAATAAGACCATTTTTAAACAAAACTCCATACGAACTTTATAAAGGTAAAAAGCCTACACTAGGTTATTTTAGAGTATTTGGGAGTAAATGTTTTATTCTTAACACAAAGGATTATCTCACCAAATTTGACCTAAAGTCTTATGAAGGTGTGTTTCTTGGATATTCACAAAGTAGTAAAGCTTACATTGTTTTAAATAAAGAAACCTTAAGAGTCGAGGAATCGTTGAATGTAACCTTTGACGAGAATCCACCTCCTTCTAAGACATCACCTTTGGTGGATGATGACTTAGTCGAAAGCCAAGCAATAGAAATTCAAGAGATTTTAGGTAATGACAAGGAAGATGAACTATTAAACAAAGAAATTGTCAATGTCAAAGAATCTAAAAGTCATCCATTAGATGGTGTCATAGGAAACATTAACGAAAGAACACTAAGATCAAAAGTTCAAAATGAAAGCAACTTCTTTTGTTTCGTGTCAACCATTGAACCGAAAAATATAAATGAAGCAATAAAAGATGAGTCATGGGTAACAGCCATGCAAGAAGAATTAAACCAATTTATTAGGAATGATGTTTGGACATTAGTTCCTCAACCAAAGAGTCAAATAATAATTGGAATAAAATGGGTTTTTCGTAATAAAATGGATGAAAATGGTGTAGTGTCTAGAAACAAAGCTAGGCTAGTAGCACAAGATTATAATCAACAAGAAGGAATAGACTACGTTGAAACGTTTGCTCAGGTAGCTAGGCTCGAGTCTATTAGAATTTTACTTGCATATGTATGCGCACATAATTTTAAACTCTTTCAAATGGACGTCAAAAGTGCATTCCTAAACGGGTTTATAAATGAAGAAGTATATGTTTCTCAACCACCGTGCTTCACCGATTTTGAAAAACCAAATCGCGTTTACAAACTTAAAAAGGCTTTGTACGGACTTAAGCAAGCTCCAAAAGCATGGTATGATCGACTTAAAACCTTCCTAGTTGACCATAAGTATACCATAGGCTTAGTTGATAATACTCTATTCACTAAGAAGAAAGGTTCACATATCATCATAGTCCAAATCTATGTTGATGACATTATATTCGGATCAACTTGTCAAGAATTATGTGTTGATTTCTCAAAAATCATGCATGACAAGTTTGAAATGAGTATGATGGGAGAACTCAATTTTTTCCTAGGACTCCAAATCAAACAACTAGAAGATGGTATCTTCTTTAACCAATCCAAATACATTAAGGACATGCTTAAGAAATTTGGTCTAGAAGATTCGAAACCAATCAAAACGCCCATGTCCACGGAAACAAAACTCACCAAGGATGAGGAAAGTGAATCCGTAGATAGCACTAAGGAAGTCTACTTTACCTAACAGCTAGTAGACCCGACATTATGTTTAGTGTTTGTCTATGTGCTCGTTTTCAAGAAGATCCTAAGACAACTCATCTTGAAGCCGTTAAAAAGATTTTTAGATATATTAAGGGCACTACACATTTAGGTTTATGGTATCCCAAAGGAACGAGAATGGACACCATAGTGTATGCCGACTCGAATCATGCTGGTGACTATGTTGATAGAAAAAGCACAAGTGGTACTTGTACTTTTGTTGGACATTGTCTCACCTCATGGTTCTCTAAGAAGCAAACGGCTCTCGCTATCTAAACAATGGAAGCCAAATACGTTTCGGCCGGAAAGGCATGTCAACAAGCTCTTTGGATGAAGCAAGCTCTTGTCGACTATGGAATTCAACTAAACGACATCTCCATTCTTTGCGACAACAAAGGAGCCATAAATCTTAGTAAAAATCCCGTCTAACATTCCCGAACTAACATATCGAAATCCGTCATCACTTTCTTCGTGACAACATCCAAAAAGGAAACATCTCAATCTAGAAAGTTTCTTCCGAAGACAACATAGCCGACATTCTCACAAAACCTCTTAAACGAGAACCTTTTAACCTTCTTAGGCTAGGCTTAGGACTCATGGACCCTACATTGTAGTTCTAAACATTAGACAAAAATCACAAAAATCAAAACAAATAAATAAATTTTTTTTTCTCAGCAGAGCCGGCGGAACCCTGCGACAAAACGAGCGGAACCCTCTTTTTGGTTCCGCCGTATCCGCCGACCTGCAGAACTTTTTTTTTTTTTTTTTTTTCAGTTTATATTAAACCAAACACCCATTATCTCATACCACAACTTCTAAACTGCTACTATTCACTTCACCATTCATCCACACCTACGAATTTTTGGTCCTTCCTTCATTCACATTGCTCATCAATCATCATTGTAAGTATTCTAAACATGATTACACTCCTGATCTGAGTCTAGGAATTCTATTTTTGCACAAAAACAAAAACTTGGGGTTATGCATTAACTTGAGAAACTCATGCATGAAATTAGGTGTTTAACAAAACTAATCATGTTCCCCATAGTTAGGAATTGCATTCTTACTAGTTATAAACATGTTTGCTAAAACACCCCATGTCAAATTTTTGCAAAAATGTCTCACAAATAGGACAAATATTTTTTCGTCTCTCATTGTGAATACAAAATAAAAACGTTATGTTTAAAACATCACTTGCATAATGTCTCTTGAATGCTAAAGGGAATACATAACTAATATGTATTTTCGGGTACATTCAAACGAAGATACATTGAACTAGGAGCGTTTGGGTTATCTTTTGTTTTATAACAAAAACTTGCATTATAAAACGTTTTAAGCATCAAAATGACTCAAGATAACCACACCTTCACATTGTTTTCATATAGGCACACACTAGAACATTCACATTATTATAGTCGCTAACTTAAGACTAAAATGTGAAATTTTATTTCTAGGAATCATCATGCCTCCCGTGACTCATTACGACCACAAGGACACCATTAAGTACCTCCCCAAACACCACAAAACCAAAGGACTTACCGAAGCTCAAATCAACATTTTCAAAGCCTTAGAAAAATGATATGTCCATGAGGGTAGAACCATTGACCCATCCTTCCTAGCCGGTACAAACCTACCCGCGGAAGTTGCAAACATCAACTTTGATTGTCTCTTAGAAATCGATGAGCCTATTTGTACTAGGTTTATTTTTTAATTCTATGCATCCGTCACTCTCTCCACGGATGAGTATGGTCGCATGTCTATTAACTTCATGGCTAGTGGTCATCAATACTCCTTCACTCTCAATGAATTTGCTCAAATCCTAGGTGTCCCAAACCGTGGTACTTGTATCTACTCCGACAAGCATACCCTCTCAACTCTTGACATACTCATTGACCGCATCCATCCCTATGATACCCCTCTTGTGTCTAAGGATGAACTTCGTGACCACCTCTTCATTAGGACCACCACCACTAGGAGAACCCGTACCGGAAATGAGGTCAACAAGGACCCATATGGTATGGAACTCAATGAACTCAAGCCCCAATTCAAGAAATGGGAAGAACTCCTTAGAGCCAATGTCATTAGCATCATAGGAAACCGGGATCATGTCAATGTTTGCCTTTGCTACATGCTCTACTCCTTGTCCGTTAGGCAACCCTTCAACTTTGCCTACTACATGGCCAAGAGAATGGCCGACATTCCCGTGCAAGGCACAACGGCTATGCCTTATGAAATGCTCTTGACCCGTCTCTATAGGCACATTGCTCCTATTCCTCCAACTCCTAGAGGTCTTCGCCTAGACTACTCTCTCATCCCACACACATTTGTCCTACTTAGTGATAAGAGAGTTTACAAAACCCAAGGGAAATGCCCTCATCCTCCTACTTCCTCATTATCATCTTCAATGAGTGAAGATGAGAGCTTACCCAACTCTAGGCTTCCACCTCTAGAATACCTTTCACAACTTCCAACAATTCCTAGTGAGTCGGCGGAGTTCAAGAAAATGAAGGGGATGTTCAAATGTCTTGGGAGGTTCCTTGGCAAGCTTAAGAAGAAGGTGGATCGTCAATGAGAGCGTGTGGGAAGGAGTGTTTGGCACTAGGTGCTATTTGAACAATTTTGTCGTTTAAACAATATGTGTTATGTATTTGTGTGTTGGTAGGATATTTGGTACTATTTGGAACTTGTATGAACTAACAATGATGCAGGACGACAACATTTGGCATGTTGTCAAATTTTCAAGAATATGAAAAATTTCACTAAGTATAGTGAAATTCGCTAGCCCCCGGTCAAAGTCCAATGGTATGCGTGTTTACATGTCCATTTTTTGCATTTCCTAGTCAGATATGTTATAAATTTTCATTTTTAAGAATTTTCGGAACATTTGAAAATCGTCTCGACGGTCAAAACGGTGGACTGTATGTTTTTTTGGTTCTGACGGAAATGGCGGAACCTTTAACAAGGTTCCGCCAGTACAAAATTTTGGGTAACCCAGATTTGGCCCAACGGAACGGGCGGAACCCTCAGAAGGGTTCCGCCCATGATGTCGCAGGGTTCCGCCAGTTGCCTGCAGATTTTTTGTTTGCATTTTCAAAATTCCAACTTCCACACAACACCAAACCATCCTTTTTAGATAGAAATCTATTCCACATTACTTGTTAAGATTACCAGGATCATTTTTAGCTTCTAAAACAAATATGAAGCCATTTCTTGCTAAAAATCAAAATTTGCCATAACAAACTCAAGGAACCTTCATCCATAAGGGAACGAACCCTCCCAAAGGATCCTTCCAATCCGTGGAACATATTCTCCCAACCAATTTGAAAAGACCACCAAGCATTTAGTGCAAATCTTTGTCTTCTTACTCCATCACCTTCATTAGATTGACTTCCAATTGATTTGACAACATTCATAACTCACCCAAATCATTAGAAACCTCAATATTTGTTTGGTTGAACATCAAATCCAAACACCCCTTCCAATATCTCCTCCACCCTATAAATTTAACCATCTTAGAACACTTCAAATCACACCATCACCATCATAATCCCTTCTCTTAAGCTTCTAAACCACAACTTTGACAATGACAAAGTCAACCATCACCTCTCAACCATCTCGACCCATTCGGAGAACCGCCCGCATAAGTGTGAAACCAATTTGTTCACACCACACAATCAACCTAAGTTCTTCATCTTCGGATGAATTTTCCTCACCCATAAAAAATGAACATTTTTTAAACCTTGCATCTCCAACTCCATCACCCAAGGGACCCAATGACTTCACTACTCCACCACCAACAAAATCACCCATTGACCCAACTCCACCAAGTGCACCAATCCAAACATCCAAAACTCCATCACCACCAACACTACCTAAACTTACACCAATGGAGTTATTTGGGTCTCCTCCAATATCACCACATCCTTTTGTACAAGATCTCAATGATCTTCCACCATGATCAACAAATCCACCACCTTTGACAAATGAAAAACCAAGGCCATTGCTTGACTAAAATGAGCCTTTTGACTTCAATCAACCACCACAACAAGAGTCACAACAACCAAAACCATTGTTGTTTCATCCAATCTTCAAAGACATCCATGGTCCTCTATATGGAGAACCTAACTTTGAAAACCATGATCACCCAACTCCACCACATTCTCAATCCCAGTCCTTTGAGTCTTTCTTTCCTTCTTATGAGGAAATTCAAAGAATGGTCGAAAATCACTTCCATCCAGCAATGGAGCTACAAACCACCTTGCTTGACTCCATACAAAACCCATCCTCCACTCAAGAAACCAACAACAACCCACAACCACCACCTTCATCAAACGACCCGTTTCCACCCGCTCATCACCATGTTTGCTCACAATGTGAGCAAATGCTCAAAATAGGTGAAAATATCAAAATGTTACTTCACCAATTTCAAGATGAAACCCGCTTTGCTCTATAACACATCCTTGCGCGTTTGGATGCTCTTTCCCACCCAAACCAATCTTAGAGCAAGTTTGGAGGCCTTTTGCCCCATTTAGGAAGTGCTAAATTACTTCTACTTATAGAAGTAGGATTTTCATTTTCTTTTATTTCTAGGTTATTTTTAATTTTTAATTTTATTTTTAGAAGTAGGATGATATTTTTCATTTCTTGTCTTTGACTTTTATAAAGTCAAATTTTACTTGGAATGATGACTTTTTCTACTATCTTTTTTGCATTGTTGGTTGGTTATATATGAGTTGTGATTGTGGTTACTTATATTCTCATATAGTGTGGTACCTACAAGGTTGATTATATGTCATTATCACCAACTAACTATTTTTTTTGTAAGTTCAAAATCCATGTTTCCCATCTTGGCACTCCTTTTAGGGGGAGTATCGACCAAGGGGGAGCACGTGCATAATTCCGCTTCGCTACTCTTCTTTTTTTTTGACAAAAAGGGGGAGAAGATATATAAACTTATAAACTTTAAATGATTTTCATCACTTAAGTAAAACAAGTTTAATATAACATTTTTTTTAAGTCTTAACACTAAAATTTGTGAGTTACTTAAAAACAAAGTTTATGTTTTGTCATTAACAAAAAGGGGGAGATTGTTAATACAAATATCGCCTAAAAACGTTATTTATATTTTACGATCTTTGCTAAGTTTTGTTAACGATAAAATGTAAACCTTAGTTTTTAGTAAAACATGATTTGAGTTTAAAGACTTACATAATTAGACATTTGCTACATTTACATTTCATATAAAACACAACATTTTTATATTTCTTAGAATAGAAATGTCACATCCCATTTATGGTAAGTTTGTGTCAAACACATCAATATGCATTTAAAGAAAGATTGTCTGTTTGACTCACCATAAGTCTTCTTACACAAGTATGTGTTTGACTAGAAATAAGTTGATGTGACTTTGGTTGATTTGGAATGATTTATTGCAAAACTTACTGTCAGACCTGGCAGAACCTTGGAGGTACACGGGCGGAACCCATCTGAGGGTTCCGCCATATCCACCAGAGCTGCTGAAAGTCTTGCTATAAATACCAAGCCATTTCTTAGATTTTTCCTTCATCACTTCTCATTATATTTTACACATACATCATTCATCTAACCTATTAACATTGTCATTTGTGTGAAGTTCTCTTGTAGCAAAGAAGTTCGCAAGTTCATATAAAAGTTACAAGTACTCAACACAACGTTGCAAGACTTGTTAGCTTAACAATATATAGACTTCGTGTAGTTTATACTTCATTTGATTGTGTATATTCAAGTTGTGATCGGTTAGTATTTTAGGCCTTAAAATACATAGTGTGACGGGAGTTGTTGTACCCTTGTAAAAGAACTAACGGGAGTGGTTGTACCCTTGTAAAAGAACTCGACATCTAGCTTAGTGTCGGTAATCGTGTAAGCGACGTGTAAGGTTTTCTCTGCCAGTGAAAGGAGCTTGTTGACTAGTGAAAGAAACTCTCAAGTTGGATACTCGGGGCGTGGACGTAGGGCAAGGAAATAGAGTCCTTGTAGCCAAACCACAATAAATACTCGTGTTGTGGTTTGATCGTTTCTTTCTTTATACTTGCATATTATATATTGTCTTTGAGTTTATATCTTTGATTAAACGGAAAGTTTCAAAAGATAATTTAACGAAAAACTGGTAAAACTATTCAACCCCCCTTCTAGTTTTCCACAATGTGTTTATTTGTGCTTTCCGTTCAGATCTACCCCAATCTATGTGGTTACTTGGGTGCTTAAACCGGAGGGTTTTTTTTTTCTTTTTTTTTTTTATCTCTCTCTCTCTCTCTCTCTCTCTCTCTCTCTCTCTCTCTCTCTCTCTCTCTCTCTCTCTCTCTCTCTCTCTATTCCAGATCTATGTAACTAAGAGCGAAAGGGTGGTGTGTTTGTTGGTTCTTTTGGATGGTTTCGGTTTTCTTACTACACCATCACAACCATTTTATTGTCGTCTCTAAAGTTAGGTCTATGTGAATTTGAAAACGGGGTTGGGCGTTGCTGATGATTTTATGTTAGGCTTGATTTGTTTTGGTCATGTTTGGTCTTTTCTTGCATGTTTTGTGATGTTTGGTTGTTTCTATATATGTTTCCTTTTTGTGATATTTGATATTTCTTGCATGTTTAGTGAGGTGGTTGAAGTTGTTTAAGAGGTGAAATTTGGAATTAGAACTGGTAGTGATGATCTAACTTTTTTTTAGGAAAAGATAATTAATTTTTTGCTTGTCTAGGCAACATCATACGATGGTTAAGTGGGAAATCCTCTTGCTTGGCAACCTATAGTTTGTTGGCATTCCATGCATTTTTCTTATTGTTCATATAATATCTAAAACTTAATTGTTGAAACTTGGATTTGCTAAGATCTAAAGATCTACATTTTTAACCTTTTAATTTTTGCTCTACTTTTCGTTTTATGCCCAAAAATGTTTTGTATGCATTATAAGGTTGCATCTAAAGTTGTTGAAAGTGAGAGTAGTGTGTTCTTCTGTCATAATAGATTCATTTTTAGTTGGTGCGTGCATTTTTGCATAAACTTATTGATAGATCTACATGTGGTGCTGAAAATTGGATTAACCTATTAGAATAAAACGATTTTCAAATTTTTGACATGTAGACTAGAAAACTAAAACAAAAGATTCTCCATAGCCCATATAACCAAATAATTACATGTAAAAGCAAACAGGGACGATCAATACAAAGACAGGACATGGGCAATGACATGGGACTGTTATCAAAGTCAAAACCTCGGTAAAAGAGATACTCAAAAATTCAAAATAGTTTACTTACATTTGATAGAACTAGACGAGTACCCGTGCATAGCAACGGAGGTTCCTAGCGGCAGACAATTAATGATATGCGATCTGAAATATCGTTAATTGTCTACCGCTAGGAACCTCCGTCGCTATGCACGGGTACTCATCTAGTCTATACTACAATACGAAGTATATAATTAAAAAGGCTTAAAATTAAGACTTTTTATTTCTTATTATTATGCAAAGATTTCAAATATTGATTGAAGAAGGATTTCAAACATTAATTGTAGAAAATTGAAAACTGAAAAACAGAAAACCTGAGAAAATGAAAGCTGCAAAACTTAAAACTGGAAATTTGAAAACTGGAAAACTGAAAAACTAAAAAACTGAAAACTAGAAAAACATAAAAATTGAAAACTGAAAAACTGAAAACCCGAAAAACGGAAAAACTAAAAACAAAAAACTGAAACCAAAAAAGTAAAAGCAGAAAAGCAAAAATCTCTACTTATAAAGTATGAAGAAAATTAAACCATTAACCAACCGCAAAATATAGTTACAAGTACCCGCCGCCGCATTGCTCGGGTACCGTTCTAGTATTTTTATAATTTACTCGAGTTGTCAAGATCGCGATCCCACCTGAAATCATTTTTGTTTTTGCAAGATCGTGATCGAGATCCTGAGATCATACCAATTTGTCGTATTTTGTAAATAAAGGATAAACGAGTCAAACTGTTTTACATTTCTACTTAACATCAAAGATAAATTCACATGATATCATCTTGAAAATGTCAAAGTTCAAATTTCAACAAACAGGAAAAAGTCAATTTTCAAGGGTTACATTAACGATTTAATGGAATAAGATTACATAACATAAGTCCTAAACGTCTCAAAACATATGAGCCATAATACCAAAAGATTCATAAATAAACCACACTGATCAATCTATTATATGGAGTCGTGCATTAACTTCATTTTCGTCATGTAAATAAAAATCCGGTTCTTCAAATTTATCATCTCGACCTATAAATAGAACGATAGAAAATATGCGTTACATGTATCAGACTTTAGAACCAATATGTAAAATCTTGACTAACATGACAATAAACTGAAACAAAAGTGTTATGAAATAGGGTTAATTGCACCAAAATATATCATAGTTGTCATGATTTCCTACTATATGTATCGAACAAAAAAAATTGCATTTGTCTACATTAAAGTTACTTTTTTGGGATTTTTTGTGTAGTAATTTACCTCCTCTCCCGGTTATGCCACCGTGTACAAGTTAACACTCTTTTCACATTTATTTTTAGCCACATATATTTTTTGTACCATTACCCTCTTTCACATATATCTACCGATATTATAAGTAAGGGCATTTCTACTGTAGGCCTCCCAAAAAAGGCCACGTGTCCTCTTAGGATTTGGGAAAATTCGCCACGTAAGATCTTAGAAGCTCCCCAAAAAATACACATAAGTAGTTACTGTGACCCTCTTCTTTACCTCTTTTACTTAACCAATCATCCCTCCTCCCTCATTATTCACCCCAATTTCAGCAGGCTCACTCCACCTCTCTCAACTTCAATCCTATGCCAACTTCTGACGAAGGTAACACCATTTTCCTTTTCCTATTGCTTTTTATTCGATTTATCTTATACATAACTTTGCATTTACACTATTTTTAGTAGGTTTTGCTTCCTTGGATATCATGATTCATGAGTAGCGGTGGTGATAGGTTGATGCATTTTTGTACATGGGAAATGACTAAAAAAAAAAAAAAAAAAAAAAAAAAAAAAAAAAAAAAAAAAAAAACTCTATCAATAAACGGTATGTCTAATGTATCTACTGGTCTTTTTGTGTTTTTGTGATTATATGCATGTGTGGATTTTTTTTTTTTTTTTTTGGTTACGGATCTGACTTTGTCAACTAAAGCTCATTGAAAGGGATAGATAAAATTATTACTGTATTATTGTATATGCATTTTCATAGCATATATTGGGCGGAGTTGATGACCAAGAGGCCAGTTGACATTGGTGTAAATGCGTCAGATGGAGTTGAATACAATAATGGAGAAAGAGAGAGGCGGTGGAAGAATATGGGTAAAGAGCTTTTGGGTTTAACAAATAAAACTCATTCAGTATTTGTTGATATAGGCTTTTGGCTCATCTCATTTTGTTAATATTTTGCGTTGGTCCGTTGGTGGTAATGTGGTTGTTCATTGTTGCGGTGGTGGCTTTTAGTAGTACCATTTTGTTTAAAAGCACATATGTTTTGTTTTATTTTTCTTAGAATGCGTTTAACAATATATATATATATATATATATATATATATATATATATATATATATATATATATATATACACACACACACACACACACACACATACACATGAGTAAGATATATACTCATTCTTGCAGGTATCTTTGGATCCCTTTCATATTTCTAGACAAAGTGATTAAATCGTCACTCTTTCCAAAAGAAAGTTATGTTAGGTATATATGTTTGATTCATTTTGGCATATGTAGATATAAAAGAACCATTATCTATACAAATGTTCGATATAAATTTTAGAAAATTGATAAATATTTAACTCATATTGTGTTTGTGTTATAGAGTATCAATTACAATAAATGCATGTAAACAATTTATCTTGAGGTAAAGATATAATAAACACCACTTACTTGCTAGAAATATTATCTTTTTAATATTCAAAGTTGCACACATTTCATTCTTAATATAATTATATTGTAACTTTTGCATGACATTTTGAGTTTGTAACGAACTTTATTTGACAGCTGATTACCCCCATTACCCTGTGTGAAAATGCATGTTAGAGTGATTTATAACTTAAAGAATCGCCACAAATTTCGAGAAGAAAAAATGAGTAAGATATTGCTAAGCTGCAAAAGAAAGAGTGCAGAGCATAGAGATGATGATGGGATAGGCAAACATTATTGTAATGTACTTTAGAAACGTGATGGGATAAGCAAAGAAAAAAAAGTGTGCGGAGCATGGAGATGCATGTACAAAAAGAATGGGAGTGGTGTCTTTTTAGTCAAAGTGGAGATGTGTAAACTGTAAAAGATATGATGGGTCAATATGAGTAGTTGTAAATTGTACGGAGTAGTAATGTTCTATTGGTATTTGGTGAATTGGTGAGGGATGATAATTGTTTTTGTATTCTTTTATTTTGCAATTATGTTGTGAGTTTAAACTATTTAACTTAGGGCTGGTCATCACTGCAGTGTAAAGCAGATAAGTTATCTGCAGCAAGGGCAATTTTTTTTAATATTTACATTTTGATCCCTTTAAGATGTTGAATTATACACAATATACCCTTGGCTATAATGCAACAGCAGATAAGTACCCTGTTGATTTACAGCACGGATTATTAAGCCTTTAACTTATGTATCAACATTTACTACTCCACTTTAGATTACATTTTAGTGAGTTATCAAATTCGTTGTAATTGTAAGTTTTGTTATTCCTTTTATTAGTTTACGTGTTTCTATAATATTTTGGAAACCTGTCGGTTCTCAACCCGTGACATGTGCATAAAGTCTTTGTTCACTTTACTCTTTTCTTCAAGACAACACGAGAAATTATTATTTTTATGAATAATTACATACGTGATAATCCATTTTCCATGAACATTTACAAAAATTGTCAACAAAAATTATTGGTAAATTATTTGATTACATGAATAATCAACATTAAAAACATAACCACCATTTGTTGTACTAAGTTATGCTTTGAACATATAAAATCTCATAATTTAATTTCACATTTGTTTTTTTGTATTATTTTATCTTGTGAGCTGCGAACTAAAATTGTGTTATCATGATTGTGCAGGTGTTCGAGTGACAATAATTTACTTTGTACTCCTAGGCCATGCTTAGCACGGCCAAAAAGCTTCACTAGTATTGTAATATACAGAAACACTCTTTTCACAATTAAGTTAAGTTATCACACACCCTTATTCACACACTTTTGATCCAACACAGATCTGTTATTCCTCCCATTCGTTTCACCATAACAATGCGTTCTTCAAGTTTTTCATCTCGTTCGTTTCACCATAACAACATTGATATCTAAACTAGGACCCACTGTGATTGTCCACTTCCAATCTTTGAAGGTGTTTCTTGGATTAATGATAACCCATATCGTTGATTCAAGAGTTGTCCCATATATGTATTTGATATGTGACTTTTCCCTAACTTGTAATTATTATTTTCATTTAATTTTTAGTGTTCAATTTGGTTATCTTTTTATTAGGATAAAAAAATCAAAGTGTGGAGTTTTTGGTTTTCATGATTATGAGTTACCTTTAGAAGAATGCAAAGACAGATTTTATGAATTGTATGCGGAGGAGAAATTGAAGGCTCAATTGAAGTGAAAAAAAAATAAGCAAGATGATGGTGGGAAGCTAAAAGGTAAAATGGGTAATCAAGACCTTGGTTTGGAAGAAGTATATGAGTTAAATGCTTTCAAGGCCAAAGCCAAAGTGTATGACACATTGATGGTTGTTTTTGGTGTTGTCATTTTTGGGCTTTTAATTCTTGCCTAATTGTTGTTATGTTCTTATGTTGTTGTTCTTTTATGGTTTTTGTTTTGGTTGTTAGTTTGTTGTTTAAACAATGGGAACAATTGCAACGAGAATTATATTTTGGTGTTGCATTAAATTTTGGGTTACTTTGTCTTTGTGTTGAAGCAAAATTGCATTTCAAGTATAAAAATATCATACAAGCATCATATTTTGTCTTTTGAGATGTACCAGAATTGCATCATCAACCTTTTTCTGGTTATGGAATGGTAACCATTTTTTTTAAATTTTTTTTGAAAGGCAAACACATTTTATAAATAAAATGAAGAGATACATGTTACAAATAAGTACATATAACACTATTAGGAACCAATCCTTATTGGCGACACACCAAACTACTATACAGGGACCGCAACTATGAAAAATAGCCAAAGACTTAAGTGGACCCATCACAAGCATGCAAGTGCAGAGCACAAAAATCTCACATGAGATATGCAAGAAGTCTGGACAACAACACATCCAAACATACACAAAAGCTTAGAGACCACACAACACCCAAAAAGGCATATACGAAGGAACCACAAACTCAAAAACTTTCTGATACATCAGAACCACCCACTAGAAATCTCAGAAAAAAAATCAACAACATCTAGTGATAGAACCATCCACAGAACCACATGCACTTGGTCTTTCAATCCACTTTTCCCATCCAAATTTTCTCTTTTTTGATCTTCTGCAAATCCATTCAAAAGACCTCCATCCAGCATCTCTAATTTCCTACTAGCTTTAATGATGTCAACCCACCCCACCCCCTCGATATCAAGAACCCACACCAATGGTAACAAATTTTGGTTATAAAACATCATACAACAATCAAATTTGGTACATTAAACTGACATTGGTACAAACTAATGCACAAAGACATTTATAAAACTTAATCATCAATTACATGTTTTTTCATAACAACTTAACTATAGCCCTCCCATTAATAAAATAGAGCATTGAAGTGGCTATAAGTGTTGCACTTCATTAGTTTATTACAACCATAACATAATACAGATCATACTAGCCCTTACATGAACAAAATAGGGCTTGAAAATGGGATAATGTGCACCACTTTCATAAAGTTACAGTAGTTTTAAAGTTACATATTCCTAACATAAATTGTTTTCTATGACGATCCTACAGGATTTTAGTTAGTTAGCACGTAAGACCGTACGATCTTACGAGTTTACTCGCGATCTTAACATCTTTGTTTTTACTACTCCCTTATTTTTATTTTATTTTTGTTTTCTAGTTAGGGTCTATTTGGTAGGGTCTTTTTAAAACTTTTATGGAGCTCTTTTTTACTTTCAAAATCGAGCTCCAACTAAAAAAGTTAGCGTTTTGTGACACTAGCTACAAGCTTTCAACTTTAACACAAAGCTTTAAGACGAAATGTTCCTCAATGCATAGTTCTAAGTTTCCTTAGAGATGTAAACACCTTAACCCTCTAATCACTTATAAAAACAACCATATATGCTATTTCGTGTTCATATTCCAATTTGCTTCTATATTTTGTTGATATGACTTAAATGCTCCATCTAATAAATAAATTGTATGCAATTACCATTTTATACAATAGCAAAGTAAACGATCGCGTTTTGGCCTTACAAAAACGACTCGATTTAAGACTTGGGTTGGAATGTTTAACACTAGGCTTGGGCCAAATGACATCGTTTAAGGGCGAAACAAAGTCGTTTAGGAATGGCTATATACGTTTAGTATGTTGCTTAAACTAAACAACTTCGTTTTGCTAGAATAATGGTGAAATATATAGAAAAAAAAACCACAAACGCTAGCGGGGAAAAAAGAACACACACACAGAGAAACAAAAATCGACACACACAGATACAAGATCTGGACCAACAACATTAAAACGATAATCGTTTGTTGCATGTAAGTGATAGATTTTTGTTTATTTACTTGATTTGTCGCGGATGTTTTTTTTTTTTTTTTTATTATTATTATTTTTTTTTTTAGTTTAGCCGTTTACAGTTGAAACTATTTTGGGGGTTTTTGGTCGGAATGATGAGTAAAACACCTAATCATGCTTACATACCATGGTTTGTGTTCAGTGTTGATTCGTGAGCTATTTCTTTTACAAAAATGATCTTGGAGGTTGTGTAATGCTTACTCTCAAACTTTTCGTTTACACAGTAGTAATATTCTTTGTTTCTCTCTTCATCTTTGGATTCCTATCCAATGATCCAGGACGTAATCCTGGACGTGAAGAATATATATTTTTTTTCTTTTAATGCTTGATTTTTTCATTTTCTTAAGATTTTTTAGCTATTCCACGCATTTAACAACAAGGAAAAAATAAAAAGGGGTTTGCAAAATTTGAAAGAAAAAATGGAAACATATATGTTCTGATCGACAACTCATACTTGATCCAGTTGCTTTTTTTTTGGAATTGAGAGAATACCCCAAATGAATTTTACTTTAGTCCTTTTGTTTCCGAAATAACTCACATCAACTAGCACTAGTTTGATGTGAACCTTTAGGAGTAATTCATTTGTTGCATGTTGCAATTTTTCAAGTTTTTTTTTTTTTTTCCTTTTTTTTTTAGCCTTTTAGAATTAGAATTGTTTTAGGGGTTTTGGTTGTAATGATGAGCAAAACACCCAATCATGCCTGACATATCATAATAGTTAGCCAAAATTGTAGTTAGAGGTGTTAGGGTTTTTGTTCACTTTTAATTATTAAACTAGGTTGTTGCATGTTGTAAGTTGCTTTTGTAGATCTAAAATGGATACAGTTGTGACATGTTACAGTTTTGCAATATAGGATCGAAAGTACACAAGTTCAGAGACTAAATGACCCCTAAAAAGCGTATGAAATTACACATCATTTATTTTAAATCGTTGAAAGTATACAAGTTGGTACATGTTATAGTTTTGCAATATAGCCAAAATTGCATAGTTTTAAATCATTTATTTTAACTACGTTTTAAGTTCCATTTAAAATCTAATTTCTAATTTTAACTTGTAAACTTTTATTTATGTTAATTATTTTTTGGGTAAAAGGTCAAAAGACCCGTAAATATATTACTCCAAAAAGCATTTAAGTACAAAGGATATGGGTGAATCTCATATCTCAGCCCGTTACATAGGTGAAAAGCTTACACAACAAGATACTTCCTATTTTCTAAACAAGAAAATAAACCACTACTCAAATGATAACATAAGACATAACGAAATAAAGATTACTTCCTAAGACCTTGAAGCTTGGTGCCATACATGGCATTAAAAGCATCCAAATTCCCTGGAAGATCATAAATCTGCTGCGCATAATCATCATAGTCATAGCCATCATATTCATCTTCATACTCGTGTCCACCACCAAAGAGATTACATGACTCGTCAAACGTGTTCACAACCTGGTCCTCATCAGTATCGGAATCAACTATCTCTCCTACCTTAGAAAAAGGGTTAACCCTCTTAGTAGAAGAGTTAGATGGAGTAGAAGAAACACTAGGCTTAGAGGCCCCAACCTGTTCTTTCTCTATCAAATCACTCACAAGAGGTTCTTATGAGGTCTTGCCAGTCTTTAACGACCCATTCGTTTTAGCTTCCACTGGACTACCAGATTCCACATCCTTTTAGCTTCCACTTTACTACCAGATTCCACATCCTTGTTGGTATCATAAGTAGGAATATCCATCTCATCTGTATCATCCATGTTAAGAGCATCAAACTGATTGGATGTAGTAATCTTCATACCACTAGTACTAGCCACATCAATAGACTTCTTCTTACTGGCATCCACCTTCTTGGGTTGAGTAGGAGGCGCTTTGGGTTGATATTGCATCTTCTTCCCCACAACAGGTTTAGGAAAACCTCCCTTACTTTGACCAGATTGACCACCACTATTACTCTTCTTTTTAGTATTGACCATTTTAAAACCATCATTAACACTTGGTATTGGCTGAGTAGTAGGCAAAACATATTTAGGACAATCAACCAAAGTATGACCAAAAATCTTACACTTATCACAACGAGGCGGCTTCCACTC
Source organism: Artemisia argyi (assembly GCA_030686995.1). Taxonomy (NCBI): domain Eukaryota; kingdom Viridiplantae; phylum Streptophyta; class Magnoliopsida; order Asterales; family Asteraceae; genus Artemisia; species Artemisia argyi. The sequence continues at coordinate 74,199,075 of CM060706.1, forward strand.
GTATTCAACCCGAATCTTCTCAATAGTCGAACCCGTACCATCAAGTAAAGGTATTTCAACAGTGAGGCTATCCCGAAGCACCTCATTCGACTTCACTTCAATAATGCACCTAGCAAAGCTACTACGGCCCCATGATTCCTTGCACATCTGGATAGTATAAGCATCTAACATTTTGGGCGTACCAATCAATGTGGCAAGAAGACTAAGGCCATCATCAGAAAACATAGCAAGAGGAACATCATGGAATTTAACCCACACCGAGATGTTGGTCAAATCCTCTTTAAGTAAGTTGGTGTTCAAGGTCCATGGTTTAAGAATAATTGGAACATTCCTAATAAACCAAGGACCGTTTTCAAGAACATCATCAACACCTTTCTTAGAATTGAACTTAAAGAAAAAGAACCCCTTTACATGAATCATAACTGTAACACCCCGAAATTTGATTAAGCAACGGAAGTCTAATCGGGGTCATTACAGTTTAGTACACAGTCATACTCATAGAAAACAATTCAAAAGATAGTCAAATATCATTCCATGAAAACTCAAATATTCAGAATTACAAACATTTTTCCAAAATGTTAATTGTTTAGCAAAAGAAGTGATGAGTTTGTAAACAATGATAATATTATTGAAATAAAAAGGGAGGTCCTGTTCCCTTTGCCAGCTCCGTGCCGCCATGCTTGCTAATTTCCTGAGATAAACATGCTTAAAAAAAGTCAACATAAAGGTTGAGTGAATCCATAGATAGTTTAAATAGTAATAGTGTGAACACAAGTCAAGCATTTGAAATAAACAAGCCAAGATAGACAGGTCTTGACTAAAATGGTGTAATATTGCTCCTAAGCCTCACGAAACGCAAGCCTTAACATTGATTTGACATATCATAAAGATAATAACAATCATCTACACCACAGCGGATGTAAATGACAAGGGGCCCTCGGTGACAGGAAATGTGCCAAATTTCCATAATACCTCGAATATAGCACACCTCCTGCCAAGTGATCACCTTGACAGAGGTGGGCTGCCATTCCAATAGATCTATCAACTATATTCGCGCTCACTCGCAAGTGATTAAGGTTCGTGATATGAGGGACTTGTAGCACGGGTGTCAACTTAGGCAATATCAGGTGATAACAGCATACAGAAAAATACTTGTGTTCGATTTATAGCATGTATCTCCCCACGGGGTTTAAAAACAATTAAAAAGTGGGACCATGAACTCACCTGAAAGGTGCGTAATCATAACGGTGCTCAAAAGTGATGGTGTATTGCTATGACTAGCAATGGAATTCCTCCAACTTGCGACCTAAATAATACATTGTAATCGGTGTTTTAGATTCGTGTTGCAAATGACATGTGATATGTCTCGTGTGCGGTGATATCAGTTCTGGTGTCTTAATATATTCCAAAATAACATTACTTAGTTATTTGTATCGTTGTTACGAACCGGTGTTTGATAAATATTAACTCGTTGTAAGAAATAATATTGTTTAAAAATATTTATGATTAAATATTTTTAATAAAATTATATATATATTTTAAAGTTAAAGAAAATATATATGTATTTATAAAAATTCAAATAATATGAAATAATTAATTATAAAATACCTTGTCACAATTTAACCCTTAACTTTACAAAATTACACTTTTTACCCCTTTGGTTAAAAATAATTATAATTTGGTTCTTTTGTACTTTTTACCTTTATTCCCTTAACCTTGGCCAAATGACAATTTTTACCCTCAATTTCTAAAAGAAATTGGTTTAGTCAATTTTAGTTCGAGAGTTTGAAATTCTAACAAGTTTAGTCCCTTAACGGAAACTTTTGCAAAAATAGTCCTCGGTTTAGTTTTTGAAAACAAACTTTTTGTTACGATGGAAGTAGCCTTTAAAACTTGTCCAAGTCTTGAAAATCGGTGTTTACACTTCTCGATATTTTTCCAAGTTTCCAACCGAAACTATGCTTGTGCGCCTAGGTCCTCTCGACAACAACCAAGGAAGAAAAAGAGTTTTGTGCTTTGACAGCTTTGGTGGGATTGAGTGTGTGTGAGACTTATTGCATTTAATGTGGCTTTTATAGGGTGGTGAGGGTGGTTCGAATGTCTCCAAGAGACACAACACCACCAAGTGGTCATGTCTCATTCGACAACCTTGTCTTGGCTTCCCTTGTATAGTCTTATCGAGTGTAAAAGGTTTGGAGGGCTACAAGTTCATGTCAACACTAGGTGTTAGGAGCTTTTAGACATGTGTGTACTTATAAACCTTGTTTATAGTTTGTGTTAGGGATTTAAGAAACACATGATCTAGAGGTTAAAGTGTTTAAGGGTGCAATGGAATTATCCAAGGGTCGGACGGCTCTTTGGTCGGCTTGGTGTTTTGGGTTTGACTTACCTCTCATACATGGACAAAACAAAATGGAAGTTGCATGCTTCTTGTTGAGTTATGGGGGAACCAAGGCATTCGTGTGTATATATATATAGAAGTAAGGGATTTGGTTTCTGCTTTGGTGACATGCTACGCAAAGAAAGAAAACAAATAAGCCAAGTGGGCTTGGCAAGCTCGGCCCAAAACGAAAACAAGAAAAGAGAAAATTTGTGTGGGCTAGTGGGGGTGTTTCGGCCCAAGTAATTTAAAGAGAGAAAGAAATTCGTGTGGGCTTGTGATCGGCCCAAATATGACGGGGTGTCGGTGATTCGTATAATTGTGAAATTAATTTCGGTGTCGGTGTCGGTTCGTGAAAAACCAAAAATACATAAACGGTGTCGTCTTACATATATATATACTCTATATATATATATATATATATATATATATATATATATATATATATATATATATATAGTAATAATAAATTGTACTAATTAATATATATACATATCATTATATATATTAATAATAATTCGGTGTCCAAAATAGAGTGTCAGGTCGCAAGTGGGAGTTACCGGTGTTAACCTCATTGGGTGACATCTAAGAGTGACAATCGGGTGATATCGGGTGACAAAACATAATCGGGTGTTAAACCAATGGTGTTTTAAACAATCGGGTGTCAATCAAACAGTAGCAAAATAATTGGGTGCCAAACAGTCGGTGTCTCATATAAAAATTTCAAATTAGCCCGCAAAAATGGCTTAGTTTAGAATAGTGTCGAAAATTAGCATTAATAAATGACCTGGGATTTTTTTTACGGCGTATTACAGTACCCACCCGTTAGATTGGATTCGTCCCGGAATCCAAAGTTGAATCGGTGCTTGGGGTTGTCTCATCAAATAGTTGTGGGTATTTGGCACACATTTGATCCTCGCACTCCCATGTGTACTCAGGTCCGCTCTTAGAGTTCCATCTGACCTTAACAATGGGAATGCGACTATGCTTAAGTCGTTTGACCTCCCTGTCCATAATCTCAACGGGTTCCTCAATAAAGTTCAACTTATCATCGATTCTGATCTCTTTCAATGGAATCACAAGTGTCTCATCCGATAAACACTTTTTCAAATTTGACACGTGGAAGGTGTTGTGTACTCTACTGAGTTCCTCAGGTAGCTCAAGTCTGTATGCCACGGGACCGATCCTTTCAATGATCTCGAAGGGTCCAACGTATCTCGGGTTTAGCTTTCCATGTTTTCCAAACCTAATCATTCCTTTCCAAGGTGATACCTTAAGCATGACCATGTCTCCAACTTGAAACTCTATTGGTTTCTTTCGCACATCAGCATAACTCTTTTGCCGATCCCTGGCGGCTTGTAATCGTTGTCTAATCCTCACTATCTTCTCAGTGGTTTCAAGAATCAACTCGGGACCTGAGAGTTGTACATCTCCAATCTCAGCCTAACAAACTGGTGATCTACACTTTCTTCCATAAAGTGCTTCAAACGGTGCAGCCTTAATGCTAGCGTGATAACTGTTGTTATATGAGAACTCTGCTAACGATAGGTATTTATCCCAGCCTTTTCCAAAATCAATCACACATGCCCTAAGCATGTCTTCTAGGGTTTGTAGTCCTTTCACTTTGACCATCAGTCTGTGGATGGTAAGCTGTACTCATATCTAACTTAGTTCCCAAGGCTTTCTGTAAAGATCGCCAAAAGTTAGACGTGAAACGGCTGTCTCGGTCGGAGATAATAGAAATCGGCACTCCATGCCGGGAAACTATCTCCTTAAGGTATAAACGTGCAAGAACGTCCATATCATCAGTCTCTTTGATCGGTAAGAAGTGCGCTGACTTCGTGAAACGATCGACAATAACCCAAATTGTATCCAACCCACTCGATGTCTTGGGTAATTTCGTAATGAAATCCATTGTAATCCTTTCCCATTTCCACATTGGTAGCTCAGGTTGAATCAAAAGACCGGATGGTTTTTGATGTTCAGCCTTTACTCTTGAGCAGGTCAAACACTTACCGACATACTCTGCAATGTCAGCTTTCATGTTTGGCCACCAATACAACTTCTTTAAATCTTGATACATCTTGTCCGAACCAGGATGAATGGAATATTTAGACTTATGAGACTCGTGCATGATGAGGTCTCGTATTCCTCCATACATTGGAATCCAACTTCTGTCCTTGAAACACAACCTTCCATCTGGTTTCTTGACAAATCCATTCGTGCTTTCTGGCATACCGTAAATCTTCTCGTGCGGTCTATTCTCTTCCTTAAGGGCCTCAGCTTGAACTTCAAGAATTTGAGACGGAAGTGGTGATCTAATTGTCATGCCCAATGATTTAACTCTGAGGGGTCTAAGTCGTTCCTTTCGACTCAAGGCATCTGCTACAACGTTTGCCTTCCCTGGGTGATAACGGATCTCACAATCATAGTCACTTAGTAACTCCAGCCATCGACGTTGCCTCATGTTCAACTCCTTTTGATCCAAAATGTGCTGAAGACTCTTGTGATCGGTGAAAACCGTACACTTGGTTCCATAAAGGTAGTGTCTCCAGATCTTAAGAGCGAATACCACCACTCCTAATTCTAGATCATGAGTCGTGTAGTTCTCCTCGTGGGGTTTAAGTTGTCTAGAAGCGTAAGCGATTACTTTAAGTCTTTGCATCAATACGGCACCCAAACCTTGGATTGATGCGTCACAATATACCACGAAGTCCTCACTTCCTTCGGGTAGTGCTAATATCGGTGCATCACAAAGCTTCTGCTTCAAAAACTGAAATGCCGATTCTTGTTCCTCTCCCCATTCAAACTTCTTCTTCTTCTGGGTTAACTCAGTCAAAGGCTTAGCAATCCTTGAAAAACCTTCAATAAACCTTTGATAATATCCGGCAAGACCTAAAAATTGGCGTATCTCAATAGGACTCGTAGGTGACGCCCAATTTTTAACAGCTTCAATCTTGGCGGGATCAACATGAATACCCTTACTGTCGATAACATGCCCAAGAAATTGTACTTTCTCAATCCAAAAATCACACTTGGAAAATTTGGCGTATAATTTCTCTTCTCTGAGCAGTGTTAGTATCGCCTTCAAGTGTTCTGCGTGGTCTTCCTTACTACGTGAATAAATAAGGATATCATCGATGAATACAATCACGAACTTATCCAAATAGGGTTTGCACACTCGGTTCATTAAGTCCATAAATACAGCGGGTGCATTTGTCAGACCGAATGGCATTACTTGGAATTTGTAGTGACCATATCTTGTCCTGAAAGCCGTCTTAGGGATGTCTTCTTCCCTAACTCTCAGTTGGTGATAACCCGATCTCAAATCAGTCTTCGAGTAGACACTCGATCCTTGTAGTTGATCAAACAAATCGTCAATCCTTGGCAACGGATATCGATTCTTAACCATCAACTTGTTCAACTCACGATAATCGATACACATCCTGAAGGTTCCATCCTTCTTCTTTACAAACAACATCGGGGCTCCCCACGGTGATGAACTAGGGCGAATAAATCCTTTATCTGACAATTCTTCCAATTGTCCAGATAACTCCTTCATTTCCGACGGTGCTAGTCTATAGGGTGCTCGTGCTACGGGTGCTGCTCCTGGCATCAAGTCAATTTGAAATTTCACTTGACGAGTCGGCAGAAGGCCAGGCAAGTCCTCAGGGAAAACTTCTGGAAAGTTCCCGACTACTAGCACATCCTCGAGTCGCTTCTCTTTCGACTTCTTCTTGGTAACTTGAGCTAAAAAGACTTGACATCCTCGTTCGATGTACTTCACAACCTTGACGCAAGAAACGATGCTCAGACGTGTCTTACTTCGCTCTCCGCGAACAATCAGGGTTTCGTTATTTAGTGGAATGTGAATGACCTTTTTGTCACACATGATCTTAGCGCGGTTCTCGGATAACCAATCCATTCCTATAACGATGTCGAAACTACCAAGTCTAATAGGCATAAGGTCAATGTCAAATGGGGTGTCTAGTAGTCGTAGGGTGCAACCTCGGAGTATAGTGTTAGTGCTCACTAGCTTTCCATCAGCTAGTTCAATCTCATATGTGGTGTCTAGTTGGGTGGGTGTAATATTAAGTTGGGTTGCAAGAGAAATAGATACGAAACTTTGATCGGCTCCAGAATCAAATAAAACTTTAACGAGGCGGTTGTTTAGAAAGAACGTACCCGTGACTACGTTCGGATCTTGCTGGACATTTCCATCTCCCAGCACGTATGCTCTTCCACGTGCATTGTTATCCTTGTTAGGGCACTGACGCCTGTAGTGTCCTTTCTCTCCACAAGCATGGCATACTACAGCCACGGATTGCAAGTTGGCTCCTGTCGCCTTGCAATCTTGTGTCTTATGTCCAACCCTTGAACACTTCCCGCACTTAGCATAGCAGGGTCCATTGTGATGCATCTTACACTTGTCATAGAATGGAAGAGGTCCAGCATACCTAGCATCCTTAACTGGTGCGGCAACATAAGCTCTGACAGCTTCCTGTCGTCGGTTCTGTTGGTTGTGGTGGGTGTTTCTGTCATGGTGATAGTTACGGTTGGGGTTACGGTTGTTGTTGTTGTTGTTGTTGTTGTTGTTGTTGTTGTTGTTGTTGTTGTTGTTGTTGTTGTTGTTGTTGTTGTTGTTGTTGTTGTTGTTGTTGTTGTTGTTGCTTGTCTTCCGATCATCAAACTTCCTTTTGTGATCGTTGTTCCCCTGAGCAGGGTTACGCTTAATCTCCCGGTCTAGCAGTCTTTGGGCAATGGACATTGCTTCATCCAAAGATTGAGGCTTAGACGAGGTGACGTTTCCCTCAATGCTCCTGGGTAATCCCTCAATGTATCTTTCCAACAACTTTTCCAAATCGGGAACCTTCGAAGGGCAAAGTGTGGCAAGCTCCTGAAATCTCCTATCGTAAGCCCTGAGATCATTTCCTTTCACAACCAACGTGTGAAACTCATCTTCTAACTTCTTGATCTCGCCTCTAGGGCAGAACTTCTTCAGCATCTTTTCCTTAAAATCATCCCAGGTAATCTGATAGGCCTCCTCCACACCTATCTTCTGAGCAGTTGCATTCCACCAAGACAACGCGTCTTCCAACAACGTTCCAGTAGCAAACGAGACTCGGCTTTCCGCGGCACAACCGCTCCTCACAAACACAGTCTCAGTTCGCTCAAACCATCGAGCGAGCTCTGTCACTCCTTCAGTCCCTTTGAAGTGAGATGGTTTACAAGCTATGAAGTACTTATAGGTACAATTCCGAGTCGCAGCGGACTCGCTCTCAGCAGTGGCTCGGTTATTGCTACTAGTTCGTGCCATTGCAGCAGCCTGCTTTTCTAAAGCTGCAGCAACACTGTTAGCAACCAACTTTCTAATAGCAGCCTGGGTCATATCGGGTGACGAGGTAGCAGTAGCGGTTTTCCTTGGGGCCATAACTCTATAAAATCGCAAGTGCATAAGTACAAATCCCAAACATCAATAACAAGAGAAATAGTGTAGCCAAACTCATAATAGTCGAGATCATCACAAGGTACATATCACAACCACACCATAAATACAACATCAACATAAACCATATCATTCATAAATAAACATCACGACATGTAACAACACACATGGAAATTATAATGAATCTCAATATGGGAGCATAATAAAAGATCAAACAACTAGAACATCATAACTCAATATCAATACGTTACAATCGTAACCAACATAAAGTTTTAATAATTTTTGAATTCATTGTTACAAAACAATAAGATACAACAATTATTAATGCCACAGGCGGCAAGTTAAGATGTCTCTGTAAGTAATGACATGTCATAGATCTATGAAGGTCCAGGTGCGCCTCCTGATCTCCTCTCCAGCTCTCTGGTGATCCTGATCATCCCTAACATCTCCAAATCCCTGGATCTCTCACGGGCCTGAATCTCCTCAATAGTAGCTGAAAGAGTGTGGATGGCAGAACTAGATGCAGCTAACTCCTGTGCCTGATGCTCCATCATCTCCTGTGTGATAGCCGTAATCGCTCTCAAATCATCTATCTCGTGCCTCTGAATATCTAGTCGATGACCAAACTCGGTGATGGTAGCCTGTGCCTCCTCGATCTCTGTCCCCATCATCTCAAATACCATCTCTAAAGCTGTCCTATGTACCACGAGGTTCGTGACCTCCTCCTGCATACACTCAATCCTCTCCAAGGATATATCCTCAATAACGCTCAACAGCTCATCAAGACGATCCTCATGTCTCACTAATCTAGCAGCCAAAAGAGGGATAGTATGGTGTATCGGCTCCCCAGTGACCGGTAACGCCACTGAAGAGCCATCTCCAAGCTCAGCAGCCCTAAGCGATCCCTCAACCAATCTCCATCTACGTATGTAGTCTAACAAAAATGACCATCGACGAGCATCAACCAATCTATGAATACCGGGTGAGGTGGGTGTCTCGGTGGGAGCAGGTGATGGTACAGGTGATGTAGCAGGTGATGGTACAGGTGATGTAGCAGGTGATGGTATCGGTACAGTGGTAGTCTGAGAGTAGAAAACTGTAGGTGGTGGCATGGGTGGCAAAACCTCAGAGGTGTGGGGTGCGGTGTAAGTAGGTAACATGTAAGGATGTGGCTCAGGTGGGGGTGATACAGGTGATGGTGGGGGTGCTGGTGATGTCACAGGGGTGAGCTCTGGCATAGAGACAGGTGGTAATACAGATATGGGTGATGATACATGTGTAGATACAGGTGGTGTAATAGTAGAAGCAGGCAAAATACAGACTCGCTTCCGAGCCGTGCATTTGCGGGTATAGTCTCCCTCATGATATCGAAACAACTCACCGAAAGGCTCAGGCTCATAGGGCTCAAGAATCCTCACTCGCTTGCGCCGACGAATCGGTGCAGGCGGGGATGATGGTGGGATAGAAGCAGCAGTGTCAGAAGTATCGGAGTCAGAAGACTCGTCATCAGCATCTGAACCGGAGTGGTGACTAGCAGGTGGTGTAGGACGATCATCAGCCGCAAGAAACTGCTGAGATGTCAGGTACTGATCATAAAGGTACTGCCCCTGTGTCATAGGTCCACAGACAAGACGAAAAAGAGGCTGAATAACAAAAGAATCAATGGGTGTAGAAGCAACCTCACCCTCCTCAAAGGGCTCAGTATCAGCAGAGGGGTCTCCAGATGGAACAGGAGATGGTATAGCAGGTGATACAGGTTGGGTGTCATGGTCAGAATCATGGGTGTCTCGGGTGTCATGGGTGTCATAGTCAGATAAGTCAATAGTAGGGTGAGTGGATGATGCTGGCACGACGTCGTCACTGTCGGACAAAATAATAACCGGGGGCGACATGGTACTGTAATATCCCAAAAATAGCAGTAATATAAGTCATTTAGTCTACATAATGCTACATGCACAGTGATCATTGTGTCATAGTGAGCTAAATGCAATGGATGCTAAAATCAAACCTTAAAACATGACGTTGGCAAGCGCTGGCACGGAGGGCACTTCGGTGATAAATAGTTTGTTTAAAAATCCGGTGAGGTTATAGTCCAATGTTTTGAAAAATCATTTGGTTCTCTATAACCATAGCTCTGATGCCAATCTGTAACACCCCGAAATTTGATTAAGCAGCGGAAGTCTAATCGGGGTCATTACAGTTTAGAACAAAGTCATACTCATATAAAATAATTCAAAAGATAGTCAATATCATTCCATGAAAACTCAAATATTCAGAGTTACAAACATTTTTCCATAATGTTAATTGTTTAGCAAAAGAAGTGATGAGTTTGTAAAGAATGATAATATTATTGAAATAAAAAGGGAGGTCCTGTGCCCTTTGCCAGCTTCGTGCCGCCATGCTTGCTAATTTCCTGAGATAAACATGCTTAAAAAAAGTCAACACAAAGGTTGAGTGAATCCATAGTAGTTTAAATAGTAATAGTGTGAACACAAGTCAAGCATTTGAAATAAACAAGCCAAGATAGACAGGTCTTGACTAAAATGGGGTAATATTGCTCCTAAGCCTCATGAAACGCAAGCCTTAACATTGATTTGACATATTATAAAGATAATAACAATCATCTACACCACAGCGGATGTAAATGACAAGGGGCCCTCGGTGACAGGAAATGTGCCAAATTTCCATAATACCTCGAATATAGCACACCTCCTGCCAAGTGATCACCTTGACAGAGGTGGGCTGCCATTCCAATAGATCTATCAACTATATTCGCACTCACTCGCAAGTGATTAAGGTTCGTGATATGAGGGACTTGTAGCACGGGTGTCAACTTAGGAAATATCAGGTGATAACAGCATAAAGAAAAATACTTGTGTTCGATTTATAGTATGTATCTCCCCACAGGGTTTAAAAACAATTAAAAAGTAGGACCATGAACTCACCTGAAAGGTGCGTAATCACAACGGTGCTCAAAAATGATGGTGTATTGCTATGACTAGCAATGGAATTCCTCCGACTTGCGACCTAAATAATACATTGTAATCGGTGTTTTAGATTCGTGTTGCAAATGACATGTGATATGTCTCGTGTGCGGTGATATCAGTTATGGTGTCTTAATATATTCCAAAATAACATTACTTAGTTATTTGTATCGTTGTTACGAACCGGTGTTTGATAAATATTAACTCGTTGTAAGAAATAATATTGTTTAAAAATATTTATGATTAAATATTTTTAATAAAATTATATATATATTTTAAAGTTAAAGAAAATATATATGTATTTATAAAAATTCAAATTATATGAAACAATTAATTATAAATTACCTTGTCACAATTTAACCCTTAACTTTACAAAATTACACTTTTTACCCCTTTGGTTAAAAATAATTATAATTTGGTCCTTTTGTACTTTTTACCTTTATTCCCTTAACCTTGGCCAAATGACAATTTTTACCCTCAATTTCTAAAAGAAATTGGTTTAGTCAATTTTAGTTCGAGAGTTTGAAATTCTAACAAGTTTAGTCCCTTAACGGAAACTTTTGCAAAAATAGTCCTCGGTTTAGTTTTTGAAAACAAACTTTTTGTTACGATGGAAGTAGCCTTTAAAACTTGTCCAAGTCTTGAAAATCGGTGTTTACACTTCTCGATATTTTTCCAAGTTTCCAACCGAAAATCTCATTTGAAATATAAATTGGGCTCGTTAGCCCGTTCTAGGCCCAAACGATGTTTAGTTTGTTAAAAAAAAAGGTTCGACTAAGGTTTAGTTTAGGTCTCGTTTTCGTGATATAAGGTCGCGTGAGTTTTGCATGTTGGGTTAGTTCGATTAAGGGTGAGTCGTAGGTATGGGTGGTCGAAAAATATAGATGGGTCGTACGTATAAAAATGAAATGGTGAGGTCATTTCTAGGGGTGTCGAGGCATTTTCATACTACAACATTACGAGTGCAACGTAAGTAAAAGTGTGTGTGTCGTGTGTGTGCATGGTATGAGTATAAGTAAAAATGAAAAAGGGTGGTGATGACTTACAACACCAAAGATGGTGGTGAAGAATTCTTGCGTACGAGGTGAGAGTAAGAGAACAACTATATTCGTGAGCTCCTTCTTGACCCAATACTTGGCTTGTGATAACCCAACACTTCCTAACCCGAAACTATGCTTGTGCGCCTAGGTCCTCTCGACAACAACCAAGGAAGAAAAAGAGTTTTGTGCTTTGAGAGCTTTGGTGGGATTGAGTGTGTGTGAGACTTATTGCATTTAATGTGGCTTTTATAGGGTGGTGAGGGTGGTTCGAATGTCTCCAACAGACACAACACCACCGAGTGGTCATGTCTCATTCGACAACCTTGTCTTGGCTTCCCTTGTATAGTCTTATCGAGTGTAAAAGGTTTGGAGGGCTACAAGTTCATGTCAACACTAGGTGTTAGGAGCTTTTAGACATGTGTGTACTTATAAACCTTGTTTAGAGTTTGAGTTAGGGATTTAAGAAACACATGATCTAGAAGTTAAAGTGTTTAAGGGTGCAATGGAATTATCCAAGGGTCGGGCGGCTCTTTGGTAGGCTTGGTGTTTTGGGTTTGACTTACCTCTCGTACATGGACAAAGCAAAATGGAAGTTGCATGCTTCTTGTTGAGTTGTGGGGGAACCAAGGCATTCGTGTTTGTATATATATATATATATATATAGAAGTAAGGGATTTGGTTTCTGCTTTGGTGACATGCTACGCAAAGAAAGAAAACAAATAAGCCAAGTGGGCTTGGCAAGCTCGGCCCAAAACGAAAACAAGAAAAGAGAAAATTTGTGTGGGCTAGTGGGGGTGTTTCGGCCCAAGTAATTTAAAGAGAGAAAGAAATTCGTGTGGGCTTGTGATCGGCCCAAATATGACGGGGTGTCGGTGATTCGGATAATTGTGAAATTAATTTCGGTGTCGGTGTCGGTTCGTGAAAAACCAAAAATACATAAACGGTGTCGTCTTACATATATATATATATACTCATATATATATATATATATATATATATATATATATATATATATATATATATATATATATATATATATATATATATATATATATATATATATATATATATATAGTAATAATAAATTGTACTAATTAATATATATACATATCATTATATATATTAATAATATTTCGGTGTCCAAAATAGAGTGTCAGGTCACAAGTGGGAGTTACTGGTGTTAACCTCATTGGGTGACATCCAAGAGTGACAATCGGGTGATATCGGGTGACAAAACATAATCGGGTGTTAAACCAACGGTGTTTTAAACAATCGGGTGTTAATCAAATAGTAGCAAAATAATTTGGTGCCAAACAGTCGGTGTCTCATATAAAAATTTCAAATTAGCCCGCAAAAATGGCTTAGTTTAGAATAGTGTCAAAAATTAGCATTAATAAATGACCTGAGATTTTTTTTACGGTGTATTACAGTACCCACCCGTTAGATTGGATTCGTCCCGAAATCCAAAGTTGAATCGGTGCTTGGGGTTGTCTCGTCAAATAGTTGTGGGTATTTGGCATGCATTTGATCCTCGCGCTCCCATGTGTACTCAGGTCCTCTCTTAGAGTTCCATCTGACCTTAACAATGGGAATGCGACTATGCATAAGTCGTTTGACCTCCCTGTCCATAATCTCAACGGGTTCCTCAATAAAGTTCAACTTATCATCGATTCTGATCTCTTTCAATGGAATCACAAGTGTCTCATCCGATAAACACTTTTTCAAATTTGACATGTGGAAGGTGTTGTGTACTCTACTGAGTTCCTTAGGTAGCTCAAGTCTGTATGCCACGGGACCGATCCTTTCAATGATCTCGAAGGGTCCAACGTATCTCGGGTTTAGCTTTCCACGTTTTCCAAACCTAATCATTCCTTTCCAAGGTGATACCTTAAGCATGACCTTGTCTCCAACTTGAAACTCTATTGGTTTCCTTCGCACATCAGCATAACTCTTTTGCCGATCCCTGGCGGCTTGTAATCGTTGTCTAATCCTCACTATCTTCTCAGTGGTTTCAAGAATCAACTCGGGACCTGAGAGTTGTACATCTCCAATCTCAGCCTAACAAACTGGTGATCTACACTTTCTTCCATAAAGTGCTTCAAACGGTGCAGCCTTAATGCTAGCGTGATAACTGTTGTTATATGAGAACTCTGCTAACGGTAGGTGTTTATCCCAGCCTTTTCCAAAATCAATCACACATGCCCTAAGCATGTCTTCTAGGGTTTGTATAGTCCTTTCACTTTGACCATCAGTCTGTGGATGGTAAGCTGTACTCATATCTAACTTAGTTCCCAAGGCTTTCTGTAAAGATCGCCAAAAGTTAGACGTGAAACGGCTGTCTCGGACGGAGATAATAGAAATCGGCACTCCATGCCAGGAAACTATCTCCTTAAGGTATAAACGTGCAAGAACGTCCATATCATCAGTCTCTTTGATCGGTAAGAAGTGCGCTGACTTCGTGAGACGATCGACAATAACCCAAATTGTATCCAACCCGCTCGATGTCTTGGGTAATTTCGTAATGAAATCCATTGTAAACCTTTCCCATTTCCACATTGGTAACTCAGGTTGAATCAAAAGACCGGATGGTTTTTGATGTTCAGCCTTTACTCTTGAGCAGGTCAAACACTTACCGACATACTCTGCAATGTCAGCTTTCATGTTTGGCCACCAATACAACTTCTTTAAATCTTGATACATCTTGTCCGAACCAGGATGAATGGAATATTTAGACTTATGAGACTCATGCATGATGAGGTCTCGTATTCCTCCATACATTGGAATCCAACTTCTGTCCTTGAAACACAGCCTTCCATCTGGTTTCTTGACAAATCCATTCGTGCTTTCTGGCATACCGTAAATCTTCTCGTGCGGTCTATTCTCTTCCTTAAGGGCCTCAGCTTGAACTTCAAGAATTTGAGACGGAAGTGGTGATCTAATTGTCATGCCCAATGATCTAACTCTGAGGGGTCTAAGTCGTTCCTTTCGACTCAAGGCATCTGCTACAACGTTTGCCTTCCCTGGGTGATAACGGATCTCACAATCATAGTCACTTAGTAACTCCAGCCATCGACGTTGCCTCATGTTCAACTCCTTTTGATCCAAAATGTGCTGAAGACTCTTGTGATCGGTGAAAACCGTACACTTGGTTCCATAAAGGTAGTGTCTCCAGATCTTAAGAGCGAATACCACCGCTCCTAATTCTAGATCATGAGTCGTGTAGTTCTCCTCGTGGGGTTTAAGTTGTCTAGAAGCGTAAGCGATTACTTTAAGTCTTTGCATCAATACGGCACCCAAACCTTGGATTGATGCGTCACAATATACCACGAAGTCCTCACTTCCTTCGGGTAGTGCTAATATCGGTGCATCACAAAGCTTCTGCTTCAAAAACTGAATTGCCGATTCTTGTTCCTCTCCCCATTCAAACTTCTTCTTCTTCTGGGTTAACTCAGTCAAAGGCTTAGCAATCCTTGAAAAACCTTCAATAAACCTTCGATAATATCCGGCAAGACCTAAAAATTGGCGTATCTCGGTAGGACTCGTAGGTGACGCCCAATTTTTAACAGCTTCGATCTTGGCGGGATCAACATGAATACCCTTACTGTCGATAACATGCCCAAGAAATTGTACTTTCTCAATCCAAAAATCATACTTGGAAAATTTGGCGTATAATTTCTCTTCTCTGAGCAGTGTTAGTATCGCCTTCAAGTGTTCTGCGTGCTCTTCCTTACTACGTGAATAAATAAGGATATCATCGATGAATACAATCACGAACTTATCCAAATAGGGTTTGCACACTCGGTTCATTAAGTCCATAAATACAACGGGTGCATTTGTTAGACCGAATGGCATTACTTGGAATTGGTAGTGACCATATCTTGTCCTGAAAGCCGTCTTAGGGATGTCTTCTTCCCTAACTCTCAGTTGGTGATAACCCGATCTCAAATAAGTCTTCGAGTAGACACTCGATCCTTGTAGTTGATCAAACAAATCGTCAATCCTTGGCAACGGATATCGATTCTTAACCGTCAGCTTGTTCAACTCACGATAATCGATACACATCCTGAAGGTTCCATCCTTCTTCTTTACAAACAACATCGGGGCTCCCCACGCTGATGAACTAGGGCGAATAAATCCTTTATCTGACAATTCTTCCAATTGTCCAGATAACTCCTTCATTTCCGACGGTGCTAGTCTATAGGGTGCTCGTGCTACGGGTGCTGCTCCTGGCATCAAGTCAATTTGAAATTCCACTTGACGAGTCGGCAGAAGGCCAGACAAGTCCTCAGGGAAAACTTCTGGAAAGTTCCTGACTACTGGCACATCCTCGAGTCGCTTCTCTTTCGACTTCTTCTTGGTAACTTGAGCTAAAAAGACTTGACATCCTCGTTCGATGTACTTCACAACCTTGACGCAAGAAACGATGCTCAGACGTGTCTTACTTCGCTCTCCGCGAACAATCAGGGTTTCGTTATTTAGTGGAATGTGAACGACCTTTTCGTCACAAATGATCTTAGCGCGGTTCTCGGATAACCAATCCATTCCTATAACGATGTCGAAACTACCAAGTCTAATAGGCATAAGGTCAATGTCAAATGAGGTGTCTAGTAGTCGTAGGGTGCAAACTCGGAGTATAGTGTTAGTGCTCACTAGCTTTCCATCAGCTAGTTCAATCTCATATGTGGTGTCTAGTTGGGTGGGTGTAATATTAAGCAGGGGTGCAAGAGGAATAGATATGAAACTTTGATCGGCTCCGGAATCAAATAAAACTTTAACGAGGCGGTTGTTTAGAAAGAACGTACCCGTGAGTACGTTCGGATCTTGCTGGACATTTCCATCTCCCAGCACGTATGCTCTTCCACGTGCATTGTTATCCTTGTTAGGGCACTGACGCCTGTAGTGTCCTTTCTCTCCACAAGCATGGCATACTACAGCCACGGGTTGCAAGTTGGCTCCTGTCGCCTTGCAATCTTGTGTCTTATGTCCAACCCTTGAACACTTCCCGCACTTAGCATAGCAGGGTCCATTGTGATGCATCATACACTTGTCATAGAATGGAAGAGGTCCAGCATACCTAGCATCCTTAACTGGTGCGGCGACATAAGCTCTGACAGCTTCCTGTCGTCGGTTCTGTTGGTTGTGGTGGGTGTTTCTGTCATGGTGATAGTTACGGTTGGGGTTACGGTTGTTGTTGTTCTTGTTGTTGTTGTTGTTGCTTGTCTTCCGATCATCAAACTTCCTTTTGTGATCGTTGTTCCCCTGAGCAGGGTTACGCTTAATCTCCCGGTCTAGCAGTCTTTGGGCAATAGACATTGCTTCATCCAAAGATTGAGGCTTAGACGAGGTGACGTTTCCCTCAATGCTCCTGGGTAATCCCTCAATGTATCTTTCCAACAACTTTTCCAAATCGGGAACCTTCGAAGGGCAAAGTGTGGCAAGCTCCTGAAATCTCCTATCGTAAGCCCTGAGATCATTTCCTTTCACAACCAACGTGTGAAACTCATCTTCTAACTTCTTGATCTCGCCTCTAGGGCAGAACTTCTTCAGCATCTTTTCCTTAAAATCCCAGGTAATCTGATAGGCCTCCTCCACACCTATCTTCTGAGCAGTTGCATTCCACCAAGACAACGCGTCTTCCAACAACGTTCCTGTAGCAAACGAGACTCGGCTTTCCGCGGCACAACCGCTCCTCACAAACACAGTCTCAGTTCGCTCAAACCATCGAGCGAGCTCTGTCACTCCTTCAGTCCCTTTGAAGTGAGATGGTTTAAAAGCTATGAAGTACTTATAGGTACACTTCTGAGTCGCAGCGGACTCGCTCTCAGCAGTGGCTCGGTTATTGCTACTAGTTCGTGCCATTGCAGCAGCCTGCTCTTCTAAAGCTGCAGCAACACTGTCGGCAACCAACTTTCTGATAGCAGCCTGGGTCATAGCAGGTGACGAGGTAGCAGTAGCGGTTTTCCTTGGGGCCATAACTCTATAAAATCGCAAGTGCATAAGTACAAATCCCAAACATCAATAACAAGAGAAATAGTGTAGCCAAACTCATAATAGTCGAGATCATCACAAGGTACATATCACAACCACACCATAAATACATACATTAACATAAACCATATCATTCATAAATAAACATCACGACATGTAACAACACACATGGAAATTATAATGAATCTCAATATGGGAGCATAATAAAAGATCAAACAACTAGAACATCATAACTCAATATCAATACGTTACAATCGTAACCAACATAAAGTTTTAATAATTTTTGAATTCATTGTTACAAAAAAATAAGATACAACAATTATTAATGCCACAGGCGGCAAGTTAAGATGTCTCTGTAAGTAATGACATATCATAGATCTATGAAGGTCCAGGTGCGCCTCCTGATCTCCTCTCCAGCTCTCTGATGATCCTGATCATCCCTAACATCTCCAAATCCCTGGATCTCTCACGGGCCTGAATCTCCTCAATAGTAGCTGAAAGATTGTGGATGGTAGAACTAGATGCAGCTAACTCCTGTGCCTGATGCTCCATCATCTCCTGTGTGATAGCCGTAATCGCTCTCAAATCATCTATCTCGTGCCTCTGAATATCTAGTAGATGACCAAACTCGGTGATGGTAGCCTGTGCCTCCTCGATCTCTGTCCCCATCATCTCAAATACCATCTCTAAAGCTGTCCTATGTACCACGAGGTTCGTGACCTCCTCCTGCATACACTCAATCCTCTCCAAGGATATATCCTCAATAACGCTCAACAGCTCATCAAGACGATCCTCATGTCTCACTAATCTAGCAGCCAAAAGAGGGATAGTATGGTGTATCGGCTCCCCAGTGACCGGTAACGCCGCTGAAGAGCCATCTCTAAGCTCAGCAGCCTTAGGCGATCCCTCAACCAATCTCCATCTACGTATGTAGTCTAACAAAAATGACCATCGACGAGCATCAACCAATCTATGAATACCGGGTGAGGTGGGTGTCTCGATGGGAGCAGGTGATGGTACAGGTGATGTAGCAGGTGATGGTATCGGTACAGTGGTAGTCTGAGAGTAGAAAACTGTAGGTGGTGGCATGGGTGGCAAAACCTCAGAGGTGTGGGGTGCGGTGTAAGTAGGTAACATGTAAGGATGTGGCTCAGGTGGGGGTGATACAGGTGATGGTGGGGGTGCTGGTGATGTCACAGGGGTGAGCTCTGGCATAGAGACAGGTGGTAATACAGATATGGGTGATGATACATGTGTAGATACAGGTGGTGTAATAGTAGAAGCAGGCAAAATACAGACTCGCTTCCGAGCCGTGCATTTGCGGGTATAGTCTCCCTCATGATATCGAAACAACTCACCGAAAGGCTCAGGCTCATAGGGCTCAAGAATCCTCACTCGCTTGCGCCGACGAATCGGTGCAGGCGGGGATGATGGTGGGATAGAAGCAGCAGTGTCAGAAGTATCGGAGTCAGAAGACTCGTCATCAGCATATGAACCGGAGTGGTGACTAGCAGGTGGTGTAGGACGATCATCAGCCGCAAGAAACTGCTGAGATGTCAGGTACTGATCATAAAGGTACTGCCCCTGTGTCATAGGTCCACAGACAAGACGAAAAAGAGGCTGAATAGCAAAAGAATCAATGGGTGTAGAAGTAACCTCACCCTCCTCAAAGGGCTCAGTATCAGCAGAGGGGTCTCCAGATGGAACAGGAGATGGTATAGCAGGTGATACAGGTTGGGTGTCATGGTCAGAATCATGGGTGTCTCGGGTGTCATGGGTGTCATAGTCAGATAAGTCAATAGTAGGGTGAGTGGATGATGCTGGCACGACGTCGTCACTGTCGGACAAAATAATAACCGGGGGCGACATGGTACTGTAATATCCCAAAAATAGTAGTAATATAAGTCATTTAGTCTACATAATGCTACATGCACAGTGATCATTGTGTCATAGTGAGCTAAATGCAATGGATGCTAAAATCAAACCTTAAAACATGACGTTGGCAAGCGCTGGCATGGAGGGCACTTCGGTGATAAATAGTTTGTTTAAAAATCCGGTGAGGTTATAGTCCAATGTTTTGAAAAATCATTTGGTTCTCTATAACCACAGCTCTGATGCCAATCCGTAACACCCCAAAATTTGATTAAGCAGCGGAAGTCTAATCGGGGTCATTACAGTTTAGTACACAGTCATACTCGTAGAAAACAATTCAAAAGATAGTCAATATCATTCCATGAAAACTCAAATATTCAGAGTTACAAACATTTTTCCAAAATGTTAATTGTTTAGCAAAAGAAGTGATGAGTTTGTAAAGAATGATAATATTATTGAAATAAAAAGGGAGGTCCTGTGCCCTTTGCCAGCTCCGTGCCGCCATGCTTGCTAATTTCCTGAGATAAGCATGCTTAAAAAAAGTCAACACAAAGGTTGAGTGAATCCATAGTAGTTTAAATAGTAATAGTGTGAACACAAGTCAAGCATTTGAAATAAACAAGCCAAGATAGACAAGTCTTGACTAAAATAGGGTAATATTGCTCCTAAGCCTCATGAAACGAAAGCCTTAACATTGATTTGACATATCATAAAGATAATAACAATCATCTACACCACAGCGGATGTAAATGACAAGGGGCCCTCGGTGACAGGAAATGTGCCAAATTTCCATAATACCTCGAATATAGCACACCTCCTGCCAAGTGATCACCTTGACAGAGGTGGGCTGCCATTCCAATAGATCTATCAACTATATTCGCGCTCACTCGCAAGTGATTAAGGTTCGTGATATGAGGGACTTGTAGCACGGGTGTCAACTTAGGCAATATCAGGTGATAACAGCATACAGAAAAATACTTGTGTTCGATTTATAGCATGTATCTCCCCACGGGGTTTAAAAACAATTAAAAAGTGGGACCATGAACTCACCTGAAAGGTGCGTAATCATAACGGTGCTCAAAAGTGATGGTGTATTGCTATGACTAGCAATGGAATTCCTCCAACTTGCGACCTAAATAATACATTGTAATCGGTGTTTTAGATTCGTGTTGCAAATGACATGTGATATGTCTCGTGTGCGGTGATATCAGTTCTGGTGTCTTAATATATTCCAAAATAACATTACTTAGTTATTTGTATCGTTGTTACGAACCGGTGTTTGATAAATATTAACTCGTTGTAAGAAATAATATTGTTTAAAAATATTTATGATTAAATATTTTTAATAAAATTATATATATATTTTAAAGTTAAAGAAAATATATATGTATTTATAAAAATTCAAATAATATGAAATAATTAATTATAAAATACCTTGTCACAATTTAACCCTTAACTTTACAAAATTACACTTTTTACCCCTTTGGTTAAAAATAATTATAATTTGGTTCTTTTGTACTTTTTACCTTTATTCCCTTAACCTTGGCCAAATGACAATTTTTACCCTCAATTTCTAAAAGAAATTGGTTTAGTCAATTTTAGTTCGAGAGTTTGAAATTCTAACAAGTTTAGTCCCTTAACGGAAACTTTTGCAAAAATAGTCCTCGGTTTAGTTTTTGAAAACAAACTTTTTGTTACGATGGAAGTAGTCTTTAAAACTTGTCCAAGTCTTGAAAATCGGTGTTTACACTTCTCGATATTTTTCCAAGTTTCCAACCAAAAATCTCATTTGAAATATAAATTGGGCTCGTTAACCCATTCTAGGCCCAAATGATGTTTAGTTTGTTAAAAAAAAAGGTTCGACTAAGGTTTAGTTTAGGTCTCGTTTTCGTGATATAAGGTCGCGTGAGTTTTGCATGTTGGGTTAGTTCGATTAAGGGTGAGTCGTAGGTATGGGTGGTCGAAAAATATAGATGGGTCGTACGTATAAAAATGAAATGGTGAGGTCATTTCTAGGGGTGTCGAGGCGTTTTCATACTACAACATTACGAGTGCAACGTAAGTAAAAGTGTGTGTGCATGGTATGAGTATAAGTAAAAATGAAAAAGGGTGGTGATGACTTACAACACCAAAGATGGTGGTGAAGAATTCTTGCGTACGAGGTGAGAGTAAGAGAACAACTAGATTCGTGAGCTCCTTCTTGACCCAATACTTGGCTTGTGATAACCCAACACCTAACCCGAACTATGCTTGTGCGCCTAGGTCCTCTCGACAACAACCAAGGAAGAAAAATAGTTTTGTGCTTTGAGAGCTTTGGTGGGATTGAGTGTGTGTGAGACTTATTGCATTTAATGTGGCTTTTATAGGGTGGTGAGGGTGGTTCGAATGTCTCCAAGAGACACAACACCACCGAGTGGTCATGTCTCATTCGACAACCTTGTCTTGGCTTCCCTTGTATAGTCTTATCGAGTGTAAAAGGTTTGGAGGGCTACAAGTTCATGTCAACACTAGGTGTTAGGAGCTTTTAGACATGTGTCTACTTATAAACCTTGTTTATAGTTTGTGTTAGGGATTTAAGAAACACATGATCTAGAGGTTAAAGTGTTTAAGGGTGCAATGGAATTATCCAAGGGTCGGACGGCTCTTTGGTCGGCTTGGTGTTTTGGGTTTGACTTACCTCTCGTACATGGACAAAGCAAAATGGAAGTTGCATGCTTCTTGTTGAGTTGTGGGGGAACCAAGGCATTCGTGTGTATATATATATAGACGTAAGGGATTTGGTTTCTGCTTTGGTGACATGCTACGCAAAGAAAGAAAACAAATAAGCCAAGTGGGCTTGGCAAGCTCGGCCCAAAACGAAAACAAGAAAAGAGAAAATTTGTGTGGGCTAGTGGGGGTGTTTCGGCCCAAGTAATTTAAAGAGAGAAAGAAATTCGTGTGGGCTTGTGATCGGCCCAAATATGACGGGGTGTCGGTGATTCGTATAATTGTGAAATTAATTTCAGTGTCGGTGTCGGTTCGTGAAAAACCAAAAATACATAAACGGTGTCGTCTTACATATATATATACTCATATATATATATATATAGTAATAATAAATTGTACTAATTAATATATATACATATCATTATATATATTAATAATATTTCGGTGTCCAAAATAGAGTGTCAGGTCGCAAGTGGGAGTTACCGGTGTTAACCTCATTGGGTGACATCCAAGAGTGACAATCGGGTGATATCGGGTGACAAAACATAATCGGGTGTTAAACCAACGGTGTTTTAAACAATCGGGTATCAATCAAATAGTAGCAAAATAATTGGGTGCCAAACAGTCGGTGTCTCATATAAAAATTTCAAATTAGCCCGCAAAAATGGCTTAGTTTAGAATAGTGTCGAAAATTAGCATTAATAAATGACATGAGATTTTTTTTACGGTGTATTACAATAACCTTCTGTATACCATACTTAGCCCACACATTGCGTACATAATAATCCACAACAGGAAAAGCAAGGCGTTGACCAAGGAAATACCCATAAAGAGTATTCTCAAATATGATATTCACCTTTTCCACTACATTCATCGGGATAGCAAGATCAACTCCAGTCTTTTTATTGCTACATTCCAACCTACAAAAATTTGACACATGTTTCTTAGGATCATTAGATGTAGCACCTGCATAGGAAACCGGTTTCACACCAGTTCCACTAGTAGTATTAACCTTAAGAGTGTTGTGACCAGAATTAGCATCAACATTAACACTAGTAGAAGTATTCTTATTCCCGTTTGCACCAAATTCCTGTGATAGCATAGCTACTTCAAAACTCGACAAAGAAGGAACCTGTTCAGGGACATTAGAGGTGTCCATAGTCTGTTTATTATTTGAAGAACCAGGTTTCTCTTGATTAGCACTTCCCTCACTCAATGACACATCCACACTTGTATCAAACACCACATTACCATCAGCACTTCGTTTTGAGAAGCTGCCACAACATGTGGCTCAAAGGAATTCCCATTCGTTTTTACCTCACTGTTCATAAGACTTTCAATAGTAGCATTGTAAGTCTTTGCAATATCCTGAATTGTCACATTGTGCAAAGGCGTTTCACCACTCTCCATCTCTCCTTTATCATCAATTATGCGTTCGGCCAAGTAAGTAGATACTCCAGCAACCCTCGAACCCTTAGCATTACTATTTTTATTGAAAGACCCTTTCTCCATCCCTCTCAAACCCACGACCAGTAATACAATGTAAACAAGTAACGTAAGAAAACCACCAGCAACCAAGCAGTTCCATAAAGAAACAGCCAATCGATTAAGATTAAAACCCTAACTGAAAAGTTAGGGTTTAACACAAACAAAACTAGGAGATCAACCTACTTCCATCATGATTGATCCAAAAATATGTTGAAATCTCAATTAGCATGCAAAACAATCGGTAATTATTTTTTTTATGTTAAATATGTAATTAACTAATAATGATATTATCTTAATTTCTCCTACATACATAAATCATATTTATTTAAACATGTTTACAATATACATATTATCATTTAAGCATAACCAACTATTATCATAAATGAATAACTAAATAACATATCATGCATCATTAATTAGCCACATGCAAAATCCTACGACATTCAAAATGTTATATTCATAAGTATATGAATCTAGGGTTTTATTTAAAACAATTCTATACGCCCACTTAATTTAATTACCGTTTATATATTAAGCATATCATGCCAATTCAACTTTATTCCAAAGTTAAACAATTATCTAATAATTAACATTTTAACCAAAAATTAATAAATTTTAAGAATAAATCTTTAAAACAATTTTAGTTTTAATTTTGCAATTAATCAACCTAAACAACTAACAATTTTAAGTATAAATCAGATAACAACACAACTAAGTTTTCACAAACACAATTTAGGGTTTCAGAAACTCTTAAGGGAGCCATAGAATGCATCTATATTCCAAATGCATAATTAGGGTTTTTAAAACCCCAATTAACCCCGATTGTCATAATTTTTAAAAGATCAACACAATTCACAATTAATTAGGCATCATGTACAAATAAGGAAACTTCTCAATACAACTTATTAAATACCTTATTTAAATTAGATTTTATAAAAATGATAACATGCATGTAATAATCACGTAATTAATTACACCATCCGTCATTATTGTCCACAGAAAAAAAAACCACGCTGTTTAAGAAAACCACACTAACTACAACTTTTATATACTTACAGCATCCGCAATGCACTAGTTTTACAAAGACTTTTTACTATTTAGAAAAGCTATTAGAAGACTTGAAGCATTGGGAGAAAAGCTTTACAAACAACTTTTTGGAGAAAGACTTTCTATACACCAAGCGGTTGATAAAAAATCAACAGGCTATTTTCATTTATTGTATAGTTGTAGAGTTTTCATCTTATACCCCTCAATAAAAGATATTTGTAACACTTACTACCCTTTCATATCACAACCAGATACTTGCTTTTGAGGTGTTGTAGTTATTTTGTTGCTCAAGACTGATAGGGATTTTGGTTAAGTATTGCTGCAATTTTAGAAACATAATGAGTGTTTTGTATTGTTGTTGTTTTAGCACCATCGTGAGTTTTATGGGCTGGAAATTATGGATTATGTTTATTTGGAGCTATTCTTGGAGTGGTAATTGTATTTTTTGGAATTGTATGATGAGTAGTAGCAATGGAGTTAGTTTGATATGTAGTATTGATGAGATAAGTGTTGTTTTTAGGGGTTTATTATTATTATTATTATTATTATTATTATTATTATTATTATTATTATTATTATTATTATTATTATTATTATTATTATTATTATTATTATTATGGCTGGTATCTGGTGTCTAAGGAGTGTTTGGAAAATGATTTTATGATGGTATGAAGTATAAGGGATGTTTGGAAATTGGCGTGGAGAGCTGGACTATCAGGTCTGTTCTTTTGGCAATTGACTCAATCTAGTTGCTAAAAATGGTAGGTTCATTGTTACTCTTTTTATGGATATGAAGACTAATGGGCTCTATTTGGACTTTGAAGACATTCGAATGCATAATGGTTAGATTGAATACTATGTGTGCCTTTTGAAGACAAAAGTGTCTGATGCGTGGGAATCGCACCTTGCTTTACCTCTCGAGGGATCTCGCGAGGCTTACAACCCCCACCAGGCAGTGTACCTGATCGTTGTAGTATAGTATAGTGACAAGTACCGGGGGATTGATCGTTCAGCTTAGGAATAGTGTCGCTAGGATTAGAAAACCTAATTAAAAGTTCTAGAGATGGAAGATGATTATTTTTGTGTTTTTATATTTTATGAAAGCAAGTAAAATCTCGGGTTTTGAAGGAGTGGGCGGAATTAGTTGCTAATCAACTAACCCAAAAACTACTTTATAACTAATTAACTAATGAAAATGAAATTAAACTAATATTAAACTAAGGTTGTGAGCAGTGGTTGGAGAAATTGTGTTTACTTAGACTTCATTACTCCCTAGATATCTTTTACATGTTAATTACTCGTTACACTTGTATGAATGACGGGTTGTATTCCTTAATACCATTCGTGGAGTGGCATACATAACTCCCCAACTCTATGAGCTCTTATCTCCTCCTACACCATGACCCAGCACAACTATAGGGATTGTAAACAGTGGCTCATGCATTAAATACAACCAATAAAGACCTAGTACGCCTCGGTTCATGTTTCTTAAGACGTTCAAGCATGTTACCATTTGGAGATCTGCCAGTTTTCTTAAGCCTAACATATAATATCATTCATTCAAAACAAGAATAGACAAGTAATCAACACATAATCAACATCTAGGTTTCATTAGATCTAAGCAAACACAAAGGAAATTTAGCCTAGCATAGTAGAATTAAGATAAGAACAAAAGATAGACAACCAACACATAGACATATTGATTGAATTAAGAGTATACTTATCTCAATTACAATGCAAGGTCTCAAGGGTTTGGAACCCTTGAGAAACCTGTAAAAGAGGCACCAAAATCGTCTTTAGGGTTTCACCAAAACTTCTCTTTTTTTAATGAAAAAAACTAGAAAACTATATATAGGAAAATCGTCCTGACGGCGTCAAGAGTAAAATCTGACGCCGTCAACTCGCCGCCATATACTTCCTCGGACGCCCTAGATCCAATCGTGACGGCCTATGTGACGCCGTCACCACCCTCGGTAAATTAATCTTGGTCATTTTGACGCCGTCATCTCTTCATCTGACGCCTTCACAACCTTCGGTAAAATATTCATCCTTTCTGACGCCGTCAAGAGTAAATTCTTGACGCCGTCACCTTGTAATTCCAGCTTGGATTTGGTACTTTGTTGTTTTCTTCACTTTATGCTCCAAAAACGTCCAAAATAGCCTCTTTTCCAGAATTCACTCTCCAAACACCTAAAATCACAAAAGGAACGATTTAGGGCAATATTTGATCAAATAAATTCGGATTCGGGCTTAAATGACCCCCTAAAAACGGATCATTTTTCGCCTCATCAGTGTCCTTATTTTTGTTATTGTTTATTTTGTCTTGTAGGTGAAACATGGATATTTATCACTAACTAGCATGGATTTTTGTTCAACACAGTTAACAAAGAGTTTTAATATGAATTCATTTATAGAATCAAGATGGTCATTTTCTCAATCAAGGGCATTTTGTAAAAATATAAATACATAAAGGTAATTTAAATAAAATGTTTGAGAAAAGCTTTTGAAAAGCTTTGTTGTATTGGAGAGGTTTTATACTAATGACTTTTTGAAAGACAAAATTTATTGAAACATTAATGAGATATTAATGTTTATGAGGCAAAAAGTCTTTAATGACTTTTGCCATTGCGGATTAGATGACAATTCCACCCATATAATTTTCAAAGACAATCTAATTTAAAATAAATATCATTGAAAAATGTGTGTACTCCGTACTAGTTACTAGTTAGTGTGCACCGACAACTTTTAATAAGTCAAAGGTGTCAATCTTATATTACTACTCCTTAATGGTGCCAAATTTACCAAAGGCTCAGTGTTTGTACTCTTTAATTTGATCTAAATTTTACCACCATAAAATTCCTAGTAAAATATTGTATCCTTCCTAAAAATACCACTCATATCTTCTCAATAATTTTACCACCACTTTTAGTCTTTAATGCACATTAATTTTCCATGGAGTATATAACATTTTCATCAATTACAAAAAAACACTACCGTTAACCAACACAACGCTATATATCAATCTTTGTAGGAACAAAGTGACAACGGAATATTATAATTCGGTCCCATAACAACCGTGACAAGAAAAAATTGGTGTATGTAATCGTACCGTAAGTCGCATTTGGCAGGAAGCCAAACGTCAAGTCAATCAAGGATCAACGATTGATTTATCTTCGAAAATGCCAAATGTTGTTGGACGAAAAAGGGTACAAATCGACATGAAGCTAGTTTCGGTGATTCCGTTACGTCATCGAACCAATATTCGGTCTCTTGCAAATTCAATGGATGTTTCAATAACAACCATGCATAGAAGAATCAAAGAAGGTGTGCTTAGACCACACACAAATGCCATAAAACCGATCTCACTTGCTTAAATAAAAGAGCAAGGTTAAATTTTTGCTTATCAATGGTTGATCGTTCGTTTTCAAGTTCGAGTCCCAAGTTTCATGATATGTTTAAAGTTGTCCACATTGATGAAAAATGGTTTTACATGTGAAAACCACTGAAACGATACTATCTAGTTCGCGGTGAAGATGAACAATTAAGAACATGTAAAAACAAATTTTTTATCACAAAGTTATGTTTCTGGTCGCGGTTGCACGACCAAGATTTGATGCATTCGGTAATGAGGTGTTTTCGGGAAAGATTGGTATTTTCCCGCTAACAACATTAAAACCGGCTAAGCGTTCAAGTAGGAATCGTGTTGCAAGAACATTAGAGACAAAACCCATTTTATCAATAACTAAAGATGTAACAAGGTCATGGTTGATAGAGAAAGTATTACCGAATATTAGAGCTAAATGGCCACAAGGTCATGAGGGTCCAATTTATGTTCAACAAGACAATGCAAGACCCCATATTAGTGTTAATGATAGCGAGTTTCTTGAAGCATCATCTCGAGATGGTTTGATATTCGTCTTTGTTTTCAACCATCAAATAGTCCGGATTTAAATGTGTTAGATCTTGGATTTTTCGAGTAACACAACCACTTCAAGAAAAAGAGTCATCGGGTACAATTGACGTCCTCGTTGAAGCGGTTGAAAATTCATTTGAAAGAATGGAATCTTGTGAGCTTATTTTTTTTTTTTTTTTAATTTTAATTTACAAACATGTATTAAAGAAATCATGAATGTTCGGGGAAACAACAATTATCAAACACCGCACATCGGTAAGGGTAGGTTGGCGCGAGAAGGTAATTTTCCGTTGCAAATTGAGTGTGATCGATGCCTCATAGACGATGTTGACTCATGTTTGCATCAGTAAACAAAAATGCAACAATAGTTAAGCTTTTTTTAGCTGAAAGAAAGATGAATGCTTTTGTTAGGAATGTAGCATCAGTTGGTTAAAAAATTAGTAGTAGACTTTTGTGAAAACTTGGGAGTTTCTATGTATGTACTACGTTAATCTTTTGTACTTGTAGGATTTTAAATGGTACTTCTTGCATTTATTTTATGTAAATATCGGTTGTCGTTTTTATTGCTCTTTGTGATGTTAAAAGGTAATAAAGTAAATTTGATCATATCACCTATATATTTTTAGCACTAGAAAATTAATTTAGGACATCCAAAAAAGGAAATCTAGACTATAATTATGGGACGGAGGGAGTAAATGGTTTTTACAGAACCAAGGAGAAATGAGCCAAAGAAAGAAGGCATATTATGGGTTGAATGTGTGCTGAATTTAGGCTTCTTGATGTACCAGAACTAGGGGTGTTAACGAGTCGAGCTTTTAACGAGCTATTCAAGCTCGATTAACTCGAGCTCAAGCTTACAAATTGTCACGCTCGAGTTGAGCTCGAACAAAAGATCATGCTCGTTTAGTTAAACAAGCCGAGCTTTTATAAGGCAATATTCGGCTCGGCTCGTTCGAAAACTCGTTTAGTTATTCGAGTTGAACGAGCCCATCGAGCTTGTCGAGCTTAACGAGTTGAATGAACCGAACATTTAATATTTTCAAACTTTTTATTTTATTTTTATTTTTTTGTTTAGCGATAATTTATTTTTAATCCAAACAATAACTATGAAATTGTCAAACTTTATAGCATCTAATTAGATATTCTTTGAAAGTTATTTCATTCTTACTTTTTGGGCTTTGCTTTTATATCTTTTTTCTTTTCTTTATTTTGTGTCTATCTTTATATGTGGGATGCATTCTAGTTTATACTTTTGTATTTTTCATTTAACACTAAAAAATATACATAAAAGAAACTTAAGAAATAAATGAACTTAAAAGTACAAATCAACCAACGATGTATTTTTCTAAGATGATCATATCAAATCTCAAGTGATATTTAGTGTTACTTAATTCTGATGTCTAATGTATACTAGTTAGAGATGAAAAATAAATTAATAAAACAAGTTATAATGTATACTAGTTAGAGATGAAAAATAGATTAAAATATATACTAGTTATAGATGAAAAATAAGTTAGAAAAACAAGTTCTAAATGTACAAGTTATAGTGTATACTAGTTAAATATGAAAAATAAATTACAATGTATACTAATTAGAGATGAAAAATAAATTATCACATACATATATATGGAATCTTTTAGTAATTACAGTATTAATTTATGGTTTCACTGGGACCAATATAATACACTAGGGTTTAAAAAAATTATTATCTTATTATTTTATCGATTGGGGTCAAAATTTGTACTGGTCCCAAGTTAGGACTGGACAAATTATTAATTTTATCGAGGTTATTAATTTATCGAGTATTAATTTATAGAGGTTTTACTGTATATGAAATGTCTTGACACTTGATAGTATAGATTTAGTTAACAAATTATAGTAAGCTTACGAAAGCATATGTATAAATCTCAGACGAAACATACATACTACTAAAAGGATAACAATTGATGTTTAACAACATCGCAAAAGAGGTTTAAGTTAGATAAAGAACTAATTTCTATTGTTTGATTTCTTTCTTTTTATTTGGAGAATCCTAATAATACAATTGAGGAGGTGAAGTAAATATACATTCCAAGGGACTCATGTTGGTGTCTTACTTTTGTATCTTGTCTTAGCGTCACATTTACTAATCAAAATATGTGCTTGTAAGCTTTTTTAGTTCTAGATTATTCCTACTTGAAGCATCTTTAAGTGAAGGAATGAGTTTTTGAAAAAAAAAAATCAAAGAATGTCTTTCAATATTATGCTCTTTCAATTTCAATAAAAACTTGAAGTTTGATAATATAATTGTCATGCTCCTAAGATAGTCAATAACACATTCCTTTATGGTCATTATAAAAATTATTAAAAATATATCAAGATGTATCAAGTCTAATTGCTTAATTTAATGTATAATGGACTATGCGTCGGGTATGAAACCTCCAAGTATGGTCCAAACTTCTTTGTTCTTTCAAAGTCTTCGTCTTGCATAGAAGAACGCAACTGTTGCAAAAACGGGTCTTTCAGTAGTAGGCGGCATCCCCTCTTAGTTTTAAGTAAGCGAAACCATTCCGTTTTGGTCTCTTGTTATAGTTAGATTACTCGTTTTGAACCTCGCGTATGGATGCGAGTTGTAAAAATAATAACTTTTTAAATATTCATAACCTTTTGTGTTTAAAATCCACGTATAAATACGGGTAGTAAATACATTTTAAAGAATATGTTTAATAAGTTTTTTGTTCGAACGACAAATTTTGATTAAACACTCAACCAAGGAGCTAGAGGCAAAAGAAAAAATTATAATTGTAAGATAAGAGCTTGACGTCATTGAAGAGAAGATCTTTATTATGTTTTTTCAAGAAAGGTTGGATCCGTTGGAAAAAGCCTTCTCTTTTACAAAGGCGAGGGGTTCGATCCTCACTCCCTGCAAAAAGGATGGAGGTCCTCTGGTCCAAAACAACGTGTATTCTTTTGAAGATTGGCTTGTGTGAATATATGCCTTCATTTGAAGATGATCACACTTACACTAGTGGTCAGGTTGACCAACTTGCGTGATCTTAAAGATGGAAATACTTGTGTATAATGATTAATGAATGTACAAGTCTATAAACTGATTGTCACCTCTTTTGTAATTGTGTTTGATAATAAACATATTATATTTTTGCTCGTTTAGACAACAATGTGCCCCGCAGCTACAGATGATCAACAAAAACATTGCAAGTGTGGCACGTGAAGTCTGGGTATGGCAATGGAGGGTTGATATGGTATCATTTATTAAAAGAAAAAAATAGAGTTTTGTACTTCGTCAGGATGTTTAAACATTATGTCAGCGGTACACAATCTCATATTAAAGGGATATACATACATTTATGGAGCTCATATTTCTGCAATCTAACTTCCAGGTACACACACATATATAACTTAAATAATGTAACGCAAGAAAAGATTAAACTAATGGACATCGCATAAAAATAAGATACATATATATATAGTGGATCCAGTGGCGTAACTATATGGGTGCAAAGGTGGGCCATGGCTCACCCACAATGCTTTAATAATTGTATATAGTCATCAAATCATATAGTCCAATATGCTAAATTGTATGTTGTAGGCACTTTAGGCATATCTTAAATATTGGTACATTTAAACATTATGCACGAATTATAATTGTGTTACAATTGTCCATCATTCTATATTAATTCTTATATAAATGAGCAAATTTGTTATAACATTTTTACATAGATATATATTATGATGTTATTTTAACATTTACTAACGCAATTTAAAATTTTTTACCCCCCCCCCCCCTAAAACAAATTTCTGGCTACGCTCCTGAGTGGATCGTCTTCTTTCACAAAATCATGAATGCTTTTAATTCTGCTTTCTACTACCTAATGATCAACTACTGACAAGTGAAAGTCTCACATTTATATACACGAGTCACGATCGTGTGCGGTAAAAGTCCACTTCCTTAAAAGGACTCACAACCCACCATGTGTCCATCATTTTTCTTCTCCGACTTTCACGTCATCTCATGTTCATCTTCTTCTTGTCTTTCACAGATTTCACATATCGTTACACTAATTCCAGATTTAAATAATTCAAAATCACAAAATTATGTCCCAATTTATCTTCAATATCATCTTATACTCGTTCAACCACTGCAAATTACAATCTTTTTCCATTAGTTCGAAGTTCATTGATTTATAAAAAAATGGGTTTCGTTCAATTTGAGTAAAAACGAAATTATTATGGCAATTATTGATTAGCAAACCCTAAATTAATATCAAATAACATCAATCATTTTTTTAAACAAATCAAGTTTTCATGAAAGTGCCAATAAAGTGTTGAGTGAAATTTAATGTCTCAAAAAAGTAATTTTGTGATTTAAAGTTTGAAGATGTTCATTTGAATATAAAAGCTTCAATATTTGATGAAAATATGCTTTTAAGAATGATGAGCATGTAATGAACAAAACTTTGAATGTGCAATTGTTAATCACAAACTGTTCATCGGTTAAAATATTTATCGGTTTGAATGTATGTTCATGAGTTATGGTCTCAATGTTCATAAAAAAAATAAGTGTGTATTAATTTGTGTTCATTAGTTCGAATATATGTTCATTATTTGTCATAGTCTCAATGTCATAAAAGAAGAAAGTGTTCATCATGCAATTCAAATATATGTTCATCAATACTTCGCTCAAACCCAATAATAAAGGACACGAGTCACTCATTTGTGACTTTTTAGATTTTCAGGGAAGACAACGTGCTATTTGATCATCTACCTTATATGCATATACCATACGAACGTAGCTTGTGAGTTCCAAGCGTGACAAGATTTTAAGGGCCCATTTGGTATATAGGTTTTAAGAGGTTTAGATTTATTGATATCTCAAATCAGTTGGTACATTTTCTTTGGACTGACACATGAGTTTTACCCCAAAATCTAAACCCCACCCATGACGGTGAGTTTTGTGGAATCAAGTCAAGAAAGTAACAATTTTTTATTTCATTAGTTTTATATCAACCAAATGTTTCTCGGTCTTTTATTCATTTTATGTAATTTTTATTTTTAAATAATGAATTTTATTCTAATTTACATAAAAAAAATATACGTGTTTCAAAATTATCAAATAACTTTCTCTTTTTACTTTTTTTTCATACGAAATCTAAATCCAAATTCGATTGTAACACACCAACAAACCAAAGGCACCCTAAAACATTATCAAAATGTGGTTATGAGCACATAGCTGCTCAATCAGGACGTACTCACACCATTCAAATTTTCTACTTATTAATTCGTGCATGCTGTGTCTGTAACAACATTTTAATAACAGAAATATTACATCTCTCGTGTCACTCTAAAAGACAACTTGAGAGCACAGCTAATCGAAGGAAATGATTGATTTCAAATGATACAATGACAAAAGATGAGGATAAACTAAATTGTTAAATCCTCCTCAACAAACATACGAAAGAAAATAGATATTTCAATCTATATGAAGGTACGGGATTTGGGAGATGATGGGCCAGTACTTGCCTTTTCTACCACGACACTTGCTCTCTAGTTTCGGACAACATGTCACCCATAAACGTGAAAGTGAAGGGAGTAGTGTCTCTGGCAGATCATCAAGTTTTGGGCATGACCAAATAGCTAGTTCTTCAAGGATCATAGGCCTTTTGAAACTGATTCCAATTCCGCGAAACCATGAATCTGTAAATAAGTTAGAGTTGACGGAAGATGAAATGATGTGATATTCCTCACATCTTGTGGCTGTGCAAATGGAACCACTCCTGAATTTTTTCCATGTAAACACAATTTAACAAGCGAGGTTGGAAAGTTTTGCATCCACCACTCTGACATGGGCTTCTTTAGGCCTCCTATTGTTAGTATTTTTAAATTTGGTGGCCACGACGTACAAGGAAAGGAGTAATCCATATTTGGACAATCTCTAACCCACAACTCTTCCAAAGAAATGAGACTTTGTAAGTGATCGTGAGGAAATGACTTCAGGTTTCTGCATTTATTGATCTCAAGCACAGAAGGGGAAGAAATCCATAACCTTCATCAGGAATGGATTCTATGTTATCACAGCCACAAATTGTCAATTTGGTGAGATGAACTAAGCATCCTTGAGGAAATGAATGAAAATTCAACAACCTGGAAATGGAAAGAGATTCAAGTGATGACAAGAAGTTGTTGAGAAGAGAACTTTCCTCTATATTACCCAAATAGCATATGTTGAGAATCTTCTCTTGGTTTTATAGACAAAATAATAATAGTCGTGTGTTAGGATCGAACTTGGGATCACGGGATTGCACACAATACGTATGAAGAGAAAAAGTAATAATTATTTATAAAATGTTATAATTAATTATTAAACACAAAATAAATAATAATAATTAGTATTTAATGATTAATGACTAATTATATATTAAACGAAGATTAGAAAAGTAATACTAGACAAAACATGGAAACAAGAGAAGGTTCCGGAAACCCCTTGGGGGCTCCAAACCGATCGGCAAAGGGGGGTAACCCACCTCTTTTGTGCCTTGAGCTCCAAGTTTTGAATAGTATATAAGCAAACCCAAGATGCATGTTTTTCTCATAACTTGTACACACACATCTTGGTGTTTTTCTCTCCTCTTCTTTTCTTGGTCGATTCATCAAACAAAGCCCTAAGGGTTTTCGATTTTCATTGATCCAAAAAGATTTTGTGTTTATTACTTGCATAAACTTTTTCTTGAATTAGTACGTGTGTACAAGAACGTGAATCAAACACACTATTGTTTGATTCTTGGATTGAATTACAAAAGAGGTAAGAGGTAATTCTTGTAATCCATATAAACCCTAATTAGGGTTCTTGTTCCGGAAGATTGCTTTGATTCTTGTTCGGGCTAGAATCATAAAGGTATGTTTATTATTTAAATTATTGATTAATTAATTACATGTTATTCTTTCTTATTATAATTGTTTCCGCTATGCTCACTTTGATGTACTTGGTTTATTTATATGAATGTCATGATATAATAATTCCAACATCTTCAAAGTAGATGGACGGTCTTGCACGGTTGGAAAGATCTCTGATGCAAGTGAAGAACAACTGTGTATCACCAAATTCTCAATGTTATTTGGACAAACATAATTCTTAAGTCTTGGACAATTGTGGAGTTCCACTTTAACAAGTTTTAGAGCAATCCCCAAATTCAATTCTTTCTCCCCCAATGATAACAAATTCTTACAAGATGTTACCCTCAAATCCAATAAACTCACAAGAAACTTGCACGCATGTGATTTTGATTCCCATAAGTATCTAAGTTCATCACACCCTATAATGAATAGATTTTCAACTGCCCCGAGATGCTCTATAACTTCTCTATGTAGCTGAGTAAGTCCTTTAATATTCTTCATTGACAATTCTATAATCGAGGAAGATACACCAACCATGCTACTTAACACCGCTGCAGAACATTCCTGTATATGTAAAACCCGAAGTGATGGTATTGGTTCAACTGCCACTACAACTAGTTTTGGACAATTTATTATAGAAATCTCACGAAGACAAGGAAACGATTTTGCAGTCTGATCTTTGTCATCACCATTAGTTGACCAGATCTCCCAACCCTGCATATCTTTGAACTCTAGAACTTCGAGTGATTCAAATGCAGTACCATGACATGAATTAATAGGTCCAACTAACTCAGGACCGAGTCTCTTTAAACCATTCATGCTTTCGATAAACAACTTCCGAAGTGATTGTAAATGTCCAAGTGTTGGTAAATATGTACATCTTTTACAACCATGAAACCTAAGATGGGTTAAGCAAACAAATGAGGGATTCCCGACCCAACTAGGAAATTTCGCTCCCATGTAGTATGAAATCTTCAGGCTTTTCAACTTATCATATGGCCTTAGCCCTTCAAGTACTTCAAATTCAGAAATTTCATCTCGAGAATCACCGAAGACATCACTCCATTCCATCTCTAAATCACGAAGACCCTTTCTTTGCTTTAAGTTGGCTTCCTTTGCGTCTATTGCATTTATCACTTCATGCAACCCCTGAATGGAAAGTTGACCTTGGAGATGTTGCAGGCTTCTGAGCTCGGATATTTTCAAACCATTAGCTCCTCCTATGATGATTTTGGATAGAGTTTGTAGATTCGTCAATCTGCCAATCCCTAAGGGCATCTCCTTCAATTGTGGAGTATTACTGATGCCAAGATGTCGCAAGTTTAATAACTTTACACAACTGTTTGGCAAGTTAGATAACAAATGACAACCAGAAAGCAACAAGCTCTGGAGATTATAAAGGTCACCTACTTGTTCCGGTAAACATGTGATGTAAGTTTTCGAAAAGTTGAGATACCGCAAATGCTTGAGCCTACCAATTGATCCTGGTACCTCTTTAATGGAATAATTAGCAAGGTTTAGCACCCTTAGGAACTGTAGTTGGGGTAGTACTTCAGAAAGAACCTTACTCGATAAAGATAATCTTTGCCAAGAATATAAAACTCGTACCGACAGTGCTAAGAAAGTTCGTAAACGTCTTGCTCTTTCTAATGACTTGAACTTTGAGTATGTTCCATATTTTTGATGAAGAAATGAAAAGTGATGGCACTTCCCCAAAGCTTCATTCTTGAGGAAAAAATCCATCTTGCCATCTAACGTAATGAAAAACTCTCCTGCAACACTCATGGCCAAGTCATTTATAAGGTCATGCATCTTAAATCGTAAATCATCATTACTTGAGTGATGGAAAAACGACCTTGACTCTAGCTCTTCAAAACACTCACGGCCTAAACTCTCCATTGTCTTGCTTCCATTTGAATCGTACAAAAACCCTTCAGCCATCCAGAGTAAGACTAGTTCATCCCGATCAAACAGGCAATCTTTGGGGAATAAGCAGCAATATGCAAACATCTGCTTCAAATGCGGAGGGAGATCATAGTAACTTAGTCTAAGAGCCGGAAGAATCTTACCTTCATCATGTAAATTCCATATCTCACTATTCAACAACTCCTCCCATTCTTCATCATTTGTCTTTTTTCTCAGCACTCTCCCAAGTGCTATCAAAGCAAAAGGCAACCCACCACATTTCTTTATAATACCTTCGCCATGGATTTTTAGTGATGAATGTGAATCAAAGTTTTGTTTACCTAATGCATGTTGAGCAAACAAAGATATAGCTTCTTCATTTGACAAACCCTCCAGATGGTAAGCTTGAACAGAGTCCATCACTGATGCAACCGTAGTCTTCTGCGTTGTCACGATAATTTTACTTCCAGGTGCCCCTACAGCAAAAGGACGTTGGAGGAGTTCCCATTCGTTGTAGTTTTCGTTCCACACATCGTCTAGAACAACTAGGAATCTTTTTTTTGAAAGTTTCTCTTCAAGGGCCACTTGAAGTAGATTTAGATTGGCAAAATCTGTGACCTCCCCAATTATAGCTTGAAAAATAGCCTTGCTAATGTTAAACACATCAAACTCGTCTGAAACACAGACCCATGCCATGAGTTCAAAGTAATCCTTTACTTTCTTATCATTGTACATAACTTGGGCCAGAGTGGTCTTCCCTATCCCACCCAAACCAACAATGGACACGACGCTGACATTTTGACTATATGATCCTGTCTCCAACAATTTATCGAGCAATGCCTCTTTATCCCCTTGGCGACCCACTAATCTAGATACATCAACCAATGAAGTTTCCTCTAATCGTCTACTTGCTCTATTTGACTTTTCAAGATTATTAATTAGACCCAAAATATTTTTCTCCTCAACTAGAGCATGCAATTTAGTTGTAATCTCATCGAGCTTAGAACT
Organism: Artemisia argyi; assembly: GCA_030686995.1. Lineage (NCBI taxonomy): Eukaryota > Viridiplantae > Streptophyta > Magnoliopsida > Asterales > Asteraceae > Artemisia > Artemisia argyi. The sequence continues at coordinate 74,237,743 of CM060706.1, forward strand.
CATTTTACGACCATACATAATAGTATGAGGAGTGAAACGAGTACAACAAGATGGAATCATTGTCAATACCTTACTAGTGCCAGTGCCAGTGCTGGGGTCAGATTCTTCTTTTGACTGGCGCCTCATAGCTTCAGTGGCCAAATCATCAAGTACGTCGTCCATGTCATAAGCCAAATGCTGGAGCTTATGCAGCCACACCTGAACTGATCTCTGTGTTATGTGCTTGTGGCCTGCATCAACAAGCACAGCTTGAATTTGAGACAAGGTGCTGTTCCATTTGTTGAGCTCAGAATAGATTCCTGCAGATCGAGCGAGCCTGATCAAGTCAGCAGATGCTAGTTTCTCAAATAACACAGTAATGAATGCACCAATAAAGATTTCACCAACAGCCATTGGATCGGAATAAGTTTGGAAAATGAAAGGTTTTTGTTTCTTTGGGGTTTTGAGTTCGTGTAATGATAATTTGGCAGGTGAGTGAATAAAAAGCGTTGACTTGGTATGTGTGAACGAGAGTGATCAATTACTACTTGTCGATCTATATCCATAGCTGTCCTCTACTTGCTAATACAATAATACAAAGATAAATATTTACTTTGCATGATTCTTGCTATCTTTTTCCGTGTTTAAAGAATTTACAATGCATTTCATATATGTACCTCATGTGCTTAATTATGTTTATACGTTATTATTATCATCAGATATGTAGTAGTACTACAGTAGTACACTGGAAATTAAAGTATAAAAAAGAAAGACAAAACAACTTCCTAGTGATACCACTTCGCACATGAGAAATACCAAGTATGGTATGTCACTATGTCATATTGCTAGGCTAATTAATTATATGTTCGGATGTTCGGGTCGGTTCGGGTTCGGGTGTGACCCTTGCTCAGCCAGGGGCGGAGCCAGAACTTTATTATCGAGGAGGCAAAATATGATAATTTTTAGAAACTACACTAAAAATTGGTGTGTGTTGGGGGGATCACAAAAATAGCCGAAAATTTTGGAAAATTTACACTACAATTTTTTTCGCTGGAGGTCACATGACCCCGGACCCCTTCCCCTTTTATCTCAGCGCTAGTTTCATTTGACTCAAAACTTCAAATCAATATTTTGTTTGTGAAACGGATTTTTATATATAAAAAAACTAAAACGGTCACTTGCTTCCTGGCAAGACGCGAGAAGGCGAGGAAATAGGGAAATTACATATTACATGAGTAACAATAAACATAAACATGCCTACATACGAGTAGGATAAGAAACTAAGGGTTTGTTTATTTATTTATTTTTTTTTGTTTGCATCGTCTAAATCACAATTGTTCATATATATATATATATATATATATATATATATATATATATATATATATATATATATATATATATATATATATATGGATTCACCAATTCTCTTGCATCCACCGTCCACTAGTGAGGGAAAATCTCACACTCCTTATTAAAGGGGTGTTTGATTTCGACTTAATTGAATTAATATGAAAAAAACTGAATTAATTAAGTCATATAAAAACTGTTTATTTATGACTTAATAGAGAAAAATGACTCAAAATATTAAGTAATGAAACTGAGATTGTCTGCATTAAGTCATCTGTTAATTAACACGACTTAATGAAAAAATTAAACAAACAGTCTCATGCTCATATATGATAAGAGGCACACACATTAAACAAAAAATAAACACACCCTAACAATTAATATATTTTCGTAGTGAATGTTGTAAGCCCACTTTGTAAATAACACATGAATACAGACCATTTCAAACACATCCTTGGCCCAACTATTCTAGTCAATTGCATCCCACTGAGATCAATATACACAAATATTCATTTGTTTCAATTCAATGACAACGTTTGAGCAATTAAAAAACCTATGGTTATGCAAAAAATATACTTAAAAATCTTTTGAAGCTATTATACAATATAACATTTATCATAGTGGAGATGGGAGTCGGCATTGTTCCCGCCGATGGGAGGTTGGCTCGAGGGAGTGTGACGGATTGGGTGCATTGTGAAGCCGCAGCTCGAGCCGAAACTATTCATGCACCGAGCCGAGCCGTCAGCTTAAAGGATTAAAAAATTGGATTAGTGTGGTTTTACTTAGTGGGTTCTCCACTGATTTGCCATTTAATTTGTTGGACTAATTGCATGTTTGACACTTGTTTTGGATTATCAAAAATTGGATAGGTATGCTACATGTTGTACACTTGTGTTCCATTATTAATTTGAGAACCATTTACATAAGGAATCCAGTTTCATTTGTTTGGTGCTTTATACACTCGCACTTACACGTTCGGCACAAGTAAGAAAGTTAGAACTAATTTAGGGTTATTATTATTATTATTATTATTATTATTATTATTATTATTTGAGGTGGTTGAAGCTGAAATTGTTTTAAGGTTTTGTTGTGAATGATGAATATAATGTCTGATTATGCTTGCTATACCATTACAGTTTGAATCACAGTTATTGAGTTCGGTTTTATTGATTGCACGTTTACCTCATGTTCTTATGCCGATCTTTTTTTTTTTTTTTTTTTTTTTTTTTTTTTTTCGGTAGTTGTGTACACTTTCTAGATAGAAATTGGAGTCACAATCGTAAGCTTGCATCGAAACTATTACTCCATCAGGTAATGTGAGTGTTACATTTATTTATAATGGTGCTGCTTTAGATACGAGGGAGTGGTGGTTGTTTGGGTGTTTTGATGTTTCAGAGATAGAGCTTTAGTTGCTTATTAATCACCGGTTACAAATTAAGGTTATGTTTTTGTTGTTGCTTATTTATATGATTTTGATGATGTTTTGACTATGAAAAATGATTGGCACATTCATAAATTTGATTGAGACGCTCAATGTACAAATAGTTAAAGTAGTTTATATTTATAGTACAACTGCTGAATTCACATTTTAGAATGTCTCAATCAAATATAGGAGTGTGCAAATCACCTCCGTCTGATTATGTAAGATTTTGAAAATGATATGTTGCATGTAGTGGTTGAAACTTTAAAACTTTTTTTTACTTGATTTAGTTTGCATTTTTTTTTACCTAATTTTATTAAATTGTTGTAAGTTCAACATACCGTTTTGTGCTCTTTAAACTTTTAGGTGTTTTGCATATTCTTGATTGCAGGTGCATTCTTCAAAAACCTCAAAAACCGTCGATCTGACTTGTAATTTGTATTTTTCTTTATCATATGTTTATCTCATGTCTTGCCATGTGTACGTACACAAATCATACATATCTCCCGCTTACAAGTGCATAACGTGAAGACTTATTTTTGTGAAATATACAAGATTGACTCGTTCTATTAGGAAGTTTCTTAGGACATCCGGAGTATGGATATATGGCAAGATTGTGCTGACTGTTGTCCATGACGTATTCAATTTAATAAAATGCATTTTCGTCCTTAAAAAAGAATAAGTTCAAAATATACGAACATTTTTTTAAATATTGTTCATTTTATTAAACCATAGTTACTCGGGGAAAAACCTCAAACAAGACACATATACATATTCTCTATACCATAATAGTTTTTTTCTTAGTGCATGGCTGAACGAAACATTAAATATAGTATTATTATTTTTTATTTTTTATTTTTACAAAGCTTGCTAAAAAACACAAGAAGTGTCATTTTTATTACATAAATTTGCCCCAAATGTTTTAGTGATTAAAATGACACAATGTTGAACTATGGCATTTTTTTAATATAGTTTTCCACAAAAACTTATCAACTAAACCATCTATATAAATTGTGTGAAACATAAGAAAGCCAACAAAACATTAAAGGGTACCCAAAAGATCTTCAAGTCAACATGTTAATCCCTCATTCCTTCCTAAACTATCCAACCACACATGGAAACAGTCCCATGTTACACAAGACACGTTCATTTTTCATTAACCATACAAAACACACACTCTTGTGTCAACATGCATTACCACATAACCTCTCACCCACCACCCTCTTTATTCAATACCTCCCACACATATATTTCTGGCCGGCCCTCTTCTCTTCATTTCCACAACAACAACAACTCACGCCATTTGATTCACAATTCTTGCTAGATCAATCTACATTTTGAAAAACCATCAAGAACAATAACAAGCTAGATCAAGAACACGCATAGTTTTAATGGATTCCCACCAAAACCCTAATCTTGAAAACAACCAAAACAACAACAACCACAATCTTCTACCATCACAAGATTATTTGAAGATACCCCATCATCAACACAATCTTAAAGTTTCAAAGGATATGAACAAAAATGAAGAGATGTTTAGCTTAAAGAATGCTAGTGAAGTGACCAAGAAACCTAATTTGCTTTCTTGCTCTTCGCTAGGGGTCGAAAAAGACATTAAACCACCTCCACCTCCACCAACACAACAAGATTTCATGAGTATCCATCATCAAAGAAAATTTAATGTTCCAAACGAACCCCATGACGATGATGGATCTATTTCCAAGAATGCTTATGAAATGACTAACAAACCTAATTCGCCTTCTTGTTCATCCTTGGAGGCCACAGAAAAAGGCATGAGCACGCAACCACAAGCAGAAGCACCACAAGAAATGGTGGCGGATGAGGAGAGTGGAAGAGAGAGGCTTAAGAAGCATCGAGCCGAGATGGCGGGTCGGGTTTGGATTCCGGATATCTGGGGACATGAAGACCTACTCAAAGACTGGATAGATTGCACTGTCTTTGATTCTTCTTTAGGAAATAAGAACATAATGTCAGCTAGAGCAGCTTTGGTTCAAGAAGGAAGATCAACCATAAGGATACAAAACCAATGCTAGTTAAGTATACATTATCAATACAAAAACTAATAACTCAAGAATTTTTCCTAAATTTTATATATTACTGTAATATTCTAATATTTGGTAGCTTTGTTTAGTACTCCGTAATGCTAAAGTTGGGTATATTTGAAGGGTTGCACCTAGCTTCTTGGGCATGATCTTGAGATCCCTAGTTTCATTCTTCTATTGTGTATTTGTTTAGTACAGATAATAATACTCGAACTTTGAATTGTTGTTAATTGTTTTTAAAGAATAATAAAAGCTAGTTCAAACGATTTATATATTAATCTATTCAGGGTTTGATGATTCAAGGTGTGTTTTGGTTGTCTTTCCAAAAGAGGGGAAGCATATAGAATGCGAATTGAAATTGGATTTGAAGCATACTTACATGCTTTCTTTCTCGTTACAAAATCATCGATAGAAAGATATTATATCTAGCTGGGGGCTGTTAAATCATTTTCGTCGATCTCTGCACCATTGAATATATAGTGTTCTACTTTGATTATCTCGAAATATATGTTAGGGGAGATCGCTTATTGATGATTTAATTTGATGCTTAAGGAGATGCATAAAATTAGGTAATTTCTTTTGTTACTTCAGGGTTCATGTATATTTTTAGTCACGTTTGAAGTAATTAAGGTTTTAATTTCTCTTGGAAGTTTGAACATAGATGTTCAAACATAAATCTTTTACTCAATGTTTCTTGAATATGATATGGGTATGAAGACTTATATATGTACACCTTTTGTGTATGAAATCTTATTGGTTAGTACTGTACGTACGTACAACATACAACACCACTATGTTCAAATTCAGCTAACTAGAATATATTAAGACTTGAATTATATCAATATGGTAGTAAACACTCGAGAGATATGAGATGAAGAATAGAAGAACTTGGAGATAATATATAAGTGGAGAAATCACTATTTCAATCTGATGAGGTCCTGCTTAATTAAGTTGGCAAAATGAGATCTTGGACGCGAACTGGTCAGAATGAATACGGGGTCACTTCTCAGCATGCGCTTGAACCAAGTCGTGAGCAATCTCATATAAAACAAGTACGTGTCTCGAATAAAAGTCCAGCATACATAATATTTTTAATAGGGTGGTAAAAAAATCTGAAAAAACCAAAAACATAAAAAATCGAACCAAAATAGCCGACTGACACTAAAAAACGATAGTTGGTTTTTAATATTTTAAAACCGAAAAGTTCGGTTCGATTTTAGTTTTTTCCCAAAAACCGAACTATAATAACCAAATCGAACCAAACTGCTTTAATTATATAATAAAATTATACAGTATCTAATATAGTGTAAATAAATAACTAATTAAATCAAATTTTACAAACTAATTAAATCAATTTTACAAACATATACCGTATTTGTTTTGTAGATGGATTTAAAATATATTCTTAACTTGTGTGCTTAACTTGTATGTATCTATATTTGACATTATAGCAATACGTATTCGATTATACTATGTGTGTTTGACTTGCTTGTGTGTGTCCATCTATATTTGTATTATTAAAGAAGAATAAACAATTTTCTTACATAAAACAATTTTGTTGGTACGAATTTGCCAAGCTAAAATATAAATGGTTAAAAACCAAGAAAGCAAAAACCAATAAAAGAAACCGAAAACCCAAACCGACAAAAACCGTTTAATTTCTGTATTGGATTTTGTAAAAACCGAATATTTCAGTTCGGTTCGGTTATGATTTTGGGGAAAAAACCCACCAAAACCGAATCTTATGTGCTCACCCCTAGTTTTTACAAATTTTGTTTGCTTTGAAAAGACTTTACAATCGTATCTTTATAAAATTATCAACTAAGACGAGCCATTCATAGCTTTAATTATTTGTGATTTTGTTGCGCAAGTCACACTTTAAACATTTTGCTAGTAGACATATATATGTAGAAAACATAAACACGCCATTCAAACATTTATTTTAGAATAACCTACAATAGTTGTGTATACATTTGATCTAAAACTGAAAATGTATAAATTTTACAGCTTTAGATTTTCTTAGAATAATTTTTCATAAGATATGATTTTGTTTTGGCTAATGAAAACCCTTCAATTCATAAATCTCATATGCTGGTAATTATGATGTTGACTAGCGACAATATGATAAATAAATATAACCGAGGTGGCTCCATCATTTTATACTTTTCAAAAGTTAATTGAGTTTTTATATCAAAAATTGAGTTTTTGTTTGTTAGTTCACAATTTTAGTTTCTTTCTAATTTGTAATGAACGATGATTTATTTTAATCTGTGTGTTGCATGGAAGCGTTTGTATACGATAATAATATATGTGTTGGAAGACTAATTTTTTTACGGGAAGAAAAGGGCTTAGTGGAGATACCTTTGGCTTCACTTATGAATTGGCGGCTTCAAAAAGTACCGCATCCACCCTTTTTTTTACCATTTTTTGTCTAAAAATGCTAAACAGCTCTGTTTAAATGGACCGGTATTGTTGTGAAGCTGCCGCTTAAAATGGAACGGACTCTTGATTTTTGAAGAGAGAAAAAAAAAGGGGGGGGGGGGGAGCAGTGAGGAGCCTTGGCTTGAGCAAATACTATTCACACGCGTAGCCAAATTGAGCCGCCCATTTTTTCTCCAATCTGGGTTTTCCTCTTCAGAAGCTTCCCTGAATTCCCACCAAATCTCTACGTATCCCCACTAAGATTTTCCTCTCACATTTGGGTTTTTGGGCTTAGCTAATAAAGAGTGGCAGTAATGCTAATAATATGTATCTAACAGTTATAAATGGTTTGGGAAAACAATAATCGTTATGATTTGAGTTTTGTTAAAGCGATGATTATAACTTTTTAGCACTAACTAATGCTTCTTTATGATTCAGAGTAAGATATATTTGATGAAACCACTTAACAGTCATAGCTCTTTGAGCGAACGGGAGGCTATGAATTCTAAATCATTTTTGGAAAGTGCATCAATTGTAAACAAAGTAGCGACCTTTTCTATCCATTGGGAGTAAACAAAACATAAATGGGCTTCTAATAAAAGATCTGAACATGAATGAAACATGTAGCTATTGGAAAAGTAGAAGAGAAAACAACTATTATTGGATTACTGGAGCACATGTTTTTGTAGGTAAGATACATTGAAAGTTACACAAAATCGTTTTCATTTCTTCTTGGTTTCAGTTCTTGTAGGTAAGAGATCGCTTAACGAGCGTTAATTAGTTCTTTAGACTAACTAATTAACTACCGACCTCTATTTAATTAGTGTTGGACTTAATTAAATGGGTTAGACCAAAAACTAATATAGAAAGCCCAAATTAGTATAGGGGGCCGGCCACTAGAGGAAAAAGGAATGAGTCCAAAACTTGTTGGTTAAGTTAACAAGAGTTATATTAGGATTATTATGGAAAACTAGAAGGGAGTTGAATAGTTTACCGGTTTTTAACTTAATTATCTTTTCTAAACTTTCCATGTAATCAAAGATCCAATCTATAAGACAATATGTAATATGCAAGAATAAAGAAAGAAACGATCAAACCACAACACGATAGTTTATCTTGGTTCGACTACAAGGCTAAATGTCGAGTTCTTTTACAAGGGTACAACTACTCCCGTCACACTATGTATTTTAAGGCCTAAAATATTAACCGATCACTACTGAAAGTACACAATTAATAGATGTATAAACCTCACTAGGTTACACAAAACTAAGCTAACAAGACTTGCAACGTTATGTTGCGACTTGTAACTTTTGGTATGAACTTGTGATCTTCTTTGCTACAAAAGATCTCACAAATGAAATGTTAATGAGTTAAATGAATGTAATGAGAATATATGTGTAAATTATAATGAGAAGTTATAAGAGATTTCTTGCAAGTGGCTTGGTATTTATAGCCAACCAAACCAGCAGACTGGCGAATTCGGTGGAACCAAAACAAGGGTTCCGCCCTTGTAACCCCAGGTTTCGCCAGGTCTGACAGTCAAAGTCTTCAAGAAATCTTTTCATATCTAGCAATGTCAAATCAAGTTTCTTCAAGTCAACACACAATAGATAGAGTAAGAAACATTCTAAAATGTGTAAGAGATCTTATGAAAAGTCAACTACTAGATTTAGTAACCTTTTCATAAATGCTCATGATGCATGCCATGATGTCATGTTACATTTTCTTTATTTAGAAATATGAAAATGTTATGTTTAATATTAAATGTAAATGTAGCAAATAAAGTCTAGTTATGCAAGACTAAAACTAAAATCATGTTTTACTAAAAACTAAAGTTTACACTTTGTCGTTAACAAAACTTAGCAAAGATCGTAAAATATAAATAACGTTTTTAGGCGATATTTGTATTAACAATTATGATTTATCATAATCTAATAATTTGAAAACTAACCACAAAAAATCTCTCCCCTCTTTTCTATCCATAACCAAACGTCCAACCACACCCATTTAAGGTTCTTGGTCGATTTCCAATATAGCAAAACAATGGTTAGTTATTTAATTAATCATATTACATCATATGGATCCATTGTTTGGTGACCTATCCACTACGTTTTGAATATGCTTATATGTTTTATATTGAATATGATTTAATTTCAGTGGTTATATATATATATGCCTATGTACTAATGATTATGTTATCAACATAATCTACTTAAATAATCAATGAATGTTTCTTGTGTCTTATTATTGTTACTTACCTGCAGCTTCCTTGTATAAGTAATCATGAGATCAAACCGAGCAAATCAAATGTACGCACGTCCTAACTACTCTTGTAGTTAATTTAAGACTGTAGCATATGCATGGATCTGTGGGTAGGGTTTGTAGTTAAATTATTTCCGCATATTAAACTGATAATATTATTTGATTACATGTAACATGATTATATAGAAAACCCTACACCGACTCTTCAAATTTTAAATAAGAATATCCCAAAAATCATTTTTAAGGGTCATTATATGCTACTATTAAACACACATAATATGTAAAACATGATATCAATAGTTAAATTTAAACAATATCAACAATAACATTATGCCAGATAAACAAAGTCAAATCATGAGTCCAACAAAATCTATACAAAATATTAATCGATATTAAATCATAATGAAAAATTCATGCAAAAACTCACATGTGAACGGGTATTATAACTATATAGATATAAAATATTTCACATAATGTTATAGAAAAATCTTATTCAACAACTCCGTATATGCACCTCGACAGACATAATATGTCAAAATAGAAATTTACAACATAGAAATTTACATTCATTAACCACTTGTATTATTAAAATCAAATAATATACAATTTGAAAATTTAGGTGGATTTTGACATATATAAAACACGTTAAGTAAGATTTAAAATAGAAATCTTTAATATAATAAAAGAATTACATTATTTAGGAGTGTTTTTACAAAATGTTTCTTATTGAAAAAAAATAGACCAATAGGAGAGCTCGATTTTGCCATGTATGCGAAATCAAGAAATATGATTGGTAAATAGAAAGTCAAAATTGAATTGATTTTGGTCCAACTTTAATAAATTTGATGGAGAAATTTAGTTGAGAAAAAAACACATAAAAATATTTGTGTCAAATTTGTGAAAACAAAAAAGTTAAAAAAAAAAGGAAGTAATTAATAAAACTTTAGTGGTTAAATTTTACATAAATTATATAGAGTTAAGTGTAAAATTACAAGTTTTCATATTTTTTAATAACTTATAAAAAATAAATAAATAAATAATAACCCCTTACACTTTATACCCCCTATACTTCATAAGATGAACTTTGTTTAAAATTACAAGAATATTAGTATTATTTTCAGACTTTCATCTACTAAAATTACAAAATTTTATAAATATACGTTAAATATTTTTTTAAAACTAATATTAGTTTTAGACTTTCATCCCTTAAAATATATTTTTTTACTATATATCTATACTACTATATAATGCATGGATAAACCAAGCCTAACTCCTAACCAAAAATTAAGATAAGGAGCTTCAATCATGAGGTGACATGTGTCACTTCTCAACTAACTCCAAGCCTAACTCCTAACCAAAAATTGATAAGGAGCTCTAATAATAAGGTGACATGTGTCACTTCCAACTTAAAATTCACCTTTATTTTCAAATTGAAGTATCTTTTTATCTATTTATTTTTTTTGTTATCTAATTTCATCATATTTTCTAAAATTTTGTTCTCTTTAATTCAACATCCATTTTGATATATTTTTACAAGTTTTTGGTTTTGTAGATTTTTAGTGGGTTTTTTATTCAAAATTTTATAACTTTAACCTTTATTTCAATCAATACAATCTTGATTCGTTAAAATCATATACTTTTGGGTGAGTGTTTGACGGGAAAGAGATTGCGAGGATCTTTCTATATACTGTAATAATGATGTCACGAGAAAGCTACGGAAAACCTAAAAAAACACATATACGTTCGGAGTGTTGTGAAACGAATTCACTAAGCGGGTAGGGAATTGCGGAGAGAGTTGGGCTAGCAATTCTTTTACTAACCATATTACTATATTTTTCGCCGCAGCTGTGCGCGGGTATCCGACTAGTGTTAAATAAGGACTCATGTTATTTTATTTTAAAAGTTTAATTTATGCGTACAACATGCTTGAATATTAAATACGGCTAAACTATTGTTAACGGGAATATGAATAATAAATGTAACCACAGATTACTGTGATATGAAAATAAATATAAGCTATTGTACTTATAACAACGACTTATGAAATTCTTATTTATAGTTTATATATGGATATCCAGAAAAATATTTTTAAAAAACTTTACAGAGCATATTTTAACTTCATCAATAGGACTTCCTTCACTACGAAAGATGTTCCATGAATGGCGTACTGATATGAATATAAGCTATTGTACTGATATACAATTTGAAAATTTAGGTGTATTGTGACATATATAAAACACGTTAAGTGAGATTTAAAATAGAAATTTACAAGAAAGAAATTTACCTTCATTAACCAATTGTATTATTAAAATCAAATACTATACAATTTATATAAACAAATATTTAAAATTTAAGTGTATTGTGACATATATAAAACACATTAAGTAACACTAGTAGGGTATCCGCGCGTTGCAGCGGCGGGTATTCTGAAATAAATTTTTCGGTGAATTATGTATTTTAGTTTTTATGTTTTTTTTTGACAACAAATTTACAGATATCAAGAATTTCGATTAGCCCGTGCCAATTCGGGCTCGAGCCCGTTTGGCCCGCACCCATTCGGGCTCAAGCCCATTTGACCTCTTGCCCGTTTGGGTTTGAATATTTGTATAATGTGTTTTATTATTTGTATTAGTTACATTTAATGCAGGAATTGTGTTTAATTTGGTTGTACAATATGCTTGATAATTTGTATTTCTTATGTAAGGGGTGTTTTCTGTATTAATTGTATTTATTGACCAGTTAATTAATTGACTACATTAAATAGCATTAATGTGGTTTTTTTTTTTTTTTTTTTTTTTTTTTTTTTTTTTTTTTTTTTTTTAATATGTGCATAAAAGTGGTGTATAATATGCTTTCTTGTCTTGTAAGTCTGAAAATTATGTGCATTAAAGTGGTGTACACTATACTTCTTTTCTTGTAAGTTTTAAAAAATTACAAGCATTCAAGGCTATATACTTGTAACAACCCAGTCTTTTTAAAGACAATTAAATTTCTAGGCTTTTAATTATATGTGTATGTATCTTTCCTATTAAAATAATGTTTTTGGTCTTAAACATTTTAAGACTTTTAAATATAGATGTACTAAATACATTATAGGTAATATAGATTTGTACACACGTTGATATATAGTTAGCTAATTAAAATTTTACACATATCCTTATTTTAGATTTTTGCTTTTTCATTACATATTAACTAAATAAAAAGTTTATTGCATAGCTACAAAATGAGTGTTTTTTTTACTTGTTCCAACGCGCGAGCGAAATTATCTAGTTCATAAGAAAATCATAACATATTTGACTGAACTGTTATTTCTTTTCCTTAATAAATGTAACACAAAAATTTATAAATTAGAAAAAGATATCATGGTTTTGTGAGTTACAAGCCCAAATTTCATATAGTTTGGTTCCTAAAATGCATGGATGTTTCTCCAAGCCTCTAAACGAAATGAAATGTACTTCTTTTTACATACTGTACGTAAACTGAGACTAATCCGGTTAAAGGATCCATGGGTGTCCCAAACTCCTATGACCCCACGGGTGTCCCGAGACTCACCTGGTTCCGTCCCTAGATAAATGCATGTTGACACGATGAAGAAGTTAATCGAAAACAAGAGGTTGGTTAAGATTTTTGCTAAGAAGCATTTAGTCTTTATTGCACCTGAATCTGTCATCAAGCAAATTCTGTCTTTTGGGGTGCAGTCTTAACACAGCAGGCAAGTTTTTTTGGTATATTTCGTATATGTTTGAAACAAGATATCGTTTTTAGGTTTTACTAGCTTTTAGCCCTTTAAACATAAGCACATGGCACATCTGCTTTTAGGTTTTACTAGCTTTTAGCCCTATAAACATAAGCACATGGCACATCTGCACATGTATGATGGGATAAACCGATAAAGGCATAATGTGGTTCATTTTGGCATTTAACAGATTAACAAAAGGTGCCAAAATGGGTGGATTGGTTGACGGGTCGATCAGGTTCAATGGGTTATACCGAGACATTTTTTGTCCAATTTTTAAGTTCTCAGGATATAGTTAATGTGTCAATTCCGATTGCAAAAAGACGTTTATGTATAATTTAATCTTCTAATTCAATTACATGTTAGCAACTTTCAGCATGTTTGACCTGATGCACGTACTGTATGTGTTTAACTTATTAGGTATAAAACATCACCTGTATCGACATATTCAGAAGTTTATAGGCCCGAAATTTTCTTATCTAAGTTTGCTAAATGTGCTTGATTGCTTGATAACAAATTACCTGTGTTTATAAAGGAAGCTTCTCGACACTTGTGACACATTTGCAGCCAAACGTGATATAAAACGAAAGGAACAATGAAGTTTTATCTGAAGCAGGTTCTCTGTATTGGTGGATGTTGGGAAATTGCATCATGGAAGAGAGAGACAGATCTTCCATAATGTTCGAATGAGCGTAAACTTTCTCTCCTTATTATTGAACAAAAACCAGAAAAATATAAGTTTATGCTCCAAGTTCTCTATTATGTGTTCATTTGGCACTGTCAAGCCATACTTTCATCCACTTCTGGTTGTGAAATCATTGGTACTCACTTATATTTATGCTTTTGATGGACAAACTCCCCATCATAAACTCATTAAATCTTTGTTAACCAGAAAATATATTAAGCGAAAAATATATCTAAGTTACATAGTATATTATAATGAACTAGACACATAAAATCAACAGGATTATACAAAGGCAATTTCAAATTTTCAGCAAACACAAGCATCAAAAGAATTCGGTTTCATACTCAATTTGATAATTGAATATCTGAATTCGGTTGGGTTACCCAACTGAGTTGCAAATTTCTCAAACCGAGTAAATCAAACCAATGAACCAATTTCTCGTAAACCAAACATATCTACATTGGTATGCATCACAAAAGATTTAACACATTTAGCACGTTAGATAATGCAAAGTTTCCAAAAGGATTCAGCCAAAGTTTCGTAGCTATGATTCCCAAAAGTAACAACTTACAAAAGATTTAGGAATCAGTGTATCTTCTTCTTACAATTAATAAGGGGTAGATCACTAGCAAATGATATTTTTCTAACACTCAAAAAGGATATAATTTATAAAACCTACTTTGAATCTGCAATAAGTTAAGACTATCATTCTACTTTTGCCCAAATAGAACTACCAAGACATGAAGATCTTCACATAGAATAGGTCCCATCTCATCTCAATCTGTCCACCACCTTCCATTCTCCTTGCTCTTCCTTATCTGCATATGGGTTCAAGTCAAAACGGGTAATTTTTTATACGGGTTGAAATGGGTCGTCCATCTTTTTTCCATAAAAATAATAATTAAATAGTATGCTTAGGAGTTAGGATGATTAAAAAATAGGTATATATGATAATCTTAACTTATTAAATACAACCATGTAAGAGGTTGTATACTTTTGCAACACGTACTATTTGGATAACTTTTAAAGCGTGTACATATAAGGTTATAACTACATCTATATTCATTTTATTCATTTGACAATTAAGGGGCATATATATATATATATATATATATATATATATATATATATATATATATATATATATATATATATATATATATATATATATATATATATATATATATATATATAAAAATCCAAATCTTCACATATAACATATCTTGTGTGAAAGGGAAATGAAGAAGCAAATGATCACCTGAAACCTTCCACCTGACAAGAGTGCATACACAACACCAAATGAGATCACTGTGACAGGTTCACGATCACCACGAACCAATGAGTACATGACTCCAGCACCAAAACCTGCCACGATTCTGCAGTAACATATATTAGTTACGTATCTTCCAAAATCAGATAGTCAATTAGTAATACGGACTTACTTTGTGTGCAAAACCTCTTTTCCTCTTAAATCATTTAAAGCATAAGTTATGCCTGCATCGGCACCCCTCAAAACAGCAAAGTTACAAGCATTTCCAAGATGCCTGCTTGGATCAGTATAAGCCTATACATAAAACAACATATCAGTAACAGTAAGTATTTTATGAAGGTTATTACAGTTAGTAGCTCAATTCAGATTAAACAAAAACTAAACAACAATTTAAAGTAAACCTTAAGAGCAATGACTCCAGGTGAAGGGGCTGCAACAGCAGAGCAGAGAAAGTGGGCAACAGCATCGAAAAGGAGACTGAAGAGACCACCTTTAAAGGCATTTTCAACAACATCCTCGAAAATAGCCTCCAATGGTAATGCCTTTCTGGGAAACACAACGAGTGGTTTCTCGTTCTTGTTACCCAAAATTTCAGAAAATAAGCTTCTTTTCTCCATTAATGTTGTTTCTGCTTTAGAAAAACTTAAATTTATATATAATAAAAACAACAAACAGTAACAAAAATCTTAAGAGTATATGATATGATCAGTCTGCTATTGAGGGATACTAAAAAAACTATCGTTATGTCATTTTAATGACTGTAACAGCATTGATAATAAAACTGTTGGAACCAAAGTTTTTACTATTTTGTCAAGTCTCGGTCATTTGTAATAATAGGTTGCTTTAGTTATTTATTACTTACACTAATGTAATGTTACAAGTTTACTAGGCTTAAGTATAATGGTCCATGGGCTTTAACCCATACGAATTCATGTAAGGAAGGAGAGGGAGTGTTGCCCTAGCTCCTTCCCTATAAATAGAAGTCTTAGGTCTATGTAATACTTGGTTGGTTATTTGAAAACATTAAGGATACTCTTGCATTTCATTTTCTCAAATTTCTCATAATCATCCCACTCTCATTCTCATCTCATTTCTTACATTATCATACTTGTGTTTACATAATGGTGACCTAACAAGTGGTATCATTCGCTAGAGGAAGGTGTAGTTATTGTTTTCATTGATTTATATCTTAAAAATCGTTTTTTTTATCGAATTTTTGTGAAAATTTTAAACTTTCTTGTTAGTTTCTTGGTTTTTCTCACATCTTTGCTTACAAACTTGTGTTTAAAATCAAAACTAACCAAAAAGTTCCAAACTTTTTACAAAAATATTCGATTTTGGTTACTTGTACTTTTATCGAAATTTTTTTTAAGTTTGGAAAATTTCCTAAAGTTTTCTACTTTCTTAAAGATCTACTCATTTTACACACAAAAGTACAAGTATCTTGAAATAAAAACGAGTTTTAGGATTGCTTTCTTTGAAAAACAAAAACTTACATATTATCGAGAACTTGCTTGTCCTCATTTTCGAGATCTTCTCTAAGTGCACTACTTCGACTTCGTTTGTGTGGACTCGGTATTTTCTTTCTTGTATAAGAAAGTTAAGTACTTCGACTTTTGGGAAAGTTTTCGAAATTGTATAATTTCGAAAACTGTGTTTCGCAATTTGGTGATTTATCGAAAACTCATTTTTTCGAAATCATTCAAAGTTATCGCAAATTTTTCGAAAGTTTCGAAATCTTACTATTTCGAAATCATTCGAAGTTTCGCAAAACCTTGATAATTTCGAAATCTTACGTTTTTTTTCGATAACCTGCACAGTTTCGAAATCTTGTTTCTCGATAAAATCTACAAAGTTTTCGAAAACCTTGTTTCTCGAAAATCTGCCAAGTTTCGCAAACCCTATTATCGCAATCACAAGTTTCGCAATCTGAAGTTGTGCTAAGTTTCTCGATACTTGGTTAATTCTACACTTTCTATAAGATCCATTTCTACACAAGTGTTCTAAGATGTCTCAACCACCAAATCATTACTTCCCTCATATTCAGCAACCTCAACATCAGCAGTCTCAGCAACCTCAGCATCAGCAGTATCAACAACAACAATACTTTCCGCACATAATGAATCAACAACCTCCTAAATACAATCCACTACATCATTACCTAATGATGCAACAACACCTCATTCCTCAACAACAACCAAATCAAGTGCTACAACAAAACACTCAGTTTTCCTCCAAACAACCTCACTGGTTTGACAGAATGTGTGAAGTTATTACAACTCAACAATCCCGACATGAGGCAGGATCACTTGAAACACCTCCAATGCTAACACCTGGGAACTATGTTCAATGGTCAAGTCGATTCTTAAGATTTCTTGAACTTAAGCAACCTCATGGGAAATTATTGAAACAAGTGATACTTGAAGGACCATTTGAGTGGCCAACACGATTTGAAGCTGGTGATCCAACTGCTGATCCTCCACGTCCTCCTGGTGATAGACCTCTTCCAGAAACTTCACTCACTGAAGAACAGAAACTACATCGTGATGCTGATCAATATGCAATGGCTTATATACTTCAAGGTATACCAAATCCAATCTATCGAAGTGTCGATGCTCAGAAAACAGCCAAAGCTATGTGGGAACACGTTCATCTCCTTATGGAAGGCACTCAATTGAATAAAGATGACATGGAATCCAAGCTTTACATGGAATACACTGACATCACAATTGAACCTGGAGAGTCACTTGAATCCTACTATCATCGTTTCACAAATGTGGTCAATGATCTGGAACGTCACAAAATCACAGTACCAAGGATCGCTGTGAACTCCAAATTTGTTGGTAGTCTTGGCCCTGATTGGCATAAATATGTGACATTTGTTCGTCAAACGAAGAATCTTCATGATGCTCCATATGGCTTGTTGTATGATTTTCTGAAACACCATGAACCTGAAGTGGAAAAAGATAGAGCACTACGAGGAGGATACACACCAACATCAACACCAAATTCTTTGGCTCTCGTAGCTCAATCTCCCTATGCTCCACCACCAATGTCAAATCATGCATATGTTCAAGAGCAGAACTACTTCAGTTATCCACAATCTTCCACCTTGAACCAAATGATCCCTTATGATTCATCTCTACAGAATGATTCTACTCAACTTGTTCCGTTAAACAACAATGATGCTGTGTACTACTCCAACTCCAATGATGATGACGATGATGACTTTAATACGTTGAATCAGGGACTTGCTCTTATTGCTCGTGCTTTCAGCAAATTCTCCAACAAAACAAACAACCGTCAATGTTCATCTTCAAACACAAGAAATCAAGCTGTTGTTAATGATGGAAGAGTGGAAATTCAGAATCGTAGCTATGGTCGATCTGGTTCAGGAAGCTCTTCAGGAAATTATGGGAATGGTCAGAGGTTTAGTAACAATACGGGGTTCAGAAACAACTCAGGATCTTCTCAACAAAGGTCTGACTCAGTTGCTACAAGGAACTCCAACTCAGGGAATGCAGTTTGGTGCTACAATTGCAATGAACAAGGTCATATAGCTACAGCATGTCCCAAACCGAGAACTCGGGGTAGTAAGTTTCACAAGCAGGCATTACTCATGGCTCTTCAAGATGAAAAAGATGGACATTTCCCTGAACAGGACAACAACTTCATGGCAAATGTGAACAACGATGATGACATGGAAGATCTGGAAGCCAATGCTGCTGTGATGCTTATGGCCAACATGCAGGAACTTAAGCTCAATGATTCAGGTCCAGTGTATGACACTGACGGCTTGTCTCAGGTACATGACCTCAATGCATGCTTTATTAATGAAATAGTCTCACCTTCTGCTTCTGAATCAGATATGGCGCAAGTTGTTCCATCTATATCATCTTCATCCTCTCAAAAAGATGAACAAATAAGCACAGTTGTCATATTTGATGATGACACAGTTGTTTCATTTGATGATCCAATTGAGAATGATAAACATGATAATTTAGAACAACATGAACCATCATTTGATCCAGACCCTGACCTCATATTGTTATCTAAACAACTGGATGCTCAACAATTGCAAATAATAAAATGCAACGAGAAAAACAAAGTTTTAAAAGAACAAAATGCGTCATTTGCAAGAGATATTGAGTGTTATAAAATTCAGCTTTCAAATCAGGAAGAAAAGATTAAACATGCAAAAAGTTTTGAAAAAGCTTTTCAAGATTCTTACAACAAAGAACAAGATCTTCAACGTAAAATGCAAGATTTAATTGAGTCAAACGGAAAGTTGATTTCGAAACTTGAAAGTGAGAAGTGTGAATTGAAAATGCAAGTTGAACGTCTTCAAAGAGACCTTTCAAAAACTGAAACAGAATTGTCAAATTGCAAAAAGGAGTTTTGTGAACATAAAACACGAAAAAGGAAGTATATAGATGATTTACTTGGTGATATTGTTGATCTTGAAAAACAACTCAAAGAATTTCGTCACATTGTTTACAAACACGGGAACTCTGTCACAACAATTCAAAAGTTTGCTTTAAAACCGAGACCCGATAAAGGATTTGCACTTTGCGATTTTAAATCAATGTTTCTTCACAAAGCTTTCAAAGAAAATCATAAGGTTTACAGTATTGATCACATGTTTGATAATACAATTGTGCGTGCTGTTGTTTTTGATACTGAGGAAGAAGAAGAACTGGAAGACGAGAGTCGATCAAAAATGAGTTATGTTCAACACTGGACACCATATGACTATTCAAAAGCTCCACCTCTTTCTAAATCTTTTGTTACTCAAAAGGATTTACCTGAGAAATCATGGTTTATCGAAGAGTCATATGTTTCATCTCACAATGAGGCCCCTGTCCAAACTGTAGCACAAATAAATGGTCCTTTACCATCATCCGGTGAACTTACACCTTTACCGAAAACGTGTCGTGTCTTAAATTATTTCAAAACTTTTATGGAAGACATCGAAATTTTGGAGGAAACAATTGAGCGTAATTCTGAAATTAAAATTGAAACTTTTCAATCCGCTTACGAGCGAGAAAAGAGAGATATTTTTCAAAAACAAATGAAACCAATTGTTCAACACCTCCGTCTTTGTGCTACACGTTGGGATCAGGAACTTCAAAAGGAGGTCAAAAATATGATAAACGTTTTCAATGCTACTGAAAATGACATTTTGGTTCAAAAGCAAAGAAATAGATTTTAAAAAATGATGCTGATCGACTCTTGGAACAAGTTCTCAACGCTGATATTTTGTCTGTTATCATGAATGATCTCTATAATTCTGGTACTTCGATGCTTAAGCATGATCATTGTGTTGATAATAATTTGTTGAATGAGGAAATTGAGACACTTAAACAGGAAAATGATAAGTTGAGAATTAAAAATGATGATGTGACAAAACAATTTTCAAAAGAAATTTGTCAACTCAATCAAAGGCTTGAATGGTGTCAAGCTAAAAGTCTTGAAAGGGAATTGAAGTTTCAAAGTCAAAATGTTTCAAACTCTTGTCAGATTTGCAAAAACAACGAGTCTTTAAAAGGTCGATGTTTCCAATATGAGAAAGAAATTGCGGATTTAAAAATTGAAAACGCCGAATGGCAACAAAACCGCGATGACATCAAATATTGCAATGGTTTACTTGAGTCTGAAATTCAGGACAAAAATCACATCATCATTGATTTGAAAGAGAAAGTTAAGCTACTTCAAAAAGGAAAAATGGTTGACACCACCGTGATAGCACCAGGAATGTATCAAATAAACAAAACTGATAAAGGAAAGGTTGTTCAAAACACTAATGTTGATAACTCCACTTCTACAGGACTAGTCTCCACTTCTAGCGTTAGCAGACCCAAGCGAAAAAGTAAAAAGAAGAATAGGATCTTGCAACGTAAGAGAGGACACCTAGAAGCTCAAGAAGTAGAAGACCAACTTAGGAATTTGAATAAAACTCATGTTGCATCAGATTTAGATTCTAATCTGGCAAATTGTAATCAAAATCTAAATGTAACGAATGATAAACCTTTGAATGTTTTGAATATTAATGCATCTTGTGTGTTTTGTCGTAAAAGCATATCATCTGGTGATCATACAAAATGTTTAGCTAATTCTCTTCTCAATCGTCATAAGAAACGTAGGACACGCATTCCTTTTAGGCCCACTAATGCCTCTAAGTCTAACTTAGGAAAGCCGTCTTCTACGGTTTCTAATGATATCCCAGTTACCCCCATAGGTGCCGAGAACAAATCTAGGACTGAGCCAACTACTAGTGCATTTAACATTAAGAAAGCAAAAACTAGTTGGAACTGGCAACGTTGGTTACAATACAAACCAGATTTTAAATGGATTCCTAAATTGTTGAATACATGTGTTACTAACCAACAGGAACCCGCATTGTCTTTGGGTTCCACCCTTACTTCTGTTCCACCCGTGTCTTCTTCTGGTGATGCAGGTGGTACAGATTGTTCTCTGGATTGTTGATAGCGGATGCACCCGACATATGACAGGCAATCTCAAACTGTTACACAACTTTGTCTCAAAGTTCATTGGTACTGTCAGATTCGGGAATGATCATTACGCTCTAATCATGGGATATGGTGACTTTATCAGCGGAAACATTGAAATCAGTCGTGTTTATTATGTGGAAGGCCTTGGACACAACCTTTTCTCTGTTGGTCAATTCTGTGATGGGGATCTAGAAGTTGCATTTCGTGAGAAAACTTGCTTTGTTCGTGACTTACAAGGAAACGATCTTATGTCTGGCTCACGTGGCTCCAATCTTTATACAATATCAATGTCAGATATGATTGCAACATCTCCGATATGTCTTCTCTCCAAAGCAGAGTCAACTAAATCTTGGTTATGGCACAAACGTCTTTCGCACTTGAATTTCAGAATCATGACTGACCTTGCTCGTTATAAACTTGTCGATGGATTTCCAAGATTCCGTTTCACCAAAGATCACTTATGTCCAGCCTGTGAACAAGGAAAAAGTACTCGTGCTCATTTTCCGTCTAAACCTGAGCAAAGTACGAATCATGTTTTACAACTGCTTCATATGGATTTATGTGGACCGATGCGTGTTCAAAGTATCAACGGTAAACGCTACATACTCGTAATTGTAGATGACTTCTCCAGATGGACTTGGGTTTATTTCTTACGAAGTAAAGATCAGGCTCCTTCAATGATCATCACCTTTCTCACTAAAATTCAAGTTCAGCTACGAAACACGGTACGAATCGTCAGAACTGACAATGGAACCGAATTCAAAAATCAGACACTTAGGTCTTATTATGAGAAAGTGGGAATTGAACATCAAACATCTATTCCTAGAAGCCCAGAACAGAATGGTGTGGTTGAAAGACGCAACAGGACGTTAGTGGAAGCTGCTAGAACTATGTTGATTAATGCTCAATTACCAGATTACTTGTGGGCAGAAGCTGTTTCAACCGCATGTTATACTCAAAACCGTTGCATGATCACAAAACGCCATCGCAAAACACCATATCAAATTGTTCACAAAAGAAAACCGAACATCGACTACTTTCATGTATTTGGAGCACTTTGCTATCCGAAAAATGATCGTGATGATTTAGGTAAACTCAAAGCTAAGGCTGACATCGGAGTGTTCGTTGGATATTGTGAAAATTCCAAAGGTTTTCGGATATGGAATCGTCGTACAAGAGAAATTCAAGAAACCATTCACGCTAATTTCGATGAACTCACCCAAATGGCTTCTGAGCAACACAGCTTAGGACCCGAATTCAACCGTCTCAACTCTCCGGCATCTTCTGCTGAACCATTGCCACTTAACCGCAAAGAATTAGAAACCTTGTTTGCTCCACTATTTGATGACACAATTGAATACCGTCCTACTGAGGTCTCACCTAATTCCGCTGCTCAACCTGATCATATTCCAGTACCAGACTCACCTCAAAAAACTTCTACAAGTGTTGAGAGAGACGGTCCTCCAATTGTATCACCATCTACAGCAGAACAAACTGGTTCTACTTCCCTCCATCCAGCTGAAGACCCAACACCACAATCAGTTCCACAACCCGCAGAGCATGATCCTGATGCGTTCTTTAATCCGTTTGCACCAGCTACTACAGTTCCTGATATAGCTGAGTCGTCAACACGTAATTTGGATCCTGCTAACATGCGAGATACTTATCAACTACACCCGTCAACACACAAATGGACTCGTGACCATCCACTAGTTCATATTATTGGCCATCCAGATGCACCTGTTATGACAAGACAACGACTTCACACAGATGGAGAAACTTGTATCTATGCACTCACAGTTTGTCACGAAGAACCTAAGAACATTAAAGATGCAATGACTTATGACAACTGGATTGAATCTATGCAAGAGGAATTTCAGCAATTCATAAGATTGGAAGTCTGGGAATTAGTTGAAAGACCTGACGGAGTCTTTGTCATCGGGTTAAAATGGATCTGGAAGAATAAGCTTGATGCTGAAGGGACTGTCATACGCAACAAATCACGTCTGGTAGCGAAAGGATACTCCCAACTGGAAGGACTTGTTTTTGCTGAATCCTTTGCTCCAGTGGCTCGACATGAAGCTGTTCGGATCTTTTTGGCTTATGCTGCACACAGGAATATGGTGGTTTACCAAATGGATGTGAAAATAGCATTTCTTAATGGAGAACTCCGTGAAGAAGTTTATGTCAGTCAACCTGAAGGCTTCGTTGATCCTGAGCGTCCTAATCACGTTTACCGAATCAAAAAGGCACTCTACGGACTCAAGCAAGCCCCACGGGCGTGGTATGACAAACTATCCACTTTCTTGCTGACCAATAAATTTTCTAAAGGATCGGTGGATCCAACACTGTTTACAAAAACCTACGGGGAGGACTTACTTGTTGTTCAAATATATGTCGATGACATCATTTTTGCCTCAACAAAACGAAGTTACTCTAATGATTTTGCAAAATTAATGAAAGATAATTTTGAAATGTCCATGATGGGTGAACTTACGTTCTTTCTAGGATTACAAGTTCATCAATCACCCCGTGGTATTTTTATTAATCAGTCCAAATATGCTCTCGAAATTCTTAAGAAACATGGAATGATGTCTTGTGATACTTTTAATACACCAATGGGCTATACCACAAAACTAGATGCTGATTTACATGGGACTCCTGTTGACCCTACCAAATACCGAAGTATGATTGGGTCCCTCATGTATCTCACATCTAGTAGACCTGATATAGTATTTGCTGTCTACATGTGCTCTCGCTATCAGTCCAAACCAACTGAAAAACACCTCAGTGAGGTCAAAAGAATCCTTCGATACATAAAGGGAACCATTAACTTGGGAATCTGGTATCCGAAGGATTCTGGTTTCGAATTAATTGCTTTTTCAGATGCTGACCATGCAGGATGTTTAGACACACGCAAAAGTACATCTGGTGGATTACAATTTCTCGGAGACAAACTTGTGTCATGGCAATCTAAGAAGCAGGACTGCACTTCACTGTCGTCTACAGAATCTGAATACGTAGCCATGTCTGCTTGTTGCGCTCAAGTCATTTGGATGAGATCACAACTTAAAGATTATGGCTACCTATTCAACAAGATTCCAATCTACTGTGATTCAAAGAGTGCAATTGCTATCTCCTGCAACACTGTGCATCATTGCAAATCCAAACACATCGATCTCCGATATCATTTCATCAAAGAGCATGTGGAAAGGGGTACAGTTGAACTTTATTTTGTTGGAACTGAGTACCAACTGGCGGACTTACTTACCAAATCTTTAGCACCATCAAGGTTTGCTAGTCTAGTTCACCAAATTGGTATGCGATGTTTGACTCCAGAGGATCTGGAAAAGTTTTTAAAATACAACTGATCGTCAAACATCACAACTATCTATGTATAATATTTTGTTTTCTTTCTTTACTATAAACTAATCAAAACACAAAAAGATTTTTCACAATTCATATTTAAAAAAAAAAAAAAAAAAAAAAAAAAAAAGAAAAAAAGAAAAAAAAATGCAAGTATATCGCTTCCATTCAACACCTTGTTCTTACTTTACAAGTGTTGAGGGGGAGTCACGCTTAAATCTTTTACCAATTTTAATTGGTATACTTGCATGTTTCTCGTATTTTTAACGGTTCAGAGTGTGTGGATGATTTCTTTTACATCACTTTGTCTCATTTGTGTTATATCTTCATAAGTTAGGTTATCTTATGCATATCTCTATGGTACTTATGTTTTGCTAGAAACTTTAGGACACTAGTTTGGTTTATATAAAAGTTAAGGGACCTAAAGTGTTAAATACTTAAACTTTCAAAAACAAATAAACCAACAAACCGTACATACAAAATACCCACCAACTCAAAAAAAAAAAAAAAAAAAAAAAAAAAAAAAAAAAAACTTTCTTAAACCCTTTCATCTATACCAACGGCCCTCAATCATTCGAGTAATCCACGACCTTGATCATAAAATTGTAAGTTCCTACGTAATCACTAGGGCATAACATACTTAGGATCTTGGTTAATTGGAAAATCAACGGCTCGATCTCATGTTATTAAGATTTCGAGAACTAGGGTTAGGATTTCGAAATTGCTCTTAACATGTTGTGGTGGTTAATTCTTGATGGGGTTTAGTTACTTAGCTTGTTTCTAACACTTTCTCATCATTTATTTTCTCATTCCATCATGTTTGCATCGATCTAAGAAAGTTAGGGTTTAAGTCGAATTGGGTTTATAAGTTTCAATGCGTGTTTGTTTGATTTTATTGGTGGGATTTGATTCTTAGGTCTCATACTTGCATGTGTAAGCTAGCTATGATGATTCACACAACTTGAACATGATTCTCGAAAATAACTCGTATGCTTTGTTTGCTAAAACTATCGAGATAAATGTGTCTTATGTGTTGTCTACTGTGTTATGTGTCGTTATAAGCACTATACAAGTAGTTGTGTTATGCTAGAATCCGTGATACTCATTTGTCTCAAATTCGTTTAGCTATCGAAAACATGTTCTTGATTATTTTCGAAATCTTTGTGTTTCTGCCTAAGTTATGTTTATCTATCTTGGTGACAGGCCAAAATCATTGGAAAAGTTATTTGTGAAGGAAATGTACGTGTTACTTCAACAAAATTCGAATTAATTCTTGTATAAGAATTTTTTTCGAGAAAATGAGTTTTATCGAAATCTTTTCAAATTATCGAGAAACTTAAGTTTTTCGATAAATATTGTTCAAAGCTCAAATTTTTCGAAAATACCATTTTTTTTCGAAATCTTTCTGTGAACTCTACTTTTCGAAATCTTCAGTTTCTCGAAAAGTTATTTATCGAAAAAAAATTATGTGTTTTTCTCGATAACTTAATTTTTCCGCAAAAACCTGATATAGGAAAGATCTCGATAAAAGATCTCGATAAATGTCAATTCTAAGGAATTTTTTCGAAAAGATTACTTTCTCGATAAAGTTTCATTTTTTCGAAATCATTCAGTGAATTACATTTTCTCGATATCACCAGTTTCTCGACAAGTTGATAAAAGTCATTTTTCTCGAAAACATCAATTTTTCGGAAAAGAAAGAAATCTCGATAAAAGGCATTTATGTGGAATTCTTTCGAGAAGTCACTTTCTCAATAAAGTTTCAAAATCTTGTTTGGCATTGTCATGTTTTATCTAAGTTACATTGTTGTGATTCATTATTGTTGTATAATGTGATGTAATTGTGAATTGTGATTGTCATGTTGTGCTTATTTGCAATATGCATTATTTGACTCATAACAAAATGACGCATTTGTGCTTAACTGTCTCAAGTAGATATCTGTATCCAAACTTTAAACTGTGCTAACACGTAACAAATTTGGATGTTTGGTTTATGGTGATACTTTTCAGATAAACATGGCTGAACACAATGAGAACGTCGCAGAACAACCTCTTCCATTACTCACCTTGGATGACATCACTCCCGAGAACTACAATGTCACGATTGGCAACAACAATCCCCGAGTTGATTTCAACAAGTTGAATATCACAGAGAAATCATGCATGATCGTGAAAGATATCCTACTTGCGCATCCATGCAAGCCACTGCTCACCTGTTCTACTTCAGTTCCACTGTTCTACCTTCATCAGTTCTGGCTTACTGCTCGGGCCAACTTGGATGATGAGTCTTTCACTGTTACCTTAGATAGTCAAGATTACTCTGTAGATCATGACATTCTTCGTACAGCCCTTCTCATGCCACTAACTGACAACGAATTTGCTCCAATACTACCTGACCTGGAACTTCTTGACTTCTTCATTGAATTAGGATATGAGGTTGATGATGATGTACCTCTAGTCAAGCTTTCCCAATTTAATGCCAAGTATATCCCTCAGCCTTGGAGAACATTCTGTCTGTTGGTGGTGAGATCAATATCTGGAAGGAAAAGTGGTCATGAACATCCAAGGCTCGAACACCTGCAAACATTCTGGGGAATGGTGACTCTGACACCGATTGACTTTGCAGTTCCTATCATGAATGATATCGTCCACAGTATTCAGACAGAACGTGTGAAGACTATGATACCATTCACAAGATTCACCAAGCTTCTCATAGAACATCTCTGCAAAAGTTCTCCAGAATTCATCAAGAGGATGGCTGATCCTAATGAGCCGAAGCACCTCTTCGAGGACGACTTCACCACCTCATTCATCAAATCGACCACTTCCTCAACCAAGATCAAAGGAATGAGGATTCTCGAATACCTTCTGAATGACAATATTAAGAAAAGGGCGAACTTCAAGTTGTATGATCTGGCTTACAAAGGGGAACAGGAAGAAACCACAATAAAGACTCGTAGCAAAGGAGGTGTAAAGTCTGGGAGTACCACAAGCACCACTGCCTCACCACATACTAGATCTAAGGGTGCTCCTAAGTCTAAACCCAAGACTTCCACCAAACCTATACCTACATCCAAACCTAAACCTGCTACCAAGCCAAAGAAGAAGGCAACTCCTGAGTACTTTATTCGGGATGAACCTACTCCTCCACCTTCTGACACCGAGTCTGAGTTCGATACAGAATCTAAAGAAGAAGAACCAGACTATGAACTGAGATACCGAGCACCTGATGAAGCATTTCCTGCAACAGAGATTGCCGTTCAACAAAGTCTTGTAACTTATGAAGAAGAGACAAGGAAAAGAAAAGGAGTCACTATCAATGAGCCGAATGATGATAAAGACGAACCAATCGTTGAACCATTAGTCGATAAACGCAAACTGAAGAGTATAGTTGTCGACACTAGAGCTGAAGAAAAGCGGCTTAGGAAAGAACAGAGGAAAGCAAGTCTTGAAAGCCGACTTCTATCACACCCTCCAACACCACCACCTATCGATCAGTCAGAACATGTAGGGGCTACAAGCAGCATGGTTCCTCCAACAACGTCAGAATCAGCTCCACAACCTGATGACAACGTTAAGGATACAGACAAGACTGAAGATGTCCACATGACTGAGACTGCTACTTTAGAGGAGAATGTTGGCGGTCAAGAGAACTTAGCTACGGATCAGGAACATGAATATCTTATTACTCCAGAGTTTCTTGCACGAGAAGCAGAGGAAGCAGAGGAACGTCGCAGAAAGGAAAACGAAGAGAAGAATGCGTTCGACACCAACATATTTCTTAAGTCATCTTCTCAGCAGACTTCCTCAGCACAACCTCCACCTCCTCAAGACTCTCCACCAAAGGATCCGACTCCTCCTGCTTCTTCTTCGGACTCTCACAACGAGTCATCGTCCGAATCATCACCCGAGCACTCATCTCCCACACCTTCTGAAACCGCATCTAAACAACATTCGATCAATGAACCAAAACAACCAGTTGATCTTCAGGAGCAAGTGAACAAACTCACCAACATGGTTACCAATCTTACCAAACAAGTAGAGGAATTCCAGGAGTCAACGCAGCTGATCGACAAGTTCTTGAAATCTGATTACGAAGGTTTTATCAGAACTGCAACACATGATTTTCTCACTGAAAATCTGGTTGAGATGATCACTCCTGAGGTAGCAAACCTTCTCAAACCAATCAATGACAACTTGGATCACAGAATTAGAAGTGTTACGAGGAAAATGTTGTCTACTACACCATTCACGCTTCACACCGCAAAATCTTCTACTGTGGCTCCAACCGTCCAAGAATTGTCCTTCAATGACATGCTTGTCAAACTCTTCGACAACCTTGCCACCAAAACCACACAGACAGCTGAAGAAAAAGTCCTGTATGATGCTATGGTAGCTTATATGTCAAAAGAGTCATGCAAAGATGCTGCTGGAACCCGAAAACGGACAAGAAAAGATGACGATCCTGACCCAAACTCCAAAGGCAAGAAACCTAAGTCTGGAACAGGTCCCTCATCCTCTCTACAACCACAAAAGGACTCCACTCCTCCTGGAACTCAACAACAACCCTCAACTACTGGTAAAGGTCAAACCGAAGATGAAGAAATTTTCATGGAACAAACTTATGACTTCCAAGATCAACATGACACCGATTACCGTGCCCCACCTACTCATGATTCTCATGCTGGTCCATCATCACTGTCCAAAGCCAAAGACAAAGATGCTACATCCAAGTCTAAGAAATCCAAGAAGAAAACACGTCATTCATGGCTCGACAATGATGACAATCCTCAGAATGATTGGCTGACAGAAATGGTCCAAGCTCAACCTCCTCTTGAAGAAGAAGAACCCCTTCCTGGTAACACTCTACAGTTTACCCAAGTCATTATGAATGATCTTCACATCGACAAACTCACAAAGGAAGAGCTCAGAAGAATCAATAGGGATGCACAAGAATTCCTCAAGAAAAGATCTGGAAACAAAGTCGAATACGAATACCATATGCAGAATATAGCTAGTGCAATGTCTGCTGACTTTGACTGGTTAAATCCTGAAGTGAATATCGATCTCAGTTCCAAGAATCATGAAAAACCTTACTTCACTGACTGGACCAAACCATTACCTTTGAAAGGTTTTCCCGACAATCCCAAGATACCTTACAGCTTCTTCTTCAACAAAGATCTTCGTAACATCCAGCTCACTCAGGAGACATCCAAGAAGAAATATGCTTCCTCACTCACAATCTCAGTACCAGCCGCTAGATACGAAATTCCAGCCATTGAAGAAACCACCCGTATTTTCAGCAACTCCATCGTAGCTTACGACAGAGATGCTCTACACGGAATTCAACATTGGCCTGATCGTCGTCGTCTCGGTTATACAAGCAGATTAGGAGAGACATCATTGGAAAATGTGAAGCAGAAAACAAAGATCATCGCTATCTTGGAGATTCAACAGTCGAAACGGTTTAACTACTTATTCATGCGTGAAATAGTTGTTAAACGACAAGATGAAAAGAAGTACAAGTTCTCCGAAGCAGACTTTCCCAACCTTTATCTCAATGACATAGAAGATATGTATCTTGAAAAGGTTCAGAGTAGAATGCGCGGATTCGATAGAGACGTTCAGTACAACTTCATGGCATCGCTACTTCTTTACATCCGACGACTGATTGTTCAAGAAAGAGTGGAAGATCTTCAGCTTGGAGTGGAAAGTTACCAACAAAAGATCAATTTGACAAAGCCACAATTCTACTTTGATGGTCTCTATGAAACACCACAGTTTACTCTCATCCAAGAACCGTTTGGTTTCACCTACATCAACAGCAAAAAGCTACAAAGCTTCATGAGGTTCGATGAAGTACACAAATTCTGTGATGTTACACTCAAATCAGTTCGTGATGGACTTGTCAAAAGGTTGAATGATGATCGCCGTAAGATAGCTAAGGGGGAACAACCTAGATGGAAATCCAGCTCCAGAAGACAAGTTCGTAACTTTGTCTTAAAGATTGAAGAAAGGTTATTTCGACGGGAACAAATCAGACGTCTGGAAAGCTACATTGGTGTCAGACCTTCGTTTCCTATCCGACTCTTCGAAAGACCAGAACCTCAGTTCACTAACTTCGATGCTCCACTACCGGCCGAAGAATAACTTGGTACATTTGGTTATATTTTTTCATTATCAATTGTTTCATTGATTGAATCATTTTTCCATTATGGTTTGTGCACACATTACAGTGTACAACCCGTACTTGTATTTAAAGGACCCTGAGGTACGCTTCAGTGCCTCAATCCTAATTTAAGGAGCGAAGGCTTCTTACTTTTGAGTAGAATTAATCAAACATTTATGATTTTTCATAATTCTGCTCAAAAGGACAAGTATTTCACCTCAATAAGACCTAATCACTTGTTGAGGGGGAGCACTTGTCAAAACAAAAATACTTTGCTCAAAATCAAAAAGTTCTTGGTGAATCTCCCCGTATGACTCAAAAGGCATATTTTAATCTTAAAGTTTGTCAAAAACACCATTTTGTATGCTATTTTTGAGGGGGAGAAAATGAAAAGGTGATTAAAACATACGAAGTCAAAGCTTTAGGTTGTATCATGTGCGAGCTAGACTCAGTATTAACTGCGAGCTAGACTCAGTATTAACCCAGGAATTGACGAGATAATACAAGTTAGTAACATTGAAAGGACTTATCCTCGATGGGTAATAACATCAAGTTAGTTACTAGAGCTAGTAGTCACCTAAAAACTGACTATGTATCTCTTTAACTAGCCACGTAAGCGTGTCTCGAAAAGGATATGTCTTAGTAGAAAAGTACCGTCTCGAGAAACTTTCTGTGGACTTGATCAGGCCGGGTAATAATTTCAAGCTAGTTTAACTAGTGATGTAAGCGTGTCTCGAATCGGTCGTGTTCACAGAAAGTGAATCAATTCAAAAGTGATTGCTCCTCCCGCATGTGCAAATTTATTAAATACTTATGAGCACATGTGCAGGGGGAGCCCTTCAAAAGTGTACACAAAACTCTCAAAGTGTTAACCAAAATATTTGATTATCACAAACACTCTGAGAGATTTTCAATCAAAGGTTTCTTGGCTACTGTCGGAGTTATAAGGTGATTAAGATAGGAATATCCGTCCTATGATCCGCCAGAGCCGGAGGGATCTACCCAAGGACATCTCCCATAGTTAGAATTAGAAGTCCTTAGGTATGATACGAAAAAAGGAGAAATGAATGAAAGGGAAAGAAGGAGTTGAAGAATTAAAAAGAAAAGTAAAGTAAAGGGTGAAAAGAAATAGCCCTCCATATGTTCAACCTTAGGGCAGACACTGGGTTCAATACGTATGCTACTGGTTGTTGCAAAAGACAACACCGGTATTGAAGACAAAGTCGTCATGGACCCAGTGACGCAATGCACTAAACCTTCTTAACCACTCAAGTTCTCTTAAAAGGACTTGTTTCATTCTCACGGGGAACCCGCGTAACCTATCGACCTATCTCTTAGAGACGGTTGATATTGAAGCAGGAAGACACCTCCCCAGTCTCCGCATAGGAAACCTAGGTGTGCACTTATAGAGTCTAGAGCCATGAGATACATCAAAGATCTCTTAGGAACACCTAGTATTTCTGCAACTGGTGTTCTACATTAATGAGCATCAGTTGTAAACTATCGAGTCCTTCGCAGATCTTAGCAATCTGCCGAGAACGTTTATGAGAGGATTACGTAAGTATTTCTCAATGATTGAACGGAAATCCTGCCAGGGTCAACATCAAACAGCCCTGACAGCAGGTCACTTCGGTAACCCCACAAGGGTTACGCTTAGTGTTTGCAGTGGTTCCATTACGGTCTACAGTCGTGGAGTGATCCCCAGCGACTCACCTAGTCATTGAGCTACCTAGTAGGTCTCGTAAGCTCCTTCGGGAGTATCTGATATGGGAACGGCCTGGATAAGGATTAGAAGGAGTCTTCACAATATGCTGTTGATGAGCTCTAATTCCTTATCCGTAAGTACCGGTTGTTTTATTGCTAACTGTTTACTCGCAGGTACCTCACTTCCATGATCGTAGATTCCAACATGCTCATATATACATCTTGAAGTCAAAGAAAGCTCCCACAAAGATCAAAGCAACACTAAGTTCAAAGAAAGATTCTACGCCAAAAAGAAGAATCTACAAAGTATAAAGACAAAGACCTCAAAGTATGAAAAGGAACTTCTTGTATGTGAAAGTCTAAGTCCAAAGATGTATGAGTGTGTTGGAATGGAGCTCAACCACCACTGACGCAGGAGTGACGAATGGCAGATTACTTCATAACATAATCACTACAACATCATCAAAGAACAAAGACCAAGAGCAAAGTATATCCATCATTATTCTTATCATTTCTGAAGACGTCTAAAGCTATGAAAGTCAAAGATTAAGACGAAGACGTCAAGCAACCATGATGACCGACCCTTAGGGGGAGATTGTTGGAACCAAAGTTTTTACTATTTTGTCAAGTCTCGGTCATTTGTAATAATAGGTTGCTTTAGTTATTTATTACTTACACTAATGTAATGTTACAAGTTTACTAGGCTTAAGTATAATGGTCCATGGGCTTTAAGCCCATACGAATTCATGTAAGGAAGGAGAGGGAGTGTTGCCCTAGCTCCTTCCCTATAAATAGAAGTCTTAGGTCTATGTAATACTTGGTTGGTTATTTGAAAACATTAAGGATACTCTTGCATTTCATTTTCTCAAATTTCTCATAATCATCCCACTCTCATTCTCATCTCATTTCTTACATTATCATACTTGTGTTTACATAATGGTGACCTAACAAAAACATACGGAAAATAACATGTGAGAATCTAGTTTGACTCTTCCTTTTTCATATATGC
Organism: Artemisia argyi; assembly: GCA_030686995.1. NCBI lineage: Eukaryota > Viridiplantae > Streptophyta > Magnoliopsida > Asterales > Asteraceae > Artemisia > Artemisia argyi. The sequence goes on from CM060706.1 coordinate 74,271,689, forward strand.
ATAAATGGCATAAATGAAATGTAGGATTCAGGCTAAAGATGAACATGGCTCACGTCAGCATCTGCCTAAAGCCCTAAACCCTGTACCAAACCGACATAAGTAGTTTGTTTTCGGTCCCTAACACCATTTGGCTTTGGTTTCTCGCCTTTTGAAGGTTAAGTGTGTGGTTTTTTGGTTTCTAGCATTGTTTTCCACTTTTCCTTATAGGTTTTTGATTTTCATGAGTATCTAAGCTTGGAGTGTTACAACAAAGAGACGCAACCACGACTATTAGGCCAAAAAAAGATTATACATTAAATTACAAACTGTTCTAACTTAATTCTAAAAAAAATCAGTTTGTTCTGTTTTTTTTCCAGTAACAATGCAACAAATCAACCAAAACATCAAATTTTATAAAACTATTAATCACACAGCTAGTCTTTTGTTTGGGTTTGATTTTTTAGTCTAGGTTAAAGGTTCTCAGTTTTTTGTACTCCTCTGCCAGTCATGAGAAACTTTAATCACGGGCGCCTTATTAACAACCAAAATTTTCATTCACTTCACAAATGAATACCTTAGTAACGCTCAAACAAGCAGTCCCATTGTCATCTAGAGCTATTTTAATGGTTAATCCTGACTTAAAACCTTCTGGGGTCTAACTTAAACCTTTTGGGTCATTTTCAAGGAGAATTATTTGTTACAACAAAATTCTTTTTGAAGATTTAATCAAAAAATAATGCAGTAAAATGTTGATCTTAAAATTTAACATTAAAAAATGTTGAAAAGTTTGTTTGTCATAAAGGGTTAAATACTAGGGCTTTGTTAAACCGTGGTTTCTGACTTTTTGGCCAACTAATCCACGGGGCTTGAGCCTACCGCTACACAAACTCATACAGTACCGGGTATAGCCCTCCCCTTACAAGAGGTTAGCGTGAGTTGTTGTTTGCCCCAAGCACTATTTGAACATGGGAAGTTGAGAATTCCCGGTTTACATAAAACTTTAGATAATATAGAGGGTGTTTGATTAAGCTTATTCTCGGTTTATCGGCTTCCTGAACTTTTGCAAAATTTTGGGGGTGTTTGTTTATGCGCCTATCAACTTGAGCTTATAAACATAAATAAGCAATATGCTTAAGTTAATAAGCCCTAAAAACTTAAGCTTATTGGCTTTTTATAGAAAATCTTAAATAAACAGTAAGGATCCAAACACCCAAAACTTCCTCTAAAAAGACAAGAGAGCATAAGAAGAACTAAAAATAGAAAATAGAACAATGTACAAAAGACCAAAAAAAAAAAAAAAAAAGTAAAAAAGTTTAGAAAACAGAACTCGAAATGGTGTAAGATGATACCAAGAAATGTAAGAAAAACGAACCTTTAAAACACAAGCTGGTTGCTGGAAGAAGTGAAGGAGTTGGTGCTAGCTAGGCTGGTGGCAGGGTGACATGACATGAAAGGAATGGGGAATGGTGATATTTTAAGGTAATTGAAAAGCAACTTTGTGAGTAAAAAGTAAAAAACGGGGGTGCTTGGTAAGGGGTTAAGGGGTGGGGAATGGGCAAGGAATTGAAAAGGGCCCATCTCACTTAAATTAGGTGCTTAGTTAGGGGTGTGCAAAGGTATTGATTACCCCGTAGTGGGTAATCAACATTATAGAGTAAATTGAGGTGTAAGGTATTGATTACTCACTTCACTCAATCCTTTGCATTCCCTTTCTCTTTCCCTTTCCCTTTAACTTTCCCCACTTTCAACCAAGCGGACCCTAAACTAGAAAAGTGGGTTTTGAAATTCTACATAAGACAAACTATTGGTTTTAGGATTAATGTAAGGGCCCGTTTGGTATAGGGTTTTTGGTGGGGTTGGACTCAATGATAGTTAAATCCTTTGTTTGGTGTAGATTGGGGATGGGTTCAAACCCTCCAACTCTACCATGTACAAAACTCACCCTACCCTTTTACTTTTTTACACTTTTCATCATTTTGTTGACTCATCCTACACTCTTCTCTCTCTTTATTTCTTTTTATTATAAAATTATATTTTTAATTAAAAATTTTCTCTCTCCTCATTTAATTTAAACATATATTAAATCTAAAACCAAATCTAAATCCAAATTCAAATTTTAATCCTAATCCAAATTTAAATCCTAAACCAATCTACAAACCAAATGGGCCCTAAATAGTAATCCCTCCGTCTTTTATATAATTGTCTGGTTTCCATATATATATATATATATATATATATATATATATATATATATATATATATATATATATATATATATCACTTTAATGTCAAATATTTTTATTTATTTTATATAATATTAATGGAAATTATACTAGTAAAGTACATTTAAATAACAATTTATTTATATTTTGTATCAAATATTATATATAAAAAAAATATGAAGGTTTAAGTTGAAAAATATTAGTTTTAAAAAATCAAAATTGAACACTTATTTAGAAACAGAGGGAGTAATAAACTGTTTTACATAAAAAGACATGGGTTTCGGTACGTAGCGTTAAAACAGGCTATGTTTAAAGACCGGAAATATGCAAAAGTGTTGGGTACACTACAACGGTTGAAGGTTGTTATTGTAGAGACGGAGATTTATTTTTAAGGTACAGTCAGTTATTGCATGTCCTAATAACTTAATCATAACACATAAGACCAGTTATCAAATTCCAAATGATATATTTTGAGGGTTTTATCAACTTTAAGTTGTGGGCTATTAATATTTTTTATTAGTTTTTAGTTGAATCAAAAATACTCACGTTATTAATTATTTTTGAATTTTAATGGTGTTACATTTACCTTCCTAAAAGAAAAAAGAAAAAATAAAAAATCAAGTTATGTATCAGCAGTAATAAAATTGAAGAGAAAATGCTTTTTTCTATCTTTTGGTTAAAGAAAAAAATCAGTAACTTGTAAGGCTTATGAGTTTGCATGTTCCGTTCTAACTTGTAAGGGGGTCGGCATTGGTCACGGCAAGCATAGCACGGTACCGTGCTACCATGCGGGAACACCGCCGCCATCCCCACGGTACCGCACGGTAGCCTTCTGGCACGGGGTCTTTTCTGGCACGGGAAGGGAAGCAAAATTCGACCGTTTGAGGCTTTGTACCGTTGCATTTTGACCGTTTGGCTCTTGAAATGTTTTTTTTTTTTTTTTTTTTGACCGTTGGATATTTATGTATATATGTAGTACTCTAGCATTCTTCCACCAACAACAATCAACAACAAACAATAGTTTTAAAAAAAAAAACGTATTCTGTCCCCCCAAAAAAATACCGAGCAAAAAAAAAACATGGAACCAAAAAGAAATAGAGATTCAAGAAAAGGAAACCGAGTAGCGAGGGGTGCAAGTCGTCCTCGAGTTCAATCACAAGATGTTTACCGCCCCGAATTTGTTCAAGCTCCATCTCCACAATTTTTCGTTCCCCAACAACCCCTCCCACAATTGCCTCAAAATTTCAACCCGTTTGAGCCGAGATATACCCAACAAAAAAGGCGTGAAACGGAGAGCGGTCCGTTACCCGTTCGTGATGATAGCGCCAAATACGGTTGGCCATGTAGTTTGTAGGATTTAATGTTTTTTAGGTTTTTAATGGAAATTTAGTTATTTTATGTTTTTTAAGAATTTTATGTAATGTTTTATTAATTTTAATGGAATTTTAGTTTTTTTTTTTTTATTTTAAAGGAATTAAAAAATAAAAAATAAAAAAATAAAGTGAGGGATGGTGGTATGGTGCCACAAGTGTTGCCAACCCCCTAAGGCTAATGAATTTGCATGTTCCGTTCTATTATGATATGGCTATTGGTGTGAAGTTGAATTTGGAAAGAGAAAATAAACAATACACTTGTCAAATGATTAAGGGATTAAACATATACTGTATTCTGTTTTAGATCTTTATATCATTACTTTATTAAATTCGAATCAAAAGATCTTTAATTTTACATTTAAGAGATCTTTGTCCAAGTTTATAAGCTTATTCAATAATTAACAAGCTTATTTTTTGAAGCTTATTAGCTTTTACACACTTAAGTTTATCTCATGATTTTAAATTTCACGAACTAAAAGCCCTCACAGTGTGTATAAGACATGTGATAACGTGTCTAGTACAAACCATATTTCTCAACCACTACGTCCGTCTCAATTTTATTTTTCATCTTTTATTTTTAGTATATCTCAAAATTAATGTCCACTACTAAAAATAGTAGTTGAAATTGTTTAAGTTACTATATTTCCCTTAATTAAAATTAATTTACAAAACTAAAGTTACAAATTAATCAATTGTCAAAGGGTATGATCGTTTTTTGTTTGGCTTTCGTAAAAAGCAAAGCAGTAATTAATGCATGTTTTTAAACCATGTGTTTATTATTTTTATTTTTTTTTTAAAAAATATTTTTTTTGACATTAATTTTGAGACAGATGAAGTATAATTTTTCTTTAATATATTTATTATCAATATAAAAAGACCATAGTGTGACTACCAAACATCCCAAAATCCATTGCAAAACAAAGTAATTTTCGTTGCTAATGCAAGTACCAACGGAATTAGTGACAAAAACATGTCATTGAAATTTGGCCCGATGCTAATTTCACTTGGCATCAGAATAATATAAAACACGTGTATCTCAAATACGAAAGATCTAACTATGATTGTTCCCAACGATAAGTCCAATGATCCCATCTTGAGTTAGTTAAGGTGATTTTGCTTATGACTACTAAACCAAACTAAATGTGTTAAATCTATGAATATTCGTATGTCATAGTCTTGTCATAGTCTTGACTCAAGACTATGACATACGAATATTCATAGATCTATATTGACTTTCCAATATAGAAAAAGAACTTAACTATTGTCTATTGCTATTACTAAAACCAACTCACGTGACTAGCAATCGTTACGTAAGATAGCAAATGATTAATACATCCCATTGATTTCACAAGATATGTCTACAAAATCAAGATAATAAGTATAACCGATTTTTTTGACAATGGAAAATGCCATTAAATAGCAATTTGCTTTGCGAAATGGCCTACCCTTGTAATTACATGTCTATAAGGTTGTATATGGTATTGAAAATGTCTGAAACAAGATTTTTTGACAAGTATAACTAAATATCAACAGTCAGATAATTGACTATTTACTTCAACCACTAGAAACTTAGACACCAATGTTAATGGTGCCACCGGCAAAAAGAAGCCTAAATTTCATCGGAAGCACACAATGTCAGTTAAAATCCACACAAAGACAATGCGCTTCCAATATTAAGCACCAAAACAAAAGCTAAAGCTAACTCCTGACAGTTAGTTTCCCTTCATAGTATATACACCTTTACCTGTGTAAGTTTCCAATGTTTTAATCAGACCGGCTGATATCATTGAATCTCCTGTCCCACTCCTGTGTATCATATTCTTGGTCAGCTACGTCTTTTCTGGTAGTGTAAACAATTCGATCTTGGCCAATCACAGTCCTCTCAGACATGTCTCGAGCACTGATAATCTGTGTAGATTATACAGGGGGTCAAGTTAATAATGCTAAATTGCATGTCAAATTCAACAATATGCGGTAGTAAAATAACTGAGCATAAACAAACATCCAAATGGATCATCATTAGTATGGGTCGAGTTAGTTTTGGCTGACCCGTTAACACCTTTTCTGTCCAATTTTAAAAACTTTTTGTACATACCTAAAATATGTTAGTCATTAACTCATTATTCAAAAAACAGTTAGAAGGTTGCATAGACTTTGGGTGACTTTCAATCTGTTTGACCCAGTTTACTTGTTTCCCTTGAAGCTAAATTTTTGCTATTACCCATTTGAAATAGAAATATAACACAAATTGACCTATTCAACAGTAAATTACCACTATCTACACGTGATGATAAACTAAAACTTCAATCAAAGTAGGGGAAAAAAAACACCATTTGTCCAAATCAATGAGCTTATTAAGGAGATTTGACTCATACAAACTCAACATTATGAGTACCATTCATTCATACCTTTCGCCTGAGGAATACATCTGGCAATTCAAGTGCTCGTGCACGCAGCTCTCTTGCTCGATTCCTTTTTTCTATTTCAGCGTTTGTCTGTTGGATAAAATACCAGCGGACCAAAGGAATAGCAAAAAAGGAGGCAGCATAGACCTGTGTAGTCGATCATGTTAATTTAAAATAGAATGAAATACTGAATATTATATGAAGTAAGCTTATTCCTCTACACTGGATAAACATTTCTTTAAAATTACAATCCTTGATAGTTTTAGGGCAGTGAATGGTTCCAAAAATGACGAGATAATCGAGGGTCACTAAAAGTAAATGATATCTTGGAAAAAGTGGAGCTACAATATAGGTGGTAACAAAGATGGGTGGGTTGTTGGTAACATGTCAAAATGGGTAAAGATTTAGGACAGTTTAGGTTGACCCACAACACTTCCATAAATTAAGATATCATACATGTGTTAAAAAACTATAATTAGATATCGAGTCTGCTTTGGGAGACTTTTTATCTATTTGACCCGAGTAAACGGATGAGGGTCTTGACTCAGATGTACGTGGTCTAACTGCTGTGACTGTTTCCGACCCTTCCTAGGCCACCTCCAAATGTGTACCTAGTGAAGTTTGAACCCTTGACCGCTTGTGAGGAGGTCAAGTGCCTTACCACTAGGCCACTTGGTGGTGGTTTATTTGGCCCATTAACACTAGTACATAACCCAAATTGAACTGTTCACATAACTTGTCAGGTTTCCCCTTACATACCTGAAGAAGAGGAAATATACGATACACGAATGAAATAAATCCGCTTGGTTCGATCATCGTTTTCCTTAAAAAAAAAAAAGAGTCACATAAATTATATAGGCTTTTAGAGGATTAAGAGTAAAAGCTATGACACAAAAGATCTATTACAAACTTACTTCAACAAGACACCAAGAACAATCACCCCAAAGAGATTAAACCCACCTAAACCACCAACCAGTGCCATCTCTGTCTCACTAATTTTACTGCATGGTAAGCAACAACACGTCAGAATAATATATGCAAACAAAAGGCTAGAGGTGGTTATCTCGACCCATTTACTTATCAGCAGGTGGATAGGATAGTGTTTTATCTCAAACGGGACAAATAAACCAAATGAGCTACAAAGGGAACTTGTCAAATGGGTTAAATCTCACACAAGGTCAATTTCATTTTCTCATATAACTTGCGTATCACTATTGTATTTGTAAGTGTAAATAACACATTAGTTATTAAAAAAATGACAAAATGTCTTTGTGTCAACCAACCAAACCTGACTCAGCCTGTTGCATGCATACTAAAAAGTGATTCGGTTTAGATCAAACCTTTTGAATCCATTACCAACCCGCATGACCCACCCATATTCTCACCATTACAAAGTACAGAATGAACTAAAAAGTTAAAAGACCTTAATTTCCAATTTTTTTCCTTGAAGAACTTGTCAGCCCCTCCAACCCGTTCCTTAAACTTTCTTCGCAAGTCCTCTTTTCTGTTTCTTTCTGAATCAGCTGTACGTTGAAGTGATGGAAACTGATACAAAATGTTCCCCTGAAAAGAGATGATATATAAATTTAAGAAAAAATAGGGTGTTGAAAATCTTACAGCTATTGATTGGATGAATGGACTCAGGTTATTTTTCATCTCTGACGAACATTATAAATATTAGGTCAAAAGAAAACTAGGCAAGTGTGGTCAAATGGGTCAAAAGACATCCAAAGTATGCATAACACCTCCTAAATTATTTTTGACAAGTTGATAGACTTTAATTGAATATGTTATCGAATTTATCATCATATTTGACACACCAATTATTAACAAAAAAATGTTTTATGGGATAAAAAGTGTAATTTCGGGTAAACTCTGACCAAACCCGTCTATTCTGCCACTTCCACTATACATCAATAGACAACAGAGAATGAAAACATACAAAGAGTACTGGTGAAAAAGATACAGCGAAAACAAAGATATTGTATCATCCAACACTTTTACCATTCTAGGTCAAATTTTGTTTGGTTCAACTTTCATATGGACGCATTCGTGATTCATCTAGCATACCTCTTTATCCACTTGTGGCTGTCCATCGAAACGCAGAAGAACAGGTAACATGTAAGAATCATCATCCTATAGTAAAAGAAAATAACATTTAATAACAGAGACAGAAGCTTGAAAATTTTAATCAAGGATTCAAAAAAATCCTATTTTCAGAATACTGCATTATTCTCAAGTATTTAAGGCTACAAAATGCAAAGATCAAAATGCATGACCAAATATATGACATCGAGTGCCAGAGTCCAAACTGTTCATGACCCATCAGCAAACTTGATGATCCTCTAGAAAGGTCGCAATTTTGACCTATTCAGGTTATGTTTTATTCCTAATGGGTCAAACAGGCCAATAAATAAATAATATAGGCAAATCGTACCATAAAAGAAGGAAAGGGTCGAAAATCACCCAAAGTATATATTTAATGCACAAATTCTCCTAAATTACTTTACTCAAAAATTTATATTAATACTGAAATAACAGACACAGTTTATTTATACAATTTTAAAGTCTTTCCCTGCATAGGCCATTTAAAAAGGTTACCGAACCCACCCATTTTGCCACCTCTAGATAAAATACTAAGTTCTATGGCGGCATTTGTAGCATCACACATGATTACCGATTCCCTCTTCAGAACTACATGTTTTTCCTGTAAATAAATTTCTCCTACATTACGTATTTGCTGCTTATAATTAGTATAATTTCCCAATAAAACTCGTACCATCTTCTCTGCAGTTTCTACATCAAGATATGGAGCAAGTTCTTCTGCTGTAACAACACCGCCTAATGATCCAATGTACTGACCAATCTGCTCAAAACATTTAAAATAATTAAATTTACAGAAGTACGTATAGCAAGACAAAACATTGAAAGTAAAGGAGACTAGTAATTACAAATTTCCATCTCTGTTCTTCAATTCCTTCATTTGGATCACCATCGCCAAACACAAAAGAAAAGACCTGCAAAAGAACGATAAATTATACTAGTTCATTGTCCACTTTAGCAAATGATTATCAAAATGAAATCTAGAAATACTATTTTGAGCCTACGGGTTCAATGAAAACCATTCCATTATCTTCTTTTCGACCTCGCTGCCTTCTATAGTAGTATGGATCCCAAAGCCTGCACATGATGTGATTTTGTCATAAATACATTGTTGTGAAATGAATTTTCTATAGTTTACTCACAGGAAATTACAAAGACTATGATAGGGAACATTACCTGAACAAATCAGATGGATGAGGATACAATTTGTATAGTGAATAAGATCTTCCTCTGCTTTTTCGCTCACCTTTTTCACTGTCATTGAAAGCAATATTTTAACAGCCTTAATAAGAAATCAAAGAAGATAAAAGTATTTGATCAATAATAATAAGTAGGAAGAGCATCCATACTCATTAATAACATATAAAGAGAAGAAGCAATCACCTACTACTTGTGAGAATGGCAATGATTGCTGTAAAAACAATAAGAATTGATGCGATCAATGCAGTTCCAAAAGTGACCCTGATCAAGTATTCACCACCAGACTGTAAAACCAAAATCACAAATGGATTAAAACTGTAAGTTTCAGGCATCATGTTGATCCCTCAATTTCGTATCATAGCATATAAAAAGTAGTTAGCAGTTCGGATTAGGTAGGATACCTTTGCCTTCTCAAGATAAGGTTCTGTTCTGATCCGAAATGACTTGGCTGAAAGCTTTGAACGATAATCCTTTGGAAACACATAAAGAACATCACCTTCATCTGAAACCTGTTCCAATATTATTAAGATGTTTGAACTCACCACATCAAAAACCTCAACGAGCAATCTAAGATGATAGATCCATGTATGTTAATTTCAGCAACAAACTTGACTTCACATTTAGCATGTTAGAATGTGTGGTTCTAACAATATTATTCCACTAACAAAAACAAAGAGCATATGCAACTATAACCGAAACATGACTATTTTTTCTTTTCTATCATTTAAGAAAATCACTTTTCGCTATGTAATCAGCAAACATCAACAATCGTCATCATACTTTCAACTTAAACTCTCATACTACAATAGCATCAAGGGGTAACAAGGGGTGGTTGATATTGCTAAATAACGGTAACAAACAAAGGGCAACGCAGGAAATAGTGTTCGACTGTTCGGGTGTTTAGCACTTGTGTATATTTAACAACTTAAGCAGTTTATCGCCTTATAATGTTGCCAAAATTCAGCTAAGCTGTTTGGGTGTTTGTATGAAGCCAAACAGCTTAACGTCATTAGCTACTAAAATCGTTTTCATAACCTCCTATCCACTACCTTTAACAAGTCATTATGCTAATTTATAATTTTACCCTCACCTCCCTCACCTTTCCTCTCTCTTGTCCTTTCTACGCATTTAACCAAACAGCTACCATAATTTCTCTCTTCAGGTTACTAGGCGAAGGGAGTCTTTGACTCAGAATTTACACAGCCTAACCGAGGTATCCTAATGACCGTTTCCAACCATTTTTCTAGCCACCCCCAAAATGTATACCTAGTGAGGTTGGAACCTGAGATCTCTTGTAAGGACATGAGGGCGCGTGCATAACCCCTGGGCCACTAGTTATTTTTACCATTACTACATTTGATACCACAAACCACCACCAAATGGCCTAGTGGTAAGGCATCTAACCTCCTCACATGAGGTCGAAACGGTAAACCTCATCCGTTTACTTTTTGATATATACCATATAAGTAAAATAGTTGAAATAACTGCATTTTGGTTAAACTAGGGTATGTTTTGCGAAACGGGCTGGGATATTATAAGCCGAAATTGGGTTGGGGCTTATTAATGCAAAATTACTAAAAAGGGCATAATTAAATGAGTTTTTGTATATGTGAGATATTTTTGTGGGTAAATAAGTAATTTATTCTTTAAAAGCCACGGGCTAAAGTTTTTAGCCTCTTTTATGAGGTTAAAGTTTTTAGCCGGCTTATTTTATAAGCCCTTTTGATAAGCCCCGTGACAATCGAGACTTATTTAATTAGCCGGCTTATTTTAAAAGCCCAAGCCCCCAATAAGCCCCATAAAAGCACTCGCCAAACATAGCCTATGTGTTTCTTTTGTTCAACGGACAATAACTTTGGGACGTAGGGAGCATTTATCTAACATATCAAAACGCGATAACAAATGATCAAAAAAATAAATATAAAAACTACCTCTAGGAAACCATTAGTATCAGCAGCAATAGCCTGCAAAGCTCTTTGAGCCTCATTCAACCTAACACCAGCAACACTCGCCACGTCACCAACAGTAACTCTCCTCCCACACTTATCGACCGCGTCCATCGCACGCTTTCGCACATCCGCGGACAGCTTATCACTCTCTATAACCTTCCCTGGACTGTAAAACGACGTCGCACTAGCCCAAACTATTTCTAACATTATTGTAACTGATAGTGTGACTCGTTTGTTTTAATGATCTTGTATTTGAGTGATGGAAAGAAGGATAATTCGGAGATTTGTGGAATTGGCGGGAAGGTGTGATCGTCAAACAAGTGGAAATGGAGGCCATTTTTTTTTTATTTTTTAGTTTGGTTTTGGGAGGGTGGGTTGGTTCTTCATGTTTGTAACATGGAAGGGTTTGTTTAACGCTTTATTATTATTATTATTATTTTAAAGCTTTTTTTTACCTTTTGTTTTGGTAATTTGGTGTGTCTAGAGACGATTTAGTTTATTTTTTTTTATGTGCTTACCAGTTATAATACTCGTGTATGCACGTGATTTTAACAAATGCACATCAATAAAAATACTCACCTGAAATTTTAATCACCTCTTTATAATCGTTGTATCGCGCATTTACCGTGCTTAAAAAAAAGAAAAAAAGAAACAATTCTTTGCATTTTTACAAGAAACGCACCCCACCCACCAAACTTACTACTTCTTCCTCTTCTCTTAACATATCCCTTTATTTTATTTTTATTATTTATTTATTTTTACTGCACATTGCACACACATGAAGTGACTAAACTTGAAAGATATCGTGGTGGGGTGGTGGGGGATTATCGAAGTTTAAAGTGCACGTCTTTATAATTAAAATCCGTTCGCATAGTAAAATTTGTATAGAAGAAACACCCATAAATGATAAAACAAATAAAAAGATACGTGTAAGCTTAGAGTCATAATTTAAATAATCAAAACTAGTTATCAGAATTCCAAGTGCAAAACATGAACTTATAAAATATCACGTATGAAGCATAATTTATAAACATTAGTACATACGAGAGTAGATTAAAAGGAAGAAAAATAAAGTTATCCTATAACATAAACAACTTATCAATTATTGTATTCAATTTAATTATACAAAAAGAGGAAACTAGTAAAAGAGATATAGGAATCGAAGACATTAGTTGAAATTGTCATATTAATGACCTCTAAAACGTAACTTATTTACAATACTTGCCACACGATTTTTAGGGGGAGGGGGACTCTTCCCTCCCTTAATAGTTCCGCCTATGAACACATGCACTCAAAAACCATACACATTTATTATTATTATTATTATTTTAATATTATTGAATGTTGAAAAAAGCTTATGACTAAATGAGGTTGTGCATCTCATTCGATCAAGTTTCTAACCAAACAAGTGCACAATATCCATCACCACGCATGGTGGCGGTAGTGGTAATGTTTTAACTATCACACGTGTTTAAGGTCAGGTGATGCGTTAAGATGGGTCATGTTACAACCTATCATTAAATTACATATCATCTGTTTTTTCTTCGAATACACTACATATATTATCGTTTATTAATATCTACATCGGCTTAAAATAAAAATAAAAAACATGACTGCTTTAATATGCACGACTGAACTTGAGTTACAACGAATAAAATGTGTATTATTGTCACAAAATTGACTAAAAATAACTTTTAAAATGCATATTATTGTCACAAATTTGACTAAAAATAACTTTTGTTTTGCATATTTGACCTGATTCTTAGAGCATAAGGTGTGACAACGAATGGGACTTCGCCACTCCGATGTGGAGGTCGTTATGCTTCGCCATCCAATCGCCACCACGCCAGTGGAGCTCGTTGTCCTTCGCCAGTTCATGCTTCGTCGTGTAGACGAGGAACGTATATATCGTCCTTTTTGTCAGTTTTTGTCATAAATAAGCGTTATGTAACGTTTATTTTATTTTATTATTATTTTTTTTCAAATAAACATAAATTCACACTATAAATACTAAAACATTTTAACAAATTTTACACAACCTTTGTTTCAAAACACTACATCTTAATAACCAATAAACATGAGTTATTCATTCTGGTGAAAGTGATTTTTATGAGATATCGGAGATGGAGATGATTCTGCAACAATATGAGTTTGAGCAATCGTTGCAACAACAAGAAGTCGAAAGTTCACATCGTCGTAAATACATCTATCGTGAACGTGATGTTGTTGAAGCACGTCTAAATGCCGACTATTTTGGTGATAACCCTCTGGACACAAATTTTAGGCATCGCTTTTGTATGAGCCGTAAACTATTTTTAGAAATAGTCCAATGTATTGAAACATATATTGAAACTCGTCATCCTCTTCCCAAGCATTTTTATTTATTTAGAGTCCGGCCTGATGGTTCAGGTCAAATGAGTTTTAGTTTGATTATGAAATGCATATCCGTCATACGCCAATTGGCATACGACATAGCACCTAATGCACTAGATGAGTATTTACAAATGGGGAACATGTCCACTCATTTTCATAAATCAAATCCTTCACCTTAATATTCACATTGAACCATGCCCTATGGATATCTCTACGAGTTAAAATAGCATCTAAAGGACCAATATCATTTCACTTATCGAACCAGGCTGAAGCAGACTCCCCATTACCAATTTCATGTATGAAAAATTGTCTCACCTCATTACATATCTTAATAATCTTTCGCCATCCACAACTCGCATATGCCTGAAGGAGAACATCCCAAAAGCTACGCCCTCTTAAACGGTAAGCATGTATTCATTTAACCCATAACGATTGTTTATAATTTAAAATACTCCAAACATGCTTCGTTATAAGAGCAATATTCCAAGTCATTAACCGTCTAATCACCAAACCGTCTTCTTCCTTAGGAAGATAAACATCGTCCAGTCTCACCTTAGCTTTTATGTGTTTCATCTCTATTTTGCACCACAAAAAACCTATCCATGTATAATTAGAATCAAGTTGCAATAATTTTTTTAAGAGAATTAGACGTAAATGAAAAACAACTTTGTTTTCATGTTTATTTTATATCATCCGCCGCCACATGCGGCAAATACGCATCAATAAAAGATACTTGCCTAAAATTTTAATGATCTCTTTATAACCGTGTATCACACATGTACCATGTTTGTAAAAATATTTTTATTTTTCTCTACATCTTATAGTAAATACACCCACCCACCCACCCACCCACCCAACTTACTACTTATTCATCTTCTTTAACCTGTCATTGTATTTTCTTGGACTACACATTGTAGACACATATGCACACAAAAATCATACACAAAATTTTATTTATTATTTGTTTTTTCTTCAAATACAATACATTTCATTATTCGTTTTTTCTTCAAATACAATACATTTCATCATCGTTTATTAATATCTATGTAATCTTAAAATAAGTAAAAACATGATTGTCTTAATACGCACGCTTGAAATGGAGTTACAACAAACAAAATGTGTATTATTGTCACATATTCGACTAGAAATAGTTTTAGTCCGCAAATTCACATATCTTGTTCCGGCAATAGTGACTACTTTTGTTGTTGATATTATAGGTTTGACTAAGGTTGCGTTTGGTATGAGAGGTTGAGTCTTAGAACTTGGGATTGGGTTCAACTTAATTGTTCGAATTGTGGGCATTACTTTTACCGGGCCCACCATAACCCATATATACGGGCATCCACAAAAGTTTTTTTTTTTTTTTTTTTTTTTTTTTTTTTTTTTTTTTTTTTTTTTTGTGCAAAGGTGAATTTATATTATACTCCAAAAGATTTGTACATCATAAGAATATCAGAACTGAACATGGACATTTCCAAGTCAGAATACAAGAATAAAAGATACAACTAGATCTGATGTTAACTAGTATATTATTCAAACAGATGTCTATATGTATACACAAAAACAGAGCATTCATCTCTACAATTTAACCCATCTGCCCAATCAGAATTCACCTTTTACAACACCCACCATCTAACTACATTTCCTTAACACCCTCCACCAAGTCCATTCAACCATCATCCACAATAGACCAAGGTAGAAAGGGTTAAAGGCATCGTTAGGAACCCAATCCCATCCAGTCAGGGGCTATACCATACTACCTACATTTCCATCTCTAAAAATGGCTTTAGTAGAATGGGAACACTCACCCTGAGGGAAGACTAACCTTTACCTCCTATGGTGGCTTATAGGCTGGACCAAGTAGGGTCATCTTGCACCTCTCACTATTCCAACCTGCATAAACCACCCTCCAATCTCACTTACCCTCCTCAGTTGGAAACCTACATTATGGAAACTAGAATGTTTATCACTATTATAGCCTTTTGTCAACCAGACAGCACCTAACAAAGGCTAACTGTGGGCTAAGAAAGGGGTACAATATTGACAAACATATATATCCAAATTACAAGGGGTACAATATTGACAAACATATATATCCAAATTACATGGCCATCAACTGAAGTGAGATCAAATAACAGTCCAAATTCTGATTGAAGAAGGCTGCTATATATGGATAAACCATCTAAGAAGCATTTTTGCAGACCAAAAACTAGAATCTCAATGATTGTTAGAACTGAAATGACTTGCCAAAGTATCAGTTGCATTCAAGGAGTCTTATGTTGTGGAAAAAGACTTCAAGCCTAATAGCTGATGCATAGGCTATATTCACAGCAGGAAACTACATAATGGGAATCAATCACAATCAGAATCCTGATAAGCAGCCCAACCTTGCAATATAGCTGTCCACTGACCCAAATATATAACAAAGATAGGATGCCATGGGAAAAGATTGAAATGAGCCCAAAGAATTAGGCATCCACAAAAGTTGGGTAAGTGCCATGGGTTAGAAAATATATGACTGACATGCAAACGTGGAACAATAATAACCTTTTTTATTTTGGTGATTTTATATGAAAATAGTATTTTAATTTTTATTAGAAATTTAAATTATTTTATAATATATATTTTTTCTCTTATCTTAATCCAAATTCAAATCCTAATCCTAAACCCATCTACAAACTAAACGGACCCTTAAATATATCTTTTACAGTAGTAAAATGATCAAGTTTTTAATCTAGTAAATTCGGTAATGAGTATATGTAGTAAAAAATAATGTTTGACAAGTTGATTGTATTTGAGGGTAGTAGAATGCATTTTAAAATATCATGTGTAGGATGAGCATCTGTGCCAACACTTAATCCACCAATCACAAGAATACATTCCAAGCACATGGATCACCATCTAACGGTTCTCCACAAACATTACTCTCTCTAATCCACGATCAAAAAACTTTGAACCACTATATAAAGACCCACCCCTTGGCCCAAATTCAAATAAACCAGTTTCATTTCTAATTAAAACAAAAAGATAAAAAAAAATGTCAGGACGTGGAAAGGGAGGAAAGGGGTTAGGCAAAGGAGGAGCAAAAAGACACCGTAAAGTCCTACGAGACAACATCCAAGGAATCACTAAACCCGCTATTCGTCGTTTGGCACGTAGAGGTGGAGTGAAGCGTATCAGTGGTTTGATTTACGAGGAGACACGTGGCGTGTTGAAGATCTTTTTGGAGAATGTGATTAGAGATGCTGTTACTTACACTGAGCATGCCAGAAGGAAGACTGTTACTGCTATGGATGTTGTTTATGCGCTCAAGAGACAAGGAAGGACTTTGTATGGGTTTGGTGGTTAGAGGGGGGGGGGGGGGGGGTGTTTGGTTGAAGGATAGTGCTTGGATTTGTGTTTTGTGTTTGGTTATCTGAATGTAAAGATGTTGGTTGTTTACATGTTTGATTTGTGATATTTGATGGAATGAATGGACTTTTGGTTACTATGGATCTGTACTTTTAATTGATTGACTTGTGCTTGTTTGAATGTTATATATGAAATGGTCTTTTTAAACTGCATATCAGTTCAAGTATTAATTGCTTTTGAAATATTATAAGGTTCAAATCAATTGCTAGTAATAAGTAGATTGTTTATGAAATTTCTGTTGGTTGGAATTTTAAATATTTGAGAGTGTCACTTTTGGCTGTTTGGTTATGTGGATGTAAAGATGTTGGTTGTTTAGATGTTTGATTTGTGTTGCAATGAAATGAATCAAGTTTTAGTTATTTAGAATCTATGTTTTTCATTGGTTGGCTTGTGTTTTATCAGCTTAAGTATGTGTTGCTTGGGTTGGGAATGAGATTAAAAGGTTTAAATTAAATAATTAGACGGTTAATAAAATCTGAGTAGGTTAAGGAATTGGGTAAAGCTGATTTGCTTTCGATTTCACATGAGCCCTTTATTTGTTGAAGTATTCAAGCTTGATTTTCCTCAACTACGCAACAAGCTTGGTCATTTTCCTTGGACATTGTGTTTGCAGTTTATTGGCTTGTGAATCATGATTAGGGGTGTTAACGATCCGAGTCGAGTCGAGTTTCAGGATATTCGAGCTCAGCTCGTTTGAGAATTACTCGGCTCGAGCTCGACTCGAGCTCGAATATAGTTTTAAGATTGGGCTCGAGCTCGAAGTCGAATATATTTTCGTTGTTTGAGCTCGAGCTCGATGCTCGTTTATCTATTTAAAACATTTTCAAGTTCAAGATGCTCGTTTGAAGCTCGAGCTCGATAAGCTCATCTTTTAGCTCGTGCTCGACTCGAATAAGATCGATTACGATAATAAAAATAAATAAAAAATAAAACTCATGAATTACACTTTAATATTAGATATCATTCCAATATTATAATTGTGGAAAAACCAAATAAGCATAAACATCTTTATTTTTAGATATACACTTTACCCCTTTTTTGACTTAGAGCTCTAGGTGCAGATGGCGATTGCATGCTCGTCGTCCGAGTTGGCATAGACAACGGCGAGCCGTTGCTCGCCGCCACACCAAACGGCCCTCGCCGTTGCTCGCCGATGGTCACCTCCCTGTGGCCACGGCGAAGGTGAAATCTGACAAAGTAGCAGCTTTATTCATTTGTAAACGTTGTATAACGTTTAAAATAAAAACGTTCATCTTTTTTTTTTTCTTTTTTTTCTTTTTCTTTTTTTTTTTTAACCCCCTAAAACCATTACATACTATCCCTATATATATTACATATTTCACACATTTCATTCCAAAAAACCCAAAACATTTCATTCCAAAAAACCTAACACATTTCATTCCAAAGCAAAAACAATGAGTGAATCATCTTATTCCGAAGTTAGTGACTTTGAAGAGCTACATGAGCTAGAGCTGATTATCCAAGAGTTCGAAAACGAGCAAGAGTTGCAAAATCAAGCAGCCGGTCCTTCACATCACCGTACATACATTCGGCGTGAACGTGATGTTGCTGAAGCACGTCTACGGGCCGACTATTTTGGTGATCAACCAAAATATCTAGAAGACAATTTTCAACGTCGTTACCGTATGAGCCGTAAACTATTCTTAGAAATAGTCGAAGGTATTGAAACATATATTGACACTCATGATCCTCTTCCGGCTCATTTTGATTTCTTTAGACAACGACCCAATGTTGCGGGTGTAATGAGTTTTAGTGTGATTATGAAATGCACATGTGCCCTACGCCAATTGGCGTACGGGATATCACCTGATTCATTAGATGAGTATTTACAAATAGGTGAACATTGTGCACGTGATTGTCTAGATTTTTTTACTATATGCATAATCCATTTGTTTGGGAAGGAGTTTTTAAGAAAACCAACTGAGGACGACGTTCGTAACTTATACCACGCACATAGCATGGTTCGTAAGATTCCGGGAATGTTGGGAAGCATCGATTGTATGCACTGGGAATGGAAGAATTGCCCAAAAGAATGGCAAGGGCAATTTCACAGAGGTGATAAAAAATATCCAACTATAATGCTTGAAGCTGTTGCGTCTTATGATTTGTGGATTTGGCATGCGTTTTTTGGTGTGGCAGGTGCGAATAACGATCTGACCGTTTTATATAATTCTCCTTTATTCGATGACCTGATTGACGATATTGTCCCTCAAGTTCCGTTTGAAGTACACGGACGTACATTTAAAAATGGGTATTATCTAGCAGATGGAATTTACCCACAGTGGGCATCGTTTGTCAAGTCCTTTACTGTTGCAAACAACCCAAAACACGCCGCATGGAAAGCGAAACAAGAAAGTGCGCGAAAAGATATCGAAAGAGCTTTTGGTGTCCTACAAGGACTTTGGCATATTATTGCCCAACCGGCGCGTGCATATACTGTGGGCAAGTTACGGAGAATCATGTACTCGTGCATCATAATGCATAACATGATTTTGAAAGATCAACATTTTCATATATCCGACGCTGCCGAAATATATATTCCGCCGACACCAAATATCCAACAGTCATGGGTCGAACGTTGCGCAACGCAAAGAAGAAAAACCAAAGAACTACATGATAAACGCACACACTCAAGGCTTCAACTATGTCTCATCGAGCATGTTTGGCAACAACAACAATGGGAAGAATTTCAACGAAATAATAATAATTAGGTTCGGTTTTTAGTGTCGTATGTGTTGTATTTTTTTCCCGTATCGTATTTTTTTCCGTATTGTAACTTTTTAATTTGATGAAATAAAATTAGTATGTTTTTTTATTTTTTAGTATTTGTGAAATTAATTTAATTTATATAATGAAATGAATAAAAAATAAGTGTGTAAGAGGTGGGGCCCTAATGGGGAAATTGAGGTTTATTGTTTGGTGAGGGAGGTTTGTTGTGGTTAGTTGAAGTTGAGGTATTTGGTGATGTGCATGGATGGGGCCCGAATGAAGAGGCTAACCTCAACTTTGCACCTAGAGCTTTAAAGTCATTGCTTTTATAGCTTCTCAATTCACTTCCATTTTCTTCATTTAACCGATGTGGGATGAATGTTCTATTTTGTTCCTTTGCATTTTTTTTTCACACGCAAAAGCTTCATAATAATTGCATTAATGTGTTATTAGTATTTATATTTATATATTTATAAATTGTTAGTTTTATTATTTCGTTTAGCTAATGATATATAAAAATTAGTATAATTAACTATTTAATAAACTAAAATGGTTTACGTCATTAAATAGCAACACACTTTTTAATTATATCGTCTTAGCACGTGAATTAAGAAGTGTTTCATATTTTGTTACGAACTTTCACATTTTGTTGCAAACTTTCAAATTATATTCTAACACGCACACACAATACTGTGGAAAACTAGAGGGGAGGGGCGAGTTGAATATTTTGGCGTTTTAAAATCTTAGTTTTGATATTTAATGTGAATTCCTGCAAAGATAGTATGTATAAAGATGATCGCAAGACAATAAGTAAATAAAGGAAATATCAAACCGCAAGATAGGGATTACAGTGATTCGATAACGAAGCTCGTTCCTCACCGTACTCCACTTCACCAGTTTCCGACTCGAGTGTTCACTTCACTATATCAATAAGCTCCCATACTTGGCGGAGAAAACCGTACAACGTCGCTTACATTTTTTACCGATACTAAGTTAATATCGAGTCCTAATCGAGGTAGAACCAACCTTTTTCACTAAGTATAGTAATAAAATACTAGCCAACTCTTTATTTTTGTGTATGATGGTGTTTATAAACTTTAAAGTGGAGTAGGTGAAATATGATAACACAACAATTTTGCAAGTACAAAAACTAATAACTATAATACATAATACTTTTAAGATATTCTTTGTGTTATTCCTTTGCTAGAAAGATGGGTTAGTAATATGGATAACTTGAATGTATATAAAACAAGATAATGATCAAATAGATGTGTATGAATGTACGGATGTAAAAGATAACGTTGAAAAGTTGATTGCAATCGGTGAGAAAAATGTTATGCAAAAGGGCGACTTGAATAGGTAAACTTGGTTGTGATTTCGTAGGGTACGAATCACCAAGAGGTACAGATCTCTTAAGAGAGCCGTCCTCAGCTAGATCCGTCGCCTCTTTTGAGGCTGATTTTCGTAGCCATTTTGCATGGTCATTTGTGTTTTCTTTGACATCTTTCTTCTTTAATGATAACTTGAAAAATGACTCAACTAAAGTAATAATATTCGTACCATAATTTCATTTTACTTAAACTCCAAAAATGGCTAATTATGAATTTCATTCTAAAACACTTTAGATGCTTACTATTTTGGTCTTTGATTATTACCAAAGTAGCTAATCCCTATTTTAATGTAAAATTGCATTTGAATTTATTCCCAATATGGAAGATTTCTTTTATATGGTCAAAAATTAATAAGACATTTTATTAAAATGAAAGTAGTATGTTTGAATAAAGTGTAAGTAAACTTTCGTGATATTAAATATGCAAGGTTTTATAACATGGTGCAAAAGTTTAACGCAAAAACTTTTTTTTGATCATTATGCAAGTTTAAGGGATTCATATTCATACCTTAAGTGATTATTAAGATAACTTAAGTCTAAAACTTGTTTGTTTTAATTTGTACTTAATGCGTTTTCATATTTGTTATTAACAAAAAACATAAAAACCATTAAATAGAAATAAGTTTTTTATCCAATTATTTGTATTAACAAATACCTTTTTTTTATAGAATTTTTACTCAAAACATTTTTGAAAAACTCAACAAATACGTGATTTCTTTACATGATTTTGGCAAGTAGTGTTTCAAGATAGATATACACTACACACTTCACTTTACTATTTACTTATTTCCTTTAACTCTTATTCACCCGATCAAAAAACATCCATTTCAAACCTTAACCCAAAATCAGCATATTGTGAGTGCCTATTAGAACAAATTAAAAAGTTTATAATAAAATGTGAAACACTTTTTAGTTTATGTACTAAGGTGGCGCATTAGATAACATACGTTGCTATTTTATAACTTAACCCTAATTATAATATTGATGTCACAGCTCTTTTAACATCCCACAAAAACCATTTCAAAACTTGATACTATTTTGAGTTTTGACCCATCAATATGAGTTCACCCATTGCTAGCCAAACATAGACCGTTATATCCAGATCGAAAGAAAGAAGGGGTATTCTGGGTGAAATGGTCTCTACATGGGTGGCCCAAAATTGACGGGTCATAATTGTTTATTGAGCCGAAGTTATATCTTTCTAACTGAAGTCTCTTGATATACAGGCTTATCTGGGTTCGACACTCTACTTCTTTTCTTCCAAAAGAGACCCACAAATGCAATAAGCACAGGTTATGAACACAAGGGTCAAAGTGTCGAACCACGGGGAAGTTAGTACGTGAAAAAACTTTACTTAAGGTAAATATAATTTGCATTAATAGACGATTATGACCTACCAATTTCATTGCACCCATATAGCAAATGAAGACCGTTATATTTGGATTAATCGAACGAAACAAATGGGTATTCCGGATAAAGCAGTCTATACATTGTTATATGGGTGATCCAAAATTGATCAGTTGACATACTAGCTTCTCTTGGTTCCACACTCTACTTCTCTTGGACCAAAGGAGTCTTGTTGATCATCGATCTTAGACTTTAAAGTGAATTATATAGAACAAAGCAATAAAATACCCTCATGTGAGAAGATTTGTAACCATTGCACTCTGTAAGATGGCCATTGTGAACTTACTCCCAGGGGACTATTTCAGACTGTAAATTAGTGTAGGCTTCACATTCTATTGAGGAGCTGTGTCCTCCATTAGTAATCAAGTTTAACCTAATAGGCTACCAAGAATCAAATTATATGTATGATGAACGATAATTGAAGTCCCATTGATACCAGAAATTTGAGTTCTTTTACATTTTGTGAGGATCATTGAGAACACTCATTGGACTGTGCTACTATTGACTTCATATATTTGACATTTTTCATTTAATTTGGAGAGTTTATGCCATTTTTTAATGTGCTTGGAAAAATATTGTCAAGCTATATATCATACATGTAATTTTATGCTTTTGCCTTATAATCAAATTTGTTTTTATATAATACGTGAAAGTTTCTTCTTACTATTTTGCAACAAAATGTTCATGTTCTTAAGCACCCCAGTTTTCTTTTACTACAGGATGACGATTCACACAATCACACATATTGCCTGTTCTTCTGCGTTTTGATGTTCAACCACAAGTGGATGTTGAGCTTTGTTACTAGATGAATGATCATTATGTAGTATGCATATTAAAGTCAATAAACAGAAATTTAGCATTGTTTCTGACGCTTATATTTTAAATGGTTCGATTTGGGTTTGCATTTTTATCTGTAATAGGCCAAATGTTTGAGCGGGTCAAGCAGGTGGGAACTGGGAAATCACCTGTAATGCATGCAAATACATAAGACATACTTGATGAAAAGTTGGGTTTTTGTTGTAAGGACATAATTTTGTTAGCCTGACCCGTTCTAAAAGATAGCCTCTTGTGACATGTTACCCAACTCGCCGACTTGCCCATTTTGCCACCCGTAATAAACATAGTATCTATTTCCAGCAGTCTCATTTGTCTATTGATTTATATATCAGCAAGGTTTCAGATGTAATGCCTCAAGGTGAACTTGTATTTGGAACTCTATTTTTACAGCTATGCTTACACTAGTGATTCTAAATGCACAAAAAGTGGTTGTTTCTGTAGCTCTTGTTAACCTATAGTTAATATGTTTGGCAAAGTATGAGAGGCGAGACTGATGTTTAGTAATATGGCGGAATGTGATCGGGACGTTGTCTTATGGAATATGATTGATGAAAGTTATGTGGATACCAGGCTACAAGAGAAAGCGTTACACCTTCTATCAGATTTTCATTTAAGTGAGTTAGCATACAGGACACAAACAGTTTGCGTTGCGTTCTAAATGTGTTTAAAGGATCTTTATGGACTAAAAATTCATGTGCAGATGGTGTTTCAAAATCAGTTGGTAATATTTTGCCTAATATAGTCACTCTGGTTTGAATTCCGGAGCATATTTGTATCTCAAATCAATTACCCAAGATTATAAGAAGCTGAGACGGAGCATTAATCATGTATCGTTGATGCTCATGGTTGAGATGAATGTGTACAGGAAGGAGGCTTAGAAGCTAATTATATCTATTCCCCGGCCTGGAAACTTTGGGCTCAATATATCAAGTACATATATTTGTTGCGGATTAAACATATATGACACGGTTGATGATTTGGTAAGATTCGTATACATATATGACACGGTCTGTGTTGCTTTACGGATAAAAGATGAAATTAAACAGGCTTTGCACGAACACGGGTACAGGGAACTAATTGTACTCTATATATGTTAAATAATTGAAGTCTTTATCGTTTACGTTTTGAGTGTTGGAAACAAACACTTCTGGCAGAAAGAAATCTATTACTATTCATTACCAACCATTTGCACATAAAAGAAATTTCTAAAGAACAATTAATGTAACTACTGGAACAATCAAAGAATTGATATTTATAAATCATCTAAAAATGAATGTGTGATTACAAAGTTGGTAATAAATGAAAGAAGCAAAATGTTATCAACATCGCATGTTACTGCATCTTTTGAGTTGCTTGTTAGCAGGCTTGATGTGATGATTTTGTGATGGGAGTTCATGAAGCCGCAACACTTGTATCTTTCTCTTCTTCTTCATGAATTCAACTTCCTCATAACTCCTCTTCAGCTTTCTCTTTGACGCCTCTAATTTCTTTTCAATAACAGTGCTTGTTGGACCCTTTTGATCCCCTGTTTTCACATCAAAATCCCTCGGTTTACAACGTTGATCACAAGTGACAGAACTCGGTTGACTTTTTGCTCTTTCAGAAACTGGTTTTGCAATGCTTGATTTGTTCTTTAGTGATTTATCGACCATAACCTTCCATGCTTTGATGAGTTTCATGGCAGTCTCGCTAATATCTTTTGATACGTGCTTTCTAAGAAGTGAAACAGTTTTTCCTATCCCGGTTTTTTCCAAACTTTCCATAGATATCTCCATGTTTTGTAGCTTCTTTAAAGAGTCGCGCAATATTAATTCATCATCGATACCCTTGTCGATAACCCCTTTGATCCTCAGAACTTCATCAATCAGATTAGTACTATTTTCAACTTTCAGATCAGGAGTGGGACCCTTAGCGATATTATCTTTTTCTGAATCAGTTGCTGCCTTTTTAAATTTAATCCTCACTTTCAATGATCGTTGTGGTTTGCTTGTCGGCATGTCTTGCTTCTGCTCTTCTTGATAAACAAGACCTGTGTCTTCATTAGCAGCCACATCATGTCTCCATTCTCTATTTTCTTGATCATCTTGGCTTTCAGTAGTACTTGCATTAATGCACTGGAGTTTGTTACGGTTAATCATGTCACGCGGGTACCTGTACAACAACTCGGCAATGTTGTCTCTCTGAGTTCGAAAATCATCAAGGCGATCAGCTGCAGCAAACCTTATGGCCATCTTAATGAAGTCGAATATATCGACATTCGTAACGTGCAAGAAATTTCTCAAGTTATCCAGCAGTAAGTTAGACATGGATTCTTCCATCGAACTAAATAATGTTTCCTTGAAAGATTTATGATTTCGATAATACCCACAAATCAAGAAGCTGAATTTGTTATAAAAGTTGATCGAAGAAACTTGGGATACAAGGTTATGAATTTGTTTTTTGTGAGGGTGAATAATAGGATAACAAGCCATTAAATAGATATTCGTAATTAGGTCATATCATATCTAAGTCGGTTAACAGAATTCGATGTAACCATTGTTTTTCATTAATTGATATCTAGTTCGATGTTTATTTTCAGGACGCGTTTTAACGGTCATTATTAGTTTTTTGTTAAAGCAAGAAAATTTTACTAAGAAAAAAATTAAATTAAGGATTGAACTTTCTATGTTTTATCTAATAGTCTTTCAACGAGGTGCTTTTCTTTTATCGAAATTACTAGTTTTAATACCCGTGCACGCGCGATATTTTTTCTAAAATTTTAAATATTGTACTTTTTTATTTATTAAAAAAAATTAACTTATTTTATTATTATTTTTTTTTATTATTTTTTTTTCCTTTTTTCTGTTATACTCCACTTGGTTATTGATAGGAGAAAAGTTAGCAAAAGAACAAAGCATATTGCCACTGTATTCATTTTGTTTATGTAGAAACCACAAGTATTACTTTGAGAATGGGAGTTGAATGAAGGTAGAAATTAATGATAATCTAGAAACCAAATAAGGCATGGCACGAAATTGGAAATGGGTAAAAATGAGTTGGACGGGTCAAACAAAACCGATATTTTTTAGTAAGAGAATATATTGTAAATTATTATAACTAAGGTTGTGAAATTTGTGTATACAATGTACTTGATAAGTATCTCTTGTCGATAAAAAAAGTTATACATGTCAGCCCTAGAAGCTTCGGCTGCTACTTTTGCAACTTTCTCCCCTTGCTTCTCTTTGATTGAGATTAAGAGACAGTCCAATCCCCTAAAACGTAAATTTAAAAGTAATGATTAAAATTTGAAGCATGTGTTGGAAGCCAGATTTGTGAAATAGAAAAAAATAATTATTTGTTAGATGCCCATTACCAAATAGATGTTGTGCACAGAAGAAAGAGAAAGTTCCTTACCCATGAGTATTGAGCGAGAATTGAATATCATTATTCAATCAATCGCTCCTTAACACTGAACTAGTGACAATAGCATGCAAACAATATAGATTTAAAAAAAAGACACATAGAATTGCGTGCTTGCATGACATGAATAGAAGTTTCTCTGTGAAACTTAGATGTATTTTTTGACATAGCCCACACCTAACTAAAGCAAACTCAGTAGCGATGTAACTGATCAGATATAAGAGTTAAACATTTCACGAGGCGGTAAACCATAAAATATGTAAAATAAAGTTACAGAATAAAAAGCTAAAAGCGTATACGTTATTACCCTCTCCAAAGCACAACAAACTTTGGTAACTCATCCAAGATCAAAGCCTCATCAAGTGACCTACAAATGAAAAAGAGCATGTTATGGTTATTGTTATATGTAAAAATTATTGAAAGTCTTAGGATCAAGTTTTTCGACATGATATAAAGTAACTATTTGTTCAATGAGGAAGTGAGAAATTTTTCACAAAATGTACCTTTCTAGATATGTTTCATACAACCAGTTGCTATCTGTATTGGCTTTGTTGCATATGACCCTTAAGTGCCATCCAATTATATCACCTCTATGCCGTTAGGGCCGACTATTCTCCTATCACCTTCAAACCATTTGACTTGCCCTTGAATATCCCATTCAACAACTATTTATTTCTAGTTATACTTCACATTATCTAAAATCTTGAAATAACATGATCAACCAAACCACTCTTCACATGTGTGATAGTATTATAAACAACAAACTTAAGAATGAGAAGGGTCCTTGGGCTCTTAACACTCATTTGGTTTATGTGGCTTTTAATTCGTTGGACCCATTTACTTATACAACATGTATCAACCCATTTCAAAGAAAATGGGTAAAGTTTCCACCTCTATATAAAGTTTAAAGATATTTAACAAAATATATGAAGAAATGTCGCCACAAAACAATCTCAAAATCTCATACATGCTTCAATACTTAATAAATTCAGGATAAGCTTCATCATCACTATTCAAAGTTGGTTTTACTTTAGGGGGAACAATCATTTTACAAACATTCACTAAGTCATAGCGATACCGTAGTTGGCCACCAATTTCAGAAGGCATAGTAAACCAACTTTTCGTTGTAGTTATGCAACTATAATCATTGAGCCTAAAATCATTCACAGTTGCCTAAAAAAAGTAATGTCAACTCATTCAAATTATTAAACCAAATAATACCTACCTAATCTATGTTAGGATGGTTAGTTAAGTTACTGTACATTATAGAACATAGATTATCCTGAAACTCGACTCGACTCGAGCTGAGCTGAGCTCGAATATCCTGAAACTCGACTCGACTCGGATCATTAACACCCCTAATCATGATTCACAAGCCAATAAACTGCAAACACAATGTCCAAGGAAAATGACCAAGCTTGTTGCGTAGTTGAGGAAAATCAAGCTTGAATACTTCAACAAATAAAGGGCTCATGTGAAATCGAAAGCAAATCAGCTTTACCCAATTCCTTAACCTACTCAGATTTTATTAACCGTCTAATTATTTAATTTAAACCTTTTAATCTCATTCCCAACCCAAGCAACACATACTTAAGCTGATAAAACACAAGCCAACCAATGAAAAACATAGATTCTAAATAACTAAAACTTGATTCATTTCATTGCAACACAAATCAAACATCTAAACAACCAACATCTTTACATCCACATAACCAAACAGCTAAAAGTGACACTCTCAAATATTTAAAATTCCAACCAACAGAAATTTCATAAACAATCTACTTATTACTAGCAATTGATTTGAACCTTATAATATTTCAAAAGCAATTAATACTTGAACTGATATGCAGTTTAAAAAGACCATTTCATATATAACATTCAAACAAGCACAAGTCAATCAATTAAAAGTACAGATCCATAGTAACCAAAAGTCCATTCATTCCATCAAATATCACAAATCAAACATGTAAACAACCAACATCTTTACATTCAGATAACCAAACACAAAACACAAATCCAAGCACTATCCTTCAACCAAACACCCCCCCCCCCCCCTCTAACCACCAAACCCATACAAAGTCCTTCCTTGTCTCTTGAGCGCATAAACAACACCCATAGCAGTAACAGTCTTCCTTCTGGCGTGCTCAGTGTAAGTAACATCATCTCTAATCACATTCTCCAAAAAGATCTTCAACACGCCACGTGTCTCCTCGTAAATCAAACCACTGATACGCTTCACTCCACCTCTACGTGCCAAACGACGAATAGCGGGTTTAGTGATTCCTTGGATGTTGTCACGGAGTACTTTACGGTGTCGTTTTGCTCCTCCTTTCCCTAACCCTTTTCCTCCCTTTCCATGTCCTGACATTTTCTTTTATCTTTTTGTTTTAATTAGAAATGATATTTTGATTTTTTTGAATTTTGAGGTCAAGGGTGGGTGGGTCTTTATAAAGGTGGTTGAAAGTTTTTTGATCGTTGGATCAGAGAGGGTAATGTTTGTGGAGAACCGTCAGATGGTGATCCGTGTGCTTGGTAGCTATTCTTGTGATTGGTGGGTTAAGTGTTGTCATGGATTGTCATCCTAGACATGATATTTAAAAATGCATTCTACTACGAGTACTATCCTCAAATACAATCAACTTGTCAAACATGATTTTTTACCAAACTAGAACGGGGCGCAATGCGGCGACGGATACCGTGTGATTATATTTTGCGTTATTTGGTTACACGTTTAGTTGTCTTCATACTTTATAAGTAAAGATATTATAGATGCTTAAGCCAAATAATTTTAGTTTGAACAATCAACCGCTTCCTAACCAACTTGCTTCATAACAAATTAATTTTGAAATCCTTCCATAATAAGCAAAAAAAAAATCTGAATTTTAAGACTTTCTAATTATAGAATAGTCCTAAAATACATTATAATATAGTATAGATATACTGATTACTGAATTTTCTAGATTAAAAACTTATCATTTTACTACTGTAAAAAGATATGAAAAATCATTTATAGGCCTAAGTAATGAACCTAAGAATAGAATTACAAATATGATTGGTGTAATTCAAAATTGATTGGTGAATATGAGTGTTGGCACGGATGCTCATCTTACACATGATATTTTAAAACAAGTAAAGTTGTGTTTATATCTTTAAACAAATGTAAAGCTTTTCAAAGAACTAAAACAAGCAAAGTTAGGATCATCACAAGTAAAGCTTTTCAAAGTATGAAACAAGTAAAGTTAGAATTGTTATTCACATGAAAAGCTTTTCAAAGAATCAAACATATAAAGTTGTGTTTATATCTTTAAGCAAACGTAAAGTTTTTAAAAGGATATTCAAGCTAAAAAGGATTTAAAAAGCGGTAAACTATTCAACCCCTTTCTAGTTTTCCACAATTGGCATCAGGAGCTACGTTACTCAAGATCTTTAAAATAGAATGTATTTTAAAACTTGGATCAATCCATGGATTTTGAAAATCTCAAAAGAAGGGCAACCTATTCAAAACCCACCGCTATTTGAATAAGAAAACTTACTTGAATGGAAAAGTTATTTTGAAAACTATGTGAAATCAATTGATCAAGATCTTTGGCATATTATTTCTTTTGGTGATTTCAAATCAAAGAAAACAAGTTTTTGAAAACCAATATCTTAAACTTGATAAAAATACTAAAGCTAAAACAATGGTTTATAAAGCTTTAGTACCAAATATGAAAGAATGTATTTTTGTCAAACGGCTAATGATATTTGGAAAAATATGTTAAACTTTCATCAAGAAATATGTCGAGTCAAAGATGATCAATTTGATCTCACATATGAATTAGAAGTCTTAGAAATATTAATAAATAGACATTTAGTTGAGATAAATACATGTACTACTAGTTTAAATATTTTAAA
The DNA here is from genome assembly GCA_030686995.1 of Artemisia argyi. NCBI lineage: Eukaryota > Viridiplantae > Streptophyta > Magnoliopsida > Asterales > Asteraceae > Artemisia > Artemisia argyi. Next base: position 74,302,361 of record CM060706.1, read on the forward strand.
TGAAGGTGTAAGTGAAGATGATTACTCATGTCGAGCTCTTAGTGGACTTGCTTACGATTCATGGAATAACACGGATGAAGATGAAGCCAACCATCCGGTTTGTGAGTCTCTACTAGATAAAACATCAAGCAAGGTACATTTTGAAACCAAACACTTTTTGCTTTGACAAATTTATCCTAGAGTTTTCAAAACTAGAAAATGAGTCTAAACGTTTATGCAACATGAACCTAAAAACTATCTTCAAGAATGAGTCTTCAAAATCTTTTAAGAATATCTTTGAAAAGGAAATCTTGTTAGAAGATAAAATGTCTAGAATTGAGAGTAATGTTGAAATTGATCTAGAATATAAATTTTGTCTAGATTACAAACATAAGATTAAAAAGCAAAATGAGAAAGAAAAAATATTAGTTAAATTTGATGAAAGCTCAAAATCTCTTGAAAAGATTGTTGAGGAGTCAAAGGTTGTTTAAAGATAAAACCGGATTAGGATTTAACTCAAAAGCACCATCAACTAGTAAAACAAAACAAGTAAAATTTGTCAAACCTAGAAGAGAGATTTAGAGATGATTCAATCTCTAATAGAAACTCATGATAAAAGGATTAAGATTATCATGCTCTATGTTTTTATATGATTATCTAACCTTCTTGGATGCATGAGTTATTGAGTTTCAAAGCGTGTCGTCAAACCAAGATTTTACGCGTAGTGTTTATCCTCTTGATAGCATCTCTATGCAATTTAAAAGGTACGCATTACTCCAACTTGACTTTGATTGTCTCTTGTTTCTAGGATTATGTGTTGGAATATGTGTTATTAGTAATACTCTAAAGTGTTTACTTGCTTTTAGTAATAACTAAGATTAGATTATATGCAACAAGGAATTTCGCCATTAGTACTAGTAGGAGATATAAGGTGTTTTGGTTCTTTAACCATCAAGAGATAAACACGAGAAACTCTTGAGTGAGTCTCACTCAACTCTTGCTTACAAGTGAGCTAACTAAGAATTTCCTAAGTGTTAAAATGTCTAACACTTTTGTGATGCTTGCAAAACAAACCTTTGTTAAACAGCATTCTCAAACACCATACTTTGAGTCTTAAATTGTGTTTTTCTTCAATCACTCCTTTATGATAATCTCACATAAAACACACAAGGTGAAATAAATCACATTAGCATACATTAGGATGTGTGAAAGAAAATGAGTTTTTAACATCTAGGATTTACTCATCAAATGTGACACTTAGTCTCATGATGTTGTATCTCTTGGACTTTCTCAAAACAAATAAGAGTTCATAGTGTCTTAAGTAAGAAAACCCAAAGAGTCGAGAAGTCGTTGAATATAACATTTAACGAGTGATCTCCTCCTTCTAAGATATCATCTTTGGTAGATGATAACTTAGTCGAAAGTCCAATGATGGCAAGACAAGTATGTTGTGAAAAACATTAAGAATAAAAGTACAAAATAACATCTTCTCACCTTGAGTCAAACATTGAATCATGCAAAATTGACATAAGTTATAAAACTTGATTTATAGGTCATAGTTGTGTCTAAACAAATCCAACAAAAACAGTTTTTGGAATTTAGAGTAAAACAACTAGTGAAACAAAAAAGATGTTTCGAAGTAATCATGTGATTATAAATGTCAATATTTGAAAGACTTTTTGATAATAAAAGCAAGCTCCAAAAGCAAGGAATTTTAACTTAAAGACATTCCTAGTTACTCTCTTATTCTAAATGGTTAAGTTATTGATGACTTATCAAGAATGAGATTAGTAAATCCGTAGGTAAAACTAAACGTAGAGAAATGTTCGGAAGACTACTTGTTCTCATAACAATTAGATCCAACATTATGTTTAGCATTTGTCTATGTGCTCGTGTTAAAGAAGATCCTAAAACAACTCTTTAGTTGAGCTTGTTTGGATACATCATTAGGTACTACATAACTAGGATTATGGTATCCCAAAAGAATGGGAATAGAAACCATAGGGCATGCCAAATGGAATTATGTCGGTAATAAGTTGATAAGAAAAGCACAAGTGGTACTTGGACTTTTATACTTATTTACCCAATGATTCTCCATAACACGTAAGGTTCTCAAATTAGTTTTGGATGGAGAAGCACATCAACAAGCTCCACTTGAACAAGAAAATTCGTGTCAACAACGGAATTCATCTTATCAACATTGTTATCCCTTCAACAAAGGAAGCATCGAATTCAGCGACAATCCAATCCATTATGTTCTTAATTGACATATTGTGATCCGTCATCATCGCCTTGGTAAAAATGTTCATTGAGGAACATCTTAACTAAGAAAGTCTTATACGTTAACCATTCTGTCAACGTTTTCACGAAACCTCTTGAATGAGAAGCTTTCATCATCTCTAGACTTAGGTAAAGAATCATAAGACTTAAAACCTTAGCTTTGAACATTAGGATAAAACCACAAAAATCAATAGGAACAAGAACAAATGTCAATAGGGTTTCATCCTTAAACATTTAACACTTAAGTTCACTTGTTCTTTCACCGTCATCTCATCACATTCACCTTATGATATATCTTAGCCCATAAGCTTCACCAAATGAGTAAAACTTCAAGCATCTTCCTCATAACCTTTCATCACTCAGAAAAAACAATTATTTTGAAATGAGAAACCGAGTTATCCTTTATCCTATCAATATCGAGTCATTCATCATTTCCATGCCCTCAAAGAAACCAAGAGTCAATATCATCTTCACCAATAACTCCACCTAGTCATCTTCACAAGAAGATTCCACAATGCAACCAAACAAGTGTGTCATCCCCACTATAACCTAACCTATTAAGATTAAACCACCTTTCATGATACATAAACTTATGTTCACCCTTGTGTCGCTCTTTGTAACAAAAGGCAATTGTCATATCCATACACTCATTAACATATTTGTCTATGTCATCAAAAGTCAAGTGAATTTCATTATGAAATGCGTCTTTTCCACTTTCTAGCAAGTGAAGAACACAAAGAAGATATCCATGCTTCAAGTGTTGTCAAGCAATCACCACCTCATTTCACATATCCACTCTCGGTTGTCAACCATACTTTATCACCGTTCACCACATTGTTAAAACAAATGAAAAACGTCATTGAAACATCACTTGCATTATAAAACGTTTTTTAGCATCAAAATGAGTCAAGATAATCGCACCTCCACATTGTTTTCTTGTAGGTACAAATTAGAACATACACATTACAATAGTCGTTTACTTAGACTAAAATGTGAAATTTTGATTTTCTAGGAATCATCATGCCTCCTCTAACCCACTACGACCACAAGGACACCATTAAGTACCTACTCTAAAACCACAAAACCAAAGGTCTTACTCAAACTCAAATCGATGTTTTCAAAGCCTTAGAAAAACCATACGTCCATGAGGGTAGAACCATTGATCCATCCTTCTTAGAAGGTACAGACCTCTACACGGAACTTTCCACAATCAACTTTGAGTGTCTCTTAGAGATAAATGAGCCTACGTGTCCTAGGTTTATTTTAGAATTCTATACATCCGTCACTCTCTCCACGGATGAGTATGGTCGCATGTCTATTAACTTCATTGCTAGTAGTCATCAAGACTCCTTCTCTCTCGAAGAATTTGCTCAAACCCTAGGTGTTCCAAACCGTGGTATTTGCATCTACTCAAACAAGCATTCCCTCTCAACTCTTGACACACTCATTAACCGAGTCCATCCCTATGATACTCCTCTTGTGTCCAAGGATGAACTCCGTGACCACCTCTTCATTGGGACCACCAACACTAGGAGAACTAGAACCGGAAATGAGGTCATCAAGGACCCATATGAAATGGAACTCAATGAACTCAAGCCCCAATTCAAGAAATGGGAGGAAGTCCTTAGAGCCAATGTCATTAGAACCATAGGAAACCGTGATCACATCAATGTTTGTCTTTGCTACATGCTCTACTCCTTCTTCATTAGGCAACCCTTCAACCTTGCCTACTTCATGACCAAGAGAATGGCCGACATTCCCGTGCAAGGCACAACGGCTAAGCCGTATGGAATGCTTTTGACCCGTCTCTTTGGGTTCATCTCTCCCATTCCATCAACTCCTAGAGGTCTTCACCTAGACTACTCTAGCATTCCACACACCTTTGCCCCATTAAGTGATAGGAGAGTCTACAAAGCCCAAGAAAAACATTTTCCAACTCTAGGCTTTGCCCAACTTTAGGCTCCCACCTCTAGAATACATTTTCCAACTTTCGGATATTCCAAATGAGTAGGCGGAGTTCAAGCAAACAAAGGGGATGTTCAAAAACATCGAGAGATTTCTTGAAATGCTCAAGAAGAAGATTGACCGTCTATGAGAGCGGGTGTGTAGGAGTATTTGGCACTAGGTGCTATTTGAACAATTTGGTCGTCTAAACATTATGTGCTATGTATTTGTGTGTTGGTAGGATATTTGGTACTATTTGGAACTTGTAGGAACTAACAATGACGCAGGAAGACAACATTTGGCATGTTGTTAAATTTTCAAGTTTATGATAAATTCACTAAGTATAGTGAAATTCGCTAGCCCCCGGTCAAAGTCCAATGGTATGCGTCTTTACAAGTCCAATTTTTGCATTTCCTAACCAGATATGAATTATATTTTTGTTTTTAGAAGTTTTCGAAAAATTTGAAAATCGTCTCGCAGGTCAAAAATGCGGACTGCCAAGTTTTTCAGGTCTGGCGGATCTGGCGGTACCCAAAATTGGGTTCCGCTAGTGTAATTTCTAGGCAATCCAGAAATGGCCCAACGGACCAGACGGAACCCAAAACAGGGTTTCGCCTGTGTACCGTGAGGGTTCCGCAGTCACCTGCAGAAAATTTTTATCATTTTTCTTAAGTTCAAAACTTGTAAAGTGTCAAACCATTATCCTAAGTGAGAAACATCTTCCATCAACTCCAATAACCATATTAGAACAACTGTCACTCACTAAAACAATTAAGAAGCCACTTCCCTCCAAAAATTCAAATTCAAACATAACTAACCCAAGGAACCCTTTTAAAGGATCCTTCAAACCATTAAAACATTTTCAACCAAATCACATCCCATGATCACAAAGCATTGAGTGCATTTGTTGATCTTTCACTCCACCTAATTCCATTGGATTGACATCAAATCATTTCAAACTTCAATCTTGGTATAGAACACATCAAATCCAAACACTCATTCACACAATTCTTTTTAAATTTGATCACTTTAGAATACCCCAAAACTCACACCAACACCATTACCTCTCTCAATCTCAAAACTCTTGCAAACCAAAGATTTGAGATGACTCAATCAAAACACCTCATCCGAATCATCAAGCTAAAACCACTAGGATTAGTGTTAAACCTTGTTGCTTCAACAAAACCATCAAATCAAGCTCATCACTTGACATTTCTTCACCTATCCAAGACTTCCTTAACCTTACTACCTCAACACCATATTCAATACCTTGCAACATCAACATGACCACTATTCAAGATTTCCTCAAATCTTGCTACTCCAACATCCTCTCCCAAAAATGGCAATACAAACATATACACTTTTCAACCATCAAAAACTTTTTCAACCATCGATCACCAACATTTACATCAATGGAACTTTTTCCATACATCACCAACATCACCACATCCACTATTGGAAACTTTCAAAAACCTTCATGGTAATCCTTCCGGAAAACCAAGCCTTCATCACTTTGTTCAACTACCACCACCACATGAACCTTCCCAACACTTTGAATCTCTATTTTCTTCGTATAAGAAAATAGAATCATCTCAATGATCTTCCATCAAGACCAACAAAACCACCACCTTTCACAAATGAAAAACCACGGTCATTGCTTGACCAAAATGAGTCTTTTGACCACAACCAAACACCACAACAATAATATCACCACCCAAAACCATTGTTGTCTCACCTTATCTACAAAGACATCCATGATCCTCTAAACAATGAAATGAGGTTTATCCTAAACCACATTGTGGAACGTCTCAAGTTTAGAGTCTCCAAAATGAAACAAAACCGTTTCTTTTGGAAAATGTTGCTCATTAAAACCAACAAACCAAGTTTAGAGCACCAACACCACCTCAAGTTTAGAGTCTCCAAAATGAAACAAAACCATTTCTTTTGGAAAATGTTTCACCATTTAAACAAACAAACCAAAACCGTGTCATCCCCACAACATTCAAAATGAAACCCGATACATCCTCCACCACCTACTCTTATTCTCAAACAACCTTACCCTTGTTTTGGAAAAATGTTTCTCATTAAGGAAAGTGATGGTTTCCTTTTTATAGATGTAGGATTTTTATATTCTGAGTTTCTTTTTATTTGGTCTTTTATTTTTAGAAGTAGGATGTTATTCACATCATTTCTCGTCTTTGACTTCCTAAAAGTCAAATTTTACATGAAATTAATTTTATCCAACTATGAGATATGCTTTGGTTGTTGACCATTTAAAGTATTGTGATTGCACTATACCTTGTTATGGTAACTTGTATATCTTGTGTTTTAGAAACAAACTTTCTTTTTGTAGGATCATTTTCCATGTTTTCTTTCCTTGATACTCCATTTAGGGGAGTAATATTCAAGGGGGAGCATGAGTATTGCATTATTCCGCTTCACAACTCCTAGTTGTGTTTTAGACATGAAATGCTTTCATGACTTGTCTCGTGTGGCAACTAACCTTTTTTCTTGTAGGTTCAAAATCCATGTCTCCTCTCTTGGCACTCCATTTAGGGGGAGTATTGTCCAAGGGGGAGCAAGTGCATACTTCCGCTTCACTACTCTTCTTTTTGTTTCGACAAAAAGGGGGAGAATTTATATTAAACTTGTTATCATATTTATACTTTCGCTTCGCTAACTCTTAGCAAAAACAAGTTTTAATACTAACTTTATAAGACTTAACACTAAATCTTTATGGCTTACTTTTAAATAAAGTTTATGTTTTGTCATCAACAAAAAGGGGGAGATTGTTAATACAAATATCGCCTAAAAACGTTATTTATATTTTACGATCTTTGCTAAGTTTTGTTAATGACAAAATATGAACTTTAGCTAAATAGTAAATCATCACTTTAGTGTTTAAGTCTTGTTTAACTAATGTTTACATTTCCTTTTAAACAAAACATTGTTTTTATTTCTTAAAATAGTAAGAGTCTTGTCACATCACATTTATTTCTTAAAATAGTAATGTCACATCACATTTAGGGCAAGCTTTGTCAATATACATTTATGGTAAGAAAGAGTGTTTGACTAACCATATGTTTGCTTGCAAGTCTTGTGTTTGACTAGGTGTAATGAGATGTGACCTTGTTTGGTTTGAAAGATTTATTGCAAAAACCAACTGCAGCCCTGACGGAACCCTGGGGGTACACGGGCGGAACCCATCTGAGGGTTCCACCTGATCCGCCAGACCTGCAGAATGGTTTGCTATAAATACCAAACCATTTGTTAGTTTTGAGTCACCCCTTTAGGACATATTTTCACATACTCTCTCAACTAACTCAGTAACATTTGACTTGTGTGATTCTCTTATGTAGCAAGGGACTTCACAAGATCATTCAAGAAGTTACAAGCTTCAACTCTAAAGTTGCAAGTCTTGTTAGCTTGGTCATGTATAAGCTTTGGTAGTTTATACTTCATTTGTGTCGTGTATGTAGAAGTGATTGGTTAGTATTTTAGGCCTCAAAATACGTAGTATGTCGGGAGTTGTTGTACCCTTGTAAAAGAACTAACGGGGAGTAGTTGTACCCTTGGAAAAGAACTCGACATCTAGCTTTGTGTCGGTAAAAGTGTAAGCGACGAACGGGAGTGGTTGAACCCATGTAAAAGAACTCGACATCTAGCTTTGTGTCGGTAAAAGTGTAAGCGACGAACGGGAGTGGTTGAACCCATGTAAAAGAACTCGACATCTAGCTTAGTGTCGGTAAAAGTGTAAGCGAAGAATGGGAGTGGTTGTACCCTTGTAAAAGAACTCGACATCTAGCTTAGTGTCGGTAAAAGTGTAAGCGACGTTGTAAAGGTTTTCTCCGCCAGTGAAAGGAGCTTGTTGATTAGTGCTTATAACTCTCGATTTGGAAACTCGGGGCGTGGATGTAGGGCAAGGAAAAAGAGTCCTTGTAGCCGAACCACGATAAACAATCGTGTTGTGGTTTGATCGTTTCTTTCTTTATATTTGCTTATTACATGTTGTCTTTTAGTTAGAATTGCTAATCACATATAAAGCTTTCCAAAAGAATTAAAACAAGTAAAGTTGTGTTTATATCTTTAAACAAATGTAAAGCTTTTCAAAGAACTAAAACAAGCAAAGTTAGGATCATCACAAGTAAAGCTTTTCAAAGTATGAAACAAGTAAAGTTATAATTGTTATTCACATGAAAAGCTTTTCAAAGATTCAAACATATAAAGTTGTGTTTATATCTTTAAGCAAACGTAAAGTTTTTAAAAGGATATTCAAGCTAAAAAGGATTTAAAAAGCGGTAAACTATTCAACCCCCCTTCTAGTTGTCCACAACATCTTTTTATATTTTGCTCAAACAACATATATTTCATTCCTCATTATCCAAATGGATTCCAAAACGTTTTTTTTCACCAACTCAGAAGAAGGACAAGAAGTTGTTAATCGGGACTTGAATATTATTAGAAGAGCGGTGATGACGAGCAAATCAACTGATGAGGAACATCGTAACGTGAGATCATTATGATGTTCAGGATCATTTAGTCACTACCTATTTTAGTGTGAACCCAATGTGCTATGCATATACATTCCGGAAGAGGTTCCGAATGAGTCGTCGCGTTTTCACATGGATAGTTCGGGTGGTAAAGCATCTCATCCTACACATGATATTTGAAAATGCAGTCTACAATCAACTTGTCAAACATGATTTTTATTGCATATACGATTACTGGTTTTTACGAGATTAAAAACTTGTCATTTTACTACTGTGAAAGATATATTTAGTCAAAAGTCGCGTTTTATGTTCGTGAACGTCCGATTATGTGTTCATTAACGTTCATTCATGTTCATTTATTTATTTATTTATTTATGTTCGTATATCATATTTTGTAATTGTATAATTTTAAAATTAGTTTGTTTAAACAAAACAACACTTATAAAACAATATATTGTGCATAATTTAATAAAGTTTATGATTGTTTGTTGGTATGTGTTAATTCACATACCTTTAACATACCTAAAGCAGACCCAAAAAAGACCAAACACCATAAAATTGCCAAATATATGTTTGTTTTTGTATTTGTGCATGTGCAGGTACGGATATGAAAAAAATGACAAAAAAATCAATGCAAAATCGACAAACCCGAGCACGAGATATGGAAAGAGGATGAAAAGCCAAGGCCGGGGAAGAATTTTACAAGAAATGAATCACAATTATGCTCAATTTGTCAAAATCAGCCCTTATATCAAATTACATTGCAAAAATGGTCCTTGATAAACATTTGCATTTCTAGTCCATTTGTTGCATGAATGGTCCTTATCCTTAACCTTGTTATCTATCTAACCGGATTATTAAAACCAAATCACAAATCCAATCCAAGACACAACACAAGCCCAAGTCCATCATCCATTTAAATAAAACCCGAGACCAACACCCTTATTATACCTGGATCCTCCCTTTTTAATAAAACCCTAAGTCAAACAATTAAATCCCAGTCAAACCAAACTACAATACGCGTACTTTTATTGTTACCATTTAAACTTTTTTTTATTTTCTTTTTTTTTGAACGGTTATGAATATATAAAATATAAAAAGCTTCTAGCAAGGAACTAGAAACCAAAGAGTACAAACAAAATAATCTAGATAAGAAACAAAAACAACACTATCTAGACACTACCCGAGACTTTAACTGCGAGGCCTAGAAAAAGGATGGAAAAAACTCCTGCCAATTACAGAGAACCGAGACAAGAGAAAAATCCCCACCCACGAAGGCCAAGCCACCAGTTTTCACTCCGGGGTGTTTTTGATGTAGACCCAAACAAGCCACGGGGAAAGAAAATGAAGAAAAGGAACCAAAACAGCGCCTAAAGCTCGAAAACTCCCAAAATATGAAGATAATAAACAACATCGCTCAACAATTACTCGCGGGCAGCATGGGAGATTTAAGCCAATCTAACCAGCTGCAAGACATGCGCCCTTATGAACTAACCAAGAGAAAGAAGATGAACGAATGTAATCAAAATGTCACTTTTCCTCATCGGATGCGAACAAAAAATGACACTGTTACGATATCTCCAAATCCACCAAAGAAAAGCCGCTACAATAATAGAAATGCGACGATAATTTTCTTTAGAAGCATGCCATGAATGGAACCAAGCCTTCCAATGCTCATACGAAGAAAAAGAAGGAAGAGAAATGTCACACCAATTACGAACAAGCCTCTAAACCTCCTTGGCGAAATCACAATCAAAGAAATGAGAAGATGATTCCACACTACCATTGCACGAAGGACATAAGATAGAAGGAATTTCAATGCCGCGAGCTGAGAGATTCCATCTATGAGGTAACCGATCCAAAGCCAATCTCCAAATAAAAATATTAACCTTGCGCGGAAGCATTTTATCCCAAGAAGTCGAAGGCACCAATGAAGGAAGAAGCTTAGAATCGACGAGTTTCCCCAACCGAAAAGATATCATCTTTTGCCATTGTCCAAACACAATGGTCATCAATCGCATTTGTATAAACTTGGCTAATTTCCAGAAGCATGTCCCTCAAGTAAGCCGTATTACGAAATCCAATATTATCCCTAAATCAATTCCAATTCCATTGCCCGTTAACAATACGGTCAATAATTAAACTATCCTTATCTTGCTCCAAGCGAAATAACCTATTGTAACGAATATAAAAAGGAGACTCGCCAATCCATATGTATTTCCAAAAATGAATACAAGTGCCACATCCCACACGGAAATGAAGGGAATTAAATGGGATAATGTCTTTCGAATGAAGAAAGTTGGACGTGCCAACTATTCTAGCCCATGTACTGTTAAATTTGCAACCTTGATTATCAAAACCACCTTCTTGACCATGCAACGACTTAATAACTTTAACCCAAAGAGCATTCGGGGAGGAGAACATCCTCCAACACCATTTTTGAAGGAGAGCGAGGTTAAAAGACTTTAAACTTCCGATGTTCAGACCTCCTTTATCATAAGAGTAAAGAACATTAGCCCATTTGATCTAACCTAGCTTTTTGGAGACTTGAGATCCACCCCAAAAAAACGTGGCACAAGATTTTTCCAGGGATTTCAAAATAAGCTCCAGAGCCTTAAAAATCGAAAGATTGTAAATACCAAGACTACCAATAACCGCTTTAATCAGAGTGAGACGTCCACCAATATATAACAGGTTTACTTTCCAAGAGGAAAGCCTTGTGTGGAAACGGTCTATCATAATTTGCCTGCTGGACTTGAGACTCATGTTGGACCCAATCGGGAGCCTGAGATACGTGAACGGAAAGGAACCCGAGGCACAACCTATACTTCTTGCCATTTCAGTAACTTCGTCATTAGGAACACCAATGCCATATATATATATATATATTAGATTTTTGAATATTTATTTTGAGACCTGAAGCTAGATAGAAAACCTGAAGAATATGAATGATGTTATCAAGGCTGCTAGAGTTCCATTCGATGGTAATAATCACATCATCAGCATAAAAGAGGTGGGATATCATGGTATTAGAAGAGCCAAGTTTGATCCCACGAATTAAGCCAGAACTGGTAGCATTAGAGATTGCATAATGAAGACCTTCCATGACGAGGATAAATAAAAAAGGCGAGAGAGGGTCTCCCTGTCTTAAACCACGTTTGATGGAGAATTCAGATGTAGGACTGCCATTAATCAAGATTGAGGCTCCATACGAATGAAGATAAGCACTAATCCAAAACCGCCATTTGGAACCAAAACCAAGGCTAAGAAGAACAAAGTCCAGATACTTCCAACTTACCGAATCAAAAGCCTTTTCGAAATCAACCTTAAAGATGATCATATTTTGCTTCCTTTTTTTAAACCAATCAATGATCTCACTAAGAATAAGAGGACCATCAAGAATTTGTCAGCCCGCTATAAAAGCGGTTTGCTATTTGCTAACAATCTTATCAATCCCTTTAGAAAGTCGGTTAGCCAGAAATTTTAGCGATTATCTTGTAGTGAATACCAATGAGCGAAATGGGACAGAAATCTTTAACATGAATATGATTACTAACCTTAGGAATAAGCGTGAAAAACGAAGAGTTAGCACCTTGCGACCACAAACCTGAATCAAAAAACGAGTTGACAAACTCGAGAATATCCTTATTAAGAAGGTCCCAATATCTCTTTATAAAAGCAAATGAAAAACCATCAGGGCCGCGGGCTTTGTTACTGCCACAATCCCAAATTGCCGTTTTAATTTCCTCAAAAGAAACTCATGTCTCCAATAAGTCACTATCAATAGAGCAAAGACTTGTAGAATGGTCCAACGGAGAAAAAACCACCTGAGAATCGTGAGCTTTAACCTTATCTTTGAAAAAATAAAGGAAAACATCTTTAATAAGAGTCGGCTCTGAAATCCAAACACCATCGTGCATAATGCCAGTGATAGCTTGAAATCTCCTCTTCATGTTTATCATCCGATGAAAAATTTTGGAGTTCTCATCTCCTTCAATGTCCCACTTAATATGAGCCTTTTGAATTAAATCATGAGCTTCAAGATTGTCAAATTTATCGATAACTTGAAGGATTTAAACTTGTTTTGTAAGAGGTAATTTAGTTACTTTACTTAATTTTAAGTTTCAAGAATAAGCATACACTCTTTTAAAAAAAAAAAAAAAAAAAAAAAAAAAAAAAAAAAAAAAAAACCTTATCTTTTTACTAGAAGATGTAGTCAAACCTATAACAACAACAACAACAATAAGGTGAAGGATTTGATTCATGAAAATGGGTTCAATGTGAATATAAGGTGAAGGATTTGATTCATGAAAATGGGTGGACTTAACCGATCAAATAACTTTGAGTTTACATGTTCATACACAAAAACATACAATCTAGGGCATTTCTTGGTAAGAGAGCGTGTAGGAAAAAAGGCTCAATATCAAAGTACTCCACCGAGGGCTAAGTCTCGGTCTTCTTACTCTTTAGTGCACTACCACTAGCTTCACCTATAACAAAAACATGATAAGCAATGTAAGCAATCGCTTAGTGAGATAACATATAAAAGAATCAACATAAACATGATATAATGCAATAGTTGCTTCGTGAGACAATAAGCATATGCTTATTGCTGTCATCCACTAAGGACGTTATGAACCCATATTGGTTCAACTTCATTAGAAATGCTCTATTCGTCCACTTAGGACGTCAAATCCTTTATTAGGGTCCTTTTCTATGATAGAGTGCTATTCGTCTACTAAGGACGTTTAATTTACATACTTGCTAACTATCGAGCCACACATATACAAGTCATCCACTTAGGATGTCTACATCTCACTTTAAGGTGTAAGACACTAACCAAGGCTCGGGTCATCCACTTAGGATGTCTAAGTTCCGTTTGGAACATGTGATCACATAATAGCACACGTCGCCCACTAAGGACGTTTATATCCCATTCTTAAGTCTTGTTGCATATAATTATGCAAGTCATCCACTAAGGATGTCTATTCTAGCCATGTCGTCCACTAAGAACGCTTAACAAGTAATAATGCAATACTTTAACTAAAAACGCATAACTAAGACCATATGGGTCATTACAGGCTTTTTTGGCCCAGCCACTTTATTTCACACATAATCTTATATCGTATAAGCTATTAAAGCTTATATGATGCAATTATACTATTATGAACTCGTATCATGACTGGAACATAATTACACGAACGTGAGTACCACGATGTAAGTGATACATCTAACGGGTTACTAAAGACCCGTTTTTGCCCTATTATATGCTAATCATCTTGAAAATACTTGAATAGAACACGAGCTCCTTTAAGGATGTCCCCGACTAACCCTTATAACCTAGGAACACATAATCTATATGGAGCTTATTAGGAACTTGACAAAGCTTATCATAATAAGCACTAAAAGGTAAATAAGCCATAAAGGGAGGTGTTTGGTTCGTGGCTTATATAACGACACCAACATGGTTTCTGAAAATTAACAACACAAATTGGTGTTATGGTACCCTAACAAGGTACCCGTTATATTTCTAAATAATTACATATATTCTTAGTGATTTTAGAAATTCACATCTTAACCTAACTTTTTGGAATTTCATAAAAACCCCACAAATAGCATAAAGACATGAACTTTAGGCTTTACCCACTATTAGAAAGACATAAATGATTCTTACCTCAAATTAATTAGCGGGAAGACTAGCTTATGCGTTTCCAAGCCTATATAAGATGATGTCTTGCTTCAAACTTGCTCCAAATCAACTTAGATTCAAAACCCTAGATCACAAGAGAGATGCGTGTGTGTTTCGTTAGTTTTGAGAGGGAGGGAACAATGTCTCGGTGTTTATGAATGTTTCCGGGTTTACGATAAGTATAAAAGAGTTATTATTAAACTTTCACCAAATGACAACTTTAGTTCCTAGTTGTAGGATCAATTCAAGATTAGTCCTATTTACTTCAAACTTATTTCATGGGAGGTCCTTTGAATAACAAAGTGTATAAAAGCGACGGAAGTCAACTAGGAAGTGTATAAAATAGTAATAAATCATTACCGTAAAAATTCAAGTGTTACAATTAACGTGAAGGAATATTGAAGGTAAGCTTGAGGAGTTCATTGGGTAGCTACTTGAAACAATTGTCGTACATGATGTTGATTGAGCTGCCTCCATCCATATAGATTTTGCTTATTTTGTATGAAGCAACTACCACCGTGATAACCACTAGATCCTTAGAATGAAGAAATCCTTGGCAAGGAAATTATCTATGGTTGCAAGAGTCCAGTTTTCAAGTACCTCGCTATTCCGCTTTTTGCCCGAAATCTATGTTTGGACTATGTAGACGTCTAGCGGTTGTGGATAATTGTGATTGTTTTGTAGTTTTGAATGATTTTGTTGATTCATCTTGGTTTCAAAAAGGAATTTTTGTAACCGTGAATCAAGTTTTTGTTTTTGTTTTTTTGTTTTTTTTGTTTTTTTTTTGTTTGTTTTTTTACGTGAAGGTTTTTCGCATATTGTTTAGCGAAAAAAGCTTAGATATGCGAAGGTTTAAAGCCGAAAAATAAGGATTTTTGTGTTAAAACTTTTGTTTTGTGATTTGATGAAAAATAGTGAAGTTTTTGGATGAAACAGAGTTTTTCGGTGAAAAAAAAATACGGTGAATGGAAAAATGAAAATAGTGGCTTGTTATTGTGTTACGTATAGCACGGGTGGCGCAATATTTACGTAAGGTACGTATTGGGTGAGGATAATCGACCGTTTGGTTTCCCATGTTCAGTAAGGACCCCAATTTATGACTGGAGTCAAGAGTCGGGGTAACGCTCATGATGCGATAATAGCGTGTGTATTTTGTGCGAATGTGACTTGGTCCATTTCAAGGAAATGGCCAAGTATTTGTAAAGATGCATTTAAGATTTTGTGGAACCCATTAATGTTATCCAATGGTTGAGAATGGTCTATGTGGTGAGTATCCGATGGAGGAAACAAAGATGACATGTGGTGTGTCATCCTTGGCCTATCCATGATCTGTTCATGGAATGTGTCATGCACAATATCACGTACTACCGTGTTACTGGTAGCATGACCCCTGCTCGAATGAGGTAGCTGCACGTGTTGTTCGTTACAACGATCCTTAATAGATTTCCAGTTAGGTCTTTGCTTGAGTACGTTTGTCACAACGCTTACGGACAGTGCACCTGATCGTGTGTAATCTATCTTTGGTCATACCGAATGTCGAACCCAAAGAGCAAGGTAATTTGGCTTATTAAAATTAATTAAAATGGAAGTAAAAGAAAATAATTAGAAGTACCAAATATGCTTTAGATCCACACGAATATATGACTAGAAAATTAATTAAAAAAATAAAAACACAAATAACTGAAAAATGAGATTGAAATAGTGTTAACCTTGTTAATCCCTTATTATTGTAACAACTTTTTTAGTAAATTTTACTTTTTGATTTCATTTTAATATCTCATTTTTTTTAAGGATTTGTTAACAACAACTTAATGAGTAATGTTTAAGCATTCTGTATATATAAAAAACACATTTAATTAACCTATATATTACATAATTATACATTTTTAATCATTTTAAACATGGTATGTGATGTTAAATATAAAAGTTAAGAGACTATTGAATATTAGTTTTTGTTGTTAGCAAATTCTTATTTATTTATTTGTTTTGGTATTAAAATAAGTTTAAAGTACTTCAATCAAACAAACGCTTCAATGAAAGTTGAATGACTACATAAAACGCGGGTCGAACATTAAATTCGAACTAGATAAAGACGACACTTTCCAAAAATAATGAAAAACAACGATTACAACTTATAATTATGTTAACCCCATCAAATATTACCTAATTACAAACTCTATTTAATGACTTGTTATCTTATTATTCACCCTCACAAAAACCAAATTCATAACCTTGTACCCCAAGTTTCTTCGATAAACTTTTATAACAAATTCAGCTTCTTGATTTGTGGGTATTATCGAAATCATAAATCTTTCAAGGAAACATTATTTAGTTCGATGGAAGAATCCATGTGTAACTTACTGGTGGATAACTTGAGAAATTTCTTGCACGTCACGAATGTCGATATATTCGACTTCATTAAGATGGCCATAAGGGTTGCTGCAGCTGATCGCCTTGATGATTTTCGAACTCAGAGAGACAACATTGCCGAGTTGTTGTACAGGTACCCGCGTGACTCGATTAACCGTAACAAACTCCAGTGCATTAATGCAAGTAAAGATGATCAAGAAAATAGAGAATGGAGACATGATGTGGCTGCTAATGAAGACACAGGTCTTGTTTATCAAGAAGAGCAGAAGCAAGACATGCCGACAAGCAAACCACAACGATCATTGAAAGTGAGGATTAAATTTAAAAAGGCAGCAACTGATTCAGAAAAAGATAATATCGCTAAGGGTCCCACTCCTGATCTGAAAGTTGAAAATAGTACTAATCTGATTGATGAAGTTCTGAGGATCAAAGGGGTTATCGACAAGGGTATCGATGATGAATTAATATTGCGCGACTCTTTAAAGAAGCTACAAAACATGGAGATATCTATGGAAAGTTTGGAAAAAACCGGGATAGGAAAAACTGTTTCACTTCTTAGAAAGCACGTATCAAAAGATATTAGCGAGACTGCCATGAAACTCATCAAAGCATGGAAGGTTATGGTGGATAAATCACTAAAGAACAAATCAAGCATTGCAAAACCAGTTTCTGAAAGAGCAAAAAATCAACCGAGTTCTGTCACTTGTGATCAACGTTGTAAACCGAGGGATTTTGATGTGAAAACAGGGGATCAAAAGGGTCCAACAAGCACTATTATTGAAAAGAAATTAGAGGCGTCAAAGAGAAAGCTGCAGAGGAGTTATAAGGAAGTTGAATTCATGAAGAAGAAGAGAAAGATACAAGTGTTACAGCTTCATGAACTCCCATCACAAAATCATCACATCAAGCCTATTAACAAGCAACTCAAAAGATGCAGTAACATGCGATGTTGATAACATTTTGCTTCTCTCATTTATTACCAACTTTGTAATCACACATTCATTTTTAGATGATTTATAAATATCAATTCTTTGATTGTTCCAGTAGTTACATTAATTGTTCTTTAGAAATTTGTTTTATGTGCAAATGGTTGGTAATGAATGATTTCTTTCTGCCAGAAGTGTTTGTTTCCAACACTCAATATATTACAAGTAAATGTAAACGATCTTTAGACTTTGAACACACATTTATTCAACATATATGGAGTACAATTAGTTCCGTGCACCTGTGTTCGTGCAACGCCTGTTTATTTTCATCTTTTATCCGTAAAGCAACACAGACCCTGAATCAATGACGTATGAATCTTACCAAATCCTCAACCTTATCATATATTTTTCATCCGCAACAAACATATGTACTTGTCTACTTGATATATTGAGCCCAAAGTTTCCAGGCCAGGGAATAGATGTAATTAGCTTCTAAGTCTCCCTCCTGTACAAGTCCATCTCAACCATGAGCATCAACGAGACATGATTAATGCTTGGTATCAGGTTCTATAATCTTGGGTCATTGACTTGAGATACAAATATGCTTCTGAATTCAAACATATTACTTAGAGGTTTTGAAAGACCATCTGCACACGATATTTTAGTCTATAAAATCCTTTAATCACACTTAGAACACACAAACTGTTTATGTCCGCTATGCTAATTCACTTTAACGCTTTCCCTTGTAGCCCGGTATCCACATACACTTTCATTAATCATATTCCATAAGCCAACGTCCTCATCATATTCCGCCATATTACTAAACATCTGTCTCGCCTCTCATACTTTGCCAAACATATTAACTATAGCCCAACTCGACATCACACAATTGGGGAAAAAGAACTACATTTTGTGCATTTAAATCACTAGTGTAAGCATAGCTGTAAACATCGAGTTCCAAGTAACAAGTTCTCCTTGAGGCATTATATCGAACCCTTTGGGGGAATAATTCAAAGAACCACATTTCAAATACATCCACTTTCATGACAGCATGAACTGATTTCTTATATACAACCCACTTTCAGTATTTTTCATTAGTTTAAGGCTTTAAGCTAAGGAATTATAAAGAAAAATGAAACTAGACATGTGTGACATAGTTAGTGTAAGCCTTCCAAAAAATTTGTTTGACAAAGCTAATAAGAACTTTTTGCTTTTATAGTCTTTTAGAATCAAATGTTACCCAAAATAATATAATACTAGTAAAATAAGCTTTATCTTTGACTAGTTTTGTCAAATACATATGAGTTGTTATATTTATATTTTAGCTAGTGATGTGTCCGGAATAAATACTCACTTTATAAATGTTCATCGTCGAGCAATATTTGTAAAGCTCGAGCTTGGCTCACAATATATTATATTCGGACGTTAGTTTTCTAATTGCAAAAATATGAAAATGTGTTTTCGGTAGAACTTTGATTCATGTTATAACGATGAACTTTATTTTGACCCTCTCTAACAGAAAAATGTACTACCTCCGTCCCACAATAAGTGTCCACTTTGAATTTTCAAAGTCTTTCTCATTCAACTTTGACCATAAATATTTTTATTTGTGTTACGTAATACTTGATGAAAAATATATGAATGGATTGAGTTTTAAATGTATTTTTATTGATATAATTTTCATCAAGTATTATACAACACAAATAATAATATTTATGGTCAAAGTTAAATGAGAAAGACTTTGAAAATTCAAAGTGGACACTTATTGTGGGACGGAGGGAGTATCTCTTTAGACTACTATCTTTAAAACTATATGATAAATAGTCATACTGTTATAGTATGTTATACATATTATAGAGTTAATCACAAATTTCGTTCTTTTAGTTTACACACACAAATTTCGTTCTTTTGTTTAGATTCACGAGCCCAATCAAGCTCGATGTTAAAGCTCGAGCACGAGCTTGTTTATCAAATGAGTCACGTGTTAAGCTCGAGCTCGAGTAGCTCACAAGCAGCTCGACTCATTGACACCCTTAGAGCATCAGGTGACATTGGTGCCATAGTACTAGTTTATAACTCAGTTCCTATAACTTGGAGCAAAACAGCCTCCTTCATCACTTCGAGTTATAAGAAACCGAGCCACACAGCTTTTAACTTTTTTTTTTTTTTTTTTTTTTTTTTTTTTTTTTTTTTTAGTATTAGCATAATAACTAAATAAAAACATTACACCCTCCGTCCAATATTAAATGTCCAGTTTGACATTTTGATAAACTTTGACCTTAAATGTTGTTGTTTGTCTTATATAATATTTGATGCAAAATATATGAATGAATTGAGTTTTAAATGTATTTTCATTTATATAATTTTCATCAAATATTATATAACACAAACACAATATTTAAGGTCATAGTTAAAAAAAAAAACTTCGAAAGTCAAAACTGAACATTTAATATGTCATGGAAGAAGTACATGAATAGAATAAAGTATTTACATTAAAATAAGTTTTATACAACTAAACCAACTAAAGTTTATAAAAAAATATATATAATAATAAAAAATAATAACCACCGGGGACTAATTATCTACAAAACAAACTAACAAAGTTTAGAAACTAAATCACTAAGGGCTAATTATGTGCAAATAAAAACTAAGGACTAATTACCTTAACAGCCTGCACCTGCAAAAGAAATAAAAATAAAACATCAAAATCTAACACATACAGGAAACATAAACGCAAACACAAAAACAAACTCATTTTAAATTGGGTGGTGTTAGGGGTACCCCTATTTGATACAAGCACCCCCTAATTTGACAAGTACATGTCGGTTTAAAAAAATAGCACAATTTTACTCCGTCAGTTGCACGACACAAAAAAATAATCATAATAAAATAATAATAAATAAAATAAAAATAAAAAATTATCACATAAGTGAAAACTTGTTGGTCACACAAAAACATCACATAAGTCGCACAAAAACATCATAAAAAAATTAATAAACATTTGTCAAAAAGGGTGTCACATTCACATCAAGGGGGTGCCGCAATCACATTATTAAAAATCGTGAATTTGTAGTCTGACGGTCGACTCCTTGTAGCTTGTAATCGGTCTAGGCGGGATTAATCGCTGATCAATCGGATTGGCATTTCTGCAAGTTTTCAATTTTCAGCAAGCTTTAGGTATTTCTGGCAAGTTTATGTATTTCCGGCAAGATTTGAAGTTTTCCGGCAAGTTTGATCACCGTTGCCCGTAATTGACCGCCGTTGACTACGGTTGATCGATTTGTTTGACCAATTTACAAAAATCGGAAAGGTTGGTGGCCTTGTAGCGCCTAGACGGTGATTAATCGGCCTTGTAAGCTTTGTTTTGCAACACTGCTAAAGACCATCTGTTTAGTCCTAACATCTGGCAATAACCACAGGGACTTTCGTGTAAATGTGTAAATTGCCATTGTAAAGTTCTATAAAGACCATCTATGAGCTTCAAATAATACAACACACTGCGCCTCTAGCATGCATTTTGCCTGGCGGTATACGAAAGGTGCAACTAAGGTGCCTCTTTGGTGGAGTGTTAGAGCAGTCAGATACAAATACAAATATGTAGAGAGCACGGTGTGTTTGTTTGCCGACTGCCGTTCAACAAATAATAATAGTATACACCCTCTATTCTTCTGTATTAATATTTCTGAACAATAATCATAATGTGTATTAACAATCATCTATTAATCAGACTTTTCAATCTCTTTGAATCTCCTATCCCATTCCTGGGTGTCATAGTCTTGCTCGAATATGTCTCTTTCGGTGGTGTACACTATCTGATCCTGACGAATCTCAGTCCTCTGAGATAAGTCCCGGGCACTCAGAATCTGTATACATTAAAAAGGAATCGAGTTACTTATTTTAAAGAAAATGCAAAACAGTTAAATCAACTGTTACAAACCAGCAAAACACTAAGATCATCATCAAAGATTGCTAAGTAGAAACTAGCATGGCAAATCGAAAACCAAAAAGAACCGAACCGAGAAAACCAACTGAAATTAAAAACCGATGGTTCAATTTACACTTTTTCAAAAACCAAAAATTTCGGTTCAATTTCGTTTTTGTCCAAAAAACCGAGCCGTAATAACCGAAAATATATACATCTTTACACTGATAAATCAAATTTACAAATTCATATTCATTTTGTGGGTGCAATTAAAATATATTTGTCGTAAAGTTTATGTCCGTGCTTAACATGTATGTGGGTTTAATTGACAATATATCCAATACATATTTGACAATTATTATACAACAATGGGTGTTTGATGTGATTGAGTGTGTGTTTCATCTATATTTGGGTATGTCATATGTAGGGCTGAGCAAACGGACCGGCCGGACCGGACCGACCGACAAAACCGACCGGACCGAGACCGACCGGACCGGACCGACCACATTCGGTCCGGTCCTCGGTCTAAGCTTTTTGCCAAATTCGGTCTCGGTCCGGTCGGTCCGGTCCGGTCCGGTCCGGACCGACCAAAAACCCGAAAAATATTAAAGAATAAACAATTTTCTTACATAGAGCAAGTTTGCTGGTTCGAATTGGCCAAACTCAAATATAGATGGTTTAAAACTGAAGTAACTGAAAAACCAAACCGAAACCCTAAAAACCGAAAAACCGAACCGACGAAAACCAAATCGGTTTCGGTTTTTGATTTTGTAAAAACCGAATATTTCGGTTTGGTTTCGATTGTAGCCAAAAACGGACCCAAGCGGAACTGTGCTCACCTAGCGGGTTGGGTAACATGTCAAAATGGGTCAATTTATAGTATGTGTCAAAAATGGCCAGGTTGGGCCGGGTTAGATTGACATGCAATGACGCAAACACTTTTTTGACCGGTTTGATATATCTTAATACACAAAAGATTAACGTGTTAACTATACAAAAACAAAAGTAAAAACAGATTTTAGGGGGAATTTTAGCGCATTTGACCCAATCCCCTATAAGCTTAATTGTTGAAAAGACCTATCTGACTTTTTACAGAGCCAAATAGACCCATTTACCAGTAAATGGGCTCCAATCTTTGCGTGACTACTGACTAGAGAAATGACATGATTATGAAGATTTTGGTCATAGAAAGTCAACATACAGAAGAAATCTTTCATACATACCTTTCGTCTGAGGGAGAGATCTGGCAGTTCAAGTGCCCGTGCGCGTTGCTCTCTAGCTCGATTCCTTTTGTCTATTTCAGCGTTTGTTTTTTGAGTAATGAACCATCGCACCAAAGGAATGGCAAAAAAAGAGGCTGCATAAACCTGGTTGTAGTTCATCATGTTAATAATGTATATCCAATTGAAGAATTTGCAGTACATCCATAGGAAAGTTTCAAGAATCAGTTCTACAGCACATTCAATGAACGCTGATCCTTTAGACCTTTAGAACTACAAAACTTAAGATACTTTTAGACAGAAAAAGGTTCCAATGATGACAAATACCAAGAAACAAGAAAATAGTAATTTGCTATCATAATGGAGTTGCTGAAGTACACCTTGACAACCATAACCTAAAACATGATAGTTAACTGTCACTAAGGTGATATAGATTTGCTAGGCATGGGGCAGAAACAGAAAGCCATTATATTTGGAACTAATGGATTATACTATATAGGTTGCAAAAGGGGGTGGATACAGGCATACAGACATACAGTAACAGGCCTAAACAGGGTAGAATAATTTGACAAGCGGGTTTGACATGCCAACACTTTTGTCTATTTCATAAATTTCATCAAAAAATAATAACTTAGTATGGAGTTTCGCATCTGAACATCTATGATAAATCATTTAATTTAACACCCATGTTAGCTAATACAATTATTTAACCCATTTGACCCATTAACAATAAAACATAATCCAAATTAACAAGTTTATATAGTTAAGATAGCCCCTCTAGTGCAAGTAACAAACTGATGCATCTGTGATATATGGTACCCACCTGGAGAAGAGGAAATATTTCTGATACAAATGAAATGAATCCACTTGGTGAGACGGTCATATTCCTTCAAATACAATCGTGAATAAGAAGTCAGAGATGTGAAGATGCATACACCACAGATTGGTAGCAATATATTAATAACAAACGCACTTTAACATGGTTCCAAGAACAATCACCCCAAAGAGATTGAGCGCGCCCAGCCCACCAACCATGGCCCTTTCCGTGCTGCTGATTTTACTGCATTGTGAGCACCAATACATGTTAGAAGGCTCGATGGAAATAAAATAGGTAAGAAATAGAGGTGACAATATCAACCCATTTACTTACGAATGGGTTGGTTTGGGTTCTTTAACGGGTCTAACAGGGTAAAACAACAGAAAAAGATCTTACAAATAAGCAGGTTAAAAGATCATATGGATCAAAAGTCTTCCATACTACATGTTAATGCAAAAAAAAAAAAAAAAAAAAAAAAAAAAAAAAAAAAAAAAAAAAAAAAAAAAAAAACCCTTCCTAATGTAATATTATACTTTTTTTCAACTAAATTTGGACAGATGAGATGCGTAACAAAAAGTTACCAACTTGCCAACCATGCCATCTCTATAAAATATAGAAGGGATTAAAAAAGTAACAAGACCTGAAATCCCATTTATTTTCCTTGAAGAACTTATCAACTCCTCCCACCCATTCACTAAATCTTCTTCCCACGTATTCCTTCCTACCACTTGTTTTTGCAGCTGTACGCTGAAGTGATGGAAACCGATACAGGATGTTCCCCTGAAGAGACATGTGAGATTTAGATAAAGAAAGATACATCTGCAAATCTTACTGATATAACTTAATAGACGAATGAGAGAATGCTGGAAATAGATACTGTGTTTATTAGAGGTGGCAAAATGGGCAAGTCGGGCGGGTTGGGTCACATACTCACATATCACAAGAGGCTATCCTCTAGTACGAAGGACGTACGGGTCAGGTTAACAAAATTATGTCCTTACAACAAAAATCCAACTTTTTCATGAAGTACGTCTTATGTATTTGCATGCATCACGGGTGATTTCCCAATTCCCACCTGTTTGACCCACTTAAACGTTTGGCCTATTACAGATTAAAATGTAATCCAATTCGAACCATTTAAAATATAAATGTCAAAAACAATTTTAAATTTCTGTTTAATGACTTTTTAATATGCAGACTACATAATGATCATTTATCTAGTAACCTACCTCTTCATCCACTTGTGGTTCACCATCAAAACGCAGAAGAACAGGCAATATGTATGAATCGTCATCCTGTAGTAAAAGAAAACTTGAGTGCTTAAGAACAGGTAGTAAGAATACTTGCAATTCAATACAGAAATAGGTCAAAAAAACATGACAAACATTTTGTTGCAAAATAGTAAGAAGGAACCTTTACATATTATATAATAACGAATTTGATTAAAAGGCAAAAGTGTAACTTTACATATATGATATAACCACTCCTATATAACAAACCTAGCTTGACAATATTCTTCCAAGCACAATTAAAAATGGCATAAACTCTACAAAGTAAATAAAAAAAGTCAAATATATGAAGTCAAGAACAGCACAGTCCAAAGAATGTTCTAAATGATCCTCACAAAATGTAAACAGACTCGAATTTCTGTATTAACGGGGACTTCAGTTTCTCGTGCATCATGCATATGATTTGATTTTTGGTAGGCTTCTATGTGAAACTTGATCACTAATTGAGGACACAGCTCCTCAATAGAATGTGGACCCTACACTATTTTATAGTTTGAAATAGTCCCCTGGGAGAAAATACTTAGTATCACACGTAATTACTGATTCCATCTTCAGAATGTAAGTTTTTCATTTTTTAGATAAAGGTTCCTCCTACTTTATTATTATGTTGCTTGATATTATTCATATCCAAATAAAAGTCATTGTACCGTCTTTTCTGCACTTTCTACATCAAGATAAGGAGCAAGTTCCTCTGCTGTAACAACGCCACCATTTGATGCAATGTACTGACCAATCTGCGATAGCAAAAGTATACACTTGTAATCACAGATACAAAAGAAAGATAAAGAATGAACCTTATAGTGCAATAGATAACCAAGATTTACACATATAGCAAGACAAAACATTAAAAGTAACGGACCACTAAACTAGTGCTCAAATATTACCAACTTCCACCTCTCTTCTTCAATACCTTCATTTGGATCGCCATCACCAAACACAAATGAAAATACCTACAAAAGATAGATAAATTGTACTAGTTCATTTTCCATTGCAAATGATTTAACATTGATGACATCCAAAGTTACGAATTTTGGCTTACAGATTCAATGAAATTCATCCCATTGCCTTCTTTCCGTACCCGCCGTCTCCTATAGTAATATGGATCCCAATACCTATACACGAAGTTCAATGAGTAGAGAAAAAACATGTCCACGGGAGCTGAATAAGATGATGCTAAGCAAAATGAAAATTATTGCAGTGATAGTTTAATTCCAACATATCAAGTCATCCATATCCTACATCAAGATGTGACTATATAAATGATAAAACTCACATCTTAACAGGGGCAGAGACAGGAGAGGGGGGGGGGGGGGGGGGGGGGAAGGTGGGCACGTGCCCCCCTAGCGAAAAAAATTGTTGTGTAAATTTTTTAAAATATCTGGCTATTTATGTAGTGTGCCCCTTTAACGAACCGATTTGTAGTGTAGTTTCTAAAATTTATCAAAGTTTGCCCCCCTCGACCATAACTTTCCGGCTCCGCCCTTGCATCTTAACTATCGATAAGTAAGATGTAAGCTTATGCAAAATGCAAATGAAGATATCATTTCTAAACTTGATTAATTGAGATGGGCATGGAATTAAACGAGCTCATAATGCTTATTATGTTCCCATTATCAAGATATATATGAGTTCTATGATGTTTTAAGATTCAGATGATGCAATGCATGGTAACTGGCAAGTAACTGACAAGACAGAAATTACAGAAAAAAACCGTAAAATGAACATTACCAAAACAAATCAGATGGACTAAGATAGAAAGAGAATCCGGAATCAAAAGATCTTCCTCTGCGTCTTCCTCGATTATCTTCTTCACTGTCATTATCAGTAATACATTAACCGTCTGAATCGAAAACAAATGATAATAAATATTCGAACTAGCACTTATAGAAGGCAAGAACCAATTACCTGCTACTTGTGAGAATAGCAATGATTGTTGTATAAACAATAACAATGGAAGCGATTAATGCTGTTCCGAAAGTAACCCTGATCAAGTATTCACCAGCGGACTGTAAAATCACATTTGGGGGGAAGTCGTAAGATTTGGGCATAACGGTGATTACTCAATATCATAGAGCATATAAAGAGATTATATTATATACCTTTGCCTTCTCAAGATAAGGTTCTGTTTTGATCCTAAGTGACTTGGCTGCAAGCTTTGAACGATAATCTTTTGGAAACACATAAAGAACATCGCCTTCATCTGAAACCTGTTGAAATAATCATGTAAATGATTGCACTCACCACATCAGAAACCTCAATAAGCATGTTAAAAGAATAAACATAATGACATTATTCCACTATGGAGAGCAAGTGTGCATCCGAAACCCAAAAATGATAATGATCATGAAACTAACAACCGTTTTGATACATCAAAAGAGGTTACACATCTCATTACCGTATAGATATTTTCATATTAGGATGGATGACTGTATAAATTTGCAACATTTTCGTGATCCCTCGCCTTCGCGGGATTGGGTATGTTGTTGTATGTTGTTGTTGTTCGTGATCCCTCAGGGAATTGAATAACAGATGGTTCAGATATATGTGTTTGAATTCTAAAACTAATAATTTATTCACCCTACTTATTGTGGGGGGATATCGGGATAATTGAAATTTAAGAATGGGTCATAAACAACTACCAGGCGGAATACCTACAAATTTTTCTGCCATTAGGGTATCCTATTTCTCTCTTTTATTCTATAAGAATTCACTTTAGACAATTATATTTACAATCATTCAATTTAAAACACAAGATTAATGATCAACAAGTCTCATTTGGTCCAGGAAAACCAAAGTGTTGAACCAAGAGAAGCCAATATGTCAAAAGACCTCAGTTAGAAATATATAACCTCGGCTCAAAACACAATTCCAGCTCAACAAGTTCGGGTCACCATATAACAATGTAAAGACCATTTTATCAGGAAAACCCTTTTCTTTCTCAGTCTAAAGTTGCTACTACGGGTGGACTAAATCTGATGGGTTAAAATGATGCGATAAACCGACATCCTATTTTCCTAGTCTCTTCATAATATCAGCTTCCCCTTGGTTCTACACTTTGCTCCTAATGTTCATACACCTAGCTAACTATATCGAGTGTCACTGTGTAATCATACATTCAATTTAGAATCTCTAATAAACAACTAGTTATAATAACTTAAACCTAAACCACTTAATTATCTACTATATCAAACGTAAACAAGTGAAACCTAACAACAAATACATAACTACCTCTAGGAAACCATTAGTATCAGCAGCAATAGCCTGCAAAGCTCGTTGCGCCTCAGTCAACTTAATACCAGCTTTACTGGCCACATCACCAACAGTAACTCTCCTCCCACACTCATCAACCGCGTCCATGGCGCGTTTTCGCACATCCGCAGACAGCTTATCACTCTCTATAATCCTCCCTGGCCTCAACCCTCCTCCTCCTTCAGCTGATAAGGGAGCATTATTAAAACTAGCCCTACACACAAAGGTTCTTATATTACTACTATTACTATTAACATTTTGTTTAAAAAATGACCTATGAAATGAATTATAAATATGTGGTCTAATATAGTGGAAACTGTGGGTTAATGAAGGGGGTTGGGGGTGTGATTTAGAAGGTGTTATTGTTAAGCATGTGGATATTGAGGCCATTAATCTGATGATTTATTTGATGGTGGTATTATTATTTGGTTTTGGCCATGGGATTTTGGGGGTTTGAATAATGTTTTTTTTGTTAGAAAGTGTTGAATGAGTTTGAAGATAGGATTAGTTGGTTGGAAGAGAAGAGAACAGAACAGGGCTTGTCTTGAGTAGGATGTGATTTGTAAACACTTTGAGATAATAGTAATATCTTAACTTTGTTTTGGTGTCTTGCACTTGTACATTCCTTTTATGTTTTTACAAACGATTGCTTACATTATTTTATTTTACTTATCTATTTACTACCTCGTCCAATAATTATAGTCTATTGTTGACTTTTTAAGTCTTTATTTTGCAACTTTGACCTTATATATTTTTATTTGTGTTATATAATACTTGATAAAAATTATACCAATGAAAAATATATTTAAAACTCAATCAATTCATATATTTTGCATCAAGTAATATATAACACAAATAAAATATTTAGAGTCAAAGTTGAAAACTAAATACTTCAAAAGTCAACAGTAGACTATAATTATGGGACGGAGGGACTATTTTTTAATACACATATCACAATCTTATATCATTAATGCACATGTTAATATATTATATGAGAGGCGTTTTATTTTAGATACTCAAAAACTCTCACATACCAATGGACCAATCAGAAGCCTCCATTTAAAAAAACAGTTTTTAATAATAAAAAACACGGAGGGACCAAAATTGCCAATTCCCCAAATTTACCCCCATCAACCTACCCCTGACCCGTCACTTTCCACACAATCGAAATCACAAAAAGTTCCACTTTCTCTCTCTAACCGCAATTACTAACTGCCACGAAAACTCAAAATTAACCGATTTTAACCGTTCAAACTTCAAATCATCAATAAAACACAAAAATGAAAGAATCATCGAGTGCACAAGCAGATACAGGAAAAAAACCGGTTCAAAATGAACCTACTAAATCTCGGGATGAAGGTACGATGCTTCCGACTAATTATTTACTAGTTTTATTAGTATCTCTAGTGATTTTGTACTTATTTATGAATATTATTGATACTTATGAATATTTTTGTGTATTTTATGTTGATTTTTTATGTGGTACTGTGATGCATGTGATGAATATGAACTTATTTGACTTTTATAAGATATTATTTAATTAGATTTTACAGTTTTTTCTGAATTTGTAGAGAGATTGTTATATTAATGTGATGAATATAGTGATTTTCTTCAGTTTTTTGTTGAATATCACTTGTGATACAACATATGTGATGATGATGTAGTGGCTTACTTAAATATATAGTAATATATCATCAGTGATAAAACAGTTGTAGTTGCTTTGTTCAATTTTTTGTAGTATATCACAAGTGATAAAACAGTTATAGTGGTTTTTTTTTTCTTCATATTTTAGCAGTAGAACATATGTCATGATGATGAATAGACGTAGATGCTTACTTAAGTTTATGGTAGTATACGAAGGTTGTTTTGCATATGTCAGTGATAAAACAGTTGCAGTGGCTTACATAAGTTGTATGTGAAGGTGGTTTTATTCAGAATTTGTAGTATATCACCTGTGATAATCATCACTTGTACCGATAACTAGTATATATAATGAGAAACTAAATTTGTGCTTTTTGAAAAAAATGTAGAAACTGATTTTTTGAAGATCTGGACGCGATACAAGCTTTAAACTGTTAGTTTTATCTTAATAAAGCTTTACAAAAAAAATGCATACATTATATTAAATATCTAAAAAAAATTAAATGCAGTTCTGAAAACAAGTGAGTTGTTGCAAGTATCACCAGAGATTGAAAAAAGTAAAGGTATATTGTAAGATATAAGTTTGCATACTTTTAGAAGAATCAACTGTGATAAAAACCTAAATGTATGTGATGTACTTTATTTTGACATTTATCTCTGTATATCACATGTGATACATACACATTTGGCAAAATGAGTTTGTATAATTGCGGTAGAATGTTATAAATAATATGACGCACACACATTCAGAGTTTATATATCACATTTATCGTATTCAAAAAACTAATTTGGAATTTGTTTTATGCGGGTATAACAAAGAAACAAACCCCTAAAAAGAAAATTCGAATCACTATATATATATATAAAAAAAAAAAAAAAAAAAAAAAAAAAAAAAAAAAGAAAAGAAAAAAGAAAGAAAGACACGGAAACAACTGAAACAACAACAACATCACAACTATTAGCAACAAAAACAACAGCACCAACCACATCAACAACCACATCATCACCAACGACAAGGTCAACGGCAAGAAAATCAACAAGCACACCAACAAAAACAAAACCAAAGCCAGCAATACTCGTTACACCAATAAGTCAAAGGTCACCTGCAAAAACACCAACACCTGAAACAACACCAACACAAACACCACCAACCAATAAAGGTTCAACTCAGTTATCACCAATGATATCACCAGTGATATCACCAACACCTGAAGGAACACCTAACATATCACCATTGATACAACAAACAACAACAGCAATTGTTGTTGCAAACATGGGAGATGAAGAAGAAGAGACAAAGAATTCAAAAAACAAGAAAAAAGGGTCGGTGCACAAGGTTGAAAAGACAACGAAAACAATTGACAAGAAAAAACCAATAACAAAAAGGAAAACAACAGAAACAGAATCCCCAATTGCAACAACAAGAAGCAAAACAAAGAAACAACGATTAGAAGAAGAAGAGGGAAAGAAAAAAGTGGCCGGAAAAAGGAAAACGGCAGAAAAAGATAAAAAGGAAAGGAAAAAAAACAGTGGAAGATGAGGATGATGATGAATTTGTTGCTGAGAAAAAGAAGGGTACGGATAAAGGAAAGAAAAATTTGCAAGAGCAAGATACCGATGATGAAGATTTTGAGGTCGAGGTGAAAAAGGATAAGAAAAGGGTAAACAGAAAATGGAAGAGGAAGAAGATGATAAAGCAATATGGTTCAAGTCGTTAAGAGCAAAGACGACTGTAAAACCCTTTTATGTAGCTACACATAAATTGAGTCCAGAGAGAAAACAACGGATGAGACAAATGGGCTTTGGCTCACTGCTTGGTTCCCATACATCAAGTTTCCCGCAAAACTACCATACTTCCTATTAAAAACCTTGGATGAGGATAAAATGCAGATAAACTTGCCAAAAGGTGGGGTTATCAAAATAACTCCAAGGAAGATTAGAGAAGTACTGGGAATCCCAATGGGACCAATACCATTCTATGCTCAGACAAAAAGGTTGCCAAAGGACTCAGTCTACTGCCAATTCATGGCACAGCTGCAACGCAACCCAAGGCAAAGAAAAACAACACTTTTATCAAACATAATTCAAAAATCAGAAGGAACATACGTCATTTTTTATTTGAATTACTTGATGCTCTTTCCAAACTGCCTTGCGTCTTGCAAAAATTCAGCAATGTTGAAGTATGATGCGTGGGAATTGCACCAGGCTTTACCTCTCGAGGGATCTCGAGAAGCTTACAACCCCCACCAGGCAGTGTACCTGATCATTGTAGTATAGTATAGTTACAAGTACCGGGGGATTGATCGTTCAACTCAGGAATAGTGTCACTAGGATTAGAAAGCCTAAAAATTAGGTCTAGAGGTGAGGGATGATTCTTTTTGTATTTGTATATTTTTATAAAAGCAAGTAAAAATCTCGGGTTTTGGAAGAGTGGGCGGAATTAGTTGCTATTCAACTAACCGAATAACTAAGATGCAATCAAAATAAAATAACAAGAATGTAAATAAACTAAATTACTGATATGGAGTGAATAATATGTGGGAGAATTGTGTTTACTTAGATTTCACTACTCTCTAGATATCTTTTACAGGTTAATTACTTGTTATAGTTGCGTGGATGACGGATTGTATTCCTTAATACCATTCATGGGGTGGCGTACTTACTTCCCCAATTCTATAAGCTCCTACTTCACTCCTATGTCGAGCCGGCTAAGAAGCTCCTAACATGGGATCACTAGAATTCGCTCATGCATTAAATACAACCATAAAAACCTAGTACACATCGGTTCATGTTTCTTAAGACGTTCAAGCAAGTTACACAATGGAGATCTACCAGTTTTCTTAAGCCTAACATTGAAATCATTCATCCATTACAACTATAAACAAGCAATCAACCCATAATCAACATCTAGGTTTCATTACATCTAAGCAAACACACAAGAGATCTAGCCTAGCATGTTATAATCGAGACAAGCATAAGATATATTCAAACAACACATAGAGATATTGAATGAATTGAAAGAAAACTTATCTCAATTGAACATGAAGGGTTTCAAGGGGTGAAAACCCTTGAAAATACTGTTACAAACGACATAGGGTTTATTAGGTTCGGCCCTAGTATTCTCCACACAAGTTCCTCTCTTAATGATTGAAAAATAGAAAAGTATATATAGATTTTGTGAGGTGACGGCGTCAAGAGGAAATTTCTGACGCCGTCATCTCGCCGCCAATAAAGTTCTCGGACTGCCTAGATTTGGGTCTGACGCCGTCATGTGTAATTCTGCTCTAGGCCGTCACCAAAATAACTCTTGACACCCTACTTCTGACGCCGTCACGTTTTCTTTGGGTCGTCATCTACTTTGCTCCTGACGCCGTCATATTTTCCTTCTTGACGCCGTCAGGTACTGTTCACAACAAGAAAAATTAAGTCTTTGCCGTTTTCTTCACTTTTATGCTCCAAAAACATCCAAAATGCTTCTTTTTCCAGAATTTACTCCCAAAGTACCTAAAATCACAAAAGGAACGATTTAGGGCAATATTTGATCAAATAAATTTCAATTCCGGCTTAAATTACCCCCTAAAAGCGGTTCATTTTTTGCCTCATCATATACCCTTACACTTGAGATTTGCTTGTCCTCAAGCAAATGCGCTTTTATTCTAATCAAAATACAAGTTAGGGGTCATTTAACACTAATATAAAAGTAATTACAACAAATAATCGTTCCACTAAAGACCAAAGACAAGCACGAAGGTCATATACTAGCACCTCACAAATAGTGTTTAGATACTCACATCTCTCGGGTGTAATAAAGTATATATCACAATATGGAAATGGAAAACATTTCTCACTACCTGTCATAGCAAAATAGATTACCATAGGCTTGGGAAAGGATCAAACCTCCACCATATGGCATAAGCACCTAGGATAAACTATCAAAGAGGTCTTTTTAAAGGGTTGTAACGTTAGGTGTAGGGATATGGAATACACGGTTTGTTGGATATAGGCAGTCTTTACTGGTTGCGAGTTAATAATCTTGGTTAATTACATGTAAAATATGGCGTTGCTAAGTCAAGACTAGACTCGACTTAAGCTAATAAATCAAAATAACAAAAACATAAAATAAACATAGAATGAAACAGGATGGTAGTCTGTATGTTTTTTCTCTTTTCTCTTTTCCTATTTTTTTTTCTTTTTCTTGATTTTTTCGATTTTTTCGATTTTTTTTTTTTTTTTTTTTTTTTTTTTTTTTTTTTTTTTTTTTTTTTGCGTACACTCTTACCCTACCATCCAAAATAATACATCATAGGGAATGAACATTCCCCTTACACTTGAATTTTTACATACTTTACAATAAACTAATCAAATGACACGAATTAAGAAAATCAAAACACTTGGAGTACTTTTAAGATTAACGTACGTATGGGGGTAATAATATGATGTTCTTCCTCATTACTCCATAAAATAAGTACTTTACCCATGAGTCTCAA
Source organism: Artemisia argyi (assembly GCA_030686995.1). NCBI lineage: Eukaryota > Viridiplantae > Streptophyta > Magnoliopsida > Asterales > Asteraceae > Artemisia > Artemisia argyi. Next base: position 74,336,664 of record CM060706.1, read on the forward strand.
TCGTCCCAAAATAATATGTACAAGGATATGACTCGACTTAGCAACCATGTAATCAATTAGATCATTAACTAAGGGTTTAAACAAATAACAATAATGCACTAAAGATGAGTGCATACACGGAAGGCTAAGGCGATTTGGTTGTACATTTAAGTGGGGTGTAACAAATTCTTCCTTTAAGTAAGATGCTTAAAGTTAGAAACGAAAAGATAGGCTCGGAGGGGTGTACTAGGGGTTTCGTGTACTAAAAATGAGTACAACGCTAAGGGTGTGGGAAAAATTAATTGACTTAACTAGCCAAGTAATATGACTTAAGTGGTCAAGTAATTATGATACGGGTTTAACACAAGGGTGATCCTAATGCCTCTTATCATGTAGTAAATCCCACTACACGAATGTAGTCTCACTAGCGGTCTCGGGATGCATCACTAACGCAAGTTCTAGAATCTAAATGCTACCGGTACACTCATAAGCACTAATCGTAAATGCTTTTCCTATCAAATCTAAAGGCGAACCTCACATTTCTGAATGATACGGTTTTGTGCTAGTCATACGACTCCTATCCATGAGACGCTTGCGATGGCTAAAGTTTCACTCCTAAATGTTGTAAAAAAATTTAAATTTGGCTCTAAAATTACACTAACAAGTATTTCTCATAGTTTTATTACACACTTACCATCAAACAAACAAACTCAAGTGAAAGTGTTTCCTATGAGGTATCATCATTTTACCCTTCCCTTACACTTAGGATGAACATTGTCCCCAATGTTCAAGTAAAGAATGTAAAAGTGAAATAGGTAAAAGAATGAAATCAAATACTCCCCTAATTCGTTCGGTATGGATAATAAGGTAATAAGGTTAGATCTTCCTCCAAGAAAATGAACCATCAAAGCTTCCCTTACAGAATATAAATCATCTTCTTGTCAAACATAACCTGTTAAACCTGAGAAAACAAACAAGGCAACCTCGCGTAAAATCGGCGGCAATCTATATATGATAATAAATCCTAGAAAGCAAAGTAAGATATAATGCTTGTGGAATGATGTTTGCAGATTTCCTGGAGATTATAAAACTAAAGAATCAACAAAAAAAAACTTTAAGACTCCGTTAGAAAAACAAAACTGGTGAAATTTCCAGAATTTTACACGTGACGCCGTCAGGAATTTCTTCCTGACGCCGTCAGAAGTGACCTGCAAAAATTCTTATGTTAAGTTTCCGGAAAATTTCTGGAAAAACTTGGTCCTACTTCCTGGAAAATCCTACAAAACATCATTATGACTCGATACAAGCATTTGACTCTAACAAATACGAATATACATGTTCATTTAATATTGTGGAGAATCATGATCGGTTTTGTTTCTTTAAAAACATATTTGGGGTTTCCCCTTACACTTATCTTTTGTGAAATACCTTTAGATGAAGTTAAGACTAAGCCAAATAACAAAATAAAGTATTTTCATCACTTTAGTTTTGAAACATGACCTACCAACAATAAAAATAAAACATGCATACGGAAACAAATAACAATCAAACAAAATAAAAATCACATAAAGCATGGGTTGCCTCCCAAGAAGCGCTTTTCTTTATTACGAGTCTTGTAGCTAGACTCAAGGTCATGGGTTACCGTGTGTCGCTTATGCTCACATAACCGAGGGTGAGCCATCTAATAGTCGCCTCATCTTTCTTATAATCATCACTTAAATCTAAACATCTACGATAATACCTTTTATTTTTCTCATGAGTATATTTAAGCCCATTTCTTTTATCATTCTCACTTAGCATTTCTAGGGGCGGATACCTACTACACTTCTCCATGGAGAAATCCTTGAACCTAGGGTGTGCATGGGGCATTTGGTAGACAAAATCTTCATCCCCATCCGAGAATGTAATTAACCTTTCCATAAGTTTTTCATCAAGGTTGGTCAACCTTTTGAAGGGTTTCCCAAACACAACTTGGGTTAACTTACTATCAATAAATTCTCCTAGATTCTCCATAACCATGAACTCAACAAGATAAACAAAACTTCCTACAAACACGTGCAATGACATTGCCCTAGCAATAATATTATCTCCTTTGTATTCTAACTCATCTACCATGATTTTATTATATTCACTACGTCAGATTATGTTTATTGGGAGAGATGAGTTAAGGTAGGCATCAAAGCTCCTAAATCCAATCTTAAAAGGATGCATATTGAATGAGCTATCACTCTCAATCCTTGTTCTAGGGTCGAAATACCTAAGAGGGCCTATCCTCATTAATCACATCACCATCATCTAGATCCTCATCGGAGTCTGAATAGTAAAAAGGACTAACCCTATGGTCATCATCATGGTCAGACTCCTCCATTTCAGAATTCTTGTCAAAGTGGTGGTTAGGCGAAAGGTTAGGTGGGTTCTCATTTTCCACTAAAGGGATTGGGGCGGGCATTTGGAAAATCCTACGACGAAAAACACGAATAACAAGAATCAAACGATCGATGTTATTGTTATCCATCGAGATAATTTACGAACAAAGGAAACAAAGAAATAAGATAAACTAAAGAAAACCTAAAAAAATAAAAATAAAATCTTACTAGAAAGGAATCTAGCAAGTAGACCTAATAAAAAGAAATCCTAACCTAGACAATAACTATTCCCCGGGTTGCGGCGCCAAAAACTTGGTGCGTGGGAATTGCACCAGGCTTTACCTCTCGAGGGATCTCGAGAAGCTTACAACCCCCACCAGGCAGTGTACCTGATCGTTGTAGTATAGTATAGTGACAAATACCGGGGGATTGATCGTTCAACTCAGGAATAGTGTCGCTAGGATTAGAAAGCCTAAAAACTAGGTCTAGAGGTGAGGAATGATTCTTTTTGTATTTTTATATTTATATAAAAGCAAGTAAAAATCTCCGGTTTTGGAAGAGTGGGCGGAATTAGTTGCTATTCAACTAACCCAATAACTAAGATGCAATCAAAATAAAATAACAAGAATGTAAATAAACTGAATTACTAATATGGAGTGAACAATATGTGGGAGAATTTTGTTTACTTAGATTTCACTACTCCCTAGATATCTTTTACAGGTTAATTACTTGTTATAGTTGTGTGGATGACGGATTGTATTCCTTAATACCATTCATGGGGTGGCGTACTTACTTCCCCAATTCTATAAGCTCCTACTTCACTCCTATGTCGAGCCGGCTAAGAAGCTCCTAACATGGGATCACTAGAATTCGCTCATGCATTAAATACAACCATAAAAACCTAGTACACATCGGTTCATGTTTCTTAAGACGTTCAAGCAAGCTACACAATGGAGATCTGCCGGTTTTCTTAAGCCTAACATTGAAATCATTCATTCATTACAACTATAAACAAGCAATCAACCCATAATCAACATCTAGGTTTCATTACATCTAAGCAAACACACAAGAGATCTAGCCTAGCATGTTATAATCGAGACAAGCATAAGATATATTCAAACAACACATAGACATATTGAATGAATTGAAAGAAAACTTATCTCAATTGAACATGAAGGGTTTCAAGGGGTGAAAACCCTTGAAAATACTGTTACAAACGACCTAGGATGTATTAGGTTCGGCCCTAGTATTCTCCACAAAAGTTCCTCTCTTAATGAATGAAAAATAGAAAAGTATATATAGATTTTGTGAAGTGACGGCGTCAAGAGGAAATTTCTGACGCCGTCATCTCGCCGCCAATAAAGTTCTCGGACTGCCTAGATTTGGGTCTGACGCCGTCATGTGTAATTCTACTCCAGGCCGTCACCAAAATAACTCTTGACGCCCTACTTCTGACGCCGTCACGTTTTCTTTGGGTCGTCATCTACTTTGCTCCTGACGCCGTCATATTTTCCTTCTTGACGCTGTCAGGTACTGTTCCCAGCAAGGAAAATTAAGTCTTTGCCGTTTTCTTCACTTTTATGCTCCAAAAACGTCCAAAATGCTTCCTTTTCCAGAATTCACTCCCAAAGTACCTAAAATCACAAAAGGAACGATTTAGGGCAATATTTGATCAAATAAATTCCAATTCCGGCTTAAATGACCCCCTAAAAGTGGTTCATTTTTCGCCTCATCAAAGTATAATGTGCTGGAAAACATAAAATCATCATAAGACATACACAAGATAGATTGGTTCACATACATATGGAATTGCATGAAAAATAGCAAGGAAAAGTAGGATGATACAACGTTTGAAAATTGGTACTACGGACCCCATGTGACATTCACAGTAAGTAAAAGTTAACTTTAAAAAATAAGCTTTATATGAAATCTGTTGTATAGTATCACCAGTGATAATTTCAAAGTTTTGTCTTTTTATAAAGTAGATTTAATTTAGAATTGATTTTAATGAATGTTTTGTTTCATTGAAAAACAACTTATTTACTTGCATTACACGCAATTCGAAGAAATGGTTGTTCCACGGAAATGGCCAGCCATTAAGAATTGGAGCCAAGATTTTATAGAGGAAATGCAGGAGAAGGAGATGAATGCACAACAGTTCGGCTTGATGATGGTCATTGAAGAAGATGAAAACAATCAAGAAAATGAAAATCAAAAGCTGAGACAGGTAAGATATCACTAGTGATAAATTACTAGTGATAATTGATATCAAAAGATATCAAAAGCTGAGACAGCTTATTAATTGATATCACTAGTGATAAATACTTATGTTTATTTATTTACAAACAGGACATATACGACACAATAAAAGAAAACTTTGAAAGAGTTTTAAAAGAGAAAAAAGAATTAGAAACTTCCATCAAAGTAAGCATGGAGATGTACCAAGGGGATGAAACGATAGGGAGGTTTTTAGAAAGGTTCAATGCAGAATTCAAAATAGGAATAAGAACTGATGAGTTTGGAAGATTGATAGAAGATGAGGCAGGCCCTAGCAGAAGAGAAAATGAAGATAATGGAGAAGAAGATGGGAGTAGTGATAATGATGAACAAGATGGCAATGATAATAATGGAGGAGGTGATGAAGATGGAGAAGATTATGACATAGAAGATAATGAAAATGAAGGAGAAAATTTGGATGAAAATTTAAACGATGCTGCCATAGAAGATGCAGCGAAAGAAAAGGAGGACACAAAAAAGGTAAGACATATTCAGTAGTTATGTAAATGCAGTATCACAAGTGATACTTATGTGTATATTGTTAATATGCAACCTGTTTCATATGACTTTATTAACAAATAAAAGTAATGTATAGTATCACCTGTGATATATTGAATAGTTTTGTTTATGCAGTATCACAAGTGATAAAATACCTATATATACTTAATTTATTGTTTCAAATTAACATACAGGCTGAAAAAGAAGCTGCAGAGAAAGAAGCTGCAGAAAAAGAACATCAGAAAAAACAGGAAGAAGAAAAGGTTAGATTAATTCAATACTTATATGTACATTGTTAATATGCAACCTGTTTCATATGAGGTATCAAATATGATACCTAATATGGTCTTTATTAACAAATGAAAGCAATGGATAGTATCACCTGTGATATATTAAATTGTTTTGTTTATGCAGTATCACAAATGATAAAATACATATATATACTTCAATTTTTGTTTTTAATTGACATATAGGCCGTAAAAGAAGCTGCAGAGAAAGAACATGCCAAAAAACAGGAAGAAGAAAAGGTTAGATTAATTCAATACTTATGTGTACATTATTATTATGCAACCTAATATGGTCTTTATTAACAAATGAAAATAATGGATAATATCACCTGTGATATATTAAATAGTTAAATTTAATACCTATATATACTTAAATTTTTGTTTTAAATTGACATATAAGCCGTAAAAGAAGCTGCAGAGAAAGAAGCTGCAGAAAAAGAACATGCCAAAAAACAAGAAGAACAAAAGGTTGGATTAACTGTATAGATTTGTTTATGAAGTATCACAAATTATAAGATGCAAGTATATACTTAATTTTTTGTTTTAATTTTAAAAACAGGCAAAAAAAGAAGTTGCAGCAAAAGAAGCAGAAGCTAAAAAAGAGAAAGAAGAAAAACTTAAAAGATCAAAAGAAAAAATGCTTCAAAAACAAAAAGAAGACACTGAGAAAAAAAGACAACAAGAAATACAAAAGGTAAATAAAATAAAAAACGGTAAAATAAAAAAAAGAAAATATCTCAAGTGATACAATATAATAGTCTTTTATTTTTTAATAAAACAGGCTGCAAAAGAAGAAGAAAAGAAAAAGCAAGAAGCAATAAAAGCTGAAAAAGAAAAAGCTCAGATAGAGGCTGAAAAGGAAGCAGCTGAGAAAAGGAAAGCAGCCGCACAGAAGCTTAACGAAAAAAGAGCAAAGGAAAAGGTTAGATACTTTTGAGTTTAAATATTTATCTTTAAGCAACATAAAAAATCATAAGGATATAATTCGTGAGTGGTATGTTTTTGTTTCTCTTGACGTTGTTGACGTATAGTTTGGTTTAGCTTATTTTAAAAATGGAAACATTGAACAGGCTGAAAGAGAAGCTGCAATTCAAGAACATGAAAGCCCATCAATTCAAGTAAAGTCATTCGAAACTGGAAAGGACATTGGTGAAGCAAGCATCAAAGAAAATGAAATAAAAGAAGGAAAAAGGAAAGTAAAACCGTCAATGTACTTAAAGTCACCGTATAATAACAAAATGGCTAATGTGATGGAGCCATTGACAGAAGATGAAACACTGTTAGCATACATCGTGTTTTCAATGGAAGGATACATCCTGTAAGATTCTTATATTTTGCTATTTATATTTTAATTTATGTTTTTTAATCACCAGTGATATTTATATATATAACAAAGAAACTGACATTTATCACATGTGATACAAAAATACAGAGACGAGTTGTTTGATTATGGAAAGGGAACAGTAATACCAAGAATAACATTACAGACACTTTCGCCAGGGATACAAATTGAAAGCCTTATAATTGACGCATTCATTGCCGTGATGAATGAAGAAGAGAGAAGGAAACTAAAGAAAGAAAAGAGAAGATACTACTTACCATTGGCTGCAACGGTAAATATATTTAAAATAACAAAAATAAATGTATATCTAAATTTTCTATGTTCTTAATAAAAAAATCATTTTAAATAATCTTTTCGTATATTGTGATAAAACAGCATCTGCAGATTGAAAAGGAGGATAAAGACCTGGACAAACAGATTAAGCAGTTTATGGATATAATCAACAAGGATGAAACAAGTAACAAATTGAGAGATGTAAACCTGGTATTCTTCCCCATCATCGCTCATGCACATTACTATGTCATAGTATTCAACCTTGAGAAAGGTCATGCAATAATACTGGACAACAGTATATCTGATGGAGATTACGACGGAAAATACAAAGCAATTTTTGTTTTTGTGGTAAGTTACATCTGGACTGATCTATAATTGTTTTTTGTTTTATTTGGATTAATATTACTAGAGATAGATTTTATTTTGTTTTTGTTCTATTTGGATAAATGTCACTAGAGATACATTTTATTTTATATGAATCATTTTAATTTTATTTGCAGAAAGAGATGCTTATTCATTACTTTATGAGAACTAAACACCCAGCATTGGACAAGTTAGTTAAAGAAGCGAAACCAAAGATACCAAGTATGAAATGGAAAACAAAAGAAAACAAGATAGATTGTGGTGTGTATATGATGATGCATATGGAGATGTTTCATGGTGAACTTGGACTAAAATGGAAGACAAACATCTTGGACGAAAGAAACCGACAATATGTTGAACAAATTTAAAAGATGAGGATGAGGTATGCTGCCAAGATTCTCTTGCACGATGTGAACAAGAATAGTGATAAAGTCTTTTTTGCAGTATATAATTATTCCGAAGAAATACTCATGAAAGTATTTCCCGGGTCGTTTTCCCAACGAAGGTAGAATGGAATCTTGAATAGTCGAATCGCAAAATCGAGTTGTGAAAAGTGGTAAAGTGAAAAATATGATTTTGGAATTCAAATTATGATAAGAAATAGTGAAATATCAAGAATATACAAGCTAGGTATGTACAAATGTTTAAAACGTAAAAACGGAAATTCAAACGCGAAAATAAACGTAACGTACGAAATTAAACGCGACTTTTATTCTAAAAACGATCCTACAAATGTGAAACAAGTTTCTAAAAATCTAAAACTACTAAAAAGAATTTCCAGAAAAAGAAAATTATTTTTTAGACTTTTTATTTATTTTCTAGAATTTATTTTCTATTTATTGAATTAAAAAGTAATTAAAAATAAAAGAAAGTGTGAAAAATAATAGGAAAATTATAAAAACTAATTTGAAAAATCTAGAATAATATAAAAGAATTTTCTAAACTATTTTTGTATTTTTTAAAGCTTTTTCTGTATTTTTTATAGATTTTTATTATTTAAAAATGATTTTTAACTAAGAGAAATTAAGAAAGATAGTAAATGGACTCAGAAAAATATGAAAAATTTATAGAAATTCTAAAATATTATAAGAAGCTTGCAGAAAAATTTTGAAATGAAAAGGATAAGCAGAAGTGCTTATAATGACCAAAACAGCTTATGGCAAGTGCTTATTGATAAGCACTTGCCACAAAAATTTACCAAACTGATACTAAAGATGTATTATACTATTATGAACTCAAATAAGCCAAGAAATGATCAGCAATAAGCACAAAAACACAAGAAGCAAGCAATAAGCAGTCTATAATAAGCTAATGATGAAGAATCCAACACAGAATAAGCAGACCATGCACAATACTCATATAACTAAAAAGGACCTTAGAAAAGCTAATAAGACTCAATAATAAACTCACACAAGCAATTGCAGCCCATGTACTACCAACAGAAATCAAGCTCAAACACCTAATAAGCAGTCCCCAAAAAGCAGTCCTAATAAGCTAAGTACCACAAGATTATGGGGGCAAAATCAAGCTGGACATACTGAGAAGCTACAAAATCAAAAGCTCACAAAGATACCATCTTATACTACCTTAAATTGTGCCATGAAGGTAGGCCTAAAACATGTGTGCAGGGGAACTATGTACCCAAACAGTCAACTTCTATCTATAATTCTAATAAGCTAATAAGACCTGAACCTAAATTTTCTTCTTAATTATGATAAACTAGCTACTAGAGAACACAAATCAACAAACCTACTTTATTTCCAACTACTAATGAATCCTACAAGAGCTTGTAAAAATCTTACCAAAAACTGAGTGTTCACTAGATTTGACTTTTTATATAACAAATAACTTTGACCAAATCCAAATTTAAACTACTAATTCTATTATTTCTTGTAATATTAAGCTATGATTATTCTAATTTACGCAACTATGATCAATTATTCAACTACTACTACTCTTATACTAACTGTATTCAATTATGCTAATCAGATAAGCAAATTTAAAACCTTACTTTGACTTATATGAAAACTACCCTACTTTTTTATGAACCTAAACTCTATTTCTATACTAATGAATTCTAACTGTGACAATTAAACAATACTACAACAACAGCATTACACAGCAATTGCAAAATCCAAACACCCCCTTAACTACCAATAAGCACTACAGCTACCTGTAATTCACCATTAATCTCAACAATATCTATCAAATAGTAAGCTAAAATTGTAATAGAACAAAGATCAACAATAATAAACAACAAATTCTAACTAAAACTTAGTTTCACAAATATTCACTCAATCAAACAGTAAATGCTAAAACTACAACTGCAGCTACAAATTACCAATCTAAAAGATTAACTAAGCTAACTGAGCTCTAAAATAAACTGAAATATCAATCAAATTAACTAATGAGCAACAATCAAAACAGAATCACACATTTATAGATCTGAACTTGTTGAGATAAGAAGGGGTACAAATAAGAACTTACAACTGAGTCTCCCCTCAGCATAAAAGAGGGGAGTTCACTGTGCTAGCCTGTCTTTAGACAGGCCAAGTGCTTCCCTGATTCACCTTGGACTATCAAATCCACCACAGTCCACCTTCAATCTCAACTAATGACCAATGTTTTACCAAAAATGAAATATAAAATGATATTTAACTAAAATCTAATTACTCTTTTTCAAATGCTAAACACTTAAAATTGAGATTGAATTCACTAAAATCAAACTTGTTTGAAGACTGAATCACCAAAACTATTTCTATATCTTTCTATTTTTCTGATTTAAATGAACATCTTAATGAAATTTAAAACTAAATTTCAATGAAAAGTGAATAATTGAAACTGAATTAAGCTATTGAAACAAGTAATAAACTAATAAGCAGGAATCAAAACTTTAGCTAATTGATTAAAAGTGAAATGATTGCATTAAAATAAAAGTGAAACAAAGGAAAGTAAATGTTACACTAAAAATTGAGATTAAAAACTGGCAGAGTTTGGCTACTCCAAACTCCACACTCAATAAGCTATTACAACACCCTATTTATAATACAAGTGAGTAGAGGAGTGAGGAGAAGCTCACGGATTGCCATGTTGGCAATCCGTGTGAAATTGTGTTTCTTTACATCCATCTTAAGCCCTTCGATCATATTCCATCAAATCCCATCAATCTATAGCCATAGGATTAATACAAATGACGCGTTCATGCCAATCCATAGCTGCCACGTGCCCATAAGTGTGTTAGTTTGCCTCTGAAAAGTACTGACACTTCTGACATGCTTCTAGAAACCCTGTGAGATTACCTAATTACCCTTAATTGCTGTTATTATTAGGAATGGGGTAATTAGGGTTCATCATTTTACTGTAGCGTGAATAGTGGTTTTCTGGGTGAGGGTAAATTAGGGGGCGGGTAAGTGTACGGGTGTGTTTTGTTTATTTATTTGACTTGTTTGACAGAGAGTTGTAAAGGAGGGCTTGGGTAAAGGCTTGGTGGGTTGGGCTGGATGGTTTAGAAAAGGGTGATTGATCTTTGGGCTAAGATGTGTTATTAGTTTGGACCAGATTTATAATAAAGGATTTAATGGTTAAAGTTTATTAAACTTTGAAGGACCAATCTTGTACATCTAAAAATTCCAGGGACTAAATTCTGTCATTCCTTCAAAATAAATCCAAGGACTTCTTTTGTCACACTTTGGTAATTAGAGGACCTTTGTTGACATTTCTTAGAGCATGAATATGATCCAATCTTGAAAACTCTTTACCGGCTTCGGCTTTTCACGCTCTTTCCAAATCCCGTGCTTGTGTTCGTTGTTTTTCATGATTTTTCTTCCATTTCTAGAATATCCGTACCTGCACATTCAAAAACACAAAAACAATACAAATTTGGCATAATTCGATTAGTTTTTGGTCTTATGAGTCCGGTTTTGGTCTTATAAAAGTGAGAGAATAAGCACTCACCAAATAGCAAGATGACGTCAGATTTCGCAATCAAGTTTGCTGAAGAACACAGTGATAAAGAAAAGATGAAGATGATGGTTGAAGAAGCTATGAAGAAAAAGGCAGCAGAAGAAAAGCATTAGTTGAATTTAATGCTTTTTTAAAGACAATTTATTTCCAAAGACAATTTATGATTATGTTTTATGTATTTTAGATTTCTAAACAATGATGGTTAAACTAGGATTAAGTATTCGATAAGCAAAAATCCATTGAAGCACTGCCGAGCCACGGAATGTGACGGACAACTGTCCAAGTTTGGGGTTACCTAAGAATGACGGGGGCGCTCTATTAGGTCCTGAACGACATTCTCTGGTGGTGGAGATTGTGTTATATTCTGTTCTGGATTTTTCAAAATCTAAATGCATCTAGGATTAGATGATAGCTATGCAAAAAAACTATGGAATCTTTGTATTTTCTTTGTTCTGGATTTTGGGAAATGAAGACAAATGAAGTATTATATTTGAGGTTTTAAAAAACCCAAATACCCAAATAAACAATTACTGAATCGACAGTTATGACCTAGATCTGCAACATAAACCATCAGACAAAACACACACACCAACCATACGTCTAAAAAATCAAATTGAGTAAAAGATGAATGAATTGGGAGCTGAAAGCCAAGATAAGGGGAAAAACATTGAACAAAATGTAGATAACGGTATGACAATTATTTCAATCAAATTTAACTATGTTTTGTTATTGTTTCATTTGCTTATTTTCTGTTTAAACTTGATTTTTTGGTCTTTAATATGTTAGTTAAACTTCTGTCAATCAAAATCCTAGCTTATTATGAACTATTTTAGCTTAAAAAACATAATAGTCTACTTTAAGGGGTGTTTGGTACAAGTTAATTATAATTCTTATAGATGGTTTATTGGCTTATTGTTAACTTATCTATCTGTGTTATAAGTCTTAGGTTTTTAATTTAGATTTTGAGTAGCTTCTGATTAGCTTAAATTTGGTTCATAAGATTTGGTCTTAAAAATGCAGACAATAAAACAGAGGAAAAAAAAACAAAAAAGAAGAAAACAGTTGCCAAGATTAGAATGTAAAAAAAAACGTTATGGAAGAGGATTAGAAGTGCAACAAAAAAAATTAGAAGAAAAAAATAAAAAGAAAATGCTGATGAAGGAAGAAAGGACACAGGCGGCAAAATTTGAAAGAAAGGATGAAAAGGAAGAAGCAGAAAAGAAAGAAGAAGAAGAACAATCTAATAAAAAGGTTAGTATCACTGGAGATACTTTGAATATCACTGGTGTTAAACAAAATACTAATGTAATAAAACATACTTTACATTATGCCACAGGTTGAAAATGAAGATGCTGAAGAAACAAAAGAAACTAATAAAGAAGATGCAGCAAAAAGAGAAGAAAAAGCAAATGGGAAAAGAAAAATAGATGAAACTGAGGTGGATGATGATGGAAATGCAAAAAAGAAACGAAAGTGGTATACATTGTTGAGGGTAAGGGCAACAATTAAGCCCCTATTTGAAGCAATGCATGCACTAAGCGTTGAAAGAAAAAGAGTAATTAGACATATGGGGTTTGGAGACTTGATTGATTTTCCAATTAATGAATTACCAACAAGGCAAGCATTTTTTTATAGTAGACAGCCTCGATGTAGAAACAATGAATCTTAGGCTTCCAACGGGAAACTTACAAATTTCTCCACAAACAGTGAAGGTAGCTCTTGGGTTACCAAAGGGAACAAGGAGGTTGGAAAGAAATGAAGGACAAACAGAAAAGAATGATACATTTGAGGAAGAATGGAAGGAACAATACAAAGATGAAAACAAGTTGACAATAAATGCAATATCAAAGCAGATAACAAAGACAAGAAACACAGATTTCATCTTCAGAATGAACTTTTTGATGCTAGTTGCAAATACATTGGGAGAATGTGATAACAACTCTGTCGTAAAAACAACAGTATTGGAAAACGTACTTGAAGAAGATGACGTGACAGATATAGACTGGTGCACATACGTGTATGAATGTGTAAGATTATCAAAAAAAGATTGGGTAACAAGAAAGAAGGATAGGACAGAAGTCGTCTATTACGGACCAGTAACATTCTTGACGGTAACTCCTAAATATTTTTTTGTTTTTTCTTTTAAGATACTATCCATTAATTTTATTTGTTAAAAAAGAATATGAGGTATCACCTGTGATACCTCATAAGAATGTTTTTTATTTATGTTTCATCTGATAAATGGTTGATGAAACAGCTTGCATATTTACAATATACAAAGTTTGATGCAATGAATGTACCAAGAAGATTACCGGCTTTCAAAAGCTGGAACGTAAACCTGCTGAAAAGCAAGGAGACTCTAGAAATGGATGTAACAAAATACTTTGGGATGGTCGAGATAATAGGAGATCTAGGAGGTCTAAATAAAAAAGAAAGAACTGCTCAAAAATAGGTGAGTGTATGATATCTCTTGTGATACTAGATTATAATATGCAGAATAATATTCTATGACTTTATACTAGATTATAATATCTCTTGTGATATTATTTTATGATATCTCTTGTGATACTAGATAATAATATGCAAAATATTATTTTATATTAACTCTTGTGATATTATTATTTTAAATTGATTTACAGGAAATTTATCAGATGTTAGAAGATAAAATAGAAAGCATTTTGAATGAGAAAGAATTGTTTGAAGAAACAATAATAGATACTATATTCAAGTTTGGGAATAACAGAAGGCTTAATTAATATAGAGAGAGATTCAATCAGATTTTCAGAAACATAAATTGTAAATCATCATCAACAGAATCAAGTGGTATCAAATTTGAAACAAGTGATGACGAAGATGAAAACGCAGAATGTGCAGATGATAATGGAGAATCTATGATAGTTGATAATAATGAAGGTGACCTAAATGTCGAAAATTCAGAATCAAACTTTGAAAAAGATGAAGGGATTGGAAATGATAAAGATGACAGGAGTAATAATATAAGGGATGAAGCTGTAGGAAACAAAGAAGAAAACAGAAGAAAAAAGGATGTAGCTTCAGAAAACAACGAAGCCAGTAGTATAAACAAAGATGAAGCTCCAGGAAACAATGAAGGAAAAAAAGATGAAACAAACAAGGTAACAAGTCAAAAAAATGAGAATGGCGAAAAAATTCAAGATGAATTTTTTTTGGGATGATGAATCAATTTTTGACGAATTGCTGAATAAAAGTGATGAAGAACTTAAAAATGAATTCAGAGAAATGAAAGGGAAAGAAGCCAAATTGGCTTCAAAGAAGTTTGAAGACTTAACTGATGAAGAATTTTTTGAAGCTTTCAAAGATAGTGAATGGCAGACATTTGGAAATGAGAAAAACGTCGAAGAAAAACAAACGGAACAAGCAGGTGAATCTTCACAAAAAAGAAAAAAAAAAAGAAAAAAAAAAAAAAAAGGAACAAGCAGGCCCATCTAGTTGTCAAAGTAGGGAGCACATTTTTGAGTTCACACCAGGAAGATCTCAGCCATCATTTGATCTAGGATTTGATACCCAGAAGAACAGTTGAAACCATTCAAGAAAACAAAATCAAATGATGAAGAAACCCAATATCGGTGCCTGCAATCACCCTATATAAACGAAAAGGTCAGCACGACAGAAGAGCTAACAGAGGATGAACTACTCTTGGCAAGAAGCATATTCTCTATGCAAGGAAATGAAGCGCAAGATTAACTTTAAATATTTATGAACTTGAACTTATCACGGGTGATACATAGTATCACCTGTGATACATGAAAACTGAGTAACATATGTAGTTTCTTATATTTATCACCTGTGATATTGTCAAAACAGAGAACAAGTTTTCAAGGACCAAGTAGTAGAATTAATGAGAATGAATGTACAATCACTAGCACCAGGATTGAAAATTGAAACTCCTGTGATCGACACATTTGCTTCAATCCTAAATTACGAGGAATGACAATCAGATAAAGAGATAAAAAGGCATTACTTTTATACATCAATGATGGTAAGATAAATATAATTTAAAAATAATTTATTATACTTTAATGTATCTTATCTATAAACTTAATTTAATTTATTTTTAAATTTCAAGCAACTCCCGGGAATAATACAAGATGAGCCAAAATGCTTGCTAACAAAGATAGATAAACAATATGATGAGTTTGCAAAAATGATTGCAATTCAGATGGAAGACAATATAAGAAAGCTACAATTTGAAGACGTTGACCTGGTATATAATATGAATTTATAAACTAATCAATGTACTTAGTCTTTTATTTTTAAAACTTACATCATTTTATATAAATTAAACAGGTTTTCTTTCCAATCATATCACATGAGCATTACTACGTAATAGTTTTCAACATCATCAAAGGGACATCTGTGATAATAGATAACAGTGATTCAGATGGAACATACGAAGGAAAATACAAAGAAAACTATGAGTTTGTGGTAAGAAACACTATAATGAATGCTTCATATATAACTTCTTTGTGCCAAATAAATTAAGCATATCACTTGTGATACTAGTATATAAATAACACTTTGTATCTTGAGGGGTGTTTTTGCAAAACATTTGTCGACATATCAACATCCAAAAGGAGATGAATTAATGAATCAAAAAAGAAAACCAACAATCTTAAACATGAGTTGGAGGACAAAGAAAGAAAAGATGGATTGCGGTTTGTACATGATGCTACATATGGAACATTATTAGGGAAAGAGTGCAACAAAATGGGAAACAGGCATGCTAAAAGAAAAAGACAAAAATCACAGAATGCAGATAAACAACTTGAGAGCAAAATATGCGGCAAAGATAATGCTTCATGAAGTAAATGATAACAAAAAAAAGATGTCAGACTACGCTTTAAAGTTTGCAGCTGAAAACTCAGACAAAGAAGAAGCAAAAAAATTGGTCGAGGAGGCAATAAAGAGAAAGATTGCTCAAGAAAATGAACAGAGACAAAGAGAAAATGAAAAGAAGTAGTTAACAATTTGAGATTTAGTTTTGGAATAGAATCTTGTAATTGGCAATCTAAAGATGTAAAACATTAGTTTTGGGTAACCTGAAGTTGTAAGACAATAGTCCCTTTATTATGGTTTATCACAAGTGATGTATCACATGTTCATAATGTTTATGTTATGCTTTTCATAATTCTATATCACAGGTGATAAAACTAAAATAACACTTGACATGATATAAACAAATAAATAGAAAAAAAAAAGTATCACAAGGGATACACAGAAATTCAATCATTCTAAAAATAACAAAAATAAATGTCACAAAAAATTAAACACTTTAATCTGTTTATGTTATGCTTTTCATCATTTAAATTCTTTATCACAGGTGATATAACTAAAATAACACTTGAGATCATATAAACAAATAAATCCAAAAAAAAGTATCACAAGGGATAAACAGAAATTCAATCATTCTAAAAAATAACAAAAAAAAATGTCACAAATATTTAAACACTTTAATGCTTTATCACAAGTGATAAATGTCACAAATATTTCATAAAGTCACAAAAATAAAAAAATAAACCAATCACTAAAAATCATACTTCAATTGCTGAATCACCTCCGCTTCCACCTGCTCCATCACCACCACTTCCGCCTGCTCCATCACCTCCATTTCCGCTTGCTCCACTCCTCTGTGGACAAGTACGCCTGTTGTGATCAGTCAACCCACAAATACCACATTCCTTCTTATTATTATTATTTTCCTCAAGTGCTATCTCACGCCCACTCTTAATACGATCCTTCATATATCTCTTATTACTAGCTCTTGAAGGATTTCTAACCTTATTTTTAGTAGGCTTCTTAACACCCATAAACTGATGAACCATTTGAGCAACTGTGCGAGGAGGAACTTTTGGCAACTCAGACTCAAATTCAGACTTTAACTTTCTAAGCTTGCCTACAAAAGAAGTCAGCTTTGGTTGATTCTCAATCATCAAACTCACACACGCCTCAACTAAACTAGACGCCTCAATAGCAAGCTTTTCTATCTCTTCATTCTGTTGACCATAACGTGCCTTTTGCCTCCTCAAATCAGGTGGAATCAAATCCCTTGTCCAACGCTTGAGTATATACTGATTTGGGACCTTAAGCACATTACAATTCTTGAATACACAAAAAATATGACGACATAAAATCCCGCAGCGGATAAAAAGCTGACAACAACAAGCAATTGAACCATCTAATTTGTTATAGACCACCTTCATAAAAAAAAAAGTTAAACACATAATACAACAGGTGATACCTAATATCACCAGTGATACCTCATATCACATGTGATACTTAAAACAAAAAATACATGTAAAAACACAAAAATAAAATGTACCTTGTACCGTCCAGCGTCTTTCTGATACAAGATAAGCTCTTCTTCAACATTCTCTGAAGTACTTTCTTCTTCATCAACAACTTCTGGAATAGTACCAGGAACCAATTTTTGCTCAGAAATAACAGACACATCAGATACCTCATCACAAGTTTTTGACTTAATAGAACATAACCATGACCCAGCAATTATCTCCTTTTGCACAAGCACAAACAACTTGCGAGTGTAAACCCTTGCTGCATGCACTTCAACTTCCAATGGCGTCAACAAAGTAGGGAATGAGTCAAATGAGTTATGATCTAGTCTTTCTTGTACATATCTCTGTTTCTCCATTGCAGACTCATATAAAACCATAAACTTAACAAGTGTGAAGTAGGATTCGTGAAATGCGAAAAGAAAGAATTCTCACTCTCCGACCTCGATGTAGTCCTCATCAATCCACAAAGTGGAGAATCACAAAGAATGCGGGAATCCATGAAGATCTAATCATATACATCTTGTTCAACCACTTGTGATTTAGAAGATTAAACTCTACCATCAACTCATTCCATCTGAACTCAAACTCCTCAGGACTAATGTACATATTCCAAACAATCTTGCTAAATTTAGTCTTGAAATCAGTATCATCATATATTCTGGAAACAATCTGAAAAAAAACAAAGTATCACAAGTGATACAAAAAAGAATCACTATACAGAACAATGCAAAAGACAATAAAGTATCACTAGTGATACAAAACAGAATCATTAAACAGAACTGTGCATAAAACAAAATAAATAATCAAAAGTGATAAAGCAAATAATTTTATAGACAAAAATGCAATATCACAGGAGATAAACAACTTCTAAAAATTTATAAGAATAATTAAAAATGCAAATATCACAGGAGATACCTTAGCTGGAAGCTTTTGCATGATATACCACATGCAAAGCATGTGCTTGGAATCAGGAAGCACCTCAGCAATCACATTCCGCATTGCACCATCTTGATCAGTGACAATGATATTTGGAGAACGAACAAATGCTTTCTTGAACACTTGCAATAACCATATGTACTATTCAGTAGTCTCATTCTTAAGAAGACCCAAACCAACAGTAACACACTTCCGGTGATTGTCAATAGCAGTAAAAGGCACAAAAACCATACGATATCTGAGAAAAAAATAGTATCTCAGGTGATTGTCATCATTATGCAATGAAAATATAACATGTTTAAAAAAACAAAACATACTTATTAGTCTTGTAAGTGGCATCAAATGAGACAATATCACCAAACTCTCTGTAGTTACACTTAGCAACCTCATCAGCCCAAAACAATCCACGAAGCTCAGCATCTTCAACAAAATAATCAAAAGTGAAGTTCGACGTAAACTTCATCCAATCTTCCATACGGTTAATAAGCATCTGAGCATCACTATCCCCAATGAAACAATTTATACCATGAGTAAAATTACAAAACTCGGTCTGCGTACCATGAACAAACGCTGTAGATCCTTTCAACCCAGAATACAAACTATGAGCTTTAGTCGCACCAAGATTATGATTAGCTGCTTTCATAATGAACAGATGCTCATGGTATGGTAGCTTCCTCTCACTTTTTGACAAATGTTTGTACTCTATACAATCTAGTGCGTGATTATGTTCAACAACAAAGCTAGTAAGCTGATATTGAGATGTTCCGGGAATCATATGGAAAACTGCACGTGCTTTGCAACCAGTTACCCTAAAATTTGAAGTCCTAACTTGCTTATCACCTTTCTTGCGAGCTAAAGTATTCAAATGAATTCTCTTTGGGCAACCTTCCCTATTGCAAACTAGATACTTCTCTTTTACAAAACCATCCCTTAACCTTTTCTGCCTAGACTTTCTAATACCAAATCCAACCTCATAAGCATATTTCGCATACATACTAATGCATTCATCAACAAAATTATAAACACTCAACAACTTTGGTAAAACACTGGCAGAAACTCTAGGAACCCAAAAAACCGATCCACCAGGAGTATCGATAAAATCATGATGAGCAAAAGATTGAGGAGTTTTAAGAACACCATAAGCTGAAAAAGAAGGTGATAAAACAAAAAATCAAAAGCATAACACAAAAATAGCTTATAAAAACATATCACTGTTGATACTAAACATATATCATCAACAGGCTAAAAAAAAGCAAACGTATCACTGGTGATATGTTTGATAAGCAGTTTAACAAATAATTAGAAACAGCTAAATAAACAACTATCATCAACAAACTAAAATAAACAAGCAAACATATCACTGGTGATATGTTTTATAACATGTTTAACAAATAATTATGAACAACTAAAACATATCACTGGTGATACTGCACAATTATCATCATGTCTAAGCTGTTAAAACTAACGGCTCAACAGCATAAAGACAAAAAACAGCTAATAAAAACATATCACTAGTGATACTAAACATACATAATCAACAGGCTAACCTAAATAACCAAACATATCACTGGTGATATGTTTCATAAGCTGTTTAACAAATAATTATGAACAGCTAAACATATCACTGGTGATACTACACGATTATCATCATGTTTAAGCTGTTAAAACTAACGGATCAAAAGCATAACACAAAAACAGCTAATAAAAACATATCACTGGTGATACTACACATATATCAACAACAAACTAACCTAAATAAGCAAACATATCACTGGTGATATGTTTCATAAGTTGTTTAACAA
This sequence comes from Artemisia argyi, assembly GCA_030686995.1. NCBI lineage: Eukaryota > Viridiplantae > Streptophyta > Magnoliopsida > Asterales > Asteraceae > Artemisia > Artemisia argyi. The sequence goes on from CM060706.1 coordinate 74,357,082, forward strand.
ATAATAATGAAAAATCTAAACATATCACTGGTGATACTGAACAATTATCATCATGTTTAAGCTAATAAGCATAATAACACTATAATCAACAGCTTATCATCAACAAAAACAGAAAAATAAGCTTAAAAATCAAAATTAAACTCACATGATGCATTATCATCCTGAGAATGCTTAGAAGAAGAATCACTGTAACTGCTACCAGAATTATCACAAACCGCACCAGATACATTACCAGAATTATCGTAAACCGCAAGAGCTAAACGATCAGTTGAATTAATAGAAGATTCTGAAACCGAAACAGCAGGTTGATTAAGATCAAAAATCGCCATGCGCAAATCAATTGGGATAATGAGCAATCAATTCGAGCTGGAGAGCGGTGATGTTGTGGTGGAACCGACGAAAGAGTTGCGGTGGTGTAGCGGTGGTAACTGATTATGGAGGGAAAATGTAACTGATTATCGAGGGAAGTCGGTTAAGAGAAAACACACAGGTTGTGTGTGTGAAAAAAAAGCGAATGATTTGTTTGGGATCATTTTCCGAAGCTCGAAGACGGTGCTACCACAACTACATGTCCTTATTGTAAAACGGTCTTTGCGGCGAAGTCCAAGCAGAATGGTACTAGCACCTTAGGACATCATTTAAAATTTGTATGTACAACTTCACCCCTTTATAGAAAACAGGATAAGAAGAAACAAACAACATTAGGTTTCAAGCCTACTACTATGGGCGAATCTGGAGGTAGTTTAGTTGCTCACTCTTTTAACCAAGAACGTTGTAGAAAAGCCGTAGCTAGGATGTGCATCAAAGACAATCAACCCTTTAGTATTGTTGAAGATGAAGGATTTCAGGAGTTAATGTGGGAAGCAAATTCTGAATTTGACCTTCCGTCTAGGTGGGCGGTTGCTAGAGATGTTTTATCTATATACCAAGAAGAAGCACAAAAGCTCAAAAATATTTTAAAAAACCAAACAGTGTGTCTTACCACTGACACATGGACGTCCGTACAAAACTATAACTATATGTGTCTCACGGCTCATTGGGTTGATGATAGTTGGAAATTAAGAAAGAAAATTCTTAATTTTTGTCGAATATCGAATCATAAGGGTGTGACGATAGGAAACTTAGTTTATCGTTGTTTACAAGAATGGGGTATTTCTCGTGTTTTTACGGTCACGGTTGATAATGCGTCATCTAATGATGGGGCAATTAGGAGGTTACGCACTTTGCTTAAAGGACCTAATGCAATCTTAGATTGCAAGTATATGCATTTAAGATGTTGTGCTCATATTATCAATCTAGTGGTAAGAGATGGTTTAGAGGAACAAAATTCTTCTATTTGCAAAATTCGAAATGCGGTGAAGTATTTGAGATCGTCATCGACTAGGCAAGAAAGCTTCGAAAAAGGTGTCGAGTTTGAAAAAGTTGACTGTAAAAGGAAGCCGTGTCTTGATGTTGACACAAGATGGAACTCCACGTTTCTTATGTTGGAAACTGCTGTCAAATTTGAGAAAGTGTTTGATAGGTATTTTAACATATTTCAATATGTTTTTCTATTCTACAATATGTTTTTTTTATGCTAATATGGTGATGTACGTTTTGTTTAGGCTTGAGCTTACCGAACGTGATTATACTTCTTACTTCCACAATGAAACTGAAGATGGTGATGAGGGCACTAGGATGATGCGTAAAACTAAAAAGAAGAAAAAGAACGTTGTGGGGGTTCCTAATGAGGATGATTGCTCAAATGCAAGGTATTTTTCTATTTCATTACAGTTGATCCTTTAATAAATAATGCTAGTAATTTACTAGCTAAACCACATTCTGATATAGAAACATACATTTGAATAAAAATAGTTAAACTGCAATCTGATATAGAAACATACTGTTAGTACTTTAGTAGTTTACTTGTTAAACCACATTCTGATTGAAACTAACTGATAGACCAAGTGGTTGTAGTTTACTTATAGAAACATACTGATAGAAAGTTAGAAACATACTGATATAGAAGTCATTTATCCCATTTACTAGTTTACTAGTTAGTTGCTACTGTCATTGTTGCAAGATAATGCACAGCTCATGCACATGTTGATTTAAGAATTGTATTAGTTAATTTAAAATTATTAGTTTGTTTTTCACATGTTGCAAAATGTATAGACCAAGTTGCACTTGTTAATGTTAAACAATATGGGTTTTTTTTTTTTTTTTTTTTTTTTTTTTTTTTTTTTTTATTTTTTTTTTGCCACTGATTCGAATACAAGTTTTAATGTTTAATAGGTTTTTTTTGGAATATTTGAGGATTTTTTATGATGTGACAAAGAAGATTTCGGGGTGTAAGTATGTGACAAGCAATATGTTTGTGAAAGATCTTGTCACAATGCATGCCGCTATTTCAAAAATGTGTCGACATGCTGATGAAAATAAAAGGAAGATTGCGATATCAATGAAAGCTAAATATGACAAGTATTGGGACAATTTGGATAACATGAATGTTTTGTTGTATGTGGCCTTGGTATTAGATCCTCGAAATAAGTTGAAGTATCTTGAATTTTGTTTGGACCTAATCTATCCTAAAAGCCGAACATCCACAGAAACATCCAATCAAGGTGACCAAGTTCCGAAACGATTGAAAACATTGTCCGCGAAAACTATCGACATTTGTAAAATTGTGGAGGATGCTCTTAAAGAGTTGTATTTGCACTACAAGATCAAACTCGACAAGCATAATGATCAAACTTTTACCGTGTCTTCTTCTTCTACTCCTAGTGAAGATGATAGTAGCATGAAGATTGACCTTGATGATGAGTTTTCAAAGTATTTGGAGACCCAATATGGTGAAGGTGATGATTATAGCGAAGTAGATATTTATTTAAAGGATGGGGCGGAAAAGAGGGGGGATAATTCATTTGATGTTTTAGGTTGGTGGAGTCAAAATATGGTGAAGTTTCCGATATTGTCACAAGTAGCTAAGCATGTGTTAGCAATGCCAATCTCGACCGTTGCATCGGAGTCGGCATTTAGCACCGGTGGAAGGGTTATCGATAAATATAGAAGCTCTCTTACCCCTAAGACCGCGGAAGCTCTCATTTGTGCACAAGATTGGTTACGGTCTACACCGGCGGATTTGCAAGATATGCCAATTAATGGCTTACCACTTGAAGAGATGGTGGAAAATTTGGAGAAACTAGAACTTGGTAAATAAAACCTTGATTTAACTATTTTAAACTTTCCCACAATACGTTAAGCTAATCCATTATTTATATTTGTTTTTAGATATGTTTTCTACCCGAAAAAAACAACACAATGACTCTTCTCAACATGAAGTTTAGTCATGAAGTAAGTATCAAATATTTCCTTGTTTCTTATACATTTAACATTATACTTGTAGTTTTTCGTTAATGTTTTACCTGGTGATATTTTCTTCATTTACTTATTAAATTTTTTGTAGGTGTTTGAAGACTTGAAGTTATGAAGTTTTAATGGCGCACGTGATGGAGTTTGATGTTAACTATGCAAGGATAAAAGGAATTTAAAAAGAAATTATTTTAGAGATTGTGGTTTTATGTTTAGACTTTTTTGTTTCAATTTAAGATATTGTCGGATTGTTATCTTATTAAGTTGTTGGATTTTTATTGTTGGATTTTTGTTGTTGGCTTTAGTTATTAAGATAACATTATTGGGCTTTAAAATAAATTTTGGGATCACTTTATTGGCCATCATGAACAAAGAAAGAAAAAAAAAAAAAACATTTTTGGGCCAAATTGGCCCAAGTTGGGCCCAAGCCTAAGTACAATGTGTAACCGACCAAACCGAGAAACCGAACCGAGAAACCGACAAAAACCGACAAAACCGAACCGATACAAACCGAACGGTTTCGGTTATGGTTATGGAATAACCGAACATTCGGTTTTCGGTTTCGGTTTTGGCCTAAAACCGACCCAAACCGAACCATGCACACCCCTACTTTATATAGGTGGGATAAAATTAGGTTTAATTGATTAAATCTTAGATTAATCTAGGCCATTAGATCAAAAAGGATGGAGGGTGGGGATTTGTCTATTGGTATGCACCAAAATAAGGGTATGCATTTGAATTTTCCTCCCTTATATGAACAATTATGATGCGTGTATTAATAAAAATAATATAAGTATCACTACCCTTTTCTAAAAGTCATTTTAAAAGTTTAGAGTAACGAGGCTTGAGATTTGTTTCAATTAAATGGCTCGAACTCAATTTTTCAAAATTTCAATAATATTACATATTTTTATTGTTGTGAAAATTTGATGTTAGAGCGGCCGGAATAATTAACTTATCAAACTTAAGTTATTATTATTATTATATTATTTTATTTTTTTCTTGAAATTGCATAAATTAGTTATACATAAAGTTAGGGCCCGTTTGGTTTGTAGATGAGTTTAGATTAAGATTTGAGGTTGATGGAAAAGTTGTAGATTATGATTTAGATTTGGATTTGATGTGGAGAGAGAAATAATATTTATATTAAAATTAATATAATAAAAATGAAATAAAAAATATTATTAAAAACAAAATCAATAGCTGTAAATAACTTTCATAAAATAAAAAAGATGTTGAATGGTTGAAAAATAAAAAGGGCCCACCATTTTGTGAAAGTGAAACAAATCCTGGCACCTTACATAGGATTTCTGCAATCCTTCATACTTGACTTTGATGCCTATTTATAAAATAATAAAATGCTACCAAACACATGTTTTTTACTCTGAGTCCAAACCTTAAGGTACAAGCCCCTCAACCAAACGGACCCTTAATTGTTACTTATATTCAGGTGATGAGTGTTTCTTTTAGTAATGCATATACAGATATTTTAACTATAGCTATTTAAAATTTTTTACAATAATAGAATAATTTTGAAACTTTGATATTTTTATTAGTTGATATACAGGTTGAGTGACTTAATTGGAACACTAAAGAGTTTTTCTAAAAGCTCTCATTAAATTGGGTTGAAAAATCTTGTCATAATTTGACCCGAACCCAATAACTTGATATTCTAATAAGTTCGGATTCAGATTGTATTATTTTTTTTCTTATCGGGTCAACCTGATATATTGAAAACGCTTTTTCACATATAATTTTAGCTCACATTTTATTAGTTGATAGTTCGTTGACCATCGAATTTAAATCGATGCATCTTTGACATAACTAAAATCTTTCACACTTTTGGTAGAGGTTTAGCAGATCCTAAATACTCGAATATTGATTCGATTACATATCAAACTGCGATTAAGACCTTACTAAATTAAAATACAAAGAACGGAATAGAAACCCAACTCAAACTTTGAACCGCAGTTGTCATCTTTACTTGCTTACCCTTGCTTGAGATCTCTGAGAACCAATGGAAAACCCAACTCACTTTCTAAAAGCTAGAAAATCACTATCATGTCGTCTTGAAGTTGGACACGGATCTTACTTTGCTTGCCATCTTTAAACGCTCCAATTTCAACAAAAAGCCAAAACATAAAGTTTACGCGGAACCGCAAATTAGACTCACTAGAGCCAATCACATGTCGACTACTTCTGTAACATCAACTTAAAACACCAAAAGAGTCAGAACATCAGAATAGAACCTTCACACCCACATGCACAAAATATAACTTTGAAATAGTCCTTTAAATACGTAGTATCTTTTCCAGTATAAGTTGCATAGGATACAAGTTGGATAACATTACAGCTGGCTTCAATTGTATCCGTACAATTTTGAGGGAATAGCAATAATATAAATCTCCACAGCTCCACTAAGATCGTATACAAAAAGCGGTCTAGGCGGCGCCTAGACGCTAGGCGGTCACTTAACGTGGCGATTTGAAGCTAGGCGGTCGAATTAAGCGTTTTGGTCAAAAGGCGGTCAACATCCCGCCTAGGCGGATCAAATCGGTCTAGGCGGTCAAATCGGGCTAGGCGGGTCAAATCGGTCAACACTTATAAAAACTTCAAATTAGGGTTTTTTTTTACTCAATTAACCCCTCTTTTCACACATTTTGACCAAATACGCCTTTGGATCTACAATTGAAACAATTCATGTTGATAAAAACACAACAATCACAATTAAACACACATAATCGAAGATTTGAAGGTATGTTGGCCCATTAAAAGTATATATTGGCCTTAATAATATATAGTTTTCTTGTAAATTTTGCAAATATATACAAAAGATATATAATTAAAAATAATAAAAACATTAATAAAATTATTAAAAACATACAAATTATGCAGATTTTATATCAAATATACATAATTTAAAATTTTTTATATAGAAAAGTTAAATCCGCCTAGGCGGCCTAGGCGCTAGGCGGTGGTCAACCACCCGACTAGCGCCTAGCGCATTTTGCAACCTTGACTGCAACACGTAGAAGTGACCAAAATACCAATCAGTTCCATACAGATCTTGAAGTTCTTATCCCATTTTCATGTCTTTTGGATCATAGGATCATTAACAACATACTGCATATTTACAGGCTCCCCGCTACCATTTTAACATACATAATCTCATACGCTACCATAAAAATTGGTCTAGTACTCTAGTCAAGCATTGCAATAACCTAAATAGTTCTACCTTATCACTATAATGTCATGAAAGAAAAAGAGAATGTCTTTTGACTTTTGAGGTAAAATACTAAAATCTATTACTCTTCACATTTCAAGATTGAGATGCCATTATTTACAAACTTAACACCAAGATCTTCAATTTATTAGCACCTCTACTATATCTCAATAGCATGGTCAAGCTTCTCTCAAAAGCTTGAAAACTTCACATAACATTTTTTAAATCTGAGGGTTAATCATTTGATGCCATATGCAAACCAGAGACATTTCTCAATACCATGGTCAAGTTTCTATCACTGTTTTCATTTGTATCCATTTAATTTTGAGAAAAAAGACCTTGATAATAAAAGAGTTCCTCATGACTAAGATCATATACAGTTTTCAATGCACAACGTCAATGTGATACAATACATTTTGACTGGTGACTGCAGATCAAATTTAAATACAGTCCCAAACAAATCTTGAAATTCTTTTCCCATTTGCATGTCATTTGGATCATCCCATCATCAACAGCAAATTACATAATTAAACAATCACGACTATTGTTTTAGCAAACAGGATTCTCATATTGCGTCATAAGTGAAAGGCCATATAACTGGTAGCCAAACAAACTCATAAAAATGTCTAGACAAACATTTGCAATTGCCAATGTAACTTAAATGGTTATAGGATCATACCCTCTAACCCCAATAACCACCCGAGAGAGAAAAAAAAAATGCTTTTGAGTTGGAGGTCATAGCTATTTCACTTGAAATTCGGAACTGATATGCCTATTTTATCAAAAACTTAACACCAAGATCTTCATTTTTATAGCACCTTTTGGAAGCTCAATGCTGTCATCAAGCTTCCCTCACAAACTGACAAGTCAAACAAAAACTCTTTCAAGAACAGATGGAGCATTATGTAACCTGAGAATATTTTCATTTCTTCCTTAATCTCGCTAGCCTTCTATTCAGCAAGATAACAGAAGTCATATACAAAAGCAATGCTATTGTAATTAATAAGACAGCATCAAAACTATATTATATGCATATTTTTAATGATTGAAACAAAGTCTAAGCAAGCCGCCATGCTAGAACTGTGCTCCTTTTGTCTATCACCCAAAATCCCAAATACCATAACCATTCATTTATATTAAACAAACACCTTTTTCAAGCATATTATTAGACACTCCACCTTCACAAAAAGCTTCCAGTTTCACATATGTATATGCATAAATATGCAGGGGCATAAACACAAGTAAGCAGAAAAGAACATACCATCGATATTAAAAGTGCAAGTCACACAATGTTGCAAATTACATAATTAAGCATTCACAACTATTGTTTTAGCAAACAGGATTCTCATATTGCGTCATAACTGAAAGGCCATATAACTGGCAGCCAAACCAACTCATAAAAATGTCTAGACAAACATTTGCAATTGCCAATGTAATGCTTAAATGGTTATAGGATCATACCCTCTAACCCCAATAACTGCCCGAGAGACAAAAAAAAAAATGTTTTTGAGTTGGAGGTCATAGCTATTACACTTGAAATTCAGAACTGATACGCCTATTTTATCAAAAACTTAACACCAAGATCTACATTTTTATAGCACGTTTTGGAAGCTCAATGCTGTCATCAAGCTTCCCTCACAAACTGACAAGTCAAACAAAAACTCTTTCTAAGAACAGATGGAGCATCAAATAACCTGAGAATATTTTCATTTCTTCATTAATCTCACTAGCCTTCTATTCAGCAAGATAACAGCAGTCATATACAAAAGCAATGTTATTGAAACAAAGTCTAATCAATAAGACAGCATCAAAACCATATTCTATGCATATTTTTAATGATTGAAACAAAGTCTAAGCAAGCCGCCATGCTAGAACTACGCTCCTTTTGTCAATCACCCAAATACCATAACCATTCATTTATATTAAACAAACACCTTTTTCAAGCATATTATTAGACACTTCACCTTCACAAAAAGCATCCAGTTTCACATAAGTATGTATATGCATAAATATGCAGGGACATAAACACAAGTAAGCAGAAAAGAACATACCATCGATATTAAAAGTGCAAGTCACTATCAATGTTGCTTTATTGCTAGCCACTTTGGTGACAATTATAATGGGCATGCATCCATTATTCTCGGAGATATATATAGCTCCTCATGATGGTGTTCAAAATTTTGATTCGAGTACAACTTGGTCATTGGAGACAAAACCTGATATTTGTATGCGAAAGAGGGAGATATTATAATCAGAAACCACACAAATCACAAGTATTGCAGGAAACAATATATGAAAATTGTTTGTGTGATTTTACATGGTTAACACATGAGGGTCCATAAATACAAGAGATGGTAACTGAACCCTTAAATGAACAATGCAATCTTGTGGGACACATTTTCTGTAAATAAAGCATAGATAAATGTTGCAAGTTCATGTAAGGATACAAAGTCATACGCAGTGCTTGAACTAAGAATTTGAGAACTAACTAACCATACAAAAGCAAGCAAAACAAACAAACTAGATGTCATAGATCTTTTCGACGTGAAAAGAAACAGGGGTGTACAACATAGAATCAAAGTGTGTGATGTTTTCAAACAGTATATTGATTCGAGAAAATACCCATACATAAGCCAGGAACAAGAGTAGCTGCTCAAATCGTCCTGCTGAACCTTGTAAGACTTCCATTCATAAAAAGAGTTATCGCAACACCATTGCAGTCCACTTACCATCTGCGACACTTTTCAATCTTTCACTTAATTACTTGCTCATGCAGCAAACTCTTGTTGTCGCAAGATCACACAAGTAGATCATATATTTTCATTCTTGAACTCCCATCTAACATATACAAAGCCCAATCCGCACTTTCGATAAGCATTACATACATTAATTTAGTTATCAGCGGAGGTTAATCTCAAGGTGCTTCTCCCACGAGTCAAAACACGAAGAATAAGCGTCTGCTTTAATAAAAAAAAATTGTTTTGCTGCAAAAGTACAGTTTCATTTAATACCAAGCCTTCTCATCAGCCTATTATAAGTAAAAATATCAGGTATGACGTCATTATCCAACATCTCATCCACTATGGCCTTCCCTTCTGTCCTTTTTCCTTCCTTTGAATATCCAGATACTAATATGTTATAAGTTACTTCATCAATACACACGCCTTTCTTAGAAGCCAACATTCTCAACGTATTCGCCTCGACGGTTCTTCCTGAGTTGCACAGATCACCAAGAAGACAGTTAAAAGTCACACTATCAGGACCAATACTTTCTTTAAGCATCTTATCCATCAACTTAAGTGCCGCTTCTGTGTTCCCAACCCTTCTAAAACCTTCAATTAGAATGGTACACGTGATTGGGCTTGGAGCATTTCCCTTCTCCCATATTTCATCTACCATTAATCCTGCTTTAACCACATTCCCTTTATCACAAAGCCTGTCAATAAGGTCAAAATAATCGAACTTTGTTGGTAAAACGCCTTTTTGTGAAAAATCAAGCACAATATCACAAGCCTCTGAAACCCTCCCTTCCTTCATAAGTCCATCAACCAAAATGTCACAAGTTACATTCGATAAGCCGCACCCTAATTCAATCATCTCATATGCCATTCCTATTCCTTCTTTGTACTTCCTTTCTCTGAAGAACCCCTTGATCAAAGTATTAAAAGTGACCACATTTGGAACACAACCCTTAACCCTCATTTCCTTAAATACCTCTAATGCTAACCCAAATTTCGAACTGCGGAAATACCCATTAATCAATATGTTAAAAGTGACCACATCAGGCTTAACCCGATCCTTAATCATTCTCCCATAGAACTCCAAACCCTTTTCGAATTTATCATACTTGACAAAACTATGAATCATATTATTGTATATAGCTACATTAGGTTTCCCATCAACCAGTTTACGCATACTATCAAACGTGTGTACTGCATCATCAAACCTACCGACGTTACAAAACGAATTGATTGCAAAACGGAATATGGGTTCGGTACGTGAGCAAGAAAATATACCATCAGAGCATGGGCAAGGATTAGAGACAATGAAATCAAGGACAAATGATAGAGAGTCTAGGCGGTGCGTAATGGCAAGGGTGCGGACCATCCATTCATAAGTGGAGTGGTCGTGGCGGAAGGAGTCGAGGGTGGCGGCATGGCGGAAGACGTGGAGGTCAAGGTGAGCAAACTTTGGATGATGGCGGAGGTGGTTCTTGAAGAAGGAAAGGAGGTCATAAGGGGTGAGGTTGTTTTTGAGGTGGGAGTTGATGAAGTTGGTGAGTTGGGATTGAGTAGCTGAGGTGGAGGAGGTGAGAGCCAGTGTTGGGGGAGCTATAAGTGATGTGTCGGGTGGTGGCGGTGGGGGAAGGAGGTTGGTGGTGGTTGACTGAGGTAGGGGACGGCAAAGTGGTGGTGGTCTCGGAAGTTTCTTGAAGGCCATTTCTTCTAAAGTGTAATCCTATTAAACTGGTTGGAATGGATTGAACAAGAGGCGTAAAGGAGAAATAAAATGAACTAGCAGAGCTTGCTTAAAACAACTGAAAACCTAACAACCTAACAGTGCTTGACTGTAAGTTTATTAAAGTGACTAATAAATCATAGTTATGGATTGTATGTTTTTTTCTATCAGATGTTGTCTAAACATGGAGGGTTGTCTGCAGACAGCTGCTTGTTTCCTTAGCTTATTGAACTGTCTAATGACAGAAGATTACCATTTAAAAAGTCATGCCGAAATCCTCTCTTGACTACTACCTATTTCTAGTACTAAGCCAATTATCTTCTCTGTGAATGATAATTCAACGGTGCTCTTCAACTACTACCCTGCAAAATGAACAATCGAGAAATAAGTACAAAGTTCCAGTTATACATAGAATAGAACATTTTAGCGAATTTAAACCTAAACACCAATCATTGATACGCGTTCTTTGAAGTTTCACTATTTCATACCTATACTATTACTCATATTACTTTAGCGTTCAGAATTTTCCCGATTCTTTCCAGTCATGACTAAATAGATTAATCAGCATAAAACAGTGTCTTCCTTACTAATGAATGCTTAGTTGACTATGAATCGACAATTAGTATCACAAGTCAGGTCAGGCGAGCATTTAACAACTACTTGCATTGGAAATCAATATACATATGAATGTAACAAACTTGAAAAAAATAACAATTACATCCAGAACTAGTATTTTACACTATGCAAATTAGAGAAACTGAGATACTATTAACTTGGAGGACATTTGAGATTGGTTACTTTTTAAGCAGATAAGCAATTTTGAGTGTTTAGGTAAAACTGCTTATTTTGGAGTAAATAAGCACTTCAAAGAATCAAGTACTTTGTTTATAAAAAGTGGGTTTTGGGTGAAGCATTTTATCAAACGCCTGGTGTACATATTAAGTTGCCATATTCACAAACTATAATGGACAAGTTTACAGTACTAAAATTTCAACGAAATTGATAATTTGAAATAAATCAGCTTTATATAAGAAAGAAAGAGAATACCTATGTGTATTAATTCCACATCAGCAAATTTGTATTCAGATAGATACGCTGTATAATTTTAGTGAAAATGTGGTGGGTTTAGTTTTAGAATTTTTTTTCTTCATTTTCTATACTAGACGAATACCCATGCATAGCAACGGGATTTTATAACGACAGATCGTTTAGTGCTAAAAGAAAGTTTATGGGTTATAAATGAAAAATAATAAAAGTTAGGGGTGGCAAATCTTGCCCAATTTGTAATTTTTGGGCGATTTTTGACACTTTTTTAAAAGTTTGGGGCATTTTTTGCCCCTTGCATTTATTTGATGGGCTCTTATAGGTAAAAGATAAAAACAGAGATTATTAGATGGGCTTTCGAATCACACAATTCAACTTTCAAGCAATTATTCTCATTTTTTTAATTAGTTGCATTTTTATTCATTTGTCCCAGCAGATTCTCTCAAATTTGCAGTCAGATTATTTTATTTTTATTTTCTAAGAAAAAATAATTAAATATAGTTAAGACTTAGATGCTTGAAATTTTTTTACAAGATGAATTAAAGGGGTTTTTAGGACTGTTCCGAATGTTTTTAATAGTTGAATTATAATTTGCTCGTTTTAGCCCGTGCCCCGTTTGGCCTGATTTATAATTTGTCCATTTAGCCCGTGCCCGTTTTAACCCGTGCCATTTTAGCCCGTGCCCGCCCGTTTTGCCACTTCTAATAAAAGTTTGAAGATTTAGGGATTAAACATATGACATGAGCTTAAGTATCAAAGTCAATAACTCAACACATTTAGTAACTGATTTTCCCGCCCAAATTGATATGAAAATCAGTTACTAAATGTGTTGACTTATTGACTTTGTTGACTTATTGACTTTGATACTTAAGCTCATGTCAACATAATGTTTTGAAACCCGGTTGAACCGTTCTGGTCGAAAAACGGGTCGATTTAAACCGAGTCATGCTTTTAATAACTGAACCCGTCGTGTCCAGTTTTCAAAACTATATGTTTTTCCTAGTTGAACCCGTTGGTCCGGTCCAGTTTTCAAAACTATATGCAACATCAACTTGTTAGCTTGTATAAAGTTTGGCAAAATGATCTCTGCTGTTACAGCAGGGAAGTTATCTACTTTTGTATTATAGCAAAAGGATGATTCATATACAATGCAAAATCTTGAAGGACTAAAATTGTAAATGTTAAAAAGGTATTTGTTCCTTGCTGTGGGGAATTTATCTGCTGCACACAGCAGCGATGATATGCCCATAAAGTTTTGTGTGTTTTATTAATTTGTATAATGTGTATAATAACATATACTTTTCATTTTAGGGTATTTTAAAAATAACATTAATTAGTGTGTTTAATTATTTTATATTTTATATTATGTTGTAGCTTGTTTAAATTGTATATTGTGAAAATTTTATTGTACTTTTTTAGTAAGGGGTGTTTTAATTGATTGTTTTTAATTTAATATAGATGTTTTTAATTAGTTGTACCATATGAATAAATTATTGTAATTTTAAGTTATGGGGTGTTTTAATAAAAGCATTAATTACACAATTCATTTTCTCTCACTCTTGACTTTCAAGATTTCACTTTCAAGAGCATTAATTAGAAGGGCAAAATGAGGATTGACTGAAAATTCAGTTTTTCACTTTTCCCCTTTGACTAAATCTACATTATAAGTAGTTAAGATTGACTTTTTCAGTTAGAATTTGAAACTAACTTTTTTACTTTCTAATCAAATTGTTTGAAACTAACTTTTTTACTTTCTAACCAACTGTCTTAGCATAGTTCTCCGGGTTCGAGCCTAGTAAATGACAAAAAAATTTGGATTTTTCTCTTAGTGCGAAACCGTGAGTTCTAGAGGTGTCCTTTCGCGGGTCTCTACTAGTGGTTCGGGTCCTGGGCCTGCCCGTTTGGATAGTTTAAGTCGGGAATCGGATTTTAAGTATTGTGCCGTTCTAAAAAAAAAAAAAAAAAAAAGTTTTTTACTTTCTTAAAAAAAAAAAAAAAAAAAAAAAAAAAAAAAAAAAAAGGTTCAAAATTTTACGACTAAGATCTCTACTTTTTTAGGGTGCGTTTGGTTCATAAGTGGGATTGGAATTGGATTCGGATTTGGGAAAGGTTTGAAAGATGTGAGAAATGAAAAAAAATGGGGCCCGCAGGTTTCAAGTGAAACCACCCAACTAAGGTAGGAATGAAATCTATCATTCTCTCATTCCCTCATTCCCAAATTGTGGGCCCCGCCTAGAAACCAAACATAGGTTTTAATCTTTCTTTCATTCTATTCCCTCCAAAAGCATGAACCAAACGCACCCTTAGTTCTTTCGGAATATTTTTTAGAAAAATGCTTAATTTTCACCAACTATACCAAAATAAGAGCCTGTTTCTTTTTATATTTGAATTAAAATGCTCATAAAAAAAGTGGGTCCCCATCTCTTAGGGGTGGCAACCTTGTCACACCTTACCTCAACATTAACTAAAATCAACCAATAAGATGGTCACAACACATTTTATGCCTAACCATGCCTCAACATGGATTTTAAGTGGCAATCTTGGTCTTCTCATGCCTAACTAAAATCAACCCCAACGTTCCTATTTCAATTAAATGCCAACGTCCCTTTTTTCTTGGAAAGGATCTCACCGAATCGGTGAGACATACCGATTGTGGCACCGCTGTGGACATGCCGAAATGGTGGCAGCCCATCTTGCCGATCGGCAAGCTTTGCCGAAAGGTTGCCACTACCCTTAGTACCACTGAGTGAAGAGTAGCTACCTTTTAATTTTTTGGTGATGATTCAGATGCTTATATCAAAAAATAAATATATAAATAAATAAAAAATAAAAAAATAAAAGAAACAGCGCTTAAGTCGGATCACTTTTATGAATTGTTTTTCTCTCTTGTGATATCTTGGCTTAACTTGACTTCGGCAAGTTTTTAGTTTATTTCCGCAGTGATCCCACATCGGTCAAAAGAAAGATTGTTTGATTATTAATATACTATATATCTCGCGGATAAGGCATCTGAGTTGGGGCTAGTATTATGTTGTTTGGTATGGTATGAGAATAATGTAACATAATCAATGATATTTTACATAATTCTCTTCTAGCCAAGCAATTTATATACAAATACGAAATGTTTGAGAAACTAAATAGGGGCATATACACACATGATTGCATCATTAAAGCAGCATTGATCATATGAGTTTTTATCGAGTTAGCAGCTGATCCAAATGACTAGGATTGGCTTATGTTAAGAATTTTGTTTGTAAAATTGTTCGGTGTTTATGACTAATGAATTAAACTTGTTTTCTAAATTAATAAATAATATAAATAACTATACCGATATACAAAGCTTTAGGGATGAGCTCGGGACCAATCCCGTCCCGAACCGTACCGAATTGACGCTCCCGTTTTTTTCCCGGGCCTGAAAGATGTGTACCGGTACCGTACCGTATGGGATTCCGGTATCGGTACCGGTACCGGTACCGGTAAACGGTACCGGGAAATCGGTACATATCGGGTTACTCCCGTTTTTCGTTAAACAATATTGAAGCAGCAGTTTGTAACAGCACATTCATGGAGCTCAAGTATGTTTGTTTCTACATTTATGTTTTGCATTGTATGTGCTTGAACTGGAGGCATAGTTAAACCATGCAAAGCGCGCAAGACTACTACTTTAATCTTGATTGACAAACAATTACATTAATTCAGTAATGTATAGTGGAACGTGAGGATAACAATTACATTAATTCAGTAATGTATAGTGGAACGCAAGACTACATGGTACGATATCTTGATGAGCATATCGAACTGATTCCCGTAACCGAACCGGAATCGTACCGGTACCGTATCGAAACCGTACCGAGTCCCGATATATGGTACAGTACGGGACTACTGAATAAGGCCCAAAAAATATATAAGATAATGGTTTTCATGCAAGCTCAAAATAACAAAATAAATCTTTTGTATATTTGTTTCATGCAGGCTCTATTAGTGGAACATGGAACAAAACAAATACAATTTACATCTGTATAGAAAGATTCTCTCATATAATAGTCGACACATATTAAAACAAACAAAAGAAACAAAATCCAAACGATAGGCAATCTCAGCCAACATGTTTCATGCTCAGGTACTTAAAATGTTTGAAACAAAACAAGTACTTAAAATGTTCATAAGGACAACATAACATCCAATTACATGTTCAAAACAAATACTTAAAATAAACAAAGTAAATCATGTTCAACAAAATAATTAATCTTGTGAAAGTCCCATCCCTTTTCCTTTTGCGCTTTGCTTGGCAATCCCTTCTTCTATATCTATACGTACGACAAAAAAATAGCAAAGTTAATAACTTAATAAACATTAGAAAAACACATTCAAGATAAGCTATTACCTTTTACAACAATACACTTAAGCAAATCACTACTGATATCCACCGATTTATGACTACTAATGGGTCTAAAGTTAATAATCCGTTTGTGCATATTCCATTCTTCGTCAATAAAATGGGTCGTGACAACCATGTAGTTTGTTTTTTTACAACTACTTGTCCATGTATCGGTAGTCAAGTGAACCGTAGTGGTTGGTTTTGCAAGATAAGTTGCCAACTTGCTTCTTTCATCTAGGTAATACTTTGAAACATCCCTAGATAACTTATGTCTAGAGGGCAACACAACTCTTCCATTACACGCCTTAGTATATTCAACAAAAACCTCATGTTCAACAAACTTAAAAGGTAACTCAGCAACAACAAACATGTTAATCAATGCTTTTTTTATCCTACCTTCATCATGTTTCCAAGTTTGTAAACTACTGGTACCTTCACCACTAAGATTTTTTTTAAACTCTAAGTGAGTTTGTTGTTGAACTTCCTTTTTGGGCTTATATATAGGATTAGAAGGACAAGGATAATGTCTATGAAGACCAGAAGTACCGTTTGAGCCGCTTGCCGCTAGAGTCTTATTGCAATACTTGCACAACGCCCTTCTTAACCCATTTTTCTTCACTCTAACTGGATCAAAATGTTCCCAAATCGAAGCCCTTTCCGAATTTGTTTTTTCATAAATTTCATACTCTTCTTCTTTGTCATCTCTTTTTCTTTTGCCACTTTGAGCTTTTGGATCTTTTGTAACAACAACCGATGGTTCACTATCATAACCCGAATCCGATTCATCAACATTTATCAGTGGTGTTTCTTGAACAATTGTGTCATTTTCCTGCATAAAAACAATATATACAAATTAGAAACAAAATAAACTAATAAACATTGATATTCCCTATTTTTTGTTAATCATTGAATCGAATGTTTCTACATTATACATGATATCAAATATAATATTAGTGAAACTAAACAACAAAACTTTTCAATTGATAACTATAGTCAACTGATATACTGATAACTATATTATACATGTTACAAAAGTATAGTGATTGATATCGAATGAGAAACTAATCAACTGAAGTCAACTGATAACTATACAATATTACTGAAAGTCTGAAACTAATCACTGATATGATGATATCGAATATAATAACCCATGTCCAAACATAAATATTGAGATGACTTGTTAAACCCATTCAAATGATAAAGATTAAACATAAATATTAAACAAACCTCCATAGTTTTCCAATGATAAAGATTGAGATGACTTGTGTGATTGATAGTAAATTAGGGTTTAAATTTTTTGAAGATTTTGTGAAAGAGCTGCTCTTGTTACTTGTTAGAAACTGTAGGGTTTTTTTTTTTTTTTTTTTTTTTGACCTTTGGTTTGCCCGTATGTCTTTAGTTGCATGGAACAAATGGGTGCTTGGATACAATTCCCTAAAAAAACATGGAGTATTATAAATTCGGTACCCAAACGGGATTTCCCGAATAAGTACCGTCCCGAACCCGAAAGATCCCGAATTTTTTTGGGCCTTATTTAGTAGTCCCGTACCGTACCGTATATCGGGACTCGGTACGGTACCGGTACGGTTCCGGTTCCGTTACGGGAATCGGTTCGATATGCTCATCCCTAAAATATTTCACTTCACTCTTTTTTAAAGGCATTGATATATTTTTTCATGACGTAACTAAACCGTTAACTAGAACATAGTCCTACTTATGACAAAATAAATTTGGTAAGTATAAGTAACAAATTTGTTACCAATGGGCTTGTGGTCCACTGGGCACGTCTTATTCAGTTAAGCGTGCCTAGTGGAGAGTAGTACCGGTTTGGGTGACCAAACCGGGAAGTCCTCCCTTGTGGACCACTGCCCTGTCGGTACGATTTCAAAGTCCTTCAATAAAGGTTTCAACCCACAAGGGTTCGAATCTGGAGAAGGCAGGGTTTACTTCAATTAAGTGTCGTGTCTTCGGGCTGCTTAAGTTGAAGGTTTTCCCCTCATCGGGTTTCAAATTGGACATGGATTTCCCTTGAAAGAAAGTAACCGTTAAAAAAAAAAGTAACAAATTTGTTTAAAACATAGGGCCCACACAAGTTGCTTTCAATTTACCTAAAATATTTCACTTCACTCTTTTTTAAAGGCATTGATATATTTTAAGTCACGTTACCTATTACACTAATTTACTTACGAGGGAATTGCAAAAATCGTCCCTAAACTTTGCCCAGATTGCAAGTATCGTCCCAACCATTTGGAAAGTGCAGATATCGTCCCTGTGGAAAAAGTTTTGGCAAAATTTTGTCCCTCATTTCTAACGACGTTATGTGGGGACTTGTTTGCACATCACGCGCCTTACACATGAGGGCTTTTTGGTCTTTTTACACCTGGTCCCCATTTATATTCCCCCAAAACAGATTCATTTGCACTTTTTCGTTGACTTAAACAAAACACCCAAATCCCTCAAACCCTAGAATAAAAATCACTCCTCAAATAATTTCTTTGAATGCAAATCTCATCCCCAAAGTTAATACCTCTCAATACTTTCAATTATGGTAACTGGAATACAAGAATGGTACTTTAGAAATGAAGGGTCAACATTTAATCCGCATAAAATTTATGGTAAGAACATGTAATGGAACTGTGATGAAGTAGGTTAATCAATTTTGTTAATGTTGGTATTCTAATCCATTTTTTTTTTCATACAACAGCTGATCATCCAGAAGTTTTCTCAATGAAGGTGTTTCATGGTGGAACTTTCACACCATCACCTAATAGGAAGTACTTTGGGGGTAAGATACAATATGTAGACTTGTTAGATATAGAGTCGTTTAATGTGGATGTTTTACATTCTGTTGTGAAGATGCTCAAATATGATCCTAGGGAAATGATGTTCTATCACTTTAGGATACCTGACAAGACACTAGACTGGGGTTTAAGGGCTTTGGCAAGTGATGATGATGTTATTAACCTTTCCCAATATGTTAAAGATAATAAGGTTATTGATGTCTTTATTGAACATGGGGAGACCACAGTTGAGAGCTACTACATGCCCAAATTTTCACAAACTGTCCAAATAAGTGAGTTGAATGAGAATGTTGATGTAGCTGCTTTAGATGAGGAGGCTGCTCTAGGATTAATGGTTAAAAAAACACAAAAAAAGGGAAGTTTCTTGGGTTGCCTAAGTGTAGACAGAGGCTAGCTTTAGACTGGTTAACAAATAATATAGATGGGGAAAGTGTGGTTGAAATTGAAGAGTTGGTGCGAGCTGGAAAATTGTCTAAAAAAGGTCAAACTGTGACATGTAGTGTTTGCAAGGCCAAAGGGCATAACAAAAGGAGTTGTATGGTTGGTAAGTCTGCAAGTTATGGTGGTCAAACAAGTGGAAGTCAAGCACAAACATCTCAACCAGTTGGAAGTCAAGCTCCAAGAGGAAGTCAAGCTGCAAACACTCAACCAGGTGGAAGTCAGATTCCAATAAACAGGAGAATGACCAAGAAGGGTGCAAACAGAGTAGTCACGCCCACCAAGTAGTTTATGTGTTATGATATTGTTCTAGACTTGTTTTAAACCTCTTATGTTTATGACTTTAGTACTCTTTTGGTATTTTTCTCTTTTGGTAGTGTAGTGTGAAACTATTATGGTAATCCTGCAAATTTTCAATCTAACAAGTACACAACTTGTTACATGTATGGTATTGCCATTTCTAGTACTCTTTAACAAATGCAAATTTATGATTTATGTTGTTCCTTTTAGTGCATTCATTTTATGACTTGTATTGTATTGTTAAATGTACTCTTTAACAAGTGCATAACTTGTTACTCATACAATCTGCACTATAACCCCAAGGTATCACAACACTTGTAACAAACATGATAATGAGATTTCATTAAACATTAGCAAGCTTACATCCATAATCAGTTCACATTACATCCAAAATTATTGACCATTACATAATGGTCAATTTTTACTAAGCTTAAATCCATAACCAGTTAAAATTACATCCAAAATCATTGACCACAAGATACATAAAGGTCAATTTTTAGTTTCAACATACCACTAGAATATTACATCAAGAAAAGATAAACAAAAAGCCAACTGCAAACCAAACAAATCTTCAATCTTGAATTTGTTGCTGCCATTGCATCCATTGATTGTTGAAGAGCATTCCTTGACCTTAGTAACCCTGGGATGATCTGGACTGAACGAGCACACATAGGGGGATCAGCCCATGTAAAATACCCACAATTAACCTACAAACAAGTGTTAGTAACATCACTTAACCAAAAATGTTGTACAATCAATATGGATAAACTGACATTAAAGCTTACATTTGCAATTTGGGCACAACACAAAAAACGACGACCTGGGTTATGATCAGTCCATGAAGTACGAAGGACAGCTTGGTTACCACAAAAACAATTCACCATATCAACTTAATTTTGTTAAAGAAATAAATTAGGGTTAGGGTTTACTTTAATATTATGCTTTGGGATTGATTTGGGGGGTTTTTTTAATTTGGGTGGGATGTGGATGGGGTATTAAAAGGGAACAGTGGGGAATATAAATGGGGACCAGGTGTAAAAAGACCAAAAAGCCCTCGTGTGTAAGGCACGTGATATGCTAACCAGTCCCCACATAACGACGTTAGAAATGAGGGACGAAATTTTGCCCAAACTTTTCCTACAGGGACGATATCTGCATTTTCCAAATGGTTGGGACGATACTTGCAATCTGGGCAAAGTTTAGGGACGATTTTTGCAATTCCCTCTTTACTTACTAAGATTCTAATTCTAACGAGATATTGGTATGATTTTGAAGCCGTAAATTCAAATTTATCTCACACCTCAAAATTTTCCGAAAGTATTTGGGTGCCAATATAGTTACAAATTTCTATCAAAGAATGTTACAAAAATCACGTAGATTAGTCGGTCAAAAAGTCGAAAATCATAGTTACCACAAAATAATAATAATAATAACAATAATAATAATAATAATAATATAATAATAATAAATTGATTTGAAAAAATTCTATTTAGCTGGACTAGATTTTATGAAAAAAAACATGTATCCAACATATCAATTTATCCAATTATTAAAATCAAAGGAGAAGTCAAACATCATTTGTACTACAAGAAAACCTTTTATCGTATTTTGTAAAAATGAGATACGCAATCTCTAAGAGTAATTATGCAAAAAATCAGAGACCGCCCTAAAAAGAGATTTAGGACATATGGAGGAGAAAGTCTGTATTCTTCGATATTGAACTCCCCAGCTAGAAAATCACCCCAAGTGCAATAGCCTATTTGGAGGAGAAAATAATAGAAAGAGGTGTAATAAACTTAAAAGTCCTCATACTCAAAGTAGGTTTTGTGTAATGAGGAAGCATGATAAAGAAGGCGGAGAAATTTGTCCTGTTTGCTAGAAGAACAAGGAAATAAACAAAATACGTGATGATTAGAGATCGGTGATAATCACTATAAAACAAATCCATGTGATATTTGCATGTTGTAATTCTAAATATGATAATATGTAATTCAAGATAAGTTGTAGTTTGCAATTCTAGGTAGAGGCGTTTTATTTTCCGTACTCAAAAACTCTCACATACCAATGGACCAATCAGAAGCCTCCATTTAAAAAAACAGTTTTTAATAATAAAAAACACGGATGGACCAAAATTGCCAATTCCCCAAACTTATCCCCATCTACCTACCCCCTGACCCGTCACTTTCCACACAATTAAAATCACACAGTTCCATTTTCTCTCTCTAACCGCAATTACTAACTGCCACGAAAACTCAAAATTAACCGTTCAAATCATCAATAAAACACAAAAATGGAAGAATCATCGAGTGCACAAGCAGATACAGGAAAAAAAACCGGTTCAAAATGAACCTAATGAGTCTCGGGATGAAGGTACGATGCTTCCGACTAATTATTTACTAGTTTTATTAGTATCTTTAGTGATTTTGTACTTATTTATGAATATTATTGATACTTATGAATATTTTTGTGAATTTTATGTTGATTTTTGATGTGGTACTGTGATGCATGTGATGAATATGAACTTATTTGACTTTTATAAGATACTATTTAATTAGATCTTACAGTTTTTTCTGAATTTGTAAAGAGATTGTTATAATAATGTGATGAATATAGTGATTTTCTTCAGTTTTTTGTTGAATATCACTTGTGATACAACATATGTGATGATGATGTAGTGGCTTACTTCAAAATATAGTAATATATCACCATTGATAAAACAGTTGTAGTTGCTTTGTTTAATTTTTGGTAGTATATCAGAAGTGATAAAACAGTTGTAGTGGTTTTATTCATATTTTAGCAGCAGAAAATATGTCATGATGATGAATAGATGTAGATGCTTACATAAGTTTATGGTAGTATATCACCAGTGATAAAACAGTTGTAATGGCTTACTTAAGTTTTTGGTAGAATAAAATCTGTGATGAAAAATATTTGAATGTGGTTTTATTCAGAATTTGTAGTATATCACCTGTGATAATCATCACTTGTACTTATAACTAGTATATATGATGAGAAACTAAATTTGTGCTTTTTGAAAAAAATGTAGAGAATGAAATCTTTGGAGAACTGTCCGCGATACAAGCTTTAAACGGTTAGTTTATCTTAATAAAGCTTTACAAAAAAAATGCATACATTGTATTAAATATCTAAAAAAAATTAAATGCAGTTCTGAAGACAAGTGACTTTTTGCAATTATCACCAGAGATTGAAAAAAGTAAAGGTATATTGTAAGATATAAGTTTGCATACTTTTAGAAGAATCAACTGTGATAAAAACCTGAATGTATGTGTTGTACTTTATTTTGACATTTATCTCTGTATATCACCTGTGATACATACACATTTGGCAAAATGTGTGTGTATAATTGCAGTAGAATGTCATAAATAATATGACGCAGACACATTCAGAGTTTATATATCACATTTATCGTATTCAAAAAACTTATTTGGAATTTGTTTTATGTAGGTATAACAAAGAAACAAACCCCTAAAAAGAAATTTCGAATCACTAAAAAAAAAAAAAAAAAAAAAAAAAAAAAAAAAAAAAAAAAAAAAAACGCGGAAACAACTGAAACAACAACAACATCACAACAATTAGCAACAAAAACAACAGCACCAACCACATCAACAACCACGTCATCACCAATGACAAGGTCAACAGCAAGAAAATCAACAAGCACACCAACAAAAACAAAACCAAAGCCAGCAATACTCGTTACACCAATAAGTCAAAGGTCACCTGTAAAAACACCAACACAAACACCACCAACCAATAAAGGTTCAACTCAGTTATCACCAATGATATCACCAGTGATGTCACCAACACCTGAAGGAACACCTAACATATCACCAGTGATACAACAAACAACAACAGCAATTGTTGTTGCAAATATGGGAGATGAAGAAGAAGAGACAGAGACTTCAAAAAACAAGAAAAAAGGGTCGGTGCACAAGGTTGAAAAGACAACGAAAACAATTGCCAAGAAAAAACCAATAGCAAAAAGGAAAACAACAGAAACAGAATCCCCAATTGCAACAACAAGAAGCAAAACAAAGAAACAACGATTAGAAGAAGAAGAGCGAAAGAAAAAAGTGGCCGGAAAAAGAAAAAAGGGCAGAAAAAGATAAAAGAAAAGGGAAAAAAAAACAGTGGAAGATGAGGAAGATGATGAATTTGTTGCTGAGAAAAAGAAGGGTAAGGATAAAGGAAAGAAAGAATTGCAAGAGCAAGATACAGATGATGAAGATTTTGAGGTCGAGGTGAAAAAGAATAAGAAAAAGGGTAAACAGAAAATGGAAAAGGAAGAAGATGATAAAGCAATATGGTTCAAGTCGTTAAGAGCAAAGACGACTGTAAAACCCTTTTATGAAGCTACACATAAATTGAGCCCAGAGAGAAAACAACGGGTGAGAGAAATGGGCTTTGGCTCATTACTTGGGTTCCCATATAACAAGTTTCCCGCAAAACTACCATACTTCCTATTAAAAAACTTGAATGAGGGTAAAATGCAGATAAACTTGCCAAAAGGTGGGGTTATCAAAATAACTCCAAGGAAGATTAGAGAAGTACTGGGAATCCCAATGGGACCAATACCATTCTATGCTGAAACAAAAATGTTGCCAAAGGACTCAGTCTACTGCCAATTCATGGCACAGCTGCCACGCGACACAAGGCAAAGAAAACCAACACTTTTATCAAACATAATTAAAAAATCAGAAGGAACAGACTTCATTTTTGATTTAAATTACTTGATGCTCTTTGCAAACTGCCTTGTGTCTTGCAAAAATTCAACAATGTTGCAGTATGATGTGCTGGAAAACATAAAATCATCAGAAAACATACACAAGATAGATTGGTGCACATACATATGGAATTGCATGAAAAATAGCAAGAAAAAGTGGGATGATAAAACGTTTGAAAATTGGTACTACGGACCCCATGTGACATTCACAGTAAGTAAAAGTTAACTTTAAAAAATAAGCTTTATATGAAATCTGTTGTATAGTATCACCAGTGATAATTTCAAAGTTTTGTCTTTTTATAAACTAGATTTAATTTAGAATTGATTTTATTAACTAATTGTATTTTAATGAAAGTTTTGTTTCATTGAAAAACAGCTTATTTACTTGCATTACACGAAATTCGAAGAAATGGATGTTCCACGGAAATGGCCAGCCATTAAGAATTGGAGACAAGATTTTATAGAGGAAAGGCAGGAGAAGGAGATGGATGCACAACAGTTCGGCTTGGTGATGGTCATTGAAGATGATGAAAACAATCAAGAAAATGAAAATCAAAAGCTGAGACAGGTAAGATATCACTAGTGATAAATTAGCTTATTAAAAGATATAACTAGTAATGAATACTTATGTTTATTTATTTACAAACAGGACATATACGGCACAATAAAAGAAAACTTTGAAAGAGTTTTAAATGATAAAAAAGAATTAGAAACTTCCATCAAAGTAAGCATGGAAATGTACCAAGGGGATGAAACGATAGGGAGGTTTTTAGAAAGGTTCAATGCAGAATTCAAAATAGGAATAAGAACTGATGAAGTTGGAAGATTGATAGAAGATGATGCAGGCCCTAGCAAAAGAGAAGATGAAGATACTGGAGAAGAAGATGGGAGTAGTGATAATGATGAAGATGGCAATGATAATAATGGAGGAGGTGATGAAGATGGAGAAGATTATGACATAGAAGATAATGAAAATGAAGGAGAAAATTTGGATGAAAATTTAAACGATGCTTCCATAGAAGATTTAGCGAAGGAAAAGGACGACACGGAAAAGGTAAGACATATTCAGTAGTTATGTAAATGCAGTATCACAAGTGATACTTATGTGTATATTGATAATATGCAACCTGTTTCATATGACTTTATTAACAAATAAAAGTAATGTATAGTATCACCTGTGATATATTGAATAGTTTTGTTTATGCAGTATCACAAGTGATAAAATACCTATATATACTTAATTTTTTGTTTCAAATTAACATACATGCAGAAAAAGAAGCTGCAGAGAAAGAAGCTGCAGAAAAAGAACATCAGAAAAACCAGGAAGAAGAAAAGGTTAGATTAATTCAATACTTATGTGTACATTGTTAATATGCAACCTGTTTCATATGAGGCATCAAATGTCAAACCTAATATGGTCTTTATTAACAAATGAAAGTAATGGATAGTATATCCTGTGATATATAAAATTGTTTTGTTTATGCAGTATCACAAGTGATAAAATACCTATATATACTTAAATTTTTGTTTTAAATTGACATACAGGCCTTAAAAGAAGCTGCAGAGAAAGAACATGCCAAAAAACAGGAAGAAGAAAAGGTTAGGTTAATTCAATACTTATGTGAACATTGTAAATATACAAACTAATATGGTCTTTATTAACAAATGAAAGTAATGGATAGTATCTCCTGTGATATATAATTTTTTTTTGTTTATGCAGTATCACAAGTGATAAAATACCTATATATACTTAAAATTTTTTGTTTTAAATTGACATACAGGCCTTAAAAGAAGCTGCAGAGAAAGAAGCTGCAGAGAAAGAACATGCCAAAAAACAGGAAGAAGAAAAGGTTAGGTTAATTCAATACTTATGTGAACATTGTAAATATACAAACTAATATGGTCTTTATTAACAAATGAAAGTAATGGATAGTATCTCCTGTGATATATTAAACTGTTTTGTTTATGCAGTATCACAAGTGATAAATACCTATATATACTTAAATTTTTTGTTTTAAATTGACATACAGGCCTTAAAAGAAGCTGCAGAGAAAGAAGCTGTAGAGAAAGAACATGCCAAAAAACAGGAAGTAGAAAAGGTTAGGTTAATTCAATACTTATGTGAACATTGTAAATATGCAACCTAATATGGTCTTTATTAACAAATGAAAAAAATGGATAGTATCTCCTGTGATATATTAAATAGTTTTGTTTATGCAGTATCACAAGTGATAAAATACATATATATACTTAAATTTTTGTTTTAAATTGACATACAGGCGTTAAAAGAAGCTGCAGAGAAAGAACATGCCAAAAAACAAGAAGAACAAAAGGTTTGATTAATTGTATAGATTTGTTTATGAAGTATCACAAATTATAAGATACAAATATATACTTAATTTTTTGTTTTAATTTTAAAAACAGGCCAAAAAAGAAGCTGCAGCAAAAGAAGCAGAAGCTAAAAAAGAGAGAGAAGAAAAACTTAAAAGATCAAAAAAAAAAATGCTTCAAAAACAAAAAGAAGCCACTGAGAAAAAAAGACAACAAGAAATACAAAAGGTAAATAAAATAAAAAACGGTATAATAAAAAAAATATCTCAAGTGATACAATATAATAGTCTTTTAATTTTTAATAAAACAGGCTGCAAAAGAAGAAGCAAACAAAAAGCAAGAAGAAATAAAAGCTGAAAAAGAAAAAGCTCGGATAGAGGCTGAAAAGGAAGCAGCTGAGAAAAGGAAAGCAGCCGCAAAGAAGCTTAACGAAAAAAGAGCAAATGAAAAGGTTAGATACTTTTAATTTTAAATAGTTATCTTTAAGCAACAAGAAAATCATAAGGATATAATTCGTGAGTGGTATGTTTTTTTTTCTCTTTACGTTGTTGACATATAGTTTGGTTTAGCTTATTTTAAAAATGGAAACATTGAACAGGCTGAAAGAGAAACTGCAATTCAAGAACATGAAAGCCCATCAATTCAAGTAAAACCATTCGGAACTAGAAAGGACATTGTTGAAGCAAGCATCAAAGAAAATGAGATAAAAGAAGGAAAAAAGAAAGTAAAACCGTCAATGTACTTAAAGTCACCGTATAATAACAAAATGGCTAATGTGATGGAGCCATTGACAGAAGATGAAACACTGTTAGCATACAGCGTGTTTTCAATGGAAGGATACATCCTGTAAGATTATTATATTTTGCTATTTATATTTTAATTTATGTTTTTTTTATCACCAGAGATATTTATATATATAACAAAGAAACTGACATATATCACATGTGATACAAAAATACAGAGACGAGTTGTTTGATGATGGAAAGGGAACAATAGTACCAAGAATAACATTACAGACACTTTCGCCAGGGATACAAATTGAAAGCCTTATAATTGACGCATTCATTGCGGTGATGAATGAAGAAGAGAGAAGGAAACTTAAGAAAGAAAAGAGAAGATACTACTTACCATTGGCTGCAACGGTAAATATATTTAAAATAACAAAAATAAATGTATATCTAAAATTTCTATGATCTTAATAAAAAAATCATTTTAAATAAACTTTTCGTATATTGTGATAAAAAAGCATCCGGAGGTTGAAAAGGAGGATAAAGACCTGGACAAACAGATTGAGCAGTTTATGGATATACTAAACAAGGATGAAACAAGTAACAAATTGAGAGATGTAAACTTGGTATTCTTCCCCATCATAGCTCATGGACATTACTATGTCATAGTATTCAACCTTGAGAAAGGTCAAGCAATAATACTGGACAACAGTATATCTGATGGAGATTACGACAGAAAATACAAAGCAATTTTTGTTTTTGTGGTAAGTTACATCTGGACTGATCTATAATTGTTTTTTGTTTTATTTGAATTAATATCACTAGAGATAGATTTTATTTTGTTTTTGTTCTATTTGGATAAATATCACTAGAGATACATTTTATTTTAATAGAAGAATTTTAATTTTATTTGCAGAAAGAGATGCTTGTTCATTACATGATGAGAACTAAACACCCAGCATTGAAACAACTAATCAAAGAAGCGAAACCGAAGATACCAAGTATGAAATGGAAAACAAAAGAAAACAAGATAGATTGTGGCCTGTATATGATGATGCATATGGAGATGTTTCATGGTGAACTTGGACTAAAATGGAAGACAAACATCTTGGACGAAAGAAACCGACAATATGGTGAACAGATTAAAAAGATGAGGATGAGGTATGCTGCCAAGATTCCCTTGCACGATGTGAACAAGAATAGCAAGATGACGTCAGATTTCGCTATCAAGTTTGCTGAAGAACACAGTGATAAAGAAAAGATGAAGATGATGGTTGAAGAAGCTATGAAGAAAAAGGCAGCACAAGAAAAGCATTAGTTGAATTTAATGCTTTTCCAAAGACAATTTATTTCCAAAAACAATTTATGATTCTGTTTTATGTATTTTAGATTTCTAAACTAGGATTAAGTATTCGATAAGAAAAAATCCATTGAAGCACTGCCGAGCCACGGAATGTGACGGACAACTGTCCAAGTTTGGGGTTACCTAAGAATGACGGGGGCGCTCTATTAGGTCCTGAACCACATTCTCTGGTGGTGGAGATTGTGTTATATTCTGTTATAGATATTGCAAAATCTGAATGCATCTAGGATTAGATGATAGCTATGCAAAAAAACTATGGAATCTTTGTATTTTCTTTGTTCTGCATTTTGGGAAATGAAGACAATTGAAGTATTATATTTGAGGTTTTAAATGCCTTTGAATTATATGACCAATGTATGATTTTAAATGTATCACTGATGATATCTCTTACTTTGTATATATATATCATAGGTGATACCTCATATTTTGTATATAGAAAATCTAAAAATTCTTTGGGCAAGTCTCTAAGCACAAACTATTTGGCCCAGTTAGTAAGCCCAAACTATATTTAATTATTGGACTATTAAAGAAATTCTTAATAATATTCTCAAAACGAAAACTAAAGCACAAAAAATTTTAAAACATTTATATAACTATTAAAAAATAATCATATCTCCAGTGATAAAAAAATATTATAAATAAATTAGAAAAAATAAAAATACAAGGACCAAAAGTGTCAAATTGCAAAAAAAAACCCAAATACCCAAATAAAAAATTACTGAATCGACAGCTTTGACCTAGATCGGCAACATAAACCATCAGACAAAACACACACAAACACACACACCAACCATACGTCTAAAAATCAAATTGAGTAAAAGATGAATGAATTGGGAGCTGAAAAGCAAGATAAGGGGAAAGACATTGAACAAAATGTAGATAAAGGTATGACAATCATTTCAATCAAATTTAAATATGTTTTGTTGTAGTTTCATTTGCTTATTTTCTGTTTAAACTTGATTTTTTGTTCTTTAATATTTTTGTTAAACTTATGTCAATCAAAATCCTAGCTTATTATGAATTATTTTAGCTTAAAAAACAAAATAGTCTACTTTAAGGGGTGTTTGGTACAGGTTAATTATAAATCTTATAGATGGTTTATTGGCTTATTGTTAACTTATCTATCTGTGTTAACATTCTTAGGTTTTTAATTTAAATTTTGAGTAGCTTCTGATTAGCTTAAATTTGGTTCATAAGATTTGGTGTTAAAAATGCAGACAATAAAACAGAGGGAAAAAAACAAAAAAGAAGAAAACAGTTGCCAAGATTAGACTGTAAAAAAAACGTTATGGAAGAGGATTAGAAGAACAACAAAAAAAATTAGAAGAAAAAAATAAGAAGAAAATGCTGATGAAGGAAGAAAGGACACAGGCAGCAAATTTTGAAAGAAAGGATGAAAAGGAAGAAGCAGAAAAGAAAGAAGGAGAAGAACAATCTAATAAAAAGGTTAGTATCACTGGAGATACTTTGAATATCACTAGTGTTAAACAAAATACTAATTTAATAAAACATACTTTACATTATGCCACAGGTTGAAAATGAAGAAGCTGAAGAAACAAAAGAAACTAATAAAGAAGATGCAGCAAAAAGAGAAGAAAAAGCAAATGGGAAAAGAAAAATAGATGAAACTGAGGTGGATGATGATGGAAATGCAAAAAAGAAACGAAAGTGGTATACATTGTTGAGGGCAAGGGCAACAATTAAGCCCCTATTTGAAGCAACGCATGGACTAAGCGTTGAAAGAAAAAGATTAATTAGACATATGGGGTTTGGAGACTTGATTGATTTTCCAATTGAAGAATTACCAACAAGGCTAGCATTTTTTATAGTAGACAGCCTCGATGTAGAAACAATGAATCTTAGGCTTCCAACGGGAAACTTACAAATTTCTCCACAAACAGTGAAGGTAGCTCTTGGGTTACCAAAGGGAACAAGGAGGTTGGAAAGAAATGAAGGACAAACAGAAAAGAATGATAAATTTGAGGAAGAATGGAAGGAACAATACAAAGATGAAAACAAGTTGACAATAAATGCAATATCAAAGCAGATAAGAAAGACAAGAAACACAGATTTCATCTTCAGAATGAACTTTTTGATGCTAGTTGCAAATACATTGGGAGAATGTGATAACAACTCTGTCGTAAAAACAACAGTATTGGAAAACGTACTTGAAGAAGATGACGTGACAGATATAGACTGGTGCACATACGTGTATGAATGTGCAAGATTATCAAAAAAAGATTGGGTAACAAGAAAGAAGGATAGGACAGAAGTCGTTTATTACGGACCAGTAACATTCTTGACGGTAACTCCTAAATATTTTTTTGATTTTTCTTTTAAGATACTAATACATTAATTTTATTTGTTAAAAATTAATATGAGATATCACCTGTGATACCTCATAAAGAATGTTTTTTTATTTATGTTTCATCTGTTAAATGGTTGATGAAACAATTTGCATATTTACAATATACAAAGTTTGATGCAATGAATGTACCAAGAAGATTACCGGCTTTCAAAAGCTGGAATGCAAACCTGCTGAAAAGCAGGGAGACTCTAGAAATGGATGTAATAAAACACTTTGGAATGGTCGAGATAATAGGAGATCTAGGAGGTCTAAATAAAAAAGAAAGAAGTGCTCAAAAAGAGGTAAGTGTATGATATCTCTTGTGATACTAGATTATAATATGCAGAATAATATTCTATGACTTTATACTAGATTATAATATCTCTTGTGATATTATTTTATGATATCTCTTGTGATACTAGATAATAATATGCAGAATATTATTTTATATTATCTCTTGTAATATTATTATTTTAAATTGATTTACAGGAAATTTATCAGATGTTAGAAGATAAAATAGAAAGCATTTAGAATGAGAAAGAATTGTTTGAAGAAACAATAATAGATACTATATTCAAGTTTGGGAATAACAGAAGGCTTAATGAATATACAGAGAGATTCAATCAAATTTTCAGAAACATAAATTGTAAATCATCATCGACAGAATCAAATGGTATCAAATTTGAAACAAGTGATGATGAAGATGACAACAATGGAGATCAAAACGCAGAATGTGCAGATGATAATGGAGAATCTATGATAGTTGATAATAATGAAGGTGACCCAAATGTCGAAAAATCATAATCAAACTTTGAAAAAGATGAAGGAATTGGAAATGATAAAGATGACGGGAGTAATAATATAAGGGATGAAGCTGCAGGAAACAAAGAACAAAACAGAAGAAAAAAGGATGTAGCTTCAGAAAACAATGAAGCCAGCAGTATAAACAAGGATGAAGCTCCAAGAAACAATGAAGGAAAAAAAGATGAAACAAACAAGGTAACAAGTCAAAAAAATGAGAATGGCGAAAAAATTCAAGATGAAATTTTTTTTGGGATGATGCATCAATTTTTGACGAATTGCTGAATAAAAGTGACGAACAAATTAAAAATGAATTCAGAGAAATGAAAGAGAAAGAAGCCAAATTGGCTTCAAAGAAGCTTGAAGACTTAACTGATGAAGAATTCTTTGAAGCTTTCAAAGATAGTGAATGTCAGACATTTGGAAATGAGAAAAACGTCGAAGAAAAACAAACGGAAGAAGCGGGTGAATCTTTACAAAAATTAAAAGAAAAGGAACAAGAAGGCCTATCTAGTTGTCAAAGTAGGGAGCACATTTTTGTGTTCACACCAGTTGGATCTCACCCATCATTTAATCTAGGATTTGATACCCCAGAAGAACAGTTGAAACCATTCAAGAAAACAGAATCAATTGATGAAGAAACCCAATATCGGTGCTTGCAATCACCCTATATAAACGAAAAGGTCAGCACGACAGAAGAGCCAACAGAGGATGAACTACTATTGGCAAGAAGCATCTTCTCTATGCAAGGAAATGAAGCGTAAGATTAACTTTAAATATTTATGAACTTGAAATTATCACAGGTGATACATAGTATCACCTGTGATACATGAAAAATGAGTAACATATGTAGATTCTTATATTTATCACTTGTCATATTGTCAAAATAGAGAACAAGTTTTCAAGGACCAAGGAGTAGAATTAATGAGAATGAATGTACAATCACTAGCACCAGGATTGAAAATTGAAACTCTTGTGATCGACACATTTGCTTCAATCCTAAATTACGAGGAATGGCTATCAGATAAAGAGATAAAAAGGCATTACTTTTATACATCAATGATGGTAAGTGATGAGTGTCTAAATACTCATCATTTTATACTAATCTGAACTGCCAAAACATACAAAAACACTCAAATATGTATCAAAATACTTAAAATATCTTAGAGGTGTGTTTTATATGTTTCAAATGCAAAATATGCAAAAACAGATGAAAAACGTACAAAGTTTGCATAATTGGCAGTTTCAGTCCCTCAAGTTTCATAAATTGGCAAAACTAGTCCCTGGTAATTCTAAAAACATGAAAAAGTCATCAAAGGTCCTTTTTAATCATAAAGTTACATATTTAGTCCTTTGGTGCAAAGTTTCACAAAATTACACATTTAGTCCCTCAAGTTTGGTAAATTGTCAGTTTTAGTCCCCGGGTATTTAAAAAATTAAAAATATCAAAAACGCCCTTTTACTATTCACATATGACAATTTTTACCCTTATTATAAACTTTGGGAAAATACAAAATCAGACCTTCAACTATTGCCAATTTACAACTTTGGTCCTTGTTAATAAATAAACCAAACGGACCTTACTATCCAAAACCAAATCCAAACTAAACTAAATCCAAGCCCACCCTACATTTTTACCCAAGCCCACCAACAGCCCAAGTCCACCCCCTCGGTCAAAGACCCGGTCAACTCCCCTTTTTCAATACCACCCCGTACCTCCTTTCCCACCAAAACCACCACCACTACCTGTCCATACTTGTTCCCCACTCATTCCACCTCACCACAACCCTCCAAACCCCTTTAATGCCTTAAAATACGCTCCACGTTATCTACAGTACCTCCCAAGACTTTGGCGCCAAGTTACCCGTTTAAACGGCTAGGATGATTGAGACCTGATCAATGGCTAAAAAGTGGTGGGAAATCACCCAGTGGGTCCCACAAGCTCAGAAAGTAGCTACAAATGGGAAGAGAAGCAGAAGAGTAAAATTATTAGTGTAACTTAGCTTAATTGTAATCGTAGGTAATGTAAAACTTATTTTTCAGTTGTAATTTCAAACAAAAACACTTGTTCTCAGTTAGTTTCATGTAATTTAATCTTTAATTCAAGTTTAATTCAAGTTTCAATCTGGTTCTCAGTTTATGAATTTCTTAAAATTTCAAAAATCTTAAGTTTGTGCAATATTGATATTAGAGTTGTTGTATTTGATTCATAAGCTTACATAAGCTCTGAAAAAGCTTTAATAAGTCTTAGATATCCTTAATCACTTGTTCAGTTTATAAAAGTAGTTAAATACAAAAATTCAAGAAAAATCATATTAAATAAAAATAAAATAAAAAGTGGTGAACAATAAAGAAGAAGCAATGGAGCAGGTCTAATTCTGGATGGATATGGTTGTGATACCTCATGGGAGGTTTAGAAAATAGGTTATGGTTCATGGTTCTTGATTTTTCAGCTTAAAGCATTTGTAAGCTCACTATTTAATTTTTATTGTTTTAGTATAAAAGTATTAGTTGCAGCTTTTATATATATCTCTTGTTGGTTTATTACTTATTAGAGTATTAGTAATCATTAGATTGTGTTTAATACACATTTAAATCAAATTTCAAGTGTATTCTGTGGATTCAAGGGTGTTTGGTACTAGACAGTTCAATGAGTTTTTGGTTGTGTTGTTGAGTTATTTCTGTATTAATAACTCTCAGTAGGATAGTAAAGGTTAAATCCAGCTTTAAAACCAGGTCTTCATCATCAAAAAGTCAAAAACCCACTCCAAAGCCTTCACAGTTAACTGTGAAGACTTTGGCATTCCAAAACCTTGCACATTGGCTCATAAGTGATCATTGTAGCTCTTTTTAGCCTTAAATTAGCTTATCATAACTTATTTAGCTTATTAGAAGTAGTAGAAAGTCACAAAAGTCAAACTGCAAGCTTTTTCTCAAAAGTCAAATTTGAACATTTCAGATTTTCTCAAATCTTGTGAGATTTTTATAGATTTATGTAATAGGATCTAGAATCTGAAAATTGTTGTGGTAATAGAATACTAGCTCAATTTTTGTTTCCCCACCTTGTTATATTTTTAGCATTTTTAGAGTGGGCCCTACAGCCCCTTGAAGTAGGCTGCAGGGCAACAAGCTGCCCTGTGCAGCAGACTTCCAAGCCACACCACCCACTTTGTGGTGGTTTTGTGACCAACTCAGTGGGTCCCACCACCTCTAATTAGGTTTTCCCAACCCCCCTCCTACCAGACTATTAGGTTTGACCAATAGTTTGACCTGAGTCACTGTGGACCCCACCTAGATTAACCATTGAATCTTGTCCCCAGTCTGTGTAGATTTTAGGTTTTTGGATTAGCTTATTTTGGCTTTTTAGCTTATCTACTGAGCTTATTGAGTTAAGTTAAGCTTTGACAAATCCATAAGACCTATTAGAACCAGAAAAGTCCAAGGTGGGTCCCACATAAGCTCATTTGAGCTTATTTCTCATCAAAGTCAACATAAGTCAACTGTTAGAGATTATAGCTTATAACTAGCTTATTTTTAAGTTCTAAATCTATTGTTTTTATTAAAGTTAGTTGATTTTATATATAAATTAGTTTTGTAAAAGAAAAATCCAAGAAAAACAATATAAAATTAAGTGATAGTTTCTATTTAATATAATTTAATTTTAATTTTCATTTTTACATTTTTATTAAGTAATTTGTGTTTTTATATTTTTATTAATTTCCTTATATATTAAAGTAATTATAATAATTTTCTCAGATTTTAATTTTGTCTTTTAGTATTAATTAGAATTAAAAATAGTTTTATTAGTAATTAATCAATAAATAAGTTTTAATTAGCTTAATTAGTTTTTATATAGTAACACCTATATTTTATATTTTTCCTAGCTTCTATAAGTCATAAGATAATTTTAGAAATTTTCTTGTGATTTATACTGTTCATTTAATAGTTTTTATAATTTAAATAGTTTAAATAGTAATTAAATAATAAATAGAATAATAATTAGTAAACTAGTTTAAAAATACATAAAATAAAGTTTTTATAATTTTTTAGGATTCCTATGATGGTTAATTAGATTTATAAATTTTTCCATAATTTTCTAAGTTGATTTAGTATTATTTGTAATTTAAAATAGTTTAATTAGTATAATTAAGATAAATAGTTTTTAAATTAATAAAAAGCTCACAAAAAGACAAAAAGATTTATTTTTATTTTTTATACTTTCTTCAAGTTCTATTTGAGGTTTAGAAAATATTTTTATAAGTTTCTAGTTTAATTTGTAGTATTAATAATTTTCTAATTAAATAGTTAAATAGTTTTTAATTAAATAATTAATAATAATTAATAAAATAATCTTAAAAATATTTTTCTTTTTAATTTAACTTTATTTTAAGTTTAAGTTTATAGAATTTTCATTTTCAACCCTTGTAGTTTAATTTTCTTAAAACTCACCTTTTTCTCAGTACGCAGTCGCGTCTGATTTTAAATTGGTGAACGTTTTAAACGTTTTTAAATACCTAGGTTTTACGTAATCGTTTTAATAGTTTATTTAAGTTATAAAACCCTAGTTAACCACACACACACACTTTATACCCTTTCCTGTTCACGTTCACTAATCACATATTCGTTTATAATATCACATCGCACACCTCGTTGGGACTTACGACCCGGGAAAACACTGTATTCCTCGGAAGCATTTGCCTCAGCTGTTTGACTATTACAGTTGGCCATTCACAAGTGGCTGATCAATAATTATCTGACCGTTTGAGGCGAATCAAAATTTGGCGCCGCTGCCGGGGAGGTTGTGCGCTTATTCTAAACGTTTTTGCGTATTAGTGATTCTGGATATACATCCATTGTATATTTACCATCTTTTATCCATATTTTTTATAAAACAAAACACAAAAATATTCACCTTTACACCTCTACCTATTTGATTCTTCATTTCTCATCCCCAAAACCCTTTGATTCTACATTCTTCCACTTATCTCATAATTGATTCTAATGGCATCTTTCGATGACGATTTCTTTAAACAAAGGGCCTGTAAAAGCAAAGTTGAGAAACTTGTGGCCTTGTCCAAGATATCGAGATGTCATGTTGATTATGATAGACCATCGATTCATATTCCCTCTCCGGTGAGGGAAAGAGATCATGAAACCGAGGTGACAAAGGACCTTGTACTTTCTTCTGACGATGGAGGTGCTAATTACGTCCAAACCACGGTTGTCCAAAAACCTGAGCTCACAAATGCTCCTAAACCTGATCTTTCACGGTTTACGGTTAAAAGTTTGTCAAGCAAACGTACAGAGCTTAGGGCAGTGACTGAAAAGAACGACTTACCTAACCTTCACGTTTATCAAGAACCAAAACCCGAGACCATAACGGAAGTGGTGGAAATTCCTAGCTCTAAGAGCACACCACTTGTCCCACCTCCAGTTTTTGTCCCTTGTGACGGTTGTGGTGAGCCTCTTTTCGGTTTTCCATGTCGTTGGTGTACATGTGTACAATGTGGTAATGATATTCAAAACGGGAGTTGTTTGTTTTGTGGATCGAGTAATTCATTTGCTTATGATCCT
This sequence comes from Artemisia argyi, assembly GCA_030686995.1. NCBI lineage: Eukaryota > Viridiplantae > Streptophyta > Magnoliopsida > Asterales > Asteraceae > Artemisia > Artemisia argyi. Next base: position 74,394,960 of record CM060706.1, read on the forward strand.
AATCAAAACTCATACAACGACTCCTCAAATTTTTTAAACTACCCATCACATTCATACGAGCAAGAATCATATTATCCAAATATCAATGATGCTTCGTATCAAAATACACCAAGCCAGACTCAACAGTTTTACTGTTGTGAGTACTGTGGAGGTCCACATTTTAGTTCTGATTGTCAAACAAGGAATCCATTTCCTTGTAACAATTACGACTATTCGTTTCAAGAACCACCTCCACAGTACCAAATGAACCAAGCAACTCCTCATATCCAGCAAGACCCTTGTCTAGAGGTTCTTGAAAAACTTAAAAACATTAAGGAGGAATTAGCTAATATGTCGTTTCACAATGCACCAAGTTTTTCTTGTGTACATTGTGGGGGTCCTCATGATGATTTTAAATGTCAACCGTATTATAAACCTGAACATTGTTCTAGTTCTAATACATCCGGTTTTGACACTTTCACACCCCCACAGTTTCCACTCACTCAATATTCTCGTGATAAATCTATCACGGAATTACTTGCTGAAAAACATGCTGCTAGAGACGAAAGAAGCATGGAAGAATTACTAGTCTTAGAACAAGCAGCTATAACACGTATTAAATTTCAAAATGCTGCTCTTCTCGATGAAGATGATGAAAGTGATGATACCTTATCAAGTTCATCAGTTGAGACTCCTTCCATGGATATACAGGGGGAAAATATTATAACTGAATCGCCAGCAGTAGAAATAATGGAACTTGTAGACTCCATTACTGCTAGTCCTTCTCAGCTCCCTCTGTATGTTGTTATCACACCCGAGGTTCCCACTCACTCTCTGAACATGGGGGATGAGCATCTTAGCACTGTTCCTAATAAGGAATCGGACGAATTAATAAAGTCTAGTGTTGAGATCCTTGTCTCAATCCCGAGAGAGTCACAGGGAATTCTTGATCCTATGTGTGATATTCATACCACCCTTGATAATCCAAATGATCAAATTGAGAATGTCTCTAATTCCAGTAATGATTGTATATCTTATGGAGACATTGAGTATGATGAGGCATCACTGCCCCATTCTGATGTTGATTCTCTTCATGAGGATTTCACAGAGGAACTCACTCACATCATTCCACTTCTATTTGGAAGTAATGATGATATTCTTGATTTTGAAACCGATATGGGAGAAACTAAATTTTTTTTAAACTCTAATCCCAACATCGAGCTTAGTACTTCACATACTGATGAAAATTCTTTATCTTCTGGAGACATCAGTTATGTGGAGGAATTACCTTCTGAGCTTGTCAACTCAGAAGAAGAAAATGATAATCACTTTGTTCCCGAAGCAGTCAAAACTACTATCACCAATCCTCTATTTGAATTCGAATCCGAATTCACTTTGATTTCTGATAATCCACTATTTGATATTCAGAATGAGGATTGTGTTGAGTTCACAACGGAACATGAGTTCACAGATTTACATCTTGTGAATGATTCTCTTTACGAGGAGTTCTCCTTTGAACTCACTCATATCATATCTCCACCGGAGTATGATACTTTCTATTTTGATCTAGACATACCCATAATATGTCTTGATCAAACGAGCTTAAAAGAGGAGATTCATGAAACAATGAATTCTCCTATTGAGGAAGAAGAGTTAGTTATGATTTTCATCATGACATTCTTTCTTTTCTTCATATATTCTGTTCCCTATCCTGTTCTTCACTCTTTCGGGAGTGAAGACATTATCTTTGATCCCGGCATTCTCATTTATAAATTATGAGCCGGTTACTTATCTCATCGGTGTGGAACTTTCACGTGCTTCAAATGTTTATCCAAACATCTTGAATGAAAGTCCGATGAGATTGTCTCTTCCACTTGCTTCCCCATGGACAAATAAATTCGGGGTCGAGTCAAGCTAGTGACTCGGTAATCAAAAACATTAGCAAAAACATGGGCTTGTCACCCGTGTGTAACACCCTAGTGTGGGGGAGATGCCCCACATGTTGTATATATATAAAAAAAAAAAAAATAATAATAATAATAAAAAAAATAAATAAATAAATAAAAAATAAAAAAAAAATAAAATAAATAAAAAAATAAAAAAAAATGTACATATAGTGATAGCTTCTATTTAAGAAGTTTTATCTAAAAAAATAATTGTATGTATATACATTTTAAATAAAGGCTATAGAATATTTTCTTCTTACGTTCTAAGTGTCGGTTTAACACCCGGTATTTTGAATATTGAGGACAATATTCAGTTCTAAGTGTGGGGGGAGATTCGTTATTCTAACGAATTTAAACACATGTTCCATCAAGAACCCTCATTTTAGCCCAAATTTTAAAATTTTTTCTCACTTAGAACGCAATAAATGGTATCAATCCTCCATGTCTAACCCACAACAGGATTGGCTAATCCAGGAGCAAACGGTTCTTGGTAAAGATAACTCAAACCCGTTTATGGCTTGCAATTTGCCAAAAATTGTATGGTTCCTCAACTCCCCATTATCCTCAAAAGCTAATGAGTTGGCTAGCCCGCAAGATTATGGCTTGTGGTAAAGGCCGTGGAAAAACCATAATTGGTAATCAGCTCACCAAGATGTTGACTATTCCATCAAGAGTTGGCTAGTCCAGAAGCAAACGGCTTTTGGTAAAGACTAATCAAATCCGTTGACAGCTGGTGATTTGCTCAAAATCACACGGTTATCAGGTGTGCCACAGTTCTTACACCTGGCTACTCCAGAAGTGATGGCTTTTGGTAAAGAGTTTTTCAAATCCATTAAGTTTTTCTCAAATAGATTGCTAGGGACTAGCAATAGTTTAGTGTGGGGGATTGATGAGTGTCTAAATACTCATCATTTTATACTAATCTGAACTGCCAAAACATACAAAAACACTCAAATATGTATCAAAATACTTAAAATATCTTAGAGGTGTGTTTTATATGTTTCAAATGCAAAATATGCAAAAACAGATGAAAAACGTACAAAGTTTGCATAATTGGCAGTTTCAGTCCCTCAAGTTTCATAAATTGGCAAAACTAGTCCCTGGTAATTCTAAAAACATGAAAAAGTCATCAAAGGTCCTTTTTAATCATAAAGTTACATATTTAGTCCTTTGGTGCAAAGTTTCACAAAATTACACATTTAGTCCCTCAAGTTTGGTAAATTGTCAGTTTTAGTCCCCGGGTATTTAAAAAATTAAAAATATCAAAAACGCCCTTTTACTATTCACATATGACAATTTTTACCCTTATTATAAACTTTGGGAAAATACAAAATCAGACCTTCAACTATTGCCAATTTACAACTTTGGTCCTTGTTAATAAATAAACCAAACGGACCTTACTATCCAAAACCAAATCCAAACTAAACTAAATCCAAGCCCACCCTACATTTTTACCCAAGCCCACCAACAGCCCAAGTCCACCCCCTCGGTCAAAGACCCGGTCAACTCCCCTTTTTCAATACCACCCCGTACCTCCTTTCCCACCAAAACCACCACCACTACTGGTAATCCAAAACCACCACCACCACCTGTCCATACTTGTTCCCCACTCATTCCACCTCACCACAACCCTCCAAACCCCTTTAATGCCTTAAAATACGCTCCACGTTATCTACAGTACCTCCCAAGACTTTGGCGCCAAGTTACCCGTTTAAACGGCTAGGATGATTGAGACCTGATCAATGGCTAAAAAGTGGTGGGAAATCACCCAGTGGGTCCCACAAGCTCAGAAAGTAGCTACAAATGGGAAGAGAAGCAGAAGAGTAAAATTATTAGTGTAACTTAGCTTAATTGTAATCGTAGGTAATGTAAAACTTATTTTTCAGTTGTAATTTCAAACAAAAACACTTGTTCTCAGTTAGTTTCATGTAATTTAATCTTTAATTCAAGTTTAATTCAAGTTTCAATCTGGTTCTCAGTTTATGAATTTCTTAAAATTTCAAAAATCTTAAGTTTGTGCAATATTGATATTAGAGTTGTTGTATTTGATTCATAAGCTTACATAAGCTCTGAAAAAGCTTTAATAAGTCTTAGATATCCTTAATCACTTGTTCAGTTTATAAAAGTAGTTAAATACAAAAATTCAAGAAAAATCATATTAAATAAAAATAAAATAAAAAGTGGTGAACAATAAAGAAGAAGCAATGGAGCAGGTCTAATTCTGGATGGATATGGTTGTGATACCTCATGGGAGGTTTAGAAAATAGGTTATGGTTCATGGTTCTTGATTTTTCAGCTTAAAGCATTTGTAAGCTCACTATTTAATTTTTATTGTTTTAGTATAAAAGTATTAGTTGCAGCTTTTATATATATCTCTTGTTGGTTTATTACTTATTAGAGTATTAGTAATCATTAGATTGTGTTTAATACACATTTAAATCAAATTTCAAGTGTATTCTGTGGATTCAAGGGTGTTTGGTACTAGACAGTTCAATGAGTTTTTGGTTGTGTTGTTGAGTTATTTCTGTATTAATAACTCTCAGTAGGATAGTAAAGGTTAAATCCAGCTTTAAAACCAGGTCTTCATCATCAAAAAGTCAAAAACCCACTCCAAAGCCTTCACAGTTAACTGTGAAGACTTTGGCATTCCAAAACCTTGCACATTGGCTCATAAGTGATCATTGTAGCTCTTTTTAGCCTTAAATTAGCTTATCATAACTTATTTAGCTTATTAGAAGTAGTAGAAAGTCACAAAAGTCAAACTGCAAGCTTTTTCTCAAAAGTCAAATTTGAACATTTCAGATTTTCTCAAATCTTGTGAGATTTTTATAGATTTATGTAATAGGATCTAGAATCTGAAAATTGTTGTGGTAATAGAATACTAGCTCAATTTTTGTTTCCCCACCTTGTTATATTTTTAGCATTTTTAGAGTGGGCCCTACAGCCCCTTGAAGTAGGCTGCAGGGCAACAAGCTGCCCTGTGCAGCAGACTTCCAAGCCACACCACCCACTTTGTGGTGGTTTTGTGACCAACTCAGTGGGTCCCACCACCTCTAATTAGGTTTTCCCAACCCCCCTCCTACCAGACTATTAGGTTTGACCAATAGTTTGACCTGAGTCACTGTGGACCCCACCTAGATTAACCATTGAATCTTGTCCCCAGTCTGTGTAGATTTTAGGTTTTTGGATTAGCTTATTTTGGCTTTTTAGCTTATCTACTGAGCTTATTGAGTTAAGTTAAGCTTTGACAAATCCATAAGACCTATTAGAACCAGAAAAGTCCAAGGTGGGTCCCACATAAGCTCATTTGAGCTTATTTCTCATCAAAGTCAACATAAGTCAACTGTTAGAGATTATAGCTTATAACTAGCTTATTTTTAAGTTCTAAATCTATTGTTTTTATTAAAGTTAGTTGATTTTATATATAAATTAGTTTTGTAAAAGAAAAATCCAAGAAAAACAATATAAAATTAAGTGATAGTTTCTATTTAATATAATTTAATTTTAATTTTCATTTTTACATTTTTATTAAGTAATTTGTGTTTTTATATTTTTATTAATTTCCTTATATATTAAAGTAATTATAATAATTTTCTCAGATTTTAATTTTGTCTTTTAGTATTAATTAGAATTAAAAATAGTTTTATTAGTAATTAATCAATAAATAAGTTTTAATTAGCTTAATTAGTTTTTATATAGTAACACCTATATTTTATATTTTTCCTAGCTTCTATAAGTCATAAGATAATTTTAGAAATTTTCTTGTGATTTATACTGTTCATTTAATAGTTTTTATAATTTAAATAGTTTAAATAGTAATTAAATAATAAATAGAATAATAATTAGTAAACTAGTTTAAAAATACATAAAATAAAGTTTTTATAATTTTTTAGGATTCCTATGATGGTTAATTAGATTTATAAATTTTTCCATAATTTTCTAAGTTGATTTAGTATTATTTGTAATTTAAAATAGTTTAATTAGTATAATTAAGATAAATAGTTTTTAAATTAATAAAAAGCTCACAAAAAGACAAAAAGATTTATTTTTATTTTTTATACTTTCTTCAAGTTCTATTTGAGGTTTAGAAAATATTTTTATAAGTTTCTAGTTTAATTTGTAGTATTAATAATTTTCTAATTAAATAGTTAAATAGTTTTTAATTAAATAATTAATAATAATTAATAAAATAATCTTAAAAATATTTTTCTTTTTAATTTAACTTTATTTTAAGTTTAAGTTTATAGAATTTTCATTTTCAACCCTTGTAGTTTAATTTTCTTAAAACTCACCTTTTTCTCAGTACGCAGTCGCGTCTGATTTTAAATTGGTGAACGTTTTAAACGTTTTTAAATACCTAGGTTTTACGTAATCGTTTTAATAGTTTATTTAAGTTATAAAACCCTAGTTAACCACACACACACACACTTTATACCCTTTCCTGTTCACGTTCACTAATCACATATTCGTTTATAATATCACATCGCACACCTCGTTGGGACTTACGACCCGGGAAAACACTGTATTCCTCGGAAGCATTTGCCTCAGCTGTTTGACTATTACAGTTGGCCATTCACAAGTGGCTGATCAATAATTATCTGACCGTTTGAGGCGAATCAGTAAGATAAATATTATTTAAAAATAATTTATTATACTTGAATGTATCTTATCTATAAACTTAATTAAATTTGTTTTTAATTTTCAAGCAGCTCTCGAGAATAATACAGGATGATCCAGAATGCTTGCTTACAAAGATAGATAAACAATACGATGAGTTTGCCAAGATGATTGCAATTCAGATGGAAGACGATATAAGAAAGCTTCAATTTGAAGACGTTGACCTGGTATATAATATGAATTTATAAAATAATCAATGTACTTATTCTATTATTTTTAAAACTTACATCATTTTATATAAATTAAACGGGTTTTCTTTCCAATCATATCACATGAGCATTACTACCTAATAGTTTTCAACATCATCAAAGGGACATCCGTGATAATAGATAACAGTGATTCAGATGGAACATACGAAGGAAAATACAAAGAAAACTATGAGTTTGTGGTAAGAAAACACTATAATGAATGCTTCATATATAATTTCTTTGTGCAAAAGAAATTAAGCATATCACTTGTGATACTAGTTTATAAATAACACTTTGTATCTTAATTTTCAGAGGGGTGTTTTTGCAAAACATTTGTCGACATATCAACATCTAAAAGGAGATGAATTAATGAATCAAAAAAGAAAACCAACAATCTTAAACATGAGTTGGAGGACAAAGAAAGAAAAGATAGATTGCGGTTTGTACATGATGCTGCATATGGAACATTATCAGGGAAAGAGTGCAACAAAATGGGAAACAGGCATGCTAAAAGAAAAAGACAAAAATCACAGAATGCAGATAAACAACTTGAGAGCAAAATATGCAGCAAAGATAATGCTTCATGAAGTAAATGATAACCAAAAAATGATGTCAGACTACGCTTTAAAGTTTGCAGCTGAAAACTCAGACGAAGAAGAAGCAAAAAAATTGGTCGAGGAGGCAATAAAGAGAAAGATTGCTCAAGAAAATGAACAGAGACAAAGAGAAAATGAAAAGAAGTAGTTAACAATTTGAGATTTAGTTTTGGAATAGAATCTTGTAATTGGCAATCAAAAGATGTAAAACATTAGTTTTGGGTAACTTGAAGTTGTAAGACAATAGTCCCTTTATTATGGTTTATCACAAGTGATTTATCACATGTTCATAATGTTTATATTATGCTTTTCATAATTCTATATCACAGGTGATAAAACTAAAATAACACTTGACATGATATAAACTAATAAATATAAAAAAAAAAAAAAAAAAAAAAAAAAGTATCACAAGAGATACACAGAAATTCAATCATTCTAAAAATAACAAAAATAAATGTCACAAAAAATTAAACACTTTAATATGTTTATGTTATGCTTTTCATCATTTAAATTCTTTATCACAGGTGATAAAAGTAAAATAACACTTGAGATCAAATAAACAAAATAAATCCGAAAAAAAGTATCACAAGGGATAAACAGAAATTCAATTATTCTAAAAAATAACAAAAACAAAAATGTCACAAATATTTAAACACTTTAATGCTTTATCACAAGTGATAAATGTCAAAAATATTTCATAAAGTCACAAAAATAAAAAAATAAACCAATCACTAAAAATCAAACTTCAATTGCTCAATCACCTCCGCTTCCACCTGCTCCATCACCACCACTTCCGCCTGCTCCATCACCTCCATTTACACTTGCTCCACTCCTCTGTGGACAAGTACGCCTGTTGTGATCAGTCAACCCACAAATACCACATCCCTTCTTCTTCTTATTATTTTCCTCAAGTGCTATCTCACGCCCACTCTTAATACGATCCTTCATATATCCCTTATTACTAGCTCTTGAAGGATTTCTAACATTATTTTTAGTAGGCTTCTTAACACCCATAAACTGATGAACCATTTGAGCAACTGTACGAGGAGGAACTTTTGGCAACTCAGACTCAAATTCTGACTTTAACTTTCTGAGCTTTCCTACAAAAGAAGTCAGCTTTGGTTGATTCTCAATCATCAAACTCACACACGCCTCAACTAAACTAGACGCCTCAATAGCAAGCTTTTTTATCTCTTCATTCTGTTGACCATAACGTGCCTTTTTCCTCCTCAAATCAGGTGGAATCAAATCCCTTGTCCAACGCTTGAGTATATACTGATTTGGGACCTTAAGCACATTACAATTCTTGAATACACAGAAAATACGACGACATAAAATCCCGCAGCGGATAAAAAGCTGACAACAGCAAGCAACTGAACCATCTAATTTGTTATAGACCACCTTCATAAAAAAAATAAAAATAAAAAATAAAAAAATGATACACATAATAAAACAGGTGATGCCTAATATCACCAGTGATACCTCATATTACATGTGATACTTAAAACAAAAAATACATGTAAAAACACAAAAATAAAATGTACCTTGTACCGTCCAGCTTCTTTCTGATACAAGATAATCTCTTCTTCAACATTCTATGAAGTATTTTCTTCTTCATCAACAACTTCTGGAATAGTACCAGGAACCAATTTTTGCTCAGAAATAACAGACACGTCAGATACCTCATCACAAGTTTTCGACTCAATAGAACATAACCATGACCCAGCAATTATCTCCTTTTGCACAAGCACAAACAACTTGCGAGTGTAAACCCTTGCTGCATGAACTTCAATTTCCAATGGCGTCAACAAAGCAGGGAATGAGTCAAATGAGTTATGATCTAGTCTTTCTTGTACATATCTCTGTTTCTCCATTGCAGACTCATATAAAACCATAAACTTAACAAGTGTAGAAGTAGGATTCGTGAAATGCGAAAAGAAAGAATTCTCACTCTCCGACCTCGATGTAGTCCTCATCAATCCACAAAGTGGAGAATCAACAAAGAATGCGGGAATCCATGAAGATCTAATCATATACATCTTGTTCAACCACTTGTGATTTAGAAGATTAAACTCTACCATCAACTCATTCCATCTGAACTCAAACTCCTCAGGACCAATGTACATATTCCAAACAATCTTGCTAAATTTAGTCTTGAAATCAGTATCATCATATATTCTGGAAACAATCTGAAAAACAACAAAGTATCACAAGTGATACAAAAAAAGAATCACTATACAGAAAAATGCAAAAAGACAATAAAGTATCACTAGTGATACAAAACAGAATCATTAAACATAACTGTGCATAAAAAAAAATCAAAAGGAGATAAACAACTTCTAAAAATTTATAAGAATAATTAAAAATGAAAATATCACAGGAGATACCTTAGCTGGAAGCTTTTGCATGATATGCCACATGCAAAGAATGTGCTTGGAATCAGGAAGCACCTCAGCAATCGCATTCCGCATTGCACCATCTTGATCAGTGACAATGATATTTGGAGAACGAACAAATGCTTTCTTGAACGCTTGCAATAACCATATGTACGATTCAGTAGTCTCATTCTTAAGAAGACCAGAACCAACAGTAACACACTTCCGGTGATTGTCAATAGCAGTAAAAGGCACAAAAACCATACGATATCTGAGAAAAAAAATATATCTCAGGTGATTGTCATCATTATTCAATGAAAATATAACATGTTTAAAAAAACAAAACATACTTATTAGTCTTGTAAGTGGCATCAAATGAGACAATATCACCAAACTCTCTGTAGTTACACTTAGCAACCTCATCTGCCCAAAACAATCCACGAAGCTCAACATCTTCAACAAAATAACCAAAAGAGAAGTTCGACGTAAACTTCATCCGATCTTCCATACGGTTAATAAGCATCTGAGCATCACTATCACCAATGAAACAATTTATACCACGAGTAAAATTACAAAACTCGGTCTGCGTACCATGAACAAACGCTGTAGATCCTTTTAACCCAGAATACAAACTATGAGCTTTAGTCGCACCAAGATTATGATTAGCTGCTTTCATAATGAACAGCTGTTCATGGTATGGTAGCTTCCTCTCACTTTTTGACAAATGTTTGTACTCTATACGATCTAGTGCGTGATTATGCTCAACAACAAAGCTAGTAAGCTGATATTGAGATGTTCCGGGAATCATATGGAAAACTGCACGCGCTTTGCAACCAGTTACCCTAAAATTTGAAGTCCTAACTTGCTTATCACCTTTCTTACGAGCTAAAGTATTCAAATGAATTCTCTTTGGGCAACCTTCCCTATTGCAAACTAGATACTTCTCTTTTACAAAACCATCCCTTAACCTTTTCTGACTAGACTTTCTAATACCAAATCCAGCCTCAGAAGCATATTTCGCATACATACTAATGCATTCATCAACAGAATTATAAACACTCAAAAGCTTTGGTAAAACACTGGCCGAAACTCTGGGAACCCAAAAAACCGATCCACCAGGAGTATCGATAAAATCATGATGAGCAAAAGATTGAGGAGTTTTAAGAACACCAAAAGCTGAAAAAGAAGGTGGTAAAACAAAAAATCAAAAGCATAAAACAAAAACAGCTTATAAAAACATATCACTGTTGATACTAAACATATATCAACAACATGCTAAAAAAAAGCAAATGTATCACTGGTGATATGTTTGATAAGCAGTTTAACAAATAATTAGAAACAGCTAAACAAACAAGTATCATCAACAAACTAACATAAACAAGCAAACATATCACTGGTGATATGTTTCATAACATGTTTAACAAATCACTGGTGATACTGCACAATTATCATCATGTCTAAGTTGTTAAGACTATCGGCACAAAAGCATAAAGACAAAAAATAGCTAATAAAAACATATCACTAGTGATACTAAAACATAAATAATCAACAGGCTAATTTAAATAAGCAAACATATCACTGGTGATATGTTTCATAAGTTGTTTAACAAAATAATTATGAACAGCTAAACATATCATTGGTGATACTACACAATCATCATCATGTTTAAGCTGTGAAAACTAACGGATCAACAACAACAACAACAACAACAACAACAACAACAACAACAACAACAACAACAACAAACCCAATCCCGTCGGGGCAGGGTATGGGAGAGGTAGAACGTAGACAGATCCTGCCCCTACCACAGGATACACCCGGAGTAGAGAGACTGCTTCCAATGAGACCTCCGGCAAGTGTAGGTGTGCGGGTGAAAGAGCAAAGCAAAAGAGAGCAAAAAAAAAAACGACAGACAATAACAAGCAAAAAAAAAAAAAAAAAAAAAAAAAAAAAAAAAAAAAAAAAAAAACAGCTAATAAAAACAAATCACTTGTGATACTACACATATATCAACAACACGCTAACCTAAATAAGCAAACATATCACTGGTGATATGTTTCATAAGTTGTTTAACAAATAATAATGAAAAATCTAAACATATCACTGGTGATACTGAACAATTATCATCATGTTTAAGATAATAAGCATAATAACACTATAATCAACAGCTTATCATCAACAAAAAACAGAAAAATAAGCTTAAAAATCAAAATTAAACTCACATGATGCATTATCATCTTGAGAATGCTTAGAAGAAGAATCACTGTAACTGCTACCAGAATTATCACAAACCGCACCAGATACATTACCAGAATCATCGTAAACAGCAACAGCTAAACGATCGGTTGAATTAATAAAAGATTCTGAAACCGAAACAGCAGGTTGATTAAGATCAAAAATCGCCATGCGCAAATCAATTGGGATAATGAGCAATCAATTCGAGCTGGAGAGCGGTGGTGTTGTGGTGGAACCGACGGTGGTGTTGCGGTGGTGTAGCGGTGGTGTTGCGGTGGTAAATGATTATGGAGGGAAAATGTAACTGATTATAGAGGGAAGTCGGTTAAGAGAAAACACACAGTTGGTATGTGTGAAAAAAAAGCGAATGAGAAAAAAATAAATAAAATAAAACTTTATATAGGTGGGATAAAATTAGGTTTAATTGATTAAATCTTAGATTAATCTAGGCCATTAGATCAAAAAGGATGGAGGGTGGAGATTTGTCCATTGGTATGTACCAAAATAAGGGTATGCATTTGAATTTTCCTCATTCTAGGTAACCACTTATCACTCAAAGCCCGTGGAATTCTCAACTGAAATAACTAAGCCTTACAAGACACACATGTCAAGATTTTATGAAAAAAAAAAAAGAGATTAAAGTGTGAAGACCTTAAGATAGAAGGCTTAGGAATGTAGTATATATAAGACGTATTGTAACAAAGAAAGATCGTTCCTTCCATGCACTTAGTTCGCTTATGTACTTATTTCACTTTCATTTCCCTTTTGTAATATTTACATCAATTGAGAAATAAAAGCTCTTACTTTACTTATAAGTTTCTGGTATTTCATACTTAGTTTTTGTTATTCCACTCTTACTTAAATGAAACTTCCAACTATATTAATATTTTTCTACTCTATCGCAGGAATGAAACTGGGTTTTGATGAGTATTGTTAAAGGAGCCACAAAAAAAGTCACTTGTCTCACAAGGATAGGTTGGAATTGAGACTCTATTAAGAAGTCTAGTAGTGTGACCTAATGATACTTTTGTTATAAACTTTGAACTTAGATTGAATATTTTGTGTTAACCATGTTCCGTATCCGTCTCCCTTTTTTATAGTATCACTGGGTCACACCACTAGACTTCTTAGTAGAGTATCTCAACCCCAACATACCCTTATGAGATATGTGACTTCTTCAATAATACTCAACACAAACCATTTTCGTTTTCTACTCTAGGCCTACGGCAAATAAATATTGATATAGTTGAAGGTTCCATTTGAATAAGAGCGGAATAAAAATAACTGAGTACATGTTACAAAGTGGAATTGAAAGTGAAATAGGTGACCAAGTACATGGAAGAAACGATGGCTCCTTTATTACAATACACTAGTCGGGTACTCGCACGTTGCGGCGCTAGTTTACGCGTGTAACTAAATTTTTCAGTGAGCAAATGGTTTTCGGTTATACATTTTTCCTAATAATAAATTAGCGATAGTGTTGCTATAAAATTCATGGTGATGAATATATAATGAAGACTATGTATTTATGATTGTATTATGTGTAAAACAACTTTAAATTTGTTGCCTTTTTATGAATCTGAATGATTTATTATGGTTTCAATATGGGTTTTGTTAACCACAACCCTTGGGGTTGTGTTTAAACATACCTTAATTAAAATTTTTGCATTAAATAAACACTAGACGCTTCATGTTTAATATCACATTCCATGTTTAAAATTAAAAAATATGTATAATTATGGAATATACTACTTTATTTAATGCAAATTTTTTAATTAAGGTATGTTTGAACACAACCCATGGGTTGTGGTTAATTAAATATATTCTTTTTGTGTTTGAAAATTAACAAATATGGACAAATTAAAGAAGGCAATGAATCAAAGTTTAATATACACTGTGCTGGGCATCTCAACTAAGCATATCTCTTTTCAAAGGGGGCTTCTTGGTGTCCCTTTTTATGTAGCAATCGATCATTAAATTTTATTGTACTCCCTTTGGTTTTGGTTGATCAAAAATATTTCTTGTTGATATCAGCTGCTATAACTTTAGAGCCATAACTTTATATCAAAAATATTTCTTGTTGATATGATTGTGAAAATGCAAGATGAAACAAACAGGACAACTTTCTGGTTCAACACCTCCTTTTCTTTGCCTCTCTTCTTTGATCGGTCACTTCTCGGCGGTGTTATTTATAGTTGACATTCCGTCTTCTAACCCATTCTCTTGGATAGATTCACCACCTTTTTTCTGTTTTGAAATTTGATTTTTGATGTTCTCGGTTGGTGCATCATGCTTGATGCTCCCTGATGTTGATATGTGGGCAATGGGCGCAATCATGGCTAAATTTTTTTGTATGTAAACATTATGGAACTTATCGACTATAATAAGTGATTAAAAATGCATTACGGCCATCACTTTTAACCTCAGTGAGTTCGAGCTAAAATCTTTGAGAATTCATTCTCTAACCCTCCGAGATAAAGATAATTGTATAGAAGAAAGACTATGAATGATGTATTATTCGAGAGTTTTGGGGGGGGGGGGGGGGGTTCTTTTGTATATGTGCGTGAGTCGATATATGCAGCAAACTAGCGCATTCATAGATGCAACAATCTCAAGAATTTGAAGAACTAGTAATATAAAACACAATTGATAATCGTTGCATCGGTTTAATCTTCCAGGTTTCCAGGATCATAAATAACCAAACAACCATCATGTATGAACCATCATCAAGTATAAAAATAAGAACAAGAGAATTGGGTTTGAACCCTTTATATTAACTGATATATATATGAACGAATGGGTTACTTTGTTTACAAAGAATCCTAATCTATTTATAATACATGAAGCGGCATCAATGAACATCCAAACGTTGTGATGTTTGGCATGTAACCGTTTCCTATAACTACCCTAACTGCTGCATAATGGGCCTGCTTGGGTTTACAGAATTTGACCTATATTGCAGACATACTAAACTGACCCAAACACTAAATACAAACATACGTATAATAACTAAAAGTCTTAAACATAAACATAATCATTTGATCTATAACATTAAAGGCTAACAATTTCCCCCCTAATGTTTTAGTATCAAATCCTTCTTGAGTGATCCTTCTGGTCTTTTCCAAAACAATGACATCAAAGTCATTGTTTGCCTTGACTGCTATCATGTTGTCTTCTTCATCATCTTCAAGACTAACACCAAAACGATTCTGACTTGTCTCTAATGCTCCATCCTTCACCCTCATGTCCTTCTGGCCTTGCAGGTCCATGGCCAAGCCATCTTTGCTTGCTTCTCCTACTTCTAACGACTTTTCAACCCAAGGCACATAAGCAGTTTCATGGTAGATTACAACTAGATCAACAAACTTCTTACAACAGTCTCAACCGCTTCATCATCTTTGGTATCTAGTCCTTGAAATTTGCAATCATTCCACACTTATCACTAAAAAACGTGTACCCTTTTCTCTTTTCTTTCTTTGTTTGAATCTGGTCTTCATGTCCCTCTTCTTCTTTCTGTGTCGATTTGAACCAATTCGTGCCCTAGACAACTTTGTTTGTCTCGGCTTTTACTTCCAAAGAACTCGCAAATTCTCGGTAAACAACAAGTTGTTGTCCTTGTTGTTTCTGGTTACCAAATCCTTGTGGACTCTCAAGTCCTACAACATATGGCCAAGTATTCTTGTAACTTCAACCATGGCGAAAAACCAGACTTCAATCTTGATGCTTTTGAATCTTGAGTGATGATCAAAATCATGAATTGTTGTGTTGTTTGATTCCTCGTTGCTCTGATACCAATTGATAATCGTTGCATCGGTTTAATCTTCCGGGTTTCCAGGATCATAAATAACCAAACAACCATCATGTATGAACCATCATCAAGTATAAAAATAAGAACAAGAGAATTGGGTTTGAACCCTTTATATTAACTGATATATATATGAACGAATGGGTTACTTTGTTTACAAAGAATCCTAATCTATTTATAATACATGAAGCGGCATCAATGAACATCCAAACGTTGTGATGTTTGGCATGTAACCGTTTCCTATAACTACCCTAACTGCTGCATAATGGGCCTGCTTGGGTTTACAGAATTTGACCCATATTGCAGACATACTAAACTGACCCAAACACTAAATACAAACATACGTATAATAACTAAAAGTCTTAAACATAAACATAATCATTTGATCTATAACATTAAAGGCTAACAATTTCCCCCCTAATGTTTTAGTATCAAATCCTTCTTGAGTGATCCTTCTGGTCTTTTCCAAAACAATGACATCAAAGTCATTGTTTGCCTTGACTGCTATCATGTTGTCTTCTTCATCATCTTCAAGACTAACACCAAAACGATTCTGACTTGTCTCTAATGCTCCATCCTTCACCCTCATGTCCTTCTGGCCTTGCAGGTCCATGGCCAAGCCATCTTTGCTTGCTTCTCCTACTTCTAACGACTTTTCAACCCAAGGCACATAAGCAGTTTCATGGTAGATTACAACTAGATCAACAAACTTCTTACAACAGTCTCAACTGCTTCATCATCTTTAGTATCTAGTCCTTGAAATTTGCAATCATTCCACACTTATCACTCAAAAACGTGTACCCTTTTCTCTTTTCTTTCTTTGTTTGAATCTGGTCTTCATGTCCCTCTTCTTCTTTCTGTGTCGATTTGAACCAATTCGTGCCCTAGACAACTTTGTTTGTCTCGGCTTTTACTTCCAAAGAACTCGCAAATTCTCGGTAAACAACAAGTTGTTGTCCTTGTTGTTTCTGGTTACCAAATCCTTGTGGACTCTCAAGTCCTACAACATATGGCCAAGTATTCTGACTTCAACCATGGCGAAAAACCAGACTTCAATCTTGATGCTTTTGAATCTTGAGTGATGATCAAAATCATGAATTGTTGTGTTGTTTGATTCCTCGTTGCTCTGATACCAATTGATAATCGTTGCATCGGTTTAATCTTCCGGGTTTCCAGGATCATAAATAACCAAACAACCATCATGTATGAACCATCATCAAGTATAAAAATAAGAACAAGAGAATTGGGTTTGAACCCTTTATATAACTGATATATATATGAACGAATGGGTTACTTTGTTTACAAAGAATCCTAATCTATTTATAATACATGAAGCGGCATCAATGAACATCCAAACGTTGTGATGTTTGGCATGTAACCGTTTCCTATAACTACCCTAACTGCTGCATAATGGGCCTGCTTGGGTTTACAGAATTTGACCCATATTGCAGACATACTAAACTGACCCAAACACTAAATACAAACATACGTATAATAACTAAGTCTTAAACATAAACATAATCATTTGATCTATAACATTAAAGGCTAACAACAATCAATCTCATGTAAACTAAATAACTTACTACTAACAAACAAATCCAACAATTCAACTATCAATAGCAAGAAGAAACTATTAATGAAAAAGCTAAGAATAAGAATAGCAACGTCCTTTTAGTCGTATCTAAATGAATGAAATGAATGATTCAGAACCATATATCGAACAAAAACAATACAAGCTGCTGGCTGACGAAAATATGAAGAAAAGAAAAGCATCTTTATTATCAAGTTTTCTGTTACACAAGATCAAATGAGAATGAATGATGATTTACACTACACAACCCGTAACCCAGAAGTATCGTACACATTTTATGGAACAGTAGGATTTTCCCCCCTTTTTCAAGTAACAAATGGAACATCTTACAACTATAAGTTCTTATATCCATGGCTCACTGAAAATTTGGAAACTAATATCTGCTTCTTTTTGGTTCTGAGTCTTGGCACATTCTTAGCATGATTGGCTGCGTTGTCGATGTAGATAGCTAACGGTCCGTGATCAGGAACCGTAACCGGGTCATGAGGGGTTTCTGGAACTTGTTCATTGTTAGCAACACTTGGGTGCAGCAGTGCATACCCTCGCCCAAATCCTCTACCACTAGGTGGCCCCACCAAAACCGACTCATTAACACTTTGCTGTTGTTGCTGCGCAGTGCATATTCTCGCCCAAATCCTTTTCCTCTACTCATCATCGTTGACATTATGCCAATAACCCCCGTTACATCTGTCCCCGATGATGCTGACTCACTCGGAATCTGTTCCTGACCAGAATCAAAAACAGGAACTAGGTCAGGGTTGGGGGGTTGGTTTGGTGGATCTTCATTGCGCACGTGTTGGTGCATCAGTCCATACCCTCGCCCAAATCCTCTAACACTAGGTGGCCCCACCAAAACTGACCCCTTAACACTTTGCTGTTGTTGTTGGTGCAGTGCATATGCTCGCCCAAATCCCCTACCACTAGGTGGCCCCACCAAAACTGACCCCTTAACACTTTGCTGTTGTTGCTGCTGCAGTGCATATGCTCGCCCAAATCCTTTATTTATTTATTATTATTTTTTTATGACTAAACTGTTACTTCAGAGTGTATTTATAAATGCCATGCAATAAGAGAATCAATCTCAACTAACTGTAACAGACTAACAGAATTATCCTTCACTTGATTAAATAATAATTTCAAATCTTTATTTTTCTATAAACTGTTTGTTATATGAGTACATCTCCCTATTTAAACACATAAGAATATCCCATTCTCTAGAATTACTCAATAAATTCATTTGAGTACCAGTATAGATAACCAACATTCATATTCACATTCATTCTTTTTCTGCAACTATTTCTTCTACTTTCTCTCTGTGTTTTTTACTGAAAAACAAGAAATGGAAAAATATCAAATAATGGCGGAAGTTGGTCGTGGGGCGTCAGGGGTTGTTTTTAAAGCGGTCAATTATCAAACCGGTGAAGTCGTTGCCATAAAAAAACTCAACAAGAGCTACAATTCATGGGACGAAAGCAACATCTTAAGAGGAATAAATGCTCACATGATGATGAACTATCATCCTAATATCGTCACGCTCAAAGAAACCATCAAAGAACATGACACCTTGTTCTTGGTATACGAATACATGCCATGCAGTCTCTACCAATGTTTGACAGAACGAAAAAGGGTATCTTCGTCATTCTCAGAAACTGAGATTCGATTGTACTGCTTCCAAGTATTTCAAGTTCTTGCACACATGCATCAAAACGGCTACTTTCATTGTGACCTCAAACCCGAGAACCTTCTTATGAACGAGAATATAATAAAGATTGGTGATCTTGGTCAAGCTCGTGAGATGAATGGTCAAAGGAGATATAATGTTTCAAAACTTTGGTATCTTGCACCTGAGGTGTTACTACAGTCGCCTTGTTACAATTATGCAGTTGATATGTGGGCAATGGGTGCAATCATGGCTGAATTACTCACCCTCCAACCACTTTTTCAAGGCGATTCTCCAGTAAATGTGTTGTTTAAAATGCGAAAGGTTTTAGGCACTCCAACAGAAAGTACATGGACAAGGGGACCTGATATTGCGAATAATTGGATCAATAATCAGTTTCCAGATCTTCTTGGTATGCCATATTCTGAATTGTTACCAAATGCAGGCCCCGATTTGGTGAACCTGATTGCTACACTTCTGTCATGGCAACCGTCTAATAGGCCAACAGCCGATCAGGCACTTAAACATCTGTTCTTTCATAGTTTTTATCCTTTTCCACCAAGTGTACAAATCGTTTTCAGAATGGCCCAACAGAGGGAGGTGTTTAGGAACATAAGAATTTTGCAGGGTTTAAGAATTTTGCCAGGTTTCACAAGTGGCCCTGAAAGAGTGGTTTCAATTGAAGAACAGATTAGCATGCTTCCAGAGAATCCATTTGATATGTAATATAACAGAAATATGATACTTGGTTTAGTTCATTGCAATAGTATTAGTTAAATCGTAAGTTTTCATGTACTGGATTTGGTTTGATTGTTTGTAAATCATGTTACCTGAATGATCGAAAAGTACTTTTGGTGATCAATGTTTTGTATTGTATGTAATATGTTATAGCGTTATTGTGTGTTAAAAGCTATGAAGCTCATATGTTTCTTGAATGATTATCAACTTCTCTTTTTTGTAGTGCTAGCAGAAGATCTACTAACAGTCTAACATGTATTTTGTGTCACCGATAGAATGACAACCTTTCGAACTCAATAATCGACATCCCATTTATTTTGAAAGGTCTTATGATTAATTGTTAATATATACATATATAGGATAAGATGGTTTTAGGTGATGGTCGATATTGTAACTTGAAAGGGTAATAAATAACACAAAGAAAATCATGATCAAACATATTAGATATATCGTTCTTATATGTAGTAAGTTTCTGCCAAATAACTAATTTAAAAGAAAAAAGTGACCAACTGTTTTGCCTTAAAGCCATATCTTATGTATATTTTAATGATTGTAGCAGTATCCATATAACCAGAACTAGTCATATATACGGCGCAAACACCTTTTTTAAACAAATTGTAAAACATGTCACCTTCACAACTTAATAGCATTCAGTTTCGCGTATTTATGCAATACACCGTGCTTATATTTTTGTATCAGGGATTAAGGTTCACACACACAAGTAGAAAAGAACATACCATCTATATAAAGAGTGCAAGTCAGTGTCAATGTTGCTTTATTCTAGGAGATATCAAGATTTATAGCTCCTCGTGATGGTCATTGGAGACAAAACCTGAAATTTGTATGCAAAAGAGGGAGACGTTAGAATCACAAACCACACAAGTCGCAATTATTGCAGAAAAACAGTATATCACCAAAAGTGTTATGTGGTTTTACATGGTTAACAAACTATTAGTAGGCTACGTAATATAAATTTGGGACCAGTGGTACATAAAACTTGGACCGGTTCTTCTTATGGTAGGAATTTGAAAAAACGAATGACTTCTATATTCTTCTTTCATTATGCAAAATATGAGCCAACAAAGAAAAATATAAATAGGCTTAGATGACGGTATTAACTGAATGGACTATATTGTCATAAAGGAACACACGATATGTGGATTAACTTAGCACACTGATTGGCCCCTTCAGATTTCCCTAAATGCAAGAGATAGTAAACGAACCCTTAATAACAGTGCTTGAAAAGAGCATAGATAAATGCTGCAAGTTCATGTAAATGCTCAACATGGATACATATTCATAGGCAGTGCTTGAACTAAGAATTTGCTATCTGAAAAAAGAAGCGAAACTAATAAACTAGATGTCAGAGATCTTTTCAGTTTGAAATTGCGTAAAAAAAAAAAAAAAAAAAAAAAAAAAAATCAGGGGTGTATCAACATAGAGTCAATTACGGGGGGCAAGAAATTTGTATTGTCGGAAAAGACAAGCAAGAAAGAAACTATAACAAAAAAAATTTCAACAAACAAATTACTATAGTAATAAAAATGCTTGTAATGAATCGAGAAGAAAGCCTAACATGTGGGGTCCAAACACTTAAATAGTGAAATAAATCAGTTACTCACATGATTTTAGTGTATTATATTGCTTTTACGTTGAATTGACCAATACGTTGAGGGAAATTATGAAAATGGGCTGAGGGCATGACCAATAAAAGCCCAAAAATGGAAGAGAATTACACTGAAGATCGAATTGTAGACAACGTTGAGGGCACAGCCCCCATACTCGTTCATGTGCCTCCGCCCCTGGTGATATATGTTTCCAAACAGTATATTTGAGTCAAGAAAATAATCATACATAAGCCAGAACAAGAGTAGCTGCTCAAATTGTCCTGCTGAACCTTGTCTGCATAATGACCGAATGTCTCAGCAACTGCAAGTGATGAGTGAAAAAATGTTGCTTGTTCGTATGCTTAAGGAAGTGTCTAAATGGAAGAAGACTACCATTAAAAAAAATCTTGCCATAAATACATGCCTGTTGAATATAAGTCGACAATTAGGATCACGAAACAAGTTAGGCAAGTATTTTGTAGAAAGCTAGAAGGGAGTTGAATAGTCTTGGCCTTTTAAAATCTTAGTTTTGAAACGTATTATGAACTCAAGCAATGATAATATGTAAAAGTAATTGCAAGACAAGAAATGAATAAAAGAAAGATGAACCAAGACACAATAATTTATAGTGGTTCGGTCACAAAGCTCCTCCTCGCCCTACTCCACTCCTCGAGTTTCCGACTCGAGAGTTACTTCACTATGTCAACAAGTACCCTTCTTGGCGGAGAAAACTGTATGACGTCGCTTATATGAATACAGACATCATTGTACATATTTATACTTAACTAAACGACACAATGTCAGTTATTCCTAACCATTGTGATGTTTGACCATTTAACTAACTTAACTAATAACTTCCATAACTGTCTAAACATAACTGCTAATAACGGGTGTTTGGGTTAACTGTTTTTGACCCAAGTTCAACCCATTGCAGCCCTGCAATTCGACCCATAACATATTCTATACTAAGTACATTCTAAATACATAAAACTTTGACATATAAAGAGATTAAGTGGTCAACAGTCCCTTTTTCTCATAGTAATCGATCATAAATTTATTCTACTCCCTTTTGGTTTTGGTAGATCAAAAAGATTTCTTGTTGATATCAGTTGCTATTAACTTTACAGCCATAACTTTAATCAAGTGACTAAAAAAGCAAGTAATTACAGTATTAATCACAACTATAGCTTCGCCAAAGATATGATTGTGAAAATGCAAGATGAAACAAACAGACAACTTTCTGGTTCAACACCTCCTTTTCTTTGCCTCTCTTCTTTGATCGGGCATCATCTCTAAATGTGACTCTCGGTCGGTGTGACTTATGGTTAACATTCGTCTGCTATACTCATTCTCTTGGATAGATTCACCGCCTTTTTGTTCCGTCATGAAATTTGATTTTTGATGTTCTCTGTTGGTGCATCATGCTTGATGCTCGCTTATGTTGATTTGTGGCCATGTGGGCAATGGGCGCAATCATGGCCAAATTTTATAGTATATAAACAATATGGAACTTATAGACTATAAGTGATTAAAAATGCATTACGGCCATCACTTTTAACCACAGTGAGAACGTTCGAGCTAAAATATTTGAGACTTCATTCTCTAACATTTCGAGATAAAGATTATTGGACTTAGAAGAAAGACTATGAATGATGCATTATTCGAGAGTGGGTGGGGGGAAATCAAGCTATGCGAAAGCAAACTAGTGCATTCGTAGATGCAACTATCTCAAGAATTTGAAGAACTAGTAATATAAACACAATCAATCTCATGTAACTAAATAACTTACTACTAACAAACAAATCCAACAATTCAGCTATCAATAGCAAGAAGAAACTACTAATGGAAAAGCTAAGAATAAGAATAACAACGTCCTTTTAGTCATATCTGAATGATTGAAATGGATGATTCAGAACCATATATCGAACTAAAACAATACAGGTTGCCGGCCGATGAAAATGTGAAGAAAAAAAACAACTTTATTATCAGGTTTTCTGTTACACAAGATCAAATGAGAATGAATGATGATTTACACTACACAACCCGTAACACAGAAGTATCGTACACATTTTATGGAACAGTAGGATTTTTTATTTTTATTTTTACTTTATCGAGTAACAAATCGAACATCTTACAACTATAACTTCTTATCTCCATGGCTCACTGAAAATTTGAAAACTAATATCTACTTCTTTTTGGTTCCGAGTCTTGGCACATTCTTCTTAGCATTATTGACTGCGTTGTCGATGTAGGTAGCAAATGGTCCGTGATCAGGAACTGTAACCGGGTCATGAGGGGTTGCTGGAACTTGTTCATTGTTAACAACACTTGGGTGCAGCAGTGCATACCCTCGCCCAAATCCTCTACCACTAGGTGGCCCCACCAAAACTGACCCCTTTACACTTTGCTGTTGTTGTTGGTGCAGTGCATATGCTCGCCCAAATCCTCTACCACTAGGTGGCCCCACCAAAACTGACCCATTAACACTTTGCTGTTGTTGCTGCTGCAGTGCATATGCTCGCCCAAATCCTTTTCCTCTACTCATCATCGTTGACATTATGCCAATAACCCCCGTTACATCTGTCCCCGATGATGCTGACTCATTCGGAATCTGTTCGTTACCCCCCAAAACAGGAACCGGGTCAGGGTTGGGGGTTTGGTTTGGTGGATCTTCATTGCGCACGCGTCGCTGCATCAATGCATACGCTCGCCCAAATCCTCTACCACTAGGTGGCCCCACTAAAACTGACCCATTAACACTTTGCAGTTGTTGCTGCTGCAGTGCATATGCTCGCCCAAATCCTCTTCTAGCCGCACTACTCATTGTTAACATTTCACCGCTACAGCCACTAGTAGTCCCCGATACTGGCTCATCATTGCCCTTTCTTTCACTATTTTTTATTTCTTGATCATGAACACATTCAACCCCTTCTTCTTCTTTAGCCGGCGTTTTAAAACATTGTGATTCTTGATTGGTATTATTCATTGTCATCATCTCCCCACCAGCCCCCGATACTAATTCACCGCCTTCTTCTTGGTTTTCTTGCTTATAGTCTTTATCATACGCCATTATTAACAATTTAACTTCGAGATGAAGATTAACGAAAAATTAACAGCAATAAGAAGTAGCCAAAGAACAAAAAGACTATTTAAAATGGAATTTTGAATGAATGCTATATAAAAATAGAGGTTTGGAAGAGAAGTAGTGATCCTAACTGAATGTGATTTTTAAAGGATGATAAGAGGCTCCAAATTGAAGGTTTTATACTCAAGAATTGTAACAGATTTATCCTTCACTTGCTTAAATATTAGTATTTTTTTTAATCAAAATATCAAATTTGTTATTCTGGTATATATTACTTATTAAATTGAAAAGTTCAACTGAATACTATTTCTTCAACTTCTCTTTCAATTTCGCATCCAGTCATTTTGTTTACAACTATTTTTACGTTTGTCTATGTGCTTTTTTTTTTTTTTTTTTTTTTTTTTTTTTTTTTTTTTCTGAAGAGCAAGGGTGTCATAGGCGTTAGAAAATATCAAATAATGGCGTAAGTTGGTTGTGGAGCGTCGGGGGTACAGTTGTCTTTACAGCGCTCAATTATCAAACTGGTGAAGTTAAACCTATGTTTTAAGGCTGTTATGACGTACAACAAAGCATATATCCTTTACTTCCTGGTGTCCCTTTTTCTGAATCATTTTTGCAACTCTAAAACATTTAACCTTCGAGATGAAGATCAACAAAAACTTGACAACAACAGTAAGCAGACAAAGAAGAAAAAAAATTAACTATGAACGGATGAATGTAATCTCTATTTATTTTATTTTTTATTTATTTTTATTTAATTTTATTTTTTTATTTTTTATGACTAAACTGTTACTTCAGAGTGTATTTATAAAAGCCATGCAATAAGAGAATCAATCTCAACTAACTGTAACAGACTAACAGAATTATCCTTCACTTGATTAAATAATAATTTCAAATCTTTATTTTTCTATAAACTGTTTGTTATATGAGTACATCTCCCTATTTAAACACATAAGAATATCCCATTCTCTAGAATTACTCAATAAATTCATTTGAGTACCAGTATAGATAACCAACATTCGTATTCACATTCATTCTTTTTCTGCAACTATTTCTTCTACTTTTCTCTCTGTGTTTTTTACTGAAAAACAAGAAATGGAAAAATATCAAATAATGGCGGAAGTTGGCCGTGGAGCGTCAGGGGTTGTTTTTAAAGCGGTCAATTATCAAACCGGTGAAGTCGTTGCCATAAAAAAACTCAACAAGAGCTACAATTCATGGTACGAAAGCAACATCTTAAGAGGAATAAATGCACACATGATGATGAACTATCATCGTAATATCGTCACCCTCAAAGAAACCATCAAAGAACATGACACCTGGTTCTTGGTATACGAATACATGCCATGCAGTCTCTACCAATGTTTGACAGAACGAAAAAGGGTATCTTCGTCACTCTCAGAAACCGAGATTCGATTGTACTGCTTCCAAGTTTTTCAAGTTCTTGTACACATGCATCAAAACGGCTACTTTCATTGTGACCTCAAACCCGAGAACCTTCTTATGAACGAGAATATAATAAAGATTGGTGATCTTGGTCAAGCTCGTGAGATGAATGGTCAAAGGAGATATAACGTTTCAAAACTTTGGTATCTTGCACCTGAGGTTTTACTACAGTCGCCTTGTTACAATTATGCAGTTGATATGTGGGCAATGGGTGCAATCATGGCTGAATTACTCACCCTCCAACCACTTTTTCAAGGCGATTCTCCAGTAAATGTATTGTTTAAAATGCGAAAGGTTTTAGGCACTCCAACAGAAAGTACATGGACAAGGGGACCTGATATTGCGAATAATTGGATCAATAATCAGTGTGCAGATCTTCTTGGTATGCCATATACTGAATTGTTACCAAATGCAGGCCCCGATTTGGTGAACCTGATTGCTACACTTCTGTCATGGCAACCGTCTAATAGGCCAACAGCCGATCAGGCACTTAAACATCCGTTCTTTCATAGTTTTTATCCTTTTCCACCAAGTGTACCAATCGTGTTCTGCATGGCCCAACAGAGGGAGGTGTTTAGGAACATAAGAATTTTGCAGGGTTTAAGAATTTTGCCGGGTTTCACAAGTGGCCCTGAAAGAGTGGTTTCAATTGAAGAACAGATTAGTATGCTTCCAGAGAATCCATTTGATATGTAATATAACAGAAATATGATACTTGGTTTAGTTCTTTGCAATAGTATTAGTTAAATCGTAAGTTTTCATGTACTGGATTTGGTTTGATTGTTTGTAAATCATGTTACCTGAATGATCGAAAAGTACTTTTGGTGATCAGTGTTTTGTATTATATTGTATGTAATATGTTATAGCGTTATTGTGTGTTAAAAGCTATGAAGCTCATATATATGTTTCTTGAATGATTATCAGCTTCTCTTTTTTGTAGTGCTAACAGAAGATCTACTAACAGTCTAACATGTATTTTGTGTCACCGATAAAACGACAACCTTTCGAACTCAATAATCGACATCCCATTTATTTTGAAAGGTCTTATGTTTAATTGTTAATATATACATATATAGGATAAGATGGTTTTAGGTGATGGTTGGTATTGTAACTTGAAAGGGTAATAAATAACACAAAGAAAATCATGATCAAACATATTAGATATATCGTTCTTATATGTAGTAAGTTTCTGCCAAATAACTAATTTAAAAGAAAAAAGTGACCAACTGTTTTGCCTTAAAGCCATATATTATGTATATTTTAATGATTGTAGCAGTATCCATATAACCAGAACCAGTCATATATACTGCGCAAACACCTTTTTTAAACAAATTGTAAAACATGTCACCTTCACAACTTAATAGCATTCAGTTTCGCATATGTATGTAATACACCGTGTTTATATTTTTGTATCAGGGATTAAGGTTCACACACACAAGTAAGTAGAAAAGAACATACCATCTATATAAAGAGTGCAAGTCAGTGTCAATGTTGCTTTATTCTAGGAGATATCAAGATTTATAGCTCCTCGTGATGGTCATTGGAGACAAAACCTGAAATTTGTATGCAAAAGAGGGAGACGTTAGAATCACAAACCACACAAGTCGCAATTATTGCAGA
Organism: Artemisia argyi; assembly: GCA_030686995.1. Taxonomy (NCBI): domain Eukaryota; kingdom Viridiplantae; phylum Streptophyta; class Magnoliopsida; order Asterales; family Asteraceae; genus Artemisia; species Artemisia argyi. The sequence continues at coordinate 74,422,508 of CM060706.1, forward strand.
AAAACAGTATATCACCAAAAGTGTTATGTGGTTTTACATGGTTAACAAACTATTAGTAGGCTACGTAATATAAATTTGGGACCAGTGGTACATAAAACTTGGACCGGTTCTTCTTATGGTAGGAATTTGAAAAAACAAATGACTTCTATATTCTTCTTTCATTATGCAAAATATGAGCCAACAAAGAAAAATATAAATAGGCTTAGATGACGGTATTAACTGACTGGACTATAATGTCATAAAGGAACACACGATATGTGGATTAACTTAGCACACTGATTGGCCCCTTCAGATTTCCCTAAATGCAAGAGATAGTAAACGAACCCTTAATAACAGTGCTTGAAAAGAGCATAGACAAATGCTGCAAGTTCATGTAAATGCTCAACATGGATACATATTCATAGGCAGTGCTTGAACTAAGAATTTGCTATCTGAAAAAAGAAGCGAAACTAATAAACTAGATGTCAGAGATCTTTTCAGTTTGAAATTGCGTCAAAAAAAAAAAAAAAAAAACAAAACAAAACAAAAAAAAAAAAAAAAAAAAAAAAAAAAAAAAAAAAAAAAAAAAACAGGGGTGTATCAACATAGAGTCAAAGTGTGTGATACAATGGCGGAGCCAGAAAGTAGGTTACGGGGGGCAAGAAATTTGTATTGTCGGAAAAGACAAGCAAGAAAGAAACTATAACAAAAAATTTTCAACAAACAAATTACTATAGTAATAAAAATGCTTGTAATGAATCGAGAAGAAAGCCTAACATGTGGGGTCCAAACACTTAAATAGTGAAATAAATCAGTTACTCACATGAAATAATCACATGATTTTAGTGTATTATATTGCTTTTACGTTCAATTGACCAATGCGTTGAGGGAAATTATGAAAATGGGCTGAGGGCATGACCAATAAAAGCCCAAAAATGGAAGAGAATTGCACTGAAGATCGAAGGTTGTAGACAACGTTGAGGGCACAGCCCCCATACTCGTTCATGTGCCTCCGCCCCTGGTGATATATGTTTCCAAACAGTATATTTGAGTCAAGAAAATAATCATACATAAGCCAGAACAAGAGTAGCTGCTCAAATTGTCCTGCTGAACCTTGTCTGCATAATGACCGAATGTCTCAGCAACTGCAAGTGATGAGTGAAAAAATGTTGCTTGTTTCGTATGCTTAAGGAAGTGTCTAAATGGAAGAAGACTACCATTAAAAAAAATCTTGCCATAAATACATGCCTGTTGAATATAAGTCGACAATTAGGATCACGAAACAAGTTAGGCAAGTATTTTGTAGAAAGCTAGAAGGGAGTTGAATAGTCTTGGCCTTTTAAAATCTTAGTTTTGAAACGTATTATGAACTCAAGCAATGATAATATGTAAAAGTAATTGCAAGACAAGAAATGAATAAAAGAAAGATGAACCAAGACACAATAATTTATAGTGGTTCGGTCACAAAGCTCCTCCTCGCCCTACTCCACTCCTTGAGTTTCCGACTCGAGAGTTACTTCACTATGTCAACAAGTACCCTTCTTGGTGGAGAAAACTGTACGACGTCGCTTATATGAATACAGACATCATTGTACATATTTATACTTAACTAAACGACACAATGTCAGTTATTCCTAACCATTGTGATGTTTGACCATTTAACTAACTTAACTAATAACTTCCATAACTGTCTAAACATAACTGCTAATAACGGGTGTTTGGGTTAACTGTTTTTGACCCAAGTTCAACCCATTGCAGCCCTGCAATTCGACCCATAACATATTCTATACTAAGTACATTCTAAATACATAAAACTTTGACATATAAAGAGATTAAGTGGTCAACAGTCCCTTTTTCTCATAGTAATCGATCATAAATTTATTCTACTCCCTTTTGGGTTTGGTAGATCAAAAAGATTTCTTGTTGATATCAGTTGCTATTAACTTTACAGCCATAACTTTAATCAAGTGACTAAAAAAGCAAGTAATTACAGTATTAATCACAACTATAGCTTCGCCAAAGATATGATTGTGAAAATGCAAGATGAAACAAACAGACAACTTTCTGGTTGAACGCCTCCTTTTCTTTGCCTCTCTTCTTTGATCGGGCATCATCTCTAAATGTAACTCTCGGTAGGTGTGACTTATGGTTGACATTCCGTCTGCTATACTCATTCTCTTGGATAGATTCACCGCCTTTTTGTTCCGTCATGAAATTTGATTTTTGATGTTCTCTGTTGGTGCATCATGCTTGATGCTCGCTTATGTTGATTTGTGGCCATGTGGGCAATGGGCGCAATCATGGCCAAATTTTATAGTATATAAACAATATGGAACTTATAGACTATAAGTGATTAAAAATGCATTACGGCCATCACTTTTAACCACAGTGAGAACGTTCGAGCTAAAATCTTTGAGACTTCATTCTCTAACATTTCGAGATAAAGATTATTGGGCTTAGAAGAAAGACTATGAATGATGCATTATTCGAGAGTGGGTGGGGGGAAATCAAGCTATGCGAAAGCAAACTAGTGCAATCGTAGATGCAACTATCTCAAGAATTTGAAGAACTAGTAATATAAACACAATCAATCTCATGTAACTAAATAACTTACTACTAACAAACAAATCCAACAATTCAGCTATCAATAGCAAGAAGAAACTACTAATGGAAAAGCTAAGAATAAGAATAACAACGTCCTTTTAGTCGTATCTGAATGATTGAAATGGATGATTCAGAACCATATATCGAACTAAAACAATACAGGTTGCCGGCCGATGAAAATATGAAGAAAAAAAACAACTTTATTATCAGGTTTTCTGTTACACAAGATCAAATGAGAATGAATGATGATTTACACAACACAACCCGTAACACAGAAGTATCGTACATATTTTATGGAACAGTAGGATTTTTTATTTTTATTTTTACTTTATCGAGTAACAAATCGAACATCTTACAACTATAACTTCTTATCTCCATGGCTCACTGAAAATTTGAAAACTAATATCTACTTCTTTTTGGTTCCGAGTGTTGGCACATTCTTCTGAGCATTATTGACTGCGTTGTCGACGTAGGTAGCAAATGGTCCGTGATCAGGAACTGTAACCGGGTCATGAGGGGTTGCTGGAACTTGTTCATTGTTAACAACACTTGTGTGCAGCAGTGCATACCCTCGCCCAAATCCTCTACCACTAGTTGGCCCCACCAAAACTGACCCCTTTACACTTTGCTGTTGTTGTTGGTGCAGTGCATATGCTCGCCCAAATCCTCTACCACTAGGTAGCCCCACCAAAACTGACCCATTAACTCTTTGCTGTTGTTGCTGCTGCAGTGCATATGCTCGCCCAAATCCTTTTCCTCTACTCATCATCGTTGACATTATGCCAATAACCCCCGTTACATCTGTCCCCGATGATGCTGACTCATTCGGAATCTGTTCGTGACCCCCCAAAACAAGAACCGGGTCAGGGTTGGGGGTTTGGTTTGGTGGATCTTCATTGCACACGCGTCGTTGCATCAATGCATACCCTCGCCCAAATCCTCTACCACTAGGTGACCCCACTAAAACTGACCCATTAACACTTTGCAGTTGTTGCTGCTGCAGTGCATATGCTCGCCCAAATCCTCTTCTAGCCGCACTACTCATTGTTAACATTCCACCGCTACAGCCACTAGTCGTCCCCGATACTGGCTCATCATTGCCCTTTCTTTCACTATTTTTTATTTGTTGATCATGAACACATTCAACCCCTTCTTCTTCTTTAGCCGGCGTTTTAAAACATTGTGATTCTTGATTGGTATTATTCATTGCTATCATCTCCCCATTAGCCCCCGATACTAATTCACCGCCTTCTTCTTGGTGTTCTTGCTTATAGTCTTTATCATACGCCATTATTAACAACTTAACTTCGAGATGAAGATTAGCGAAAACTTAACAGCAATAAGAAGTAGCCAAAGAACAAAAAGACTATTTAAATTGGAATTTTGAATGAATGCTATATAAAAATAGAGGTTTGGAAGAGAAGTAGTGATCCTAACTGAATGTGATTTTTAAAGGATGATAAGAGGCTCCAAATTGAAGGTTTTATACTAAAGAATTGTAACAGATTTATCCTTCACTTGCTTAAGTATTATTTTTTTTTAATCCAAATATTAAATTTGTTATTCTGGTATATATTACTTATATATTAAATTGAAAAAGTTGAACTGAATACTATTTCTTCAACTTCACTTTCAATTTCGCATCCAGTCATTTTGTTTACAACTATTTTTACGTTTGTTTATATGCTTTTTTTTCTGAAGAGCAAGAGTGCCAAAGGCGTTAGAAAATATCAAATAATGGCGTCAGTTGGTCGTGGAGCGTCGGGGGTTGTCTTTACAGCGCTCAATTATCAAACTTGTGAAGTTAAACCTATGTTTTAAGGCTGTTATGACATACAACAAAGCATATATCCTTTCCAAGCTAGGGGGCTTCCTGGTGTCCCTTTTTCGGAATCATTTTTGTAATTCTAAAAACTTTAACCTTCGAGATGAAGATCAACAAAAACTTGACAACAACAGTAAGTAGACAAAGAAGAAAAAAACTAACTATGAATGGATGATTGTAATTATTTATTTATTTATTTATTTGTTTATTTATTTATATGACCAAACTGTTACTTCAGAGTGTATTTATAAAGGGGAATGCTTTGTTATGTAGCATTCCCCATTTATAAAAGCCATGCAATACGAGAATCAATCTCAACTAATTGTAACAGACTAACAGAATTATCCTTCACTTGATTAAATAATAATTTCAAATCTTTATTTTTCTATAAACTGTTTGTTATATGAGTACATCTCCCTATTTAAACACATATGAATATCCCATTCACCAGAATTAATAAATTCATTTTAGTACCAGTATACCAACATTCATATTCACATTCATTCTTTTTCTGCAACTATTTCTTCTACTTTTCTCTCTGTGTTTTTTACTGAAAAACAAGAAATGGAAAAATATCATATAATAGCGGAAGTTGGTCGTGGAGCGTCAGGGGTTGTTTTTAAAGCGGTCAATTATCAAACCCGTGAAGTCGTTGCCATAAAAGAACTCAACAAGAGCTACAATTCATGGTACGAAAGCAACATCTTAAGAGGAATAAATGCACACATGATGATGAACCATCATCCAAATATCGTCACCCTCAAAGAAACCATCAAAGAACATGACACCTTGTTCTTTGTATACGAATACATGCGATGCAGTCTCTACCAATGTTTGACAGAACGAAAAAGGGTATCTTCGTCATTCTCAGAAACCGAGATTCGATTCTACTGCTTCCAAGTTTTTCAAGTTCTTGCAGAGATGCATCAAAACGGCTACTTTCATTGTGACCTCAAACCCGAGAACCTTCTTATGAACGAGAATATAATAAAGATCGGTGACCTTGGTCAAGCTCGTGAGATGAATGGTCAAAGGAGATATAATGTTTCAAAACTTTGGTATCTTGCACCTGAGGTGTTACTACAGTCGCCTTGTTACAATTATGCAGTTGATATGTGGGCAATGGGTGCAATCATGGCTGAATTACTCACCCTCCAACCACTTTTTCAAGGCGATTCTCCAGTAAATGTATTGTTTGAAATGTGCAAGGTGTTAGGCACTCCAAGAGAAATTAGTACAGATATTGTGAATTGGAACAATAATCAGTTTCCAGATCTTCTTGGTGTGCAATTTTCTGACTTGTTATCAAATGCAGGCCCCGAATTGGTGAATCTGATTGCTACACTTCTTTCATGGCAACCGTCCCATAGGCCAACAGCTGATCAGGCACTTAAACATCCGTTCTTTTATAGTTTTTATCCTTTTCCACCAACTGTACCAATCGTGTTCAGCATGGCGATACAGAGGGAGGTGTTTAGGAACATAAGAATTTTGCAGGGTTTAAGAACTTTGCCGGGTTTCACAAGTTGCCCTGAAAGAGTGGTTTCAATTGAAGAACAGATTAGTATGCTTCCAGAGAATCCATTTGATATGTAATATAACAGAATATGATATGTGGTTTAGTTCATTGTAATAGTATCAGTTAAATCGTAAGTTTTCATGTGCTCGATTTGGTTTGATTGTTTGTAAATCAAGTTACCCGAATGATCGAAAATTACTTTTGGTGATCAATGTTTTTTGTTGTATATAATATGTTATAGCGTTACGTGTACATGTCAAAAGTATGAAGCTCATATATGTTTCTTGAATGATTATCGGCTTCTCTTTTTTGTAGTGCTAGCAAAAGATCTACTAACAGTCTAACATGTATTTTGTGTCACCGATAGATCGACAACCTTTTGAACTCGATAATCGACATCCCATTTATTTTGAAAGGTCTTATGTTTAACTGTTGATATATACATAGGATAAGATGGTTTTAGGTGATGGTAGGTATTGTAACTTGATTAGATACAAAGAAAATCATGATCAAACATATTAGATACAAAGGCCTTTGTTCTAGGGTATGTGAGTTGCCCACCAACATAGAGGTTGTTTGTTAAAAGCCTCGCTTAATGCATTTGTGAGATAGGTAGTATTGGTGTGAGAAAAATTGTAGTTTTGGAAAAAAATTTGTGTGTTCAAAGCCTAGCTTATTTTACTGTTTTTTATGGAAAAATCTCAAATTTTTTTTAAAAAAAAATATATATTGAAATAGATATTAAATTAAGAGCATCAAATAATACATTGTTTGGCATAATTTGTTTGAATTTTTTATGTTGTAATTTCACGTATATATGAAACTAAAAGAGAATAATGCGTTTTAAGTATATGACAGAGTGAAAGTAAAGACATAAAATACAAAAATCTAAACAAAACTTACAATATGGGATGGGATATATTGACCCTCCCTATTTTTCCTAACTGGACCCTTCCCATTTTTTTCTATCTATTTTTTTTTTTTTTTTTTTTTTTTTTTTTAATATAAAAAAACTAACCTAAAAGTGCAGAACAAAAAATATAAAGTTTAATATTGTTGGAAAATTTAGTGCACTTGTGGGATTTGTTCACACCTGGTAATGGGCTTGGAGGTACGGAGTGTACACCCATCAGGTCCCTGAACACCCTGACTCAGATAGTGGTTAAGTGTTTTCAGTGTATGATGAAGTTCAGTGAGTTCACTCTTTCAGGGAGTGATACTCTGGACTGAATGGTATTCATCAGGTTGATGAGTTCAGCTCAGGCTGAAGGATCTCATCAGGGACTGAATTCAAACTTGGTTTGTAACTGCTTTGACCTATTCAATAGGCAGTTACAACTGCATTAATGACCACGTTTAATTGGTCATGTAACCACTTATTCCTATAATTATGGAGGCAAATTAAGTGGGATTAATGGGCCGTTAATCACTCTTAATTCCATTGACTAGGGTTGAGTAACATTACCTATAAATAGGTAAATCAATCATGCATGAAAGATACACAGAAAACACACAACACTTAAACACGAAGGGTTATTGATTTGTGCCTAAATCACTAACAACATTTGGTCTTATCCCAAGTAGATATTCATGATACCCAGGCATTAGGGTCGAATAGTTTACTTTGGAAAGTGATAACACGATTCCAAGTGATATCCGGTAACCTTAATTGGTACGTAGCTAGGTCTATTGATTATCTCTACCCTGATCTGGGCGAATACCAACCAACAATCAAAGTAAACTATTTTGTGATAATCAATGGCTGTTGCGATGAGGCATATGGCTGCTAACTTTTCCAAATTGGATAAGTTTGAAGGTGTTGATTTCAGAAGATGGCAAAAGAAGATGCACTTCTTGCTTTCAAGCATGAATGTGGTGTATGTTCTTAGCACTGCCATTCCTGAGGATCATGGGGATGATGCTACTGTGGAGCAGATAAGGAAAAGGAGCAAATGGGAGAATGATGACTATGTTTGCAGAGGTTTAATCCTAAATGGTATGTCTGATTCTCTCTTTGACATTTATCAGAACGTTGAATCTTCCAAAGAACTGTGGGATTCCTTGGATGCCAAATATATGGCTGGGGATGCTTCAAGTAAGAAGTTTCTTGTGAGTAATTTCACAAATTACAAAATGACTGATTCAAGACCAGTCATGGAACAATACAATGAACTTCTTGGAATACTTGGAAGGTTTACACAACATAAAATGAACATGGATGAGGCTATTTCAGTCTCTTGTATCATTGACAAACTCCCTCCTTCTTGGAAAGATTTCAAGCATGCCTTGAAACATAAGAAGGAAGAACTGACACTTGTTCAGTTGGGTAGTCATCTGCGTATTGAGGATTCCCTCAGGGCGCAGGATAATGACAAGCCAAAGAGTAGCAATGCTACTGGTGCACATGTTGTCAATATGGTGGAACATAACAATTCCACCAGGTACAATGACAACAAAGGCAAACGTAAACATCAGGATAACACAAGGGCTGATCCTAACAAGAAGGCAACACCTACTTGTTGGAAATGTGGCAAATCTGGTCACATTAAAAAGGATTGCAAAGGTGTTAAGATTGGTGGTAAAACCAATGGTTCAGGCACTAGTGGTTCAGGGAGTGGTGGTTCAGCCAACTCACTGAAAGGTCAGAATATGTTTAATGAATCTCTTCAGGTTTATTATGTTACATATGTATCTGACTCTAACTATGTGCAGGATGATGATGTTGCGTGGTCGGTTGACTCTGGAGCAACTGTTCATGTGTGCAAAGATAGATGCTGGTTCATGTAACAATTCGCATTTTCAGATTTATTACTATTTCCGGGAAATTTACTATTCACTTTTACTATTCATGTTACTATTCATTTTTACTATTCATTTTCCCCGAATTTTTCCCGAAAGTTGATTTTTATTTCATATTCTCGAGTGATAAATCATTTCCATGGCAAATTAAATGTTTGAAAACAACCGAACCTCCCACAATTCAGAGTGCAATATTAAGAGCAGGGACCCTAACAGATGAGATGGTTAGGAATGGAACTTTGAAGATTAGTGATAAAAGGAAGGAAGCAGGTGAATCAAGCGAGCAAAAGGGTACAATGGTTGATAATAAGAGGGCAAGAGGATTTGCGGAAACAGTTTATGATCAAAAAAAGTATGAAGGTTCACATCCTAAGTGTAATAAATGTGCTTATCATCATCAGAGGTCTGAGCCCTGTCGAGTGTGTACAAAGTGCAAACAGTTGGGTCATTTTGCAAATAGGTGTGGAGCACCGGTGAATGCGGCCAATATAAGAAACAACCAAAAGACATGCTTTGAGTGCAACAACCCAAACCACTTCCGAGATACTTGTCCTAAGTTAAATAGGGCACAGGGACAAGTGTTGGATAACCCGACTCTAGCAGTAATGCTTGAAGAAAATAACCCAAACCATGGATACAATGTTAGTCCACCTCGGGGTCGAGCATACTATTTGGGTGCTAAGGAAGCCCGCAATGCGTAACGGGTACGTACCTTATCCTACCATAATATTCTATTCTAAATCTAGCTTTATTATGCCGCTATTAAGATAAGAGACCTAGACACACCAAACTTTGGGACGAAGTTTCCTGAAGGGGTAGAGACTGTAACAATTCGCATTTTCAGATTTATTACTATTTCCGGGAAATTTACTATTCACTTTTACTATTCATTTTTCCCGAATTTTTCCCGAAAGTTGATTTTTATTTCATATTCTCGAGTGATAAATCATTTCCATGGCAAATTAAATGTTTGACATTCGTTAGATCATTTTCGTGAAAGTTATTAAGGAATTACACGGAATTATACGTTTTAGGGTAAAACGTCATTTAGAAATTCTACGCACAACGAAATTCGGTCGCGTTAATTTTCCCCGTATCAGAAAAATGTTTAGTACTCTCATGATTAATTAGAGAATTAATCATGACTGAGAAAAACATGACCAAAATAAACCTCGGCCGTGAAAAACTGGAATTTTCAGTTTTAAACGTTTTTACTCAGCCGTAACCTTAGCCTATACCTGCACCGCGTTTCTAAGATGATTTGAGTTTTCAACTTATTAGGAAAAGTCAACATATATTTCCCTCCTCCTTTGACCAAAAATCATTCTTTGATTTTATAAGTCATTTCTTGATTTTTAGGCTTGCGGTTTTAGGTCTAAAAGACATTTAACACCAACCGACACTAGACTGAGCCTAGCCTAGACATTATAAGTCATTTTAAGTCATTATTATCCTATTAGAAAAGTTACATTTTACTTTTCTCAATTTTACGCAACTTTCGTACGTTTTACGTATTACGCGTTTTAGACCCGTGTTTCCAGTTTTAGCAGGGTTTTACCACCCAAATGGAACCTACCACTCATTTTATATTTTATTATGGAGTGTAATGACATGTTTAACAATACTTTCAAGTTTCATATTTTTAGGATACCCGGTTTTACGTATTGAGGCTTAATCATTTACGGTTAGCAATTTACGGGGTCAAAACTAGTCACATAAGTAGGATAATATCATCAAAAGTCCACACCTTGTCCTCCAAGCTTATGAACCGACCTAGGGGGGGAATTCAGCCCTTGTGTGTCTTAATCTCATGACAATAGCCTTAGGATGATTACATGTGTTCACCTTGGCCTCCAAGGTTGGACTAGTCAACTAAACTAACCTCCTCAAGGCCATATAAATACCCCCCTCCCCTCTTATGAACGTCCATCATCACCCCCCCCCAAAACATCTTCACACTTAACTAATTCATTCCTAGTTTTATGCAAGGTTCAAGTACTTCTTCAAGATAGAAACCCTAGTTTCTTTTAGGTAACCAAAACACTTCCATAATCTCATAGACTTTGGTGATCCTCTTGAGTTTAGATCCACTCAAGTCACCTAAACCTTCATCACAAATCATTCAAGAATACAAGGGTAGAAGGGTTGCTAAAGTGGAGGAAAGCTTATTCAATCAAAGTCCTAGTTCTTGTCCTAGTTTCCCTTTTTCATTAAGGCCAAAAGTTGTAAGCAAACCCTAACATACTTTCTTGCTTAATTATCATTTTCATGCTCTTTGTGTTCCTTTCATGCTATATATGTTCTTGTTATTGTGTTCATGATGTTTAAAAATGGATAAAACAAGTATTGATATACATATGTTAACTTATGACAAGTAAACAAGAAAACTAGTGATTTTTATGGAGAACCACGACCAAAATAGTATAACTTTGATATTTGACACTTACTTACTGTTAAAGAGGACTTAACAAGGAAAACATAGCAATTTGAATCACCCAAAACGAGTACCCGAGTCAAAAGTTATGGCCATTTGAAGTTAGCGAAACCAAAACGGCAAAACTGCCTAAATAGCATTCTGATCAAATTTTGATTTTGAAAGTCACCCTTCTGGTCCGATTCATCAAAAAGTTAAAACACGAAAGTTGTCCGGAACGACGTTTTCGTTCAGGAACAAAGAAGCTCGAGCCCTGAAAACGCTTTCCGAGTGATAATTTTCTTCAAAATCTTAACAGCCCATTTTAGACCAAAGTCACTATATTATAGTTATGATTTACTAAGACCAAGAGGTCTAATGACCTAAAGCCGAGACCACAACCATGGCTAAAGCCAAGGTTGAGTCTCAATACCATGGAAAAATGACCAAGGTCACGGCGAAGCCATGACTAAATGACCATATAAACTTACCTAGGCGAAAACATGAAACAAGGAATTAAGCGATAACTTGAACAAGCAATTTGGATCTACTTCACTTCAAAAGGAACCATGAGATATTACAAAGAGAAAATGGTCATACAAGACTTATGAAACTACCCCTAATAACAATCTTCATGTACTAATAAACTTTCCTAAGTTTATTCAAATATTGGACATGTAACTTTTCGGATTAAAACTTATACATTTGTTATCAAATACTACAATAGTAGGGAGCCTCATGTGAGGAGTTCACTAAGTAAGCCGTCGAGATGAGTTGTGGATTTACGAGTTAAAGTGTCCTGGCTCCTCGAACGTTTACTCCATGACTTCTGAATTATGTCGGCCCGAACGGTAGTAAGAGATATACAACCTATACATGTTCCATAAACCATTTATATTCAAAGACTTACACTATATACTAAGTACTACATCATGAACATTATGCAAGACATATATAGGCAATTCTTCGTATTCTTAGACGTTACTCCAAACCTAAGTCGCAACGTTCTATTATAGGCTGCTCTTAGAGACTTTCACGATTCGACTACCACTTTGATTTCACATCACTTAAGCTTAAGGTGAGTCATAGCCCCTACTCTTTTCATACTTGTTTTAACTCTTGGGGGGGATACATGCTCAACTACTTGCTTACTTGTACAAATACTCTTAAACTTTTATACTTGATTGTGTTATACGTGATTGGCATTATACTTGATTGCGTTATACATACTTGTTACACTATACTTGCTTAATTTAAATACAAGATTCATATTTACATGCATACATAATACTCTATTCTGTCAGAGAGGTATTGGTAGTACTCATGGGAAGATGCCCCCTACCCTTGTGTCTATACTTGACCTTGGATGACGTAGTACTATTTGGGAAGATGCCCCCGCCCTTGTGTCTATTCTTGACCTTGGGTGAATATAATCTGGTGCATTGTATAAACTAACTTTTAGCAGTGGGTTGTGGACACACAGGTTGCAAGTCTCTTATGGCGGGACTTGCAACTGAGTGGATTCTCAATGCCTTTGCTGTGTGAACATTCTTTAAGGCTTTTCAACTATTTTAAGACAAACTCTATGAACTCACCAACCATTGTGTTGACACTTTAGCATGTTTATCTCAGGTCTGTAAGATGATAGCTGTTGCATGAAGCATAGAGTCGCTTGGCATGTTTTGAAGACTTATGCTTTTATCTTTACCATTCGATATGTTTTAAAACTCTTATGTATTGTATTATGGAACTCAAGTTTGTAACTCGAAACTTATTAATCGAATGGTCACTTTTCAAAACGTCTCATTTAGAGTTCGTTTTCTATACCTTGTACTTTGTATTATGAAGTAGCACCCCTATGACACAGTCTTCCGCTGCGATATTTTGGGGGTGTTACAGTTCAAGACTTATGAGTCACTGAATGATGGATCTATTCTTCACATGGGAAATGAGTCAACAGCCTTGGTGCATGGTCGTGGTTGTGTAGATCTTAGTTTTAGTTCTGGAAAGATTGTAACTTTGTTTAATGTTATTCATGTTCCTGATATAAGGAAGAACTTGGTTTCAAGTAGTGTTTTGAATAATCATGGATATAAACAAGTTATCGAATCTGATAAATTTATATTGTCTAAACATGGTGTGTTTATTGGTTTTGGCTATTTGTGTAATCAAATGTTCAGGCTGAATATTGTCACTGACACTGTTAATTCAGCCTTTATGTCAACCTCTAAACTGAATGACTCTACCCTGTGGCATGCTAGACTTGGCCATGTACATTATAAAAGGATGCAAGATATGTCTAAGGATGGGTTAATCCCAGCATTTGACATGGACACTGAAAAGTGTAAAACTTGCATGTTGACCAAAATAACTAAGAAACCTTTTCAGGGTGTAAAACGTGAGACTGAGCTCTTGGAGCTTATACACAGTGACCTGTGTGATTTGCATGCCACTCCCTCTTTGGGGAACAAGAAGTACTTTGTGACATTTATTGATGATGCTTCTAGGTTTTATTATGTCTATCTATTACATACCAAGGATGAAGCATTAGATAAATTCAAAGTGTTTAAAACTGAAGTTGAGTTGCAACTTGGGTCCCTGATCAAAAGATTCAGGACTGATAGGGGAGGTGAGTACATGGATACTCTGTATTTTCAGTCTGTTGGTATAATCCATGAAACGACTGCTCCCTATACTCCTCAACAAAATGGTATCTCTGAAAGGAAGAACAGGGTACTGAAGGAGATGGTTAATTCCATGTTGTCCTACTCAGGACTGAGTCAAGGGTTCTGGGGTGAAGCTATGTTAACAGCTTGCTATTTACTCAATAGGGTTCCCAACAAAAGGAACAAGGTTACCCCTTATGAACTCTGGAATAAAAAGAAACCCAACCTGAATTATCTAAGGGTTTGGGGCTGTAGGGATGTTGTAAGACTCCCTGATCCAAAATTAAAAACTTTGGGTGAAAGAGGCATTGAATGCATCTTTGTTGGATATGCTGAGCATTCCAAGGCATATAGGTTCTATGTTATTGAACCTAATGAATATGTTTCAATTAACTCAATAATTGAATCAAGGGATGTATTATTTGATGAGAATAGATTCTCATCAGTCCCTAGACCAAGTCACAGGATTCCAAATGGAACTGATGACAATGGTGTGTCAGAGGTCCCTGATGATTTATCATCTCAGGCCCCTGATGAGGTTGTGGTTCAACAACCTGAACCAGAGCTCAAGAAGAGCAAAAGGGTCAGGACTCCAAAGTCATTTGGACCTGAGTTTCAATTATACTTAATTGAAGGTACAAGGAATGAGGTCTCTGACCAATATTCCTATTGCTTCATTGTTGAGGATGATCCCAAAACATTTGAAGAAGCAATGAAGTCCCAGGATGTTGCTTTCTGGAAAGAAGCAATAAATGATGAGATTGACTCCATCATGGGCAACAACACTTGGGTGTTGGTTGATCTACCACCAGGTTGCAAACCTCTTGGTTGCAAATGGATTTTCAAAAGGAAAATGAAGGTAGATGGAACTATTGAAAAGTTCAAGGCTAGATTAGTCATTCAGGGCTTTAAACAAAAGTCAGAGATAGACTACTTTGATACTTATGCCCCTGTGGCACGTATCAGTACCATCAGGCTGCTGATTGTTTTGGCATCAATTCACAATCTGATTATTCATCAGATGGATGTGAAGACAACATTCTTGAATGGTGAATTGGATGAGGAGGTTTATATGAACCAACCTCAGGGCTTCATCTTGCCTGGCAATGAAAACAAGGTGTGCAAACTGATTAAGTCTTTATATGGACTGAAACAGGCACCTAAGCAATGGCATCAAAAATTTGATGAAGTGGTTTTGTCTAATGGTTATGTTCTTAACCAGGCTGACAAATGTGTATATAGCAAATTTGATGATTCTGGTAAAGGAGTCATCATTTGCCTATATGTTGATGACATGTTGATCTTTGGCACTGACCAAAATCAAGTTGACCTGACAAAGGAATTTTTGTCATCAAGGTTCTCCATGAAGGACATGGGGGAGGCTGATGTTATCCTTAGTATAAGGATTAAACATGAAAGCAATGGTATATCAATTTCTCAGTCTCATTACATTGAGAAGGTACTGAAGAAATTTAATTGCTTTGATTGTACTCGAGTGAGTACTCCCATGGATACCACTGAGAAGCTTATGCTTAACAATGGCAAAGCTGTATCTCAACTTGAGTATTCCAGGGTGATTGGCTGCCTGATGTATGTCATGACTTGTACAAGGCCTGACATTGCTTTTGCTGTGGGTAAACTGAGCAGGTATACTAGTAATCCTAGTGCTCAGCACTGGCAAGCAATTCAGAGGGTACTGAAGTATTTGAAGAGAACTATGGACTATAGTCTCTCATATACTGGTTATCCTTCAGTGTTGGAAGGTTACACTGATGCAAGTTGGATCAGTAACACTGAAGACAATTCGTCTACCAGTGGCTGGGTATTCCTACTTGGTGGAGGTGCAATTTCTTGGGCATCCAAGAAGCAAACTTGTATCACCAGTTCAACAATGGAATCTGAATTTGTGGCTCTAGCAGCTGCTGGTAAAGAAGCTGAATGGTTGAGAAACTTGCTTCTTGAGATTCCATTGTGGCCTAAACCTATAGCACCTATTTCTATCCGGTGTGATAGTGCTGCTACATTGGCAAAGGCTTATAGCCAGATGTACAATGGGAAGTCTAGACACTTAGGTGTCAGGCCTAGCATGATTCGTGAGCTTATCATGAATGGGGTGATTTCTATAGAGTTTGTTAGATCTCAACAGAACTTAGCTGATCACTTGACGAAGGGTCTTGCTAGAGACTTGGTTATAAAGTCTGCTAAAGGGATGGGTTTAAAGTCCAACTTGGTCACTGAATGCTAGGACACCCAACTCCCTCCTGAGGAAACTTGGGAGCTGAGTTCAATGTGGAAAGCTGAACATTCAGTGTACTGAAGCACATGTTTTACAAACATCCCAAGGTTTGTGCTTGGAACCTGCTGAAAAGGAGGATGAAGTCACTACTTCTTAATGGTTAATTTTCTTTGAAAAAGTGCTTGGCAGGAGCATGAATAAAGAGGAACCACCTATGTGAATGTTGAAGTTTTGCCGCTTCAGGAAGCTATGGACTTTTAGCTTTTACAACATTTATGAATTGGATATGGACACATGGCTTGTATAGTGTTAGGAGTGTTTAAGTGTTGGAAAACTTGTGTGTATTTTATCTTCAGGTATTCAAATGGGTTGAAGGGTTCAATTCTTAGAACACCCTGATTCTCGAATATTTGAACGTGTAATTTACTAAGATGGAAATTCAATCCTCAGGACATTTTCGTTTATGCACTTGTTTTGTATTATTGTTATTTTCATGCAAAGGTAGTGAACTAAATTTGGGGAGGATTGTTGGAAAATTTAGTGCACTTGTGGGATTTGTTCACACCTGGTAATGGGCTTGGAGGTACGGAGTGTACACCCATCAGGTCCCTGAACACCCTGACTCAGATAGTGGTTAAGTGTTTTCAGTGTATGATGAAGTTCAGTGAGTTCACTCTTTCAGGGAGTGATACTCTGGACTGAATGGTATTCATCAGGTTGATGAGTTCAGCTCAGGCTGAAGGATCTCATCAGGGACTGAATTCAAACTTGGTTTGTAACTGCTTTGACCTATTCAATAGGCAGTTACAACTGCATTAATGACCACGTTTAATTGGTCATGTAACCACTTATTCCTATAATTATGGAGGCAAATTAAGTGGGATTAATGGGCCGTTAATCACTCTTAATTCCATTGACTAGGGTTGAGTAACATTACCTATAAATAGGTAAATCAATCATGCATGAAAGATACACAGAAAACACACAACACTTAAACACGAAGGGTTATTGATTTGTGCCTAAATCACTAACAACATTTGGTCTTATCCCAAGTAGATATTCGTGATACCCAGGCATTAGGGTCGAATAGTTTACTTTGGAAAGTGATAACACGATTCCAAGTGATATCCGGTAACCTTAATTGGTACGTAGCTAGGTCTATTGATTATCTCTACCCTGATCTGGGCGAATACCAACCAACAAATATGTCAAACGCTTCAAACTGTCAAAAATACGAAAACAAAAAACTGTGCTGTACTGAAAAAAAGATGACAAAATGGGGGGAAAAGGTACAAAAAGTACCACCTCCCTAGTATAGGGAGGGTTCGGTTAGGTGTTCCCTACAATATATTCTCTCGGCAAAAAATAGTACTGCGAACAACATACATTCAAAAGTAAGAGCGTTTTTGTCAGTTCACATATTTGAGGTAAATTTTTAACGATATGTTACAAACTTGAGTCAAGTCGGAAATAACTAAAGTTAGGTGTCATATATGCAAATTTCCCAAACATTACTCATTTTGGGTTTAATCAAGAAAAGCAAAAGGAGTCATTTTGAGAACCCTATTTCACCATTCAAGCTAATAGGTAAACTCCATTAATTATATTGTTACATGTTTGGGATTCTTTTGCAAATTTGATTCTAATACTTTGAGAGGGTGTTTGGGATTGCTTAATTTTTTCTGTTATAAGCAGAAGCAGCATAAAAACAAGCACTTCAGTAAACAGTGTTGAGATTTGCTTATTCCCAAAAAAATATAATAAATGGGACTGCTCATTTTCGTGTATTTGAGGGTTTTAGGTTAGATATGTATTATGTCATATGTGGGTCTGAGAGGGGTGTTTGTTTTAGTTTTTTTTATGGGGTTATTAGCATATATATAGTGACAATAAGCCTGTTGCAGTGTTTGGATAAGATTATAAGCTTAGACATGTGAGCGTATGTAATAACTCCCTTTTTTGCGGCTTATTGGCTTATATAAGTTTATAAGATAATAAGCCTATTTTGCAACCTTTTTATCATAAGGTAATCAAACACTCACCCTTAGCTTATGAACTTATTTGTCATAAGCCATAAGCTACTTATTGAATGTAAGCTTTAATAAATTTTTGGAAATGAGCCCTTCCCAACTTTGCAAAAGCTTATTTTTCCCCCAAATAAGCAGATTAGAAAAAAAAAAAAAAAAAAAAAAAAAGCAATTGTAAAGAATTGTACATGCCTCCATTGCCTCGTAATCATCGGTTACTTTAATACATTTTCTGCTATGTGAATATGTGATTATTTATCGAATTTGCAATGGTTGCAGAGTTGTTGGTTGAAGCAATTATCAAAGATTATGCAAGTTAAGATCATTGAGACCAATTCGACATGGTCGAGACTAGATATCTTCAATAGGGTTTTGAGACCATCTACTTTCGGTTACAACGGAAAGCAGAAGTTTGTAACAACACCTTCATGGAGCTCAAGTATGTTTGTTTCTACATTTATACTTTGCATTGTATGTATTAGCCGTTAAGCATCCTTTTCTTAAAGGCGTGGTTCAGTAAAAAAAAAAAAAATTGTGTTCATATGACAGGATCTCGATGTTTATCTATAAGGTGTGGAGTAAAGTTTCGACCTTGCATTGATATACATAAGGTTTGTACTTTCCATATTTTGATGTTATTTTGATTGGTAATTTTGACCCATCAACTAATAGATGGGCTGACTTAGGTTATGTCTTATGTCTAAACGGTCATATGGTGCAAGTCATATAATTTACTTAAAGAAATGTCCTAAAATTGCCACCCACCCAAATTGTATTTTATGCATATAACATGATAAACTATTTTCGGCAGAAAGTGTTTGAGCCGACCTGTACCAAAGTCAGTTGTTATGTCCCATAATTTGACTTGACCGACACATCCATCTTACTGCTTCTAATGTGTTTTTGTGTTATAATTGACCAACCTTTAGTATTAATTAGTCTTCTCAGAATAGATTTTGTTTATAAGAAAAGTTGATAAAGTAAATCTAAGTAATGACATAATTCGAAATTGATATATCTGGAAGAAAGCTCATCCAAAATTCTAACTTTTGTTTTACAGCATCTTTTATCACTCTCTTTAGTATATGTGGCTAGTTTAGTGGATAATGTTAAAACGCGTAAGAAATGTGGATTTTCTTACCTTATGAAGTCTTTTATGTATCGTCAGGGGAAAGTAAAGCAGATTGTTGGCTCTACACTTTCAGATATGAAGGGAAGTGACTCAACACTTGTTACAAACTTTGAGTCTGATAAATCAGCTGCAGAGTATGCCGCTCTTTACAAACAAGATGGTCTTGTTGGGGGTCATGTAATCATGCTTGGAGCCGATCCTTTAAGTAACGAATCAGCCATTGGTGCACTGCACGCTTATCCTGGTAGGATGGCTGTCGTTAATTTTACCAACAAAAATAATAATAATAATAAATAAATAAAATAAAATAAAATACTTCTTTATTCTTTAAATCATTCATAAAAAGAATGTTACAGCGAAAGGGTGCATTATTATTACTTTTTAATAAAGTGTTCTTACAAGCCTAAAAGTCCGTTTTTAGATAAATAAGAAAAAAGTTAAAAAAAAACTCATTAGAACTACAATTTAACTGGATTCTTGATGGTTGATAATATGAACTTAACAGATTTTTCCTTTGCTGAACTTACTGCGAGGACCATATCATCTAGGTGGTCTGCAAGTTGGAGGTGGTATAAATTCAGGCAATGCTTTGAGTTACATAGAAGAAGGAGCTAGCCATGTCATCATCACTTCCGTATGTTTCTTTTTTATTGATACATCTAATTTAGCTTTCTCAAATCTCCATAGTACTGTTTCCTTTATTTTATAGGTAAAATGAGAGTTGATGAGGTGAGGATTGTTTGACCTTTGTACTATTGAGTATATAAGCTTTGGTCACTAATATTATATCGACTTTATCAGATGAATCAATTATAACTACAAGTCCAAGTTTTCAGCAAAAAAGTTAATAATAGGAACATGAGGTATTGTACCAACTAACAAGACTAACCAACTAGATGATGATAGCAAGCGAAGATGATTTAACTATATAATGGGCGAATCAGATGATTCTCCCATGATACGATAATGAACCCTAAAGTCAACAGCCACATATCATGCCTAAAGTCATAAATACAGAGCACCCAACCTTACAATATATATTTATGGAAATTTCGATCTTTTAGATGATATGCAAGGAATTCAGGATTATGGATGTTGGATGTGATGATTCTATTCGTATAAATCTCAAATACTTATGGAACAGTGAGAGTTTTACATAGAAAGTCTATGACGAATATTACATAACTGTAAAATAAAGATTGAATCACATATTTAATGTTCTGAAATCAAAGGTATGATGAAACTGAAATTGTTATTTAACTGTTTTGTTAAGTGTATGATGAAACTTTAGTTAGACACTTGTCTAATCATGTTACTTGTACATTGCAGTATGTTTTTAACAATGGACAAATGGACCATGAGAGGCTTAAAGAACTTGTTCACATTGTTGGAAAAGAGAGGCTTGTCTTGGATCTTAGTTGCAGGAAGAAGGTATGCATCTTTTGTAGTTACTATAATGAATACATGTCACTCCTGAGTGTTTTACAGTTACATTTTTTTTTTTTTTTTTTTTTTTTTTTTTTTTTTTTTTTAATATTTAGCTGATTATATAGCTCTGTTTGACTGCTACTGCCACTCAAGTCCCTTGAGCTATAAGGGAAAACTAGGATAACTACGATGTGGGTTTTTTGTTACTTCTATATTTTTCCGTAAACTTTCTTATTAAATTGGAAAGAGAAAAAATTTAAAAACAAAATAAAGATAAAAACAGTAACAATGTGAGATATTGTGAGATAGGTGGTATAGGATGTGAAAAGGTTCAAAAAAAAAAAAATAATAAAGTAAAATAATAATAATAATAAAAAAAATAAAAAAATAATAATAAATACAGAAACAATGATAATGTGGTCTTTATTCAATTGAGATAGGTGGTATAAGTACTTACTTTTGCTAATAGTTAATAATGTTATGTTCTTTAAAGAATCAATGAAAAGTGGAAGTATATCATAGTGCTATATATATAGGGAAAAGGGTCGGAAACGGTTATGGGGATTCCGCGGATAGGTCACGTACATCTAGTTAAAAACTCGCTCTCCCCGGGTAACATGAACAGGGAAAACTTCATCCGTTTACCCGTATCATAGTGCTATATATCGATTGGTTCTGTATCTAAAAAAACAAAAACAAAAAACCTTATACATAGTCTATATAAGCGTAGAAACTATATCATTGCTATACAACTATGGAGTATATTAATACCATGTCTAACCAAGCAAATAACATCACTACTGTTTTTGTGACATAGCGTTGCCCATCTTCAAATCACACCTTGTCCGCGAGTTGTTGATCCTATAATGTCGTCACGACCAATGATAAGATTATGGGATTCAAAGTTCTTTCATGTAGAGTTATAGAAAGAACCCAATTCATAAAAAAATTTACACTATGTTTTTATGAATAATAAATTTTTACAAGAAAAGTGATGAACAAAAAAGTTTACGCAATTTTTTTCATCACAAATTAATTTTTTACCCAGCAATTCTTAGTAATTTACTCTTCAATTTGTTGTGAAATTTTTACACTTTTTGGACTCGGTTTTTTTGTGTGTGTTCATCAAGGACACAGGTCAGCCCCTCCTTCCTTTTCAGGCTTTCTATTTATTGTGTTCTTGTTATAGGATCCTAATTCCTTTCATGTATTCCTATTTTCTTGTTGATCACGGTTTGAGGTGCCCAAGACTAGTAAATGTTGACTTATATAGTCTTTGAATGGGCTTTTTATCCCTTGTATGCCGCCTTTGCATTGTACGAAATGGATATTGTCGTTAACATTGCTAGTCCTTCGCTTACCGCCGTCGCCCAGATTGCGTCCGTGTGTGCTGACCACCATGTTATAATGTTGGATCGATTTGAGCCTTTGGTGTTCGGAATTGAATCTAGTGCTTGATCCTTATTGCTGGCACTCCTATCATTGATATTGATACGATCATTCATCTCCCCGTAGATCCTCTTTTATTGTGTCTTCTTTTCCTTGAAGAGACGGATGATGGGATCAACAACAAGGATAAGAGTTACACTGCGGGTGCTTACAACTGGTTTCAATTTCAAACGGAAGATGCTCAATTTGACCCACCAACTTATGCGACATGTGTCAGCAGCACACAAAGGAAGATTGATTAAATAGCTGTCTACGGGCTTGGGCCACACTGGCTGTTTGATTTAGGTCTCTCTTACGTGATTATATTGTTTCAGTAACAATCTAATCTTTTGATTTGATTTGATTTAGGAAGTCTTACTTAGAGTTATGCGTTTATGGGCTACTCTCGACCCGTTCAACCCATTTATTTGTTTGACTCATTAGTAACAACCGATAGTATAGTTAAAGGGAGGTGATATGCACACCACAATAAGTGATGTGCATACCACAAACATGCATATGTGATGATGTACTTTATGCATTACATGTTTGATTTTGTGGTCTGCACATCACTTATTGTGGTGTGCATATCACTTCCCATAGTTAGAACCCTCTTTTACAAGATTAGAGACTAAAATGACAAATAAGAGCTGATTCTGTAATTGTAGTATCAAGAATAGGGTCCCAACTCATCTGTTAATTTAAGGTGTATAAGGTAAATGGGTTAATTACTTGAAAATGCATCATACTTGCCACTTTTTGTTATTGTGTGTACTGAACTTTTTTTTTTTTTTTTTTTTCTTTCTTATTGTGTGTACTAAACTTTCAAATTTAGATTATTGTGTGTATTTTGTGACCATTCCAGCCATGTAAAATGACCATTTTACCCTTCAAATTTTGAAAAAAGTAAGGGTAAAATGGTCATAAAATACACACAATAATCGAAATTTGAAAGTTCAGTACACACAATAAAGTTCGGTACACACAATAACAAAAAGTGGAAAGTATGATACACTTTCAAGCAATTAACCTTAAGGTAAATACATAAATTTATGCATCTCCTTGCTGTCCAGATTGTAGTGTAGAAGCAAAACATACCCGATTGAGCCGATTTATTAGCATTTAATTTGCCATCTGAGCTAGTTGCTTTTGCTTTTGGTTTTCAGGATGGTAAGTACGCTATTGTGACAGATAGATGGCAGAAGTTCAGTGATGTATATCTTGATGAGAGGGTACTAAACTTTCTTTCGACGTATGCTGATGAGTTTTTGGTCCATGGTGTTGATGTTGAAGGTAAAAAGTAAGTAAGCAGCCCCTCTTCTATGCTCTTGGTGTGCTTTTCTTTAATCAAATGAGGTGTTGGGGCATCCTTGTACATTTTCTCTAAGCTATATGGACTTTGGCTAGTGATCAAATGACCAGAGTTAAAAAACTGTGGACCACAATTGATGTTACTAATATATTATGGTATTGTCTAATATGTGCCTGAAGGGCTGTTGTTAAAGAGCATTAAATGCATATGTCATTTTATGCTTATGACGTGCTTTGCTTTGATCAAATACCAAATATGCAAGAATTTGCCCTTTGGCTAGTGATCAAATACCTAAAATGGTCATAAAAAGTTTTTAAAAAATACTGTGCACCATATTCAAGCTTAATAATCTCTCATAAGGATTGTTAATGGACAAAATATGCTACTTTGTTAACGTATGTTTTCAAAAGGGACATGTTGCCACACAGCACACCAAATTTGGTGTCTTGGTTGGAGATGGTCTTTCACAACAAAACACCAAATTTGGTGTTTTGGTGCATACATTAGAGATGGTTAGTGATTCCTGCATCTTTTGGGACACAACCCAAAATAGAACGCGTTGCATTTGTTCTAGGATACGGGAGTACTTTATATTCAAATGTGTATGGTATTGGTATTCTATTTGTTTTCATTTTCTTATCTATTGCAGACTTGGCATTGATGAAGAACTTGTTGCACTGCTTGGCAGGCACTCCCCGGTATGTACTAAGCAACTTATTTTTTTCTTTTATTTCTGCACAAAATCAGTTCAACGGCTCATATAGTCATATTTAACATCAACTGCTGATTGTCATCTTTACTTCTCTTTGGACAACACAAGCAGTTCAAAATGGTATAACCAAATTTAACCCGCAATAAACATATTCAACCCCTAGTTAATGGGAGGTGTCTAAATGGGCAGATTGGGTAACGAGCGAGAACGCTTATTATTTTGGTTAAAAGGGGTAGGGTTGGCCAAAAAGTAATTTGGTTCAATTTTTCATCTCTGAAGTACGTGTCAAATATGATACTAAAAAGTTGTATTTCTCACGAATATTTCTACTCATTAAACAAGGTTATAGGAGGTTTCATGCATATAAGAAAACACTTTGTGGGACTTTGCACCCATCTGATTTTTTCTGTTTGTAACTATATATATATATATGTTATGTTACCCTTTAGATATCGACAATAGCCCGAATACATCTAACCTTTACTTAATGAATTAACTATGCTCATCTGCCATCTACATTTTGCTTATGTGGTGGTTTTATTTCCTTCAGATTCCAGTCACATACGCCGGTGGTGTAACCATAATGGACGACATGGAGAGGATTAAAGTTGCAGGAATGGGACGTGTGGATGTGACTGTAGGTAGCGCCTTAGACATTTTTGGAGGAAAATTGGCTTACAAAGATGTTGTCGCTTGGCATTGCCAGCAAGAGGCCCTACCAGTTTAGCTCTTTTTGTTAGTGAACAAACTCAATTGTACTCATAGAATTTTTATGTCAGATGCATAAATTGGGGCATTATAACTTGAAATCACTGTTGATTCGTCCAATAAACGTGTAGTATCACTTGCGGTGTGCAAATCTTCTTGTTTAGATCATTTCCTATTAATAGCGATTTTAGAAATGCCCCGGTTGCCCAAGGCGTGAGATTATCTAAACGGAATCTTTTGTGTTTGGTTTTCTAAACCAGTTGCTTTGGCAACTTGAATTTAGCCAACCATGTGCCGCCACTTGTACACAAGTTGCCTTACCTTGTAATCTGTAAAGCCACACTTGTCACTTGCAGATTTTCTGACTCACCCACTATTAGATAGATGATTATAAAATAATCCTCAAGCTTACAAGATTACCTTTGTTGATTAGATATGTGTATTAAGGTTTTTATTTTTTCCTAAAATTAGATTGTTTTAATTTACCCATATGACAGACGTGTATAATCAATCTTTTTTGTTTGTTATGTTTTTGATAACTTTTACCAAACATTTCAACTAGCTTATTTTTTATCTTTTTCCACTTTTTTATACATAAGCTCATCATACGACATGAACTCTTTAGTGAACATAAGCTTAAACTCACATAATTGGCTTAGACTAATACCTTCTTAACTCATTGGTAGACTTAGAAAAGATAGTCGCCCTATGTGCATGAACCCGCATTTTTTGGCATGCAAATGGGATGCTTCCATATCCGACATATTCTTTTTCGAAGATGTTATTGTGAAACAAGAAGATCTCTTTGCGTTGTGACTAATTTTATGCATAAACTTGCGTTTCAGTGTATGACTAATTTTATGTGTAATCTAATAAGATTATTTAAAGTTAAACGGAAGTCATAATTTCTTCTACCATGTAATCTTTAGAAGTTAACTAGTGTAGAAAAACTAAGTTTAACCAATTAGATTAATAAACCAAATGTTTTACAAACTCAAACTGTTCTCAAACAGGAGGTACACAACTTGATCTCAATCAAGAATATCAAACTAAAGGTACAAAGATATGAAAATGATGATATTGTGGTGGTCCTCAAAAGAGAGAGGAGAGCGATATATATATGGCATCAGCAGAAAGAATATCCAAGAAGAGGACAACAAAACGGCTCTATCACCAGAAGAACACAACAACCCATCCATCAGTGTGTGAGGGTGAGAAGCCCTAGATAAGCAACCATCTATCCATCTTAGCACAAAGCCCCCTTCAACTTTTCTTTATTAACTTTAGACCACCAAACTACCAAAGCAACAAACCTGAAATATAAACAATGCAACATTAGCCCCTCAACATTTATCCAGGCCAAAATATATTTCAACATCCCCCCTTAATTTTGGCCTGGAAAACATCAATCAAACCCAGTTTTGAAACCATTTTGAAATGTTGAGATTTATCAAGACCCTTTGTAAAGATATCTGCTGTTTGATCAGCAGTATGGATTTTGGCAGTTTCAATAACACCAGTTAAGATTTTTTCTCTAACAAAATGGAGATCAATCTCCAAATGCTTAGTCCTCTCATGGAAGACTGGGTTAGCAGCAATCTTAATTGCAGCTTGATTGTCACAAAAAACTTTTACCGGCACAAAATGTTCCCAGTTAAGATCCCTAAGAATCTTAAGGATCCAAACAATCTCAGAAGTCACAGAAGCTAAAGCTCTGTATTCAGCTTCTGCAGAAGACTTTGAGAGGGTGTTTTATTTTTTGCTTTTCCACGAAATCATAGAACCATTGAGACTAACACAGAATCCAGTGACAGATTTTCTTGTAACCACACACTTAGCCCAATCTGCATCTACAAATGCATTCAAAGAATTTCCAGAATTCTTAGTTATATGCACACCCATACCTGGAGATCCTTTTAAATACCTCAACACCTTTAAAGCAATTTTTAAGTGAGACTTTAAAGGGGAATGCATAAATTGGCTCAGGCAGTGAACAACATAGGATATATCAGGCCTAGTATGAGTTAGATAAATCAGTTTACCAATAAGTTTTTGATACTCAGTGATATTATCAAGTAATGGATCTATGTCAGTAGGTTCAGAAGTGATATACACACTTTGTTCAAGAGGAACAGCAGAAGGTTTGCAAGCCAGAAGACCAAATTCAGATAGTAAGTCAAGGCAGTATTTTCTTTGAGATAAACATACTCCATTTTTGGTTTCAATTACTTCAATGCCCAGAAAGTATTTAAGTTTGCCTAAGTCTTTTATCTGGAATTTGGTCTTAAGATATTTTTTAACATCATCAATAGCATCAAGACTGTTTCCAGTGATGATGATATCATCAACATACACAAGCAAGGCAATAAACACACCAGAATCATTTTTGGTAAACAGTGAATAATCACTTTTACTTTGCACAAAACCATTTTCAAGAAGAGTGCTAGAGAGTTTGGCATTCCACTGTCTAGGAGCCTGTTTTAAACCATACAAAGACTTTTTAAGTCTGCACACTCTCTTATCATTTTCATCAAAGTAACCTGGAGGAAGCTTCATGTAGACAGTTTCCTCAAGGTCACCATATAAAAAGGCATTGTTAACATCTAGTTGAAAAATGGGCCAAGATTGTTGAACAGCCAGGTTAACAACACATCTAATAGTAACAATTTTGACCACAGGGGAAAAAGTTTCATCAAAATCAACTCCTTCCTTTTGACTAAATCCCTGGACAACAAGTCTAGCCTTAAATCTATCAATTTCTCCACTAGACTTGAATTTAATCTTATAAACCCATTTAGATCCAATAGCCATTCTATCACAAGGCAATTCAACAATCTCAAAAGTATCATTTTCATATAAAGCATTCATTTCTGTATTCATTGCCTCTTTCCAATGCTGAGTTTTGCTAGCTTCCAAAAAACTTTTAGGTTCTGAAAGTTTGTTTAACTTGGTTGTAAAACAAAAGTTTTCAGAGTTAAGATTGGCATAGCTAACAAAATTTTCAAGACCATATCTAACTTTGGAATCAACCACAAATTCATTATACTTATTTGGAAAAACAGAAGATCTTTCAGATCTTCTAACAGGTTGATTTTGCAAATTTGTTTGAGAGTCTGTGATTGGACTATTTTGAAATGTACCCTCAGAATGTGCATTTTCATTCTCAAGAGTAGCAGACACCTCATTTTCAAAGGCAGAACCATTGGAACCCTGAGGATGCCCCAACTCATCCTCAAAAGGGTCAATTGTTGGACTGCCATTAAGAAAAGAATTCTTGCTAACACTAGGAGAATTTGCATGTTTGTTTCCATCATTACATGGTTTGTCATTTTTATTTTTCTCATCATAGGGCATGTCAAGATCCTCATACACCACTTTATCAAAAAAGTTTGTATGATCCAGATCTTGACAAGTCTCAATCACAGAATTTATTTTAAAATGGAACACATTTTCAAAGAAATCAACATCTCTTGAGTACAAAAATTGTTTTCTTTCAAGACTGAAAAGCTTATATCCCTTTTTAAAGGAAGCATAGCCAACCAGAACACATTTTTCAGATCTGCTACTGAACTTGTCATGATTGTTAAGCACAGTAGCAAAACATAGACAACCAAAAGCTCTCAAGTGATTTAAGGAGCATTTTCTGTTAAAAATCATGTTATAAGGAGAGTTCCCATTTAGAACTGAAGAAGGCAACCTGTTAATAAGGTAACAAGCAGTAAGAATACATTCAGACCATAAATTCAAAGGAATTCCCCCCTGAAACAGAAGGGATCTGGCAACATTAAACAGATGCCTATGTTTCCTTTCCACAATCCCATTCTGTTGGGGAGTATAAGCACAAGAAGTCTGATGTATTATGCCATTAGTAATGCAAAACTCATTGAACTTATCATTCACAAATTCAGTACCATTATCACTTCTAAAAATTTTCACAGTCCTTTTAAATTGATTTTTGATCAAATTAAAAAAGGCATAAACACAATCAAGCACTTCAGTTTTAGCCTTAATCAAGTACACCCAAACAGCCCTGGTGTAATCATCAACAATGGTCAAAAAATACTTGTATCCTTCTTTACTAGTAACCCTATAGGGTCCCCACAGATCAAGATGGACAAGGTCAGCAAGCATAGAGGTTTTATGCTCACTCAAAGGAAAGGGCTCTCTGGTTTGTTTAGCCTTTTGACAAATTTCACAAACTTCCACATTATTTTTGTTATCAAACTTAAGATCTTTGTTTAAAACTTTTAAGACATGGTCAGAAGGGTGACCAAGCCTGCAATGCCACAAGTGTTTAGACAGACCAGAGAAAAAACAAGGTTGGTCTCTAGAAGGCAAATTACCTTCAGTTTTGTCAAAAAAGTATAATCCATCAGACTGTCTACCAGTCCCCAGAAGTTTCACATCCCTCAAACTCTGAGATAACACATAACATTTAGATTCATCAAAGGCCACAACAAACTTGCTGTCTCTAGCAATCTTATGAACAGACATGAGACTCACACAATATTCTGGAACCACAAGCACACCATATAGAGTTAAGTTGTTGGTTAGGACCATATTTCCAACCTTTGTAATTAAAGCCTCTGTTCCATTAGGATGAGAGACTTTAATTCCAAGTTTGGAAATATTGACAACATTAACCAAGAACTTATCAGTGTATGTTAAGTGTTGATTTGCCCCGGAATCAACAATAATACCAGCAGCAATGAGAGCATTTCTGGCCTTACTGTTGTTGCAAAAAAATCTATGAAAATTTTGGTTAAAAAATTTGCTGTTGTTAATAACTATACTTGCCATGTTGGCATGAACACCTTTGCCTTTTCCATCATCACTGACAGAGGTGTCTTTGATAAGAGACAAAAGTTTAGAAATCTGTTCTTCTGAAAGATTTGAAAGAGAGCTGGATCCAACAGAGTTGTTGTTATTAATAAATCTTTTGTTAAAATTTTGAGTGCCCTGGTTAGATGAATTTCTCGTATTGTTGTTTCTTTTTTCCCAATTGGCAGGGTACCCAATAACCTTAAAACATCTATCCACAGTATGCCCATTAAAGCCACAATGCTCACAGACAAGAGTAGAACTTCCAGCAGCTCTATTATTACTATTGTTATTGTTTCTGAAGGCATTATTGGGTCTAAAGGAGTTCCCAGAGGTTTGGGGCCTCTGAGGACTCCCTCTATTGGCCACATTGGAATGAAAAACAGAGGACTGAGATCTTTGAGAGACTCCAGTCCCTGATGAACCAGAAACAACAGCTCTGTGAGACTCCTCACTAGAGATAATGGCAAACGCCCCTTTAACATCAGGCAATGGGTCTCTAGACAAAATGTTGCTTCTAATTTGCATATAAGAGTCATCAAGACCCATCAAGAATTGCATTAACTTCATTAACTGATTGTGTTTCTTAAAATCATCAGCAGCATGACAAGTACATCTAGGCAATTTAATAAGAGCATCAAATTGTTTCCACAAAGTGCTTAACTTGTTGAAATATTCAGCAATAGATGTACCATTTTGAGACAAAGAGTTGATTTTATGGTGTAAATTAAAGGTAACAGACCCATCAACTCTATCAAATGTTTCTTTTAACTCAGTCCAGACATCAGAAGCCTTTTTTGAAAAAATTTGTCCAAGAAACAGTTCCTCAGAGATGGAGTTTAAGATCCAACCCAGAACAATAGCATTTACCCTGTCCCATTGTCTCCCAAGAACTTCATCAGTATTAGACCTCCTACAAGAACCATCTATAAAACCAATTTTGTTTTTGCCTTCAAGAGTTAACAGCATAGCACAAGACCACACATTATAGTTTTCAGTTCCTTTTAATTTTATAGATATAACAGTTAATGTAGCAGAGTCATTAGGATGCAAGTGTAGAGGGTGACTGATATCAAGTTTGCTAATAAGAGTAACAGGCACAGCATCATCTTCCTCTGTATCAGAAGCATGAACAGAGGGAGGTGGAGTAGTATTATGCAAGGACATAATGAAACAAGTAAGTACTGAACACAGCTAAACACATAAAGAGGAAGGGAAGAAAGAAGTTCCCAGGCTTCCTTGCCACTAAAGTGGTAGGTCAAGGGCTTTATCTACTAACAAAGATAAGACAAGCACAAGATCAAAACCAATACCACCAATCATAAATAATCACAACTTCAGCAACCCAGATCCTACTCCCCGTCAATCTAAAAGAAAAAATTGCAAGAAAAGTAAAGGTGAGAGAGGTGTTACAGTGTACGCAAGGCAGAGCAGCAGCGGAACCAAACCTACTACACCCTAGATTCACTTAGTCTAGGGATATAGCAGATGTACACAGTAAACCCAGATCCACCAACCAAGATCCACCAAACCCTAATTTTTGAGATTAGGGCAAATCACCAGAACCACTTGCAATAGAAGCAAAAATCACCAAAACACTCGATTAAGGTACTTAATCGATCTCAGGAACCTTTAAATCGTAAAAGCCCCAAATTTTCCAAACCCTAATTTTTAAAAGGTTTTTTTTTTTTTTTTTTTTTTTTTTTTTTTTTTTTTTCAGAGCAACCTGGCTCTGATACCATGTAGAAAAACTAAGTTTAACCAATTAGATTAATAAACCAAATGTTTTACAAACTCAAACTGTTCTCAAACAGGAGGTACACAACTTGATCTCAATCAAGAATATCAAACTAAAGGTACAAAGATATGAAAATGATGATATTGTGGTGGTCCTCAAAAGAGAGAGGAGAGCGATATATATATGGCATCAGCAGAAAGGATATCCAAGAAGAGGACAACAAAACGGCTCTATCACCAGAAGAACACAATAACCCATCCATCAGTGTGTGAGGGTGAGAAGCCCTAGATAAGCAACCATCTATCCATCTTAGCACAAAGCCCCCTTCAACTTTTCTTTATTAACTTTAGACCACCAAACTACCAAAGCAACAAACCTGAAATATAAACAATGCAACATTAGCCCCTCAACATTTATCCAGGCCAAAATATATTTCAACAACTAGCACTTTGATTGACAAATTAGATTAGCATGCATAAACGAGAATAAACTCAAACTAAATTTCTTACCACGTTTTATTGTAATCACAATTATGCCTACCAACTTTAATCAATCGTTATGTTTATCACTCGATCCTACATGAACCAACATTTCACAACATGCCAATCATATATATGCTCTTCATTAAAAGTTAACATTTCTCCACCATTAAGCCTATATGATGTTCATGTATAAGTAACCGATAAATTGATTTCCAACAGCAGTCACTCAATCATGCATCAACATGCGTTTACAAGATGCACATCAGATGCTTCTTGCTGAAAACTAATGATCTTTTTCGCTATCAAACTATATAAACTAATTAGATTCCGGTATGCTTTCTAAACGAGGCTTCCATTTCCCATCACGCGTTTCATTCTTGATCAAGCTTCCATTTTTCCCAATATGAGAAACCAAATCACCCACAGAAACTTTTCCTTTATTCAACATCAATTCCAACTCCTGCTTAGTTATCACTAGCTTAATCTTGACACTCGTTTTTGGGTTCTTGACGGACTCAAGTGAAGTCAATGGAGATTCGTGCTCAAGACGTCTGAACACTTGAAGTTTGTCTGCGATTATATGGTTTGCATGTTGTGATAGGACTTGATTGTCTTTGATTGGTGGTTTGTATTCAAGAACTTCACTATTTGTTTTGATCACTTTGATGATCATCTTGTTTCGTCGGATTAAGAAGTTTCCCATGTTTGAGAATCTTGTTTTAGCTAAGGTTGTTCGAGTTATGTTTCATGTTTGTATGTTGTATTTATATGAAGAAATGTGGCGATGGTATTATACTCTCAATTAATTACAAAATATGAACTTAAAGCACAATTTGGACCCATTAGTTGCTAATTTTTGGTATCTCACTAGAGAGAATATTTATTATTAAAGTAATACTTCTTTTTTATATATGTGTGAGATTTTCAACTCAGTTTAATTTATTTATAAAATCCATGGAGGCATGTCTGATGGAACACAAGACTTGTATATCATTGTCTTGTATATCATTACTATATATATTAAAAGGCAAATGAAACGGCGCCGTTCGATGAACAGTGTCCCACGCCCCTTTTTCCGCTGTTCGTTAGCCTGTTTCTTAGGCCTTGCCCATTGGCCCATTTCTTGATCCCATATATGCTATGTTTTTGGGTGGTTTGTAATGTATATATATACCCGTATATTAGTATTTTTGCAGATCTTGCCTCACAGGTGTCGATGATCGACCTAAGATGCAGGTTTTTTGGTGGTCAGGATGTAACAAAGTACAACCAAACTCTGTACTACATTTGCTTTTTCCAACATAGAAGGTTCTTGATACTATACAAGTACATGCCCATTGATAAAAAAAATATCAAAAACCACAAACAAAGGAAATACGCAGGAGGAAAAAAAACGCAGAAAAAAAAATCAAACTTACAACAAATCACCAAGGCATCTTGACTGGAAAAAGGTAATGAGTAAATTTACTCTTAGTATTATGTTGCTTTGTTGTGTTTTCTATTGCATCTCAAGTTTTTTTTTTTTTTTTTTTTTTTTTTTTTTTTTTTTTTTTTTTTTTTCCTGCATACTGATATGCATGGTCTCATGAATCATATGTTCTACAGTGGGTTTTTTAGCTATGCTTTATATGGTTGCATGTTTATAATGCATATGCAAATTAGTAAGGCCTGCTATAAGTTTACAAATATTACACTTCATATATTTGCTTAATTTTAAAGCCATAAGTAAGCAATATCTATAATTATGAAAACGAAACAAAAGGCGATTCGGCGTATCCCTTCTGTTAGTAGCCCAACTCCTTTGGATATGTCCCCGGATGTTGAATGCATAGTTTGTCAGCCTGAATCATGTCAAAAAAAACGGCCACTATGCGACGATATGGGCCTTGATACAAGGCCTGAGAACACCAACAAGAAGACATGCACTGAACAGAGTAGATTACCTCAGCAGCGGACATTTGAAACTACACACATGCCTTCGAAACAGAATACCCTGCTTGCTAATGTAACAAGTACATATGCACTGGGTTCTCCGAGTAGCCAGACCCAGCAACCTAGCACGCCAACCTGTCGCGCAATTAGATCAGAGGAAAACAGTTGTAGCATGCAAGGTTCTCACTTATAATTTTTTTGCCCACAAGTTTATTACATAGATAGATAATACATACCATTCTAACCGAACACGGTTATCTTTGTAACTGCCGATGAATGCGCTATATCTAATTTGCAGAGTCATCGGCGACATCAACCTAAGCCACAAAGTCGTCCAAATATCAGATCGAAGGAATACAATTGCCCCATGCAAGGTTGTAACTTATACGGTTTTTTTTTTTTTTTTTTTTTTTTTTTTTTTTTTTTTTTTGTACATTTTATTAAAAGAACATTCAATATATAACTTTCTAACCTTTGGACATCTAATGATGACCTCTGCAGGGGACTTTGGTTCCTCACCTCCAAGAGTCAATGGCAATAACCAAAGGCGAATTCACCGCATTTATGCACTTATGGACAGTGAGCACAACAATGGCCAATCTAAAAGAGCAAGACCGGTAACCAATATATCTGAAAATATTCAAGGGCATAGTAAAAGACGAAGGTTTATTCAAGGTATGCAATTTTAACAAGTTCTGAGAAAAGGTATTCATAAGAATATTGTAAACAAAACAAGTTCATATACTTACATGTTCTTGGGTTACCATTGTAGTTACAGAAGAAGACTTACATACTGGAAGCCACAATATGCGAGCAAATGCCAACCAACGTAGGCGAATTAAAGAAGGTACATGAGATGGTTCTGTCTTTTGACTATTTACCTAAAATGAAATATCTATTGATTTATCATATAACTCAGCCTTTTTAATGTACTTACTGCAGGGCCATCGTCAACTTATATTTCTATTGGTAGCTGTAACCAAGTATGTAAGCATTGCAAAGCTTTGTTTTGGTCTGACGAACGAATCAAAAGTAGCAGTAAAAGACGCCCTTGTGGAAAACTAGAAGGGGGGGGGGGGGGGGGGTTGAATGGTTTTCCCCTCTTTTTCATTTTATGAAAAATCTTCCAGGTTTGAGGTGGTATTTATAGAGAAAAATTTCTGACAAAATCTGACAGGGAGCGTGGCCGGTCCCCTTAATAATTAAGGGGACCGCCTAGTATAATTAAGGGGGCCGCCTAAGAAAAAAATATTTTTTCTTCAGATTTTTTGTCTTTTTGTGGGGGAGGTTTTTCCTGAAGAATGTGGCCGTTTTTTGGGTAGAAATTTGAATTCAAAATGTTTATTTTGAATAAAACATTTCTTATAAATACAAAAATGTTTTGTATAAGTTTAGA
Source organism: Artemisia argyi (assembly GCA_030686995.1). NCBI lineage: Eukaryota > Viridiplantae > Streptophyta > Magnoliopsida > Asterales > Asteraceae > Artemisia > Artemisia argyi. Next base: position 74,457,665 of record CM060706.1, read on the forward strand.
AATGTTTGTCCCATTTTAATAAAATGTAAGGTTTGTAAAGATAAAAATTCCTTTGATCATAAAATGCATTAGACACTTTGTTTATTCATACCTTAAGTGATATGGATGCTAAAGCAAATATTTACGACTAAATACTTGTTTACGTCATAATTTGTAGTTCAATGAGTTTACGTTTTGTGATTATCAAAACATAGAGATATCGATATATGTTAATAATGTTTTTAGACATTATTTATATCAACAGCCCTGAATATCACCGCTGTTGCAACAGTGGTCAAGTTTCTCTACCTTCAAATAAAGATTGCCCAACTTATATAAGAGAAATTTTTGGAGACAGACATCTCATGGAAAATATCCGGGCTTATAACCAAATGTTCGCAATGACATCACTAGGAGCAGAGGTAGATGACTCAGTGAATAGAGGAAGAGGCCCTTGTGTGTTCAAAGTATCAGGCCAAATTTATCACTGGATAGGAAGCATGTGTCCTGAGTTAAACAAGAAACCAAAATTCTTACAGCTATATATTTACGATACAAGGAACGAAGTTGACAACCGTTTACAGCACTTTACCAAGACTGGTACCAGGTTACGGCGAGATATTGTTGAGAATTTGATACAAGTTTTGGACAACCATAACGAGTTAGTCAGATTCTTTAGAACAGCGCGTGACAAACTAGAAGATGCTGACATTCCAAATTTTAAAGTAAAGTTGTTTGGTGTCATTGGATCTAAGCAATACGATCTGCCAGCAGGGGATTCGATAGGCGCAATAGTATTTGAAGGAGGGCCAGACATTGAGACTAATTATGATGTTATTATCGAGCGACGCGATGGTAGGCCACAATGTATAGATAAATTAAACCCTCACTATATGTCGCTTCATTTCCCACTTCTTTTTATTCATGGTGAAGAAGGGTATCATCTAGGCCTAAAGCTGCTACCTAAAGAAGGTCAATCGATGGAAAAAGAAAAACAGATGACGATGAAAATGTACTATGCGTATCAAATACACCAACGACTTCAAGGAAATGGCTTACTGCTAAAGGCAGGCCGACTTTTCCAAGAATATGTTGTTACTGCTTACTGTAGCATCGAGCAACAAAGGCTTGACTTCATAAGAAACAATCAAAAAGACATAAGAAATGAGTATATTTCGGGTCTATATGATGCACTATCTCGAGGAGATGTCGACGGATCAGATGTAGGTGCAAGAACAATACTTCCGGCTTCGTTCACTGGAGGTCCCCGCTATATGTACAGCCACTATTTAGATGCTCTCGCAATATGCCACGTCCATGGGAACCCGTCATTTTTTATAACATTTACATGCAACGTAGGTTGGCCTGAAATACAAGAGTATATGCACCAGTTTCCTCACCTTACGGCAGCTGACAGATCAGAAGTTGTAGATCGAGTTTTTGAAAGAAAAATACATGATCTTGTAAGCTTCTTACGAGAAGGAAAGCCGTTTGGAGATGTTGAGGCAGGTAAAATAATATATACTCTTCGTCCTGCTTATGTCAGAATGCTAGGTGTGTGTGTGTGTGTGTGTGTGTGTATATATATATATATATATATATATATATATATATATATATATATATATATATATATATATATATTCTATACCCACTACTATACTCAGATATCTAACTATAGTTCACCGTTTTGCAGTTTTGTATACTGTTGAATTCCAAAAACGGGGCCTTCCGCATTGTCATTTGCTGTTGTGGTTAAAAGAAGCCTCACGTATTTACAGAAGTGAAGACATTGACAGGTATGTGTCAGCCGAGCTCCCAGACCCAAGAACAAATCCTGAAGGTCATCGCATAGTTTCAGAGTTTATGTTACATGGGCCATGCGGCTTAGCTAATACATCTGCACCATGTATGAAAGATGGCGGCGATTGCAAGAAAGGGTTTCCTAAGGCATATCGTGAAGAAACTTTTATTGATCAAAAAGGTTTGTACACTACCGGCGAAGAAATACAGGCATAAAAGCAATGAAGCAGAATATGGAACTTGACAATACATATGTCGTTCCATATAATCAGTCACTTTCCACGCGGTTCTATGCTCATATTAACGTTGAGTATTGTGAATGGACCACGATGATAAAATACCTTTTCAAGTATATCTCAAAAGGTACTGATCGCATCATAGCGCGTGTTACAAGACCAATAGGTGATCAAGAATCAAACAGCAGTTGCCCAAGAATAACGGTTGATGAAATAAAAAAATTTCAGGATGCAAGATACATCGGCCCGCACGAAGCCTGTTGGAGAATACTTGGTTTTGATATACATTCCCGGCAACCAGCCGTGCAAATACTTGCAGTGCATCTTGAAAATATGCAACGGGTTACCTTCAGAGCAGGACAACGACTACAGCAAATTGTCGATGAAGAACGCAATAAGAGAACAACATTAACTGAATGGTTGCGTTATAACCGTGAGAACACAGATGGCCGTCACCTAACATACTTAAACTTTCCAAAAGAATTTGTTTGGTATTCCAGTGACAAGACATGGGAACGTAGGCGTCAAAAAAATTGTTCGTCTATTGGCCGACTAACATACATACATCCTAGCGCAGGCAAAATCTGAAGAAAAAGAAACTCTCGCTTTTGAAAATACCTCGCTGGCTAAAGTTCATGGAAAAGAAATTGTTACACAGACAGAAACTATAGACCTACTGACCCTAAAACAAACCGATCTTGATAAATCTATTTATGTAAAAGTTTATCGCAAATGGACAACAATTAACAAGGCCTCGGTGCCATCCATGCATAGCTGCATTTTAATTGATCAACAGGTACAATCGTATATTCATAGACACAACTAAACCAAAAAATAAATATCTTATTATTTATTTTTTTTTCTTTTAGGGGGAGGCAATACAGACAAACATTAAGCCACGTGAGAAAGACCGGTTTAACATTCTTGAACTCAACAGAACATACAAGATAAAATGTTTCGGATTTCAGGATGCTACCTGATGGCTACAAATAGTTAACAACCCATTTTCACTGGCTTTTGGAAAATACACCGACATAGAACTAGCACCTGATACAGGGTTCCCAGCTCATCACTTTAACTTTGTCAAGTACCCTGACCTTCACAAAAACGTCGACAAAAAACAAGGACTACTAACAGGTGCAAACTCTATTTCAAAATTGCTCTACCATAAATACCCTATATTTATACACTAGACTCACTATTCTCTATCTCATTTAATTGTGATTTTACAGACTACGTTGGTTGCATCCAATATGTGACTGATCTCCTAGAATCAACCAAGGCTACAAAAGAAGTCACGTATTGGAGAGACATTGGGATGCAAAATCTTGAGTATGTAACATTTATCCATAACTATTTTTTCAATTTTCATATTTACAGTCACATATGCATACCTATAACTGTAAGATTTACTTTGTGGAATCAAAAAAGATATGGCTGTAAGATTTACAGTCACATAGGCAAACTTAACCGGTGTTATCATTGTCTTGTATATCATTCTACATATATATATATATATATATATATATATATATATATATATATATATATATATATATATATATATATATGCTATATGCTATTCTCTATATTCTTATATATATATAACACAACGTCAAATCTGAAACCTATGAAAACATGCAGAAACCAATAAAATAAACTTTGGGCTACCTTTCCTAACGTTGGCCCATTCCGTTGTTTGTGTCTGGCCCAACATGACTTGCACCATTTTGTAAACACCCAACATGACATATAGGTTCTGGAAAACTATTGCTTTGGCTTCAGGACAGGTAACTATCCACAAGTCCAAAAAATGTTGCAATACATGTGTTTTCCTTTATTAATTTTAGAAATCATGGTTCATACATAAGTTTAGTTGAATATGAAACACATAGGTTTCTTTTGTAACAATTTGAAACTTTACATGGTTATAACTTTTCTGTTGACAAGTTAAGTAGTCATGGTAGCTAGCAGTAGACATTACTTATTATGTGTTTAACGATCAACGACATTAAACAACGACATGAAACAATGCGGCAGACCGACGCCCATCTCGTTATACTAGCAAGAGGCGACATTCTGTCCATTTAATATTCGGAAATTTCTTATATATTGATATACTTTTGGGCTTACTAATGGGCTGCCTTTGGTCCGCTCTTATAATATTGTAGTTGTGGTTGAGATTGAAGAAGTCAAGAAACGTTGAAGGTTGTGACGAGTTAAAAAATTGTGGTGACGGAAATCTTTTGGTTGATTTGCGAATCCTTGTTGAAACACATATTGCTGATTAAGATAAATTGCCTCGGGATTGAATTGTTGCGTACTAGATGGCGACGACGAGTTAGAATTTTGCGACGAGGGGTATACGGGTTTGACGAACCCCCTATTGTTGTGGGTTTGACGCGAGAAGGTTCGTGAAATAGCCGACTTCATTCGGGTTTTGAGACTTTTTTTTTTTTTTTTTTTTTTTTTTTTTTTTTTTGAGATATAGAGAGTAATGCTATTTTTTAGTTGAATTTATATGTAATGGTTTGGTATTTATAGGGTGTGTTAAGTTTATAATAATACTCCGTAATAAATAACTAGAACGGTACCCCGCGCAATGCGGCGGCGGGTACCTGTGACTATATTTTGCGTCATTCGGTTATTCGGTTATACATTTAGTTGTTTTTATGCTTTATAAGTAGAGATGGTAGAGATGGTTAAGCCAAATAATTTTAGTTTGAACAACCAACCTGTTTTCTAACCAATTAATTTTGAAATCCTTTCATAATAAGCTTTCATAATAAGCAAGTAAAAGTCTGAATTTTAAAATTTTTCTAATTATAAAATAGTCTCAAATGTATAATAATAATAATAATAATAATAACCGTTTAAAATCAACGGTAATATATCCGTTTTATCCAAGTCCTGGGCCCACTCCAACATTCCAATTGTTAGATTTCAACCTCGCCATGCTAACGACAAAGTAGTGAGTGGCGAGAAAAAACAAAGGGGGGCGGCAGCGAGCCACGACGAAAATTACACCGGGTGCTCTAAGTGTGGAAATTAGGGAATATTACCGCAGGAAATCTGTAAATCCTACAGCAAACAAGTTGACACTCCTACGTCACACCTTTTATGTGGTCTAAACAAACCCCTCATCATTTATTTCCCCACCAAAACTTCACTTGGCCAACACAAAAACCCCAAACCAGAAATAAAAAAATGGCCGGAGTTCTAAACTTCACGTCATTACCACCAATTTCCAAACCCATTTGGCGCCAAAAAACACCCTCATCTACTTATAACAATAGTAGAAATTTTGTTATAAAAGCATCAACAGAAACTACTGATACATCATCTTCAGTTAAGGAAATTAGTGCCCCGGTTAACTTTAAAGCCCCTGAACCCAAGCTTTTTACGCCCAGATCAGACCAAGTTGTTGATATTATTACTGCTAGTTTTAATCTCTTGTTTCGCTTAGGGACTGGTGTTTTTGTTGATGGGTATATATATATATGTTTCTTTCTTTTCATTGCTTTTTAAATTCTGATTGTTATAAGTTACTGTTAATAAAAAAGACTTTCATTCTGCTAAATAAAAGGTATGATACTAGCTTGTTAATATGAGCTTATTGGCTTTTCGAAATTTCAATAATCTCTTGTTTCGGTTTAGGGACCAGTGTTTTTGTTAATGAGTTTGTTTCTTTTAGATGTAGAACGTGTTTGTTTAAACTTTTTTGTTGGGCTTAAGGTTATTGTGTAAGTTCATTCGCCTGTGTTTGGAATAGCTTATTTGGTAAAATATCCAAAAAGTGCATTCCTAAATAAGCTTATAAGCTAAGCTCTTTTAAATAAGCCACATAAAAGGGTAGAATTGTCTTTTGTTAAGATAATCACAAAGTAAGCCTCATAAAATGAGCTTATCTAAATCCCCACTGAATAAAGGTATAAGCTTATCCGAACGCCAGATTATTTATGAACGCAAAGTAAAAGAAAAAAGCAAACGGATCAAAGGGGGTATTTGTCGTTGCATCTTATTTATGTATAAATTTAGGCCCGGGAGTAAGTGTAACCAAACTGGTTAAACACATCCGAACACTTTGTCATGTGACTATTTATACCACATATTTACTTTCTAAAAATGAATCACACAAATGCAGTTCAAATGTTTGAAATTAAGTAGAATTTATTTGACTTTATAATTCTAAATTAGAAGATAATAGTTGACATGTGATGATGTATCAGGTATTCAGTTTCTTTCGTTCCCAAGAGCGAGTATCCATCTGGCCAGTATGGTCTTGCAGTCGGAGGTAACAATATATACATTGTCTTAACGTCAACAGTTGTTGAGTAGGCAAAAACACCATAGACTATGAAATATCGAACAAGATAAAGCTATTGTGTTGACCATCCGGCAACAATTGGTTTCCACAACGTAACATTAACATCTTTCAGTGATCTTAAAATCTGTTTCATGATTTGCATAGAATATCTTCGTGTTAAGTATTAATCATTAATACACCATGTCATCATGCTTGCAGACTTCATAGCGAAAGAGACCTCAAAACTAGGCCCTCGACCTGAAAAGCCTATTGAGATATACGAGTTTGAAGGGTACTAAAAGATTTACGGTTTTGTTTTCTTATTATCTTTTTCATTTTTGTAGTTTTAACTTTTAATAGTTTCTGACTGAATCCATGTATTACATTCTCCTGGTTATGCCTTTTCATGGAAACTTTAGCTGCCCTTTCTGTCGTAAGGTAAAATTCATGTTTACCTATTATAGTTTCTTCAGAATACAAACAGAGTTGTAGGACATGAATTGGACTAAACTTATGTGTCACACTATATCGTTTCCTTATTTATGAAATTACAGGTGAGGGAAATTGTTGCAGTGTTGGATCTTGATGTATTATATTATCCATGCCCAAGAAATGGTCCAAATTTCCGTGCCAAGGCTGTCCAGATGGGTGGCAAACAGATGTTTCCTTACATGGTAAATGCTAATACTCCATCCATAGCGGCTCTTCATTTAATTTCTCAATATGACATGATAAGTATCTACAATTTCAGATTGTATAATGCACATATGTAGAAGGCAATAGATTTGCATAAAGGGCGTAAAAATAAATACGAAGAATGACATTGTCTTCTTATTGCTTTTTGCTACAGGTAGATCCAAATACAGGAGTTTCTATGTATGAATCAGATGACATTATAAAGTATCTTGTCCAGAAATATGGTTAGCACTCTTTCTTCACATCCTTCTTGTTTTCTTATTTATTCCGTTACTTAGAGTTGAAAAGTTGGAGGGCGGCTGGGTTGGAAAACGGGTCAAAATAGTATTTTTACATATGTCAAAACGGGTCGGGGTTGTCAATTTTCCTGCAATATTATAACTTCTCACTTTAGTGTTACTTTATTTACTTTAGTAATTAATCTAGACTCTAGGGAACTTTCTGATAAGGAAATTAACTGATATCAAGACATCTACATAAAGTCTTGTAGTGTTAACGGATGTCATTAGTTTTTCCATTATATATATGCTTTTAGAAGAATGTTAAGAGTGAGGGCAATTTTGTTTTATCTAGTTCTACAATGATCTTAGACATCTTTGTTAATTCTCTATCCAGGAGATGGAAATGTGCCATTGTCTTTGTCACTTGGTCTGCTCACAGTAAGTGATAAGTATTGGATACCGAATCTTTCAGATTATGCAATAACAATGTATGCATTATATGTCGTGCAAATCATTGTGCTGACTAAATATTTTACAGACTTTGACAGCAGGTTTTGCCATGATCGGTCGTGCAGGGAAGGTATTCACACTTCTTAGTAACCATGACATGTTATTTGGCAATCAATTTATGTTGAAATGTTCCTCCTTATATTAAAGGGGTGTCTGGACGTGTGTTATTAAACTTGTCATCTGATTATTGTGAACTTGAAGTCGAGATAATCAGTTTTTAGTGTTTGGATAATAACTTATACAAACAATACTTAATGGAAGTATGTATGTATTATAAATATTAAACGGGTAAATGGACATGTTACCCAGGGAAGATGAGTCTTTTCCAAATGTGTACCTAGTGAGGTTCGAACCCTTAACCTCTTGTGAGTTATGAGGAAGTCAAGTGCGTTACCACTAGCCCATATGGTGGTGGTTATGTATTATAAATATTATTTTACAAAATTTGTTTAAAAAAATTGTTTATTGACTATTTTAAAAAAGAAAAATGGTTTATTAGTTTTTTTTTTTTTTTAGTTCATAAAGAGGACAGTTTCATATTTTAAGTTTGAATACTTCAACAATATACCAAAATATCATTTTATCTACAAGTTCCTTGGATAATCATAACTTTCCAAAAGGCTTAAACAAACGACTATCTGATTATTATAACGCCAAACTGCAAAAGCACCCCTTGACATCCAAGTCTCTCATCCATTAATAAGATGATGAGGTCATCATACATTCTGCTAGTTCTTTGTACAAAGCATCATCGACTTGCTTTGACAATCTCAAAATTCTATCTGTACAGGGGAGCATATATACCAAGGCAAAGATGCCGCCACAACCACTTGAAGTATGGGCGTATGAGGTAAGATCAGATACTTAAATCTTGTTCGAGTCCCTGAGGTGTTTATTCTTCTACACATTCGTTGTTAAGGTGTTTCATTAACCACCGAGTTCTGGAATCTGACGGCACATAAACCTTTTAGGCATCACCCTTCTGCAAACTTGTGCGTGAAGTTCTTGTAGAGTTGGAGCTGCCACATATTCTTCATAGGTAAAATTTAACATGTGCAAAATCATTTGTTGTTGGAAGTAGAGAATATATCGATTTAAATTATGCACTTTGTTGTTGTTTTAGATCATTTGTTTAATCAATAAGGATTCTATTTAATTTGACACCATCACAGAAAAAGGCAAGAATGACACTGAACTTATCATAATTTTTCTTTATGCTCTCCCAAATATATATACTAAACTGTAGCTCAAATCTATATTTTGATCACTTTTTCGCATGAGATTTGTATGTCCAAGTTGTTTACCAAAGAATGAATATGTTATGTGGCCCTAGGGTGCAAGTTCTTTTATAACGTAGTATTGTTTTTTAATGCTGACATGAACAAAATACTTGCAACCTGCAATTTTTCACTTGATAAAAAATCATTTTCTACTTAAGGTGTTTTATGAAACAGATCCAAATTATAATTAGAATTATAGAGGTAATGAATGCCAACAAATCAATCCACATCACTTGGTTGATTGGCAAACCATAGCTAATCTTTTATGCTGACATGGGCAAAAAATTTCAGTGCTAAGAAAAAAAAAAGTGTTCTTTTACATTACCGAATGTAAAAAAATAGACATGAACATGGTTTCCTCTTCTTGGGATAGAAGTGTTATAATCACACAGTATCCCGTTATATAACCGCATACAACTCTCTTTCAGTTGTGCTCGTGGCAGCCCAAAACGACAGGTGTTATATGAGAAGGTTGGCCACTTCCAGGTATTCTTTTTTGTTTTTTTGTTTTTTTTCTTTTCTGTTTTCCAAGACTTGTATGTTATTGAGAAAATATACGCTAGAGGTGGAAAGTTGAGCAGGTCAGGTCAGTTGGGTGATTGCTCAAATTGGGTTTGGGTCAAAATGACTAGTTTTATCTTTGTCATGTTGACGGGTAACAGTTTTTGTCCAAATGTTTGTTTTTTTTAATAAACAATTGATTTGTCATATATGAGTGTAATAATCATTTTTTATTTTTTATTATAAACGAGTTAAAAGGTTTATGCATCATAAAAAATTAAAAACCACTTTGGGTGACTTTCAACCCATTTGTTTAGTTACTTTATTTATTTATTTTACTCTTTGTAATTTTTTATTTATTATTATTATTATTATTATTATTATTTTTGAACTTTTACTCTTTGTAAATGAATAGGTCAAATTTGATATCTCTATGATAAATGTTTAAACTTTTTTCAAGAGATGAACTGATTCAATTTCATTGACAGGCACCTTATTTAGAAGATCCGAATACAGGAGTGAAAATGTTTGAAAGTGCTGAAATCGTGGAGTATTTGAGAGCTACTTATGCTCTCTGAGTAGAAAGGTCATCCGAATGCTTTAAGATTCTTCTCAATCCCTTCTTATGTAGATTCATTTGATCGGCCTCAATTGTAAGCGTTCTTGTAAAGTTATACATTGAAATAGATATATACCTATTGTGAACATTGAAGGGTACATACATGATAACATGAAACACTTGAATTATAGTGTCCACAGTTCTCACATATAGTAGGCGTACATGAATTGCTTGAAGAAAGTTTATCGTATGATGCTGAGTCTACTTTTAAATTGCTAGGATTTTAATAAATTTCTGTTACTTACAACACCGTGTCTCGATCTGTATGTTGATGCCTTGCGCGTTTTGTTTGTTTGTGCAATCTTTGTTGAATGGCGTGCTAATGTTATAAGATTTATTTCTGTCCAGTTCATGGGTCAAAAGTTCAAGTTAGCATTGCGAGTGTGTTAAGCTGGTGTTTGAATGTGTAATTATGATTGGATAATTAACTGTAATAGAATGAGGTGCAAAAGATATTGTTTAGATGTCTCTTGTTTGGAATCGGGAATAATAAATAATCAGGTTTCAGGGTTATATACGGAACTGTAATAAGATAAAACATAAAGATGTATTGTGAAATCATGGTTAAAGATTCTCGACTTCGATTAACTACATAGGTCAGTAAGTAATCGTGTTACACCAATAAATATGCAAAGCTGGTTGTTTGACATTTTTTGAACTTACATTGTGCTTTTGCTTAAATAGTTGTTGATGTTCTGGGCAGTTCGGCCAACTGAGCAACCTTTGCCGGCTTGGTATATCATTTGTAATTACCGATTTGGTCGATATTTTTTGGCCAATACCAGCCAATTAGACAGTCTGCACCCCCTATATTGATATATACTTGTAAGAAAAAAGTATCACAACATACCTACTTAGTGACAAATCAGATCTAGAGGTGATTGAGTGCACAATTTTTCTTGAACTGTAATATAAGTACTTTAATCAAAGTTTGAGGTTAATTTTCACTTTTGAAATAATGTAATTAGACACAAAGGCTAGTAACATAATTGCAACTGGTGCAATCAGGAAAAATATGATTTTTCACTAAATTTAACACTATGAAGCAACATTTCATTAGGGTCCCGTGAGACCACAATTGTTCCGCATTTTTCATACTGAACATGACGCGTTTATGTGCTTAAACAATAAAATAACAAGAAGAAAGAAAAAAAGTGCAAAGACAAATTAGTGAAAGCTTTGAGTTTTTACTTTTTAATATTGAAAGGGAAAGGAGTCTGAACTCAAAGAAACGTCGGGGAATTTGCATTTTTTCTTCTTCTTCTTCTAAGAACTTTTTGAGAAAAATAACTTTAAACGTTTTATTGCTTTCTTAAGAAAGAATATGCTTTTGACATCTTAAAAAAATCACGTTATTTGTCACATATTTGTTTATGCTAACGACCCCTTGTAAGCTTTTAAAGTACTTAGGTTGTTTTTTGGCGACGAGTTTCTTTGGTTCATTTAACGTTTAATAATGCTTCTTTGATGAGCATTAAGCCTGCGGTTGGAGCATTTAACGCTTAACATATAATGCTTGTTTGACGGACATTTAGCTTATGGATTTCTTTTTTACGGAGTATTACTGCACTACTGCTAGTTTTGTTAAACACAAACTAAATCAAAACAATATCACATGAAATGATTTGACTAACTCGCGCATCGATCCCAATAATAAACTACATTACACAGTTAAACTTTTTCCAATTCATACTTCGGTTCAGTCAAAAGTTGGCATTCAATACAACGTGTTTATAACTTGTAACCAAAAAGTAGATGGGAATAATCAAAAAGACCCACGAACATGGTTTAGTCAAATTAGAGGAACTAGTCTTTCCAAAGTCACCCAAAAAAAGGAAAAAGAAGATATAAAAAGTAGTCATTGTTCTTTACTTCTTTACATATATAAGTAAAGCCACAAGTTAGGCAGTTGTGCTTCAAGGAAAATACAGAAAGACTCCAAATTGTGGAAATTAAAAAAGCCTTTGACCAAATTAGGTAATAGGTACACTGTTATGACTAAAGAATTTGTTTCTTCATTTGTTAAATATTTGGTAAAAAGGCATACCTTGTTTAGTTTGATTTACTTAGTTTTGTATTCAATGTTTGAAATATATATAAAGAATACGTGTTTCGGTAATATATTGCAGTCTGACCATGACCATATATCTCAACAAGCCGGCTAGAAATTAATACTCCGTATATCTCAAACGAGTCAAATGAGTTCGACTGCTTACATTCTAAACAGCTATAGTCATAAGAGGTAGATCATTATCACTTGAAAGACCAAACAAATGTTAGTGCTCTTTAAGTAACTTATGGAGTTGTTTGGTTGAATAGGTGGGAAATATTTGGAAAAAACTTGACATTTGACACTCGAAAAGTCTAACCAACTATAGCAACTAACCCAAATCACTAATACAATTTTCCTTAAAAAAAATGGACACTTTGTGCTATATCGCAGTAATAAATTCGAGTCTGGAAAACACAAGTAGACATAACACTTATACACAGACGTACGTGCACTCGGTTGACACAAACGCACATCGATTCAACAATTCACGTACACCGCTTGTACAAACATTAATACGCATTACGCAATGACACATATATCATATTGCATGTATTCACTCGTGACTTGTTCAAATAAAACATTGTAAATGGCGTAAATTCACCATCAACCTGTCACAGTCGAGCATGAGATCTTTGCAAAGTACGTTATATTATGATATGGTTTGTTTTTTGGTATCTTTAAACATAATTTGATATATAACTTTTAAACTTTTATGTTGAACACGATATGTTTTAAATATATATATTAGCTGTCAAGACGTGTATAACATGACAATTCTGATGCGTTTGGTAACCTGGTGGAATCAAGCATGGTATGGATTTTTTAAATTATTACTATTTTTTTAATCAGTTTCAATTTGGTTTAGCTTTATAAAAAAAAGATACACACGCGCACTAAACCTAACCATTACCAGAATCTCAACGTTGTTAGCTAATCCATGATCTTGCATATCAAATTGCCAGCTGCTCCTTTAATATTTATCTATCTATCTACGTATTGTTGCGTTATTTTAGAGTATGATTAACTTAATCATCGGTTTAAAACTCATCATTCTGGGTTTACAAGGTGATTAATTTTAGCTTATGAACGTAAACGAGCCTTTTAGCTCAGGTTAATAAACTCTGATCAACTTAAGCTTAACAAGTTAAACAAGTCTTTAGCTCAAGTTGACAAACTCAAAAAACTTATTGATATTTCTAAAGTCAAATTAGCTTCTCTAAAAAAAAAAAGAAAAAAACTTTAGCTCAAGTTGACAAACTCAAAAAACTTACTGATATTTCTAAATTAATTAGCTTCTCTAACAAAAAAGCTTGGTGATATTTCTAAATTCAATTTAGCTTCTCTAACAAAAACCTAATGATATTTCTAAATGCAAGTTAGCTTCTCTAAAAAAAAAGGTTAGCTTCTCTAATTTAAACGACCCTTATTATATTTCAAATAAGTTTTTGTCAAGTGTCTATGTAACAAGTTCTAGACTTCTAGGTTAGTTACTACTACCTCCGTCCCATAATTATTGTCCATATTTGACTTTTGAAGTCTTTATTTTGCAACTTTAACCTTAAATATTTTTATTTGTGTTATATAATACTTGATGAAAATTATACGAATGAAAATACATTTAAAACTCAATCCATTTATATATTTTGCATCAATTAATATATATCACAAAGAAAAATATTTACGGTCAAAGTTGAAAGCTAAAGACTAAAAAAGTCAAATGTGGACAATAATTATGGGACGGATGGAGTAATTTATTTAAATATCATATTAAAGTATTATATTTGTCAAAAAAATCACTTTTGAGTATCGAATTTTTTTTTCTCATTAGAGTACTAAACTTTCATTTTTGGCCTCTTTTATGCACTTTGGAACATTTTTATGACCTTTTTACTCCTGGATTTTCAAAATTTTGGGAGGCAAAAATGTCTAAAAGTGCGTGAAAAAGGCCAAAAATGAAAGTTTAGTACATCAATGAGGAAAAAAAAAATCAATAGTGATTTTTTTGACAAATATACTGCTTTAATATCGTATTACCTCAATTTATTAAGCAAGTCAAAACTACCCGCCTCTAAAAACTACAAAACAACATACAAGACAGAAAGAACACATTTATGCGACTCTTATTACACAAAACTAATTAAAACATAAAACATGATACAAAATTGTTTATCACCCTTTATACAGTATCATTAATACTTTACAATCTACCATGTCAATCACACAACAAAAACCACCCATCAAAACAAGACTAGCCATTTTTCCCAGAGTAACGCTTTTCAAATTTTACAAAATGTTATTTATACAAAATAGGCAAAAATAAATCAAAACGTCTTCATAACATTAAACACTTATCATACACTTGTTAACTTTAGTGATTAGTAAAGTATATAAAATCATGTCATTTGTCTAAAAAATACAAGTATTTGATTGTGTTCAAGCTAGTATATGTTGTTTTAAAACCCGGGTTAACCTGGCCGGTTACACCGATTGAACCGTGAGCTGTTCGGGTGACCGGATGTCGGTTTGAACGAAACCCGATTGAACCGTCGGTTAAAGCGTGACCCGGGGCTCTACCAGGTCAATTAAAAAACCGTGTTTTAAAATATTGATTTATTTTACCATCATCTTATAAAACAACATTTCAAAAATTTTCAATTTTACTCCAGAAAATAAATCAAACCTAACAGAAAACAAAAAAGCAAACCGTAAAAACCGCTGTACAAAGTCATCCCACGTGCCACGTCAGCTCAACTAACTCCCACACTTTTAGTCAACATTAGCCTCCCAAACCGATGCCACGTCAGCAACGAACAATTTCATCTTTTACCATCGACTTCGATACCATCGGCCCATGACTCCCCCCTCCGACCGGACGCGAACCGGTTCATCCCTCCCAAAACCGGCGGTTCAGGTGGTGACTCCGGTTCACTATTAACCGGTTTAACCGTCACATTATTTCTCCTTGAATATGAATTCTCCTTCTCTAACTGCTCGTTCACTTTCACCTTTGACTTACTTTTCTTCTTTTTATTTCCATGGAATAAACCGGTTATACGTGACATGAACCCGGTTTTTTCACCTTTCTCTTGTATCACCGGTTGAGCTACCGAACCGGCCGGTTTACGCCGGTTCGGGCAACGCTTTGACCTTACTCGTCCAATACACGATACTTTCGGTGAGGACGGTTCAGCAACCGGTCCACGTCCACCAGTAGATTTTTGTTTAGGAAATAACCGCGTATTAGCCGGTTTACAGCTTCTTCGGCCCATATCAACATGGGTATTTTTTTGTGTTTTTGGTAACCCTATTATGGCAGGTTTAGACTTTACGTTAACCGAGAATTTCTGTGAATTAGACTT
The DNA here is from genome assembly GCA_030686995.1 of Artemisia argyi. Taxonomy (NCBI): domain Eukaryota; kingdom Viridiplantae; phylum Streptophyta; class Magnoliopsida; order Asterales; family Asteraceae; genus Artemisia; species Artemisia argyi. Next base: position 74,473,228 of record CM060706.1, read on the forward strand.
TGTGTACGTTTTGTTGTTGTTGTTGTTGTTGCTTCTTTTAGTTGATTCTTTACGTTCTAAAAAGGCGTTGCGGTCGAACCAGTCGAATTCGGAGTCTTTTGATAGCCAGAATGAGTCTGGAGGGACGAATTCTGAGCTGTTAGATATGTCGGGGTCTTGATCAGCTTCGGTTTCGGTTTCATCGACGTTGTTGTTTATTGGATCCATATATGAAGTTTAGGTGAATAATATGTTTGGTTGTTTGTGTGTGTGTGAGGAGAAAGATATTATGTAGAGGGGTTTTAGGAGCGTATAAAAGGAATATAAAGTGATTAGAGTTTTTAAACAATGTTTGTTGTGTTGGATTATTGTTTAAGAAAATGTAGATAAAGATTTGTTTATTCGGATATTGACTTTTGTAACTAAGAAGGCGGTGAGTTATATTTGGTTTTGATTGCGAGAATCTTAGGTTAAGTTTGAAATATTTGAACAATGAATCTTAGTTTATATAAAAAGTAGAAATATATGGTAACTTTGTGTTTTTTCTAATTTAGGTGTAAAATAATGTTATATTTAACTAAAGTCATGCCAAAACATGAAATACTAAAACACAAATTTTCAAATAAAAAGGTAAATCGATGAGATGTTTTATTCGCTTGAGGATAACTACTATTTGACTCAGATGTACACGATTTAATTGAGGTTTACATGTTACTGTTTCTGACCATTACCCTCAAAAGCGTAGCTCATGAGATTTGAATCATTAATTTCTTGTTAGAAAACTAAGTTTCTTACACTCGATTACTGTAAAGTCTAGTTTAAGCCTAATTTTTTTTCTTTCTTTTCCGTCTAAAAAGCCTAGTTTAAGCTCATTAGAATATTACTTACTTATGATCAAGAAATATTTGTGCCGATAAGCAACCTTATAAAGGTATATTCTAAAAGAGAAATTTGATAAAAGATGCTCCAATGTGCGCTCTCTCTTACTTAAGTGTTTCATATGTTCACTCTTTAAGTTTTCATGCTAGAAAATAAAAAATACAAATGACTACCATTTCTCTCTTCGTATCATGCATTGGGAACTTGAAACTGACAAGATCTTCCTAAAAAATCTATCGCTATAGTCTCAACGATATCACACAATATGAAAACGATAAGTTTGAAATATAATCAATAATAGTAAGATACCAATCGATGCATTGCGATAGGTACTGCGACATCTTGCAATGGTATAATTAATGCTATTTACTTCAAACGTCACTTTATTTGGGAAATCAATACCATTTGGGAAAGCAAATTTCCCTGCAAATACACTCACTACGTCTGGGTTTTTATTTTTCCATACAAACATCTCTTTATGCATTGGCCAAATAATAACACTTAAGTCAATCTCTATACAAATTTTTATTAACATTCTTTTAGATCATCATAAAAAAAAAAAAAAAAAAAAAAAAAAAAAAAAAAAAAAAAAAAAAAAACACCCTATGTTGGGATCTGTTATGGTCTCAAAATAGGTCTTCATCACTTTACGCCTGGTTGGATTTGTATCCAACTCGACGCTTTGAGGTCTTTATCACTTTACGTTGTGAGCCCTCAGGATATTTACCCTAATCAATTTTCATGGGGTGAAGTGGACACGACAATTGTTAATTATGGCTGTAACTACCGTCTCTTATCCCGTAACGAAAATTAGGGGTTAAGACAGGGATCCACATATAGTCATATGCGCTCACGTTGCTTGAAGTGGTTTGGGAATATTAAGGTTTTGTTCCCCATCTACAATCCTTGGAACTATGGTTATGAACAAAAAGGTTTCAAAGGATCCCACACTCACAATTATGTGTATCGTGGTTTTGGTAGTTTCCATCTACGTTATGTAACGTGTTTTGAGGAAGGATGTTGATCCAAGGATTTAAATGTCCTCTTTGGATTCAACAATCAACCAAGAATTTGATTTAGTTTTTATCAACCGTGTGTATTAATCTAATACAAGTTCTCTTTGGATTCAATATATGGCAACCATTTAAATGTATTTTATGTTGGTTGGATCTATTTTTATTTTACTAATGTATTTTTTATTGTTTATATTTTATTTATATGCTAAATTAATTAATAAGATCTTATCCTCATCATAATTGCTTTCTATTGTTTACTAGTTTTATTAACATGGTTTTGATACATTTATATACCGGCAAAACCTGTCAACTCTCATTTTGGACACGGCGTTTGGTTCATTTCCATGTCAGTTTATAATTAACAACCATCATTCTCACTTTAAAGATTATCACAAGGTTGTAAAAACCGTGAATCGATATTTAGGCGGTCGAACCCCTCCCCTCCCCCCCCCCCCCACCCCACCCCCTAGCTTGTAATCGATCTAGGTTGGATTAATCGGTGAACAATCGAATTAGCATTTTCGACAAGTTTTCTGTATTTCTGGAAAGTTTTAGGTATTTCTATCAAGTTTTATGTATTCCTGACAAGATTTTTCTTAAAAAGAAATTTTGTGATAGCTATTAACAACGACTATAACTTATTAAACAATTGTAAGGCGAGTTTTAGGTATTTCCAGCAAGATTTTAAGGTTACGGGCAAGTTTGACCACTGTTGACCGTCATTAACCGTCATTGATCACGGTTGACTGATTTGTTTGACCGATTTACACAAATCAGAAAGGTTGGTGGCCTTGTAGCGCCTAGGCGGCGATTAATTGGCCTTGTTGGCCTTGTTTTGCAACACCTACTTAATCAAGCGTTCGAAACTGAACAACCAAAATGATGAAGATGCTTTATAAGACTTGATCAAAGCATTAGAGTTTCGGAACAAGGTAATTGCAATGTGGGGGGAGCAAATAACTAAACAAACAAAGAGGATTTACGATCCTTACTCTTAGGTCGGCAATCATGTAATCGTGTTTGTAATGTAATTGTGTGTGTGTTTTAAATGAACCTTCTCTTTACGGTTTTTCCATCATAACTACATACATATCGACAACCATCATTATACCTCTCTCTGTCTCTCTCTCTCTCTCCATTAATTACTTAGCTATATCGCTCATATCGACAGCCATCAGGATACCTTCATCGGTCGCTTCATGATTATTATTATTAATAAAAAGTAAATAAATGAACAAATAATTAGAACCAGATAGTGATAGTTTAAATATAATATATTGTTAATTTCATGCTTACAATCGAACAATAAAAAGATTTACTTAACCAAACTATGATAGTTTAGATGTAATACATCACTAACTTAGTGCTTACAATCGCGCATTAAAAAAAGAAAGTGAGCTAAAAAAAAAAAAAACCTAAATGTTATTTGTTTATTTTGAAAAAGAGAAGATTACCAAAATGGCCCGTTGCCCTATAGTCTAGGCATATTTAGCCCTTTTTTGAAAAAATATCGTTTTAGCCCAGGTTGCCCTGGGCAACTTTCGTACAGCCAACCGAAAGATGAAAAGTGTCCTCAAGTTACCCAAAATACGAAAAAGTTGCCCCGACGTGGCACTCTGTAGTTGGCTACGCACTAGTTGACAAGGGCAACCTGGGCTAAAACGGGAATTTTTCAAAAAAGGGCTAAATATGCCTAGACACTGGGCAACTGGGCTATTTTACCAATTATCTCTTTGAAAAAAGGGTGCCATATACTTAAAGAAGAAGATCACGTTCATGGAATGCCCGATAAAGGGAGTGTATGAAACGCCGCAGGGATAATATGGTTTTAATTAAAATCCTAGCAATAAATTATCATCGGGGTAATCAACATGTCAAATCTATTGTGTTCAGCGATACACACAATAGCCAAAGATACTTAGTTTTCCAATGCATTTATTATCGGGGAAAGTTAACCATCTTATGGATACTATCAAATTGATATCTGCGATACCATGCGATGAAATTTTTCCCAATAAGTTCATCATCACCCGTAGACCAACAACTCTATTGTGACAGTCAACAGACTTTGATATATTATCACGCATGTGGAGCCCACAAATATCAAGACATTTTTATTAGAATATAATTTAGGGAATGATCGTTTGTTATCAATTTGTTATTGTTCTTTAGCTTTGATTTATTCCACATTATTGTTTGTTATAGATTATTATCGATTTTTTATATATTTTTTTTTCTAGTAGTTATGTTAAAATAGATAGAGTTTAAGGGGATGATCCTCATCAAAAATATAAGACCTGAAAATTTTCTCATCATATGAAAACATGTCCATTCTATAGATAGGATTTAGAGGATGATCTTTATCAAAACATGACATAAGAAAAATCTCATATATAATCTAAAAAAATTACAAAAGGAAACAACTTAAGATAAATCTCCCTATATAATCACAAGTCCATCATATGAAAAACATCAACTCTTATGTCCTCTTCATCTTATAGTTCCTTCATAGTATGAGAAATATGTGCACAAATTCTTCTTCTCGCGTGGCTTCAGCTTTACAAACCGATGCTACTCCAAATAGAAGAAAATTTGACACATAGTCCTCATCACCAATTAGCGGGGATTTCCCACTCTTGAAGCATATGTAATTGAGCATGAGGTTAAACCCCAAATCAGGAAGATTAAGAGGACGAAGACTACTGATTCGACCATCTACCATCGTTAAGTGGTCAAGATTATGCTGAAACATTGTATATCATTGAAAGGCACGGGTGTCATGTATATATGAAAAAATATATACAAATGTTAGTCATGGGTGGAGTGTTGATGAGAGTAAGGTTAGTGTTTAAAATATATATATGGAGGGAAATTTGCCATGTCATACTAACGTGACAACATTTATTAATTTTTATCGCCAATATCGCAGTATATCTTATGTGTGACGAGATTGATGTGACTGAGGTGATAGTTTGATCAGACACCATAGGAAGTGGATGAGAAAAACCAGCAAATATTATTATATTGCATCCATCGCAGAAAGTCGCCAAGGTATCATAGAAGTTCTTGGGTTATCGATCTCATTTTGAGTTTTTGAAATACAACTCGAACCAATGTCGAAATTGATCTCAAACTAAAGGGAAAAGTACTTAGGATTGAACGGTATGGTTATTAAAATATAAAACATAGCAGATTAGAGATGTCGAGGCTTTAATCGGCTAAGTAGGTATGGAAAAAGAGAAAGAGAGTAAATAAATAAATTAAAAGGCTTTTTCAAAAGTTTGTTTGTTTATTTTATATTTTATATTTTAAACTTTTTCAAAAGTTTATTTATTTATTTATTTTATATAAATATAGAAACTCAAATAAGGCACTTTTGATTTACTTGGGCGAAAGAGTGGGCATGATAGAGGACATTTCATCATATTTTCATTTTGAAATTGATTTTAGAATAACGAAGGTATGGTCGGAAAAGGTTCAATACCTCATTAGGTAAATAATGATTTAATCTCTTAATTTTAAGTCAGCTTATGTCTTAATCACTTAACTTTGTTTGACAATGATTTTATCCTTAATTCTAAACAGGGAGAACTGATCCCCATGATTAAAAAAAAAAAAAAAAAAAAAAAAAAAAAAAAAAAAAAAAAAAAAAAAAAAGGTTGGTAAACCATGAGATGTGTTTGTTCATGTAGCATGAAAAGTAGATAATCGTCCTCACGGAGCGGGTACCATATTTTACCTACACGATCCACTATATCTTTTATTTCAGGTTTGGGTATCCGTGGGTATCCGTTTTTATGTTGTGGTTGTGAACATGATACATGCCATGGGAACATGGTTATTAATTTTCTCACTACAATAATCTACACGAACCGTGAACACTCTTGACCGATATGATCAAATTAATTTGTCATTTATAAGTTAGAGAAAACTTTATCGACAAAATTAGTTAAGTGTCTTTACTAAACGTTTATTAACTCAAAGGGTTTAATCAAATGGTAAAACGAAATTAAATTGTTAATCAAATAGTCAAAATAATTAAGGATAAAAACATTGTCAAATAAAGTTTAGTGATTAAATTGACTCAAATTAAAGGATTAAACAATTATTTACTGTACCTCCTTTTATAATTTAAAAAAAAAATGCTACAACTCTTAAAAATTTTATTTCTTTCTTTATTGATCCTAAAGCATTTAAGGAACGTATCGGTGAACTGCAGCGAGTTAGAAGGGTAAACCTTTTGAAAAAGAAAATGCCTAAAACAGAGGCGGAGCCAATGGGGTGGCAGGCGGATGCTAGGCCTCCCCCAACCGTCAGTTCCAGCCTTGGCATTAGGAGAAGTGATATGCGACGAATATGGTGTTTTATGATAAAACGATGCTTAAAGTCGGAAGAAGAATAACAAATAAAGGGAGACAAAACATGTGATTAAAAGATTTTGCCGGAAAAATTTTACATGACAGAAAAGATAAAAAAAACGAGAGGAAGACATTAAGAGGAAGATGAAGACGGGTCCTCTTTTTTGATTGGTTAAAGGTTTAATGGTCACGTCGGTCAAATAAAGTAATGTGAAACTTTATGGCTTTATGCATAGAAAAATGAGAAACCATTTAATTTACATTTAACTATTTTGATTGTTTTGTCATCACTTTTTGATTTGTGTTGTTAAGTTGTCTTCTTTCATAGTATGCCTAAATTTTATTAAGTTGTCATTCTTTCTCTCCACGGCTCATATGTGATAACTTTTTAAAAGATGGTTCATATAGTAAAACGTTAATTATTAAGTTGGCATATGTTTACTCTTGAAACAAGGAATGAGATATTGATACTCAATTAGGCAATTAGCCAATTAAAGTTTAATACGGTTTGTAGTTGGGTTATGAATTATCGTTTTTTTTTTTTTATGTTTAACAATTATATAGCCAATAATTTTTGACTTCTTATTGAATTGAAGCCTAGCTTCTTAACCTTTTTACTAAAAAAATGGTAATGATTAGTAAAAACAAATGGAATAACTATCTAAAAAATCAATTTGCCAAAGTTGATAGTATTTTTCCATTTAGAACTTATAGGATCTTTGTAATTCATCCATCTTTCACATATAACACATTTTACAGCGTCCAAATGAAAAACTTGTTGTCGCGATGTGGCAAACGAGAAAAAAATCCTGCCCCTTTTAACTTGAATTCCTGGCTCCGCCCCTGACTTAAAACATGTTAAACTTTTCCCAACATGTAGTCGTACAAACATCTTAAATTCTAATAATCACATTTAGTTGACAAACTTTTATTAATTATTATGAACCCACTAGAAAACTATAAGTGTCCGGCCCCTTTTTTAATCAACATGACTCGTTTATCTTTTAACACTAGTTTTTAATCTTTGATTATCATTACGTTATCGTGATGACATCGACGTGATTCCAAAAAATTCACCAATTGCATGTTGAAAGCTAATATTAAAATGGGTTAGAGTTGGTATCAATTTCAATACAGTAAGAAGACAATTTCAAGGTTTGGTTAGAAATCTTTGACATCTTGTCGTACTGAAGTGTGAAAAAGAAAATTTCAACTCAATGTAGAACTTTTGGCTCTTGAGCCTTTTTTTTAATATAAACTAGAAAATTTCAAGGTTTGGTTATAAATATTTGCTTAATTTTCTGAGTGATATAAAGAGCAAATCATTATAAGTATATATTAAAGGAGTAGTAAAACAACGTCGTTTTACTTCGCCTGTTTCCTGCAAAAAAAAAAATGCCCAGGCCCAGCCCAGATTTACCACTACTTTTGGCCTGTTTTGATACCTAGCACATAAGACTCTTCTTATACAAACCTACGATACATCACGTGAGTGATAGATAATACTCCCGAACCTTCCCGATTCATCTTCATTACTTACATAGTTACATACAGTCTCAAAACTCACACAGAGACACCGACACAATCAAATCAGATCATCGAAACACAAGAGCTAAGGTTTCAATTTTTATGGGTTTTCTTTGTGCACGAATTCACTTGGTCAAGGTATATATATATATATATATATATATATATATATATATATATATATATATATATATATATATATAGAGAGAGAGAGAGAGAGAGAGAGAGAGAGAGTAGGGATCCAATAAGAAGTAAATTAAAATAAGAAGTGGTAAGAAGTGATCAATCCACGCATTTGAGATGCAACGACTTGCATTAGATGCATTTCTATTCATATAGATGCAACATCTTGAGTTTCGAAAGTTAATTTGATGCATAGATGGTGCAAATTGATTTTCATGATTTTGACACGTGCAGAGGAACAAAAAACAAGAGAAATCATTAAATGCATCTAATATACGTATAGGCATCTGTTTAAAAGATAGAAAACACACAAAGGTGCGTTATAATGCATCTAAGATTATAGGGATGCATCTAATTTTGGTCGGTGCATCTCGGATTTGTGGTTATAGTTTTTCTTATTCCTTTTTATTTTAAGTAATCTTCTTATTTGATCCTGACTCTCTCTCTCTCTCTCTCTCTCTCTCTCTCTCTATATATATATATATATATATATATATATATATATATATATATATATATATATATATATATATATTTTGCCGGTTATCATTGATTCATGTTCAGTTGCAATTAATCAATGAGGTATAACTTTTTTTAGGGGTCGGCTAATTAAGGTATGCTTTTTAGTGGCGATTTGGGTTCTTTGTAGCAGTTGCCGATTTGGATTTGGGGTCTCAATTGCAGTGATAGTCAGAAGCTGCTCCTGTTGATGCTTACACTAGGGTATAACTTTTTTTTTATTAATCACTTTAACTTCATGTTATGCATATAAAGTGTTTGATAAATTGTCTATTTTTTTTAATTTATTATAGTTTTTAATTAGTTTTGTTTCTTTATGCTGCTTAAACTTTTGAGAATTGGTAAATCGGTTTTAACGATTTTTAAGTATTTGGAAAGCTTTTGATTATTGATGGAATAAAAGAGGTATTGATTGCGCCAGTTGCGGTTGATTATTTTGTTTTTGTTTCTGTTTATTTATTTATTTATTTATTTTTTCTTTCGAAGATAAGTAAAAAGCTGGCAACTTCAGGTGTTCTTGCGATTGATTCGAGGTTTTAGGGATCCAGAATCAGCGTCGTCTGATGATGGGTGTGGTTCATAAATAATAAGTGTGTGGAAGTCGGGTGATGGTAGTGGAGCTGAGGAAAAAGTTGTCTGTTGAGGCAGTATGATCAAGATCTCTTTATGTTTTAATGATGACAAATAAACCATCAAAACACATAAAATAACAAACGTTAGCTAAAATTCCCCGAATCACAAGTCTGCTGTTGGCGCGCCACCCACGCGTCAACGCATGGGTAACGCGCCAGGCATCTGCGAAATTCGGGATGAATTTTGAAAGTCGGCTTTCACCTTACCCGAAAAATGTGGATCTTTCAATACATGTATGAATATGTTATGTGCTTAATTGAGAACACTCGAAACGAGTTTTGGGATTAGAGAGATCCAACTTTTAAAGCACCCATTTACGGGAAAACGCCAACTCATGTTTTCTAACTATCGCCTCTAGCCAAGGCTTTTCTAAACTTAAGGAGCTTATATACTTCACTTAACATCATGTGAAAGCATCCATATGCTCAAATCCCGTGCTTACGTCTTCTCTAATTACGTAACGGGTTTACTCCCTAATTGGTCAAACTAAGTCAAAGGTCACTTTGCGTAAACGCATCTTTCCCACTTGCGTTATGCTTTACATCAAGGCAAAGCACTTAACTTGTTTGAACCAAGGTATTAGTTGAGAACGTCGAGTCGTGGAAAGTCACGAGATATGAAACTATGGATTCTTGACGTTGTGTTACTTGAACTTATAAGTAATCTATGATTTTCTCAACTCATAATCTTAATTGTCTAAACTTTCTCTTCTTAATGAAAGTTAGATTATTTCTTAATCTTCTTCTTAATCTCATTTTTACAAAAGACAACAAAACCAAATCTCCCACAATCCTTCCCAAATATCCCTTCCCGACATTCTCTAAATATTCCCTTACACCACTTACACAATGTGTACCTCTTGTCCCCTATACACCTTTTGTACACACACACATATACATACCTTGTACATCTGTACACACACTAGATTTCAAAATACACACACTACTCTCACAACCATCTCCTCTCTACACACACTAGCCAACTCACCATATCCAATCATATCCAAATCATATATTCTCTTACACAATCCCTTACAACATCACATCTCTTATATTTCTTACACACTCTACATCTCAACCATTAATTCCCTTACAACACATCCCAACCATCCATAATCAACACATGGGAATTAATTTGAAACCCAAAGGAGGCTCCCTTTGATCCTAGCCATCCATTTCAAATAAACACATCTCAACCCTCCATATTTCCCACATGCAAAATAATTTGAATTCCAAAAGAGGCTCCCTTTGATCTCAACCATTCAATTCAAACTAAAACCATCTCAACCATCCATCTTATTTCTTCCCCCATGTTTTGAAATATTCCACTAGCATATTCTTTCTTTCTCTTCATTCCATCACATGTGTTTAATCCAAGCCATCCATTTCAAACCAAAACCATCTCAACCATTGATTCACCCTTTCCCCCCAAGCAAAGCATATTCATTTGGAATATCCCTTTTTAACCTTTCTCATCTAACCATGGTTAACTTCTAAACCTTTAACCCAACCTTGGTTATATCTTAACCCTTCCCTTGAGGAATATCCCATGGCATATTCGCTTCTCTATTATGCCATGTGAGGAATACCATTTCTACCCCTACCAAATTACCCTTTCTACTCTTCTACCCTTAGTATTTGGTTCTCTTACAAACATTTCACAAAACATTTTCCAAATTAGCTATTTGAGTTGGTAAACCTTAGATTGATGATGAGGCGAAAAATGAACCACTTTTAGGGGGTCATTTAAGCCCGGAATTGAATTTATTTGATCAAATATTGCCCTAAATTGTTCCTTTTGTGATTTTAGGTACTTTGGGAGTGAAATCTGGAAAAGGAAGCAATTCGGACATTTTTGGAGCATAAAAGTGAAGAAAATGCCAAAGACTTAATTCTCCATGCTTGTAACAGTGTGTGACGGCGTCAAGAGGAAGAAGTTGACGGCGTCAAGAGTAAAGATCATGACGACCCAGTACAGAAATGAGGGCGTCACAAAGAAGAGCGTCAAGAGTTAAATGTGTGACGGCCTGGAAAAATGGAATACATGACGGCGTCAGATGTAGATCAAGGCAATACGAGAATTATTTTGGCGGCGAGATGACGGCGTCACAAGGTTGTTCTTGACGTCGTCAGCCTCTATTATCTATATATAGTTTTCTAATTTTCATTCATTGAGAGGAACAAGTTTGGAGAAACCCTAAGGCCGAACCATATACGTATTTTACAGCTTTTTCAAGGGTTTTCAGCCCTTGAACCCTTACATGTGTTATTGAGATAAGCATTCTTTTAATTCAATCAATATGTCTATGTGTTGGTTGTCTATATCTTGTGCTTGTCTTGATTCCACCATGCTAGGCTAGATTTATCTTGTGTTTGCTTAGATCTAATGAAAGCTAGATGTTGATTATGTGTTGATTACTTGTTTATGGTTGTATTGGATGAATGATTTCAATGTTAGGCTTAAGAAAACTGGCAGATCTCCAAATGGTAACATGCTTGAACGTCTTAGGAAACATGAACCGATGTGTACTAGGTTTTATTGGTTGTATTTAATGCATAAGTAAATTCTAATGATCCCATGTTAGGAGCTTCTTAGCCGGCTCGACATAGGAGTGAAGTAGGCACTCATAGGATTGGGGAGTTAAGTACGCCACCCCATGAATGGTATTAAGGAATACAATCCGTCATCCACGCAACTATAACAAGTAATTAACGTGTAAAAGATATCTAGGGAGTAGTGAAATCTAAGTAAATACATTTCTCCACTTATTGCTCACAACCTTAGTTTAATTTAGTTTTATTTTCATTTTTAGTATTTTATTTTGATTGCATCTTTAGTATTGGGTTAGTTGACTAACAACTAATTCCGCCCAAATCCTTCAAACCCGAGATTTTTACTTGCTTTCTAAAAAATATAAAAATACAAAAAGAATCATCCCTCATTTCTAGAACTAGTATTTAGGTTTTCTAATCCTAGCGACACTATTCCTAGCTGAACGATCAATCCCCTGGTACTTGTCATTATACTATACTACATCGATCAGGTACACTGCCTGGTGGGGGTTGTAAGCTTTTCAAGATCCCTTGAGAGGTAAAGCCTGGTGCAATCCCTACGCATCAAGTTTTTGGCGCCGCAGCCCGGGGAATAGTTATTGTCTAGGTTAAAATCTCTTTTTATTAGGTCTACTTGCTAGATTCCTTTCTAGTAAGATTTTATTTTTATTTTTAGGTTTTCTTTAGTCTATCTTATTTCTTTGTGTTTTTGTTCGTAACTCTTCACCACCCGACATCATGGACGATGGGAACATCTTTGAACCCGTCATCCCACCACAACAAAAGCTACCACTAGAACCTCTTAGGCCCCGGACCTTAGGAGAGTATTCCCGACCTAGCCACCAAGGCTACCGAAACACCATTGAGCTCACCGGAGCCAATGTGACCCCCTTGCGATCCGACACCATCCGGTTGGTGCAAAGCGGATGTGCATTCCATGGACTTCGTTCCGAAGATCCAAATCAACATCTTAAGGACTTCCTAAAAATCGTAGACTCCATAGACCTAGATGTTGCAATTAGAGAGACAACCCGATTACGCCTATTCCAATTCTCTCTACGGGATCAAGCTAGTCAATGGCTTGAGCGTTTACCCGCGGGATCCATCACCACATGGGATGATCTCACCACTCGTTTCCTTGCTCAATTTTTCCCACCGGGGAGAACTACTAAGCTTGGAAATGACATCTTGATGTTCCAACAAATTCAAAATGAATCTCTTTATGAAGCATGAACTCGTTTCAAGGACTTACTCCAAAAAGTCCCTCATCATGGCATAGATCTTTGGCTCCAAGTCCAAATCTTTTATGACCATATCGATCTCTCCACGAGGCGAGCCATTGACCAATCGGCCGGTGGTAAGCTACGTGATCTAAGTGTGGAACAATCATGGGAACTCATAGAAGATCTTGCTCTCTATGACAACGAAAGTTGGAATGATCCCCATGATTTGAACAAAACGGTCAAGGCAATATCCTTGCCTTCGAACAATTCTAGCACTCCCGACCGTAGGATCATGGAACTTGAGGACCAAGTCAAGTTTCTCATGAAATCCTACGAAGCTCCCAAGCCTTCAAGCCAAGTGAACAAAATCACTTCTTCATGCGAATTATGTAGTGGTCCCCATGACACTCGTGATTGTGTGGAACTCCCCGGAACAGCTTTTGCGGACTACGCATCCTCGCGTACCGACGAAGCGGGAGATAAGTTGTACACTTTCAAACCCGAGCCAAACCTTTACGGTGATTCATACAACCCCTCTTGGAAAAATCACCCAAACCTTAGGTGGAAACAAAATCAAGCCAATTCTTCTAATCCGCCTAATCGTTATCAACCAAACGGTCCACCCTCCAACCGTACTTTCAACAACAATCCTTCTAACAACTATGGTAGTACTAACAATCTTGAAGGATTGATGTCTAAGTTCATGGCATCTCAAGAAGCTCACATAGCTTGGTTTGAAACCGAATTCAACCAACAACAAATGGAGATGACCAACAAGATAGACAACTTGTTGAAAGCCCTCAACAACCAAGCGTTAACCACACCTAGGAAGGACACTAGGGACACCAATAACGGAATCCAAATTAAGGACCCCTCATCATCCAAACATGTCCACTTTGTCAATGTTGTCACCATTAAGCCAATAGATAAGGAGATAGAAGAAAGTGACAAGGATGAAGTTGGAGTAGAAACCAAGACTATGGATGAAAGTAGGGAAGTTGAGGTTAATAGGGTAGAGGAATTAGAGGAAGTAGAAACTATAGAAAAGCACTTTGATAAGTTGCCCACCAAGGAAGAACGGGAATACCATAAGGATTTATTCGATAGTCCCGAGAGACCATATTTCCTTGGCACACCCCTTATCAAAATGGGAGACCCCTCTAACATTAACATACCATGCAATATCGGGCATATGCATATATGGAAAGCTTACATCGATCCTAGATCTCCTATAAACATCATGACTAGGACTTATTACAATTGGGTGATGAGGAAACAACTTGATTGTAGGATGATGCCCAATAGGAATTTGATAAGTAATTTTGTAGGAAGAGTGAAGGGATTGCATGTGATTATAGGTAATTTCACTTATGAGATCGATTTTATGATAGTGGAAGACACTCGTCCAGTGATAGATGATTGCCTAAGCCAAATAATATTTGGAAAACCATTTGTTGAAGCCACTAGGATGAGTTATGATCCGACTTTAGGGATAGTTAGATTCAAGGAAGAGAATGATGAGATTTCCTACCAAATGCCCTACAAAATTGAGCAATACCGCCTTCTCTCTAATATAGAAATGGAACACAAGCAAGCAGCTTATTATAGGAACGATGAGGATAGACGTAGAAGAGTAGAGTATGTGAAGAATAGGATGCTTGGTTTCTACAAAGAATGTTTGCAACTAGGTCCGGAATACAAAACTGGCTTAGAAGACGACCTAGAGAGTGGAACCAACGATGAGGTCACGTAGTAACCCATGACCTTGAGTCTAGCTACAAGACTCGTAAATAAAGAAAAGCGCTTCTTGGGAGGCAACCCATGCTTTGTGTGATTTTATTTTGTTTGTTTATTTGCTTTCGTATGCATGCTTTATTTTTATTGTTGGTAGATCATGTTTCTAAACTAAAAAATGGAAATACTTTACTTTGTTGTTTTGGCCTAGTCTTAACTCCACCTAAAGGTATTTTTGCAAAAGATAAGTGTAAGGGGAAACCCCAAATATGTTTTTAAGAAACAAACCGATCATGATTCTCCACAATATTAAGTGAACATGTATATTCGTATTTGTTAGAGTCAAATGCTTGTATTGAGTCATAATGAAGTTTTGAAGGATTTTCCAGGAAGTAGGACCAAGTTTTTCCAGAAATTTTCCAGAAACTTAACATAAGAATTTCTGCAGGTCACTTCTGACGGCGTCATGAGCTTGCTCTTGACGGCGTCACGTGTAAAAATCTGGAAATTTTACCTGTTTTGTTTTGCTAACGGAGTCTTAAAGTTTTTGTTGAATTATTAAGTTTTATAATCTCCAGGAAATCTGTAAACTTCATTCCACAAGCATTACATCTTATTTTGTTTTCTAGGATTTAGTAACTTATGTAGATTGCCGCCGATTTTATGCGAGGTTGCTTTGTCTGTTTTCTCAGGATTTACAGGTTATGTATGACAAGAAGATGATTATTATTCTGGAAGGGAAGCTTTGATTGTCCATTTTCTTGGAGGAAGATCTAACCTGGCCACCTTATTATCCATACCGAGCGAATCAGGGGAGTATTTGATTTCATTCTTTTTACTTTTTCACTTTTACATTCTTTACTTGAACATTGGGGACAATGTTCATCCTAAGTGTAAGGGGAGGGTAAAATGATGATACCTTACAGATATACTTTCGCTTGAATTTGTTTGTTTGATGGTAGATGTGTAATAAAACTATGAGAAATACTTGTTAGTGCAATTTTAGCGCCAAATTTAAAATTTTTTACAACATTTAGGAGTGAAACTTTAGCCATAGCAAGCGTCTCATGGATAGGAGATTGTATGACTAGCACATAACCGTATCATTCAGAAAAATTTTCCACCCAAATATGTGAGGTTCGCCTTTAGATTTGATAGGAAAAGCATTTACTATTGGTGCTTATGAGTGTACCGGTAGCATTTAGATTCTAGAACTTGCGTTAGTGATGCATCCCGAGACCGCTAGTGAGACTACATTCGTGTAGTAGGATTTACTACATGATAAGAGGCATTAGGATCACACTTGTGTTAAACCCGTATCATGATTACTTGACCATTTAAGTCATATTACTTGGCTAGTTAAGTCAACTAATTTTTCCCACACCATTAGCGTTGTACTCATTTTTAGTACACGAAACCCCTAGTACACCCCTCCGAGCCTATCTTTTCGTTTCTAACTTTAAGCATTTTACTTAATGGAAGAATTTGTTGCACCCCACTTAAATGTACACCCAAATCACCTTAGCCTTCCGTGTATGCGCTCATTTTTAGTGCATTATTGTTATTTGTTAAACCCTAAGTCAACTATCTTATTGATTACATGGTTGCTAAGTCGAGTCATATCCTTGTACATATTGTTTTGGGACGATTGGGACGATTGGGTAAAGTACTTATTTTATGGAGTAATGGGGAAGAACATCATTTATTACCCCCATATGTGCGTTAATCTTAAAAGTGCTCCAAGTGTTTTGATTTTCTTAATTCGAGTCATTAGATTAGTTAATTGTAAAGTATGTAAAAATTCAAGTGTAAGAGGAATTTTCGTTCCCTATGATGTATTATTTTGGATGGTAGGGTAAGAGTGTATGCAACAAAAAAAAAAAAAAAAAAAAAAAAAAAAAAAAAAAAAAAAAAAAATCGAAAAAACAAGAAAAAGAAAAAAAAAATAGAAAACGGAAAAGAGAAAAAACATACGGACTACCATCCCGTTTCATTCTATGTTCATTTTATGTTTTCGTTATTTTTCATTTATTAGCTAAAGTCGAGTCTAGTCTTGGCTTAGCAACGCCTTATTGTACATGTAATTAACCAAGATTGTTAACTCGCCACAAGTAAAGACTTCCTATATCCAACAAAACCGTGTATTCCATATCCCTACGCCTAACGTTACAACCCTTTAAAAGACCTCTTTGATAGTTTATCCTAGGTGCTTACGCCATGTGGTGGAGGTTTGATCCTTTCCCAAGCCTATGGTAATCTATTTTGCTATGACAAGTAGTGAGAGATATCTTCCGTTTCCATATTGTAATTTATACTTTATTACACCCGAGAGATGTGAGTATCTAAACACTATTTGTGAGGTGCTAGTATATGACCTCCGTGCTTGTCTTTGGTCTTTAGTGGAACGATTATTTGTTGTAATTACTTTTATATTAGTGTTAAGTGACCCCTAACTTGTATTTTGATTAGAATAAAAGTGCATTTGCTTGAGGACAAGCAAATCTCAAGTGTAAGGGTATATGATGAGGCGAAAAATGAACCACTTTTAGGGGGTCATTTAAGCCAGAAATTGAATTTATTTGATCAAATATTGCCCTAAATTGTTCCTTTTGTGATTTTAGATACTTTGGGAGTGAAATCTGGAAAAGGAAGCAATTCGGACGTTTTTGGAGCATAAAAGTGAAGAAAACGCCAAAGACTTAATTTTCCATGCTTGTAACAGTGTGTGACGGCGTCAAGAGGAAGAAGTTGACGGCGTCAAGAGTAAAGATCATGACGACCCAGTACAGAAATGAAGGCGTCACAAAGAAGAGCGTCAAGAGTTAAATGTGTGACGGCCTGGAAAAATGGAATACATGACGGCGTCAGATGTAGATCAAGGCAGTCCGAGAATTATTTTGGCGGCGAGATGACGGCGTCACAAGGTTGTTCTTGACGCCGTCAGCCTCTATTATCTATATATAGTTTTCTAATTTTCATTCATTGAGAGGAACAAGTTTGGAGAAACCCTAAGGCCGAACCATATACGTATTTTACAGCTTTTTCAAGTGTTTTCAGCCCTTGAACCCTTACATGTGTTATTGAGATAAGTATTCTTTTAATTCAATTAATATGTCTATGTGTTGGTTGTCTATATCTTGTGCTTGTCTTGATTCCACCATGCTAGGCTAGATTTATCTTGTGTTTGCTTAGATCTAATGAAACCTAGATGTTGATTATGTGTTGATTACTTGTTTATGGTTGTATTGGATGAATGATTTCAATGTTAGGCTTAAGAAAACTGGCAGATCTCCAAATGGTAACATGCTTGAACGTCTTAGGAAACATGAACCGATGTGTACTAGGTTTTATTGGTTGTATTTAATGCATGAGTAAATTCTAATGATCCCATGTTAGGAGCTTCTTAGCCGGCTCGACATAGGAGTGAAGTAGGCACTCATAGGATTGGGGAGTTAAGTACGCCACCCCATGAATGGTATTAAGGAATACAATCCGTCATCCACGCAACTATAACAAGTAATTAACGTGTAAAAGATATCTAGGGAGTAGTGAAATCTAAGTAAACACATTTCTCCACTTATTACTCACAACCTTAGTTTAATTTAGTTATATTTTCATTTTTAGTATTTTATTTTGATTGCATCTTTAGTATTGGGTTAGTTGACTAACAACTAATTCCGCCCAAATCCTTCAAACCCGAGATTTTTACTTGCTTTCTAAAAAATATAAAAATACAAAAAGAATCATCCCTCATCTCTAGAACTAGTATTTAGGTTTTCTAATCCTAGCGACACTATTCCTAGCTGAACGATCAATCCCCCGGTACTTGTCATTATACTATACTACATCGATCAGGTACACTGCCTGGTGGGGGTTGTAAGCTTCTCAAGATCCCTTGACAGGTAAAGCATGGTGCAATCCCTACGCATCAATTGATTAATGTTAAAGTTTAATGTGAAGTACAATTGGGGGTTTAGCAAGGAAAGGTATTTATAAAGCCAACACCCAAAGCTTTGGGAAAATTTTCTCTGGGTGTCTGGCGCGCCACCCACGCATCAACGCGTGGGCAGCGCGCCGGCCTCGGTAAAATTTTCCCAAGTTGGGTTTTTGCCTATAAATTCCATGCCTTGGCTCTTGTATTTCTCACCCCTTGCCATTATTCTTTCTCTCTACATTCTTTCTCTCTAAACACTCTCAAATCTCTCCATCTTTAATCTTGTGTTCTTGATTCTCACTCTAACTTCTTTGAAAGAACACATCTCCTTGCAAGGGAAGAATCACAAGAACTTAATCCACTCTTGTGATTGTGTCGAGGGTCTTCTTCCTTATACCCTTTATATTACAATCGAGTCTCTAGTTTAGGTTAGGGCTTGGTTGAACAAACACTTATTCATTCATTCAATTGTTTGTAAGGGAAGTTTTGTGTCTTGGTGACCAAGCCTAGATCATTGGGGATCTAGTTGGGGTTTGATACTTCCGGTGGGAAATCTTGGTAGTGGTCTTGGTGACCCTTAGGTCAAGTTGAATCACGAGATTCTTTTGGGTGGTTTTCGAGGGCGGAATACCGTGGGAGTAACTCCTTCTTTTTGAGCATCGATATTGTTGAATATCGGTGGAGTGAATTATAACAGTTTGTAGTACACCGAAAGGATTATACTAGTGAATAGTATCGGAGTTTCGGATTCGTAACTGGACGTACGGATGGTATAAACCCCCCATCCCGAACCAGTATATATCGTTGTGTTCTTACTTGCTTTATATACTTTGGTTGTGTTAGTGGTTGTTGGATTATTGTACAACCACTTGGTGTTCTCTTTGGCTTAAAGTTTTTTAAACATCTAAAAAGCCGAAGAACCCGTATTCACCCCCCACCCCCCTCTACGGTTCTACATTGTCGTTTCGTTTGGTCATTTGGCTTCGAGGTAATTTTTAAAACATGTTTATCTATAATTAGTTATGAACTTTTTTTCACCGGCTTACAAGCCCATTTTAGTTGAGTAAATGAACATAAAAATACAGCTGCAGTTTCAGGGTATATTAACTTATGCGTGTATGTGTGCCTGTACAATTAGTTTGAGCTCTATGTGCACAACTTATGACTAAATATGTTGTCACGAGATGGTATGTTAACTTACGAGTTTAGCTTCGGTTGCTGAGGTAACAAACCTCAAAGGTTTATAGTGGGTCAGCTTATCAGAGAATATGATTCATCATATCATTTTGGTAAATGAATGTCGTGTCTTTTGGCGTGTTTGAATTACATTTTTATGCCGGTTGATGGCTTTATTTGAATCTGAAATAGCTCATAAATCCACTTTTTAGGGCCTATGACTTTCTCAAATGTCAAGTTGAACAACGGAGTTGAATGAACTATAAGCTCAGGTGCTTCTATAGATTCAAAAGCTAATGGGCCGGTTAGATAAGATTACCCAAACACCCCCTTAGATATCAACATTTTTGGCGTACAACATGGCGAATATTAAAAGTAACCAGTCACGAAGAGCGATCGCTGTTGCTACAGCAAACCATAATCGCAAGCCACCTGAAAACCAAAAAGGTTGGTTCTGCTACTTCTTCTTTACTCTAATACAATTTAATTTTTTTATATAATTATCTGATTAAATCGGTGTCGTTGTTTTGGGCTGCAATAAACTCAGGTAACAAGCACAAACGCCCCTTGACAACATTCTGCTTGAATTGTACAAGGTACACTACCACATTATGTGTGTACATAATCGTTCTGGAAAATTTTAAAAAATCTAATAATTTGAAATTCAAATAAGAAAACAAGAGCCTTATAACGTTGTATTTAAATCCCGTACAATATTACTTCTGCCTATTGCAACCTGATAAAAACTAGCCATAGAAAGTGTGTAACAGGAAAGTCAAAAACGATGGTGTTTAAAATATATATATTTTTTAATGATCGCAGGTGCTAAAGATGGCTAACAAAGCCGTTTTGGATTTTAGTGATTAGAACATTTCATTGGAAACAAACATCAGCAGGTAAAAAACCTTACTACAAGATTTAGGGGTGTTTGGATTTAGGTTTTTCACTCCACTATTGTGTCTCAATATTTGGACATTTGGATATTTGAAGTTTATATATTCATATGTGAGCTGTCAGGTCTACTCACATTCTTACGTATTTTTTACAGGCTGTTAGGTTTCTTGATCATGACTCACAATGTGCAGGCGCGAAGCTACTTCTGAAATGACTGAGTTGACAGGTATCTTGGAGGTTGTTATTCATTTTTTAAACTTTTCTATAGATCAAAATTAGAATCTTAATGTATAGTAGCCTATTAGTACAAAAAAAGGCGTCACTGCCGTGTTGGTTTGATAATGAGGGAGTGTGTTTTGTCGGTCAATATGATAATGAGTTGAAATAAATGTATATTCATCGGTGTGTCATCCACTGATGGCCTTTTTTTCTGTGAATTAGCGTCATCAGGCGGTGAAGCAAGAGGGTGTCACCAGCCTACGGAAAGTCTCACCTTTAACCGTACACCGGCCAATGATCTTGACACCCTCCCAGCTTGCTTCATACGATCAGATCAAGGAAACAATATTAGCAAAATTTATGATGGAAGATGGCTTGGACACATGTGACTGCGAGTTTTGTAGAAGGGTTTGTAGCTGCGGTTGCATTGAATCCAGTGGATGTGATAACGACTAGAATGAGGAACATGATGGTGATGGGGGTAGTCGAGCCACCGTATAAAAGGGACAGTTGGTTGTGCGGATAACACAGTTGAGGCGGAAGTGCCGCTGGCATTATACAATCGCTTACCAAACGGACTATTTATCAAACCTATCAGCTCTTATCATCAGGTAACCCAACCTTAATTTCATTCACAAAGGTCGGTTGCTCCATTAGAACTTCAAAGTTTTTCTCTGCAATATGATTTTATTTTATAAGCAGCTATGGTCTACAGAATTCCTTACCATCCATAACTGCCATTTTAATGTGATATTGACCATCAGGTAGATTACCATACGGTGAGATACCTAGCTTAAGTCTGATACACACTGTTTCATCCGTGACCTCGGCTGCTGAAAAAAATTGCAACTATTCTGATCCAAACCTGATAAAACACTACGGGCATGGGAGGTCAGTTTTTTCTCTTTGTCAAATACTAAAGATATATATGATATATATTTTTCTTATATTAGCTGTTTAGAGAAAAACTGGTTGTGGTCAGACCATAGTTGCTACATGCTGTTATGGATTATAGTAACCAACCCTTGAGAACCTGCTAAATGCTACATGTCACATGCCATGTGCCATAAAAATGATAAACTGACACCTCTTTTATTTTTCTATTATAGTTGAGATTGTCGACGCTAATCTGTTTTGTAGGCATTTTTTGAGTTGGCGGTAAACCAAGTGTTAGAACACCTAAAAAGAATTATCAAAGGTGATTATGTTAAGCCCATAACAGGAGATTTGCTACTACAGAGTTTGCTGCCATTTATGTTCATGTTGTAGGCATTCATAATCTCCTTTCTAGCTCGGTTGACTTTTTTTTTTTTTTTTTTTTTTTTTTAGTATGTGTGGTTTGGAAATTGTAAACGACATTTGTGGTGCTTTTACTCAACATTAATTCATATTGAGATTGTCTGCATCTCTCATTGCCAAACATATGCGTGTATTATTATTATTATTATTATTATTATTATTATTATTATTATTATTATTATTATTATTATTATTATTATTATTATTACGAGACAGCATGGCCCGTGCGATGCACGGGCTTCAATTACCATGAAGTAGCATTTTTCTGGAAACGGTTAATTAGGTGTGTTAACATTAGTCACGAAACTTAAAGTGTTAAACTAAAAAATTCGCTTTATTAAGCTTTTACAAATAGAAATGTTTTATATGAAAGATACTCAAAGATCTGTTTGACCATTAGTACATGTGGTTGTAGCTAGTAAGTGCACCTTTGATTTGCTTACTTAGCGGTTCTGATGCATTATATACCTTTATCATCAAACAACTCTATTTACAAAAAGCTAGTTAAATGAACTTCATATTTCGGTCGAGTATCCCTCATCAAAATTAAGCATAACAACTAAATACACATAACCTTTGAAAAGCTTATGATTCTTTACGGTGAACAAAGCCCGCGCATCACAATTCGAAATCCTTTAGTACAAAAGAAACTATCATGGTAAAGAGGTAACATTAGTAGAGTATCATCATGGAAGGATGATCCAGAAGGCCCAAAGTGTATTGTTATGATACATTTGTAATGAAGGAAGTATGTAGTTGAGTTTATTGCATTCTCTTTACGTGGCATGGAATTTATTTTATTTATTTATTTTTTTTAAGAGAGAGAGTTAAAAGGAGGTTGTACATAGGCTTCATGAATGAGGCTTTACAGCTTATTATCCTCCTTTTTTTTGGAGTGCTGCTCACCCGTTTACCCTAATTCACATTCCCGTTGCCATGAACTGTGTAGTGCGAGATTTTATTTAATTTCTTTTGTCGAAATAAAGATTAGCTCATCATTTATAATAAAAAAATTCGGGTGATGTTCCACTATATACTTGCGCAACTTACCTTATAGAACCCGTTAAACAAAGAAACATGGTCACAAACATTCATCAAAGTAAAGCGAATATGTAATCCCGTGCTAACTCTTGAAGACATTAGGAAACGATTTCTAATCTTCAAATTCCATCTTAAGACCAAATTATAAACCGGAAGAACTTCCATGGAAAGATACTAACTTAAAAGTTAAATATAATTTGCAACGGTTCTTTTCCATATATTTGTCATATATAATTTGGGCTGCCTCATGACCCGTGTGATGCAGACATGTTTTATCTAATTATTCATCGCGTCGATGACATAATGAACAAAATAAAACCATGTTTTTCCTTATTGGAGGATCTTTTGTAAAGTATATAAAATAATCGATTCAAATTAGATAAAAATAAGTTAGCATCTACATCGGAGTAAACTTGAAACATAGAACAATCCTATTATAGTACTCCATAACTTGTAACTCAACCAAGATAACTATTGTATAAGATAAATAAGATATAGAGGAAAAGTTAGGGTATTCATATTTCTTCTTTAAATTTGATGCAACTTAAAATATTTTTTATTAAACACACAAATCAAGCCTTTCACGTCTATTGGGTTTTAGTTCGTTGATACTTTTCTTGTGAATTAAAAAGAAAAATAAAGTCTGCTACTAAACACCCCATTTACATTTGCTGTTTGCATTTATCAACTCAGCACAAAAGATACTTTCACTCGGCTCAAGTTGTGTAATAAAAGTCCAATGTGCCTCGTAATAAATAAAGAAATAACAATTCTTTGAAAGTCATTAGTTGTACGTTTTTGATTATCTGGAGCAATTATTTCGTTTACTATACATTTTATATTCATTTCGCCTAATTTATAAATGAGGCAAGTTATTATGCTTTGTTTCTTCTTTGATGGGACCATATAAATCAATCACAAATGTGGTAAGTCTAATATCAACACGAATAATAATTATGTAACGGTGCCAACATGGACCCGGTCCAATACTCCAATTATTCTCATTACACTCAACCCTAAACACACACTTCGTATAATCCGCCTCTTTCTCTCTCTTTCTCTCTCACCAAACCTATCTCTCCCAATCTCATCTCAATCAAAAACTCATAAATCTCATCTCCCATGATCAAAAATAAAAAATGAATAATAAATCTTGTTTAATCAAAACCCAAACACAGATTTGACAACCATACCCGAGCACCGCTTCTTCTTGTTACATTCAGTTAGCTTTGAAGAACAGGAAGACCACAGCCTTCTTTCTACACGATTAATGAAGCAAAAACCATTCACAAACCCTTTGAAGATGTTCCTCAAAGTCAAGCTTCAGGATCTTTAATTAAAGGTCTCGGGTAGGTTTTTGATGTTCCTTTTGTCTGCATTTACTGCCCACGAAGAATCAAGAAACCATCTTTCAAGGCTTCAAGTTCCTTTGAAGGGTCACGATAGGTTCTACATATGGTTTTTGTTTTGTGATTGTGTTTTTGAACGAAACAAAGAAAGAAAGTAACATAGTTATATTTCTTTCATTATATTCGGAAAAAAAAGTTATACTTGTTATAGATCGATGATGAGAATTTTTCTTTCATTTGCTTGACCTTCCAAGGTCTTGATTTATCTTAGAATAGCACGAAAGAAATAAAGTTGAGATCTTGAAATTATGTTTTCATTTTGTTTCGAGTGTTGTTAATGGTTATATTACTGTCGGTTTGTTTATGGCTTATTGTTTGGGTATTGACTGAGATTGAACGGAGATTGAGATGGATTGAGATAGGTTGTTATTTATACTTATCAAAAACTCATATGAAAAGTCACATTTAAAGACTTGTCGTTAATTATTTGTGAGCAACTGAAAAGATAGTATTTACACCCGAGATGGTTCGCATACTCGGAAGTAATGAGTCTTTTTCCTGGGTTTAATGTATGAGAATTAACAGCTTTCACAATGGTGCACAATAAGCTTGAGCTGGTTGAAATTTATGAGCTTAAACTTTATATTTGAGTTTCTTAGCTTGTAACATAAATGCTCACATTCAATATGGGGAACTCATTTTTTTTTATATATATAGATTATTTTGTGGCTTAAATTATCGACTTTTATTCTCAAAAGCATATATATGCTCGGATGCTACATTTTACTTTTTAATGTCTTATTAGAATCTTATTGTTGGGAATGATCTTCATAGTACTTTACTCTATGATCACTGTTAGTGCCTTTTTCTTCACGTGGTATTTATAGATTATCGGTTTATGTTGTAAAACGTTATAGTGTTATCCTTGCCGATTTTACTACCTGTTATTACTAAAATTTCATAAATTTATACATACAAAACAATGGTACAAATAACCAAATAAATAAAGTAATGTAAATTTTGATAAAGTATCATTTTAAAAAACATATTTCAAATAAAAAAATTACGAATACAACCGATCTAAATACAAATGGAAAAATACCCCGCTAGGCCGCAACGCGGCCGGCCGGCGTCAATCTTGTTTCATATAAAGAACAAAGCACATAAGCCAGTACAACAACAAGTCAACAACAACCGTAGTTCTCTAATCAATAGCAGTTTATAAAACAATGATAAAAATGTTTATGCAAGAACACAAAAGATAAACTTTTCAACGTATCATTTTTATTAAAATGAATCAAAGAATTATAAAGTGTTTGACGAATTAAACACTAATGATAACATATTTAGTTTTTGTAGAGCAAGATCAAAAAATCAATAACCTATTTTAGGAGAATAACTTGTGATTTGACTGCAACGTTTTCTTCTAAACGAGCAAATAGAAATATTGATATCAGTCTTTCATGAAGTTTTGGAAAAGATTAGAGCAACTGTGGTATATGGAGTTGAAAAATGTTTTGACCATGTGAAAGAACACATAATCAATGGGGTTAGAATCTCAATAGGTATAGGTTGTTTGTTAAAACATTATAGCACATTTAACAGTTTCAATTTATGTCAAATTTAAACAGTTTCAGGTTATTCTGTCACGTCCGCTCGGTCTTTGATCGATTCCAAAACATTAGATATGGCTCCTGTTGGGATATAAAAGATCAAGGTACTTCTGTATGTCAAAGTACTGCTGCATGAAGAATAAAGTCAAAGTACTGCTAAAGATCAAAGTAAAAGTACTGCTGTTTATTGAAGAATGTTCAAAGTACTTCATAGACTACAAGGACTTAAGTGCAATATTAGTTAAAGGATTAATGTGTAATATTGAACGAATATTCTAGAATTAGTTAGGGATAATGACTTGTCGTTCAAGTTATATGTTGTAAACCGACTTAAGGTTATCTATATAAGGAGCCTTAAGAGGTATTAGTTGATATATGTTTTAGAGTTGTTCAAAGTCGATAATAGTTAGACATTGTTAGTGAATCTGTGTAACAAAGCAGGTTCAAGTTTGGTTTAATATAAAAAGTTCTTCTTAAGCTTTGTGTTAGTAGATTCCGCATACTTCACAAGGTCAAATAGTGTTTCAATATTAATAGTGTTGAGTTTACTTAATATTATTAAACCCTTACAAGCTACAAAGTAGTTTGGTCAGAGTATATCAATCCAACAAGTGGTATCAGAGCTTGTGTTGGAAACTCTGATTAAGAAGAAAAACCTTAAACCGATTCTACAACGAAACCTTCAAGATGTCGACAGAGGCTGCACCTGCTCCATCAATCACTGCTGTTAGAATTCCTACTGTTAAGAAGGGAGAATATGACTTATGGGCCATGAAGATGAGGCAGTACATTGCTATCACAGACCATGCATTATGGGATGTGATTGTCAATGGTAATATGCAAATTGAAGAACCAGTTGAGATCCCTGGACAACCAACACCACCTAAACCAACCTTACCATCTGCTACCAAAAGAAATCAAGACAAGGCTCTCAACATACTGCTCTCTGCCATTCCTGATGGGCACTTATTGAAGTTTCATGATGCCGAGGATGCAAAACAACTATGGGCTGCAATTAAGTAGAAATTTGGAGGTAATGATGCTTCCAAGAAGATGCACAGGAATTTGCTGAAGCAACAATTTGAAACTTTCACTGTTGGTGAAAGAGAAGGTCTTGATTCTGCTTATGAAAGATTCCAAAATCTCCTGAGTATGCTAGAACTGTATGATGCTGAGGCATTAGTTGAAGATGCTAATTTGAAGTTCTTGAGAAGCTTGCCATCATCATGGCATGTAGTTGCTACTATGATCAGAGGACAACCAGGGTTGGACACAATGGACTTTGATGATCTCTACAACAATCTGAAGGTATATGAGCATGAGATGAATGGTACTACAGGTTCAAGCACACATCAGAAACCCCAAAACATTGCTTTTGTATCTTCTGAAAACAGAAGCATTACTTCCAATAAAGGTACTGCTTATCCTGTCCAAAGTACTGTGACTGAAACTCAGGTTCCATATACAACTATGGTCACTACCACTTCATCATCATCAACCACTCCCACCTCAGATGATGTTCTATGTTCAATCTTTGCTCAACAAGCAGCTCTACCTGTAACCTATCAAGAGGATGTCTTGCAAATAGATGATGATGCTTTGGAAGAAATTGGTATCGGATGGCAAGTTGTCATGCTCACTGCAAGGATCAAGAAGTATGTGAATAAGACAGGAAAAGGCATCAATTTTAGAGCTAAACAGGGAATAACATTTGATAAGTCCAAAATTGAATGCTTCAACTGTCAAAGGACTGGTCACATTGCAAGGGAATGCAAATTTGCAAAGTATCAATCAAACAAGATGATTGAACCACCCAAGCCTGAAAGAAAAGAGATTCCTATTATTGAACCAAAACCAAAAGCTTTGGTTGCTCAAGAGAATCTGTCAGAGATTGATTGGTCCAATGAGTTTGATGATGAACCTGTAACCTATTCAATGGTTGCAATGGAAGACTGGAGCACAACATTTGATGAAGAGCCTGGATATGCTGCTTTGGAGTCAAGAGATGGTCTAGGAAGCTTTGATTGGTGCATGGAGTTTGAAGAAGATCATGTTCAGCTTGCTATGGTAGCTACTTCACCAAGTTCATCCACTAGCTCTGAGGTATGCTCTAAGTGCAATGATATGTATCAAAAGTTACTTAGTGAATATGTAGCTGAAAGAGATAAATTTCAAAGGGCTAGGGCTGAGATAGCTGGCTACCAGTTGACTTTAGAGTCAATGGAAGCCAAAATAATTACACATGAAAACAATGAAGTAGCATGGGCTGAAACATATAAGAACAAGAGTACCAAGTAAAGTTAAGTGAATGGAAACTATGATGTAAGGTGTCTGAACTAAAGAAAGTTACTGCTGAGAGAGATAAGTTATTAGAAAAACTTGTTGTTTGGAATGAATCAGGTCTGTCACATGTTCAATTTGTTAAAAAGCAAAGAACATCAAACATTAAAACTGGCCTAGGTTATGATAATGATAGCACAGCAGGTATTCCATTTAAGAGTAAGGAACTAAATCTTACAGTAGATACCTCCACTAGTGATGTAGAATTCATAAGTTTAGATGAAAACACTTCTAGTGATGAGGAATACCCTAGTCCAACACCTCCTGAATTTAAGAAAGACAAGGGATACAATGCAGTTCCTAATCCCCCAGGTAGCTTTCAACCACCTAGAAAAGATGTTTCTTGTTATGGGGTAGATAATCTAGAGTTTAGGAAAAAGCTTAAAAGTCAATCTAATCCTGAAACTTTAGAAAAATTTGTTGAAGCACCTAAGGTTGATGAGAAAAAAGTTTTCAAAACAAGCAGTACCTTCAAACACTTTTCAAAGTACTGTTGATCACTCAGTAGTACCTCCAAGAAAATACTTTCAAAATACTGCTAATTTTAGAAAACTTTATGGAAAGGGATTTGGGGATATTGGTCCAAAGGTCTGTTATGTATGTTATAGTCCTCACCACTTAATTAAGGATTGTGATTATCACTCAGAATACTTAAGCAAACACCCAAGGACCAGGTCTGCAAATCAAAGTCAAGGGAGAATAAGCCAAGGGACAACAAACCAGTTTGGAATTATACAAATAGGGTTAACCATAGCAATTTCTCAAAAGACTATAGGTACCCTCATCAGAAAAGATCATACTCCAAACCCTCAGTACCTTCACAAAGTACTGATAGAAAGTTCCTTAACCAAGGTGCTGCTAGCAGGCACTCAAGTGTAAGACCTAGGAGATTCAATTACTACAACCCTAGAAGGCCTTACAACACAAGAAAAGATGCTAGAACACAGACCCCAACTCCAAATGTTACAACTAAATGGGTTAAGAAAGAAAGTACTGCTGGGGAAGAACCAGTACTTTCAGAGGTTAAGGGTGAAAAAGGGAAAATTGATCATGATAAACCAACAGTTTTGGAAACAAAAACCTTAATTCTTGATCATGTTTTCAAAGACAGTGGTGATTACATACTCAAAGAATTTGAGTATGTCACTCCACAAGGGGAACACAAGTCAGTAATGGCTTGGGTTCCTAAAAGAAACTAACCTTTTTCATGTATATGCAGGGCAACCCAGAGGAGGAGCTTAAAGATCATCTTATTGTTGATAGCGGTTGCTCTGGAAGTATGACAGGAGAAAAGGAGCTCTTTTCAGATTTTAAAGCTTATTTTGGAGGAAAAGTTGCATTTGGGAATGATCCTGATGGAGGAAGAATTACTGGCAAAGGAACTATCAAGGCAGGAAACATTGATTTTGAGAATGTTAGATATGTGAAGGAGCTGAAATTCAACCTTTTGTCAGTCTCTCAGATTTGTGATAAGAAGTACCCTGTGTTATTCTTAGACACAAAATGTCTTATACTTTCTCCTGATTTTAAGTTAGAAGATAGAAACTTGGTGATGCTGAGAGCACAAAGAACTAATGATGTGTATAGCATAGACTTGAAGAATATCAATTCTGCTGAAAGAGCAACATGCTTGATTGCAAGAGCAACATTGGAAGAAGCACATCAATGGCATAGAAGATTGGGACATGTAAATTTTAAGAACATCAATAAGCTGGTCAAAGGAAATTTAGTTAGAAGTTTACCTTCTAAAACATTCAAGAATGATCACTCATGTCTTGCTTGTAAAAAGGGTAAACAGCACAAGGCTTCCTGTAAGAAGATTGAAGAGAAAACTATTAGAGAGCCTTTGGAATTGCTGCTCATGGATTTGTTTGGACGTGTCTCAGTTGTTAGTTTGAACAAGAAGAAGTACTGCTTGGTTGTGACAGATGACTATAGCAGATTTAGTTGGGTCTTTTTCTTATGCTTCAAGGATGAAACTTTTGATGCTATTCATGATCTTATAATAGCACCTGAAAATCAGTTAAGACACAAGGTTAGAAGTATTAGATGTGACAATGGGACTGAGTTCAAGAATCAGCTAATGGATGACTTTTGTGCCAAGAAAGGAATTAAAAGAGAGTTCAGCATTGCCAGAACTCCTCAACAAAATGGAGTTGAAGAAAGAAAGAATAGAACTCTAATAGAAGCAGCTATGACAATGCTTGCAGACTCCCAATTACCTGTTCCATTCTGGGCTGAAGCTGTAAGTGCTGCTTGTTATGTGTTGAACAAAGTATCAGTAACAAAACCTCAAATGAAGACACCTTATGAGTTACTCATAGGAAAGAAGCCTAGTATCAAGTTTATGAAACCTTTTAGATGTCCCCTGACTATTTTAAACACTGCTGATAATTTGGGCAAATTTGATGGGAAGTCAGATGAAGGATACTTATTGGGATATTGTACCAATAGCAAAGGATTAAGAGTGTACAACAGGGCTACCAAGAAGGTTCAAGAATGTCTTCATGTTGATTTTTTAGAAGAGCAAGAAAACTCTAAAGGTAAAGGTCCTGATTGGATGTTTTATCTTGATTTAATGTCTTCATCTATGAATTATGTACCTGTAAGGGAAGAAAATCAAGCTGCTCCCACTGAAGAAGAAGCACAGTCCATTGTTCATGATGCTAATTTAAGATCTGAAGATGAGCCAAATGATAAAGTCAATGATGAGAAGAAGAGTACTTCTGAGTCTCAAGGTACTGTTGAACCTAACAGTACCGTTGATCCTCAAAGTACTGCTCCACCTAAAACCACAGTATCTGATGATGACCCAGCCATTCAAGATGAACTTAGTAGGATGCTTTTTCAAGAAACAATGACCAAGTCTTATGAAGATGAACAAAGGAGAGCCTATGAAGTAGCAAAGAAGAAGGCCAAAGGCACTGATAGTACTTTACCCCAAAGTACTGCTGATCCATTTGAAAGTACTTTTCAACCTATAGATACTTCAAATTGGATCAATATTGATAATGTGAGTGATCCTAACATACCTGACTTAGAAGATACTGATGATTTGAATGATCCAAACAAGATTACCTTAGAAGACACTAATGATGAATTGGATCTAGAAGGCATTTTCTCAGATTCTAATGAAGATTCTGACTTAACTAATCTGGAAGATAATCTTGAAGTTTCACCAACTCCTACCTTAAGAATTCACAAAACTCATCCTGTTACCAACATAATTGGACCCTCAGCTTCAGGAGTGCTCACAAGAACTAAAGCTAAGAATATGTCTCAACAACATACTTCTTTACTTAGTTTTATTTACAAACAAAACAGGATGAATCACAAGAATCAGAAGTTGTGTTTATTTGCTTATTTTTTGTCTCAAGAAGAGCCTAAGAATATCAAACAAGCATTAGCCAAGGAGAGGTGGGTTGAAGCTACGCAAGAAGAACTCTTACAGTTTAAACTTCAAGAAGTATGGGTATTATGTGATTTACCTGATGGTAAGAGACTGATTGGAACAAAATGGGTCTTCAGGGTAAAAAGAGATGAAAGAGGAAATGTTATTAAGAATAAGGCAAGGTTAGTGGTTCAAGGATATAGACAGGAAGAAGGAGTAAACTATGATGAAGTCTTTGCTCTTGTGGCAAGGATTGAAGCCATAAGGCTATTTTTGGCTTTTGCATCCTATATGGGATTTCCTGTATACCAAATGGATGTTAAAAGTGCTTTTCTATATGGCAAAATTGCAGAAGAGGTTTATGTCAAACAACCTCCTGGTTTTGAAGATCCTGCACACCCAAACAAAGTCTACAAGGTTATCAAGGCTCTGTATGGCCTTCATCAAGCTCCAACAGCATGGTATGAAAGACTTTCAAATTTTCTATTACAGCATGGTTATAGGAGAGGAGCTATTGATAAGACTTTGTTCATCAAGAGAGATAAGAAGGATATCATGCTTGTGCAAGTTTATGTAGATGATATCATTTTTGGTGCTACTAAGCAATCTATGGTGAAGGAATTTGAAGATCTTATGCAGAAAGAGTTTCAGATGAGTTTAATGGGAGAATTAACATTCTTCTTAGGACTTCAAGTGCAACAGTCAAGCAGTGGAATCTATATTTGTCAAGATAAGTATGTTGCAAATATTCTTAAGAGATTCAATTTCACAACTGTCAAGCCTACATCTACACCAGTGGATACTAACAAACCTTTGGGAAAAGATGAAGAAGGAGAAGATGTTGATGTCACATTATACAGGTCTATGATTGGATGTCTTATGTATTTAACTGCATCTAGACCTGATATTACTTTTGTTGTGTGTTTATGTGCAAGACATCAAGTTCATCCCAAGGTCTCACACTTGAATGCTGTCAAAAGGATTTTTAGGTACCTTAGGCAACAACCTAAGCTTGGATTATGGTATCCTAGGGACTCACCTTTCCATCTACAAGCCTTTTCAGATAGTGATTATGCTGGAGATAACTATGACAAAAGATCCACAACTGGAGGATGCCAGTACCTTGGAAGTAGATTAGTCTCATGGCAATGCAAAAATCAAACAATTGCAGCAACATCTTCCACAGAAGCAGAGTATGTAGCTGCTGCAAGTTGTTGTGCACAAGTACGTTGGTTGCAAAATCAGCTTTTGGATTATGGGTTCAACTTCAAGAATACTCCTATCAACATTGATAATGAGAGTACTATATGTATTGTGAAGAATCCAGTTATCACTCCAAGACAAAGCACATTCAGATTAGGCATCATTTTATTAGAGATTGCTATGAGCATAGGCTTATTAATGTGGTTAAAGTCCATACTGATGATAATGTAGCAGACCTACTCGCAAAGGGCTTTGATGTTTCAAGATTGACCTTTTTAGTTGTGAGTATTGGCATGATTAATAATTAAGCTATTTTTTAGGGGAGGCATTAGTAGTTAGTCATTATTTGAGGGGAGGCTACATGTATCTTTCAAAAGAAAAGTTTCTTATTCATCATTCAAAGAGGAGTTACATCAACCATTCCACAAGATCCATCATAACAAAGTTGATACACAGACACAGACACAGACAAGAAATAAAAACTACTACCACAACACAACCTACTACCAAGCTTTACACAACCTACTCCATAGGCCATTTTCCCTTACCCTCATAGCTCTGCTTTACCTTTTGAGCAGTCCTTCTTTTGTCATCAAAAGAAGCTTGCTTCCTTGGGCAAGCCAGGCCAAGCACTTGCTTAGGTGGTTTCTCTTTTCTTGGAGCCGGCCACTTCATGTTTTGTATTGCTGATTCAAGGGCTTGAGTTAATGCATGTGGAAGCTCATTAGCCAGAGATGAACCAGGGAAAAACTTTTTCTTCTTGGGCTTAGGGTTGGTAGTACTTGCTGCATCAGTTATGGTAGAGTTTGCTAGACTCTTTGATGAGGATGACACCATTGGAGGAAAGTAATCCATCCATCCTGGATCTTCAAACTCAGAGTCAGAATAGTAGCTTATTTCTGAGTCTGTGGAGCCATCTGAGTCAGAGGAGATGTATACAAGAGGGAAGTGACTTATTGTTTTCACTAGGGTTTTTATGTTCTGATAATGAAAGAAGAGATGAATGCACTTTGTTGTTAATAAAGTTGCTTTTATAGAAAAGTAAAGGTATATGGTCATTAAATGAAGTTCATTGAAGTTTATTTACCATGGTAGCTTTGGGAATTAATTTGGGGAGATAGTAATTACTTCGGGTTGACTTTCAAAGATATTTTGGTCAAACAGTCAACCATTAAGATATTTTGCTTGGGAAGTACTTTGGTCAACATACTGTTTGGGTTTATAACTGAAAGTACTGCTCCATCATCTATGGAACGTACTGCTTGGTGATATAGAGGGTACGCTGACGTGTCAGAATACTGTTCCAACGGTCAGATTTGCGGGTAACAAACTTTCGAAAGATATGGGGATAATCACTTCCAAAAATAACGGTAAAATTATTTATTAACCGTGATTTTTTGTATATTATCCTTATATATCTCATATCTTTTTATTATTTATTCACTCGTACCCATCCACCATTCTTGTTCATCAAACTCATTCATATTATTCACCGATTACAACTATTCTCTCTACACCTTCTTACAATGGCACATCGACCAACCAACACCAAACACAACATGATAGCCAATCTTGAGAAAATGCAAAGTAACCTTGATTTTCATGGGATTATTGATTTTCTCACTGTAACCACCATTTGTTACTCAATCTTAGTCAACCCAGAGGTTATTGGACCTTGGATTCAGGAGTTTTGGGCTATGGCAAGGCTTGCGGTTGAAGATGGAGAGGATGTGATACATGCTACAGTTGCTGGGAGAGCTATTCGTGTTACCGAAGAAACAATCAGGGAGGCTCTGTTGTTTGAAGATGAAGGAGGCTCTTTTTTTTGTTTGCTAAAGAAGAGATTTGGAAGGCACTTAGAGACATTGGGTATGAAGGACCATTGGATAAGCTTACTTTTCAGAAAGCAATGGTAAGTCCTCATTGGAAGTTTCTCATTCATGTTTTACTCCATTGCTTAAGTCCTAAGAGTACTGCTTGGGATCAATTTATCCATGCTATAGCTTCTGCATTTGTTGGTCTTATTACCAATCAACCCTTCAACTTTTCATACATGATCCTTGATGGTATGATCACACATATTAAGGCTGGATCCCCTTTTCTGATGTATCCTAGATTTGTTCAACTTCTCTTAGAGAATCTATTAGATGGGATACCAAAACCTCAGGATTATGTACCCATAATTAGGATGCCACCTAAAGTGTTCACCTTTATGTCTCACAAGGGAGTAAATTTTTCGGGTAAAAATACACCTCTCAATGCTTACATGTTAGAGGTAGCTCAAGCTGTTAGGGATGAAATTGACAATAGTGGTTCTGCAAATTCTGATAATGCTGATCAACCTGATTCTACTGAGCAGTCTGCATCAGTACATACCCCTACACCACCTATTGTTTCACCTCAGCATGATGCTTCTAGTGAAAGGACTCCCTCAGTGTCAGCTTCCTTGGATAAACCTGTTTCTGCTGAAGGTAATTCTCCACAAAGTACTTCTTCTAAAGGTACTGCTTCAGAGCATACACCAGTACCTTCTCCCAATGATTATACTTCCACAGGTGGGATTCAAACACCAGGAGGAGATGAGGGAAGCGGAGGCATAGACATTCATCATCTATCAAATTGGGGAGGAATCAAGATGATAATTTGGATAGAGATGATGCTGAGATTAAATATTCTGAAGATGCTCACCTTTGGCAATATCCAGAAAGTCCAAAGACTTTTGTACCAGAGAAATACATTGAAGAGGATGTGAATATTGCACAAGAGGAAGATATTGAGCAAGAAGTTGTTGAACAAGAAGTTGTTGAGCAAGATGCTGACGCACAAAATATTCAAAGTACTCAAACTCAAAGTACTGGTGTTCAAAGTACTGTTTCTGATACTGGTCTGCAAGGTACTACTGAGCAACGTACTGCTGCTATGAATATTGATGAAAGTGGAATTACTGCAGCTGGACCTTCTACAATAAATTTTGAAGATGAAGCTGGTCCTTCTACTTTTATACAGCAAGAAGAAGCTAAGGTGCATACTGCAAGTGATGATGAAACAAATGCTCAGATCATGATGAATTTGAATAGATCTGCTGGAGGCATACATATTTCTGAGTCTGCACAACAAGTTGCTGAAAGTTCTTCTGAATCTGAAGAGTTAGATCCCAAAGACAAAGTGAAAGGGATCATGAAGCAGAAAGATTTTAAGAAAAAGAAGAAATTCACTCTTGCACAAATTAGAGAACTAAAGATTGCAGAAGATGCAGAGGTTGCTAGAAAGCAACAAGCAGAATATGATGCAGAGTATTTGGCAGAGTTAAACAAGCCAATTACAAAGAAGCCTATGACAATTGCTCAGGAAAGAAACTGGATGATAAGTTTCTTGAAAAAAAGAGGATACAAGAATTTACAAAGAATGAGGTATCCAGAAGTGAAAGCTCTATGGGAACAAGAACAAGAGTCTATCATGAAAGAGGTAGAAAATTTTATACCCATGGATGTTGATAGAAAGAAGAAGTTAGAAGATATTAGGAAAGAACAGGCTGAGCAAAGAAAATTGAAAAGAAAGAAAGCAGTTCAAGAAGATCAATTGTCAAAAAGATTGAAGATGATACATGAAGATACAATTGATGAACTGAGAAACTATTTCAGAGTAGTAGATTTTGAGAATAAGAAGACTGAAGACTCTGGAATGAAGTCCAAGATAATCTCATTCTCTGTGGTTGAATCAAAAGAAGGGAATTATCTTATGTTCACCAGAGAAGATGAAAGCTTCACAGTATTCAACATGTTATGGGATGTTCTGCATTTTACCACCAGAGAAGATCTATATGACTTATACATGCAAGTGCAGACATACTATGCAGAGATTGAAGCATCAGGAGTGGGATTAATTTTGCTTGGAGACTTAATTACCATCTGGGAAATTGAAGAAACAATTGTTGATCCTCTGTGGAATGATCAAGAGAATTGGGAAACCACAAGATGGAGATTCTTTGAGTCATCAGGAGTTCATGCACTTGAGATGGAAGATGGTACCATGATTCACATGCTTGCTGAGAGAAGATATCCATTGATTAGAGAAATTATGCTC
This sequence comes from Artemisia argyi, assembly GCA_030686995.1. Classification (NCBI taxonomy): domain Eukaryota; kingdom Viridiplantae; phylum Streptophyta; class Magnoliopsida; order Asterales; family Asteraceae; genus Artemisia; species Artemisia argyi. The sequence goes on from CM060706.1 coordinate 74,510,373, forward strand.
AGAATGCTGGATCATGGAATGGAACTTGAAGATGAATCTGAGGTAGCTTTGAATGTTATCAAGCTATTTATCAGATGGACTAAGTCTGAAGAATGATATTGAAAAATACTGGTATGATTTGTATTGTATAATAAGTATCTTTTCAAAGTACTGCAAAGACAAACAGTACTTTATCAAAGTACTGCTTGCTGCATTAAACCAGTATATGTCCTTTGTAAAATAAAATAAAGGATTTTTGATGTTTAAAAGTGAAGTAAATAAAAGGATTTGAAAAGAAACACATGGTGTTAGTATTTATACTACACAGCAAATGGTAATCAACTCACCATGTTTAACAGACAAGAAAGAGTTTGACTCATCATGAGGGTACGGCTCTGATATGATAATCAAATCCGTTTTTAGTTGACAATTTACTAAAAATTGTATGGTTTCAACTCACCATATCTATAAAAGTAAAGAGTTGGCTAGCCCACAAGGAAAAATGGCTTGTGGTAAAGGCTGTGGAAAATCCATTTTTGGTAATTAGTTCACCATGGTTGAAATCAAAGAACTAACTAGTCCAAAAGCAAACGGCTCTTGGTAAAGACTACTCAAATCCGTTGATAGCTGATGATTTGCTAAAAATCATGTGGCTATCAATGTACCATGGTTGTTCTAACCTAAAACATTGGCTACTCCAGAGTTAATGGCTTTGGTAAAGAGACATCAAAATCCATTAATTTTCAATGATTCACCTCTCACAGGAGTTTACACACCTGGAAGTGATGAGAATAGTATGAAACTTCATAAGATTTGATGACTATTGTACCAAAATGTTGATGAGTAGCTGAGGAGATTTATTGTAAAGAAGATGCTGATAAAGAGTATTTTGACACATGACAGATAAAAGATAAAGAGATAAAGAAACAATCTTTCTGAATGATTAAAGATTTTGAAGATCAAAGATAACAAAGAAACTTGAAATCAAGCAAGTAGAGTTCAAGTTAGGGGAGGATTGTTGGGATATAAAAGATCAAGGTACTTCTGTATGTCAAAGTACTGCTGCATGAAGAATAAAGTCAAAGTACTGCTGAAGATCAAAGTCAAAGTACTGCTGTTTATTGAAGAATGTTCAAAGTACTTCGTAGAATACAAGAACTTAAGTGCAATATTAGTTAAAGGATTAATGTGTAATATTGAACGAATATTCTAGAATTAGTTAGGGATAATGACTTGTCGTTCAAGTTATATGTTGTAAACCGACTTAAGGTTATCTATATAAGGAGCCTTAAGAGGTATTAGTCGATATATGTTTTAGAGTTGTTCAAAGTCGATAATAGTTAGGGATTGTTAGTGAATCTGTGTAACAAAGCAGGTTCAAGTTTGGTTTAATATAAAAAGTTCTTCTTAAGCTTTGTGTTAGTAGATTCCGCATACTTTACAAGGTCAAAAAGTGTTCCAATATTAATAGTGTTGAGTTTACTTAATATTATTAAACCCTTACAACCTACAAAGTAGTTTGGACAGAGTATATCGATCCAATAGCTCCTAATGCTACTCGTTGGGTTCATAGCATCCCTATAAAAGTTAACATTTTTATTTGGAGATTGATTCTCAATAAACTCCCTTCTAGGTTAATCTTGATCGTCTCCCTCACCTTGTTAATCTTGATAATCGTGTTATTAGTGTGGATTTGATTTTGTGCCCATTCTATCAAGAGGAAACTGAAACTACTAATCACATTATTTTCGGTTGTCAACGAGTAAGACTTATTTGGTTGAAGATATTTACCTGGTCGGGTATAAACCCTCAACTAACAATCACAATGTCTGAAATCCTCTCTACTTCAAAGGAGTATGTTTTGTTGCAATGTGCAGTATTTGGAGTTGAAGGAATCTGTAGAACCGTAGAGGGGGGGGGGGTGAATACAGTTTCTTCGGCTTTTTAGATGTTCAAAAAAAACTTTAAGCCAAAACAAAACCAAGTGGTTGTACAATCAATCCAAACAACCACAAACACAACCAATAGTATATAAAGCAAGTAAAGAAAGACACCACGATATATATTGGTTCAGGATGGGGGGTTTATACCATCCGTACGTCCAGTTGCGAATCCGCGACTCCGATACTATTTACTAGTATAAGCCTTTCGGTGGAATATAAACCGTTACAATTCACTCCACCAATATTCACCAATATTGATGCTCACAAAGAAGGAGTTACTCCCCAACGGTATTCCGCCCTCAGAAACCACCCAAAAGAATCTCGCGATTCGACTTCACCTAAGGCTCACAAAGATCACTACCAAGACTTCCTACTGAAAGTATCAAACCTCAACTAGATCCCCAATGATCTAGGCTTGGTCACCAAGACACAAGACTTCCCTTACAAACAATTTAATGAATATAAGTTTCTTTGAACCAAGCACTAACCTAACCTAGTGACTCGATTCTAATAGAAAGGGTATAGATAAGAAGACCCTCGACACAATCACAAGAGTGGATTTGGTTCTTGTGATTCTTCCCTTGCAAATAAATGTATTCTTTCAAAGATGTTAGTATGAAAATCAAGAACACAAGATTAGAGATAGGGAGATTGAGAGATTTGAGAGTGTTTAGATAGAAAGAATCTAGAGAGAAAGAATAATGGCAAGGGGTGAGGAATACAAAAGGCAAGGGTGGTATTTATAGGCCAAGAACCTAACTTGGGAAAATTTTACCGAGGCCGGCGCGCTGTCCACGCGTTGACGCGCCAGACACACTCTGAAAATTTTCCCAAAGCTTTGGGTGTTGGCTTTATAAATACGTTACCTTCCTAAACCCCCAATTGTACTTCACACTAAACCTTAACATTAATCATTCTAAGGTTTACCAACTCAAATAGCCAATTTGGAAATCATTTGTGAAGTGTTTAAAGAGAAACCAAATTACCAAGGGTATAAGGTGTAGATAGGGTAATTTGGAAGGGGTAGAAGTGTATCTCCTCACATGGCATAGAAAAGACAGAAAGAATATGCCAAGGAATATTCCAATGCTTGGGGGGAAGAATGAGATGGAGGGTTGAGATGAAATGGTTTGAATTAGATGGTGGAAATCAAAGGGAGCCTCCCTTGGTTTTCAAATAATTTTGCATGCGGGAGATGTGGACGGTTGAGATGAGTTCATTTAAAATGGATGGCTAGGATCAAAGATGCCTAGGTTAGGGTTGAATAAGGATATTCCAAAGGAATATGCTTTGCTTGGGGGGAAAGGAGAGATCAATGGTTGAGATGGTTTTGGTTTGAAATGGAAGGCTTGAATTAAACACATGTGATGGTATAGAGAAGAGAGATTATATGGATGGTTGAGATGTGTTTGATTTGAATTCAATGGCTTGGATTAGATGGAGCCTCTTTGGAATTCAAACAATTCCCATGTGTTGAAAATGAAGGGTTAGGATGTGTTGTAAGGGAATGGATGGTTTAGATGTAGTGTGTAAGGGAATATGTAAGAGTGTTAAGAGATTGTGTAAGAGAATATTTGATTTGGATATGATTGGTTTTGTCTTTTGTATAAATGGATTTAGGAGAAGATTAAGACATAATCTAATTGTTATTAAGAAGAAAAGGTTTAGACAATTAAGATTATAAGTTGAGAAAATCATAGGTTACTTATAAGTTCAAGTAACACAACGTCGAGAATCCGTAGGTTCATATCTCGTGACTTTCCATGACTCGACGTTCTCAACTAATACCTTGGTTCAAACAAGTTAAGTGCTTTGCCTTGATGTAAAGCATAACCCAAGTGGGAAAGGATGCGTTTACGCAAAGTGACCTTTGACTTAGTTTGACCAATAAGGGAGTAAACCCGTTACGTAATTAGAGAAGACGTAAGCACGGGATATGAGCATATGGATGCTTCAAAACGATGTTACGTGAAATATATAAGCTCCCTAAGTTTAGAAAAGCCTTGGCTAGAGGCAATAGTTAGAAAACATGAGTTGGCGTTTTCTCGTAAATGGGTACTTTAAAAGTAGGATCTCTCAAGTCTCAAAAATCGTTTCGACTGTTGTCAATTAAGCACATAACATATTCATACCTGTATTGAAAGATCCACATTTGTCGGGTAAGGGGAAAGCCGACTTTCAAAATTCTCCAGGAACCATACAGACTCCTAGCGCGTCACCCGCGCGTTGACGCGCGTGGAGCGCGCCAGGAGCAGACATTGGCTCCGGCGATTTTGAGCTAACGTTTGTTATTTTATGTGTTTCGATGGTTTGTTTGTCATCATTAAAACAAAAGGAGATCTTGATCATGTTGCCTCAACAATCTCCCCCTTTTTGATGAAGACAAATAAAAATCGAAAGCAAATAAAATTACAAAACTTAGCGAAGACAAAGCGCGCCTTTGGTGTAGCTTGCGTCTTGACCTTTGCCTTGTAATTTGGTGAAGCCTTTATCATTTCTTGAATGGTCTTCACGCTCATGCTTTCTTTCTCCCCCTTTTGTCGAATCAAAAAGACGGGACTTCCAATCAAGCCAGGTTTTGAACTTAGGCCTGTGGGAAAAATGAGCTAGCTTGTATGTGCACCCGAATGTGCTCCCCCTTGAACGTAGCTCCCCCTAGATCGTTGCTCCCCTTGTTTCAAGGCGGGGATCCATGGGTCAAGAGCCTCACCTTTGCGGTGGCCTAGCTACACATAGAAATCTCAACATGCAACAAACAAGAAATCCGCACATGTGAAAGTTCCAAAATGGGTTAGGTTACCATTTGGAGACTTGCAACATGGGTTAGTTCACAATAATATGGCAAGTTATATAAGTTCCAAAAGATTGCATTTCATTCCAAGCATACATGAACAAAATATGCTACACATTTTATTATACAAGAACTATCCTAGTACTTTATCTAAAAGCACTATACTGGTACTTGATGGCAACATAAAGGTGTGATGTCTAGATTCCTAGGTTTGTTCCTAGGTTGGACTCTTCTTTCACTATCTTCCCTTTCCCTTTCACCTTATCATTTTCCAACTTCCTATTCATTTTGGACATAGTGGCAAGCAATTCCATGATTCCTTCATGGATAGATAAGAGCATCACCCTAAACTCAATCCTTGATTCTTTGAGAGCATTGACCATGTGTTCGGTGTTTTCACTACAAATGGAGTACTCATCTTCACACAACCTTGGACTTAATGGTTCCTTGATAAAGTCCCACACTTCACTTTCCCCAAATGTCCTTAACTCATACTCAAACTTAATCCTATCATCACCTTCCTTCTTCATCATATCCGTGAATGACCTTTTCAATCTCTTAGAGCTCTCCGGGTATTGATTTCCTTGATTATTGTTAACGGGCCCTTCCGAAAGAGACATGATTCCTATTGTGAGAGTTATTTTCTAAAGTATGGTGGAGGATGTTATGTGTTCTAAGAGAAGTCTTTAGAGATTTAAAAGAAGATGAAGATGTGAAAGGGGGTTATTATCCAATGGTTAATACAAAAGGTTGTATGATTATTTGTGAAAAGTATGAGTTGGTGGATCATAATTAAAGACTTGTACTAAAGATTCTTCCACCATTTCCTATTTACCATTTACATCCTCATCATCTTCTGGTAATCTCATTCCTAATCCTAATCTTAAATAATTGAATTGATCTTTATCTAAGGGTTTTGCTAGGATCTTAGCGATGTTGTCATCACAAGGAATTTTCTCTATGGTGATATGGTTCTTAGTGATGTTGTCTTTTAGAAAGTGATGTCTAATTTCAATGTGTTTCGTGCGAGGGTAATCAATTGGGCTTGAATTTAGATTGATAGAGCACGTATCGTCACATAGTATAGGTACTTCGTTTAATATGACGTTATAATCAACAAACCCTTGCTTCATCCATAACGCTTGTTGGCAAGCCCTTCCGGCCGCAATGTAATCGGATTCTGTTATGGAGTCATATAGAACCATGATGTTAAACAAGTACCTACAAATGTGCATATTCCACTAGTGCTTTTCATATCAACTATATCTCCCGCATGATCTGAATTGGCATAAACCAATACTTTTACCCCTGAATCCTTTGGATACCAAAGACCTAGATGTTGAGTTCCCTTAATATACCTAAATATTCTTTTAATGGCCTCTAAGTGGGAAATTTTGGGATTTTCTTGAAACCTAGCGCAAAGGCAAACACTAAATATTATATCAGGCCTACTTGCCGTTAGATAGAGAAAACTTCCTATCATACCCCTATACTTAGTACTACCAATGGATTTGTTGTCATTATCTAGGGTGAGAACATTTTTTCTAGAGATAGGGGTTCTTGTAGCCTTAGAATTTTCCAAGCCAAACTTCTTAAGCATTTCACCAATATACTTAGATTGATTGAAAAATATCCCATCACTTAATTGCTTGATTTGTTGTCACACCCCCAATTTACCTGACTTGCAGCGGAATGGAATACCTGGGGGTGTCTGTCATAGCACCACAGTTACAGTTACATTGAACGACCTAAAGTGTCGTTTGGAAAATACTGCATTTGATCATTGAAATAATCCAGAGTTTACAAAATGAGGTCCCCAAAATGTGTTGCATGTTTATGAAAAACAAGTCATACTAGATCAAACGTTTACATAAGTACATGAAATAATGATGAGACGCGTCGACTCCGCGACTCCATGAAGGTCCAAATGCATGTCACATGAGCTACCTTAATAACCTGAAATACATTGCTAAAACGTCAACACGAATGTTGGTGAATTCCATAGGTTTGTAAAATGTAATGATGTACGGCCACCACAAGTAAAAGTGCAAGATAAATATCTCATGAAAATTGTACAATAGACCTTAAGCTCATGACCCCGAAGCTAGACTGATGAAATTATATGCCCCTCCTGAGTGTTTTACCAGAACACTCAACTGTGACAGAAATGAAATGCATCCGCTTCCTGTCGGTAATAAATACCACGGATGGAGGCGTCACCCTCGATAGATCTATCCACTCACTCTCGGTTACCGGAAAATTAACGGTCCATGATAATAACAGGGGACTTTAACTGAAATACATTGCTAAAACGTCAACACGAATGTTGGTGAATTCCATAGGTTTGTAAAATGTAATGATGTACGGCCACCACAAGTAAAAGTGCAAGATAAAAATCTCATGAAAATTGTACAATAGACCTTAAGCTCATGACCCCGAAGCTAGACTGATGAAATTATATGCCCCTCCTGAGTGTTTTACCAGAACACTCAACTGTGACAGAAATGAAATGCATCCGCTTCCTGTCGGTAATAAATACCACGGATGGAGGCGTCACCCTCGATAGATCTATCCACTCACTCTCGCTTACCGGCAAATTAACGGTCCATGATAATAACAGGGGACTTTAACTGAATGGTAAGGTAACTTAAGCAATGTACATATGTTTGAATACTTGGGCTCGTACTAAAATGATTGATACAATGTATTCCCCCCGTGGGATTTGAAAACAATCAAAAATGTTGAATTGAAAACGGGGCTATGAAAACTCACCTTAACTGATGAAACTGTGATGAAGTGAAATGAACAACGATGAACAATTAGCTGCCGCAACCCAATATGATGGTACCATGAACATGTAATGAGCTGAAAAACAAGGCGCGCACACTAGCCGCAACCTAATATGAATGATGAACGATCTACTTTAGAACCCCAAATGATGTTATGAATGTCCATGCACATGTTCCTATACCACTCTACTCTTTGGAAAATACTTGTTATCAAAAATATATATTCCAAAACTTAGGAAAAATATGGCTATTAGAAAAATAAAACTAGTTGCAATATATATACTTATATATATATCGTATGTACCAATGTTTGTTTTGAAATTCTCGGTTTGAAATCCTTGAAATAACGCCTTGTAGTAATGAAAATATACTTGTAATCACTAATACATCATTAGTTATGAAATTGGGTACTTGGTTAATATTTCTAGAAAATCTAGAATTTAGTACGTAGTGTTATTATTATTTCTAAAAGCTGCCAATTATAAAGGATTTTTGCCGATATTGAAACGTGAATATCTTTATCGTTATAAGCCCGTTTTACTTGTCTTTTATATCCATGGTTACGTCTTAACATGTAGTAATATATTTTGGAAAGCTTGACCCCTCCGGGTTACGTCTAAAGTCTCTTTTTGTCCGACGAAAAACGTCCATCAGCATGTATTTTTCCGGAAAATAGTTTTCGTCAATAAACTTGCAAAAATCATAACTTCTTCGTTATAAACTCTTTTTAATCCGTTCTTTCGCCTACGGATTCATTTTTGAAAGTATTTTCTAAAAATTTTGCCAAAGTTTCCTTTGTTTTTACTGATTTTCCAGAATTTCACAAAATGGGACAGCATGTTTATGAACTTGTTACAAATCCATTTTCAAGGTTCAAAACTAGTTTCTACTTCAACCAAATCTCTTGCAAACACCACAAAGATATACTAATCCTACCATACACCTTCTTAGGGTGCCATGGGTTCCTAATGACAAGTAAACAAGTTAATTTAACAAAGGAACACCTAAATCACAATCTAGGGTTTCTATGTTCAAAAAGTATACAAAAATAAAGTGGTATAACTAGTTTGTGCATGAAATTAAGCATGAATACCATGAGATACATATGTTAATTAGATGAAAACATGCAAATAATTTTGAATACTCACTTTGAAATAATAGGTGATTAGATGATGAGAAACCTTGGATTACTTGTGTTTTTGTGTTATGATTCCTGATTAGGATGATGAAATGAACAACTTTGATGCTTTGTACTTTGAAAAATGATCACTTGATCATGTATATTGATATTGGGTCGTGGGTTTTGGTGTAGGGAGGAAGGAGATTAAAACTTTTTGATCTTATGAAAAGTAATGTTATGATTTTTGGAAAACTAGTTAAGTTTAGGTTTTGAGGTTTATTGTATTATAAGTATACATTAATGCATGAGGTTAGAAAATAAAAGTCAAGTGGTTTAGGGTGTGCTCATGGCCGGTTTTCAATGTATAAAAGAGTAGCAAAGTCGGTTTTGATCACTTAGGAAATGTAGTGTATTATTAGTTGTAGTTTTGTGTAAGTATTAGTTATAATCGGGTACCGGGTTTGCTGGAAATAAATATTAACGAAGTTGACCGGGACTTAATAAAGTCATAAAAATGTTAAAATTATGTTGGGTACAATTACTGAGTGATCGGGTGATTATTGTTTAGTTTTCACGAAAACCGTCGTAATATTCATAAGCTTACGTTATAAATAAATAAATTTCTAAAATACTGGGTAATTGAATGTTATAACTTTTATGATGATAAAATGGATATAAAAATATGTCGAGACCATTGTGGGAATATTTAGATATATTCGTCGCGTATAAACCGTGTGTTAACGTTTATTTATAAATAATTATAAGGAAAACGTTAAATGTATCAAATATATAAATTTGAAAATCCTAAGAGTGGTATAACATGTAAATGACCTACTGATGATATGCAGACTGTCTCTAGTCCGTATGCTGTGTTATTACTGATAATGAAATGAATTCGCACCTAAACCCATACGGTTACGCGAATTTTAATACCCGTAAACTAAATTTACGATGAAATGAATAATGCACGTGAATGATGAAATCTTTTCCGACAATGAATAGTGTTTTGTGAATAGTAAAATTTCTGAATGCTTCTTGGAATGTCAAACTGACACCAAAAATGATGAATAGTAAATTGATGAATAGTGTTTTTCCAAAGTTCGGGAAATGACCTGAAATGGTGAGTTGTGACAGTCTTCCCCTCTAAAAGGAACTTCGTCCCGAAGTTCAGTTTATGTTGGTATCTGAGAATGTATTGGTGAAAAGGTGATGATATTCGAGAATTCCAGCGAACTCTAACGATAGGAATTCGACTCTGATTCAACTGTTTGACCACACGGTCCATGGTTTTTGTTGGTTCTCTTACAAGGTCTGAGATTGTCATTTGGGTTGGATCCCTTCCAATGGAATCATGAGTGACTCATCTGAAAGTCATTTTTGGGGATCTGAAAATGTGAAATATGTTCGTGTAATCCTGTTGTTCTCTGACAATGTTCAAGTCTGACGGCCACTATGCCTTCTCTGTCAAAATATAAATGGTCCAGTGTATATTGGTGTAACTTTCCAAGTTTTCTGAATGATAACATGCCTTTCCTAGGCAGAACTTTCACCAAATAAACTTTCCCCACTAAAAGACAAAGAATCTGGCCGTTTCAGCTGGGCGGCCCCCTTAATTACAAAGGGCGGTCCCCTTAATTTTAAGGGGGCCGGCCATGATTTAAGGGGACCGGCCACGCTCCTCTGTCAGATTCTGTTGCCTATAAATACCACCTTAAACCTGAATTTTTTCCTCACCTTTTGCACTCCTAAACTTTCTGTTCTAGATCCACATCTCTATTCTCTTAATCCTTTGATCATAAGTGTATAATTCTTTGTTTCAAAGTGATTCAAACTTAATCCTCTCAAGTGCAAGAGAAGAATACTTCTATGCCCCAAGACAAGAAGTATTACAACTTGTTGTGACCTCCACATACAAGTTGTTGGTGCATCATCAAGATTATTTACATTACTCTTTGTGAAGATTGTTGTGTATATGTGATTGTAGATAGTTGTGCTAGGTATATTGATTGTGTGATTAGTTAGTTGGTTGGTGTGAAGAAGAAAAGTTAGGAATTAGATTATAGTGAAGAAGCTTGGTGTGAAGTTGTTAGTTGTGAAGTATATTGGTGTGAAGAAGATAGGCTTGAAGTAGATAGTTGTGAAGATAGATAGGTGTGAAGAAGTAGTGTTGTGATTAAGTAGTGACTAGGTGTGAAGAAGTTGTGTAGAAGGTGTGAATAAGTTGTGACGAAGTTGTGGTGTGTATATTGGTGTGTAAGGTTTCTCCGCCATAAGGAGCTTGTTGACATAGTGAAGAAAGCTCTCGAGTAGGTGACTCGAGGAGTGGAGTAGGGTAAGGAAGGTGTCCTTGTAGCCGAACCACTATAAATCCTTTGTCTCGCGGTTAGATCTTTCCATATCTTACTTATTATCTTGCTTATCTCGTTATTACTTTTGTAGACGTAGACGTATATATATTGTTGCTCATATAGTGGTAGTATTAATTTTACTTAAAGATCAAACGAAAGTTTCATTCACAAAACAAAGTTTTTACAATCAAACTAAAACAGTTACATACATATAATTGATCATTTCGATCAAGTATAGTTTTCATACAAAATATAACTAAGGATTATAAAATAAACGATTACGTACTTATCTCTTATATATAGCTATAATTGTTTATATTATGCATGTGTTGATTTCACATACTTAGTTTACATTATTATTATTGTTCATACTTAGATATACTTGTTCATATTATTCAAGATTTGAGTTCACATAAGATTGAATCAAAGTTTTAAAAGCAAGCAAGGTTTTAAAACTAAACTAAGTTTTCATAATAAAATTAAAAAGACGTAAAACTATTCAACCCCCCCTTCTAGTTTTCCACAATTGGTACCAGAGCCACGTCTAGCAAGATTTTTAAAATATATTGTATTTTAAAACTTGTAACGATCTATGGAATCTGAAAAATATTTAGAAGGGCAATCTATGCAAAGGCCACCACTATTTGAAAGTGATGGATTTTTATATTGGAAAAATAGATTCGAAACTTATGTGAAATCAAAAGATCTTGATCTTTGGCATGTCATTACCTTTGGTGATTTTCCCCCTATTCAATATAATTTTGAAACTAAAATGAATGAAATTGTATCTTTTGAAAAACAAAATGATGATTTGAAAAAGAAACTAGCAAAAAATAATGAGGCTAAAATGGTTATTTATAATGCCTTACCACGCAATGAAGAAGGAATTTCGTTTTGTGCCTCGGTTTGATATGGATAACATTGGTGCTTTTGAGGACATCAATGAAGAGGATAAGAAAAAGGGCATGGACTATGTATGGGAAAAGAAGAGCCTTTTCTATAAGGATTGCTTAACTCTAGGGCCAAAATATAAAGTTGATAGGGAATTCGCCAATAGGATTATAGGAGCAATTGAGAAAAAGGTGGTTGGTCTCTATAAAGAACATTTACAATTGGGTCCGGAATACAAACTAAGCTTGGAGATGACCTGGAGAATGTGACCAATGATGAGGTCACGTAATGGCCCATGACCTTGAGTCTAGCTACAAGACTCGTAAATAAAAAAAAAAACGCTTCTTGGGAGGCAACCCATGTTTTATGTGATTTTTATTTGCTTGATTGTTATTTGCTTCCGTATGCATGCTTTGTTTTTATTGTTGGTAGATCATGTTTCAAAATAAAATTGTGAAAATGCTTTATTTTGTCGTTTAACTTCGTCTTAACTTCATATAAAGGTATTTTGCAAAAGATAAGTGTAAGGGGAAACCCCAAATTTGTTTTTAAGAACGAAATTGATCATGATTCTCCACAATATTAAATGAACATGTGTGTTGGGAATTCTGTGAAGTAAGAATTCTGCTGCTGTTTCTGCTGAAAGGATCCTGCTGAAGAGTTGGTTTCTGCTGAAGCAGTGTATCTGCTGAAGACATAGTTCAGCTTTATTAGTTTCTGCGGATATAGTATTTCCGTGTTTTATGTAATGTAGTTTGGATATGCATGAGTTTATTCAGGAAGTGATAATGCATATCTTTTAGAAGTTTTAGAGTATACGTTTCTTGAGAAACGGTTTAGGGTTCCTTGAGTATAAAAGGAACACACGGTTTATGTATTGAACAACTTTTAGAAAATTCTTATTATAATTAAAAGATCCATAGAGGATCAGGAGTTCTTAGTATCAAGCTTGTGTTTTGTTTCCGCTTTATAAATACAAGTTGCAGAGATTGTCTATTAGTGTGTTATTGATTACAGTGACATTACTAACGATTCTAGAGTGCTCAAGAAGATCTATCAAGGTCTATAGCTCAACAAGTGGTATCAGAGCCTCGAGAGAGTCTCTGCCATACTGAGAAACACAAATCTTACACCTTTACAATCCAAACAAATCACCAAACATGCCTGGATCGGATGATGATGATATTGATACAACCCAGAACATTAACACCACTTCTCTTCAACAACTCAATCTCTCCAACAGTAATGCTAAGTTTCCATACTTGAAGAATGCAGAAGATTATCATCTGTGGTCCATGAAGATGCAGAACTGGATCACAAACATTGATTGGAATCTGCGGGAGGTTGTTAAGAAAGGGAATAGTCTGAAGAAGCATGTTACAGATGCAGATGGAGTTGTTACTATTTTAGGACCCAAAACTGCTGAAGAGATTCTGGCTGTGCAGAGGGAGAGTAAAGTCAGAACTATTTTGCTCCAAGCTATTCCAGATGACCATATGGGTGACTTCCATTTTATGGAGGATGCCAAGGACATTTGGATGGTTATAAAAGCAAGATTTGGTGGGAATGAGGAATCAAGAAGGTTGCAGAAGTCTATGCTGAAGCAGAAATTCCAAGAATTTCAGATATCTGAAGAAGAGGGAATTCATAAGGGTTATGACAGATTTCATCGAATATTGAGTCAACTTAATCAGTTGAAGGCTAGACCCGACAATGAAGACTGCAATTCTAAGTTTTTGAGATCTCTGCCGCCATCTTGGTTACAAGTTTGTATTGCTCTCAAGACCAAAGGTGGGTTGGACATGATGTCTTTTGATGACCTCTACAATAGGCTTAAATCACTTGAGCCTGATGTTAGAAGTCCCATACGTCCATCCACTCATTCTGCATTTGTTGGTGCCTCTACTAAACCTGTGCATCAAGCCGCAAGTTCATATTCATCAGGAGCATCTTCTCAAACTTATAATCAAACTGCTCCTAAATCAAGATCAAGTAGTGTGTTGGAGGATCTTATTCATTCATTTGTGGCTGAATATGAACCTCAGCAGTTTATTGCTTATGAGGACTTTGAACAGGTAGATCCATTGGAAATGGAGGAGATGCACTTGAAATGGGAGCTTGCAATGATCTCAATGAACATCAGAAGGTTTGAAGCCAAGTCTGGAAGAAAGTTTGGTTTTAATGGAAAAGAAGCAGCAAGGTTTGATAGAAGGAAGGTTAAATGCTACACTTGTGGTCAAGTGGGACATTTTTCAAGAGAATGCAAAGAAAGAAAGGCTGGCGATGAAGTTAGATATGGCTCTTATCCATTGGAAGCAGGGAATAACAAGACTGTACATTCAAAGGCAATGGTGACCCTAGATCACCAAATTGATTGGGCTGATCATGAACCTACTGGAGAGGAAGCTTCTACTTCTTCACAAGTGAATCTGCTGGCATTCACACCTTCAGAAGACAAGAAGGAGCAAGTCTCCTTGATGGGAATCTCTCAGGTAACCAATTGTGTGTTTGGATGTAGTGTAAGATACAATGAGCTTAAACAAGAATTTGATGAATTGAAACCAAAATACAATGAGTGTTATGTTGAAGTAGAGTCTTATAAAATGGCTTTAAAAACATTAGAGAAACAAAAAGTCTGGTTTCAAAAGAATCAAGTTAAATATGATGAAAAAATAAGAGTTCTAGAAAGTGATTTAGAGGTTGCTAAGATAGAATTAAAACGTACTGAAAAAGAGAAGTCTGATTTAGAAAAAGAAAAACAAGAGTTACAAGCTAAATTAGATAAAGAGATAGCTGGTCGTATGAAATGGCAGGAAGGGGCATCTAATTTAAGTAAATTAATTGATGGTCGCCAATCTGTTAGGTCTAGAAAGGCATTAGGATATGAGAAATATATAGACCCTGAAGAGCTAACCTATCCTGATATGTCGAGTATTTTTGACCCTGAACCAGCCTTAGCTTATCAAACACCTGTTAAATATGTTAAGGAAGGAGGAATGAATGCAGTGCCTGGACCTATAAGAGGGGAACACATGCCTATAGACTTGTCCAAACCTGTTGACTTTGATGGATCACATCATTTATATGGCAAAAAGTCAACTGACTTGCAAGACCCTATTGTGAAATCTAATGACTTTGTCTCTTGTTGTAACAGTGACAAGTCTTCTGATGAAGGGTCTACCTCATTTGCTAGCTGTGATTCAAGTGAGAAGTCGGACCTGCCCAAGACCACTCCCAAGACCACACCAAAGACATCACTCAAGACTCCCCACAAGCCTTCTAGAGTTGCTGCTGATAACAAGACAGTTTCTACTGAAGACTTGTTTTTAAATTCATTGCATAATAATACTTTTGGCTTTGTTAAAAACAATTCTGTTTGTCATGGTGATTTGAATACTTTTTCATGTTATGGAAATTCTTTTGGTTTAAATACATCTTCTAAAAGAAAGAAGTGTTTTGTGTGTGGAAGTAAATATCACTAGATTAAGGATTGTACATATCATGAGCAAAGAATGGGTGCATGTGGTAGTCAAAGAAAAACTAGGCAAATGTGGACAAATGTTAGTGAAATACCATCTTTTGTTCCACATCAGCAGAAACCTAATTCTGCTGAATCTCATTTTTCATGGAGAAGAACCAGTACTAGACCATATGTTCGACCCACTAGTTCTTTCTTTTATAATGGTTATTGGCCTAATCACTTTGACTCAATGTGTAATGGTGGTGGGAAATTGAATACTGCTGTGAAGCCCTCAGCAGGTTGTTCTTGGACTAAGAAGGGACCTCATATGTATTACAGGCCCAAGAACAATGGTGGATCTAAAACATCTACATGGCCTATTACTCATGATCCACAAGGCAGGCTCAAGTCAGCAATGACTTGAGTCTCCAATGTGTACTAATTTTGTAAATTTTGTTGTTGTTGTAGGAACATCCTTTGAAAAGTACTGAAGTTGGTATTGTTGATAGTGGTTGTTCTAGAAGTATGTCAGGGAACAAGGATAAGATGCATGACTTTGAGCCTATTGAAGGAGGAGGCACTGTAACCTTTGGTGGTGGAGATGGCAAAATTACAGGGAAAGGAACCATTAAGACACCCTTGTTAGATTGTGAAAATGTTTACTATGTGAAGGAACTGGAGCACTTTAATCTAATCTCAGTATCACAAATTTGTGACACTAAGCATAAGGTTTTCTACTCTGAAGATGAGTGTCTTGTACTTTCCAAGGACTTCAAACTCCCAGAAGACACAACTGTATTGCTGAGAGTTCCTAGAACCTTCAACCTATACACATTCAATCTGAATGATGTTCAGCCTGAAGGTGATCTAACATGTTTGGTAGCCAAAGCTTCCCTGGATGAATCCAATAAATGGCATAGAAGAATGGCACATGTGAATTACAAGACCATCAACAAGTTATCCAAACTTGGTCTTGTTAAGGGCCTTCCTTCTAAACTCTTCACCAATGAACACAATTGTATTGCTTGCAACAAGGGAAAGCAACACAGAGCCTCTTACAAAGCAGTCCAAGCAGTGAGCACCATTTCAGAACCTCTTCAATTGCTGCACATGGATCTCTTTGGTCCAACCCCCATTAGAAGTATTGATCACAAGTACTTCTGCCTGGTTATCACAGATGATTATAGCAGGTTTTGCTGGGTATTCTTTCTCAAAACTAAGGATGAAACAACTCCAATTCTGAGAGAATTCATTATCTTAGTTGAGAACCAGCCGAATAAAAAGGTAAAAGGAATTAGGTGTGACAATGGTACAGAATTCAAAAATGTTGTCTTCATAGAATTCTGTAAGTCTAAAGGGATTAGAAGGGACTATAGTACTCCAAGAACTCCACAACAAAATGGGGTTGCTGAAAGGAAAAATAGAACCCTCATTGAGGCAGCAAGATCAATGCTTGCAGACTCCAAACTACCCACCATGTTTTGGACTGAAGCAGTCAGTACTGCATGTCATGTCTTGAACAGGGTATCCATCACTAGACTTCATGTCAAGACACCTTATGAACTTCTCACTGGGAAAGTTCCACACATACATTACCTTAAGCCTTTTGGATGCAAGGTGACTATTCTGAATACTACTGATATACTGGGTAAATTTGATGGGAAAGCTGATGAGGGATATATAGTTGGGTATTCAGCTCATAGCAAGGCCTATAGGGTTTATAATTTGAATGCTAAAAAGATTAAAGAGACCCTCAATCTGAGATTTCTTGAAGATCAGCCTAATATTCAGGGACAAGGCCATTCTTGGTATTTTGACCTAGACTATTTGACTGACTATTTGGGTTATACTAGGCATGCTTCTAATCCTGATGCAGGTACCAAAGATTCAAGTTCTAACCCTGCAGGTTCCATGGATGATGACTCCGAATGTGAGTCTTAGCCAGAAGAGAATACTTTTGTTGTACCATCTTTTCCACCTAACCATTTTGTAGGCAATCACTCTGCTGCTGAACAAGATGATGAGTCACATTATGCAGAAGATCTTGCAAGATTGCAGAAGCAGGAACATGCTGCTACTAAGGAAGCTCAGAAACTCAATGACAAGGTTACACAAGAGACTGAGGCTATCCTACATCAGTCAGTGGCAACAAGGATACTGCTGAAGGCACACCTATTCCCACTGATAATGTCAAAGATGCTGATTCTGCTGATGTTCACTCTCCCATCTCTACTGAAGTCTCTGCAGATTTTGATAAGCCCTTTACCGGATTTCCAAGTCCTTCTGATCTTGGGAATTATCAACCAAAGCCTGGCTTGTTTAACTCAGCTTCATATGATACTGAGTTTGAGCCTACACTCACCAACATTGATGCCAATATTGATGTTCCACCTACAGCTACCAAAAGGATTCACAATGCTCATCCCCTATCAAAGATTATTGGTGATCCTAAAGACCCTGTTCGAACTAGAAGCACTGTCAAGAATACAAAATATGGAGAAGTTGCTTTTATCTCTTATGTCTACAATCAAAAGAGGAACAATCACACAGACTTCAAACATTGTTTGTTTGCATGCTTTCTTTCTCAGATTGAACCAACTAGTGTTCCTCAAGCACTGGCAGATTCAAGTTGGCTTGAGGCAATGCAAGAGGAGATGCTGCAATTTAAGAATCAGCAGGTTTGGATTTTAGTTCCTCTTCCTGATGGGAAATATGCCATTGGGACAAAATGGATTTTGAAGAATAAAAGAGATGCACGGGGTATTGTGGTGAAGAACAAAGCAAGACTAGTAGCTCAAGGTTTTAGACAAGAGGAAGGCATTGACTATGATGAGGTCTTTGCACCAGTGGCCAGAGTTGAAGCTATTCGGATATTTTTGGCCTATGCCTCTTACATGGGCTTTATGGTTTATCAGATGGATGTTAAAGGTGCTTTCTTGTATGGAGAGATTGAAGAGGAGGTTTATGTGACTCAACCCAAGGGATTTGAAGACCCTGATCATCCTGAGTATGTGTACAAAGTTGTCAAAGCTCTCTATGGACTGCATCAAGCTCCCAGAGCTTGGTATGCAAGACTCTCCACATTTCTGCTGAAGAATGGCTACAGAAGAGGTGCCATTGACAAGACTTTATTTCTCAAGAAAGATTCAAGGGATATTATTCTTGTGCAGGTGTATGTGGAAGATATTATATTTGGTTCTACCAAAGAAGCATGGTGTAGAGAGTTTGAGGATTTGATGAAGGGAGAATTTCAAATGAGTGTTATGGGAGAACTCACTTTCTTTCTGGGTTTACAAGTTCAGCAGAAACCTGATGGTATATTCATACATCAGGAGAAATATGTAAAAGATATGTTGTCTAAGTTTGCTATGGAAAATGTCAGGACTGCCACTACTCCATATGAGGCTCCCAAACCAAAGAACAATCTTACTCCTGATCTTCCTGTGAATGTTCATTTATACAGGTCTATGATTGGTTCTTTGATGTACTTGACTGCCTCAAGACCTGATATTACATTTGCTGTGAGTGCATGTTTAAGACACCAAGTCACTCCACTTACCTCTCATATGAATGTTGTCAAGAAGATTTTTAAGTATCTTAAAGGCCAACCACACTTAGGTCTTTGGTATCCCAAAGAGTCTCCATTTCAGCTAGCAGCTTATAGTGATAGTGACTATGCTGGTGCCAATTTGGATAGAAGATCCACAACTGGAGGTTGCCAATTTCTTGGAAGAAGACTGATTTCTTGGAAATGCAAGAAACAGACCATAGTTGCTACCTCTACTACTGAAGCAGAGTATGTTGCTGCTGCCAATTGTTGTGGACAGGTTCTATGGATTCAGAATCAATTACTGGATTATGGGTATAACTTCATGAATACTACCATTTTCATTGACAATCAAAGTACCATTTGCATTGTTAAAAATCCAGTTTTTCATAATAGAACCAAACATATTGAAATCAGACATCACTTTATAAGGGATGCTTATGAGAAACGTTTGGTTAAAGTGGTCAAAATTCACACAGATGAAAATGTGGCAGATTTATTAACCAAGGCATTTGATGGACCAAGGTTTCAATATTTAGTGGTCCATACTGGAATGCTAAACCCTTAACTGCAAAGTTTAAGGGGAGGCATAAGCCTCAGGGGAGGCATATGCCTCAGGGGAGGATGATGACTTTAAACTTTGTAATATTTGTATAAGTTGTATAATTTCTGAGTTTTTAACAAGTTTTTAACACTAACCCTCTAACAGTTGTGCAAGTTGTTTGGTGTATTTGCTTGTTTGATGGTTGTTTTGCAGATGTTCTGAGAATGAAAGTCCCATGATTAATGTCACCAAGAGCTAAAGTCAAAGGAATGTGGTCAATATGTTGAACATGGTTTCTACTGATCAATTGAAACATGTTGAAGGTCTTACACAATGGATAAACTCAAATAAGATCTTTTCATTC
The DNA here is from genome assembly GCA_030686995.1 of Artemisia argyi. Lineage (NCBI taxonomy): Eukaryota > Viridiplantae > Streptophyta > Magnoliopsida > Asterales > Asteraceae > Artemisia > Artemisia argyi. The sequence continues at coordinate 74,530,149 of CM060706.1, forward strand.
ATTCATAGAAACAAGTTACAGCTTACATTCAATGTTACAATTGAGATATAATGACCATTCCTAAACTATTGACTAATTCAGTACTACTAGCTTCTATCACTTATTACAAAATACTTGAGGCTATGACAAGTACAATGAAGAAGCTGAAGATGAAAATGTAAGAAGAAGAGAAAGAAGACTGGGAAGATGCTCATGAATTAAAGTCAAGAGAATACTCAAGAACTTTGCCTCATGGTTAAATTCCTCAATCATCTACATCAGCTTCTCCTTTCCCTTACGTATGATCTCAGTCTTCTTGCTCTGTCCAATATGTTCTTGATGTGGAAGACCAGGTCCTGGAGCAGGAAGATCCAACACCAAATTTTGTGATGTTGGAAGAGATGGATCCCTAGTACTTGATCTTGGTTGGGATCTCTCTGGTGTGGAAGGAGGAAGAAAGGATAGATCTTCATTTTCTTCCTCTGAAGAGTCTTCATCAGAGGTATAGATGAAGGGAGAGACAAGCTCTTTCTCAGCAGGATTGGGTGCATTGCTTGGTTCACCCTTCAAATGAGCATTCCATTGTCTTTCTTGTGCATCTCATCGGTTCTCCAATGCTCTTTCAAAGTCATAACCTTCAAACCCTCATGGATATGGTGGTATATCTTTTTCTAATGATGGAGAAGAGGAATTTGGATCTGAGGTTTCTGGGTGTGAAGACATGTTTTGAATGGTGAATTGGGGTTAATCAAAATTAGGGTTTGAAAGATGATTTGGGGTAAATTGATGACTGAGATGTGTGATTTGGGGTGATTAAATAAGCCAATTTTAGGAGTTACGATATTTAATGCGAGTTGGGTGGCACAGTAAAACCAAGATATTGACCGAAGATATTTTTACCTTTGGTTGATTCTGCTGATGGTTGACTATGCTTCAGAAGATTTGACATTCATTTCTGCTGAAGGGTAAATTTTCAAATTGGAAGTTTTGTCAGACTTGGTCAATAAGTTGTTCCGATAATTTTGACCACGATTGGGGAACTTCCAAATTTAACTCACTCTGCATATCTTTTCGAATCAAAATTATTCGCTTATCACTTCAAATAAACCCATTATTCTCTGGAGTAATTCATAACCATCTCACACACATTCAGTCAAATGGCTCAACTTGAATTGAAGGGCGACCATAACAAATATGCTATTCTGAAAACAAAGAAGGGACATGAAGAATTTGATTTAATGGTGGAGTTTCTACAAAGGTCGAAGATTAATTATGCTTTGACGTATTGTCCCAATTTGGTGTGTGAATCCTTGGTGAAGCAATTTTGGGCATTTGCTACTAAGAGATCTGCTACAGAGATTGTAGCTGAAATAGATGGTGTAGAATATGTGGTGACAGAAGGGTTGATAAGGGCAAAGCTTAAGTTGGATGATGAAAATGGTGTGTATCATTCCAGCACTGCAAAGATTCTTGTTGGGCTAAGAGAAGCTGGATATCAAAGTACTGATACATCCAAGTGGCACAAGAATCAATTTTGTCCTAAGTGGAGGTATTTGGTGCATCTGCTGCTTCAATGTATGAGCAACAAGTGTGGTGGATGGAACCAGTTCTCTCTACAATTGGGTTGTGGTATTGTTTGTCTTTCTAAGGGTGAAACTTATAATTTCTCTAAGTTTATTTTTGAAAATATGCTAGAAAATATAGATAAGGAACAGCATAAGTTTTTAATGTACCCTAGATTCTTACAAATAATCTTAGACATAACCACTGAAGATATAACCCATATACCCATTAAAAGTCTAGGTTCTAAGTTGTTTGCCTCAATGAAAACTAATTATACTGGGGAACATCACCCTATGTTGGAAGCAATGTTGCCACAAGGCAATGCTAATGTAGTTGAGGGTGATGATGCTGGTAATGTGCCTGCTCCTAATGCTGCTGATGATGGTAATCCATCATCTTCTGGTGTTGCTGCTGATGGTAATCCTTCAGTGGTAATGGAGGAAGCGCCAGCTACAACTGCTGAACCTTTACCTGATTCTACTGACTTACCACCACCTACCCCTGTACAAATGTCACCGAGCCCTACCATCTCACCAGTTCAGGATGCTCCAACTGAGCAAATTCATGAGTTTGAAGATGACTTACAGACTTTTGAACCTGATCTTACTAGACTACCTTCACCCAGTTCTTTGGGAGAGCAAATTAATGTAGGTTCTCCTAATGTTGTACATGAGTCTATTTCTCCTGCTGGGTTCAATGAAGCTCTACATACCACTGAGCAATCTGCTGGTAGAGCAGAGGACCCTATTACTCTCACAGTTGTATATGATTCCCTTAGCAGGTACATGAAAATGACTGAAGATCTCCAGAAAGAACTTGCTGAGACCAGGACTACTCTTGGTAATGAAATTCAAAATTTGAAAAGCAAGGTTAAAGATTTGGAGGCCCAGATAAATCAGCAAAAGCAAAGCAAAGATGGATTGGATTCTACTAAAATAGCAAAGGAGGCAAATTTGGATTCTCTTGAGATTCTAGCTGAAGTTGCTAGACAGTCTCATGTTGTTCCTCCTAAAGCTGCTGTAGCACCTAAATCTAAACCAATGATACTAGTTCAAAGAAGAAGTACAAGACAGTATTTGGCAAGGAAAGCTGCTGAAGCTTCAAAAGTATCTGGTGGTGATAATGATGTGCTGATGACTGATGCTGTGGATATACTTCAGGAGAAACAATCATTAAGTAGGGTTGCTGCTGATCAATCTGCTGATAAAGGAAATACATTAGGAGAAACATACTTTGTAGCTGGGAGAGAATACTTGAATTCTCCTATTCATCATTCATCTGAGAATTTACAAGTTTCTTCTGATAAAGAGGTTCAAGATGTACATGATGAACCTATGGCAGATGTGCATGTGCCTAATGATGATGTTGCTGCAGATAATGTTCCTCTTGATGATCTTGTTAAAGGAACAGATGATGATTTGGATGAGCTTGTTACAGCTGAAGAAAGAGCTGGACAAGAAGAACTGCTCCAACAATGGGAAAATTATAAGAAGAATACTAATCTAGCTGAGGAAGTACAAGCTAAGTTTGATGCTGAATTAGATTCAGAGACTCAAAGATATGCTTCTACCTTACCCATTGCAAGACAAAGGGAATTGGATGCAGCTGTTCTAGAGTTTGATGAGTCAGATTGGCAGCTGATTGGAAAACAAATGCTTGCTAATCCTACTGTAACTGCTGAACTTATTGGAAAAAGGGTAGAGGAACAAGATTATGAATCTGAAATTGTGAAAATGTTAAAGATGAGAAAGAAGGCAGCTGATGAATTAAAAGCTAAAGCTAAAAGAGATAAACCTATGACTCAAACACAGCAGAGAGATTATATGCGAATATATGTGAAAAATCAAAGCAGTTCTTTGTTTAACAGTGCTTGGTCTAAACAACAGGTGTGGGGACTTCCATTTAACAAACTGGTTGAGATTTATAACAGAATCAAGGCTAGGAATGATAAAGATGGAATGGGTGCTTCCAAGAATATTCCTCTCCTCAATGCTGATACTAGTGCTATTGAGAAAGTATCTTTAACTGATACTTCTGCTGATGTACCTCATGTTACTGCTTCAGATCCTCAAACAAGGAAGATTGTGGATAAAGGTAAAGCAAAAGTGATGACAGCAGATCCTCCAACTAGAAAGAGAACTAGGAGACAATTGGAGCAAGAAAGAATGGGTGAAGAGACTGCTAGGAGGTTGGTTAAGGAACAAGAAGCTGCACAAAAGGTTGAGCTTGCCAGATTTCATGAACTGAAGACAAGAGAAGTTGAAATTCAAGCTGCTAGAAATAAACAAATCAGGAAGGCTATGGATGAACAATATGCCTCTGCTGCACTTGACTCTTCTGAAGGTTCTGCTGATGAACAATTGGATACTCCATCAGTGGATACTGATGCTGCAGAAGGTGATTCTGCTGAAGCAGCAGTTCATGATGCTATTTATGTTCCTGGAAGAAGAGGAAAGAGAATGGCTAAATTAGGATCATTACATTCAAAACAAAGTCTAATTAATGTGAATGATTCTGATGCTTCATTTATAAGGGAAGGATCATCTGATGATTGGCCAGAAGGAACTAGAGTTGTTCTGGTGAGTTGGGAGTTAAGTAAAGATGGTAAAATCAATACCATTTACAGATTGGATAATACTTCCATATCCTTTGCATTTCTTCAGCAGATTCTTCATCTTGTAAATTATCAAGATTTAGTCACTCTATATGAGTTGGTTATTAAGTATTATGCCACTCATACTCCTGAAGGTTCAGGATTATATTTGTTGGGTGATCTTCAAGTGTTGTTTGATTCTTCTACTCCTACTGGTGCAAGTTATGATATCTGGAAGAATAATCAAAAATGGAAAGTTCAGAGTTGAAAGTTCTATCCTATGCCTTATGTTCATGTACTGGAAACTACTACTGGTCTGAGGATTATTATGGATCTTACCAATAAATATCCTCTGAAGGTATCTCTGATGGAGAAAATGTTACAACAGAAGTTGGAAATTCCTCCTGATCCAGTTGGTAATACAAGATTGTTTGCTGAATCTTTGGTGAAGGTTTTCAAACAAAGGATTAAGACTTCCAGAGCAGCATCTGAGTAGAGATATTATGTTGTATATTTATTTTATTATTAAAAAAAAAAAAAAAAAAAAAAAAAAAAAAAAAAAAAAAAACTAACATTTTGTTGTATTGTATTTGTATGCAGATTTGGTTATCAACTTACCTGATGGTGACTATTCCATCATAAAGTTGGCTAGTCCAAAGGGTACAGCTTTGGTAAAGACACATCAAATCTGTTGATAGCTGTAATGGTTTGCTCAAAACCATAGGGTTTTCAACTCACCCATGCTTTATTGCTGAGTAGTTGAAATGGTTGTCAATTGACCATGGATTTTTCCTTTATGGATTCTGAATAATTGGCTAGCCCACATGTATATGGCTTGTGGTAAAGGCAGTGGAAAATCATATTTGGTAATCAGTTAACCAAGATGATTTTCATCAAAATAATTGGCTAGTCCTGAGCAAACGGCTACAGGTAAAGACATCTCAAATCCGTTTATAGCTGATGATTTGCTAAAAATCATGTGGTTATCAGTGTACCTTTGAACACTTGGCTACTCCAGTAGTGATGGCTATTGGTAAAGAGACATCAAATCCATTATTTTCAATGATTCACCTCTCACAGGAGTTACCACACCTAGAAGTGATGAGAATAGTATGAAACTAATTTGTTTTGATGTACATTTAGTCATTTGTTGCTGCAAAGAATGGAGCTTTCAAGTATATGCTGATCATAGAGATTCTGCTGAAGATAATTCTTTGCTGGTGCTATCTTATTACAATTCTCTTGGTATGTTATTTTGAAGATCTATCTAGAATCTTGAACTTAACCAGGTCAAATTCAAGATTAGGGGAGGATTGTTGGGAATTCTGTGAAGTAAGAATTCTGCTGCTGTTTCTACTGAAAGGATCCTGCTGAAGAGTTGGTTTCTGCTGAAGCAGTGTATCTGCTGAAGACATAGTTCAGCTTTATTAGTTTCTGCGGATATAGTATTTTCGTGTTTTATGTAATGTAGTTTGGATATGCATGAGTTTATTTAGGAAGTGATAATGCATATCTTTTAGAAGTTTTAGAGTATACGTTTCTTGAGAAATGGTTTAGGGTTCCTTGAGTATAAAAGGAACACACGGTTTATGTATTGAACAACTTTTAGAAAATTCTTATTATAATTAAAAGATCCATAGAGGATCAGGAGTTCTTAGTATCAAGCTTGTGTTTTGTTTCCGCTTTATAAATACAAGTTGCAGAGATTGTCTATTAGTGTGTTATTGATTACAGTGACATTACTAACGATTCTAGAGTGCTCAAGAAGATCTATCAAGGTCTATAGCTCAACAATGTGTATTAGTATTTGTTAGAGTCAAATGCTTGTATCGAGTCATAATGATGTTTTGCAGGATTTTCCAGGAAGTAGGACATAAGTTTTTCCAGAAATTTTCTGGAAACTTAACGTAAAGATTTCTGCAGGTCACTTCTGACGGCGTCAGAAATTAATTCCCGACGGCGTCATGTGTAAAATTCTGAAAATTTTGCTAGTTTTGTTTTTCTAACGGAGTCTTAAAGTTTTTGTTAATTCTTTAGTTTTATAAACTTCAGGAAATCTGCAAACATTCATTCCACAAGCATTATATCTTACATTGTTTTCTAGGACTTGTTAGTATATATAGATTGCCTCCGATTTTACGCGAGGTTGCCTTATTTGTTTTCTCAGGTTTAACAGGTTATGTATGACAAGAAGATGATTTATTTTTCTGGAAGGGAAGCTTTGAATGTTCATTTTCTTGGAGGAAGATCTAACCTTGTTACCACACTATCCACACCGAACGAATCAGGGAAGTATTTGCTTTCATTCTTTTACCTATTTCACTTTTACATTCTTTAATTGAATATTGGGGACAATGTTCATCCTAAGTGTAAGGGGAGGGTAAATGATGATACCTTATAGGATACTATTGCACTTGAGTTTGTTTGTTTGATGGTAGGTGTGTAATAAAACTAAGAGAAATACTTATTAGTGTAATTTTAGCACCAAATTTAAAATTTTTTACAACATTTAAGAGTGAAACTTTAGCCTTAGCAAGCGTCTCATGGATAGGAGTTGTATGACTAGCACAAAACCGTACCATTCAGAAAAATTTTCTACCCAAATATGCGAGGTTAGCCTTTAGATTTGATAGGAAAAGCATTTACTATTAGTGCTTATGAGTGTACCGGTAGCATTTAGATTCTAGAACTTGCGTTAGTGATGCATCCCGAGACCGCTATTGAGACTACATTCGTGTAGTAGGATTTACTACATGATAAGAGGCATTAGGATCACCCTTGTGTTAAACCCGTATCATAATTACTTGACCATTTAAGTCTTATTACTTGGCTAGTAAAGTCAATTAATTTTTCCCATACCTTAGCGTTGTACTCATTTTTAGTACACGAAACCCCTAGTACACCCCTCCGAGCCTATCTTTTCGTTTCTAAATTTAAGCATCTTACTTAAAGGAAGAATTTGTTACAACCCACCCAAATGTGCAACCAAATCGCCTTAGCCTTCCCTATATGCACTCATCTTTAGTGCATTATTGTTATTAGTTTAAACCCTTAGTTAATTGTCTAATTGATTACATGGTTGCAAAATCGACTCATATCTTGTACATATTTTTTTGGGACGATTGGGACTCATGGGTAAAGTACTTGTGTTATGGATTAACGAGGAAGAACATCATTTATCACCCCCATATGTGCGTTAATCTTAAAAGTACTCCAAGTGTTTTGATTATCTTGACTTGAGTCATTAGATTAGTTTATTGTAAAGTATGTAAAAATTCAAGTGTAAGAGGAATGTACATTCCCTATGATGTATTATTTTGGATGGTAGGGTCAGAGTGTATGAAAAATAAAAAAAATAAAAAAAATAAAAAAAATAAAAAAACGAAAAAATAAAGAAGAAAAAAAAATAAAAAAAACATACGGACTACCATCCCATTTCATTCTATGTTTGTTTTATGTTTTTGTTATTTTTGATTTATTAGCTTAAGTAGAGTCTAGTCTTGGCTTAGCAACGCCATATTGCACATGTAATTAACCAAGATGATTAACTCGCCACCAGTAAATATTGCATTTATCCAACAAAATTGTGTATTCCATATCCCTACACCTAACGTTATAACCCTTTGAAAGACCTCTTTGATAGTTTATCCTAGGTGCTTACGCCAAGTGGTGGAGATTTGATCCTTTCCCAAGCCTATGGTAATCTATTTTGTTATGACAGGTAGTGAAAGATGTTTTCCATTTCCATATTGTGATATATACTTTATTACACCCGAGAGATGTGAGTATCTAAACACTATTTGTGAGGTGCTAGTGTATGACCTCCGTGCTTGTCTTTGGTCTTTAATGGAATGATTATTTGTTGTAATTACTTTTATATTAGTGTTAAATGACCCCTAACTTATATTTTGATTAGAATAAAAGCGCATTTGCTTGAGGACAAGCAAATCTCAAGTGTTAGGGTATTTGATGAGGCGAAAAATGAACCGTTTTTAGGGGGTCATTTAAGCCCGGATTCGAATTTATTTGATCAAATATTGCCCTAAATCGTTCCTTTTGTCATTTTAGGTATTTTGGAGTGAAATTTGGAAAAAGAAGCATTTTGGACGTTTTTGGAGCATAAAAGTGAAGAAAACGGCAAAGTATTAATTTTCCTTGCTGGGAACAGTACCTGACGGCGTCACGAGATTCTTAATGACGGCGTCAAGAGTAATACAAGAGGTGGAAGTGGATGGTGCACATGACGATCCAGAAAGTTTTGTACTAAGGACATAACGGCGTCACCCAAGGCCATCATGGTCCAAATGTTAATGACGGCCCAGAGCAACTTTACACATGACGGCGTCAAAGTGGATCTAGGCAATCCGATTTCATTATGGGCGGCGAGTTGACGGCGTCAGAATTTTCTTCTTGACGCCGTCACCCTGTAAAATCTATATATAGTTTTCCAATTTTCATTCATTAGAGTGTAACTTTTAGGGTGTAACTTTGGAGAAAAGCCCTAGTCTGATTTTCACAGCCTTGTCAAGGGTTTTTACCCTTTGAAACCTTTCATGTTCAATTGAGATAAGTACTCTTTCAATTCAATCAATATGTCTATGTGTTGTTTGAATATATCTTACAATTGTCTTCAATTTAACATGCTTGGATAGATCTCTTTTGTGTTTGCTTAGATGTAGTGAAACCTAGATGTTGATTATGGGTTGATTGTTTGTTTATAGTTGTTACGGATGATTGTATTCGATGTTAGGCTTAAGAAAACTGGCAGACTTCCATTGGTAACATGCTTGAACGTCTTAAGAAACATGATCAGAGGTGTACTATGATTTTTGGTTGTATTTAATGCGTAGGAGGATTCTAATGATCCCATGTTAGGAGCTTCTAACGGCTCGACATAGGAGTGAAGTAGGATCCTATAGAGTTAGGGAATATTGTACACGGTCCTACGACTAGTATTAAGGAATACGACCCGTCATCCATGCAATTGTAACAAATTATCAACCTGTAAAAGATATCTAGGGAGTAATGAAACCTAAGTAAACACAACTTTCCCCATTATTGTTACACCACACTAGCTTAATTAGATTTATTTTCATTTCTATCATTTTATTTTGATTGCATTTTTAGTTATTGGATTAGTTGGCTAGCAACTAATTCCGCCCACTCTTCCAAAAATCGATATTTTATTTGCTTTCATAAAACATAAAAATACAAAAAGAATCATCCCTCACCATTAGACTTAGTTTAGGAGACTTTCTAATCCTAGCGACACTATTCCTGAGTTGAACGATCAATCCCCCGGTACCTTTCACTATACTATACTACAACAATCAGGTAAACTGCCTGGTGGGGGTTGTAAGCTTCTCGAGATCCCTCGAGAGGTAAAGCCTGGTGCGATTCCCACGTATCACATTCCTTGATTTTATAAATCATTCATCTATTTTTAGGCTTATGGTTTTACGTCTAAAAGATATTAAATACCAACCGACACTAGACTGAGCCCATTCCAGACATTATAGGCCATTTTAATTCATTATCATCATATTAGAAAAGTTACATTTTACTTTTCTCTATTTTACGCAACTTTCGTACGTTTTACGTTTAACGCGTTTTAAACCTACGTTTCCAGCGCTATCAGCATTTTCGCGACCCATTAAACTTATCACTCATTTTTATAAGTTAAATATGAGTATATTGACAAGTTTAATCATTTCTACAAGTTTCATATTTTTACGATACCCGGTTTTACGTTTCGTGATTTAACGACTTACAGTTAGCGTTTAACGGAACCAAAACTGACTCTGTAAGCTAGATAAAACCAAGGCAACACATCAAGTCACCTTAGACTTATCTTGGCCGGCCATATGATGATTCACCAAGCCTTGGTGGCTTCGTGATAAGCCTTGGACTTTAGGATACATGTATATGCAAGTAAACTTCTAAGCTAAGCTTCCTAAAATATCCCAAACTTTCACCTCCTCATTTACACCTTCCTAGCACTTTCTTAGCACCTCCTCAAGACCCTATATAACCCTCTTCATCCTCCTTTGGTCGTTCATACCATCACAAACACAAAAACATTCATAATTTTCTCTCTCTACTTCAAGTATTATTCAAGAATACAAGTTCCATACCAATTCCAAAGCTCTTGTAAAGCTTTGATTGATCCAAAGTCCTTGTTTCTTCCATCCCTTGGTGATCTTCCATCCACACAAGAAGTGTCTTGTAGAGACTTCAAGTGCCTTCTCAAGTAGTCACAAGTTGGTGTCAAGAGATTAGAGAAGTTGGAAGCTAGAGATCCTTGTTCAATCAAAGTCCTATCCTTACTTTTTACATTTCTTTCTTTAGAAAGCCTAAAGTTGTAAGAAACCCTAATACACTTTCTTGCTCAATATCATTTTCATGCTTATTATATTTCATTCGTTCTATATATGGTCTTTGTGTTATGTTCATGATGTATAAAAACTATTAAAACAAGTTATGGAAACTATATGTAACTTATGTTAAGTAAACAAGAAAACTAGTGACTTATATTGAGAAATTCGAACAAAATAGTATAAACATGATATTAGACAATTACATATTGTGGTAGAGGACTTCACAAGGAAAACATATCAATTTGAATCACCTAAAATGAGTATATGAGTCAAAAGATATGGCTAATAGAAGTTACCAAAACTTTGCGGCAAAACTGTCCTAAAAGTTTATGTGACAGAACTAAAACACGCAAAAAGAGGCTTTTCTGCTCCGTTTCGTCAAAAAGTTAAAACACGAAAGTTGTCCGAAACGATGTTTTCCTCAAAAACACAGGCGCACGGGTCCAAAAAACCCATAATGAATGATATTTTCTTCACATTCTTAACAGCCCTTTTAAATACCCAAATGACTATGTAATGGTTATGGCTAAGTAAAACCAAGAGGTCTAATGACCTTAAAGCCGAGACCACAACCATGGCTAAGGCTAAGGATGAGTCTAAAGACCATGGTAGCAATGACCAAAGTCACGGAAAAGCCACGGCTAAGAACCATATAACTTTCTAAGTCGAAAACATGAACTAAAGTGTTATTTGTAAAATAATCATCCAATTTGGATCTACTCTATCAAATGACCATGAGACTTTGCAAGTAATATCCATTCTAGGCTTAAGAAACTCATTAAAATAATAATCTTCATTTAAAATAAACTTTCCTAAGTTTATTCAATTATTCGGACATGTAACCTTTAAAGATCAAAAACTTATATTTTCTATCAAATACTACAACACTAGGGAGCTTCATGTGAGGGGTTCCATTTGGGTAAACGGATCGACGAGTTGCTGGATTTATGAATTAAAGTGTCCTAGCTCCTCGAACATTTACTAGATGACCTCTGAATTATGACGGCCCGAACGGTAGTAAGAGATATACAAACTATACATGTTTCATAAACCACTTTTATTCAAAGACTTACACTATATACTAAGTACTACATCATGAACAATATGCAAGACATATATAGGCAATTCTTCATATTCTTTGACATTACTCCAAACCTAAGCCGCAACGTTCTATTATAGGTTGCTCATAAAGACCTTCGCGATTCGATTACCATTTTCACTACTTATTACATAACTTAAGGTGAGTTTATAGCCCCATTTTCCATTTCTTAATTGTTTTACAAACCCTTTGGGGAAATACATGCTATTATTTTTCAACCGAACACAATGCTTTTCAATTGTATGCTTGCCTGATTGTTTTATTGTCACTAAGTACCATCCTTGCCAATCCAAGACCCCTTATCATGAACCATTTAATCACTAGTAATAGTGAGCGCGAGTATTGTGAATAGGCCTATTGGGATTGACGAATCCCATTTGTGTTGACTACGTTCAAACAAATGCACTATATTTGAGATTTAGGTATGACGGCAAAGTACCTACCGGGATAACTCCACCGATTGATATTGGTACTCGTTAACGTTTTGGTGTCCTGAGCTTAGTATAATAATATCTGTTTTGTTCTCAAAATCATTGGTGTGAGTCTAATTAACTCACACTACAAACATATTGTGTTCATCCATTTAATAAACTATATGAATTTCACTCAACCTTTGTGTTGACAGTTTTAAGCATATATTTCAGGTCCGTAATGATCGATGCTGACACAAAGGTGCACGGATATTCAAGAGGGCTATAAATTTTATTATCATTCGAAAACTCATTTAATGTAAATTGTAAACATGGAACCATCTAGGACCTCATTTTGTAATCTCTGATATTTATATAATTTGAATGATAAATTTTTTTAAAACGACTCAATTAGATATCGTTTTCTATTATTATGACTGTTGTGCCGTTGAGTAACACCCAGTTTGAATTCCGCTGCATCATTAAATTGGGGGTGTTACAGTTAGGATTTTAAATTTTTGGGAAATAATTTTTTGACTTAAAATGACTTCTCGGGAAGGCTTTAATGCTCAAAAACTTGAATATACCGCTCTGATACCAATTGTAGAACCGTAGAGGGGGGTGAATACGGTTTCTTCTGCTTTTTAGATGTTCAAAAAAAACTTTAAGCCAAAAGAAAACCAAGTGGTTGTACAATCAATCCAAACAACCACAAACACAACCAATAGTATATAAAGCGAGTAAAGAAAGACACCACGATATATATTGGTTCGACATGGGGGTTTATACCATCCGTACGTCCAGTTGCGAATCTGAAACTCCGATACTATTCACTAGTATAATCCTTTCGGTGGACTATAAACCGTTACAATTCACTCCACCAATATTCACCAATATTGATGCTCACAAAGAAGGAGTTACTCCCCAACGGTATTCCGCCCTCGGAAACCACCCAAAAGAATCTCGCGATTCGACTTCACCTAAGGATCACAAAGATCACTACCAAGACTTCCCACCGGAAGTATCAAACCACAACTAGATCCCCAATGATCTAGGCTTGGTCACCAAGACACAAAACTTCCATTACAAACAATTGAATGAATATAAGTTTCTTTGAACCAAGCACTAATCTAACCTAGTGACTCGATTCTAATAGAAAGGGTATAGATAAGAAGACCCTTCGACACAACCACAAGAGTGGATTAGGTTCTTGTGATTCTTCCCTTGCAAATAGATGTGTTCTTTCAAAGATGTTAGTATGAAAATCAAGAACACAAGATTAGAGATAGAGAGATAGAGAGATTTGAGAGTGTTTAGAGAGAAAGAATCTAGAGAGAAAGAATAATGGCAAGGGGTGAGGAATACAAGAGGCAAGTGTGGTATTTATAGGCCAAGAACCCAACTTGAGAAAATTTTACCGAGGCCGGCGCGCTGCCCACGCGTTGACGCGTGGGTGACGCGCCAGACACTCTAGGAAAATTTTCCCAAACCTTTGGGTGTTGGCTTTATAAATACCTTACCTTGCTAAACCCCCAATTGTACTATACACTAAACCTTAACATTAATCATTCTAAGGTTTACCAACTCAAATAGCCAATTTGGAAATCATTTATGAAGTGTTTAAAGAGAAACCAAATTACCAAGGGTATAAGGTGTAGATAGGGTAATTTAGAAGGGGTAGAAGTGTATCTCCTCACATGGCATAGAAAAGAGAGAAAGAATATGCCAAGGAATATTCCAATGCTTGGGGGGGAAATGAGATGGAGGGTTGAGATGAAATAATTTGAATTGGATGATGGAGATTAAAGGGAGCCTCCCTTGGTTTTCAAATAATTTAGCATGTGGGGGATGTGGATGGTTGAGATGAGTTCATTTGAAATGGATGGCTAGGATCAAAGATGCCTAGGTTAGGGTTGAGAAAGGATATTCCAAAGGAATATGCTTTGTTTGGGGGAAAATGAGAGATCAATGGTTGAGATGGTTTTGGCTTGAAATAGAAGGCTTGGATTAAACACGTGTGATGGTATAGAGAAGAGAGATTGGATTGATGGTTGAGATGTGTTTGATTTGAATTCAATGGCTTGCATTAGATGGAGCCTCTTTGGAATTCAAACAATTCTCATGTGTTGAAAATGAAGGGTTAGGATGTGTTGTAAGGGAATGGATGGTTTAGATGTAGTGTGTAAGGGAATATGTAAGAGTGTAAGAGATTGTGTAAGAGAATATTTGATTTGGATATGATTGGTACTGTATTTTGTATAAAGGGGATTAGGAGAAGATTAAGACATAATCTAATTGTCATTAAGAAGAAAAGGTTTAGATAATTAAGATTATAAGTTGAGAAAATCATAGGTTATTTATAAGTTCAAGTAACACAACGTCGAGAATCCATAGGTTCATATCTCGTGACTTTCCACGACTCGACGTCCTCAACTAATACATTGGTTCAAACAAGTTTAGTGTTTTGCCTTGATGTAAAGCATAACCAAAGTGGGAAAGGATGCGTTTACGCAAAGTGACATTTGACTTAGTTTGACCAATAAGGGAGTAAACCCGTTACATAATTAGAGAAGACGTAAGCACGGGATATGAGCATATGGATGCTTCAACACGATGTTACGTGAAATATATAAGCTCCCTAAGTTTAGAAAAGCCTTGGCTAGAGGCGATAGTTAGAAAACATGAGTTGGCATTTTCCCATAAATAGGTACTTTAAAAGTAGGATCTCTCAAGTCTCAAAACTCGTTTCGAGTGTTCTCAATTAAGCACATAACATATTCATACCTGTATTGAAAGATCCACATTTGTCGGGTAAGGGGAAAGCCGACTTTCAAAATTCGCCCGGAACCATACAGACTCCTGGCGCGTCACCCGCGCGTTGACACACGGGCAGCGCGCCAGGAGCAGACATTGGCTCCGGCGTTTTTGAGCTAACATTTGTTATTTTATGTGCTTCGATGGTTTATTTGTCATCATTAAAACATAAGGAGATCTTGATCATGTTGCCTCAACAGAATCGTTATGTCCTTGAGATGATTGAAAAAAGGTATGTTATTCTTCATGAAGATGTCTTTGCGAAAATCCAATCGTTGGCTATGCTATGGATCTCAAATAGGTGCTCTAATCGAAACTTTAATTGGGCTTCATGGATCAACAACCCGACGGATTAGAAAGTGGCTAATTGTTCGTGTTTTGTTATTGTCGGGTATTTCGTGTTTGTCCTAGCATAGTGTATGTTTCTAGCATTTTTCCGTATGTATTGGGTTCACTTACTTTGAGACCCATTTTCTTTTGGTCGTTTTAAGTTTAATACATTAAATTTCAGCTTTTTAAAAATAAAAAGCAAAACTCCCTTTTAAGATTAACTTGGATAGGAAAGGTATCAATGTTGGTTCCACCTTATGCCCCGTATTTGTCAGGCGGATGTAGAAAGCCGAAACAATCAACAATGTGTTCTTCTTTTGTGATATGGCATTGGATCTGTGGGCAATGCTAGCTAAGTGGTCGAAGCTTGACATTCCGATTTGTGCTAACATTATGGAGTGGTTCGAATGGCTTGACTCTTTACATGTTTTGAATAAGGCAAGGTTTATTCTGGAAGGCGTTAGGGGGACTCTTATGTGGTCTATATGGAGTTACAGAAACTGTTTGATTTTTTCTAACACTCCTCATAAGAAAGCGGTTAGGACTCTATAGTTTCTCAAACGTATTTGTGGAATCCGAAGTTTAGTATTAATTGGGCAGATTGGTTGCATAAACTTATACATTCTATAGTCTTTTTGTAATGTTTGTTTTCTATCTTCCGCTAGTTGTATTTTTTTTCTTTTTTCTTTCTTTTTTAATTTTCATTTTAAATTTAAATTTAAATGTGCTCTATTAAACTTTAACTTTGCCTGTGTGTATTGAATTCCTTTTACACTATATGTTTATATTCCGATTTATTTTATTTGTTTTTCATTTTGATACGACGTTATTTATTAATTTATTTATTTATTATTATTTAAGGAAAAAAAAGATGATCTCTATTCATGTTACAACGTGAAGAAAGTCGAGCCAATTTGGCTATGATGTAATTCGCGTAACTGCTACTCCTATAGCCGTTCCTGAACTTTTCACTGGCCATAGACCGGGACCGGGTGAGAATCCTCTCAAGTTACTAAATCAAGTTAGAGGATCTTCAACCATTAGATTAAAATCAAAGGTTAAGAATCCACATCTTTGTAATAAATCTTGACATTTAATTTTAATCTAATGGTTGAGAATCTTCTAACTTGACTTTAGTTGTCCCTACAACTTGAGATGATCATCATCCCCATAGACCTAGTGAGGTTTGAACTTAGTTTTCTTCCAAAACCTTTCATACGGATAAATATAAACTTTTTGTCCTATGTCGTATTTATTAGCCGATATAAGCCCAAGCCCGATCTGTGGGCTTAGGGTACATTAGGGTTCTTTGTACTCTATAAATATTGGTGATGAATAAAGTTAAAGCTAATCAGTTACAATGTAAATATACGGGTTAACATGCTATCAGGCCTAACTAATTGATCCTAAACCCTAATCTCCAACAGATCGTACCTTACCTTCACCCTACCTATTGCTGCTTCTTAATCACAAAAGTGCATTACGCTTTTCCCTAAACAACCTGATGTCCCATATCATCTACTCCACCACCATCATAATGACAAATGGTGATATTCTTCTACCAACTCCTACCCTCACTCGTTGAAACAAAACCTAAAGGTTTTTTCTTTGGTTCTCTTTTCACCGTATTGCAAAAAGATCGTTAATTCTGAAAAAAAAAATGATCTTCAATTGTTACTGTTTTGTGTTTTTTTCCTTTTCTCTCAAAGTCGACTAAAGCTCGATCAATGGTGTTACTTCATTCATAAGCCGCAAGAGGTTACTTCTTCAAGAATCAATGTGCAACCTTTTGATGTCCTAATGCACATCAGTGGTGAATATACAAATTCTTCGACAAGTGCCGCTTTGTTTGCTTTGTTTTCGCTTGCTGTGAATGTCTTCGTCATCAAAAATAGTTATAGCTTTACTGATTTAAGTATCTCCAGTCCGGGCTTTCACGATTTCGTCGCTCGGACTGCGGGGAAGTATTAGCCGATATAAGCCCAAGCCCGATTTGTGGGCTTAGGGTACATTAGAGTTTTTTGTACTCTACAAATATTGATGATTAGTAAAGTTAAAGCTAAGCAGTTACAATGTAAATACACGGGTTAACAGTATTGACATACATGTGTGTAACAACCCGCATTTTCAGGACATTTCTCCTATTCACTATTCATCATTTACTATTCACCGTTCACTATTCATCATTTTACTATTCATCATTTTCGGAGTCAGTTTGTGATTCCGAGAAGCGTTCAAAAATTTTACTATTCATATGACACTATTCATTTTCGGAAGGAAATCACTATTCACGATTGCCGTTCATTTCATCGTAAACTGAGTTTACGAGTCTTCAAATTCGTGTAACCAATGTGGTTTAGCTGTGAATTCATGCATCATTCATTAATGACACGTCATATAGACTGGAGTAGTCTACATATCCTCGGTTACATCATCATCACATTTTAGGCCCTACACGGATATGAATTATTTCTATATACATATGCTTAATTTGTAATTAACGTTACCACTCAGTTTTTACTACGAACGTATACCCAATACTCCCGACTACGATCCTAACATATTTTCATACTTATTATAATGATATAAAAATTATATTATTAATTACCCGGTGTTTTGAAATCAATTACTATATTTCACGGTCGAAGCTTATACCTCTGTCGGTTTGCGAAATTTCAACACGGTAATTATTTTAACACCCGATTATCATCAGGAATAATATTTTACAACTTTGTCATATTTTATTTCATCGCGTCATGATTTATTTTTAGCAAACTCGGTACCCGGTGTCCTCTAAAACTCAAAATATCTAACCTAAATCTTAACAAAGTCTTGCAAATCTTATAAAAGTCTTTCCTCCCATTCCTAATCCCCCTAAAACATGGATCTTGCCCCTAGCAAGATATTTTTGACCAACATAAGACCAAAGACCAAATATATACTCCTTTCACCACATTTTCTTTCATTTACACCAAACAAACTAGCACAAAAACTCTCTCATTTTTCTTCTCTCTACAAAATTTCGGCCAAACAATAACAAGAAGAAGATCCATCATTTT
Organism: Artemisia argyi; assembly: GCA_030686995.1. Classification (NCBI taxonomy): domain Eukaryota; kingdom Viridiplantae; phylum Streptophyta; class Magnoliopsida; order Asterales; family Asteraceae; genus Artemisia; species Artemisia argyi. Next base: position 74,548,373 of record CM060706.1, read on the forward strand.
TACAAGATCCAAGTGTTTATCAAGTTCAAATCATGATCTAGTTGGGATTTTGTGGTAAAAACCCTAGATTATTATACATTTTCTCCTCAAATCACTCCAATATTTCAAGTAAGCTTCAAAAACACTTTTGATCTTTTCATACTTTCATTTACTTTATATTTTTATGTATTTTCAAGATATATTGGTAAAACATGCAAGTATGTATGATCCATACCACTTATTACTCATTTCTTTTCATTATGAACATAGATCTACAATTTTTACTAGCAATCTCATTAGATCCATTAAGATTGGTGATGTCTAGGAACCCATGACACCCTAAGAAGGTGTATGGTAGGACTGGGTACTTGTGGAGTTGATTTGAAGTAGATCGGTTAAGATTTGAACAAAGTTAGTAACTAGGAAACTAAGATTTGACAAACTTTCAAAGCTACTGTCCATTTTTGTTAAACGTGGGAAAATCAGTGGGTTTTGGGTAATTTTGGACCAAAGATTTAGAAAATACATTCTGAGACGAAACTATGGCCGAAAACGGGGATAAAAACGAGTTAATAACGAAGGAGATATGTTTTTCCGAATATTAACAACGAAAAATACTTTCAAATATAGGTTCTGTCCCAAATCGCCAATTTCAGAAAACTCAGGGGTGTCCGGGTAACATTGGGTTAGATATCCATAAAATACTTTCAAAAACGAAACCGTGGCCGCTTGAATCACTAAAATCCGAGTTACGACGAAAAAGATATGCTATTTTCAATTTTAACGACGAAAACTATTTTCTGAAAAATAGCTTGCTATTGAACAGTTTTCATGGACTGTTTCGAGACGTAAAAGTTGATCTAGCTGTCCCGACTTATCAAAAATATATTAGTACGTTGTCCCACGATTCCGGGGATATAAAGAACGTAGAAAACGAGCTTATAACGAAAAAGATACAAGCGTTTGAACTTAGACGATTTTTACAAATTTCCATCAGCTTTTCTATTATTATTTTGCCGCAAAAACTGTCTTTGCGAGACACCACTTTCTTGGCTGTTTTTCTTCATGATCGGATCAATTTGAGTCCGAGCCGTAGTTTTATGAAATCAAGATCTTCCAACAAGCTTTTCAAATCAATTGGTCGTTCGTCGAATAGACTTATAACGAATAAACTACGACCTCATCTATATACCCGATAAACTATATATATTTTGACAGCTTTTACTATAATGAAATTTTCTAAGTGTTGAACATAATACTTTCAAGTAACAACAATAAGAGTCGATTTTTTCATCGATCAAGACCCGTATAACCAAAAGTTAAATGACACGACTTCAAGATATTGTTACAAGGTTTTCAAAAACGCCGAGTTTTATCACTAACCATTAACGTACAACATTTCGCGACTTGTTTTGCGAGGCCATTTTGGGCATATTTTCAAGTAATGAAAATGCTATTTTTGCGACGAAAACCTTATATTTGCCGATAAGACACCAAACAAGGATCGTGGAGTACCGTTTCAACCTATTTCCATGAAAAGTGGTTATTAACCTAACGAGACATCAAAAACGTATTTGTCGACGATAAACGTTATTTTCAAAACTAATGAGTGGTATCGAAAACATACGTATTTGCATGTGTAGCGTCATTTCATTTCTTACATTAGATCATATCATTCATATTAGGTTGCGGTTAGAGATCGTGCCTCATTTCTGTGTATTCATTGTTGTCATCGTAGCTATTGCACCAGGTGAGTTCATAACCCCTACTTTTACTTGTTTCACAACTGTTTTGGGGGAAGATACATGCTCCTTACTATTTAAATTCAATGCTTGTTTTACTTGAACGCGATTCATTTTCTCAAACATTACTGGATGGTTGAAATACTTGATTGATTACTTGAATATATTATAAATTACTTATTCCATCCTTGATTTCTTTCTTATGAACACAAGTTCTTGATTTTGCGGACGTAAATATAAAACTGTTACTTTGCCTGAGTTACCTATTACTGCCACTGAAGTCCCCTTTATCATGAACCGTTAATTACATGCGTGTGAGCGCGAATGCTGTGGATAGATCTATTTGGGTTGACACCCCGTCCGAGTTGGTCGCGCCAACCTGTCAAACGGACGCATATCATTCGGATTACTTCCGAGTGTCTGACAAACACTTAATTGGGGCATTTTATGCTTGATTGCATACGATTACGTCGAGCTTCAGGGTCATAAGCTTAGGCACTGTATACCTTATTTTTAGTTGTGACATTGTATTTGTTATATTGTCTTGCTACTGAAAATCTCGTGTTCCGCAAATGACTTGTTTACTTAAACATATTACTTTTAGCAGTGGGTTGTAAACACACAGGTTACAAGTCTCTTATGGCGGGACTTGTAACTGAGTGGATTTACGATGCCTTTGCTGGGAAATACTTGATTTCTGGAAACACTTGTTTGCGGGAAATACTTGTTTACTTAAAACTATGAACTCACTAGCTTTATGCTGACGTTTTAGCATGTATTTTCAGGTTTTAAGCAAATGGCACACTACAGGAGGTTTTGGCAGGGCATGGCATGGTCATAGAAGACTCTGATATTCTTATGGGGACCATTTTAAACTATTTTAAAGGCCTACTTCCGCACTACTTTTAAAAATGTAAATTCAACATTTTTTATTAAACTATTTTATTCTAAATGATTCAAGTGAAAACCATTTTTGAACTTGTGTAGTAATACCAATTGAGTTACACCCCAGCTACATGTATGCTTCCGCTAAACCCGATTCTGGGGTGTGACAATGTGCATAGATATTAGCAACTAACTTATACAAGAAAACCAATCCTGTAGATAGTGTCATGGTTTAAATGCAAAACTTAGCAGGTCGAATCATCTATTAGTTACTATTAAAAAGTAAAATTGATAGTGTGTTCACGGGTTTTAAACTAGTAACATACAAGTTCTTTATTTATTTATTTATTTATTTATTTTAAACTTACTTTTAGATAATATATCCTTTTAATAAATACAAACGAATAACTCCAAGCAACCAACCCCAACTAACGGAAATTTTCCAATTTCGCATCAACTAACATCATTTTTTTTGAAAGCATAACACTTTGATAAACAGGGAAAAGGACGATATACAGAATTTTCAATTAGAAAATTCTCCTGTTAATTAATAACATAACTGTACGTCATTATATTTGTATTCGTATATTATTTTGGGTGTTCCATTATTGTTTGACTTTCGACTGTTTAAATTTTAGCATACAACCAAGACTGCAAAAATAGCTAATTATATGCTCCATATTTGATGTTAGGTTGTTGATAAGCAACACTTCCAACTATGTTAACACGTTTTAAGAAAAATAAGTTTTGTTTTCTTACTTATTCTTCTAGTAATTACAGTATAGTTTTACTTCTTATATGTCAGTTATACATGGATTATAAATATGAATCACTTGCCTACTACATTTAGATGAATGATATGTTATAGTAGGAGAATAGGTAAAAATATAAATAAATAAATAAATAAATAATAAAAAAAGAATAAAAATAAAAAATTAACGTTTCTTTTTAGGCAATTTGTTATGCAAATTAGATAAAATGATATTAATCGAGACATCACTTATTTCCAACTTCTTAAATCTTAATTTATGCTTAAAATAAGTGAATGGACGAAATTGACATTATGAAATTTGACAATTTTTTTTATTTATTTATTTTTTATTTTTTATTTTTTTATTCTTTTTAATACAAAAGACACCACCAACAACTTTTAATCTCATGCATATGTAACATTTAAAAGTTTTCATCAAAAAGATTATACGTAATTTGTGATGCTCTTCAATTTGATATCAATTTTGCTACGCTTTTGTAAAGTTTGTTAATTTTCTTTCACAAAATATCGTAAAATTAGCAATACATTCGTAATAAAAAAAATTACATTTAAATAATGATACTCATTCCTTCCGTAAACCCCCTCTACCCGCCCACCTTTTTTTTGCGAATGTATTACCACATAATAAAAATTATTGCGAATCACCCTTCTACTTCCCATGAACCCTTCCATTACCTTGAAACCCCTCCTTCCTCCTACCATTTTTTTTTTTCTTTTCTTTTAACGGCGAATTTTATTAAAATACTAACACGGGGCTAGAAAAAGAAACATTACAAGGAAACTAGAGAATGATTTTTAAGTCAATCTAACCAGCTAAAGTTCACCTTGCATCTATACCTACACCAATAAAACGAATGGGCCACTATGTCATCGAACACAATCGATTTCGATGGGGTGCTTGAACCAAAAAGAAGTTTATTTCGAAAACTCCCAAACAATCCACCACATGATGTAACAAACACCTTCCAAAACATGTTTAAGATTAGTAGGAATTCCAAGATTCGTAAACCAATGCAACCACTCCTCGTATGAAGAAACCTCCAAAAAGCTAACATCCCACCACATAGCAATCTTCTAAAAAACCGCTCTCGCCATTGGACAAGCAAAGAAAATGTGACTTGTAGATTCAACCGCTTTACCACAAATCGTACATAAGATGGATTCAATATCCATCCTCTTCGAGAAATATTTAGCCGATTAGGTAAACAATCCATCCTTACTTTCCAAGCATGAACATTTACTTTAATCGAAACTGCGTTTATCCAACGGGTTTGGAAGAGACCTCTGGCAACATGTGATCATCTAAACAACTCCTGACCGATGCAACAGAAAACTCTCCCGAGTCTACAAATGACCAAACCCACCTATCTTGCATCACAGGCAATTAAGTGCCATCCACGTTGTCCAACAAATCAGAAAACTGAGTAAGCTCAGCTCCACCCCTCGGAATGCGTCGCAAATAAACACCCACATTATCATGAGATAATTTCGAAACAATAGAAATATTCTTACAAGACTCCAACGCATACACTCTAGGATAAAGGGATTTGAAAGCAACATCACCCCTCCAAACGTCCTCCCAAAACAAAGTATTAACACCATCTCTTAACTTTTTCTTAATAAATCCTAAAAAATCGACTCCTTGATTCTTAATGTGAGCCATATCGCGAACAATATCCAACCATAGAAGATTTGGACTTATCACCAATTTTGCTATCCTCGCCATGCATAGCTTTGATAACCCTACTCGCCATGCACAGCTTTGATAACCCTAGCCCACAACGAACTACCATGATTACGAAAACGCCACACTCACTTAAACAAAATAGCTCGGTTCAAAGCATAAAAACTCGACACACCTAGGCCCCCTTTTTCTTTTGAAGCCAACACTTTATTTCATTTTACCCATATCATCTTCTTTTCATTATGATCTAACCCCATTAAAAAAATGACAACGAATGGACTCCATTCTTTATAAAACATGCATAGGAACTTTGAAGGGTTTAATCTTCTCCATTTTGTTTCTTCCTCCCACCATCCTTCCATTCATCAATTTCTTCCTCCCGCCATCCTTCCATTTATCAGCATGCAACTTTACCTCTTTCCATACGCTAACTTATTCTTCTCATATATTAATCTTCTTCCCATGATTTATTTTTGTAATCCATAATTTAACGATCTTCTTAAAATTGATTTTAGTTAACAAAATAAATGCTTGCAAGTTATGCATTGTGATTATATAAAGAGATATCTACAAACTTAGCATGTAAAAGTCAATACCTTTTTATTATTTTTTTTATTTTTTATTTTTATTTATTTATTTATTTCTTTTTTGCTTTAAAGTGTACAAAAACAATATGACGTTAAAAACAAGTGTAACGATACGCGAAATGCAAATTTCCCGATACATACAACACTCTCATTATTTACTAGATATGGACTAGAGACACAAAATGTTAGATTCCATTTTCACTAATCAACAAATGCTATATTTTTATTTTCTTTATGTGGAAGAATGTTTCTTTTGACCAAGTAAAAGGAACTTTTCACCCATGACTTATGAGTCAATTCTCTAAAACAATAATTCATTCTATTTTACTGTTTATATTTTTAGAGATAATTGTAACATACTATAAACATCGTAACAACATTACAAAAGTTCCAATCACCTAACAATCAAATGTAACATAACACAATATCTATTAAACGCATCAAAGTCTAATCTTTTTGATAAAAGATACGCTTACCAATTAGGCTACCAGTAAAAGAATTTAATACAACCAAAGATCATATAACAAATTCAGCTAGCGTTTGGTAAATAATATGATCTTGTTCCTCTACACGAAACTTAGAAAGTCGGGTACATATGACTTTAGTTTCAAACCCATGACAAGAGTTGGGTTATTACTAACTTTTAAGATATGGGGAGTAACGAAAAATGTGTTGCCATCAACGGTAAAAATTTAAAAACACGTTAAATATTTTACTTCATTTACTAGTAATAATACCCGCGCACGTGCGGTTTTTTTTAAAATTTTTTTTTGAAATAATTATTTAAAAATTTTAATCCTATTGTTAATTGCATCTTATCTATATTTTTTGAATTTATCTTCTACTTGTGTTATGGATAAATATAAAATATTACCTAATAAGAAAATAATATATTTTTTTAATAAAATTATTACTAAATCAGGTATGAATTGATTTTTTTGAAATGCAAAATTCCCAATAGAGGTTTTATTATATGAGTAAAGATCATTTGAGGACCAAACTTTTTTTACATACCAAGGGACTAATCTCCACTCTCCATCTTTCCTCCATCTTTATTTGATCTAATGGATGAGATTAATCTCAACAATTTAAAAAACCCACTTTCATCATTTTTTTCCAAATATTAATATCTTTCAAACCGTTAATCGTTAAGCGAAAAAAAAATATACCGTTATGACGAACATTTAATTATCTTTCTATAGATAGGCTAATTGATATATTTTCGACAAAAATTTTTTTTTTCGTTTTTTTCACGTTTTTTTTCGTGGCCGAAAAAATCATATATGATATTACATATCATATATGAGATATTACATATCATATATGATATTATATGTAAAATCATATATGATATTGCATATCATATATGATATGTAATATCATATATGATATTACATATAATATAATATATGATATCATATATGATATTATATGTAAAATCATATATGATATTATATGTAAAATCATATATGATATGCATATATTGCATATCATATATGATATGCAATATCATATATGATTTTTTTTTTCGGCCACGAAAAAAATCCGTGAAAAAAACGATTTTTTTTTTTGAAAGTATATCAAAGTGCCCGTCTATAGAAAGATAATTAAATGCCCGTCGCGATGGTGTAATTATTTCCGCTTAACGATTAACGGTTTAAGAGATATTTAAATTATAAAAAATGAGTGAAATAATAAAATGCTTTTAATGATTTTCTTTTTAGATGGATGGTGGGGATGAGTCACTTGGTATGTGAGGAATGTTTGGTTTGTAGAATAACTCGACTCTTATTATATTATATAAAAAATATATGTTTAGTGTTTGGCTTATAATTTGCTATATCTGATAAGAATTTACAGTTTAGAGGAATAAACATCTCTTTTCGCCTTGCAAAAATCTTGCCATGATATTTTGGTTAAGTAACTATAGTACCAAAGTACTCCATAATTTAACAAGAACATGATCCTTTTCCCGGGAAAAAAGTGGTCCTTTTTAGCTTTGCTTGGTAAGCTAATTTGTTTCTTTTGGATAGTAAGTTTAGGTGAGATAATCATAGCTTTTACTTGCGTGTGCCTTCCATCCACTGACTGACCCACATTTCCTGTTTATGGAATAAATTTTGGTTTACTTCTAAACAAAATGTTAATCACAAGATTTTGGAAGATTCTTTCTAATTTGTTTTGAACGGAAATTTATATATAACAACAAACTTAAACTGCACCAAAAAGTGCATATTACACACGGACCAAAATAAATACAATACAGGGATGGCAACAACGCTAAAAGCACACCTACTACTCCCTCTTCGTATAACAAATCTATAAGACGTAGAATAGAGTTATCATAAGGTTTAGGATTGGTAAAAGAAGATTATGATGATTTATTTATCATAAGGTTCATTTATGATTGGTAACCGAGTACAAAACATCATCACTTAAGGCACATAATTAAGCGACAATTATGGAACAAAGATGTATGTCGTCATATCGACGTATGTATCTTACATGAGCGGTGAGCCGGCATAACAATGTATTGGTCAACTGTATTCGGACGACATCAAATCTGATTACGACACTTTATCTGCAAATGTCAACTAGCCGAAAGTTATAATAAAAAGGCAGCATAATATAACAATCGCTATCTAATTATGCTTGATATAAGCATCTCAACAATTTGAATACGATTGTACTTTAGGTTGTATAATTGAAGTTTTGAAAATAATAACCGGGACACATAGAAAGCATAATGAGGTGATATATATCCCATTATCGTACAAAAATATTTCAGAGATAAAGTTCTGCCTCTCAATATTACAAGCAAGTTTCAAGTAGTTCTTTAGTTCTTGACTTGCCAACAAAGTAAAAGAAATTCTTACGATAAGATATGTAAAGCTCTATTACATATCTTAGTAAGTATTTGCAAAAAACACGCATAAATAAAAAAGAAACTACATATCATATGAGAAAATTTTCAACTCGATGATACAACAACGAATATACAACCTAATCAAAACAAATTTTGAAAGACAAACATAGTTACAATCGACAAAATTACATTAACAAGATACCCATTTGAAAAGCATTTATTTTTACGTTTTGCCTGACTAATGCACAAAGTTTGAACCCACTGCCACACAGACTCAAACCAGGTAAAGCCCTTCCAGTTCAGGAGCTCTTGAATCTCGATTCACATAGAAATTCCATAATTATATTCCTAGTTAACCCGGCTAGACTCGATTCCCCCCTTAGCCTAGAATTATTTGAATATGAATGTTAAGAGTGTCGGGCTCAGCCCAAGGTTTTTATAACTCGATTGATTTGTATAAGGCTAATCTATTGATTAAGCTTAGCCCGTTAAAATGATTCCATTTGTGCTTTAGGCTAAGCATACTAGAAGTTGTGGGCTAGCTATGTAATATGTATAGTCAAACACTCAAAATTAATATTCATTTTGAACCAAATTGTAATTACTCTTTTTAAGAACATGCAATGGAGAGCTTATTACTTGTGTTTTATGACAAAAGAGATTAAAATAAAATTTAAAATTATTGGGTCTTTTGGCCTTATGTTGGTGAGTTAAAAAAGGGACATGCTAGATAGAAAATGAAGAGCTTATATTCATTGCCTATCCAACTGCCAACATACACAACATTGCTATAATGCTACTTTTAAATCACCTTTGTGCGGCCACCGGTGTGGGACAAAACCATATCATCTCCTTTTTCAACTTTTGTTTCAAACTCGTAGAATATGTCCTCATGTTTGTCATGGTTTTTATTTAAAAAAAAAAAAAAAAAAAAAAAAAAAAAAAAAAAATGCTCAAGTCACAAAAAAACACATATATTTTTGGGCAATTACATATATACTCATTAAAACTTGTATATTTACTAAAAGCATACTTAAACACCATTATACATTACTCGTATGGCTATAAGATAAGCATCATTTTAATAAGGGATTTTGTTGGCGTGGTGCAATAGCTTAAACGTAGGCTCCAATTAACAAATAAGTTAAATACATACTAAAACATTTTCTTTTATTGAAATAATGACCCCACTTATTCAAGTTGAGTTAAACATAATCGATCATTTTCACTAATTATAAATAAGTAAAATACATAAAATATTTTCTTTTAATAAAAAATGTGACACCACTTATTCATTTACCTTCACAACTTCACAATAAAACAGACATGATCAGTTATGTTTGACACTAACTTAGGGCTGAGCATCGGTCCCGGACCGGATCGGACCGACCAAGACCGAGACTGAACTAGCCCAAAAGCCGAGACCGAGGACCGGACCGAATGTTGTCGGTCCGGTCTAGTCCGGTCTAGGTCGGTCCGGTCCGTTCGGGTAGTTTACTCAGCCTTACTCTAACTTGAGAGATTCTTGATCTTATATACAATCATCAACTTTAGAAGGGATATATATGCAATTCACCTTTTTCTTTATGATGTACTCGCTCCGTCCCAAATTTAATTTACACTTTCATATTTCACAAAGTTTAAGAAAAGTGGGTATCTTTCACTATTAACCAATAAAATTTTATATTCACCAAATTAGAAGCATTTTGATTGGATGTAATTGAAGGTGGACATTAATTTTGAGACAGCAAAAAATAGCAAAAAGGAATTATATTTTAAGACGGAGGGAGTAATCAATAACTAAATGCTTTCTGTAATGTGATTATATGGTTTTATGTAGTATATGGGGTTTGAAAAGGCTAAAAGACCATCAAAATAATTATAGTCGTAGAACCTGAAATTGTATAAATTGTGAGACATCTCTATACTTCGGTAGCCCTTATTCTAATATTAAGTACATTATTACTCTTTATGTTTGTATTTACTTATCATTGTTTTAAAATAGGTGTTTACTTTATGTTTTAATCAATTAAAAAAGATTTTAGTAGATCGAGATGATATTTGATTGACAGAGAAGTTTTATTTAGTGAGAAATTATAAAACTTTGTGCAACCTAAAAATAAACATTTTATTTGAAACTAAAAGAGTGATTACAAATAAATTATCCGGCACTAAGTGTAAATGTTAAATTTTAACCAAAACATTAAGTTATTGTATTACTTTACTTATCACCACAAATTTTAAACAAGTCATTACTTAGGGCTCGTTTGGTATATGTTTTTTTATTTTATGAATGAAATCATTTTATAAAAAGAATCGTTTGGTTTGTTTTTGTGATTACAAACAATCAATCTAAACCCATAAACTCATTCCACTACAATTTGGTTACTTTTGTCTCATTCCTCTCACAAATTCTGAGCACCAAAGTTACCACCACACAATTTGATAACTTTCCTTTTTTTTATAATATTTATTTACTCATGTGTGTTAAAACTATATAAACAATTAATATAGTACTCCCTCCGTCCCAAATTTATTGTCCACTTTGAATTTTCAAAGTCAAACTAGTTCAACTTTGACCATAAATATATATATTTTTGTTATATAATACTTGATGAAAAATTATACAATTGAAAAGTACACTTAAACCCAAATACATTTATATATTTTGCATCAAATATTATATAACACTTACAAAAATATTTAAAGTCAAAGTGGAAGAAGAAAGACTAAAAAAGTCAATAGTGGACAATAAATTTGGGACGGAGGGAGTACATGTTTCTTATTAAAACAAAATATTACCATTTATTTATTTTTTATTCCACTTTCAATCAAACCAACACCAAATCCAAATCCGATTTCAAATCCTTTTACGTACCAAACGCACCCTTAGTCTTGATAAACTTTCTATTGAACGGAAAGTAAGCTCAAACTACATTTTTAAACTATTTGTTTTCATTTAAGAGGTATTATTCGAATAAATACTAACATATACCATTGTGGCATTGCCTTAGCGCAATCACTCTTTTTAACGTAAATATTCAATTGACCGGTCAAATAAGGGTTCGGAGAGATTTATTCAATTGACCGGTCGAATCAATTATTCGAATAAATATTCAATTGTTCCTAGCCTCTTAAGTTGAGTTCCTGACTAAAGTTCATTAAAACATGTGCTCATTATTTTAGTGTTAAATTTTTGAGGAAAGCTTAGCCAACACAAAAAAGTGCACTAAAGTTAGATTTTTCCTCATCGATTAATATACTTTTTGGAAAAGAGAAATAATATTTGGGAAAATTACACAAATAGGTAACGAACTTTGAAAAATTTTCAATGTTAGGTAATGAACTTTTTAAAATATTAATATAACCATTAAAACTTTATATAACCGTTAATGTTAGGGAATATGTGCTATTTTTGTAACTTGTTACCATTGTACCATGTGTCATTTTCATCACTTTCAGAAACACAAACACCTCCCTCTCTCTCTCTCTCTCTCTCTCTCTCTCTCTCTCTCTCTCTCTCTCTATCTCTCTCTCTCTCTCTCTTTTCAAGCCACCAAATACACATAGCTAGAAGATGAAGGCTGTCACCAGTCACCACCCCTTAATTAAAGCCATCAAGTAAAAAAAAAAAATGAAACCCCACAAACGCACCATCATTGTCACACACATACAAACACACAGATCTAAGATGTCGGTTGCCTCATCCAAACATCCGGGAACAGTCAATAACTCTAAACAAATTAAAATCACCATGAAAGAATTTGTAGACTCTTGTATACAAACGTACGTACCCCACATACAAACAGGTCTGACCCAGATTTGTGGCGACGTGGTGGTTGTGATGATGATGGTGTCGTGGTGGTTTTGATGGTGTCATGGTGGTTTTGATGATGATGGTGTCGTGGTGTTTTTGATGATGATGGTGTCCTGATCTGTGGCGGCGTGGTGGTGGCGGTGGCCAGAGTGGTGATGGTGGTGGCGTCTTTAATTACACCGAACCTGTATCGAAAAAATCCATGTTTCATAGACTATGGAGTGAAAATGATGAAATTGAGGTACTTAAGGGCATGATTAGTTACATTGAGATAAACGGTACTACCCAATGACTGATGTTAATAGTGTCCATGAATTTGTTAAAGGGTCATTAAAGTTATGGGTTCTTTAGTGCCTTGGATGTGCGTCATTATACATTCGGTAGTAATTGTTTGATAGGTTACTAGGATGGAGCTTGGATGTGCATTTGTTGTTAATCAGTTTTTGGAGCTTTGTAACCTACTTATGTTTTTGCTTATCTCATTAGTTTAGGATACATATCTAGTAAGGAAAGATGGGAGAAAAAAAAATGGGTGTAGATCTTGAAATAATAATATAGAAAAAGAAATAATGATATGAGGGTATTTTAGTAATTTCTAATACCAAGATAAGGGTATTTAAGTCATATAAATGGATATGTGTGGTGACAAGCGGGCCCAACAAGCTGACGTGGCACCAAACGGTCATATGACGTATAATTGCAGGTTACAACAAGTTTCGTATGTTATATTAATATTTTAGAAAGTTCATTACCTAACATTGAAAATATTTCAAAGTTCGTTACCTATCTGTGTAATTTTCCCATAATATTTCTTATTACTCATTCTTTTTATCCATAGTATCTGACCGATAACAAAACAACTATTTAGTTAAAAAGATATGTAGAAGTATTACCTATATACTCCCTCCGTCTCAAATTATAAGTCCACTTTTAATTTGCACAAAGTTTAAGAAATTCCCACTAAGTACACTATTTATCAATCAAAATTTTTCTTTCTCCACTAAAATGTATTTTGATTGGTTGAAGTAGGAAAGTGGACAAAGATTTTGGGACAACCAAAAATATAAAAATGGACTTATAATTTGGGACGGAGGGAGTATATTATAGCGCACCGATTCGGTGTGTTATAATTGGCCCAATACTTAAAAAATTATTTTCTTTTGGACAATTTCATGGGCTAACATTGAGTCCACAATTTGGTTGCTGGCCCAGTCATTTTTTTCTCTTTTATCCTTGGGTTAACTTTTGATGTTGGTGAGATTGACCACACGTGCGTATTTATTTATTATTACAGTAGCAAACTTTCTCGGAAGAGTTAGAACAAAAAAGGAAAAAAAAAAAAAATACAAAACTCACTTTGAACTTTGCATGCCTTAGACTTTTAAGTATTTACAACTTTTTCAAATAACAAACTTTATTTATCAAATACCTAAAAGATATCTCGTGATTTCATGAATAAAAAAAATTTACTGGAAAAAACCTTTCGATTACTAACAAAACGAGCTTAATATTGATATACTTTTAACATACGCATAACATACTAAATAACTTTTACAACTGTCATAAAATTTTGTAATAATCTACGCAACTACCCTAAACTTTCAAAATGATTAAAAAATAGTTTAAAAGCTCAGCCACGACATTCAAAACCGAACTACCAAAAAGATAAGTTAGACGAAAATAACATTTTCGCCAGCCTCACCACAACGCACGGGTGCTATTGATATACTTTCGACATACGTACGATTTTATAAAAATTGTTGAAGTTTGATATATATAATATATTAACAAATTGCGAAAACTATCATTGACTTTTTGTTATTTACGACTTTTTTTATAACAAATTTTATATATTACATTAAGTATACCCTATTTAATCGACAAAATATTCAAAAAACACATAGACCGAATAAGAATTGGCACAAAAATGACCCGACGCAACGGGACGGGCTCCCACACCTTGTTACTATATATATATATATATATATATATATATATATATATATATATATATATATATATATATATATATATAGAGAGAGAGAGAGAGAGTTAGGATCAAATAAGAATATTACTTAAAATAAGAAGGAATAAGAAAAAATATAACTACAAATCCGAGATGCACCGACCTAAATTAGATGCATCCCTATAATCTTAGATGCATTATAACGCACCATAGTGTGTTTTCTAGCTTTTAATCAGATGCATATACGTATATTAGATGCATTTCATGATTCCTCTTATTTTTTGTTCCTCTGCATGTACAATAATCATGAAAATCAATTTGCACCATCTATACATCAAATTAACTTTCGAAACTCAAGATGTTGCATCTATATGAATAGAAATGCATCTAATGCAAGTCGTTGCATCTCAAATGCGTGGTTTTGGTCACTTCTTACCACTTCTTATTTTAATTTACTTCTTACTGGATCCCTATCCTATATATATATATATATATATATATATATATATATATATATATATATATATATATATATATATATATATATATATATATATATATATATATATATATATATAACAGAGCATCAATTCGCTTGCGTCAATTTGATGTCAGAAAGGGGAGCCCAAATATAAAAGAGTGAGTTTTGTGTTTGTTGTTGGGTCGAAGACCATCAGGCCCAAATAGAGTGGCGTTTGATTTGGCTTATTTTGTCCAAAAAGAATTTGCTTACTTGACAGTTACAAAATCCAGTCTTATTAATAGATAAATGTCCATAGCCATTTTATATAATGTATTAACCACTAATACAACATTTAACTTAACCTATTAATTTAATAAAGTTTTCTCATGTTGACTTCATATAATAAATTTAGTTGTTAAATAAAAAGCATGAGCTGGTCTCTTATTTAATAAAGTTTTCTCCATGCATAAACTATGACATCTAAATTTGTCTTTTTGTTTTATATGAGTATGGCATGTTTGAGTACGTATACATTCAATACGATGAGATTTAATTCCCGATACTTACTTGCTATATATAATAGAGCGTCTACGTCTATTCTTTCAGTTTATGTGATGTTAAATTTGCGTCATCCACTCCGGTAGCCCAGCCCATTCAAATTGTTAGCCCATTTTGTTTGTTTATTTTTTTTAGCTTTGCTGGGAAGATTGCAAGTAATATCTATGATCTCTATTGGGTTTAGGGACAATACTAAAACTATGCGCCCCTAACCAAATAGTTGCTACATATTTATTCCAATAACATACAGAAAAAGACGAATAAGTTCCTCACTTACGTACGCTACATTTATCAGGCAACCAGACGCGAAAATTTGGTGCAAGATCACCGCCCCACTGTCGCACCCCGCCACGGCGGAAACGCGCAGGTGTAACTTCATGGATATCATCACAACACCTGGTGTCTACATAGAGAACAACTACATGCACATAAATAGAGCAATGTACAAACACAAAGTGTTGTAACAATACCCCAAAATAAAATAACTAAAACAAAACATAAATCCAAACATAGATGATAAACCACTTCCAATGCAACTAAGGTCTCGTCTATCCACAACCTTCTATCTTATCCTTAGAAAGCTCACCTGAAAATGATGCTTAAAACGTCAACATAATGTTGGTGAGATTCATAGGTTTGAGACTCAACACACAAGGCAACCAAATTCACTGTGATTACAAAATATAGCTGGACAAATAATTATAGTTATCATATAGCTACATGCATTTGCAAGTTAATATTCACGCACAAAGGCAACAACACTCATAAGGCAACCAACAGGACGGCTCGTGTCCTCCGACCCCAAAATAATTACAACAGGACGGCTCGTGTCCTCCGACCCCACAATGATTACATTAGGACGGCTCGTGTCCTCCGACCCCAATAAACATCAATTAGGTCGCATGCGCGAGCAACAGGATAAGCATCCTCCTAATTGGATCCCATATATATCCACACAAGCAAATAATCATACATAGCATGCATACGATAACATTATAGGTCCAAGCTCTTTAACACCACACACATAATTACAGTAAATCAAATCATTTAAGACAAGCATCATTCCCATCCCAAGTTTAAAACAAAGTAAAAATATGGGACTATGAACTCACCTTAAACTCCGCAGCTTCCACAAAAACAACTCACAATCTATAGCACACAAAAATAATCCACATTACACAAGGTCAAGCTAAAAGCTACAACCCATGTAATACACATATAATAGATGTCTAAGACTCATATGACCCACCATGGATCTTCTAGACACCACACTAACCATTACCATAACTTAATACTCACTAAATCCCTTGCACTCTAAAACTCAGAAAACGCAGAATTTTTGAGTACATTCACTCACATAAAATCACGACAAATAAAGCTCAACAACTCACACCAAAAATTTACCATGGTCTCTCATAAGCATAGAAGCTAATCCCAAAAGACCATGGACCAATAACACACACAAATACTCATAAGAAATTCAAACTTGTCAACTACTCAAATTCGGATCTGAACGCACACCAAAAAGTTTTGATTTTTAATAATTACTTCCACAAGTTTTTATCGCGAATCCTCTTCGTGGTAGTCTAATATAACCTAAAAATTAACTATTCCAGAAGGCCAAGTCAAAATACCACTTTTACAACCACAGGACACCCTCAAACTTTTACCCAAAATCTGTCCCGGTTCGACAGCTTTGACACCTTAACAAAGAAAAATCAAAAGACCGACTTCCCGACCTTAAAATCGATCGTGGCTGGACTTTTTGGAAAGATCTTTCATTATACTTCAATTTAGACCTAAAATTTGTGACCTAACGCATCACCATCTGTTATTTACACTCACATCTTTACAGCCTTACAAATCTGTCCAAACCCTAACTCAATAACTAGCATGTTTTACGCTCAATTCTGTTAACCAATCATCATACTATTATCATTAATTGATCCCAACATGTTTAATAACATTAATTTTGCAGAAGTTAACACAACCCTAATCCATCATACTTTATATTACATGAATTAGATCAATAACTAATTAATTACACATAAGGGTTAAAGATTTTACCTTGATTCTTGATTATTGCTTGCAAACTATGAAACCCTAATTTTTTTCTTCTTGTTTCCTCCTTGTGTCGACTCTAAATTGCAGGAAAAATAGTTTTGGGAACCTTGATTTTGTATTTATATTATTTTGTGGATAATTACCTAACTTAGAGTTATAATTGGGCTACAAGTGGGTTTCCTTTTTTCCCTTTTTTTTTCTCTTATTGCCGAATTTCTATACATACATATATATTTATATATATATTTTTTTATTTAATTAATTTATTACACTCAAAACCTCATACTTTTCATATTTTATGTATTCCCATATCGAAACCTAACGTCTTTTGCTATAAACCTTAATTTTACGATAAACCGAAAAATAATCATTTTCAAAATAAAGTTTCCAAAAATAGAATTTCACACTCTTTTTGAAATATAACTCATAAAAACAAATCCCACGTAACTTACTAATGCTCAATTACTTGAACGAAGCCTCGTTACGCAAAAACACAAAAACACCAAAACTACACAAGTCATTTCTACACCACAAAAGGTGATCAAAATGAACTTTCCCAAATTCCAAACTTTCCAAATCACAATAAAAACCATTTACGCAAAGGGATTTAGTGCTAAAACTCACCTATATCACTTATATATCACCTCAAACACCTAGGACACACCAAACAAACGTCAACCGAGTCAAGACTATCAGTCAAACTGACCTGCTAAAACCACGGTTGCTACATCATCCCCCACTTAGGGAAATCGCATCCCGAGATTTCAACTACTATAGTCACCACTCACAACAGCAAAAGAAAATCTATGGATATTTAAGCGGAAAAATACCACCCCATAAAATCACAGAGAAAGAATCGCAAAAATGTGAACCGACTAAATACTCGAATTCACACGATAGAAAAACATTTCGTTACTCCAACGATACACACAAATAGATACACTCCCCCAATCGATAACACCAAAGATCCGAACGACTTCTCATAGATAGGTACGATACTCTCGAACCAAATGAAAATCCAAATGGTAACCGCAGGAAACACCACATATTATGGATATACACAAAACAAACATTAATTACATTTGATTCCTCACCCTCCCAAGTAAACTCAGGACCACGCTTAGAATCCCACCATACCTTTACCAACGCTATCTCACCACACTTTAAGCCCTTAACATCTCGATCCATAATCTAACAGGTTTCTCGACAAAACGAAGAGTCTTGTCAACCTTACATTCATCTAATGGCACATGCAGACTAGCATCCGCCAACCACTTCTTTCCATTAGATACGTGAAACGTATCATGCACTCTACTTCACTCCTCAGGCAAATTCAACCGATATGTCTCAATCCAATCCTTTCCGTAAATCCCAAATGGTCCTACGCATCTCGGTGCTAGCTTGCCTTTCTTACCGAAACACACAACACCCTTCCAAGGAGATACTTTTAACCTCACAATATCACCAACACCAAACTATAAGGGCTTACGGCAATAATCCGCATAACTCTTTTGCCGATCTCTTGCTGCCTTAGGTCTTTCCTTAATTAGAAAACCTTATTCGTAGTCTCTCATTCCAGTTCAGGACCAATTAGTTGGCTTGCTCCAACCTTTGCCCACAGAACATTCCATACAACTTTTCACACAACGCATACTCCATACTAGAATGATAATTGTTGATATAGAAGAACTCAGCTAAGGGTAAATGTATACCCCGGCTTCCTCCAACATCAAACATACCCATGCTCTCAGCTCACCACCCAACGCCTGATTTGTACGCTCACTTAGTTCACTCATTAGAGAATGATAAGTCGTACTCATCTACATACGCGTTCTCAAGACTCCATAACACGTTTACCACTATCGCGAAGTAAGTATTTCATCATGTTTCTTGATGATCAACGCGACACCCCATGGCTCATTACCAACTCACCGAGCGAAAAGTCTCGCCTACTCCTCCATACATCTCTTGCTAAGGTAATAATACGTCTTATCCATTCTCGGATGTATCAAATACCTTTCATGATTGATGTCCTTACGCTTCCTCTCAATGGAACCAATAGCTGGAACGCAAAATACATTCCTCCATCTTCGTTCCTTTCCATTTACTGGTTTAAACCAAGTAATCATTCTTCTTACATGTTCTCAACCTTGAGCCTCTCTCTCTAGACTGCCAGTATCATCCTCTTAACTCCGAACCGAATTATCATAATCATTTCTCACAAACATCCAAGTTTCACTCGTTCACTCCCGCTCAGCGCTCTTACCATGATGTCCTCCCTTCCTTGACGATAGCAAATCAGACAATCGTAGTCACTGAGAAATTCCACACCCAACTTCTCTTCAACATATATTAACCTCTTGTCAAATATATGCTAAAGATTCTTATGATCTGGGTAGACCACACTCTTTGCTCCATAAAATATCATCTCCAAGTTCTACTCCCCCAACTTTAAATCATGTATCACATAGTTCCTCTCATGGATCTTCCACCTCCGCGATGCCTACACAATCTATAGAAGATAGAAATGAATCGCCAATAGTACCTGCCATTTCTAAGGACAATCGTCTCTCAGATGGTGTCTTAGATACTTTCTACTCTTTACCACTTTTATCTTACTAGTGTCCACAAACACTCGCTATCGTTGACCACCTTCCTGAAGAACGTACATCTCAAAGATACACCTCTCACTTGGACACTTGGCAACATCCTCTTCTTCTTCAACGAACAAATTGATAATCGAAACGACAATCTATCCTAAGTAGACGACGCGAACCATGAAACCGGTCGAACTAAAACGTATATCAACGAACTCAAAAAGGGGTACGAATTACCAACTAACGAAGTAACGAACATCAAAATCAAAGCTAGAAAAACACAATGAGAAATTTTTCCCCCAATAAAAGTAGACACGGATAAAATATTCATGAAAACCCCTACAAAGAAAATATAAAATACACGTACCCATAAAAATATTAGTTTCCATCAGACGACCTTGAAATACCCAAAACGAATTTGTAAAATGCCATAAAGACTCTAATACAACCTCTTAATCAAACGCGAAAGACATTGAAGAATTCCGTAATCAAAATAATCCTCAAACGAACTCATACCAGTGAACACTCACGCAAAAACATTGCAAACCAAACGATGAACTTACAGAGTCATTCGTACAACGATCAAACCAAAATCATGTAAAAACACCGATACTAACGGCCACAAAACATGTCACAAAATTCAATTGGTGTGTGTAAATGAGGAATCAAATATCCACACCAACTCGTCACGAACCAACAATACTTGAAGAATAGCATAACAATCATCCGAGGAATGAATGTATGGAATCACCAAAGAAACGAACCAGTATCCAACAAAAACGAATTCGATTTCCCAACACCTATCACGACATCAAATAGAAAGAATATGGCATCTGTACCATCATGGTACGAATAGAAATGCCAACCAAAGAATTAAGTATGCAAACGGAGCGTCTAGCAAACGAATCAACTTAAATACCACAATATAAGTACCCACCGATAACTGAGGTATCAACATATGATAGGTAGGATGGAATCTTACCACCTACACACCCCAACATATAACGACTGCCCAAACGGTTAAGAGAATACTTCTCTAACCATACATCCATCACTAACATGATATCACATACCAACTACTACAACATATAACAACAAATATCAATCAATGCAATAATGGTCACAAGTCCACGTGTGTGATACTTTTATAATTATGTTCGCGACCATAGTTATAAGCCTATTCCACACGCATACTTACTTCCAAAACCACACATCTCAATGATAACGCACATATACCACATAGCACCTAATACACCATACAATCCATGCTATCATACTTGCAAGTCCACTTGTGTTGTGACGCATGCATAATTTTGTTGGCCACCATAATTATCTATGCCCCCTTTCATAAGTGTACTCCCTCCTATGACAACACATCATGCAAACAATCATACAAACAAAAGCAAAAGACGTCGCAAACACTCATCTCGCATGGAAGAATTCCAACGATCACGTAAACTCTATAATCAAAATCACTTGGATAAGGTCGATCCAATACCCAAGAGTAATCACGCTCCAACATGGCTCCAGACGGCAAAAGGCAATATACGAATTCCAAAACATGACACAAAACAAAAGACGTCGCATAACGGCTCAAACACCACTCTCACACTTATCTCCCTACTCAGATCAATTCAACTTACTACTCGTTGTGGACTCTAGATCCGAATCCACACCATTCCATCCTAACTCCCTTTCATCTTTACTCAACCACCCATTTATGTTTCTTACATGTTGAGATAGTCAACAACATGCAAAACCATCTCTATTTCTTTCTTCCAATTCCGTATGATTCACAAGTGCATACAACTCACGAGGTTTAGACTAAATCACCTCTCCTTCCTATGTGAAGTGAGGACACTACCAAGGGTATTTGGTAATGGCTCCATCTCCAGAAGTCATCGTGGTTCCAAACCTCTCCACTTCTTCTCCACCAACATTTCCCATAAACGTCCTCTCCTTGTCCGAACATGGATACATGCTATCGCATCCGATAGCAACAACGGTTGTCCAACGAAGCATCTTACATGCGGAAGACGATATAATAAAGTCAATATATACAATACTACGTATAGAGGATAAAATAGACGTCCGAAACTCAATAACACATCTCAGAAATATAGGAAAATAGACATATAAAATACTATACTTACACATAGATCCTAAATGCAACTATATGAGGGACTCCTAAGTTATAGTCTAGGCTCAACCACCTAATTCTCTATAACCAAGGCTCTGATACCAATCTGTCACACCCCGCCACAGCGGAAACGCGCAGGTGTAACTTCATGGATATCATCACAACACCTGGTGTCTACATAGAGAACAACTACATGCATATAAATAGAGCAATGTACAAACACAAAGTGTTGTAACAATATCCCAAAATAAAATAACCAAAACAAAACATAAATCCAAACATAGATGATAAACCACTTCCAATACAACTAAGGTCTCGTCTATCCACAACCTTCTATCTTATCCTTAGAAAGCTCACCTGAAAATGATGCTTAAAACGTCAACATAATGTTGGTGAGATTCATAGGTTTGAGACTCAACACACAAGGCAACCAAATTCACTGTGATTACAAAATATAGCTGGACAAATAATTATAGTTATCATATAGCTACATGCATTTGCAAGTTAATATTCACGCACAAAGGCAACAACACTCATAAGGCAACCAATAGGACGGCTCGTGTCCTCCGACCCCAAAATAATTACAACAGGACGGCTCGTGTCCTCCGACCCCATAATGATTACATTCGGACGGATCGTGTCCTCCGACCCCAATAAACATCAATTAGGTCGCATGCGCGAGCAACAGGATAAGCATCCTCCTAATTGGATCCCATATATATCCACACAAGCAAATAATCACACATAGCATGCATACGATAACATTATAGGTCCAAGCTCTTTAACACCACACACATAATCACAGTAAATCAAATCATGTAAGACAAGCATCATTCTCATCCCAAGTTTAAAACAAAGTAAAAATATGGGACTATGAACTCATCTTAAACTCCGCAGCTTCCACAAAAACAACTCACAATCTATAGCACACAAAAATAATCCACATTATAAAAGGTCAAGCTAAAAGCTACAACCCATGTAATACACATATGATGGATGTCTAAGACTCATATGAACCACCATGGATCTCCTAGATACCACACTAACCACTACCATAACTTAATACTCACTAAATCCCTTGCACTCTAAAACTCAGAAAGCGCAGAATTTTTGAGTACATTCACTTACATAAAATCACGACAAATAATGCTCAACAACTCACACCAAAAATTTACCATGGTCTCTCATAAGCATAGAAACTAATCCCAGAAGACCATGGACCAATAACACACACAAATACTCATAAGAAATTCAAACTTGTCAACTACTCAAATTCGGATCTGAACGCACACGAAAAAGTTTTGATTTTTAATAATTACTTCCACAAGTTTTTATCGCGAATCCTCTTCGTAGTAGTCTAATATAACCTAAAACTTAACTATTCCAGAAGGCCAAGTCAAAATACCACTTTTACAACCACATGACACCCTCAAACCTTTACCCAAAATCTGTCCCGGTTTGACAGCTTTGACACCTTAACAAAGAAAAATCAAAAGACCGACTTCCCGACCTTAAAATCGATCGTGGCTAGACTTTTTGGAAAGATCTTTCATTATACTTCAATTTAGACATAAAATTCGTGACCTAACTCATCACCATTTATTATTTACACTCACATCTTTACAGCCTTACAAATCTGTCCAAACCCTAACTCAATAACTAGCATGTTTTACGCTCAATTCTCTTAACCAATCATCATACTATTATCATTAATTGATCCCAACATGTTTAATAACATTCATTTTGCAGAAGTTAACACAACCCTAATCCATCATACTTTATATTACATGAATTAGATCAATAACTAATTAATTACACATAAGGGTTAAAGATTTTACCTTGATTCTTGATTATTGCTTGCAAACTATGAAACCCTAATTTTTTTCTTCTTGTTTCTTCCTTGCGTCGACTCTAAATTGCAGGAAAACGACAAAAGGAAACATTCTGGACGTTTTTGGAGCAAAAAATGAAGAAAACGACAAAGTCTCAAAATCATGCCGGAAATTACACTTGACGGCGTCACATGGTGTTAGTGACGGCTTCATGAGTGGACAAAAGGGGTGGATAAATCAATTACACGTGACGCACTAGAATGTTTTGTGAAGGGGTCGTGACGACGTCACGTATTAAATTATCACGACCATCAAGAGTAATTGCAAAGAGTGACGGCCCAGAACCCATAAAGAGTGACGGCGTCAGAAGTGGATCTAGGCAATACGAGTTTATTTTGGCGGCGAGTTAACGGCGTCACACATTACTCTTGACGCCGCAGGAGACAAAATCTATATATAGTTTTTTAGTTTTTATTCATTGTGTGTAACTTTGAAGGGAGTAAACCCTAGACGAATTTTACAACTTTTTCAAGGGTTTCAACCCTTTGTTTCTTCCATGCTTAATTGAAGACAAGTCCTTTATCAAATCATTCAATATGTCTATGTGTTGTTTGATTATATCTTACGCTTGTCTTCTCTTTAACATGCTAGGCTAGGTTTTCTTTGTGTTTGCTTAGATATAATGAAACTTAGATATTGATTATGGGTTGGTTGTTTGCTTATAATTGTTTTGGATGAATGAATTTGATGTTAGGCTTAAGAAAACTGGCAGACTTCCAATTGGTAACTTGCTTGAACGTCTTAAGAAACATGATCGGAGGTGTACTACGATATATTGGTTGTATTTATTTCATAGTTAACTACTAATGAGCCCATGTTAGGAGCTAGTAATCGGCTCGACATAGGAAGAGGTAGAAGCTTATAAAGTTAGGGAAGATTGTACACGGCCCTACGAATGGTATTAAGGAATATAACCCGTCATCCATGCAATTGTAACAAACTAATCAACCTGTACAAGATAGCTAGGGAGTAGTGAAATCTAAGTAAACACAATTTTCTCATTATTGTTTACACCACAATTTAGTTTAAGTTTAGTTTATTTTATTTTGATTGCATCTTTAGTTAATTGGGTTAGTTGATTAGCAACTAATTCCGCCCACTCCTTCCAAAACCGAGATTTTTTCTTGCTTTTCTTAAAATATAAAAATACAAAAAATAATCATCCCTCACCTCTAGACCTAGTTTTAGTGAGTTTTAACCCTAGCGAATAATATTCTTTGAGTTGAACGATCAATCCCCCGGTATTTGCCACTTTACTATACTACAACGGTCAGGTACACTGCCTGGTGGGGATTGCAAGCTTCTCAAGTTCCCTTGAGAGGTAAAACCTTTTGCGAGGGCGCAATCCCACGCATTAAGTTTTTGGCACCGCAGCCCGGGGAAATAGTTATTGTCTAGGTTAAAATTTCTTTTTATTAGGTTTACTTGCTAGATTCATTTCTTGTAAGATTTTTTATTTTATTTTTATAGGTTTCTTTAGTCTATCTTCTTATTTGTGTCTTCGTTCATAAAAAATGTGTCATTATGGATACTAAAAGCCGGCATTTGGAAATTGAAAAAAGATTTTTACAACGCAACCTAATGGAAAGAGAAATTAAGGGGTTTAATGAGCTTAATGAATTAACTAAAAAAAAAAGGGGGCTGAAAATAGACCATTGTGAAAATAACACCGTCTTTAACAACAGTAACACAATGGAGTCTATGGATGATTTAGAAGTATTTCAAAACTCTTCACCAACTCTTGAGGAATTAAGTCACCATAAGTTTCTTTTGAAATATCCTTGTCCCGCTAAGCATCGAAAGAATCCATGGATTAAAAGGGGGGTTATTTTAATGTGAAGGTTCCATGCATGATTGGTCATATGTTTAGGGAGCATACCTATGTTGATTTGAAATCCCCAATGAATATTATGTCAAGGCTCTATTATAATTGGATCATGAGCAATGAGCTGAAACCTAGACAAGACCTTTATAACCCTAATCGACTATGCAATTTCATAGGTATTGCTAGAGGTCTACACGTTTTTATTGGGGATTTAGTTTATCAATGTGATTTCATGATCTTAGAAGATGTGAGGGGAATTATAGATCAGCATTTAGGAGAGATAGTTTTGGGAAAACCCTTCATCAATACGCCCAACCTGATTTATGATAAAGATGAAGGCACCGTTACATTTTCCAATGAAACTGGGTGTGTTAAGTACATGATGCCTTATAAGTTCGAAAAGTTCAAAGGTATTGATGGTTTAGATGTCGACAATATTCCAACATTTGAGGTTAGTGATGTTAAGCAAAGAGGAAATAAAATTAAGTATTCTGGATGTTTGGCTTTAGGCCCGGAATACAAGTGGGATGGAAGAGTGATTAGAAGTTTCAAAACCGCATTCCTATTGCAGAATAAGGTCACGTAATAGCCCATGACTTTGAGTCTAGCTACAAGACTCGTAAATAAAGAAAAGCGCTTCTTGGGAGGCAACCCATGTTTTATTTGTTTTGTTTGTTTGTTTGATTTTATTTGTTTTCGTATGCATGCTTGATTTTTATTGTTTGTGGATCATGTTTCATAATAAATTGTGAAAATGCTTTACCTTGTTGTTTGTCTTAACTTCATAAAAAGGTATTTCTCAAAAGATAAATGTAAGGGAAATCTAAATTTGTTTTTAAGAACGGAATTGGATATTAACCACAACAATATTAAATGAACATGTATATTAGTATTTGTTTGAGTCAAATGCTTGTATCGAGTCATAATGATGTTTTGCAGGAAATTCCAGGAATTAAGGCGTAAATTTTTCCAGAAATTTTCCGGAAACTTAACATGAGATTTCTGTCAGAACACTCTGACGACGTCAGGATTAACACCTGACGGCGTCAGGTGTAAAATTCTGGAAATTTTGCAAGTTTTGTTTTTCTAACGGAGTCTTAAAGTTTTTGTTAATTCTTTAGTTTTGTAAATTCCAGTAAATCTGCAAACATTCATTCCACAAGCATTACATCCTTATATATATAGATTTCCGCCGATTTTACGCGAGGTTTGCCATAATTGTTTTCTCAGGTTTAACAGGTTATATTGGATAAGAAGATGATTTATATTTCTGAAGGGAAGCTTTCAACGTTCCTTTTCTTGGAGGAGGATTTAACCATGTTATCTATTTATCCACACCGAACGAATCAAGGGAGTATTTGTGATGAGGCGAAAAATGAACCACTTTTAGGGGGTCATTTAAGCCCGGAATTGAATTTATTTGATCAAATATTGCCCTAAATCATTTTTTTTGTGATTTAAGGTACTTTGGGAGTGAATTCTGGAAAATAAGGCATTTTGGACGTTTTTGGAGCATAAAAGTGAAGAAAACGGCAAAGTCTCAATTTTCCTTGCTGGAACAGTACCTGACGGCGTCACCAAGGCCGTCACGTGTGTTGGTGACGGCCCAGAAACTTCATGAAGGCGTTACGTAGGCCGTCACGTGTAAATTGTCACAACTTGCGCGCGCGGTAGCTGACACCGTTTTGGCCATAACTTTTGCATACGAACTCGGATTTGAGCGATTCAAAAAAGAAAATGATCGGGACGAAAAGATCTACGATTTGGTGAAGAAAGATTGTTCATGACACTGTCAAGGTTTGGCTGACGCCGTCATGATCGGGCCGGGCAGAAAATAGCCTATAAATATAACATCATAACTTCACTTTTTGTAAGCCCTAAACCCTAAGGTCGATTCCTGGGTTTAGGTGGGTGTTTTTCCGGCAACTTAGAGGGTTTCAATCACTCTATAAACATCATGTATTGGTTTGATAATTCTATCTTAATTATGTTTTCCATTATCATTGTTGTTTGCTCTTCTTTGATGATGATTTGCTAATTCACCTTGTGTCTACTTATGATTATGTGAAACTTGTATATAATTGATTAGATCTCATTGATTTCTTGTTGATGTTTGTGTCTATCTCTATCAGTTAAGGCGTGACAACTTCAATAGATTTAGTTGGTTTAGTTTATAGTTCTTGTTTCCTATTGATTCTTGTTTTGATTGAATGTCTCATCAATGTTAGGCTTAAGAAAACTGGCAGACTTCCATAGGGTAACATGCTTGAACGTCTTAAGAAACATGAACCGATGTGTACTAGGTTTTTATGGTTGTATTTAATGCATGAGCGAATTCTAGTGATCGCATGTTAGGAGCTTCTTAGCCGGCTCGACATAGGAGTGAAGTTGAAGCTTATAGGATTGGGGAAGTAAGTACGCCACCCCATGAATGGTATTAAGGAATACAACCCGTCAATTAAAACAAGGTACAATTCAATAGGTAGAATTGGATAGCTAGCAAGGAGTAACATATCATAGGTAGACATGCTTCACTTATCTTGTAGAACCTTAGTTTAGTTTTCTTGCACATTAGTTTAATTAGTAGCTTTTGGGTTAGTTGATTAGCAACTAATTCCACCCCTCCTTCCAATACCCGAGATTTTTACTTGCTTTTCATAAAATATAAAAATACAAAAAGAATCATCCTTCACCTTTAGACCTAGTTAGATCAATTTCAATCCTAACGACACTATTCCTGAGTTGAACGATCAATCCCCCGGTACTTGTCACTATACTATACTACAACGATCAGGTACACTGCCTGGTGGGGGTTGTAAGCTTCTCGAGATCCCTTGAGAGGTAAAGCCTGGTACAATTCCCACGCATCAAGTTTTTGGCACCGCAACCCGGGGAATAGTTATTGTTTAGGTTGAATTTAATTTTTATTAGGTCTACTCATTAGATTCCTATCAAGTGAGATTTTTTACTTTTTATTTTGTAGCTTTCTCGTAGTCTATCTTTTCTTTGTGATTTTGTTTGTAATTTGCTTCAAATGGACTTTACACTTAGACTTCTAAGATTGCAAGATAAGGTTGAGCGGCTAACACACCAAATAATTCAAAATACCTCATTTAGAGACACCTATGAATCATATGAGCCTTCACCTAGGATAGATTCTTATGAACAACCTCCATGTTTAAGATCTAGTTTTAGTGAGGCCAATAGGAAATGCGACCTAGTTTGCCAAGGAATTATGGAGTGAGCCATTGCAACAAATCATAAGTTGGATGAAGCACTAGGTTTGCTATTATCACTACCTAAGAAAACAATTGAGGAGGATTTAGCCGAGCATGATCACATTGATCAAAAAGACCTAGGTTTTATGATCGATGATGATGAATCTCAAGAAACAGATGATGAATCTCTTGGGCAATTTGTATATAGCAGTCAGAATATTGAAGATAATCCTTATGATTCGGACATAGAAGTTGAGATGCCTAGAGAAGCATGTGAGATACTTGGGAGAATGTTAGGGCTAGATTATAATAAAACACATGTTGAGGGTATAGGTGATATTAACACATGGAATGATGAGGTAAATAACATAAGCCCACAAAATACTCAACCATCATTTGAGGCATACACACCGCCCGTGACTTACCCGGAGGAAGTAGAAGAAACTTTAGGAATTCCGATGGAGGTAGAACCCTTGGACCAGGCACCACTTGAGGATATAGGTTTGAATACTTGTAGTGATAACCTTACTCCTTGTTCTAGGGAATTTCCTAGTGTTGATGAACCGGAACCTCAATCTTTACACACCTTTCCATCCTTAGATATATTTCTAGGAGACAAAAGAGGAACCGACCCACCCATCAACCAATATTATCCAGGTAGTTTTAGGATGAAGGAAGCCATTCACTCACCCCCTTCACCTCACGTGGCATATTCACACCCCAAGGGTGTGTATCGCTACTTTCACCCACACTTAATCCTAAGTGTAGGGAGAACCTCCCCTATTTCCGTTAAATAAGGGTAGAGTCAGGCTCGTGACTCGAACAAAAACAAGCGCTTCTTGGGAGGCAACCCATATTTTGTGTGTTTTTATTTGTTTGTTTGTTTGATTTTATTTGTTTCCGTATGCATGTTTTATTTTTATTGTTTGTGGCTCATGTTTCAAAGTAAATTGTGAAAATGCTTTATTTTGTTTTTAACTTCGTCTTAATTGCATATAAAGGTATTTTGCAAAAGATAAGTGTAAGGGAGATCCAAATTTGTTTATAAGAACAAAATTGAGCATGAACTACAACAATATTAAATGAACATGTGTATTAGTACTTGTTAGAGTCAAATGCTTGTATCGAGTCATAATGATGTTTTGCAGGATTTTCCAGGAAGTAGGACATAAGTTTTTTCAAAAATTTTCCGGAAACTTAACGTAAAGATTTCTGCAGGTCACTTCTGACGGCGTCATGTGTAAAATTCTGGAAATTTTGCTAGTTTTGTTTATACCGGAGTCTTAAAGTTTTTGTTAATTCTTTAGTTTTATAAACTCCAGGAAATCTGCAAACATTCATTCCACAAGCATTATATCTTTAATTGTTTTGTTTCTATTTGTAAGTCTGGAATTACATCTAGTTGTGAGTTTTCTTTGTTCGGATTGATGCTTTGGGTTTCTTTGTTTGTTTTCTCAGGATTTAACAGGTTATATATGACAAAAAGATGATTTATATTTCTGGAAGGGAAGCTTTGATTGTTCATTTTCTTGGAGGAAGATCTAACCTGGCCACCTTATTATCCATACCGAGCAAATCAGGGGAGTATTTGATTTCATTCTTTTTTCTTATTTCACTTTTACATTCTTTACTTGAACATTGGGGACAATGTTCATCTTAAGTGTAAGGGGAGGGTAAAATGATGATACCTTACAAATACACTTTCGCTTGAGTTTGTTTGTTTGATAGTAGATGTGTAATAAAACTATGAGAAATACTTGTTAGTGCAATTTTAGCGCCAAATTTAAAATTTTTTACAACATTTAGGAGTGAAACTTTAGCCATAGCAAGCGTCTCATGGATAGGAGATTGTATGACTAGCACATAACCGTATCATTCAGAAAAATTTTCCACCCAAATATGTGAGGTTCGCCTTTAGATTTGATAGGAAAAGCATTTACTATTAGTGCTTATGAGTGTACCGGTAGCATTTAGATTCTAGAACTTGTGTTAGTGATGCATCCCGAGACCGCTATTGAGACTACATTCGTGTAGTAGGATTTACTACATGATAAGAGGCATTAGGATCACCCTTGTGTTAAACCCGTATCATAATTACTTGACCATTTAAGTCTTATTACTTGGCTAGTAAAGTCAATTAATTTTTCCCACACCTTAGCGTTGTACTCATTTTTAGTACACGAAACCCCTAGTACACCCCTCCGAGCCTATCTTTTCGTTTCTAAATTTAAGCATCTTACTTAAAGGAAGAATTTGTTACAACCCACCCAAATGTGCAACCAAATCGCCTTAGTCTTCCCTATATGCACTCATCTTTAGTGCATTATTGTTATTAGTTTAAACCCTTAGTTAATTGTCTAATTGATTACATGGTTGCAAAATCGAGTCATATCTTGTACATATTTTTTTGGGACGATTGGGACTCATGGGTAAAGTACTTGTGTTATGGATTAATGGGGAAGAACATCATTTATCACCCCCATATGTGCGTTAATCTTAAAAGTACTCCAAGTGTTTTGATTATCTTGATTTGAGTCATTAGATTAGTTTATTGTAAAGTATGTAAAAATTCAAGTGTAAGAGGAATGTACATTCCCTATGATGTATTATTTTGGATGGTAGGGTCAGAGTGTATGAAAAAAAAAAAAAAAAAATAGAAAAAACACACGGACTACCATCCCATTTCATTCTATAGCTCAACAATGTGTATTAGTATTTGTTAGAGTCAAATGCTTGTATCGAGTCATAATGGGGTTTTGCAGGATTTTCCAGGAAGTAGGACATAAGTTTTTCCAGAAATTTTCTGGAAACTTAACGTAAAGATTTCTGCAGGTCACTTCTGACGGCGTCAGGAATTAATTCCTGACGGCGTCATGTGTAAAATTCTGAAAATTTTGCTTGTTTTGTTTTTCTAACGGAGTCTTAAAGTTTTTGTTAATTCTTTAGTTTTATAAACTCCAGGAAATCTGCAAACATTCATTCCACAAGCATTATATCTTACATTGTTTTCTAGGACTTGTTAGTATATATAGATTGCCTCCGATTTTACGCGAGGTTGCTTTGTTTGTTTTCTCAGGTTTAACAGGTTATGTATGACAAGAAGATGATTTATTTTTCTGGAAGGGAAGCTTTGAATGTTCATTTTCTTGGAGGAAGATCTAACCTTGTTACCACACTATCCACACCGAACGAATCAGGGAAGTATTTGTTTTCATTCTTTTACCTATTTCACTTTTACATTCTTTAATTGAATATTGGGGACAATGTTCATCCTAAGTGTAAGGGGAGGGTAAATGATGATACCTTATAGGATACTATTGCACTTGAGTTTGTTTGTTTGATGGTAGGTGTGTAATAAAACTAAGAGAAATACTTGTTAGTGTAATTTTAGCACCAAATTTAAAATTTTTTACAACATTTAAGAGTGAAACTTTAGCCTTAGCAAGCGTCTCATGGATAGGAGTTGTATGACTAGCACAAAACCGTACCATTCAGAAAAATTTTCTACCCAAATATGCGAGGTTCGCCTTTAGATTTGATAGGAAAAGCATTTACTATTAGTGCTTATGAGTGTACCGGTAGCATTTAGATTCTAGAACTTGCGTTAGTGATGCATCCCGAGACCGCTAGTGAGACTACATTCGTGTAGTAGGATTTACTACATGATAAGAGGCATTAGGATCACCCTTGTGTTAAACCCATTTCATGATTACTTGACCATTTAAGTCATATTACTTGGCTAGTTAAGTCAACTAATTTTTCCCACACCCTTAACGTTGTACTCATTTTTAGTACACGAAACCCCTAGTACACCCCTCCGAGCCTATCTTTTCGTTTCTAACTTTAAGCATTTTACTTAAAGGAAGAATTTGTTACACCCCACTTAAATGTACACCCAAATCGCCTTAGCTTTCCGTGTATGCACTCATCTTAAGTGCATTATTGTTATTTGTTAAACCCTAAGTTACCTATCTAATTGATTACATGGTTGCTAAGTTGAGTCATATCCTTGTACATATTGTTTTGAGACGATTGGGACTCATGGGTAAAGTACTTATTTTATGGAATAATGGGGAAGAACATCTTATTATTACCCCCATATGTGCGTTAATCTTAAAAGTACTCCAAGTGTTTTTATTTTCTTAATTCGAGTCATTAGATTAGTTAATTGTAAAGTATGTAAAAATTCAAGTGTAAGGGGATTTTTCATTCCCTATGATGTATTATTTTGGATGGTAGGGTAAGAGTGTATGCAAAAAAAAAAAAAAAAAAAAAAAAAAAAAAAAAAAAAAAAAAAAAAAAAATACGGACTACCATCCCTTTTTATTATATGTTCATTTTATGTTTTTGTTATTTTTCATTTATTAGTTTAAGTCGAGTCTAGTCTTGGCTTAGCAACGTCATATTGTACATGTAATTAACCAAGATTGTTAACTCGCCACCAGTAAAGACTGCCTATATCCAACAAAACTGTCTATTTCATTTCCCTGCACCTAACGTTACAACCCTTTAAAAGACCTCTTTGATAGTTTATCCTAGGTGCTTACGCCATGTGGTGGAGGTTTGATCCTTTCCCAAGCCTATGGTAATCTATTTTGCTATGACAGGTAGTGAGAGATATCTTCCGTTTCC
Organism: Artemisia argyi; assembly: GCA_030686995.1. Lineage (NCBI taxonomy): Eukaryota > Viridiplantae > Streptophyta > Magnoliopsida > Asterales > Asteraceae > Artemisia > Artemisia argyi. The sequence continues at coordinate 74,582,060 of CM060706.1, forward strand.
ATATTGTAATTTATACTTTATTACACCCGAGAGATGTGAGTATCTAAACACTATTTGTGAGGTGCTAGTATATGACCTCCATGCTTGTCTTTGGTCTTTAGTGGAACAATTATTTGTTGTAATTACTTTTATATTAGTGTTAAATGACCCCTAACTTGTATTTTGATTAGAATAAAAGCGCATTTGCCTGAGGACAAGCAAATCTCAAGTGTAAGGGTATATGATGAGGCGAAAAATGAACCACTTTTAGGGGGTCATTTAAGCCCGGAATTGAATTTATTTGGTCAAATATTGCCCTAAATCGTTCCTTTTGTGATTTTAGGTACTTTGGGGGTAAATGATGATACCATAGAGAATACAATTATGCTTGAGTTTATTTGTTTAATAGTAGGTGTGTAATAAAACTAAGAGAAATACCTGTTAGGGCAATTTTAGCGCCAAATTTAATTTTTTTTACAACATTTAGGAGTGAAGCTTTAGCCTTAATTAGCGTCTCATAGATAGGAGTTGTATGACTAGCACAAAAACCGTACCACTCAAAAAAAAATATTCCACCCAAATATGTGAGGTTCGCCTTTAGATTTGTTAGGAAAATCATTCATTATTAGTGCTTATGAGTGTACCGGTAGTACTTAGATTCTAGAACTTGCGTTAGTGATGCATCCCAAGACCGCTAGTTAGACTACATTCGTGTAGTAGGATTTACTACATGATAAGAGGCATTAGGATCAACCTTGTGTTAAACCCGTATCATAATTACTTGACCATTTAAGTCAAACTACTTGACTAGTAAAGTCAATTAATTTTTCCCACGCCTTTGCGATGTACTCATTTTTAGTACACGATACCCTTAGTACACCCCTCCGAGCATATCTTTTTCGTTTCTAACTTTAAGCATCTTACTTAAAGATATAATTTGTTTACAATCCACCCCAAATGTACACCCAAATCGCCTTAGCCTTCCTTGTATGCACTCATATTTAGTGAATTATTGTTACTTGTTAAAACCTTAGTTAATTGTCTAATTGATTACATGGTTGCTAAGTCGAGTCATATCTTGTACATATTGTTTTGGGACGATTGGGACTCATGGGTAAAGTACTATTGTTATGGAGTAATAGGGAAGAACATCATATATTACCCTCATATGTGCGTTAATCATAAAATGTACTCCAAGTGTTTTGATTATCTTAATTCGAGTCATTAGAATAGTTAATTGTAAAGTATGTAAAAGTTCAAGTGTAAGGGGAATGCAAATTCCCTATGATGTATTATTTTGGATGGTAGGCAAGAGTGTATGCAAAATAAAAAAAATAAAAAAAAAATCAAGAAAAAAGAAAAAGAATAGAAAAAGAAAAAGAGAATAAAACATACGGACTACCATCCTGTTTCCTTTTATGTTTATTTTATGTTTGTTAGTTATGATTAGCTTAACTTGAGTCGAGTCTTGTCTTAGCAACGCCACATTGTACATGTAATTAACCAAGATGATTAACTCACCACCAGTAAATATTGCCTTTATTCAACAAAACCGTGTTTATCCTATCCCTACACCTCACGTTATAACCCTTTAAACGACCTCTTTGATAGTTTATCCTAGGTGCTTACGCCAAGTGATAGAGGTTTGATCCTTTCCCAAGCCTATGGTAATCTATTTGCTATGACAGGTATTGAGAGATGTTTTTCATTTCCATATTGTGATATATACTTTATTACACCCGAGAGATGTGGGTATCTAAACACTATTTGTGAGGTGCCAATGTATAATTTCCGTGCTTGTTTTTGGTTGAAGTGGAATGATTATTTTTTGTAATTACTTTTATATTAGTAAATGATCCCTAACTTGTATTTTGATTATAATAAAAGCGCATTTGCTTGAGGACAAGCAAATCTCAAGTGTAAGGGTATTTAATGAAGCGAAAAGTGTACCGCTTTTGGGGGGTCATTTAAGGTCAAAGTCGAGATTATTTGATCAAATATTGCCCTAAGTCGTTCCTTTTGTCATTTTAGGTACTTTTGAGAGGAATTTTACAAAAGGAAGCATTTTGGACGTTTTGTAGCGAAAAAGTAAAGAAAACGACAAAGTCTCAAAATCATACTGGAAATTGCACTTGACGACGTCACATGGTGCTAGTTACGGCGTCATGAGAGGACAAAAGGGGTGGATAAATCAATTACACGTGATGCGCCAGAATGTTTTGTGAAGGGGTCGTGACGGCGTCACGTATTAAATTGTCAAGGCCATCAAGAGTAATTGCAAAGAGTGACGGTCCAGAACCCATAAAGAGTGACGGCGTTAGAAGTGGATCTAGGCAATACGAGTTTATTTTGGCGGCGAATTGACGGCGTCACATATTACTCTTGACACCGTCAGGAGACAAAATCTATATATAGTTTTCTAGTTTTCATTCATTGTGTGCAACTTTGAAGGGAGTAAACCCTAGACGAATTTTACAACTTTTTCAAGGGTTTCAACCCTTTGTTTCTTCCATGCTTAATTGAAGATAAGTCCTTTATCAAATCATTCAATATGTCTATGTGTTGTTTGATTATATCTTACGCTTGTCTTCTCTTTAACATGCTAGGCTAGGTTTTCTTTGTGTTTGCTTAGATGTAATGAAACTTAGATATTGATTATGGGTTGGTTGTTTGTTTATAATTGTTGTGGATGAATGAATTTGATGTTAGGCTTAAGAAAACTGGCAGACTTCCAATTGGTAACTTGCTTGAACGTCTTAAGAAACATGATCGGAGGTGTACTACGATATATTGGTTGTATTTAATGCGTAGGTAACTACTAATGAGGCCATGCTAGGAGCTAGTAGTCGGCTAGACATAGGAAGAGGTAGAAGCTTATAAAGTTAGGGAAGATCGTATACAGCCCTACGAATGGTATTAAGGAATATAACCCGTCATCCATGCAATTGTAACAAACTAATCAACCTGTAAAAGATAGCTAGGGAGTAGTGAAATCTAAGTAAACACAATTTTCTCTCATTGTTGTTTACACCACAATTTAGTTTAAGTTTAGTTTATTTTATTTTGATTGCATCTTTAGTTAATTGAGTTAGTTGATTAGCAACTAATTCCGCCCACTCCTTCCAAAACCGAGATTTTTACTTGCTTTCCTTAAAATATAAAAATACTAAAAAGAATCATCCCTTACCTCTAGACCTAGTTTTAGTGAGTTTTAATCCTAGCGAACACTATTGTTTGAGTTGAGCGATCAATCCCCCGGTACTTGCCACTTTACTATACTACAACGGTCAGGTACACTGCCTAGTGAGGATTGTAAGCTTCTCAAGATCCCTTGAGGAGTAAAACCTTTTGCGAGGGCGCAATCCCACACATCACTTATAAAAACTGTCTCTATGTTATAATTAATGATGTTAATGTATAAATTGTCATAGGTTATTAGGATTTGTGAAAATCTATTTTTATTTAATGTTGTGTTCTTTTTTGTAATGGGAGGAAGTGGGACCTTATCAATTATATGTTGACAAATTTTAGAAAGAAAAAGACCTCCGCTATTTGAAGAAAGTTTTAAATCTTTTGGATTTTTCAGAAAGTATCATACGTTTAGCCAAAAAAAACTCAAACGCAGGCCTGAAATGGGTGTGGCACTCGGGCCTGGACTAGAGGCCAATGTGGGTATGTTTGAGTGCTGACATAGGAGCTGGAGAGGCTTTAGTTTGGGGCTGACTTGGGTTTCGAAATTGGGCATAAATGAATGTGTTTATGAGGTTTACGTGCAGGCTAAAACGGGCCAGCTCCGGCACTGAAATGGGGGTGGAATTTATTGTTGAAATAAGGAATGTGCACGGGGACGTCTGGGGGTGAAATGGGTGGGTTTGAGGTGACCTAAAACATATGTAGTTTCGGGCATAAAGTTTTTGATTTCAGCTACTGAGGTTGACGTATATATAATTTGCATTCAGATGGTGTTATTCTTTTAAGTGGCAGCAAGTATGAACCCGATTGTTTGACTAAATTTAAAATGAAGCATCTGCAGCTGTAATTGCCGCATTAGCAACCGCTACAAGAATAGGTGATTGAGTCGTGTTCTAGGGTAGTAACTGTCTATTTTTTTTTATGGTTATTGTGTTAGGTTAGTAACTTTCTCATATATGTAACTACAATTGACATTTGCATACGCACACTAAATTTTCATGAAATGTCAGCTTCTACTATTAATATCTTTATGAAGATTAAGTTAGTTGGTTCCGTAGGATATACTCGAGCTTTCCCATGGGCTCCTTTTTGGTCATCTACAATATGTTCCTCTCATATAGATATATGTAACTACACTTATTGCACAGCTTTACACTGCTGTCACAATTGAAGGGATGTCTGCATAATTTTGTATGAATCAGTTGAACTAATATAACGACAGCCTTTGACGAACCTACCATATGACAATGCAACCTTTTGCAAATGCCCCCGCCGCAACACGGCGGGTTACCGCCACTCGTTCCTATATATATACTAAAGGGCAATGTCGATGACAACACCACTTTTTTATAATTTTTTTGCTGGGTTCCTTGCATTTGTTGGGCTCCTTTCCAAAGTCCAGTATTGATGGATTGTACCGTGCCATTGATACTTATTTAAAGGTAAGTTATTTCTAAGCCTTTTAGTGAATTATATCAATTAGAATGTAAGTTTGAAGACATTGACTTCCAATTATTCATATGTTTTTACTTTTTAGTTTTCGTTTTAATGTTTCTTTTTGTTAGTTTTCCTATTTTTGAGTTTTGACTGCTACAAAACACACCCTTTAACTTCTTAATATTTATGACTTTTTTATATAACAGACTTTATTTGTCAAGTATTTAATAGATATCTAGCGATTTTTTGAATAAAAAAAATGCTGGTGAAAAAGGCTCTCGATAAAGAACAAAACAAGGCTAATATTGATATGCTTTTGAAGTACATACGGTTTTATAAAATATGTTAAAGTTTATTATAAAATTTAAAAATTATCTTAATTTTTTTAAAACTGTAAGGGCCAAAGACTTACAACTCTATAAAAGTTTATATATAATTCTTTTTTTTATAGAGTAAAATTTATTTACCATATATATAACAAATATCTAATGATTTATACCGCTAGAAAAGCCTCCACATTATAAACAAAACAAATTTAATATTAATATACCTTTGAAATACGTGCGCTTTTATAAAAATAAGTTGAAATTAACAACAAATTAGCCCGCCGCAACACACTGGTGCCCAACACAACATTCATTCAAAAAAAAGGCGTACGACAAGTACAACATGTGTCGGCAAATAACATACCACGATTTCACAACGAGAAGCCCAGCCGCAACGCGGCGAGTGCCGGTTTCCTTGCTATAAATTAAACTAGAAAGGCTATTTACTCTTTTGCTTTTTATCTTTTATTAAAATAAAAAAAAAATAAAAAAAAAAAAAAAAAAAAAAAACCTGATATGAACCTTTTGTGGTATATAGTCAATAAATCGGAAAAGATGGTAATGACTAATGAGAAAATCATAGTTTGAAACTTTACTTTTATTGTTTTTGATGAAAATTTATTTGAGGACCAAAATTTTTTTACATATCAAAGGACTAATTTTCACCCTCCATCTTCTCTTCATCTTTTCTCCATCTTTATTTGATCTAATGGATGAGATTAATCACAGCAATTTAAAAAACCCACTTTCATTCTTTTTTTCAAATATTAATATCTTTTAAACCGTTAATCGTTAAGAGAAAAAAAATATACCGTTATGACGAGCATTTAATTATCTTTCTATAGATAGGCACTTTGACATATTTTTGACAAATTTTTTTTTTTCGTTTTTTTTCACGTTTTTTTTCGTGACCAAAAAAATCACATGTGATATTACACTAATATCACATGTGATATTACATATCACATGTGATTTTTTCGGCTACGAAAAAAACGTGAAAAAAACGATTTTTTTTTTTTTTTTGTCTAAAGTATATCAAAGTGCCCGTTTATAGAAAGATAATTAAATGCTCGTCGCGATAATATAATTATTTTCGTTTAACGATTAACGGTTTAAGAGATATTTAGATTATAAAAAACTGGTGAAATATTAAAATACTTTTAATCTTAACAATTGATTTCTTTCTAGATATATGGTGGGAATAAGTCCCTTGCTATGCAAGAAAAGTTTGGTATATAATATAACTCGAATATTTGTTTTTAATGTTTAGTTAGTCTCTAAGCACTTATAAATTTGTCTTTGTTAATATTTTTTTCATGTATTCATCCTGATGCTATATGATAATATCAATATTTATACGCCTCTAAGGACCGAGATTAAACACAAACATACAAATTTGGTAAACTACAGGTTTTGGTATAAAACAATTTTCGTTGCATCATCTTTTGTATATATATTTTTTTGTTGAACTTTAAGCTAGTATGAATAAAAAATTACCCATTTTTTAAAAACTTGAAACAATGTGCAGGTTGTAATTCACTATTTATATATAAGATAAGATATAAGATCATTTGAGGACTAAACATTTTTTATATACTAAGAGATCAATCCCCACCTTTCATTCATTTTGATTTAATGGTTGAGATTAGAGTTAACAGTTATACTACAAGGATATTTTGGGACTATATAAATATTATTTTTTACTCTCATCTCAATTAATGCGTCATTTTTTTCACACACACAAAGTGTGTGTTTCTTTCTTCTCTCTCATCTAACCAGCTCCTTTAACCACCTCCTTCATTCCGTTCATCAACAAACCCTAATTTTTTATTCTCAATTCATTAATCGATCCATTCTTCATCCGGTACATCACCTAACCTTAATTTTTTATCGTTTATTTTTTCATCTGAATTATAAGCTCTCTGTTTCTATAAGTTGAATTATAAGCTAACTGATTCATTTTTTCATCTGATATGCAGGTTTTATGGATTCGCTTCAAAGTTCTGTTTCTACTACTTCTGAAGAGATCGATGTTAATGATTCTTCTACTGCTTTTGAAGAGATTGTTGTTAGTGATGATGTTTCAGCTAAGTATGCTGAGGAGATTGTTGCTTATGAACACGGTGATGAATCCGAAGCAATTAAGAGTAAGCTGTTTGATTATTTTAATTTTTACAATAATCCGTTTGTTAGTGTTAATAAGCTATGTTATTAAGATGTTATAAGCTCTGAATATGCCCTTTAGTTAGGTTTTGATTGAGTCAGGCAATTTTTAAGCTTTGAATAAGTAGTTTTAAGCTTTGAATAAGCTATCTTAGTAGCTGATAATATTAGTAGTTTGGATATATCACATGTGATATATCATATATGATATCACATGTGATATATCAATGTTTTTGTATTGCATGTGTTATATCATATGTGATACAATTAGAACATGTGTTTGTGATTTCATTTATAGTTAATCAGTGTTTTTATATTTGTGTTTATTTTTTCAGATTTGAATGCTTTGAAAACTCCTGAATCATTTGCTACTCACTCTAATTTTGATACTCTTGGTGGAACTGTTTATTATATTCCGAAAGTTCTTGTAAACGTTTTACTTGTTAAGGGCAAAGTTTATAAGTCGATTGATGAGTGCATTGCTGCCTATATGAAATATGCTGCTAAAGCAGGGTTTTTGGTTAGGAAATCATGCCAGAAAAGATTGAGGAATGGTATTGTGAAGCAAAAGTATCTAGTGTGTAATAGGGAAGGTTGTCCAAAGAGAATTCATGTGGATACGTTAGACTTAGAGAATAGTGACAAGCAGATTAGAAGTTCAGTTCGAACCTGCATATCATAGGCTGTAAGGCACGTGTTAACTTTAATTTGATTCCTGGTACTTCTAAGTACAGGTTGAATGTCTTTGATAGTATTCATAATCACAAGCTTGAACGTGAAGAGTATAAGCATTTGTCAAAGACTGAGAGGCAGTTGACGTATGCTGAGCAATTGTTTATTGTTAAAGCTGCTAGTGTAAATATAGGCGCAACGAGAGCTCATCACATATTAACCGGTTTGAAGGGTTCTTATTTACTTGTTCATGGTACGACTGTTTATTTCAAGAACCTTTTTAGGGGTGTGAACTGCTACATAGGCGATAGTGATGCACAAATGCTTATATTTAAGATGGAGAATAGGAAGAAGCATTTGCCGGATTTTTCGTTTGATTATTTGGTTAAAAATGTTGAGCTTGCGGCTATTTTTTTGGCTGATGAAATTTCTAAGTACAACTACAGAGAGTTTTGTGATGTTGTTTCATTTGATGCTACTTACAGAACAAACAAGTAAGTATTTCTATGTTCAATATGAGATTTTGATGATATGATTTGCATTTTATTGTTTAATTTGTTATTTTAAGTATTTTTGTTTTTGGTTTTTCAGGTACAAAATGGTGTTTGTTCCCTTTACAGCCATAGATAATCATCGGAGGTGTGTGACAGTCGCAGCAGACTTGTTGAAGAACGAAACAACAACTTCGTATATTTGGTTGCTGAAAGCGTTCATAAAGGAATTTGGTAGGGCTCCAAATATTGTTGTTAGTGATCAGGATGGGGCTATGAGAAATGCCGTTGAAGCTGAGTTTGCGGGTTCTAAACACAGACTTTGGATGTAGCATATTACTCAAAAGCTCTCTGGAAAGGTATTTTTCTGCCTTCTTGTTTATCGTATATGATACTTGATTCTCTGTGTATTTCTTATTGATTTATCACATATGATAATTTGTACCTTTTTTCAAATAATTTGTTAAATCATATGTGATACTTGATTTTCTTTGTATTTATTATTGGTTTATCACATATGATAACACATATCTTTTTTCAAATCATTTGTTAAATCAAATGTTATTTGTTTTGTTTTCAGATACGTTAAAAAATCTATGATGAGACTGGATTTAAAAAGAAGTTCAATCAAATTGTATGGAATATGTATATCGGTCCGGAGGAGTTTGAGGATAGATGGTCAAAGTTATTGGAGGAGTTTAGTTTGCAGAATCATAAGTGGTTAACAAAGATGTTTCGTATACGTTCGTGTTGGATTCCTGCTTATTTTATTGATTCCCCCTTGTGTGGTTTGATGAGGATGACGTCTAGATCTGAGAGTGAGAACTCCTTTTTCTCTCATTTTACAACTCAAGGTTCCACTCTTATGAATTTTATGAATTGTTTTGAGACAGCAATGGAAAAGAAGAGGCATATACAAGAGAGGCTTGATCATAAGACTATTGATTATGTTCCAAAGTTTAGAACTTGTCTTAAGATTGAACGTCATGCTTCGAAGGTTTATACTCGTCCTTTGTTCGAGCTGGTTCAAGCAGAGATATTTGCAGGCACATGGTTTTGTCAAATAGAAACCAAAAGCTTGGTTGAAGGATCTGAGGTCTCTGTTATTAAAGAGGCAAAAATTTTTGATGCACTAATAGAGAAGAAGAAAGCTAAGTTGAGATAGAAAGCTAGGAAGAGAGTTAAGTGTGGAAAACTAGAATGGGGGTTGAATAGTTTACCGCTTTTTCGTTTAATTATCTTTTGAAACTTTACGTTTGATTAAAGATATAAACTCAAATTACTTGTTAATCTTTGAAAGCTTTACGTGTAATTAACGATTCTAACTAAAGACAATATGTAATATGCAAAGACAAAGAAAGAAATGATCAAACCACAACATGATCGTTTATCGTGGTTCGGCTACAAAGACTCTTTTTCCTTGCCCTACATCTACGCCCCGAGTTTCCAACTCGAGAGTTTCAAGCACTAGTCAACAAGCTCCTTTCACGGGTGGAAAAACCTTTATAATCGTCACTTACACTTTATCTGGTACAAAGCTAGATACCGGGTCCTAGTTCAAGGTAGAACCAACCTAACGTCGCCTATCCACTATTTCCGACACTAAGCTAGATGTCGAGTTCTTTTACAAGGGTACAACCACTCCCGTTAGTTCTTTTACAAGGGTACAACAACTCCTGTCACACTATGTATTTTGAGGCCTAAAATAATAACCGATCACTTCTACACAAAATACAAATGAAGTATAAACTACCAAAGTTTATACATAACAAAGCTAACAAGTCTTGCAACTTTTGAGTTGAAACTTGTAACTTCTTGGATGAAGTTGTGAACTCCTTTGCTACATAAAAGAATCACACAAGTCAAATGTTACTAAGTTAGATGAGAGAATATGTGTAATATATGTCCTAAAGTGATGGGTAAAAATTAGCCAGTGGCTTGGTATTTATAGCAAAAAAAACAGCAGTCTGACGGATCCGACGAAACCCTAGAATGGGTTCAGCCTATGTACCCTGACGGTTCCGCCAGGTCTGATAGTCAAACTTGCCATAAATCTTTCCAAACCAACCAAAGTCACATCAAGTTATTACTTGGTTAACCACACATGGAAACAACATGGAATGCTTCCAAAATGTGTAAGAGCTTATAGATAGTCAAACACATAAACTTACCATATATGATTATTGATGTGATGTGACACTTTCTTATTTAAGAAATAGAAACAATGTTATATTTAAAAAGAAATGTAAAGCCTAGTTATACAAGACTTAAAAACTAAAGTGATGTTTTTACTATAAACCAAAGTTTATACTTTGTCATTAACAAAACTTAGCAAAGATCGTAAAATATAAATAACGTTTTTAGGCGATATTTGTATTAACAATCTCCCTTTTTGTTGATGACAAAACATAAACTTTATTTATAAGTAAGCCACTAGTTTTAGTGTTAAGTCTTATAAAGTTTGTATTAAAACTTGTTTTACTCAAATGATGTGATATGCAAGAGTTAGAGAGGAGATGAGAACAAGTTTAATATAAATTCTCCCCCTTTTTGTCAAAACAAAAAGAAGAGAACGTAATGAAGCAAGTGCTCCCCCTTGTACAATACTCCCCCTAAATGGAGTGCCAAGTAAGGAGACATAGATTTTGAACCTACAAAAAAAAAATTAGTTGCCGCACAAGATAAGTGTAGAACAAGTCATGAACACCCTTTTTGTTTAACACAAAGAAGAGTTGCGAAGCAGAATGATGCAATTCTCATGTTCCCCCTTGAATATTACTCCCCTAAATTGGAGTAACAAGGAAGGGATATATGGATAATGATCCTACAAAAGAGAGTTAGCACAAGATATATATGTTACCATCACAAGGTATAGTACCAATACCTAAATGGTCAACAAACAATGCATACCTTATAGTAGAATGAAATTCATTTCATGTAAAATTTGACATTTAGAAAGTCAAAGACAAGAAATTAGGAAGATAACATCCTACTTCTAAAAATAAAAAGAAAAATAAAAAGAAACTAAGAACATAAAATCCTACATCTATAAAAGAAAACCATCATTTTCCTGAATGAGAAACATTTTCCAAAAACAAGGCTAAGGTTGTTTAAGGATGAAAATGTGTGTTGGAGGATGTAGCTGGTTTCATTTTGAATGTTGTGGAAGTGAAACGCTTTTGGTTTGTTGGTTTGTGTTTTTGGTGCTATTATGGATGAGTCCCTATTGTTGGAGACTCTAGAGTTGAGGTGGGTGAGACAAGGACTCTAGATGTTCCAAGATGTGATTGAGGATAAACCTCATTTCTTCAATTAGCTCGCGAATTTCCGTTCGACACCTTTCACTAATGTGAGCGGTTCTTTCGCAATGTCCGCAATCATGGCGGGGAAAGTTTGGTAGAAGAGAGGTGTGATTTGTTGGTGGTGGATCATTTGAACTTGAAGGAGCAAATGTGGATGGTTTTTGTTGTTGTGGTTGTTGTTGTTGTTGTTGTGGTTCTTGTTGTTGAAAATAATGGTGGAAGCTTGGTTCTCCGGAAGTATTACCATGAAGATCTTTGTAAATGGGGTGAACACAAATGATTGTAGGTGTGTATGACCTTGATCTTGTGGAAAAATTGAGGGTCTAGCATAACGGTAAGCCGAACGTTCTACCAATGATGGTTGATGGGGTTCATCATCTAATTGCTCACTTGGTTGTTGTTGGGTTTCTATTTGAGCAATGGTGTCAAAGAGTGACAATGATGGAGGGCTTGATGATTTAGGTGATAGGTCTTCTAAAGTTTCCAAATAGGGTAGTGGTGATGTTGGTGGTGTATGGAAAAGTTCCATTGGTGTAAGTGTTGGTGATTAAGGTGATGGAGTTTTTGATGGTTGAGTTTGTTGAGAAGGTGATGTTGAATCACTTGAAGGTCTAGTTGGTGGCGGAATAGTGGCTATGTTGGTATTGCAATGCATTGGAGAGGGTGTTGGAGTAGCAAGATTAAGCAAATCTTGTATAGTGATCACATTGGTATTGCAAGGTGTTGAGGTAGTAAGGTTAAGGAAGTCTTGGATAGGTGAAGAAATGTCAAGTGATGTATCACTTGATGGTGATGAGCTTGATTCAATGGTTTTGTTGAAGCAACAAGGTTTTACACTAATCCTAGCGGTTTTTCTAATGGATCTTGACGATTCGGATGAGGTGTTGGATTTAGTCATTTCAAAGGTGTGGTTTAGAAGCTTAAGAGAAGGGATTTTGATGGTGATGGTGTGATTTGAAGTGTTGCAAGATTGTCAAATTTATAGAGTGGAAGAGATGTTGGAAGGGGTGTTTGTATTTGATGTTCTACCATACAAATGTTGAGGTTTCTAATGATTTAGAATGTTTCCAAGAACATGTCAAATCATTGGATGTCAATCCAATGAAATTGGGTGGAGTGGAAAACTAACTTATGCACTCAATGCTATGTAATCATAGGAAGTGATTTGGTTGAAAATGTTTTAGGGGTTTGAAGGATCCTTTTTAAGGGTTCCTTGGGTTAGTTATGTTTGAATTTGAATTTTTGGCGGGAAATGACTTCCTAATTGTTCTAGTGAGTGAGAGTGGTCCTAATATGTTAATTGGAAGATGTTTCTCACTAAAGATAAAGATTTGAAATTTTACAAATTTTGAAATTTAGAAAAACGACAAAAATTTTCTGCAGGTGACTGGCGGAACCCTCGCGAAACACAGGCGGAACCCTATTTTGGGTTCCGTCCGGTCCGTTGGGCCAAAACTGGGTTGCCCAGAAAATTACACTGGCGGAACCCGTTTGAGGGTATCGCCAGTTCCGCCAGGCTTGAAAAACAAGGCAGTCCGCATTTTTGAGGGTCGAGACGATTTTCAAATTTTTCGAAAACTCTTAAAAATGAAAATTTATTATATGTCTTATTAGGAAATGCAAAAAATGGACATGTAAACGTTCATATCATAGGACATTGACCGGGGGCTAGCGAATTTCAATATACTTAGTGAAATTTTCCATAAGCATGAAAATTTGACAAACACCTCAAATATCATCAATATGCATAAAGGCTCATACAAAACATAGTCCGACGAAAATAATAAAGCATGGAAGTAAAAAAGCAAAACAAATCACATAGATTAACACATACAAAGTTCTAAAAGCTACATAAGCCAAACACTCCTTAAGCACATATCTCACAACCGGTCTATCTTCTTATTGAGCTTTCCTAGGTACCTTCCAAAGCACTTGAATATTCCTTTGGTTTGCTTGAACTCTTCGGATGCATTGCTAATGACGGGAGGTTGTTAAAGGTAGTCTAAAGGGGGTAGCTTAGAGTTAGGAAGATGATCGTTATCACTTATATCGGATGATGAAGATGATTTTGAAGGAGAGCGAGTACGCTTGCCCTTAACTTTGAAGACTCTTTTATCACTTAGAGGGACGAATATGTGAGGAACGATAGAGTAATCAAGGTACATTCCCTTATTGAGGAATGGGCGAGATTGCTCTAAAGAGGCGGGTGAGAAGGATTCCATAAGGAAGAGCGGTTGTTCCTACCAAGGATATGTCGGCCATTCTTTTGGCTAGGTAATAGGCTAAGTTAAAAGGTTGACCGGTGAAAATGCTATAGAGCATGTAGCTAAAACATGTGTTGACATGATTTCTATTTCCTATGGAACTTATAACGTTGGCTCTAAGAATTTCTTCCCATTTCTTAAATTGTGGTTTAAGCTCATTGAGTTCCATACCAAAAGGGTCCTTATCTACCTTATTTCCCGAACGATTCTTCCTAGTTGTTGAGGTCCTAACAAAGAGATGCTCACGAATTTCTTCCTTATTAGCAAGAAGAGTGTCGTATGGATGATAACGCTCAATGGAATCAAGACATGAAATGGGCCACTTATCCGTGTAGAGACATGTACCAACATTAGGGACACCAAGAATTATAGCAAAATCTTTCAAGGGTATGATATTTGGTACTTGATTGGTTGTAAAGGTTAATGAGATCTCACCATCGTCATCGAAGAAAAGGCTTATAGTTGCATAGAACTCCAAAATAAACCTAGGACAAATTTGCTCATCTATGTCTAGGAGGCAATCAAAGTTGATAGTGGCAAAGTTTTGACGAATGGAAGTTCCTTTTAGGAAGGATTGATCAATGGTTCTTCCTTCAAGAACATAGCGTTTTTCTAGACCCTTAAAAGTTTCAACTTGATCTTTAGTAAGGCCTTTGGTCCTATGGTGTTTGGGTAAGTAATTAAGAGTTTCCTTGTGATCGAAGAATGTTGCGGGCGGCATGTTGATTCCTAGAAAACACAAAATTTAAGTTTAAATTTATGACTTTTACAATGTGGATGTTCTAGTGTGTGCCTATATGAAAACAATGTGGAGGTGCGGTTATCTTGACTCATTTTGATGCTTAAAACATTTTGTGATGCAAGTTTTGTTACAAAACAAAATATAACCCAAACGCTCCTAATTCAATATAGCTTCGTTTGAATGTACCCGAAAATACATATTAGTTATGTATTCCCTTTAGCATTCAAGAGACATTATGCAAGTGATGTTTCAATGACGTTTTTCATTTGTTTTAACAATGTGGTGAAAGGTGGCGTTCTAGTGATTTTTGAAAGACAATGAATTTGGTGTGTTTGGTAAATCATGATAATAACAAAAAGGATACAATTCTTAACTAATGAAAATTATGATTAGTTTACAATCAAGGTTTTTCATGAATCAAAAAGTTTATGCATAAACCCTAAGATTCTAGTTAATGTATGTAAATGAAAATGTTATACTTTGATTGAAAATGCAATTATGATAAGAGTACTTACAAAGTTAATTGGATTGGAAGAGATGTGAGTAAGAGCCCTAATTGTCGTGTGGTAAGGTGTTTGTAAGTGAGTGATAGCTGTTTATAAGTTGAAGTAGTGAGTTAAGAGGTGTTTGGTTTTGAATTTAAGATAAAACATTCTGCAGATTCGACGGACCAGGCGGAACCAAAGGGAGGGTTCCGCCCGTTTGGTCTCAAGGTTCCGCGGGTACAACAGAGGAAAAAATAAAAAGGATTTGTCTTGATTTTTGTGGTTTTATCCTAATGTTCAAAACTAAGGTTTTAGGTCTCATGAGTCTTTAACTAAGTCTAGGGAGGATGAATGATTCTCATTCAAGAGGTTTCGTGAAAACGTCGACAATATGGTTATCGTATAAGACTTTCTTGGTTGAGATGTTCCTCAATGAACATTTTTACCAAGGCGATTATGATGGATCACGATATGTCAATTAAGAACATAATGGATTGGATTGTCGCTGAAGTCGATGCTTCCTTTGTTGAAGGGATAAAAATGTTGATAAGAGGAATTCCGTTGTTGACACGAGTTTGCTTGTTCTAGTGGAGCTTGTTGATGTGCTTCTCCATCCGATACTAATTTGAGAACCTTAAACGTTTTGGAGAATCATTGGGTAAGTAAGTATAAAAGTGCAAGTACCACTTGTGCTTTTCTTATCAACTTATTACCGACATAATTCCATTTGGTATACACTATGGTTTCTATTCCCGTTCTTTTGGGATACCATAATCCTAGTTGTGTAGTACCTTTTGATGTATCCAAACAAGCTCTTCCGAAAGAGTTGTTTTAGGATCTTCTCTAAAACGAGTACATAGACAGGCACTAAACATAATGTTGGATCTATTTGTTGTGAGAACAAGTAAACTTCCAAACATTTCTCTATGTTTAGTTTTACCTACGGATTCACTAATCTCATTCTTGATAAGTTATAAAAGATTTAATCATTGTGAACTTGTGAATAACTAGGAATGTCTTTGAGTGATTATTCCTTGCTTTTGGAGCTTGCTTAGGTTATTAAAAAGTTTTTCATAGATTTACATTATTTTCTATTTTGAAAGGTCTATTTTGTTTTAATTGTTGCTTTACTCTAATGTCCAAAAACTATTTTTATCAAATTTGTTTTAATCACAACTATGACCCATGATTCAAGTTTTTATGACCTTGTCAATATTGCTTGATTCAATGTTTTACACAAGACGAAAAGATGTTGTTTTTCATTTTTAATAGTTCATCTTCCTTGTTATTAATCTTAACTTACTTGTCTTATCAATGTTGGACTTTTGACTAAGTCATCATCTACCAAAGATGATATCTTAGAAGGAGGTGGTCTTTCATCGAATGTTAAATTCAACGACTCCTCGACTCTTTAGGTTTATTTACTTAAAACACTATGAGTGTAAATGTCCAAGAGATACAACATCATAAGACTATGGATCGAATTTGATGTGCAAATCTTAGATGTTTATAAATCATCTTCTCCCAATCATCCCATTGTATCTTAATGTGGTTTATTTTCCTTTGTGTGTCTTATGTGAGATTTTATTAAAAGAGTGGTTAAATTAAGGCACGATTGAACATATAGTGTTAAAAGATGTTGTGTTACATATGCTTTTGAAATATTTCGATTTACTAGATTTGCAAGCATCACAAAATTGTTGGTTGTTTAATCACTTTGGAGATTCTTAGTTAGCTCACTTGTAGACAAGTATTAAGTGAGACTCACTAAAGAGTATCTCGTGTCGATTCCCAAAAGTTAAAAGAACTGAAGCACCTTATATCTCCAATTCATTGTAACTTAGAAATCCTTTAAACAAAGAGAAGCTAATCTACGTTATAACTAACTAAAGAAAGAACAACAAAGAGTATGCACAACAAATCCTACGCACGATAAACCTTAAAGATAACAAGAAGAGACAATAAAAGGTAAGTTGAAGAAATGTGTACCTTTTGAGTTCCATGAATAGATTATAAAGAAGATAATCATTAAGCTTTTAATCTTGTCATGAAGGAAGGCTTGGAAACTCAATTACTCATGAATCCAAAGAGGTTAGATAAACATAAAATATGATATTCTAAGATCATAAGCTTCTATTAGAGATTGAGATATTTCTAAATATCTCTTCTAGGCTCAACAAACTTTACTTGCTCTTTACTTGTTGATGGTGCATTTGAGTTAAATCCTAAACCGGTTTATCTCTGAATGACTTTTGACTTTTCAACAATCTTTCAAGGGATTTTGAACTTTCTTCAAACTTAGCCAACATTTTTCCTTTTTCATTTTGCCTTTTAATTTCATGTTTGTATTCTAACATTACCTCTTTTTCAAGATTGTTCACAAGAGATTTTGAATGTTCATTGTTAAAGATAGTTTTTAGGTCCATGTTGCATAAAAGTTTAGACTCATTTTCTAGTTTAGAAAACTCTAGGATAAATGTGTCAAAGCAAAAGTGTTTGGTTTCAAATTGTACCTTGCTTGATGTTTTATCTGGTTGAGAAT
The DNA here is from genome assembly GCA_030686995.1 of Artemisia argyi. Lineage (NCBI taxonomy): Eukaryota > Viridiplantae > Streptophyta > Magnoliopsida > Asterales > Asteraceae > Artemisia > Artemisia argyi. Next base: position 74,599,655 of record CM060706.1, read on the forward strand.
CACAAACCGGATAGTTGGCTTCATCTTCATCCGTGTCATTCCATGAATTGTAAGCAAGGCCACTTTGAGCTCGACATAAGTAATCATCTTCACTTACACCTTCATTTAAAACATTTACAATAGTAGCACATGTATTTACTTCAACTAAGTGTCTATCTATTAGGTTTTCTAAGACTTCTAACTCATGTGTGAGATCAAATTGATCATCTTTGACTTGACATATTTCTTGATGAAAGTTGATTATATTTTTCCAAATATCATTAGCCGTTTGACAAAAATACACTCTTTCATATTCAATTCTTGGTAAAGCTTTATAAATCATTATCTTAGCTTTAGTGTTTTTATCAAACTTGAGATAATCATTTTGATTTTCAAAACTTATTTTTGTTGGTTTGAAATCACCAATAGAAATAATGTGTCAAAGATCTTGATCAATTGATTTCACATAGTTTTCAAGTTTACTTTTCCATTCAAGGAAGTTTTCTTTTTCAAATAGCGGTGGCTTTTGAATAGGTTGCCCTTCTTTGAGATTTTCAAAATCCATGGATCGATCCAAGTTTTAAAATACAATATATTTTAAAGATCTTGAGTAATGTAGCTCTTGATGCCAATTGTGGAAAACTAGAAGGGGGGTTGAATAGTTTACCGCTTTTTCGTTTAATTATCTTTTGAAACTTTACGTTTGATTAAAGATATAAACTCAAATTACTTGTTAATCTTTGAAAAGCTTTACGTGTAATTAACGATTCTAACTAAAGACAATATGTAATATGCAAAGACAAAGAAAGAAACGATCAAACTACAACACAATTGTTTATCGTGGTTCGGCTACAAGGACTCTTTTTCCTTGCCCTACATCCACGCCCCGAGTTTCCAACTCGAGAATTTCAAGCACTAGTCAACAAGCTCCTTTCACGGATGGAGAAACCTTTACAATCGTCGCTTACACTTTATCCGGTATAAAGCTAGATACCGGGTCCTAGTTCAAGGTAGAACCAACCTAACGTCGCCTATCCACTATTTCCGACACTAAGCTAGATGTCGAGTTCTTTTACAAGGGTACAACCATTCCCGTTAGTTCTTTTACAAGGGTACAACAACTCCCATCACACTATGTATTTTGAGGCTTAAAATGCTAACCGATCACTTTTACACAAAATACAAATGAAGTATAAACTACCAAAGTTTATACATAACAAAGCTAACAAGTCTTGCAACTTTTGAGTTGAAACTTGTAACTTCTTGGATGAATTTGTGAACTCCTTTGCTACATAAGAGAATCACACAAGTCAAATGTTACTGAGTTAGATGAGAGAATATGTGTAATATATGTCCTAAAGTGATGGGTAAAAACTAGCAAGTGGCTTGGTATTTATAGCAAAATAAACTAGCAGTCTGGCGGATCTGGCGGAACCCTAGAATGGGTTCCGCCCATGTACCCTGAGGGTTCCGCCAGGTCTGACAGTCAAACTTGCCATAAATCTTTCCAAACCAACCAAAGTCACATCAAGTTATTACTTGGTTAACCACACATTGAAACAACAAGGAATGCTTCCAAAATGTGTAAGAGCTTATGGATAGTCAAACACATAAACTTACCATAAATGCTTATTGATGTGATGTGACACTTTCTTATTTAAGAAATAAAAACAATGTTATGTTTAAAAAGAAATGTAAAACCTAGTTATACAAGACTTAAAAACTAAAGTGATGTTTTTACTATAAACCAAAGTTTATACTTTGTCATTAACAAAACTTAGCAAAGATCGTAAAATATAAATAACGTTTTTAGGCGATATTTGTATTAACATTAAGGATAAAGGTAAGGATAATGATAAAGCTAAAGAAGAAAAGCCAGTTAACTTGTTTTATAGAGTAGATGGATTATATAAGGTATGTTACCTTCTTAAAAAACATTTTTCATTTTTTTTTATCATATATGATTTTCTACTTTCTTATTGCTTTTGTTTTATCATTTTTACTCTCTTATTTTATTTTTGCCCATGAAGGTGTTGCGTAACCAAGTAGATGGATCAGTTGTATGTTCCTATCAGCTTTTCGTTCGAGTTTATGAAGACATGTTTTCTGTGTCTTTAAGAATGCCAACATTGAAGTGATTCCAAGTCAATACATATTGAGGCGTTGGAAAAAGAACCTTATACCTGCTGCTTTGAGGAACAAAAGGAACAGATATGGTGAGAAGAATGAGATTGTTGAGAATTATGCAAATGAGGCAAGTTCCATTGTTGATCACTGTATCCATATGTTAGTAAAGATGAGCCAAGGTTGTCTTCTTTTTGTTGAAAAGTTGAGGTTGTTAAAGATTGATGTCCAGGCTGATTGCCCAAATCCTCCTTCTAAGAACAAGGCTGATAATTTGGAGGAGCTTGTTGGAGTCCCGAAGCCAGCTGAAAAAACCATTAACAATCTAGCTCTTGGTAATCCTAAAGGCCATAAAAAGTTGCACATGAAAGGAGGGAAAGAGCAAACTCTTGATAAGAATTCGAAGAACAGGAATGCATGTTCGTTATGTGGAGAGACAGATGGTCACAACAGGAGGACGTACCCAAAAAAGTTTACAGAAGAGGCCGAGTTGGATCAATCAGAAGTTACAAGAGAAGTGGACTTGGATCAAGCAGAAGTTACAACATAAATCGTCCGCATATTTCTTTTAGTATCTTTGTTAATTTCTAGATTGTGTTGAAGAAATTTGAATATTAGATTTATACATGATTGTTTGATTGTTACTGAGTTTTTATATGAAATACATTGTTGCAGATTGTGTTGAAGAATTTTGGTTATTGACATTACCATTATCATATGTGATTTTTATATTTGATGTTTTTTTAGTTATATATCATATGTGATAGAATAGGGATATCACATGTGATTTGTAACTGTTGAAATACATTTTAAGGATATCATATATGATATTTTCATAAACAAGTTTTTTAAGTCTATATCATGTGTGATAATTCTTTAAAATCATATGTGATTTACCCTAGCTTTATTACTTTTACGTAAATCATATATGATAATTTTTTTACGCAGTGTGTTATAAAACACAGAGTCGATTAGCGATTAACAATAGCTATTACAATTGATTATCAATTGGTGCAATAAAAACTTAAACAAGACATTCAAAATCACATCCAGAAATGTTTCGCCATTTTCATTTCTTGACAAATGATGGCAATGTAGTACCTACAAAGTTAAACCATTATCCTACCTAGTAATTTAAACTGTCTTGCGATATTCTAGCATACGACATACAAATTAAGACATTGTTTTAACATATTTAAGCCATACTAGATGGCATACGATATTACATAATAAAGTCTACAGAAATTAGTTATTAATCTGCATTAGTGGCCCCAAAAAGATACTGTAAGCCCTCTCCTTCTATTCTTGTGTCGTCAGTCCGACTTCTGAATTTTCCACCACTAACCGCTAACCTTTTCCATCATATTGCACTTTAAACAGGTTCCCTTGCCTGCTCTTCCTTCTTCTTATCAATCTCTTCTCTTATCATCTTCTGCATCTATGCCTTGTCTGTGTATTTCTTTGCAAACTTAAATGATTCTTCACTTATCATTTCTCGGTGATTGTTCAGTTCATGCATTAACATCTTGGTTGCATATTTGATTCTCATTCTTATTATCTCCAATTCCTGATCTTTTCCTTCTTTTGGAAATTCAAAGTTCCAGTTCTTCAAAGCTTCTCCACCATAGTACTCCATATGCATCATTACGAAAATACCACAATCAATGACATTCTGTTTTGTTCCCCACTTTAGCTTCATCACTGTTATCTTTTTTTTCCGCTATGTCAGATGCTTTTTTATGCTTTTGGGATTCCAGATATCTTGAAAACAGTTTTTTCTACACAAAATAGAAAATTTATTTTATCAAAGACAATTCATTATCTCATATGTCAAAGGCGTTTTCTGCGGCTTTGCCACAGAAGACGCCTTCGGCTGCAGCTAAGCCGAAGGCTTAGCTGAATAAGACCATTCAATATAAATTTATAATCTCTAATCACTTACCAGAACATCACATTGTTTTTTTTTATATCATTTATGATACTTGATTTCCTTTTTTATTTCTTATAGGTTTATCACATATGATAATTCATATCTTTTTTTAAATCATTTGTTAAATCACATGTGACACTTTTTTTTTCCATATATGTGATAGTGAAAACAAAATAATAAATCTGTACGCATCATTACTTGAGCATAATCTCTAATTACGTACTAGAATGTCACATTCTTTCAAGTATTTTGATTCATAAGTCGCCCCTGAGTTGGAGTTGTCAATGATGACAGAAGTACCTTTGAGTAGATTGAAAACAGCCAGATAAAAGTGTTCATGCGCAATTATTGGAAAGAATGCCTTTATAAATAGAGAAGAAAAATTAGATTCATTTTAATACAAGTAAAACTTTTTTTTGTTTTTTCATAATAAGTCAAATTATTTCTTACCAATTCCACATGATCCATTGATTTGTCTTCTGGATGGGCTTTAAACATGGTTGTCAAGTTTGCACAAAACTCTTTATATTGCTTCTCTTTATCTTACTTTTTTGCTTGCACTATTTGTGTTGTCTGTTTTTATAAATCAACATATGTTAAAGAAACAAATTTAAGATTTTATTAATTAAGTTCTAATTTTTTAGGTAACTTACAAGTATTCCCGTGTGAAAATATTGTTTAATCTTTGCTCCTCTGTTGTTGATTGTTTCTTCATAGCTTAAAAGACAAGCAAAGCTGTCGATGACACTAGAGTCCACTTTTAATTGTGGTGCTAGTGTTTGCATGTTGTCTCTGAGTGTTGCTGCGCCCCATGCCCATTCTGTTTCAAACACAAATTAGCTACACAAATAGATAAAGCAGACTTAGATCTATTTTTAGCACAATTTCACACTTTTTATTCATTTGATTCTTTAATAATATAAAGCAAACTTACTATGGATTTCCTTGCATGAAGAATATAGCATTGGTTACCATCATTTCATCTGGCTCAGCTGGTGTATTTATGACAGTTTTCTTGTTCATATATGGTGAAACCAGATATCTTGAAGGCTTTTCTGCTCTTTTTACAAGTGGCTCATCTTCCTCTTTAGCTTCTTCAGCAAGTTGATTTCTCGTCCTTTTTGGAATCTTTGGTGTTTCAATTGCAGCTGTTTTTTCCATCTTTTCTGTTTCTGCTTTTGTCGCCGTGTCATCTTCAACTACAGCTCTTTTTTCAATCATTGGTGTTTTTTCTTTTGCTACCGTGTCAGTTTGAACTGCAGGTTTGCTGGCAACCGGGCGTATACTAAGACTGAAACTTGGTGGTGAAATCGATTTCATTCTTCTTGTTGTCATTTTTTGTTGTGGTGAGGTGGATTTTCTTGCTGTGATTTTTGTCGATTTCTTTTGTGATTGATTAATCTTTTCTAAATTTTCTTTTGCTTGACTAATAAAGGTTTCATAATTATCATCCTCGGTGAAATAGGCGTCTAGTTCTTCTGTTCCTGTCATACATGGTTGTTCTTCAAAAGAATGAACTGGACTTCCCTTTTACTTCTCAGCTGGTTTTTCTTTTTCCTTTTCCATTTCTGTTTCCTTTTGCTTCTCAACTTCAATTTCTTTCTCTTTTTCCTTCTCAACCGGAATTTGTTTTTCCGTCTCCATTTCTGTTTCCATCTCATCCTCTTCTTTGCTATGTTCTTTTTCCTTTTGTTTTTCTTGTTGAACATCTGTTTTCATTTCATCTTCACTCCCATTCTCTTCTTCACTACCACTCTCTTCTTCACTCTTTTCTTCCTTATCCATTGTATTTTTCTTCTCACGTTCTTCATTTTCAATCCCACTCTCTTTTTCACTTCCAGTCTCTTCTTCACTCCCACTTTCATCTGTATCATCTTTCCCATCCTTTTCTTCCTTATTATCACTGCCATTTTCACCTTTGATATCTTTAGACTTATCTTCCTTATCTTTCTCATCGTCATCATCACTTCCATCATCACTGTCATCATCATCAGTGTCTCCATCATCACTGTTGCTTTCTTCATTATTTTTTTTCTTTTCCTTCATCAAGATCAAAATCTAGGACATTGAACATCGTTTTGTATCTTTTACATAAGCCGAACAACTTTTTGTCTCCTTTGAACTTCATCATACCCTCCCTCATCGTCTCAGCTAGCTCTTTCTTTTCATTTAAAATGATTTCAAACTTCTATTCTATTTTTTCATAAAACTCCTGTAAAATTAGTAATATGGATTAGTTTTTTTTAATCTATATTCAAAATCATATGTGATATTTTCTATTTTACAAAAACATTTGAAGTATCATATATGATTTTCAAAATTATCATATATGATTTTTCAATGAAATTTAAATCTTATTTAAAATCATATGTGATATTTTCTATTTTACAAAAACATTTGAAGTATCATATATGATCTTCAAAATGATCATATATGATTTTTCAAAGAAATTTAAATCTTATTTAAAATCATATGTGATTTTTGCTGGCATAGCTTAATTTTAGCTTGCTAAATGCTTAGTCGCAGGCAATGCCTTGGGCTAGGCATTGCCTGCGACTAAGCCGTAGGCATAGCCTGCGGCTATAGCCGAAGGCTATGCTGCAATTTATACGACAATCAATTTATATAACAATCAGAATAAGGTAAAAGTAACTTCTCTTGTTTCTGGTCTCTTGGGAGGCAATGGTTCATTGTACACATAATTTCCCTTGTATAAATTCAAACCAGTTTGCTCTTCCTCTGGATCAAATTCTTCATGATGTTCACGCTTCCCCAAGCATTTGTCCTCTATCTCCTCATCACCTGAGTGTTCCAACTTCTCATTGCTGGACGATGACGCATAACTTGAAATCTTGGGAAGTTTGTTGTGTCCAAGTAGAGCAGCTTTTTCATACAAAAAATAAATTTGTGTTAGATTGGAATATTTGTATTGTATTGAATCACATTTGACAAATGTATAGAAACATTTAAAATAACTTACACATAAGAAGGTTGGTGGCCCATAATAGTAGTCGCCTAACTTCACCTTTTCCCAATTATGCTTACTTGTTTGTAAGCAATCCATTATGTATCTACACCAGTCAATATCCGAAATTTCATCATTTTCTTTCACATTTTTTAACATTGTTTTAAACACCTTTCCACCATTGTCTATTTTCCCCATGGTGCTAGCAAACAGAGTCAAGAAGTTTATCGTGAAGATGAAATCAGCATCGGATGTACTAGATATCTCTGTAGATATTGTAGGCGGTGTGATTTTTTTTACATGAGAATATTGGTTTTCCCATTCTTTTATGAAAGGATCATCATGGTCTCTTTCTTCTAGTTCTTCCAATTTCTTTGTTCCCATATGCACACCTAGCATATCATTAATTTTTTTTGTCTTGTTACCTTTATTGACTCTTTTCTCTAATCTTAATTCCATGCTTGGTGGATGGAATTTATCAATCACGTGGTATACCAAAGCACCAGGAAGTTCAGTTATCGGGAAGTTGATGAATCTCTCAAAACCAATATCTTTCAAACATTTCTTTCTCATTCTTGTTAAACCAGCCATGGCATCAAACATAGCTTTTGTGATGACCTTATAATGCAGCTTGGATATAGCACCTTTTTGGTTGTTTGTTTTTGTTTTTATTGTGTCGGTTTTTCTTTTTTCACCTTGACAACCTTCTCCTCCTCCTCGTCCTCGTCCTCCTCCTCCTCCTCTGTATCATCTTCTTTTCCTTTAATTTCTATTTTTCTATTTTTCTCTTTTTCGTTTCCTTTTTCACTTCCTCCTCTGTTTCACTTCCTTCCTCCTCCTCCTCTTTGCTCTCTTGATTACTTTCTTCTTCTTCAATTGTTTTTTTAGTGTATGCTCTTGTGAATCTCTTAGAAGATGTAGCAGGTTTTGCTGCTTCTTTTCTTGTTTTCTGTGCACACCCTCTTGTTGTGAACTTCGTCTTGACATATCTCTTTTTTTCTTTCTGAACAATTTCTGGTTATTCTTTTTTAATTACCTTCTTTTTTGGCTCTCACTTCTTTTTGTTGTTATCATCTTCCTCATGTTCTATTTCCATGTCATCAGCATCTACTGCATGTCCTGCAAAAAATTTTAAAATTTTTATCACATGTGATAAACAAATAACAAATACAAAGAAAATCAAGTATCACATGTGATAAACCAAATGATTTGAAAAAAATATGAAATATCATATGTGATAAAAGCAAATAAAATGTACCTTTTGCAGCTTGTTTTTCTTTAGTGGATGACTTTAAGAACGGCAATGTTGTTATTACTTTTTCCATATCGTCAGTTTCCTTTGCTTTACCTTTATGTACATTTTTAAAACACGTATTTTTAGTAATTATGTTCAAGCAGACCAATTAACATACATCATCAGTTTCTTTTTTCGAAGGCTTAGCTGCATCAATAGCCTTCGGCAAAGCCGAAGGCTATCGCTGCAGCTAAGACAAGTGTTTTTTTTCTTTTCAATATCATATGTGATAAAATACAGTCAATATCAACTTAATCTATCTATAAGTGAATATTTTGCTATATCATATGGTTATAAAATACAGACTAAGCAGCATCCTTCGGCTTTTTCTATTCCAAAGGCGTAGTATGCGGCTAAGCCGCATCTTACACCTTTGTGTATGCCAAAGGCGTTTACATCTAAGCCGCATCCTATGCCTTTGTGTATGCCAAATGTGTCTTCATTTAAGCGAAACATATCTTTTATGGCTAAGACGCAGCAAACGCCTTCGGCGAAGCCGAAGGCGTCTTCTGCAGCTTAGCCGCAACCGACGCCTCGGCTTCGCCAAAGGCATCTTCTGCTGCTTTGCCGCATCCGGCGCCTTCGGCCAAGCCGAATGCGTCTTCTGGGGCTAAGCCAAGACGCCTTGAATAAATGCTTCTAATCTGTGTTTTTTATTTCAACATCAACTGATTCTATCTGTTAACTTTGAAAACCTAATTTCTAGTTACTTATCTCTTCACAAAATCACAATAACTTGCATAAACATTCAATAATCAATGTAAATTCATAACATCTTCAGTATACTCTCTATACATAGTACACATCAATATTTCAAACATACATGATAGTAATAGATAGTAAAGTAGTTGTTTAAAATGTATCAGTATACCTGTAATCGGTTTTTTAACCGTATTTTTATTCTTCTTTTTCGCCGGAGATGGGTATGATTTCAGTACTATATCATCTACGCCAGTTTCCGCAATTTTTTCGAGTGAGATTGGTAGATCCGGTGTGTTTCTAGGGCTTGGATTTTGATCGGTTTATTTTCGTGAGTAGTGTGTGTTTGGTGAGGGAAGTTATGATGAAATGAAAGCGATAGTGGGTGTTTGTTGGAATTGTAAGTTTACTAAATTGCCCCTCCGTGTATTTTCTTAGTAGTAACTGTTTTGATCTCAACTATTGATCAAAATTAAATCAAAGGTCCATATATGTCCCTTGGTATGTGAGGAATGTATGGTTTTTTAAATAACTCGACTCATAAGATAAATAAACCACTAATAACCAAACCCAATAGTTTTTTATTGATATTGAATGCAAACTAACACATCGACCCAAAATATTGTAAATATTAAGTTTTGCTTACTAAAATAATAAGTAGCCGCAAGATAAAGAAAAATGAGGTATGATTTGAATTTTTATGATGAAGAGTTAATGATATAGGTCATGCACTTTATTTTTGTGGTGTTAGGAATTATATAAGCGAAAAGGAAGTTTGCACAAGCGCGAGTTGTAAGATTTATAGTAATGGTGACATTAAAGGTGATCAGATCATTTTGTCATCTCAGTGTCAATTCAGTTTTTTTCTAAAACTAAATACATGACAAAATAACTTGTAGCAGTGATCTTACGAGTGGCCCAACAAATTTTATTTTTAAATTAAAATTCATTACTCATTAAAAAAACAAAATAAAATAGAAAATATTACAATAAAATTAGTGTTCATTTGTTTGACGCCAAATATGTTACAATAAATCGGCTTTAACACTTAGATGAATTTGTTAGCAGTGCATATCTCTAATAACTTGGAACACATCTTCTTGTGCTTGTACGGGATCATCTTCACAATGTTGCTCATTCGGATAAAAGTCGGGAGAGATGACCTTCCCTTTTGTCTTTTAAAATCATATTATATAATATGATGCATGTGTACATCATATCTGTTATTTTCTTAAAACTTCGCGACAGTGCAGGAGTATTTATTAGAGCCCACTTTCTCTTTAGCACACCAAATGCTTGTTCCACATATTTTCTTGTTGCTTCATGCGCATCTCTATATCTTATATTCTTATTTGCTTTGTATCATTCGACCTTGGTTGTAAAATGGACTTCATAAGAACATACCATTTTAGATATATTCCGTAAATGAGAATATCCTTATTTATAAGTCACGTCGTTAGCCACAAATCGAACCTCTGGTTTTTTTCCGTCATTGAGATCGTTGAAAATAGGCGATTGACGTATAACATTGACGTCGTTATTCAACCAGGAAACACCAAAGAACATATGCATGCTAAATCCATAAGTCTAGTGAGGAAACCACTTCCAATAAAATGAACGGATCTAACCTGCGATCACCCCTAAACAATTGAGCACGATATGCATATGGGCTTGAGCCCACGACCAATCCTTACAGTCAATGCTAACATCTTAGGAAACCATGTTTCTCCTCGTGAAAAGCATAGAGTTTTTCGACATCAGTATTAATAGGCCTTCACAAAAACTCCTTTCCATATAAGTCCGTAACCCTGTTATAGAAAGCGTTGAGACAATCAAGGGAAGTTTTTATCACCAATTTGCAGATATTCATCTAGAGCATCAGGAACGATGTCGTATACTAATTGACGAATTGCAGAGCTACACTTAATCAACGGGGAAATGCCAACTTTTCTTATACAATCAACACCTTGTTGAAAATACGACACATTATCTGTCAATTCCGAAATAATCCGTGTGAAAAGTGATCGACTCATTCAGAACCGCTTACGAAATGTACGTGCGCCATACATTGGGTTTTCACCGAAGTAATCAGCCACTAGACGATTATTAGCACCGTAATGATCTATACCTACTAGAGTTCATGGGATTTTTAAGATTGAAGGAATGAAGCCTGAATAAGCAAAGCGGTCTTTTAAAAACTCTAAAGTTAAATTAGTAACTTCGTCTTCTTCATCGGTATCCGCAAAAAAAGAAATGATTTAAATTCATTTATTTGAATTGAGAAGTTAAAGTGTCTATATAAAGATTGAGACCGAAAGTGTGTAAAATGAAGAAGTACTAGTAGGGGTGATCAGTGTTTGATTTGACACCAAATAAATCAAAAAATAAACCAGACAAAAAACAAAACCGGACCGAGTTTTTTAATTGGTGTATGGTTTGGTTTGAAAAAGAATCGAAGTATTTAATCAATATTTTGTTTGGTGTTGATTTGACAAAAATATAAATAAAACAAACCGAAAAAACCGAATATTTATATATACACAAAAGGTTAGATTATGCGTATGGTTTCTATCATATTATTCTAACTAACAATTCTAAAGTTTCAAAAAATATTAAAAAAAAATAATAATAATAAAAAATCATAAAATCAAAATTGTGATGCATATCCCGGTGAGTGAATTAACATATTTGATCCCTAAAAACTTCTTATGTCTCATATACACCTATCATTAATTTACGTATGTTAACTTGTGAAACCTTTTGGTTTCATTTCGTTGATTTACTTGAGCTGAGAACTTTTGATTTGTTAATCTTATTTGAACTTTTATGTTTTTATTTATGAGGTCTAGATTATATATTTTGAAGTTTACTTGAATTTGGTTTTCTTAGTTTTAACTGAAACCAAACCTAATTCTAGTTTGGTATATGGTTTAGTTTTATACGTTCTATATTTGGTTCGTTTTGGCTTTGGTTTTGATTTAAAAAAATTTCAAACCGATAAACCCAAACCACATAACCTACAAACCTGTAAATCGAACTGATAAACACCAATAAGTACCGAAGTATTTATAAGATAAGTTTATTAAAATTTATTTATATTTTATTGATTAAACACCCTATTGGTTGGATACTATCCCGATGGCTAGTTTTTTCCAGCTTCACATTCGGTCGGTTCGCCGACCAAACCAAGCAAAAACAAGAGAGAGACACGTTCGGTTTGGGGTGGGGTGAGTCCAAGGTTATAAATAGCGCGAGACGTGGTGTGACAGCATGACCAAGTCTCACACCTTAGCAGCTAAATCGAAACTTTTGCGTTTATAAGATGTGGCATAAGGCGACACAAAATATGAAAATACTTATATATTTATATTATATTTCATATATTGAGTTTACAATAAAACGTGTTATAACACGACATAACGCATGACGTGACGGCATGACATTTACGATGTTTTTCACGCTTTCTAAGATCATGATGAAACGCAGCTCCTTGGGTAGACCGTATGTGGCCTAATAATACTCGTTTTATTAGTATTAAATTAACCGGCCTACCTACCGATCAAAGCACAAAATACAATGTTACCCAAAGAAAGCTAAACAAAACACACACCGAAAAGACCGTGACTCCCACGCAGATCTACTTTCCTTTACTTTCAGACACTCACAACTACACACTCTTACCGTACAACCCCCAACTAACCATACCTCTTCATCCAATCACACCCTTCCACGTCACCAAAACCACCTCTCTCATTGGCTCCCCCTTATTTAACACGTGTCCTATAAACTCACAGCTCTTCATCATTTCTCAACACCTCCTCTTTCTTCTTTTATCTCCGTTTCTCTCCCTCTCACACACACTAAAAACACATACTGAAAACACACAGTCGGTGTAAGATTATGGCGGGAAGGAAGAGAAGGAGGCTTAAATTGTGAGTCTTCTTAATCAATTTGAGTTAATTTGGTGTAATTAGGGGTTTGAAGATGAGATTGATGTTAAGTTTAGAGTTTAATTTTTGAAGTGAATTACAGTTAATTTGGTGTTAGAGATGAGATTGCTGATAATTGTTATGAATTAAGTTGTAAAGTTTAATTATGATGAATTTTAGCTGAATTTCTAATATTGTGAATTTAATATAACTATCTGGTGTTAGTTAGAGTTTTAGATATGAGGTTTAAATTTGTGAATGAATTTGAGGGAATTGTGATTAATTTTGTTATTTTTTTGGTGAATTAGGGGTTTTGGAGATGAGATTGATGTGAATTGTAATGAATTTAGGTATAAAGTTTGTGAATTTGAGATGCATTAGTGAAATTTGTGTTTTTGGGAGTAGTTGTTTTGTGATGAATTGATTTTGTTGGTTGATGGATGATAATATAATATCCGGAACAAGTCCGTTTACCCTTCGGCAGGAGTGTAACTGTCCACACTCCGGCGGGATTGGGTAAAGTCGTTATTGTTGTTTAATGGATGATAATATGTGTTATTAGTTGAATTTGATTATGAATGTGTTTGATTGATAGATTATGATGATTTAGGTCATTGGAGTTTCTGAAATTTATAGTTTTTAGGTTTTAGGGTTTAGGGGGTTTGAGATACAGAGGTTCGCTTGCACAAATTTAGATACGATTTCTGTTTTTAGGTGATTTTTGATGAAATCGAGTAGTTGCTTGCTTGATTCATTTTCATGTATTACTTGTTCGGATTAGTAATGTATGCATTTGCTTGACAGTTGTGTCATGTTTTTGGTTATTGAAATTGTTGCAATTCATGTATTTAGGTGTCAAATACATACATGTTTATCTTTACAAGTTAAGCTGATTTCTGTGATTGTTGAGGTGAATTTGGATGAAATTGACATGGATCTGAAGAATTTGTGTTTGTGTTTAAATTGTTAATTGTTATTTGTTGCTTTCGATTATGTACGTATTTGATTGACACTTTATGGGGTGTTTGAGTAAGTTTATCAAAAAAAGCTTATGGCTTTTGCAAAAAAGACCCCTTTTTAGGTTTTAATTAGCTAATAAGCACTTGTTATTAAGTGTTTCGGTGAGCTTATTGTATTTTTTTATTTTTTATTTTGGATAACCATGGTTTCTGATCTTTTGGCCAACTAATCCACGGAGTTTGAACCCACCGCCAGACATCAAGTGTAGATAATATGCCCGCAACACGACAATGTTCCAACACTGCTCATGTCACATGAACCATGGGTCACTCCCTTTGAACAAGTAGCTCACAATAACATATGAAATAATAGATGAATATATTAAACCTAAGCTTGAGATATGAACAGTAACAGGACAAGAAATAAAACTGGTATAACTCTAGTACATTTGTCTTTGTAGGTTATGATGCAATGAGAAATGAAACCGGTACAGGTAGAATATAGTTGTTGAAGATAGTCCGTTGATGCTTTTGAACCTAGATGTCAAGTTTTAATGTGCTTCAACTGAGTTCAACTGATTAAAACTTGACATCTAGGTTCAAAAGCATCAACGAACCATTTATTGTGTTAACGAGGCTGTCTTGTCCTATGGGTTTTTTGTTCAAATTATACTTTAAGCACTAGAATGGAATATTAAAAGGGGTTGTATAGATTATTTGTTCATTCAACCACCAATGATACTTTCACATATTATATACCAACTAGACTTTTAATTATATGATTTGTGCTTTATAGGTTATCAGTAACATACAAAGATGATACAAGAGTTTCAACAACAGAAAATGCCAATCAGGAGGAGCATGAGGCATGGTCTTTCCTTCCGGTCGAACTCTTGGAGTTTATAGTTTCACAGCTAACGTTAAGGGACAACATTCGCACTTCTGCAGTTTGCAAAAGATGGTTATCAGTTGCTTTGTCAGTCAGAGTAGTAAACAAGCCACCATGGCTAATGTACTTCCCAAAACTTGGTAACCGTTTTGAATTTTACGACCCGTCACAACGCAAGACATACTCTCTTGAACTACCCGAGCTACATGGCTGTAGGATATGTTACAATAAAGACGGTTGGTTATTGCTATACAAACCAAGAACACAACGGGTCCTATTTTTTAACCCTTATACACGAGAAATGATTAAACTGCCAAGATTTGAGATGACGTATCAAATCGTGGCATTTTCAACATCCCCTAAATCTCCTAGCTGCATAGTTTTTACAGTTAAGCATGTTAGTCCAACTGTCGTTGCTATTAGCACTTGTCATCCAGGGGCTTCGGTTTGGACTACTGTTAATTACCACAACCGATTGCCATTTGTTAGCAGTATTTGGAATAAGCTTGTCTTTTGCAATGGCCTATTTTATTGTTTGAGTCTAACCGGGTGGCTAGGAGTTTATGACCCACTAGAGCTTACATGGACTATCCGTATTATACCTCCACCGAAGTGTCCTGATAATTTTTTCGTTAAAAATTGGTGGAAGGGGAAGTTTATGGCTGAGCATAAAGGAGATATATACGTTGTGTACACTTGTTATAGTGAAAACCCAATAATTTATAAGCTGGATCAGACCAATAAGGAATGGATTGAAATGAAAACACTTGAAGGTGTGACACTATTTGCTAGTTTTCTATCATCCCATGCAAGAACCGACCTTCTGGGAATGATGAGGAATAGTGTTTATTTCTCTAAAGTTCGTTTTTATGGAAAACGATGCATATCTTACTCTTTAGATCACCATAGATACTACCCTCGGAAGCAGTGTCATGATTGGGGAGAACAAGATCCGTTTGAGAGCATTTGGGTTGAACCACCTGAAGACGCCTCAACATTTAGCTGGGAAGAGCAATGAAACAGGTAAATTTCTACCCATTTTTGTTAATAAAAAATTACTATAGGTGGGATGATGAATGGGTTGGCCCGGTTGAATAACGTCTATTGGTTGGAATTCGGTTGGAACTCTGTTTTTAACGGGTTGCAACAGGCTGGGCCAGGACAGGCTGACCCGAAAAAACTTTTATTGCCCCTATTATTATAATAACATTTCAATTGCAGAATAAAACGTTTAAGAAGTTTGTATGCAATTAGATATATTTGGCGACTTTGAAATATTTAACCATTTCAACCCCCCCACCCCCCCTTTTTTTTTTAATACAGCACAACCCAAAATGACTTGTTAACAAGCAACTGGGCTAAACTTGTCAAGCTTTGTGAATGAAATACATTTCCCATTTCATTACTAAAATTGTCTTTCTGGTGCAGTATTTGTAGATGAATAATATGATAGATTCAGAGTGGCATGCTTCTGAATAAGCCCACCAGAAGTGCGCTCCGGTATCTTGAAACTCAATAAACATCAAATTTGGTGGAAATAAATAGCAAGAAGATTTATGTATATTAGGACATTGAGTTAAAATTCAACCGGAGATTGCAGGTTTACTGATAGATAAGTAAATTATGTAATAGGCAAATTAGTTTGATAATCTTTTTCTAATTAGTTCGTGGAATCGCTTGTTTAAACTAGAGCGTAGTGATTAAAATGCACACTAAATTATAATGCATTACGTGACAGCTTTCTTTACGATTGTGTTATTAGTTCCATAATTTGTACTATGGTAAACATAATGATTGGGAATTGATTTGCACACTCACACTTTTGATCGGGACACTCTACGGGATGAGCATCGGTCTAAGACCGGACCAAGACCGAATTAGACCGAAACTATGGACCGAGGACCGGACAAAATGTGTTCGGTCCGGTCCGGTTCTTCGGTTGGTCCGGTCCAAGAAGGTATTATTGGTCGGTTTGTACTTAAGATCGGACCGGACCGAGACCGAAATAAGGAAAAAGTTGGGACCGAGACCGGACCACTGGTCCTTCGGTTCGGTCGGTTTTGGGATCTGCGATGCTCGGCCCTACTCTACTATATGCATTGCGTACTTGTACAGTGTTTGCAATGTGCTTTAACTACTTATACAATTGAGTCTCAATAAAAAAATCCGAGTGTCCCATCATGTGATTGTTATGTTTAAGAAAGACATAAAATGGATGAAAACTATAAATGCAACATAAAATGAAGAATAGTGAATGATGTTCTCATTTTTATTTATGTTATTGTACAATTGGCCATGAAACGATGCATTGCGAATACAAATAGTGGAATACGATTGAAATGAATAGATTTAAAAATAAAAAATTTGTAGATGGTTGGCGGATGGTGACAGGGGATGTCAAATGGGTATTACTATTCTTGGTATTCAGAAGCAAAAAAATCCTAGTTTTAGCAAACAGTTAAATGAAAATAAATATCATCTTGAGTCACAGAAATGCAAATTTCCCTTTAGGTATCATATTCGTAGATAATGTTCATAACTGAAAAGACAGTATCAGACCATTCCTTTACGACTCTTGGATCATCGTATATTTATCGACCATACTAAGTACTCCTAAACAGAGTCCTCAACTTTTCTATTAATCTGAATTCCATCATCGTTGGCGAGCAATTCATCGTTAACAGTCTGAAGTGTTCTAAGCTCAAACCGTTAACATAATCTGACATATTCAATGCTCTAACCACTGAGGATGGACAAAAAAGAACCCGAAAAAACGTGTTTAGTGCATAAAGTTAATCATTCGGATTGCCACTACTCCATGTCGCCAAAAGTGATGCTCTCTGCTTTTAGGTAAAAGCTGTAAACACAAAAAGTGAAAAAACTATATCACAAGCCCGCTTGACGCCAGCGAATCATGTTGAGCAACCAGGAGTGATGAGCGAGATATCTCCTGCAGTTTTCCTTCACTTAAAAGGAAAACCCTTTCTGCCATCAGAACAGTTTCCAAGCGATGGGCAATGACAATAACCTACATAATACAACATCAATAATTCAACATGTAGTTCAAATTATCCTCAATGTACCCCTTGATAATGATGTTTAGCATAACCAAGAGACGATTAATAATTCAACTGGGCAGGTCGGGTAAGGGATTTTTTTCTCTTCTATAATGGGGCTATCAATAACCACCAAAGATCATTTAATTTTTCTCTCCTCGATATTTTCTCTTTGTCAAACACATCTATACACCCATAATCCAGGCTCCCTCTATCTTTTTCATCACAAGCAATCCAGCTCAAACACAACACATTTTTTTTTTTTTTTAAATTATAGTGCCAATTCATTTGATATAAATTAATAAATCAAATGGTTTAATGGTCACAGGTAAGATTTAGAACAAATTTGCTGACTAGTAATTAGTTTGTACTTACAGTACGATTTTTCGTCAGCTGCTGCAAAGCTTGCCTCACCAACATCTCAGACCTTGTATCCAGCGCAGAAGTTGCTTCATCTAAAACTAGAATAGATGGATTCTGATAGAGAGCTCTTGCAATAGCTATTCTGAATGTATACATAAAAGTAAAAACGAAATGTAAGATGGGAAGTTACAGGTACATAATGCTAAACTGATATTTTTAGCCATACAAAAAAAATGAAGTAGTTCAGAAGGCAAAACTTGGGCGCACGGGGAGAAGATATTTCTAATAAAAACGAGTCTTTGAATAAAGATTATTATGGGGTTGTTTGCAATGTTGTTTGATTGTTGGTCAAATTCTGATTTTCTAAGGAGTTGATATATAAAATGACCAAAATAAATAAATAAATAAATAAATTGTAAGACATTGTCTGAAATGGGAGTAGGAGTTTCTCAAATTCGATTAAATAGTTCATAATTCTTTTTTACACTTAAACAATTTTCTTGCCAACAATATGAACCGACTATTTGACCCCTAAATAATCTAAACATCAGAAGCACAATTTGTTTACCCAGATAGCAGTATACCACACTAATTATTGCTACTTTCTTTTTTATAAATTTTTTGGGTAAAAGGGATTTTTCACCCTGGTAAAATACTATTACACCAAAAAGCATTGAAGTACAACAGGATGAGGGTGATTTCCCTCATCTCAGTCCCAAAGGATACTTATAAATTAAGTATTATTGCTACGTGTGGTCGCGATGATCAGATAGTCAGTACCAAAACGCAATCCCTATACTTCCGATATTAAGGTTAAACGTAAAGCATGGTACCTTTGCCTTTGGCCTCCGCTTAGAAGTGAGCCTCTAGGTCCGATATTTGTTGCATATCCTTCAGAGAGTGTTTGAATAAATTCAACTGCATTTGCCATTTGTGCTGCAAGCTTTACTTTTTCCATATCAATATTTGTCATCAAATCTCTGTACCCAATATTTTCAGCAATTGTCCCTGAAAAAAGAGTCTGGTGACCAACATTTTGTTAGGCATGATGAAATCAAACATGGAAATTGGAGTGTTCTTGCATTACAAAAAAATCAAGACAATTTCCGATATTATATGTGAATTTTGTCTGAAACAAGTTTGCACATTTTAGCTAAACCTTAGGTTTTAATATAGAGCTTAAGAATGTACTTATCAGCTAACAATCGAGGACTAAGTATCCATCCAACATTTATAAAGGTACTTACTGTATCCTGAGTGACCAGCCCAAGATGTGTCCTTAAACTTTCCAACGACATATCCCGTATGTCACGGTTATCAATGAGAATATCACCTATTAACACGGATATTTCAGCATGAGTAACAACAAAAATATACCAATAGTTTTACTTTCACAAGGTTATGTATTAGAGGCGGCCAGATGTTGATGGGTAGGGCATGTTAATTAACGGGGCCAATTGAGTAAATTTTTTATATGAGTTGAATGGACCAGAACGAATTGGAATGACCCTAAACACTAGCTTTCCAAAAGCTACAAATTTTTTTTAATAAACAATTGTGTCAATTATGGTTAAAATAATATAATTTAAATAAATATAAACTTTTAAAAATAAATAAGTTAAGATGCTTATGCATCCATTACTATGGGCAACTTTCGATCCATCAGAACCATTTACCATTTTGCTGATTTTTTTTGATTTTACCCATTTGACTTATCAATGATAAATCATAACCCAAATCAGCCTATTCATAAGTAAATGACTTCAAATTACCAACCTCTGATAGCTATTTGGATTTTCAGATGCCTTACCACCTAAAGGATCGTACAAGCGAAGAAGCAACTTAACAAGGGTGCTCTTTCCTCCCCCAGAAGGCCCAACAAGAGCAACCGTTTCTCCAGCTTTGATATGAAGATCCAACTTATTCAGAGTGAGAGGCATACTGTCACCATATCTAAACGAGACTTCACAGAATTTTACCTCCCCTGCAATGGACTCTACATGAACTTCATTTCTTTCCTCAATAACCTACACAGACGTAACAGACGTTTATGAGAAATGTTGAGAACAGATTAAGTGGAAAATATGAATATCAACACTTAAGACGTTTATTAAAAACTCGTGAATTGGATACCGTTTAACAAATTAAGCACATAAACCTAAATATTTACCTTGGGCTTGTAATTTGAAAGCTGAAAAAGGCGTTCGATAGCAGGTTCTCCTTGCTTTAGTTCATTGTATGCTTTTCCCACATCCTGCATGTTTCGTAAATTAAGATTAATGAAACTTTAAGACAAATCCTCATAGGATGAACCATTATTACAGAGAGCCCTATTAGCAATAGACGATTAACTGATATTACGCATGCACATATAGAGACAAGCTTTTGGGGGTCCAAGAATATGCAAGATTTGGAACCTACTTAACTTTAGTTCCATCCGTCTCAAAACCATTTTCCCCATTTCTTATTTAGTTTGACTAGAAATAAGTGTTTAGTTCTAAAGATATCTTACTAAGTTCCCTATTCTACAAATAGGTACTTGAAATTGGCAACTCTGAGTGTGGTCCACAAGTTTTCTTTAATTTGTCTTCATTAACCGTATAATAGACATTTAATCAATAGCCATACAAATTTGGTTAAGGCAATTTTTTTTTTTTTTTTTTTTTGGGTAAGCGACCTTTTTCCCCACTAATCCACCGGGTTTGTGCCCACCACCACACAGACACATTTAGGGTTGTTTGCACCAAGTGGGAATTGAACTTGAGGCCTCTCACATTTTAGTGATGATAGTCACAAAACCTTTATAACTAGGCCAACCCTGAGTGGTTACCAACACCCTAATCTACACCTTTTGTCCAGGACGAGACTTGAACCCTCACACCTTGGGTGGGGAACCACAAATACACCTTGGGTACCACTAGGCTAAAGGCTCGTTGGTTACTGGAAGGAAGATAATATACATGAATAAAGTGAAGGGAACAGATGTATGTAAAATATGATGATAATGTAAACAGTTGCAAAGAATAATAAAAGTTAGTATGAAATAAGGGTTGAAAGATTAACCTGAAGTGGCTCAATTAAGAGAGCCAATGATGTTATGAATGAAACCACACGAGAAAAATTGCTTCCAGCCACCGATGAACCAATAAAAATCAGAAGCAGCACACCAAATAAACTTAGCTGTACCATTTGAGGAACCAAAGCCTTCATTTTCTTCTTATTTAAGCGGCCATAGAGATCAGTAAGAGCAAGCCTCTCGAACCTCATACACTCGCTGTATTCTGCATTGTTTGCCTTCACAAAGAGGATTGATGGCAGGACCTAAAGCAAGTCACATTTGTAATAAACAGATATCAGAAGATGAGCAGGAGACCTTAGTTGTTTTTAGACACAAAGAGGTGATTGGTGATTGACACTTTATTCTGATTAGCATACCTCATTCAGATAGGCTGAAATAGCAGCAATGCTTAAATTGGCTTTATTTGAAATTTCACGAAGCTCTTCACCAAAATGTGCACTTACCAAGGCCATCAAAGGGATCACCTTCAAACATATCAAACAGTATTTATATTAAACATTTAGGCTGTACATATAAACATAGACCATACCGAAATGAAAGGGCAAACCCAGTGCACTAGTTCTCTTGGGATTTGTAGGGTCAAGGGGGAAGTCTTTGCACACAACTTGAGATCAATATTCAGTCCATTGACTTATGATCGTTCGATGAGCCAAACTGGTAATTTAAGATAAGATAGCTTAATAAGAAATAGATCCAACGAGTCAAAAGTCACCCAAAGTTTATTTGTAATGCATAAAGCCTCCTAAATCGTTTTATTCTTATAATTTGATTCTTATTGAAATATCGAAGTTTTGTACCCAAATTTGACACACTGGTTAATAACAAATATATCGGGAAAAAAGTGTTAGTGGCCAACCCAATCCAACCTGTTACCCTGTTCAACCCGCCAATTTTGCCACCTCTATAAACAATCCTTTCATTGCATTGTGCAAAGAGGCTGATAGTCTAACAACAAACAAAGTGAAGCTTCTGCTTACCAAGGCAGTAACTAACGAGAGAACAGGGCTGATAACCACCATCTGAGACGCCATCGCTATTAGCTGCAGTGAACTGGGCACAATAGTCTGTCGATAATAAAACAAGTGGAAAGATGTAAGAGCACAAAAAAGTGTCCTCCTTAGAAAATTTATTGACTACAACAGAGAAAGTACACATTCATATAGGCAAAATAACAAATGACTACAAAACAGAAAGAAGTGTCATTTATTTACAGTTCAAAGAATGTTGACTTTTAGATAAAAGTTAGAAGAATTCAGTTAGGGTAAGTCAACCTAATATAAAAGTCCGAATTTCATAATTTTTAAACATTGTATACACACCACACCACTAGCTTTTCAAGGACTTCCGGATTTCTGCTCTTGTATGAGCTTTTGGTGAACGAACATCTAGTTATGTGACACAACTCAGCAGATCAAAGTACTTTGGTATTATTCATTTGGTCATCCACGATACCAGTGAATAATATAATCCCCTAAGAGCTTAACTGTTTTAGAATTTGCTATATATATACCATGTGCATATATTAAAAAGGCATATAGGCATACTGCATACATGGATTACGGTTATCGAGTGTATATGTATCGCTAATATAATTGAAAAACCTACATGAATTGCCTCTATAATGACAATTGTCACAGTATAACTTAACTGGATTAGTAACTCCCAGTCCAATTAACGCAGTATACATTGCATTCCTAATGTGCCTCATTACAGAAAGATTGGATGCGTCACAAAATGCAACAAATTTAGCCTCCACAGTTAAAAATGCAATGAGTGTTCACTTAACAATCTTACAATACGTTGCTCATCGTGCTAAAAGAGACATATTTAGATATCGAGCTTATGACTGTTTGGGTATCCAACAACGTTGGAATCAAGAAGCCCAATGACCTCAAGTTTGCCCGACCGTTTGAATGTAAGTTATTTATTTTTCTATATACATCTTAAGAACCCTTTTGCCTGCTACCCTATGTTCTCTTGAAACATGTATTGATATCTCCAACACATTCCACTACATATGCAAATCGAAATGAGTATACATGTATGCATACTAGATTACTAGAACAATAATTTACCAAACAAAGATTATTTTTCAAGCAGGTTATACACTCTTAATAAATAATCTATAAGCAAACTTCCTAATTTAGGGCATGAAGTCATGAACAGCATTAGTGATACTGAACTCTCAATGATACTAAGACGGAAACTTTTTGTTGAACGGCATACTATGACGCAAACTATCTTAGTGTTTGGGATTGCTTATACAGTTACACACAATGGTATATGAAAAGTTATTATCAGTTAGCAGTTTCACGTTTAATCTAAAAATAAACGCCTTATTTCACTCACATATAATCAAACAATTAGTTTACATAACTAATCCCAAACGCTCTATATCCCAAAATTACTACTCTCATACCAAATCACACACACAAACACATAAATTTCACAAAACATAACCAAAATACATACATTCAAAACAGCATAAACCGTATCAGCCACATCAGACGCCTCAGCAGTAATTCTATACGCCACATCCCCAACCGAACTCCCCTTCCCTCCTTCAAAAAACCCCAACTCCCTCTTCAACACCTTCTCAAACACACTAACTCTCATCTTATAAACCGCCCTCAACGACGCCTCCCACAGCAAACTCTGCTGCAAATAACTCGAAACCAATCTCACCAAAAACAACACCCCAATAACCAACCCCTCACTTTTCAGCCTCTCCAAACTCATTGCAGCACTACATTTCCCAACACATGGGACAATTCTCGATAGCGAATAGACCGAAACCGCGCTGAAAAGCCACCCGGAGGCTATCGTTTTCCATTCGGACTCAACGAAGGGTTTGATGGAAGTGTAAGAAGATGTGGGGTGAATTGTGCATGATATGGGGTGTATTTTTCCAAGATTTTTGTGGGGTTTGTAATGAACATGATTTGTGAAGTGGGTTTTTAAGGATTTGAGTTTAAGGTTTTGATATGATGGTGAAAGTGATGGTTGGATTAAAAGGAACATGTTTGGTTTGGTTTGGTTTTTAAGGTTGTTATGATCTTCCCGCCGGAATATGGTTAAGGTTTTTATTTTCTTGATTTAATAATTGGAATCACTAGAAATGGTTAGTGATAGTGTGTGTTTAGATGTGTTTGAAGTTTTTACTGTGTTGAATTTGTCATAATTTACGGTGATTGAGGTATTTTACAAAGTCCAAACGAAAATAGAAAATAAAAAATAAAAAAATTGAAGTTGGTAATATCATGCTAAAAAGGTTCAAGGTTGTGTTTGTTTTAAAGGTAAATGAGAGGATCGTTTGATTACTTGAAAAGTGTTTGGTGGATAAGAGCATGCCCATACGTAACGTGAGTTAACTAATAACTCAGCGTCATGTCAGCGCCACATCAACTTTACCACTTTAACTTTAACTTACAAAAAAACACCCCATTCATAACTCAAACTTAACTCACTTTAACTCAATTTTTTTAAATATTTTCAATTTCAACCCTAAACTAAAACTAATACTTCATTTTTTTAAAAACCATAACATTAATTCTTGAATATATATCATTACGAAAGAAAAAAAAAACACAATACATTAATACAATACGAAAAAAAATAAAAAGACATAAAAAAATAAAATTAAACCACAACACATTTATTTATTCCGTACGCTCTGGCAACCCGTGTTTTTCAATGATACGATCCTTTTCC
Source organism: Artemisia argyi (assembly GCA_030686995.1). Lineage (NCBI taxonomy): Eukaryota > Viridiplantae > Streptophyta > Magnoliopsida > Asterales > Asteraceae > Artemisia > Artemisia argyi. The sequence goes on from CM060706.1 coordinate 74,624,632, forward strand.
ATATTCACTAGCGTCACGTAATAAGGATCTTTGCCGGTTGTGTCAAGCAACAAAAACTCAAAGTCCCTCGAGCGTATTGTTGCGTATTAGTTTTCAGCGGTTGCTTTGTAAGCCAAGGCCGCATCTTCACGTTTAGCCCGATATTCCTCGCGCAAAGCTTCCCCTAATTGGGCCGACGAAACAGAGCCACCGGTACTCGCTCCCCCGGTGCTTGTCGTTGTCTCGGACTTTTGTTTCTTTGTAGCCCTCTTTTTCCCCATCGGGCGTGGTTGTGCATCATTACCAAACAACGCCTAGTTTGCTTGGCTCGGGACATCACGAGTTAAATCAACCGTGTCCGGTGCGTCCCATTTGCAGCAACCCAACTCGTTTCGATACATTTCCTTGGCCCGTGTGAGTATATCCATGGCATTTTCCCCACTTTTTTGATCGCGGTCGGCACGTTTGTAAATCGCGTTGAACTTTGTGCAATCGCGGTTCAACGTTCTCCACTTCGATTGTATCATATCTTTCCCGCGTCTATGATAACTATGCTTATTGAACTCATTTATAACCCGCTGCCAAAATGTATCTTTGGATTGGGACCGACCAACTTGCTCATCCTCACTTGCAGCAACCCAACACGTTGCAAGTAATTTTTCTTCATTTGCTTGCCAACGTGATACGACTGGTTCGACCTCCTCATCATCATCGACTGGTTCTTTTGATTTTTTGGACTTTCGTTTAACACGAGCTTTTGTTTTTTTTTTGAGGCGACGTAGGTGTTTCGGAAACTTCGTTAGTTTCCGTTTGGGATTGTTGGGATGGTTGAGTGAATTGGAGATTTTGAAAATTGGTATTTAAGGTGTTTTGTTGTTGGGATTCTTGCCAAAATCGTAAAGCTTCATGTTGTTGGTAAAGTTCTTGGCTCGACATACCGAATAGGTTTGGATTGTCCGAATTCGGATTTGATGATGAACCCGCATATGGGTTCCCCACCCACCGAGGAGGTTCGTAAACGAGTTAGGATTGTTGTTGTTGCCTTGAGACATTTTTTTTTTTTTTTTTTTTTGGAGATTAGAAGTTGTAGATAGAAGATAGTGAGTAGTGAAAGTGTGGGAAAAAGAAGTAGGGTAAATGGGTATTTTTTTACGTTAGTTTACGTTTGGGGGGGGGGGTAAAATGTAATTTTTTTAAAAAAGTAGCCGTTATTGTGAAGTGGGGAGGGGGTTGAATGAATTTTTTTTATACACCGTTCGTCCCTTTAACGCTGCGTTACCCAGTTAACGCCCCACGTTAACGTGGGTTTAACGATGGACTCTGCAGCGGTTAACGTGGCTTAACGCACGTTAACGTGCCTTAACGTGGGGAAAAAAGTTACGCATGCGCATGCTCTAATAGGTTTAATATCGTGCACGTACGGAGTTCACCTTTATACATAAATAGTTCTTGTGTCTTACGAAATTGCAAGTTTCATCCTTATCTTTCTGAAATTGCACATACTGGGTGAGCATGATTCGGTTGCCTTGGTTTTGGGCCAAAACTGAAACCAAAAAAAAAAAAAAAAATTGGTTTTGCTTTCTAGAAACCGTTCGGTTTCGCTTTTATCAATGTTCGGTTTTCCGGTTTTTGGTTTTCGTTCGATTTATCGAGGTTTGGCCTTTGCAATGTCGAATTTGTAATGCATCATAAAAATTAACACTTTCAAGTTATAACAATAAAAAAAAACACACAATGATGATAATAAGAAACTAATGACCATACAAAAAACTAGAAGATAATTGTTTATAAGTCATAAATCGACACAATAACAACAATAAAGAATTAATGAACACAAAAAATCATATAAGAAATTGTTTACGCTTCCTAAATGACACTTTGTTTAAGCAATCTAAAAAGAGTGTTTTAGGATTATATGTATTTATCGGTTTTTTTTTTTTTTTTTTTTTTTTTTTTTTTTTTTTTTTTTTTTTTTTTGTTTAATTTTTATACTAAAAACTTCCGTTTTTTCAAAATACAAAAATCTAACCATCTGTATTTCAATCGGTTTCAGTTTTTCGGTTTTGATTTAATGGTTTTTTTCGGTTTAGGTTCGGTTTTCTAAACACCCCTAGATATCGTCCCTTGTGTGAAACATTTGAGACATGTTTCGTCCCTGTCTCAATATTAATTAACTAAAACACACTGTCTTTCTTCTATTTTGATTTTCATTTAATTATTATTTTTTTTAAATAAAACCTTTGCCTACTGTTATTTACCAAACTATAATAACTCATCACACCATCGTTTTTGTTTATATCAATATTAAAGGAAAAACATACATTTTCATACACAAAAACATACACTCAATTTATTATCGCTATAAATCATCACAACAAACAAACAAATTATTTATGTGTCACAAAACCCAAAACAAGCTACAACCAATTTCAACAGCCCAAGACAATCACACATCCTTTGTTGTCACGTTGCGTCATCACCGTCGCCGCCTTGTTGATGTGGGTATCGCATATGGTTTGTTGTGAAGTTTGCTTATAAGGATTAGTCTATATAAAAAAATGTACATTCTACGAGAAAGTTTATGGGTGAAAAATTACAAGTGTAAAAATTTGGTTGTTGTGGCAGATACGTTGATTTTGGATTTTTAGTTTGGAATTAGAAAATTGAAGTTTGTTAATTACTACTAGTAATTTTTGGATAGGGTTTTTTTTTTTTTTTTTTTTTTTTTTTTTTTTTTTTTTTATACGCAAAGTGTAAATTTATTTAGAATTTTTTTCGTTCTTTCTGATTTTAACATGTGCTTGTAGAATTGATTATGTTTTTTTATTTATAAATGATAAAATTATTTAGTGTTCTTAATGTTGTTGTCATTTTCTTTTTATTTTTTAAAAGAAAATTTTATTAAGAAAGTCAAAGGGGATAAAGCCGACGGTATTTTTGTCATTTAATTTTTAGACTGGGACGAAACGTGCCTCAAAGGTTTCTTACAAGAGCGGCATCTACAGTTTAAAAAAATATGTACAAAAAATGCAATTTCTTCGAACCACATGGGAAGGTTTATGAAATTTACTCAATTAACAATTTTAAACTATATTTACATGGATTGAAAATATTTGTTTACTATTTAATGAAGCATTTATTTGAAGACGAAACGAAACATACTCACGCGATTTTAGATATGAATTAATTTTGATTTAAAAATTTTGTGACTATATGTCATCAAAAATAATTTTAGCCGTATTTAAAATTTTAAAACGTTTACCTATTGATTATAAAACTTTGGACTTAAATGTAAATTTTATTAATCAAAATTCAACTCTTAAAGTTTAATAGAGTTCCTTTCATTTTTTAAAGACTTTTTCTTTCTTGAAATTTACATTTAATTTCCGCTTTTATTAGTCAGAAGACTCAATTTTGAAGTTGAGTTATTCTATTGTTCCAGTTTGATTTTCTTCAAAGACTCATTTTTTCGAACTTTGGGTTTTCTCTTATTGTATGATGTACAAATTATATACTTATTAAAGTGGCTTATCTTTATTAAAAATTGAAGGTGTTTCAAATTGTTTAATTCAAAACTCTATATCAATTTACTAAACAAATTGATTATATTATAGTGCATAGTTGATTAGTTTTTTTTGTTTTGTTTTGTTTTTTTGTTTTTTTTTTTTTTTCAACTTTTTGGGTTTTATAAATACAAATAGGCATTATTTTTATTGTTCAGATCATAGATACAAGAAGAACACCTTACCATGTTTGCTTATTTTGGAATATGCCCTTTTCCTTTATAGTGTTTAAGCATTAGTTAATTTTTCTACCCAAACTAAGCAAATAAAACGCCATGTTTTACTTATCTCCAACACTCTCAAAACTATCATAACCCTAATTGTAATCCCTTATTCTTCTTATTGGGATGGAAATTATCAAATAGTAATCAAGTTTGAATATTATTCCTATTTCGACACTTTAACTTTGTTTTGATTTAAAAAATACTCGAAGTTCAAAAGTCTTGTGAAATTTTTTTATGTTAAAGTGACTTAACATAACACTTCTTAAACTTGGCTATTATTACGTTATTATTTATATGTCGAGTTGTGTATTAATTGGTTATGCATAAAGTTGGTTAGAATTTAGTTATATTAAGAGGGTGGGGAAGGGATCAAATAAGAAGAATAATTAAAATAAGAAGGGTAAGAAGTAATTCTAGCCACACATTTTAATGAGGGAGGGAAAATTTGAATGAAAATCCATCCATTTTTATAGATGCATCTAAAATGTGTGGTTGTGGTTACTTCCTATCATTCCTATTTTTATTATTCTTCTTATTTGATCCTAACTTTAAGAGGGTGAACATCTATCTAATATAATAAACGCGAGTTTTGTACTACCCTATAAAGCACCTCATGCAATTAATTTTCTGATGTGTCAAAGCTGTGATTGGTCAATAAAAAAGGAAAGTACAACACCTCAATAACATTAGACATTGAATACCCTTTCAATACACTCTCTTTTCTTCCTTCATACTCTTTCACATACGAGTAAAAGTGTCCTTGAAGTCATACCATTGGTTAGTGTTTTCATTAACATTCAATTATATTTCAGACAAACAATAATATGCCTTCACTTTTTTATGTATGATACTTGCAGGACTTGGAGTCTCAAACAGATGATAATACCACTCCTGTTTCCTTGATTAAAACAACATCCATAACTCCCAACACCCAAGAAAATTCCAACAAAAGAGGGGCTGAGGATGAACCAGGAAGTGAGTCGTCGAATAGTAAGAAGTAAGCTATGGCAGTTAAGGTTGAGAAAGACCCATGAATATAACAGCTGAATACTACTGTGATTGGCAATAAAATGATGTTTTACGTCTTATTTTGAATAATGATTTGTAAAAGTATGCATTTTTAATAGTTTCTTTTCAACAATTTCCTTTCACTATTTGTTATTGGGGAGTCCCAATAACTTTGAAGATTGTTACTTATTCAGGATACATTGTTAGTGTATGATTGGGGAGTCCCATCATTTGGTTTATGCAAAATTTGTTTCCTTGAATAATTGTTATGACCAGTTACCTATGTCTAATTTATTGTTTACAGTGCATTTGGATTCTGAATGTGTTACGAAACATGAAGTCATTATATTTATGACTTCTTTGCATTTGGATTCTGAATGTCTTGCCAAAGTCCCTTCTTTGGGTCATAAATATAATGACTTCTTTGAATGAAACGATTTTAGGTTCCATACAAAAAGTTTACTTTCGACAGACTTCCAACTCACGCTCACCTTTTAGCAGTAGTTTTTAATATTTGGTCCATACAAGTAAATGGGTCAATATTGCCCTTCTGTAAGCGCAATCTGGTGGCCCTTGTATCGAGGACCTTTTAAATACTTATACAAGTAGCTGAAGGTTCTCCCTTTTTTAAAAGGATTAAAATGAATTATGATGTATGTACGGCTTCTGTATTGGCTCTTAAATAATCATTGCGATAACTGTTATTTCACCTAAAGTTTAAAACATTTATCTTACATAATGAGTTGTACTGTCAGATTAAGCATGTTACGCCCCGACATTACCTGTTTGATTTAAATGAGTTTGAACTTTGAAGTATAAGGCAGTTTATGCCATGCTTTTGCACCGCTCAGAACCACTTCTTTACTCTCCAACTAAAAGAAGATAAATACTGTTTCTTTATCATTATTTCACCAAGCTACATGACTGTTTCTTTACCATTATTTCAGCAAGCTACATAACTGTTTCTTTACCATATGTTTGACATATATCAGTCATCACATACAAAACATTATAAACCCAAGCATATGGATTAGTTTAGCATTATTCATACAAAACATGTCAAAATATATAAATGCATATATAAACAGAATCTGGTGACCAGAATCCTATAGCTACATAGGTTTGAGCTGAAACGACCCAATTCTTAATCATCCCGGAGCTTCAATTTTGAAACCATATGCTCCACCTTCTGCAGAATTTTAAGAAATACTAATAAGTTTACATGGTTAAAAGGATAGAAGAACCATTCTGACCCGATTCAGATTTGTAAATAACTATTTTCCTGGGTAAAAAAGTTGATATAACATCTGTAAATAGACCTAACTCGGACCTGATTGTTGGAGATACACTGTCACTGGTGTCATTTATTCAAGGGTGCTTTGTCAATATACACAATTACATTTTGTTAACGGTCAACAAAATAACAAACTCTACAAAAGACTTGAATTCACAACCTATGACGTACGGATCAACTAATACCATTTGTTCAATCTAAACTACCAATTAAGGCGCCTGCATTGCTTTCATTTGTCATCGCATTTATATGTACTTTATAGTTAGGACGTGGTTGGGATTGCTAATTAGATATGCTTTTCTAACTATTCTATTTTCATACAACAAATAACCGGTTTTAAGTGTTTGGATTAAGGCGATTTCATATGACTATAAGCATATGGATTAGTTTAGCATTATTCATACAAAACATGTCAAAATATATAAATGCATATATAAACAGAATCTGGTGACCAGAATCCTATAGCTACATAGGTTTGAGCTGAAACGACCCAATTCTTAATAAACGCGAGTTTTGTACTACCCTATAAAGCACCTCATGCAATTAATTTTCTGATGTGTCAAAGCTGTGATTGGTCAATAAAAAAGGAATGTACAACACCTCAATAACATTAGACATTGAATACCCTTTCAATACACTCTCTTTTCTTCCTTCATACTCTTTCACACACATAATAATAGGTTACAACACATCAAATTAATTACAAAACAAATTCTAAAAATAAATACACACAATTACCTATTGAGAACTTATGGAATCTACAATACACACAACTACCTCGTGAGTACACCCAAGAAGTAACACTTTGTAACTTCCTCCAAATAATCATCCAAAAATATCTGCAAAAATTGGTTATATTCATGGAATTGATTGAAAAGAAAGGTATATCTCCAAAAATATCTCCAATTACTTCTTGCATCTTAGTATTCTGCACCCACTGAATAATTAATTTCATATCAATCAAAGGTACCTCCAAAAATAACTCATCGTGTTATATTCATGGAATTGATTGAAAAGAAAGGTATATCAGTTAATTGAAGATTGAATAATTCACCGATTGAAAATCATTCTCAAATAAGGCGGTTTGCTGAAATTCACGTGGAATCCTATTTTCGGCATAGATCATAACCGATTCAAATCCTAATAATTGTAAGTTGAATTTTTTTTGGGTTGATTGATATGAAATTAGTTGATTTCGTTTTCAATATATTATGTCTGGATATGAAATTAATTAGTATCAATTTTTTGTAATTTATTTGATTAAATCTCAATTACAAAATGTTCTTACCGAAACCCTAAATAAAATTATTTAGGGCAACTGTGGTTAATGTTATTTTATTTTAATAAAAACGCTCTCCATATGATTTTGATTTTTTTTTGGATGAGCCAGTGAATCATAATATTGATACCATTCTAATATGATTTTGAACTATTTTTAGGAAATGATTGTGTATTTCATAACATTTATGATTGACACAATATAATTTATTTATTTACTCATATGAGTGAATCATACTATTAAATACATTTTAATTTGTTACTGATTTATTTTGAGGAACTTTTGTATTATATAATGAAGATAGACACGGCTCAAAATGTACAAATCAATCTGTATTCTCACTATCAAATACTAAAACAAAATGGCTACCTTCGTATCCGGCTATATCAAAGATCTAAGTGCAGTGAAAGACAACATTTTGTTGCGTGTTCGAATTCTGTCAACTTGGATGCAGCCCGTTTATGGGAAGCCTCATGTTATCAACATGGAGATGATAATCATGGATGAACAGGCAAGTATATATTATATTCTTATTATAAGTTTGATATATAGATGTAAAAAGTAGTTGATTAAACGCAATGTGAATATATGTTTGGTGCAGAATACTAAGATGCAAGCAACAGTAAGGATGGCTTTAGTCAACGGCTTCAAGCATCAATTGGAAGAAGGAAACGCTGTGACGTTACAGCGTTACAGTCTTGGAGAGATAAAGCCTCAATATCAAATGGTCAACCAAAGATTCCGGCTTAGTTTTCTGTCCAATACTTTAGTGGAAAAGTGCACTGATTTTAGTGGATCAGTCCACGGCTTTCAATTTCGTGCTTTTAAAACGATCATTGATTTAACAAATGAAGAAGTGGGACAATTTGGTTTGTGTGTTTATTTTGTATTACCTATGTTATTTGTATTACAATGTGATTTGACACCGTATATTTGACTTTTACAGATGTTATAGGCCAAGTTGTGGTGTGTGCTGAACTTGACAACTATGACAAGAATGGAAAACCTGGAAAGAAGAAACCTGTCACTCTCATCGATGCTGAGTAAGTAATTATCAAAAAGTATTTTGGATGTTGTCAACATGTACTCTATTATTACTTAGAATGTGATAGGTTGTTGCTTTATAAAGTGATTCGTGTTAGATGTCAATATTTTTGGAGGCGATCACAAATCAGTTTTTGGGACAGTACTTGAACTCGACTACTGAACTACTGAAGTTGTCAATAATTAATCGTTTTATTAAACTAATAAACACTTTCCAATATCTTTGTAGGGGTAATGAACTTAGTGTAACTTTGTGGGGAAGTTATGCAATGCAATTCTGTGAATTTCTTGCCTCAACCACGGATCACAGTAAAATATTTGCTGTAATTCAGTTTGGAATGATGAAATTTTGGGACAGTAAGTTTTGCATTCTATTACTAACAATAATTTCCTCATACATTTGATTTCATATACGCCCATAATGAGAATCATTTGATGAATAATATCATTGGTTATGTAGAGAAAATGTGTGTTCAAAATGGGTACTTTGGAACAAAGTTACATCTCTTAAATGGCGTTGATGCTATATCAGCACCTGAGTACAAGGACGTTGAAGATTTTAGAGTAAGGTATGTACACAAATCCCCTAATGTCTAATTTTTATTTTCATTGTAATCATATGATATTGTTAACACTACAAAGATAACTACTATTAGGTTGCTAACAAATCAAGAAGCCGCCAAATCTGATAACACGGCTTCGCGTATATCCACCGCTGAAAAAAACTCGACCATTGATGAGTTTGTTGGGAAATTCCCCTTGAGGAATATCGCTGAACTTTTGGATGTTGGTCAGGTATAACCTACTAATCACTCTCTGTAACCATGTTTTAATAATAAAGTGTATTCAAACTCATTAATCATTATATCAAACACATTTGTGCACAACCTTATGTTGTTAACATTTTTTAACACAGGGTGTTAGTTATGTGATTGTCGGAACCATTTGTGCAATCCAAGAAGAAGAGGGGTGGTGGTATGTCGGCTGTAGAACATGTAAAAAGAAGGTTGTCAAGTCTGCCGATATTGTGGATCTTGAGGATGAAATTCCTCCAAAACAAGCTGGTGGCCCGACCGAATGGTACTGCTCTAAATGCAAGAGTAATGTTTCAAGCATCAAAACAGTGTGAGTACCAATTTTAGATATTCAGTTAATGTAAACGAATGCCATGGAGTGTTTCTGATTCTTTGTTTTTTAGTTTCCGATTGCAAATTAGGGTCCAGGATGAAACTGAGACAATATCATTGTCCCTTTTTAATGATGAAGTGCAAGCTGTTGTCGGCACATCTGCATATCAGCTGGTTGATAAATATGGAAAGGTACGCGTACCTATATTCATAATATCAAGACAGTTTAGACTTATTAGACAAATTCAGATTCATTGTTTTTTACCTTTCATTTTACAATTACGTTGTGTAGTCTGAAGATAATGGGGTTTTCCCACACGAAATTACCGCTATTGTTGGTAAAAAAAAATATGCTTTCCAAGTATTCTTGGATGAGGTTAATGCGAAAAAACTATTGCCAGTGTTTAATGTTTTCAAATTGACTGATGATCCGACCATTCTAGAAACTCTACATGCATCTGCTACCCCAGTTAAGGTATATCAGTATATATTATGCACAATTACCTATAACTTTTTATCGCATAAGTTTCTCTGAATAATAGCTAACAAATTCACGTATTTTTTTTTTTAATTTTAAAGGCGGACAATGAGGCTACGAGTAAAAGTGTCCTTGAAGTCATACCATTGGTTAGTGTTTTCATTAACATTCAATTATATTTCAGACAAACAATAATATGCCTTCACTTTTTTATGTATGATACTTGCAGGACTTGGAGTCTCAAACAGATGATAATACCACTCCTGTTTCCTTGATTAAAACAACATCCATAACTCCCAACACCCAAGAAAATTCCAACAAAAGAGGGGTTGAGGATGAACCAGGAAGTGAGTCGTCGAATAGTAAGAAGTAAGCTATGGCAGTTAAGGTTGAGAAAGACCCATGAATATAACAACTGAATACTACTGTGATTGGCAATAAAATGATGTTTTACGTCTTATTTTGAATAATGATTTGTAAAAGTATGCATTTTTAATAGTTTCTTTTCAACAATTTCCTTTCACTATTTGTTATTGGGGAGTCCCAATAACTTTGAAGATTGTTACTTATTCAGGATACATTGTTAGTGTATGATTGGGGAGTCCCATCATTTGGTTTATGCAAAATTTGTTTCCTTGAATAATTGTTATGACCAGTTGCCTATGTCTAATTTATTGTTTACAGTGCATTTGGATTCTGAATGTGTTACGAAACATGAAGTCATTATATTTATGACTTCTTTGCATTTGGATTCTGAATGTCTTGCCAAAGTCCCTTCTTTGGGTCATAAATATAATGACTTCTTTGAATGAAACGATTTTAGGTTCCATACAAAAAGTTTACTTTCGACAGACTTCCAACTCACGCTCACCTTTTAGCAGTAGTTTTTAATATTTGGTCCATACAAGTAAATGGGTCAATATTGCCCTTCTGTAAGCGCAATCTGGTGGCCCTTGTATCGAGGACCTTTTAAATACTTATACAAGTAGCTGAAGGTTCTCCCTTTTTTAAAAGGATTAAAATGAATTATGATGTATGTACGGCTTCTGTATTGGCTCTTAAATAATCATTGCGATAACTGTTATTTCACCTAAAGTTTAAAACATTTATCTTACATAATGAGTTGTACTGTCAGATTAAGCATGTTACGCCCCGACATTACCTGTTTGATTTAAATGAGTTTGAACTTTGAAGTATAAGGCAGTTTATGCCATGCTTTTGCACCGCTCAGAACCACTTCTTTACTCTCCAACTAAAAGAAGATAAATACTGTTTCTTTATCATTATGTCACCAAGCTACATGACTGTTTCTTTACCATTATTTCAGCAAGCTACATAAATGTTTCTTTACCATATGTTTGACATATATCAGTCATCACATACAAAACATTATAAACCCAAGCATATGGATTAGTTTAGCATTATTCATACAAAACATGTCAAAATATATAAATGCATATATAAACAGAATCTGGTGACCAGAATCCTATAGCTACATAGGTTTGAGCTGAAACGACCCAATTCTTAATCATCCCGGAGCTTCAATTTTGAAACCATATGCTCCACCTTCTGCAGAATTTTAAGAAATACTAATAAGTTTACATGGTTAAAAGGATAGAAGAACCATTCTGACCCGATTCAGATCTGTAAATAACTATTTTCCTGGGTAAAAAAGTTGATAAAACATCTGTAAATAGACCTAACTCGGACCTGATTGTTGGAGATACACTGTCACTGGTGTCATTTATTCAAGGGTGCTTTGTCAATATACACAATTACATTTTGTTAACGGTCAACAAAATAACAAACTCTACAAAAGACTTGAATTCACAACCTATGACGTACGGATCGACTAATACCATTTGTTCAATCTAAACTACCAATTAAGGCGCCTGCATTGCTTTCATTTGTCATCGCATTTATATGTACTTTATAGTTAGGACGTGGTTGGGATTGCTAATTAGATATGCTTTTCTAACTATTCTATTTTCATACAACAAATAACCGGTTTTGAGTGTTTGGATTAAGGCGATTTCATATGACTATAAGCATATGGATTAGTTTAGCATTATTCATACAAAACATGTCAAAATATATAAATGCATATATAAACAGAATCTGGTGACCAGAATCCTATAGCTACATAGGTTTGAGCTGAAACGACCCAATTCTTAATAAACGCGAGTTTTGTACTACCCTATAAAGCACCTCATGCAATTAATTTTCTGATGTGTCAAAGCTGTGATTGGTCAATAAAAAAGGAATGTACAACACCTCAATAACATTAGACATTGAATACCCTTTCAATACACTCTCTTTTCTTCCTTCATACTCTTTCACACACATAATAATAGGTTACAACACATCAAATTAATTACAAAACAAATTCTAAAAATAAATACACACAATTACCTATTGAGAACTTATGGAATCTGCGAATACACACAACTACCTCGTGAGTACACCCAAGAAGTAACACTTTGTAACTTCCTCCAAATAATCATCCAAAAATATCTGCAAAAATTGGTTATATTCATGGAATTGATTGAAAAGAAAGGTATATCTCCAAAAATATCTCCAATTACTTCTTGCATCTTAGTATTCTGCACCCATTGAATAATTAATTTCATATCAATCAAAGGTACCTCCAAAAATAACTCATCGTGTTATATTCATGGAATTGATTGAAAAGAAAGGTATATCAGTTAATTGAAGATTGAATAATTCACCGATTGAAAATCATTCTCAAATAAGGCGGTTTGCTGAAATTCACGTGGAATCCTATTTTCGGCATAGATCATAACCGATTCAAATCCTAATAATTGTAAGTTGAATTTTTTTTGGGTTGATTGATATGAAATTAGTTGATTTCGTTTTCAATATATTATGTCTGGATATGAAATTAATTAGTATCAATTTTTTGTAATTTATTTGATTAAATCTCAATTACAAAATGTTCTTACCGAAACCCTAAATAAAATTATTTAGGGCAACTGTGGTTAATGTTATTTTATTTTAATAAAAACGCTCTCCATATGATTTTGATTTTTTTTTGGATGAGCCAGTGAATCATAATATTGATACCATTCTAATATGATTTTGAACTATTTTTAGGAAATGATTGTGTATTTCATAACATTTATGATTGACACAATATAATTTATTTATTTACTCATATGAGTGAATCATACTATTAAATACATTTTAATTTGTTACTGATTTATTTTGAGGAACTTTTGTATTATATAATGAAGATAGACACGGCTCAAAATGTACAAATCAATCTGTATTCTCACTATCAAATACTAAAACAAAATGGCTACCTTCGTATCCGGCTATATCAAAGATCTAAGTGCAGTGAAAGACAACATTTTGTTGCGTGTTCGAATTCTGTCAACTTGGATGCAGCCCGTTTATGGGAAGCCTCATGTTATCAATATGGAGATGATAATCATGGATGAACAGGCAAGTATATATTATATTCTTATTATAAGTTTGATATATAGATGTAAAAAGTAGTTGATTAAACGCAATGTGAATATATGTTTGGTGCAGAATACTAAGATGCAAGCAACAGTAAGGATGGCTTTAGTCAACGGCTTCAAGCATCAATTGGAAGAAGGAAACGCTGTGACGTTACAGCGTTACAGTCTTGGAGAGATAAAGCCTCAATATCAAATGGTCAACCAAAGATTCCGACTTAGTTTTCTGTCCAATACTTTAGTGGAAAAGTGCACTGATTTTAGTGGATCAGTCCACGGCTTTCAATTTCGTGCTTTTAAAACAATCATTGATTTAACAAATGAAGAAGTGGGACAATTTGGTATGTGTGTTTATTTTGTATTACCTATGTTATTTGTATTACAATGTGATTTGACACCGTATATTTGACTTTTACAGATGTTATAGGCCAAGTTGTGGCGTGCGCTGAACTTGACAACTATGACAAGAATGGAAAACCTGGAAAGAAGAAACCTGTCACTCTCATCGATGCTGAGTAAGTAATTATCAAAAAGTATTTTGGATGTTGTCAACATGTACTCTATTATTACTTAGAATGTGATAGGTTGTTGCTTTATAAAGTGATTCGTGTTAGATGTCAATATTTTTGGAGGCGATCACAAATCAGTTTTTGGGACAGTACTTGAACTCGACTACTGAACTACTGAAGTTGTCAATTATTAATCGTTTTATTAAACTAATAAACACTTTCCAATATCTTTGTAGGGGTAATGAACTTAGTGTAACTTTGTGGGGAAGTTATGCAATGCAATTCTATGAATTTCTTGCCTCAACCACGGATCACAGTAAAATATTTGCTGTAATTCAGTTTGGAATGATGAAATTTTGGGACAGTAAGTTTTGCATTCTATTACTAACAATAATTTCCGCATACATTTGATTTCATATACGCCCATAATGAGAATCATTTGATGAATAATATCATTGGTTATGTAGAGAAAATGTGTGTTCAAAATGGGTACTTTGGAACAAAGTTACATCTCTTAAATGGCGTTGATGCCATATCAGCACCTGAGTACAAGGACGTTGAAGATTTTAGAGTAAGGTATGTACACAAATCCCCTAATGTCTAATTTTTATTTTCATTGTAATCATATGATATTGTTAACACTACAAAGATAACTACTATTAGGTTGCTAACAAATCAAGAAGCCGCCAAATCTGATAACACGGCTTCGCGTATATCCACCGCTGAAAAAAAACCATGGATGAGTTTGTTGGGAAATTCCCCTTGAGGAATATCGCTGAACTTTTGGATGTTGGTCAGGTATAACCTACTAATCACTCTCTGTAACCATGTTTTAATAATAAAGTGTATTCAAACTCATTAATCATTATATCAAACACATTTGTGCACAACCTTATGTTGTTAACATTTTTTAACATAGGGTGTTAGTTATGTGATTGTCGGAACCATTTGTGCAATCCAAGAAGAAGAGGGGTGGCGGTATGTCGGCTGTAGAACATGTAAAAAGAAGGTTGTCAAGTCTGCCGATATTGTGGATCTTGAGGATGAAATTCCTCCAAAACAAGCTGGTGGCCCGACCGAATGGTACTGCTCTAAATGCAAGAGTAATGTTTCAAGCATCAAAACAGTGTGAGTACCAATTTTAGATATTCAGTTAACGTAAACGAATGCCATGGAGTGTTTCTGATTCTTTGTTTTTTAGTTTCCGATTGCAAATTAGGGTCCAGGATGAAGTTGCTGGCAAAGCGTGGCAAAGATAGCAAACAATACAATCTTCCAACTGCCAACGAAGTTGCTGGTCTTATTGTAGGAGACCTCGATTCATGTGCAGAACAAAGAGATATTGTCTTGGAAATGAGAGACGGACCTTTGTAACGTATCAATATTTTTCATCTTTTGTACCTTGCATTGCAATATCCTTTGTTGATGCCGTGCGCACAAGATGGGTATACCTTGGGAATACCACAAAGAAAGAAAAATGGCCAACCGGCAACTGATAATAAGGACAAAACAGTAACTATGAGGGAGTGGTTTGCGTATCAAATTCAGGACCGTCCTAATCAAGAGAACTTATTTGTGCTTGGAGGTCGTTTGTTTCAGCAATTTCTTGTGGATGGTTACACAATGGTTGAGACAGAGCATTTGTATTTCCATCGCTCGAAACAGTCAAAACTAAGGTGTGATACATACTCAAATATCCGTCAAAGCATTGCATCTGGAAATACCGATCCCACCTCCCTTGGAAAGCCTGTAATATTGCTTTCTTCGTTTACTGGTGGGCCGAGGTACATGAAACAAAACTACATGGATGCCATGGCGTTGTGTAGGTTTTACGGTTGTCCAGATTTGTTTATAACGGTAACATGCAACCCTAACTGGCCGGAGATTGCAAGATATATGCTAGAGCACAATCTGTCATCTACAGATCGGCCTGATGTTCTTACTAAGGTTTTTAAAATGAAACTTGATCAGTTTGTAAACGATGTCAAAGAGTTGCGTCTATTTGGACGTATTCAAGCAGGTACTATACTAAAATTTGTTCCATTTTTTCTTCCATTTATTACACTGTATAAAATTTATCTCGTGCAGAAACTTCTATACCGATTCTTTATGACACTACTCTCTAACTTATAGACCCTTTATGCAGTGGTGTATACCGTGGAATTTCAGAAAAGAGGACTTCCACACGCGCATATATGTTTGTTCTTGCATAAGGATGACAAGGTGCCAAATGCTGAACATATTGACAAGTTCATATCTGCTAAGATACCAGATCCAAATGAGGATCCCGATTTATACAAATTAGTTTATGATTTTATGATGCATGGTCCTTGCGGTGTTGATGACCCAAATCAGGTTTGCACGGTTGACGGGAAGTGTACTAGACATTTTCCCAAAAAATTCGTACAGCGAAGTTCAGTTGATTCGGATGGGTACCCTGTTTATAGAAGACGTGATAATGGAAATTATGTTGAAAAAGGTAGGCACAAGTTGCATAACGGTTTTGTTATTCCGTATAATGCAACACTCCTTAAACGTTATCAATGCCACATTAACGTTGAGTGGTGCAATCAAACGGGATCAATTAAATATTTGTTTAAGTATATAAACAAAGGTCCTGACAGAGTATCGGCACAGTTGTATGAACCAGCTACCACGGCAAATGGTCAACAAATTGCAAAACCTATTGACGAGATAAAAGCGTACTTAGATTGTAGGTATCTATCAGCGTGTGAGGCTGCATGGAGAATATTTAAATTTGAGACTCATTATAGAACACCATCTGTTGAAAGGCTTTCATTTCATCTGGATGGCGAGCAGCAAGTTATATATGACGAGAACTCTGACCTTGAAACCGTCATTCATAAACCAACTGTTGGTGCCTCTATGTTTGACGGTTGGATGGAAATGAATAGACGGTATCCGGAAGCAAGGACGCTGACGTATGCTCAGTTTCCTACAAAATATGTGTGGAATCCCCAAAAAAGAATATGGACTCGTAGGAAGCAACGATACTCAATTGGCAGAATTCATAATGTTCCTATTTCAACTGGTGATGCCTACTATTGTTGTATGCTTCTAAATAGTCAGAAAGGCTGTCGATCACATGATGAAATTAAAAAGATTAACGGCATAGTTTATCCTACTTACAAAGAAGCTTGCTACGCAGCGGGCCTTCTAGAAGACGACAAGGAGCATATTGAAAGTATTAAAGAGGCAGCACATTGGGCACTCGCTGAACATCTTCGTCACCTTTTCGTTACATTGCTTTTGCAGAAAGAACTTGAAACACCTTTGACTGTTTGGTTACAAACTTGGCATTTGCTTTCAGAAGATGTCGAATATAAAAGAAGACAAATTTTAGGCCAACCAGGTACGCGGAACATCATAGATTTTGTTCACTATATTATGCTTTTATGTTCCTAATACTTTAATAACTTTTTTTAAACCAAATCACAACAAACGTCTTCGTGGTTTATTCATGTGATTCAGTACATTAGTATATACTTTTTCACTTCATTTAATAGTTATGATAAATGACAAACAACCTGAACAGTTTTTTTTTTCTACTGATATACATCTCTGTATACACTCATATATAAAACATCAATATTTTCCCACTAAAACGCTAAACAATTCTTACATAATTTATTCATGCAGATTTGAGAATTAGTGACGACGAAAAAAAAATGTTGCTTTATTTTGGATCGAACAACTTATGCGATCTAGAGGTACCACTTTGAGGCGTTTTCCTGAGATGCCTTATCCAGATGATAGATACATATCTGAATTTGGAAATCGGCTTATATACGACGAGTTGAATTACAACCCAGTCGAGCTACAGTCTGAATACGAACGTTTGTACACCTCTTTAACCACAGAACAGAAAAGTGTTTATGACACAATCATGACATCCGTTGAAACTGGAAATGGAGGTGTATATTTTGTATATGGATATGGCGGTACTGGGAAGACCTTCTTATGGAAAACGCTTGCTGCAGGTATAAGAAGAAAAGGTGATATTGTCATAAACGTTGCATCTAGTGGTATTGCATCTTTATTGATGTCAGGAGGCCGGACTGCTCATTCCAGATTCCATATTCCCATCAATATTGATGAAACTTCTACATGCTCCATATGTCCACAAAGGGATCTCGCAGCTTTGTTAAAAAAATGTAAGCTTATTATATGGGACGAAGCTCCCATGACAAATAAGCATTGTTTTGAGGCGTTAGATCGCTCTTTGAGAGATGTACTACGCAAGAGCAGGTGGGACCCTTGTGAAACGCCTTTTGGTGGCATGACGGTGGTCTTTGGTGGTGATTTTAGGCAAGTGCTTCCTGTTATTCCAAAAGGTTCACGGCAAGACATTGTTAGCGCATCTTTAAAGCAATCTTACTTGTGGGATCACTACAAAGTTCTGAAGTTAACCGCCAACATGAGGCTCACTGTTGGAGCACGCCCTGAAGATGTAACTGAAATACGGGAATTTGCAGAATGGATCTTGAAAGTAGGAGACGGACAGGTTGGAGAAGCGAATGATGGAGAGGTTTCAATAGATATACCTAAAGAAATTTTAATAGATACGGCTGATGACCCGGTTGCATCTATTATTGAATTTACTAATCCAAACCTTTTGAATAACATAGCTGATCCGTCTTACTTTCAAGAAAAAGCAATTCTTGCTCCGACGAATGAGGTCGTAGACACTATAAATGATCGTTTGCTACAAACATTTCCCGGTGAAGAAATGGTGTATTTAAGCTGCGATAGCATAGATAAAACTGATCGTGGCTCAGCTATAGATGAATCTGTTTTCTCACCAGAATTTATAAACGGATTGAAATTCTCAGGTGTTCCAAACCATAGGCTTGTGTTGAAAATAGGGGTCCCGGTAATGTTGTTACGGAACATAGATTAGTCAAATGGCTTATGTAACGGGACAAGACTTCAAATTACTCGATTATCAAGAACTTCTATTCAGGCACATATAATTAATGGAACACATTTTGGGCACAAGGTTATCATACCAAGGCTAAGAATTACTCCGTCTGATAAGCGTCTACCTCTAAAGATCGTGAGGAAACAGTATCCTTTGTCAATGTCATTTGCTATGACAATAAACAAGAGCCAAGGACAATCACTGTCAAAAGTTGGACTGTACCTGCCACGTCCTGTGTTCACACATGGCCAACTGTATGTCGCTGTTTCACGTGTAAAAAGCAAGAGAGGTTTGAAGGTTGTCGTTTGCGATCCCGATGGTAATCTATCAAACACCACTACAAATGTTGTGTACAAGGAAGTGCTCCAAGGCCTTTGATTCAAATTCAGGAGGCGTTTACAATATGTATATGGCATGATTTATGTAATTTATTAGGTGCTCAAAGAATTACATAAAATTTAGAGGCATCGATTCATAGACGTTTAATAAATTAGAACATGTTTATGGTCGTTGTAGTTTATTACTTTATATGCAAACTTAACTTCTTAATGCATGATTTCTTTAAAAACCCCGTGAATCCACGGGTCAATAAGCTAGTTTATTATTAAGGTACAACATAATAATGTATATATGGATACTTTAAACACATTAATTTGAAACAATTTCACAAGAATGAAATACTTTTGAAACATTAATGATTTTTATGGTTGATATAACTTGGTTATTGTTATGTGACATTGTGACATATTCCTATGTTATTGTCTATCTATATTTTTAGATGTTTCAAAATAATTATCTACAGCTAAAAATAGCAGTTATAGTTTTTTGAGTTTATCATATTAACTCTATTCAGAATTACTATTCATGAACTAAATGAATGCATTAATATTTGTCTAAAAGGTACGATTCAACTTTTGTGATTTTCGCAAAAAGAAAAACAATACTAAGAGGAGAAGGTGTCATTTCTCAAGTGAGCTCGCCACTCCTACGTGAACTTGGTTTTGGTTCGTTGTAGCTCACCATGACACCGCTGGTGCCTCGCCGTGGCTCGCCGTTCTTCACCTCCGAGCTCATCTGCACGACGAGGATTTGAATACTGCAAATCGTCCTTTTTTCCCCTTTATTTCTTTTGTTAATGTTTTGTATAAATGGGATTTGTAGAAATGTAAATGTAATGCGTAATGAACTTGTAAATATGTAAATGTAATGTGTAATTGTTTTGTCAATGCAAATTTTAATATTTTATCCCGCTCAGTTTAAATTCAAATTTTGAATTTAAATTTTAATATTTTATCCCGCTCAGTTTAAATTCAAATTTTGAATTTGAATTTTAATATTTTATCCCGCTCAGTTTAAATTTAAATTTTGAATTTGAATTTTAAATACTTATAAATACCATACCATACAATTCAAATCTCCACACACTACCATTCAATCCTTCACACACAACAATATCTAAATCATCTTACAAAGAATACGCATTGGTCAATTGAAGAAGAAACATTGCTAGCTGATATGTAGCTTGAAATTAGCCGAAACAGCGAGGGTTTGAATGAACGCTCTTTCTGGGATCAGGTGGTAGCAAGGTTCAATGAGTGGACCGACGGTGATCATCGTAACAAGAATATGATCACAGGTAAATGGGCACGACTCAACTGTGAATGTCGTAAATATCATGATATTTACAAGTATTTGCAGCAAATGAGCCATGACCATGAGCATATCTTAAATGCATTGAACATGTTTAGAGAACGCTATGATGGGAGTGTTGGTGATTTTACATCACCAATATGATTTAAGTGTAATGGATTGACTTAGTTGACCAATGTGTAATCATGATAAATGTTCAACAAGTCGGGATTGTGCGGAGTGCACACTTGTATGACGTTATTGTGATTATCGCCCCGGTAGCGGGGTTCCAGGGGTGGCAACCCCTGGTAGCAGGGTCCAAGAGGCAGCGCCCCTGGCTGGGGTCGAGCTACAACTGAGTTTGGTTTATTGGTCATATTTTCATTTTTTTCTGGTTCTGGTTTTCATAACAATCAAAAACACATTCTCTGTTCAAAAATCTGAGTTTTATCCGATTAAAGATTTCGATAGAACCATCGAAATACTTCGATCTGAAAGTGTTTACACGACTCTCAGATTACTGTGATCCAATAATTCTAACAAAGATCGAAGTATCTGTGATCATGACGAACGGAGTAGAATCTGTGAAGGATATGACGAGCAAGTTTGATAAGTTGGTGAAGTTTTAAGGGCAGGATTTCCGTCGCTGGAAAAAGAAGATGCACTTTCTTCTTACCACCCTGAAAGTTGTGTATGTTCTGAGTACACCCACTCCCGAAAGGAACGAAAATGAAACTTTGGAACAGACTAGGAAGAGGATGAAGTGGGAGAACGACGACTACATATGCCGTGGTGACATTCTAAACGGTATGTCTGATTCCCTCTTTGATGTCTATCAAAACGCTGAATCTGCAAAAGCACTATGGGAGTCCCTAGAATCCAAATACATGGCAGAAGATGCTTCTGCAACGAAGTTTCTTGTGGGTAATTTTATGAATTACAAAATGGTTGATACCAGGCCTGTCATGGAACAATTTCATGATATGTTAAGGATTCTGGGACAAATTACCCAACACAATTTGTTGATGGATGAAGCCATCTCGGTTGCAGTTATCATTGATAAACTGCCTCCTTCCTGGAAAGAATTCAAACATGGTTTGAAACATAAAAAGGAAGATTTAAATTTGGTTCAACTCGGTAGTCATCTACGAATTGAGGAAGGATTAAGAAATCAGGAACTTGATAATAATCCTAAAGGAAAGTACCAAATTGGATCTTCTGTTAACATGGTTGAAGGTGATGGAGCCAAAAATTTAAACAACAATAAGAATAAACGAAAGTTCAAAAGTGGCGATGATAAATTTGCCAACAAGAAGGCTACTCTTACTTGTTGGAAATGTAACAAGCCTGGTCATATGAAGAAGGATTGTCGCTCTCGTAAGGACAATAAAGGCGTTGGTGCAAGTGTGTCTAAGGATCCTGAAAAGCAACAAGGTTATAATTCTGATTCTATACAGAATTTTGATAATGTTTTACATTATGTTTCTATTATTTCTGATGCATTTTATGTTCAGGATGATGACGTTGCTTGGTGGGTTGATTTGGGTGCAACAAGTCATGTTTGCAAGGATCTTCGTTGGTTTCAAGTCTGTAAATCGATTGAAGATGGATCATTTGTAAAGATGGGAAACGTTGCAACTGAACCAATCAAAGGAATAGGGTGTGTTTTATTGACTTTCACTTCTGGAAAAACTTTTTGTTTAGATAATGTATTGTATGTACCCGGGATTCGAACGAATCTTGTTTCTGAAATTGTGTTGAATAAGTGTGGCTACAAACAAGTGTTGGAACGTGACAAGTATATCTTGTCAAGACATGGTTCATTTGTTGGATTTGGTTATCTATGTAATGGAATGATTAGATTAAATTTGAATTATCCTTTGTTTAATGCTTTTGCTTGTATGATTACTTCTAGTAATAGCAATACTTTAAGTAAATCTGAATTATGGCATGCTAGATTAGGACATGTTCATTACAAGAGAATGAAAGATATGTCTAAAATGAGTTTAATACCTGCTTTTGACATGACACGTGAAAGTTGTAAAACTTGTATGTTAACAAAGATCACTAGACAACCTTTTAAAGGTGTGAATCGGGAAAGCAAAGTATTAGATCTCATACATAGTGATTTATGTGATTTTCATGCCAATCCTTCACTAGGACATAATAAGTACGTAATTACTTTTATTGATGATGCTTCTAGATATTGTTATGTCTATCTATTGCATGCTAAACATGAAGCTCTTGATAAATTTAAAATTTATAAACAAGAAGTAGAACTTCAAAAACAAGATTTGATAAAAGTATTGCGTACTGATAGAGGTGGTGAGTATTATGATCCAGTTTATTTCCAATCAACCGGAATAATACATCAAACCACGGCTCCTTACACACCACAACAAAATGGGGTGGCTGAAAGGAAGAATAGGACCTTAAAAGAAATGGTGAATTCCATGTTATCCTATTCTGGACTCAGTGAAGGATTTTGGGGTGAGGCTATGTTGACAGCATGTTATATTTTGAATAGAACTCCAAATAAAAACAGTAAACAAACGCCTTGTGAAATTTGGACCAAGAAGGTACCAAATTTGACTTATTTAAGGGTTTGGGGCTGTAGAGCGGTGGTAAGGTTAACTGAGCCTAAAATGAAAAATCTTGGTGAAAAAGGTAGCTGAGCATTCCAAGTGTTATAGGTTTTATGTTATAGAACCTAATTGTAGAAAACTAGAAGGGGGTTGAATAGTTTACCGTTTAAAATCTTTTTAACTTGTTTAGTTAGCTTTGAAACTTTCTGTTTGATCAAAGATATATACACAAACACAATATATAACATGAAAGTAAATGAAAGAAACGATCAAACCACAACACGAGTATTTATCGTGGTTCAGCTACAAGGACTCTTTTTCCTTGCCCTACGTCCACGCCCCGAGTATCCAACTCGAGAGTTTCTTTCACTAGTCAACAAGCTCCTTTCACCGGCGGAGAAAACCTTACACTCGCTTATACTTTTACCGACACTAAGCTAGATGTCGAGTTCTTTACCAAGGGTACAACCACTCCCGTTAGTTCTTTTACAAGGGTACAACTACTCCCGATACACTTTGTATTTTGAGGACTAAAATACTAACCGATCACTATTGAAAATACACAATCAAATGAAGTGTAAACTACACAAGTCTACACAATGCTAAGCTAACAAGTCTTGCAACGTTGTGTTGAATACTTGTTACTTTTAATGAGCTCGTGAATCTCTTTGCTACAAAAAGAAACTTCACATATGAAATGTTAAAGGGTTAGATGAAAGAATGAATGTGTGTGTGTAAAATATGATGTAGAGTGATAAGCCAAAAATCAACTTGTGGCTTGGTATTTATAGCAAAGCCTTCTGCAGGCCTGGCGGATACGGCGGAACCCTCAGATGGGTTCTGCCCTTGTACCCCCAGGGTTCCGCCGGGCTTGCAGTTGGTTTTGCAATAAATCTTGCAAACCAAACAATGTCATATCTCATTACACCTTGTGAACCAAACAATGTCACATCTCATTAGTCAAACACAAAACTTGCAAGCAACCATATAATAAGTCAAACAAACTTTCTTTCCATAAGTGTATCTTGACAAAACTTGCCATAAATGTGATGTGACATTTCTATTTTAAGAAATAAAAAGTGTTGTGCTTTATGAAATGTAAAATGTAGCAAAAGTCTAGTTTATGCAAGTCTTTAAAACTAAGATTATGTTTTACTTAGAAACTAAAGTTTACATTTTGTCGTTAACAAAACTTAGCAAAGATCGTAAAATATAAATAATGTTTTTAGGCGATATTTGTATTAACACTAATGATTATGTGTCGGTGAACTCTATAATAGAGTCAAGAGACGCTATATTTGATGAAGAGCGGTTCACGTCTATACCTAGACCAAGAGGTATGGTTCAGTCATCTTCAAGTGTAACAGTTGAAGATGAGATTGAAGTACCTGGTCCATCTATTCCTAGAAAAAGCACTAGAACAAGAAAAGCTAAGTCTTTTGGTTCTGATTTTCAACTTTATTTAGTTGAAGGAACAAGAGATAAAACTTTATCTCAACGTGAATATTGTTTCATTATTGAGGAGGATCCAAAGACCTTGAATGAAGCAATGGCTTCTACGGATGTTGCCTTTTGGAAAGAAGCAATTCAAAGTGAGATTGATTCTATCATGCATAATGATACTTGGGAATTAACTGATTTACCTCCTGGATGTAAGGCATTAGGATGTAAATGGATCCTTAAAAGGAAAATGAAAGTGGATGGAAGCATAGATAAATATAAAGCCAGATTGGTTATCCAAGGCTTTAGACAAAAGGAGGGAATTGACTTCTTTGATACTTATGCTCCTGTTGCTAGGATTTCCACTATTAGATTGTTGTTAGCTCTTGCAGCTATACATGATCTAGTTATTCACCAAATGGATGTGAAAACTGCATTCTTAAATGGTGATTTGGATGAGGAAATTTACATGAAACAACCTGAAGGGTTTGTGATGCCTGTACATGAAAGCAAGGTATGTAAATTGAACAAATCATTGTATGGTCTTAAACAAGCACCAAAACAATGGCATCAAAAGTTTGATGATGTGGTCTTATCTAATGGTTTTTCTTTAAACCAAGCTGACAAGTGTGTATATAGCAAATTTGATACTTCTGGTAAAGGAGTGATAATTTGCTTATATGTGGATGACATGTTGATCTTTGGTACTGACCAAGATCAAGTAGATAAGACAAAGGATTTCTTGTCATCTAATTTTGATATGAAAGATCTGGGGGAGGCTGAGGTGATTCTTGGTATTAGAATCAAACGAGGAAACAATGGTATTTCTATTTCTCAATCTCATTATATTGAGAAGATACTGACAAAGTTTAACTTTGATAATTGTTCTCCTGTTTATACTCCTGTAGATCCTACTGTGAAGTTTCGACCTAATACAGGAGCTCCAGTGAAACAACTAGAATACTCTAGAGCTATTGGATGTCTTATGTATGCCATGATTAGCACTAGACCAGATATAGCTTTTGCTGTAGGAAAGCTTAGTAGGTACACTAGCAATCCTAGTGCTCTACATTGGCAAGCTCTAGGTCGAGTATTTCAGTATTTGAAAGGAACCATGAATTATGGTTTGACATATAGTGGTTATCCTTCCGTTATAGAAGGTTATTCCGATGCCAGTTGGATTAATAATATGGAGGATCACTCGTCTACGAGTGGTTGGGTATTCCTTCTTGGGGGAGGTGCTATTTGTTAGGCTTCAAAGAAACAGACTTGTATTACAAGCTCAACCATGGAGTCTGAATTTGTTCCTTTAGCTGCAGCTGGTAATGAAGCTGAGTGGCTGAGGAATTTGGTTTATGAAATTCCTTTGTGGCCAAAACCGATATCTACCATTTCTATCAGATGTGATAGTGCTGCTACCTTGGCTAAGGCTTATAGTCAAGTGTACAATGGCAAGTCTAGACACTTAGGTGTTAGACATAGTATGATTCGTGAGCTTATCATGAATGGTGTGATATCTGTGGAGTTTGTAAAAACTCAACTAAATTTAGCCGATAATTTAACCAAAGGGTTAGCAAGAGATCTTGTACATAAGGCGGCTACTGGGATGGGTTTAAAGTCCACCTAATTAAATCCTTGTATCAAGATACCCAATTCCCATCTAACGTAATGTTAAATGCTGAATTCAATGAGGAAAGTTTGATATTTTTGGATTGGAACACATAATTACATCATCCCACGGTATGTGTTCAGTACTGCAAGATAAAGGAGGTTGAAATTATATTTCTTAATGGTTTTTTGACAAATTGCATGTGCAGGTGCAAGAATAAAAAACCACCTATATAAGCATGAAGTTTAGCTGCTTCAAGAAGCTTGGGACTTGGCTTTGATATGCTTATTGAAGGATAGGACACAAGCTAGTAAAAAAATAGTGTCAAGTGGAACATGTGAATGTGTAAACTGTTGTGTATATTATCTTCATGTATTCACTATGAATAGAAAGAGTTCAATCCTTTAGTGACACTCTGATATTCGAATATTTGAAATGCTAATGTACTAATGTGAAATTCAATCGTCGCGACATTTCATTTATGCATCAGTTTGTTGTTTGTTATGAGTTTGTTTTAAGTTAATCAAGATTACACTTAAATGGGGGAGGAATGTTGGTGATTTTACATCACCAATATGATTTAAGTGTAATGGATTGACTTAGTTGACCAATGTGTAATCATGATAAATGTTCAACAAGTCGGGATTGTGCGGAGTGCACACTTGTATGACATTATTGTGATTATCGCCCCGGTAGCGGGGTTCCAGGGGCGTCAGCCCCTGGTAGCAGGGTCCAAGGAGCGGCAGCCCCTGGTAGCAGTGTCCAAGGGGCGGCAGCCCCTGGCAGGGTCCAAAGGGCAGCGCCCCCCTGGCTGGGGTCGAGCTACAACTAAGTTTGGTTTATTGGTCATACTTTCATTCTTTTCTGGTTCTGGTTTTCATAACAATCAAAAACACATTCTCTGTTCAAAAATCTGAGTTTTATCCGATTAAAGATTTCGATAGAACCATCGAAATACTTCGATCTGAAAGTGTTTACACGACTCTCAGATTACTGTGATCCAATATTTCTAACAGGGAGAGGGTTCCAGTATCTTCACGTGTGATTGATTTTGAAGAACACCAACGTATGGGACAGAGACGATGCGTAATTGTGTTTTATCTTTACTATTTCCGTATTGTGTTGCTTTGTGTTTTATGTTTAACTGTTTCTTTATTTTACGTTTCGTATATTTTTATTGTGTTGTATTGTATTTTTTTTGTATCGTATTTTTTTCGTATTGTAACTTTTTTATTTGATGAAATAAAATTAGTATGTTGTTTAATTATTTGTGAAATGAATTTAGTTTATTTAATGAAATGAATAAAAAAAAATAAAGTTGTAAGTGGTAGCCCTAAATAAATAAGTTGAGGTTAGTTGTGAGTGAGGAGGGGATTAGTTGTGAAGAGATGTGAAGCTGATGTGGCAGTTGTGGGCCCCAAATGAGAAGAAACCCCTCGCCATAGCACCTTTCACTCTAAATGTATTTTTCTTAAACCACATATTACTATCAATTGGATGTTAATTTTGAAACCAAGTAGTTCGGACGACTACTAATATGCTGGTGACTAAACCTCATCCATATTCAAACATAAATCAAAACCTAACGTCTATTTCCGAAATTAATCAACTCAGTTAATTAGCCAAATTGTAAGATGATCCGTAAGATCCCACCATTAAGAGATCATACATCATAGAGACGTACATTGTAATGAAACATTCTAACCATGTGCCCATGACTCATATGACTCGTTTTATAGCAATTTATAACAAAGAGTGTTGTTATCTCAACCAAATTTTCCTTATAACCCTGAAACTATATAATTTAACATAAAAACACACTCACTTCATCAATTAAATTATAGGACATTCTCTTACCCACATTTAAACCAATAACAAACAAATAAAACAATAAAAAAATGTCGAACAACATGGCTGGTGGATTTGGCGTGAGATGCTAGGGCTTGAGGTGGGGTGTGGAGTGAAACCTAGGTAGGCGTTATAGGGCACCGACCAGCCCTATAACCTGCCCACACCATGTGCTGATTTGCAAAGTAGAGCCAATCTAATTTATAGGTTGTCGTGTTTCCAGTTTCCGGCCACATCCTCATCGCACACGAGGCATTAGTTAGCTTAGGTCCATACCACAAATATCTTAATTATACCTTGTAAGGAGCCGATCTAATTTTAACCGGCCACCATGAATGGATGAGTATATAAGTGTATAGGTGTTCCCTTTAGTGTCACAACATAGGAAGAGAGGGTTGAGTCTTCCGTTAGCAACAAAGTTTCTGAAGCTTAGTATTAACAACACATGTTAACATAAAGAATAGAGCTTAGTTAGTAGAGTATGCAGTTTGTGTAGAAAAAAAATTGAACCATTTCCTATATATATTATATATAGTGTATTCAGATTACAATCTAACAATTAAGTGCTGAATGAAAGACATTTGGAGAATTTTGTATACTATTAACAAAAATTCCCACTCCTTGAAGTCAAGTAAATCATTTGGAGGCCTATAAATTAGAACAAAGAGAGTGCTTATCACAATGAGCACGACGTAGTGTATGTATTCATGCTTTTATGCAATAACCGCTGCATTTTGTGTGCACAGTATCTTTGCAGAAACTATCTTAATACCGATCCAGTGAATTTAATCATTATGTACCGTGAGAAACAGGAAAAGACAATGTTTTTAATATATTTAAGCCATATAAACCAGATTGGACCTCATCTAGTTCAGAATAAATTCAAAATAAATACCCAGTTTCACACACCTATCCATCAAATAATCACCACACACCCGAGTCTAAATAAACTGACAGTCAGATTCAATAACATTTTCACACATGGATTTAGAAAATAACTTTTGCATGACCTAATGCTAACTCTTATCAATTGATTCCAGAAGCTGTTGGTATATTCGTTAGACGCATTAAGTAATTCGTAGTAGTACACGCAAGTCGAACAGAAGTTTAAGTAATACAAAAAGTAATCAACTAGAGGAGAAAATTAAAAAAAGTACATCGTTTCAACCCATTGGTGCATAAAGAAGAATCTCACATCAGTCACACACAACTAGTTTCTGATACAATTCTCCGGATATAGCAGCATCCATAATAGACACAGGATTGAAACCCCCATCAGCCCCATCGCTAGGATTGATCATACCACCTCCTTCAAGAAACAAGGTCAACAAATTCTTTGAAAACCCACTAAGCAAAGCCACCCCCTTCTGGTTAGCAGTCACAGGAGTGGAACGCGAGTCTCTAAGATTCCAAAACACTATTTCCGGCACTTTTTCATACCCACAACTCCTAAACTTCCTCTGAATTGCTTCATAATCAGTCTCCCATGGAGACTCCGACGCCTGATCAAACTCCATATCACTAAAAATAAACACCCTTTTCACCATATGATCTTCACTCAACTTATTTTTAACAGCCACTTCCAACATTTGATCAAACACTCTTTGAAGATTTGTATTCATCCCCCAGTCCATTCTTTCGATAAAGTCTGTCTTTGATCTCAAATCATGCCCTTCAATCAAGTGTAACTGAGGCCAATGACTAAAAGTAATCACATGACCTTTCCATGGCTCTTCACTAAGTTCTGAAACCAACAAACCAAGCGCCACACAAACCTCCATTGGTGTCCCACACATACTACCAGAAACGTCACAAACCGCAATGCAATTCGTTAATTTCCCTTCCTTCAACAAATCATCAACCATTTGTTTCCATTGTAACTCAGCTACCATACTGTCCCCACTTCCGCGTTGTAAAGAACTGATAATTTCATGAGGCAACAAAGCCCCTGCTGCAATCTTTGTATCACCATGTTTCACCTTCTCTAGATAACTACGAAACCGTTCATTATCTCTATGTAAAAATATGTTAGTATAGTTTTTCATAGCTATAGAAGCTACTCTCTCATAAGTTATCGAGCTCCATTGCTTTGCACTCATATAAACTTCGGGTAACATCAACGCATTCCTAAGAGGAACAAGTACTTCTTTTCTCAACTTATTTTT
Organism: Artemisia argyi; assembly: GCA_030686995.1. Taxonomy (NCBI): domain Eukaryota; kingdom Viridiplantae; phylum Streptophyta; class Magnoliopsida; order Asterales; family Asteraceae; genus Artemisia; species Artemisia argyi. Next base: position 74,654,837 of record CM060706.1, read on the forward strand.
TATCTTAACAATATAACTAAACTCATCAAGTGCTTCAAACTCGCTATCTGAATCCCATGGGTAAAGTAATTTAGCAATGGATTCACAAATCAATAACGCTTTATCATACGAGGAATCAACACTAGGACACCACTTAGCAGCTAAACTAATCTTCATACTTTCACCATTATTCAACAATTCAATATCGGATCTTAAACATTCAGCAAAAAAATACGATACCTGATCATGCAACATCTTAAATCCTGGATCCGAACCATACCTATCATTTAACTTTTGCTTCATAGCAAATTCCTTTTCTTTTCTTAACTTTTTAGCTTCGTATTTATTTTTCTCCATTTGTATCCTATTTTCCTCAACCCTCTCTGCTCGGCTCTTGCTCGTCCTACTACTTTTACCTTCATCTTCACGAATGTTTCTCCTATAATTCCCTCTACCTCTACCTTCATCTTCGCGAATGTTTCTCCTATAATTCCCTTTACCTCTGCCTTCATATTCGCGAATGTTTCTCCTATAATTCCCTCTACCTCTGCCTTCATATTCGCGAATGTTTCTCCTATAATTCCCTCTACCTCTTTTCGCCATATTTTTACGCTTCATCTCCTCCCTTTTCTCCCTTTTCTTATTTAGAAAATACATTTTTCGTGCCATTCCTTTACCTTTGGCTAACTTTTTCGCCATCCATAACTTGTTCGACACTTTTCTCACATCATCACCTTGAATAAGCCTATACAAAATCTCTAACAAATCTTTAAAATAACCAAACTCAACAAAAACCGGAATATTACAAACTAGGGTTTTTGCATGGTTATTATGGAGCCATATAGCAGAGGTATAAAAGCTTTGTTTATCTGATTTTCCAGTGCCACGTATGCCTCTAAGATTACATATAAGTTTAAGTGTAGTTAAAGGGTTGTGAGCCCATGATTCTTCTAGCATGCTGATTAGGGTTTGTGGCGACGTGTCAGGTGTGACGTGGAAAAAGAAATCTAGGTTAGGGTTTTTGGACGTTTTGTATGTGGCTGAGTTGTTTTCAGTGAGGGTTTTGTTTGCGGCTAAGTTGTTTGTAGTGACGGTTTTGTAGGTGGGGAGGTTTTTAGTGTGGTTTATAATGGTTGTTATCATGTCTTCGTCGTCGCAGTTGGCTAATGCTGTGAACCGATTGTTATTCATTGTGGAGATTATATGATGAAAGTTAAGCAATGTGTGCTTCAATATATATATATATAAGACCTTTTGCTTGTAGGCTACGTATTTTCGCGAATTAATTTAGGGTAGGGTAACCAGTTTTTATTTTTGTAACTTATTCGGTTAACAGATACAGTAATTTTCTTGGGCTATGGAAAACGATATATCTTTTACATATTCAGTTGGGCTAATAATTTGCACACTCTTCTTTTTTATTTGCACACTTCATTCTGTGCTATAAACAGTTATACATTTGTTTGATGCTGCTTTGTTAGTTTGTACATTAGAGTGTGCGGATAAGAAAAAAGAGTGTGTCAATCAACTCCCAGTTAATTTGGTTACGGGTGACCAATATCAAGGAGAAAATCTTTTATACAATAAGGGATCATCTCCTTTTTCACAAATTTGATGTTTCAATTTTCAAATTGAGGCTTTCTATGCCTATAAATTCGGTAATTTCACCTAAAATTTGGGAAAAATAAAGTAAAATTCGTTTTTCTATAAAATGGCTGAAAAAACACATGTGTCAATTTTGATGAAAAAAAAAAGTTATTTTGATAACTTAGTTTGTGGCTAAAATTGAAAACAAGAAATACCATAAAAAATAAGCAAAAACCGTAAAAAGAATGATGACCAAAAAGAATAAAATTTGAGTGTCATTTATTTTATTTTCCCTCACAATCCCGCATTCTTCATAAAAAAAACACACGACCCTAAACCCTTTTCCAGAACCCTACATTTGTTTAGACGTTGAATTGATTTAGTGTCAAAGTGATATGTTTTGGATGAATATCTGCCTCTGCTTACGAAGTACTACGTAATAGAAACAAATTATGCATTCATCTTGACTTATTTATGTTACTTTTTTTTTTCCCTAAGATTTGGATGGTGCAAGAAACTGTGCTTATGCCTATCACTTCCTACAAGTTCGGCTCCATTGATCCCATAACCAGGAAAGAGTGAAAATGAAACCAATTAATCAGTTTGTTTGAAGTGTCTGCCGGAGACACATTGATTTGCAAATGAAAGTATCGACATTATGGTAGTCATTTGGTTACTCTATCATCATTCTCCTGTATTTAAATTGTATGGATTGGCACGCTGATTCATTCGTTGTGTTTTATGTGTAGGTTCGAACACTACTACATGTTTAGAATCTTCTTTTGATCAAAATTCTTTAGCTCATGTTAATAAATTAAGAACAAATTGTTACGACAACATAACTTCATTTCAGCCCAATTTATTTAATCGAATTTATCATTTGTCCTCCCGCGATACCCACCGATACATCGAGGAGGAAGACTACAAGGGAAAGAGTATTGCTACATTTGATATCCCAAGAATGAATTTAAACGGTTCAGACGACAAGGCTTATAATTCAGGAGATGACGATATGTTTTATAGAACTTTTTCTGTTAAAAAAAGTCCACCAGACCGGGTATATTGGTGAATAAAACTTTTGTGAAATAAGTTTTTCTAATTTCGAAGATTTAAATCTTTTCTTTTAATGCATAAAAAACGAATTTTGATACGCAAAAAGATTTTGATGCACAAAATTTTCAACTTGTTTTAGTCTGATGCACAATTTTATTTTGATGCAAAATGTCAAAAGAACTTGGGTATAAAAATGAATTTTTAATGTACAAAAAAGTGGTATAATACACAAACGTATTTTTTTCATAATATTAGAAGTTGGGTCTAAAAACCGGTCTTGCTTATAACAATCGAGACCGATTCCTACTATATACTCGGTCCTAATATCAATATCGAGACTTGTTTATGTGTTTCACGGGTCTTGGTTATATACAGAGACCTGTTTCTATCAATAAACTGGTCTCTATTGCTTAAAAAAAATAAAAATAAAATAAAAAAATCTTGATTTATTTCATATTTCCAGCAACACATACACAAGTCCAGTTCACATCAGAACACAAACAACTTTTGATCCATAAATTACCAAATATATCATGCATTCCATAAATTAACTAATAAACCATAAACGTCAATACATATATTCCGGAATTTAACTTAAATGATAACAAGTTCTAGCACTAAACGTATGTATGTTCCAAAATGCCTTCTACAAAAGTAGTTCGTATATATCATCTTAGCTTAAATACTTGAATGTACAAATGCCTCAAACAAAAAACAATGGCATAACCAACAACTACCTATCAATAAGACTAAAAGTAATAAGACACGAAAAAACCACCCCAGACACTACCACATCAGCGCCATACCAGCTTTCTCTCTCATCAGACACCACCTAGATAAAAAACACGTAGTAAGGAGACCAAACACTTTTTTTTTTTTTTTTTTTTTTTTTTTTTTTTTTTTTTTGTAAACAAACAAAATGTAACGGTAATTTCGTTTATTTTTTTTCCTTTCCTTTATTTTTTCTTCATTTTTTTCCTTTCTTTTTCTTCAATTCTTTCGATCCGGAGATGGATCAAACCAATTGGGTGTCTTGGGGGTGGGGGACACGTCCTTATGGATGTCATGTAACAAGAGGAGATGTGTTTGGTTGGGGTGGACAACAAAGTTGTCTCGGGGGTGGACTCCTACTACAATCAGTCTAATGTTAATCAAATTCCACATAACTGATGCCACTTTTCAATAGTATCTTCAATCTGATTAATGGAGAACGGACAATTGTCACGTCAAAGGATCTACATGTGAAAAACGTATACAAGATATGTTGAGAGCTGTAACATAAAAATAAATAAATAAATAAATAAAAATGAATATATCATGTGCATTATAATTAAGCTTACTTGTTGCATCCGTTAAGTATGAAAATTTCGTTTACATATTCTAAAATCAATACTTAGGAATATATTACTTACTCTATTAGGAAAATGATCCCGATGAACGGTTACAAATTCATGCATCCATTTTAGTACATAATATATGCATTCCTATGTATTAGATTGTTGATTGCATTACATTTTAATAAACAAGTACGCTTACATGTTAAAAGTTATATAACATAACAATTTGTTTGTAGACAGTTTATCTCGACAGCTTTGTAATTTGTAACGAACTTATTCTAACAGCTTGTAAGCTAATAACTTCGCTCAGTCCTTTTCTTAATCTTTGGATGATATGAATCCAAGATGTAGCACATGCGTTGTTTAGGGCATACAACATGTAACACCCCCAAAATATCGCAGCGGAAGACTGTGTCATAGGAGTGCTACTTCATAATACAAAGTACAAGGTATAGAAAACGAACTCTAAATGAGACGTTTTGAAAAGTTACCATTCGATTAATAAATTCCGAGTTACAAACTTGAGTTCATAATACAATACATAAGAGTTTTAAAACATATCGAATGGTAAAGATAAAAGCATAAGTCTTCAAAACATGCCAAGCGACTCTATGCTCCATGCAACAACTATCACCTTACAGACCTGAGATAAACATGCTAAAGTGTCAACACAATGGTTGGTGAGTTCATAGAGTTTGTCTTAAAACAGTTGAAAAAGCCTCAAAAGAATGTTCACACAGCAAAGGCATTGAGAATCCACTCAGTTGCAAGTCCCGCCATAAGAGACTTGCAACCTGTGTGTTCACAACCCACTGCTAATATATATGGTATAATAAAAGACATGTATAAGTTCATCAAAACAGTTTAGCAATTAGTCGTGAGTCTACACTTCATCTCCGAAGACCTCACGTTTATGATGTATCCAACATTCGCAAATGTTAGGATGTATCAAAGTCTCAATGGTCATCCAATAACTTAATTTGGAGCCACCGGAAGTCTCAATGGTCATCCAACAACTTAATTTGGAGCCACTGGAAGTTTCACAATTAAGTATAACGCAATCATGTATATATGAAATCAAGTATAATGCGATCAAGTATAAGACAATCAAGTATAAATGTTTTGAGTATTTGTACAAGTAAGCAAGTAGTTGTGCATGTATCTCCCCCAAAGAGTTAAAACAAGTATGAAAAGAGTAGGGGCTATGACTCACCTTAAGCTTAAGTGATGTGAAATCAAAGTGGTAGTCAAATCGTGAAAGTCTCTAAGAGCAGCCTATAATAGAACATTGCGACTTAGGTTTGGAGTAACGTCTAAGAATACGAAGAATTGCCTATATATGTCTTGCATAATGTTCATGATGTAGTACTTAGTATATAGTGTAAGTCTTTGAATATAAATGGTTTATGAAACATGTATAGGTTGTATATCTCTTACTACCGTTCAGGCCGACATAATTCAGAAGTCATGGAGTAAACGTTCGAGGAGCCAGGACACTTTAATTCGTAAATCCACAACTCATCTCGACGGCTTACTTAATGAACTCCTCACATGAGGCTCCCTACTATTGTAGTATTCGATAACATATATATAAGTTTTGATCCGAAAAGTTACATGTCTAATATTTGAATAAACTTAGGAAAGTTTATTATTATATGAAGATTGTTATTAGGGTAAGTTTCTTATAACTTGTATCTCATGGTTCTTTAGGTGGAGTAGATCCAAATTGTTTGTTCAAGTTATCGTCAACTCCTTGTTTCATGTTTTCGCCTAAGTAAGTTTATATGGTCATTTAGTCATGGCTTCGTCGTGACCTTGGTCATTTTTCCATGGTCTTGAGACTCAACCTTGGCTTTAGCCATGGTTGTGGTCTTGGCTTTAGGTCATTATACCTCTTGGTCTTAGTAAATCATAACTATAATATAGTGACTTTGGTCTAAAATGGGCTGTTAAGAATTTGAAGAAAATTATCACTCGGAAAGCGTTTTCAGGGCTCGAGCTTCTTCATTCCTGAACGAAAACGTCGTTCCGGACAACTTTCGTGTTTTAACTTTTTGATGAATCGGACCAGAAGTGTGACTTTCAAAATGGCAGAATGCAAAAACAGTAGGTATAGGCAGTTTTGCCGTTTTGGTTTCGCTAACTTCAAATGGTCATAACTTTTGACTCGGGTACTCGTTTTGGGTGATTCAAATTGCTATGTTTTCCTTGTTAAGTCCTCTACTACAATATGTAACTATCTAATATCATTTATATAATGTTTTGGTCGTGGTTCTCCATAAAAATCACTAGTTTGCTTGTTTACTTGTCATAAGTTAACATATGTATACCAATAATTGTTTTATCCATTTTTAAACATCATGAACACAATAACAAGAACATATATTGCATGAAAGGAACACAAAGAGCATGAAAATGATAATTAAGCAAGAAAGTATGTTAGGGTTTGCTTACAACTTGAGGCTTTCTAAAAGAAAGGTAAGTAACTAGTAAGGTACGGACTTTGATAGACTTAAGCTTCACTCTTTGCAATCTATGATAAACCGAGGTTATTTGAAGATTATAACGACGCCTTCTTGAAAGTCCAAAGCTATTTGAAGATTATAACTACGTCTTTTTGGAGACTTTAGAGTTATAACAACTTTTCTTAGAAAATTTCCAAGATTGAAGATCAAACACTAGTTTTCTTTCAAAAACTAGTTAACTTTCTTACAAAATATAAGAAAAGTGCCTTAGGTTTTAGGACTTGAAAGTTATAAGAAGGTGTGGTGCAAGTTTTCTATGTGTTTTTAGCTTGGTATTTATAGGGTAGGAAAAATAGTTAACCATATATTGGGTTAGAATTTAACCATGGTTAGTTTAGACACTTGTAAACATCCTAGAGATCAATGGTCAAGATCAAGCCAAAAAATGGTGACTCCCCCCCCCTATGGCGGTTTCAAAGGGATAAGGAGGGATGACTTGGTCCTTGGTGATATTATCTAACTTAAGTAGCTAGTTTTGACTCCGGGAAATGCTAACCGTAAATGATTAAGCCTCAAAACGTAAAACCGGTTATCGTAAAAATATGAAACTTGAAAGTATGGTTAAACATGTCAATATACTTCATAATAAAATATAAAATGAGTGGTAGGTTCTATTTGGGTGGTAAAACCCTGCTAAAACTGGAAACACGGGTCTAAAACGCGTAATACGTAAAATGTACGAAAGTTGCGTAAAATTGAGAAAAGTAAAATGTAACTTTTCTAATAGGATAATAATGACTTAAAATGACTTATAATGTCTAGGCTGGGCTCAGTCTAGTGTCGGTTGGTGTTAAATGTCTTTTAGACCTAAAACCGCAAGCCTGAAAATCAAGGAATAACTTATAAAATCAAGGAATGATTTTTGGTCAAAGGAGGAGGGAAAAATATGTTGACTTTTTCTAATAAGTTGAAAACTCAAATCGTCTTAGAAACGCGGTGCAGGTATAGGCTATGGTTACGGCTGAGTAAAAACGCTTAAAAACTGAAAATTCCAGTTTTTCACGGCCGAGGCTTATTTGGTCATGTTTTTCTCAGTCATGATTAATTCTCTAATTAATCATAAGAGTACTAAATATTTTTTCTGATGCGGGGTCACTTAACGTGGTCGAGTTTCGTTGTGCGTAGAATTTTTGAATGACGTTTTACCCTAAAACGTGTAATTTCGTGTAATTCCTTAATAACTTTCACGAAAATGATCTGATGAGTGTCAAACTTTTAATTTGCCATGGAAATGATTTATCACTCGAGGCCAAGAAACAAAAATCAAATTTCGGGAGAATTTCGAGAAAAATGAATAGTAAAAGTGAATAGTAAAATTTTCGGGAATAGAAATAAATCTGAAAATGCGAATTGTTACACAACAAACAGCACCCAATGGTTCCTCTTGATAAAGTTAAAACGAAATTATCGACCATATACGCACATAAGCAATTAAACAATTTAGATAATATTATACTTTTCTAAAGTATTGTTAAGGCATTAACTTCCTTTAATCAAAATGGGTTTAATAGACCACAACGGCTAGAACTTGGCTGCATTAATTTATATCGCCCCCAAAAAACATAATAAGAGTATATAAAATAAATCTGAGACTAAAACAACCAATAACTAGTCTAAATAAACAATCTCAAACAACTTCTAGTCTATAAACAATCCCATACAACCCTAAATCTATAAACAATCGTAAACAATGATGAATATATAAACAATCCCAAACAACACATATATAAAAAATATCCCAAAAACCCTAAGTGATAAACAATCTCAAACAATCCAAGTATCGACTAATTGTAAAATGCCCAAGGCATGCACTCCAAAGGTGGGAGTGATGTATTGTGATTTTGTGTTTTTTTGAATTTTTTATGGTGATTTATTATTATTATTATTATTATTATTATTATTATTATTATTAGATTAAATTACATGGATCGTCAGTGTGGTTTGCATTGAGTTTCACTTATACTCCTTCAATTTTTTATTTTTTATTTTTTTTAATATTCCTTACTAAAATAGTTCTAAACTCTGAAACCCTTGACACCAAAAGTCCTTTGACCAAACAAACATCATGTAAAACCATTTAGTCAACTCACATGCGTTGCACATGAGGGTGTTTTAGTCTTTTCTTAAATTTCTCACTTATATCACATTCCTTGCTTCTTTTTCTTCCACACGTCTGTCTTTTCCTTCCCCACTTCTTCAATTTCATCATGATAAACCGCAAGAACTTTTCATAGCAGTTGATTTCAAAATTCAGTCATTTTAACTTTAATCATTTTGAAGAAGACACAAAATTTGTAATCTAGTCTTGTTTAAAATCTAATCAAGTTAATATAGCACTTTTGCATATTCTTTATTACTTTTATTATTCATTGATTCATTCCATTAAGTAGCACAATTAGAAAACCTCATACTTAGAATCAAGCTATTCTAAAATAATGAATTTATTGCTAGAATTGCCTATATATGACTTTTGTAAAATACTAAAAGTCTCGCTGTCTATAAAAATATAGGGCAATTTTAAGAGTGAGTTAAAATGCGTGACTAAAATTAGGTTTTTAATATTGTTTCAGCTTTAGTTGTTTTATTTTATTTTATTTTATTTTTATGAACATTTTAGTTTCGGTTTATTTGGCTCGAAATATCAAACTGGTTGAAGAATAGAAGTCAAGCCAATTGGATTTGTGATTGCAGTGGTTGGTTGCAGCGCATGAGTGTTGTCATAACGATGGTGATATTTGGATATGTGGTGGCGTTATTGTCAGTTAGATCTGTGGTGGTTGATATTTTTATAGAACTAGTGATGGTTGATTTAAATTAGAATTGTCATCACGTCGCCACATGAACACTCACGTGAGTGGGTTAGAAATTCAAGTAGAAGAATAATTAGATGATGGTTGTGAATCTAGGGATGGAGTAACTTTTTATGTGAAAATAATGTTGATTGTATGGCAGAGACTGATATATTTTTGGTGAATATTATGGCGTTAATGGTTTGTTGGTGTTCTTGGTAATGGTTGATGTGTCAATCTTGAGAATTCGATTTGCTGAAACATAACTGTAAGACCTTAGATATCACAACTTTATCAATCAATCTAAGCTCAATATGAAGTAAAGGTGGTGACTTGAATGTAATATGTATGTCGTGTATGTGTAGAGAGAAAGAGATGAAAATGAAGAACTTTATTAAGAGAGAAACACATACAAAACATACTCAAGCACACACCTCAAATGAGCCTTTGAGGTGTTTATATAGTACTTAACATGAGATGCCCTAAAGGCTTTCTATGGGCTTGGGCTTGGACTTGGTTACATGATTAGATAACAAGGCTTATATAACATAGCATATAACATATTAGCTTGCCAAGTCCAAAGCCCAATGACTAATCTATTACTTATCTTAACAAACGACACAAAGTTCTAATATGAGAATGACCATCACTTTTCTATACATATTTTTAATGCTAACAATCCCCCCCCCCCTAAGGGGTGGTCATTCGAATGATGCTCCACGTGATTAGGTCTTCTGTGTTCTTTGTCTTGAACTTTGTGTGTCATTGAAGAATAGTCTTTAGTCTTTGCTCCTTCATGCTTTGTGATATTTGATAACTGACTTTTCTTCGTTCTTTGTTCTTTTGTGATGTGGTGTTATCTGCCTTTCGTCACTTCTGCGTCTGTGGTGGTTGTCCGCCATTCCAACATGCTCATACGTCTTTGAACTTTGAGATTCATGCATTAGCAGTTCCCTTTCTTCACTTTGATCTTTAGTCTCTTAACTTTGTAGATTCTTCTTTTTTGGCGTAGAATCTTTCTTTGAACTTTGTGTTGTATAGATCTTTGAGGGAGCTTTCTTTGACTTTGTGACGTAAGCATGAGTATGTGGAATCTGTCGCCATGGAAGTGATGTAATGCTGCAAGTAAACAGTTAGCAATAAATTAACCGGTACTTACAGGTTCAGAATTAGAGATCATCAACAGCATAGTATGAAGACTCCTTCTAATCCTTACCAAGGCCATTCCCATTTCGGATACTCTCGAGAGAGCTTACGAGACCTACTAAGTAGATCAACGAATGGGTGAGTCGCTGGGGATCACTCCACGACTGTAGACCATTTTGAAACCACCGCGAACACTAAGCGTAACCCACAAGAGATTACCGAAGTGACCTGCTGTCATGGCTGTTAGATGTTGACCCTGGCAGGAGTTTCCATTCAATCATTGAGAAACACTTGTGTGAATTCTCTCATAATTGTTCTGGCAGATTGCTAAGATCTGCGTAGGACTCTTGAGTTTACATCTGGCGTCCTTAATGTTGAACAACCAGTGTAGAAGTATCATGTGTTCCTATGGAGATCTTATGATGCATCTCGAGGCTCTAGACTCAATAAGTGCAAGATTTGGTTTTCCTATGCGGAGAGTAGGGATGGGTCTCCTGCTTCAATATCAACCATCTCTAAGAGATACGTTGATAGTTTACACCGGTTCCCTGTGAGAATGAAACAAGCTCTTTTAAGAGAATTTGAGTGGTTAAGAAGGTTTAGTGCAGTGCGTCACTGGGTCCATGACGTCTTTGTCTTCAATACCGGTGTCAACTTAGTAACAACCAGTAGCATATGAATTGAACCCGGTTTCTGCCCTAAGGTTGAACATATGGAGTGCTATTTCTTTTCACCCTTTTTCTTAACTTTTCTTTTTAATTCTTCAACCCCTTCTTTCTCCTTTCTCATTTACTCTTTTTTTTTCAATCATACCTAAGGACTTCTAATTCTAATCTATTGGATTTGTCCTTGGGTAGATCCCTCCGGCTTTGGCGGATCATTAGACATAAACCTAACCATAATCACCTTATTACTCCATGATTATCCTAAATTTATTGATCACATGCCGTAAAACCTTTTGTGAAAATCTCTCAAAGTATTTATGATAATAAAACACATTGTTGTTACCACTTTGAGAGTTTTGCAATTTTTGAAGGACTCCCCATTCACATGTGTTCATGGATAATTAAGAAATTTGCACATGCGAGAGGAGTTTGCACTTTTGAAATTGATCCACCTTCAGTGAACAAGACCACTTCGAGACACGTTTACATCACTAGTTAGACTAGCTTGAAATTATTACTCGGCCTGGTCAAGTCCAAAGAAAGTTTCTCGAATTGGTACATTCTACTTAGACAAGTCCTCTTCGAGACACGTTTACATCACGAGTTAGACTAGCTTGAAATTATTACCCGTCCAGGACAAGTCTTTTCGATTAATGACATTTAAGCTTCGTCAATTCATTGGTAATATCTGAGTCGAGCTCTTTTGAAATTCTGCCACAATCTTTAAACATTTTTTATCACATTTTAATCACGTCTTCTCCCCCTCAAAAACAGCATATCATGATATTTTTGATATCATTTGATTAATTGAAAAGCTTTTGGAGAGATAAACGGATTTGTTTTAGCATGAAATCGGAACATTTTAAATACTCCCCCTCAAAACTTGCATATGATTTTGAGAATATTAATCTTTTTAACGTTGAGAGGGAAGGAGTCTTCTCGAAGCAAAATTCTGAAAGAGGAAGAAATTTCAGATTTGAGGAATTTTGCATCAAGGTTTTTTAAAAAACAAAGACTTTTCTTTGTTTGAATAGGAATGCCTCACTGAGGCGTACAAGAGTGTCTATTTTTAGGATAAGTGCACTTTGTTGATGAAAATCATTTTTGCGTGGCACTTTCCTTTCTCTGAAAACTTGAGTTGTGCACTGTAAGGTGTACACAAGTCATTTTGATGATGAACACCGATTTTGATAGATTTTGAAAATCGTTTTGAAAAATCTTGAAAAGGTGGTGCTCAGAATGTAAGAGAATTTTGAAAATCTAATTTATCATTAGATCAACAATCATGGTCTTGAGCTTAAAGATTTTGAAAGTTTTTCTAAAGAAAACTCAAGCCAGATAAGAGTTTGGTTCTCGTTTTAGGATAAGTGCTCGAAAAATATTTGAAATCTTTGTTTTGATTAAGCACTTTCCTTTCTTTGATGCACGGGTCCTGAACTGATATGTCCAGAAGTCATCATTTAAGTTCGAGTCCTTAGCTGAAATACTAAGAAGTCATCGTTTAAGTCCGGGTTTCGTACTGAAGTATACGAAAGCCATTGTGAAGAAACTTTTGAGAAACGACATGTTTTAGAAAAACATTTTAAAGAAATCCCGTTCAAGCATCTGTACATGTCCGTATCATTGTTGGTTGAATGACATTTCTAGAAACGTACAGAATATTGATTTATACGAGAGACATGTCGTGAGAAGAATATTTTTGGATTTTTTGGTTTTATATTGTTTTTGTATTTTTTTGAAATTTTATATTTTTGTATTTTGTTTTTGATGGTTTTTCAAATGTTGTATTTTGTTTTTCAAAATTATTTACAAAGAAGATTTGAAGAATGAAAAATTAAGTTTGGACAAGTAAAAGTGGAGTTAAGAGAGGAGTTAGAAAAGGATTTCCACATGCGAAGTTGGCATAAAATTCTTCTTTTCCACAACGGGTGTATGAATCCTCAATACTTTCACAAGTACCTGCATCCACAGAAGAAGAATTTGCACACATAATAGTGTTAGAAGTACACGTTTCCTCACATTGAGGTTGTTTGCTATCAACGGTTGTTGTGGTTTCTAATTCCTTATCATGATGATGTACATTATCATTAGTCTTTGTGCAACTATCAAAAATTTTCCCTGTGGGAATCCATCTAAGACCAACCGTTTTAAAAACTTTTCCCGTAGGAATCCACCTAAGGTAAGATCTAGACGTAGTTTTCTTATCAGATGCAGCGGAAGTCTCAGTTTTGGAAAAACTACATCCTGTAGATATCCACCTATTAGGTTTCTTAACCTCTTGTTTCTTATCAACGGGTTTGTTTCGATTTGGTGTCTTAGTGGATTGTGTCCTGACACTTGACTTTCTTTTCTTGAGAAATTGTGCAATACATGCATCGTGATTAGCTGAAAAAACATATTTTTGACATGTAGGACAGACAAATTCAACATCCTTGTTTAACACAGCAACTTTAACTTTGTCACTACAGTCATTTGGAATTTTTTTTGTTCAGAAAAGACTCAGAATTGCATGTAACAATTCGCATTTTCGGGTTACTATTCATTTTTACTGTTCACTCCCGATACCCGCACCACCTTTTGACTAGTAGAATTCGAAATTTCCTTGCCTAATCTTATACCTAGTCATTAACTAGATATTATTTAGATAATATCTTTCAAAATATCTCATTAAGAGAAGTCAAGTTGAAATTCTCTTCTTAAATATCTTAACTTGAAATTTAACAATTCCGGTTTAGGTTTAAACGACAATTAAGCACCCTGATAAAACTTATCACTCATTTAATATGCTAATATAGAGTATATTGATAAGTTTTAACATTTTTATGTGTTTCATATTTCTAGGATACCCGGTTTTAAGTTTTGTGACTTTACAACTTACTGTTAGCGGTTACCGGGACTAAACGACCTCCGTAAACTAGATAAGGTCAAAGCAACTTATCTAGTCACTATGTCCTTATCATGACCAGCCAAGGGGTGAATCACCAAGCCTTGGTGGCTTGGTGATGAGCCTTAGAAAATGTCATGGCCTAAAAACTTCCAAGTATGCTAAACTTCCCAACTAAGTTTCCATAATATCTTTTGGTCTTCACTTGCTTGCACCTCCTTTGACTTTAGAAAGTTATATAAACCCCTCCCACCCCTTTTCGGTCGTTCACTTCACACAAAACAGCAAGCACTCTTCATTTTATCTTCAACTTCAAGTATCACTACAAATTTCAAGCTCCAAATTCACCACATCAAGTCCTTATCAATCTTTGGTGATTCTCTTGAGTTTAAATCCACTCAAATCACCAAGGCATCATCAAAAGTCTTGAAAAATCTCTAGTACAACCTTGATCATACAAGAGAAGTTAAGGAATCCAAGAGAGAAGAGCTCTAAGTCCATGTACTAGTTCTTGGTTCTTGATTTCCCTTTTTTTAGGCCAAAAGTTGTAAGCACATAATCACCACCATCATTCTATGATTTCATGCTTTTTATATGCTAAATATGTCTATTACATGCTATATATTGTTAACTATGTTGATCATGATGTGTACAAATCTTTAAAACAAGTTAAGAACACTACATGTTAATCTATGTTAAGTAATCAAGGAAACTAGTGACTTATATTGAGAACCACGACCAAAAAAGTATAACCATAATATTAGACACTTACCTACTGTTAAAGAGGACTTTACAAGGAAAACATAGCAATTTGAATCACCTAAAACGAGTACACGAGTCAAAAGATATGATCAAAAGAAATTAGCGAAACTAAAAACCCGAATCTGCCAAATAACATTCTGATCAAATTTCGAATTTTTTTCGAGGCCTTCTGGTCCGTTTCTTCAAAAAGTTAAAACACGAAAGTTGTCCAGAACGACGTTTTCGTTTAAGAGCAAAGAAGTTTGAACCCTAAAAACGCATAACGAGTGATATTTTTATTCAAATTCTTAACAGCCCCTTTTATGTATCTAAATGACTACTTTTTGTCACGGCTAAAGTAAACCAAATGGCCTAAAGGCCTAGGGCTGAGATCACAAATGCGGCTAAGGCCAAGATTGAGTCTCAAAGACATGGTAGCTGAGACCAAAGCCACCGCAAGGCCATGGATAAAGCCTCAAGGCTTATTTACCCAATACCGTTAACTAAGGCCTTAACCTTAGCAAGACAACACAAACCACAAAACAATTTGGATCTACTCCACCAATAAACTATGAGATTTTTACAAATATCATCACATACTTGCTAAACATAATATACTTAATGGAAATAACAATCTTCATTCAAAATAAACTTTCTTAAGTTTATTTCGACCATTGGAATGTAACTTTTGTAAAACGACAAAGACTTATGAAACCATGTGAACTACTTACCATAAACCAAAGACTATATGACCTTTGCTAGACTTTGAAAATGACCAAAGACTCATTGACAAACCATGTAACCACTTAGTTATCAAAACTCATGATTTTCTATATCAAATACTACATAACTAAGGAGCTTCATGTGAGGAGTTCATTAGAGTAAAACGGATCGACGAGTTGCTGGATTTACGAATTAAAGTGTCCTAGCTCCTCGAACGTTTACTGCATGACTTCTGGATTATGATGGCCTGAACGGTAGGGCGAGATAAACTATAAATGTTTCAAAAACCATTTCTATAAAACGACATACACAACATACCAAGTACTACATCATGATCAATACAAATGACATATATAGGTACATTTATGCTTCATTAGACATTATTCCAACCTAAGTCGCAACATTCTATTTTAGGTTGCATATAGAGATTTCCAGCTTATCCATCGAATTCATTAAGAAGTAAACCATCATCCAACTCACGGTGAGTCATAGCCCCGTTTTTATACTTGTTTTATAAACTCTTTGGGGGAGATACATGCTCAACTACTTTTAATTTCAATTTCGATTATTTGCTAACTATGTGTTGTATCTGAACTAAATGTTTATTTATGCTAAGTAACATTATTGCCATACTTATAGTTTCTATATCATGGACCATTAAGCACTATGCGTAGTGAGTACAAATACTATGGTTAGATCTATTGGGATTAATGAAACCATTAAGTCGACTCAGTTAGAGCAAGCAAACGAAACAACCAGGACTTGGTCCAACTACGAGACAAACATGACTTGGTCCAAATTACGAGTAGCAGAAACAATACCTATATGTGATATTGTATTTAGTACAATAGTCATACACTCGAAAGTTTTAAGAACTACATTTAGTATTTACCTATACTTGTCACGATAATTTTACAAGGTTTCCACAACTATTTCCACAAACTCTATGAACTCACCAACCTTTGTGTTGACACTTCAACATGTATTTCAGGTCCTTAATGAACGAGGCTGGCACGGATACTCAAGAAGGCTATAAATTCTATTATCATTCAAAAACTCATTTAATATAATTAGTAAACATTGAAACTACTGGGACCTCATTTTGTAAACTCTGATATTTATATAATTCGAATGATAAATCTTTTAAAATGACTCAATTAGAGTTCGTTTTCTATGGTTATAACTATTGTGCCATGAAGTAACACCCAGTTTGAATTTCGCTGCGTATCACGAAATTGGGGGTGTTACATTGCTAGTGTTGTTTTTTTCGTGCATTGCTTTTTCTTTTTCGCAACTACTCATAGATGTAGGCCAATCCCTAGTCTTTTGTTGATTGTTCATAGGTAATGGTTTACTACAACTAGCAGTGCTTTCGAATCTTGTAGAATTCATCACACTAGGTTGTGTACCTAAAATTCCGTCTTTTCGAATTTGTGCCTTTTTCTTAGCTTCTTCTAGATGGTGATTTTGGACAAAGTCATTAGAACCAACAGATTCCTTTACAGTTTTTGTGGTCACATTCGGAGTACTATTCCTAGAAGAGCCAAGTGTAATCACATTTGTGTTTATTTCAACAACAAATTTTTGTTTTTCAACAATCTTTTCAATTTCCTTTTTCTTGGGCAAGGGTTGTGGAGTGACTGGTTTTGTCAAATCCTTTTTCTCATCGACTTTTGGAGCAAACCAGGAAATAGACATTTTTGGTTTTTCAACCGTTTTTGAAACATTTGGTTTCTCCGAAGTCGATGGTTTTGTAAACTTAGTATGCACACCCTTCCCTTTTATACTTTCTAGCTGAGCTCTCAAAAGATCATTTTGCTCTTTCATGTCCTTGTAGGCATGGTCATATGACAATTTGTCATACTTGCATTCTTCTGATTTTCGATCAAGTTGTTTGAAAAATGACATGTTTTCTTTTTCAAGGTTTACACGAGCATTTTCATATTTTGAAACAATTTCAGATGTCTCAGCTCTTAGTCTTTCATCGTCCTCAACAGAATATGATTGTAAAATGATGGACATTATATCAGTAGTAATAACGGCTTCGAAGAGAGAATTATTTAACCTTTCCAAAACATTCATGTTTTCACGAGTTTCATTAGCTTCTTTTACCAGGGATTTGTGGTCCTTGACAAAGTTGGCCGTCTCTTTTAAGAAAGCTTGTTCAAAATGGATTACCCTCGCACTGACGTTATTCAGTGAGATAGTAATTTCGTTTTCAAACACCTTTTTCTGTTCGTTATGAAAACTAGAATGCCAGTTGTTAATACTGATAGTAGTTTTAGATTTAACAATCTGTTGAAGTGTTTTGATTCTATTTTTAACGTCATCAAGAATGTCTCTAGCTTCACTTGTATTAAAAGGGTTGTAAGAAGACATTTGTTCCATGTTTGAAAGAGATTTGGAAACAACTACCTTTTTAAACTATTTTTGAGAATGGTCGTTTTATGGAAAACACTGATGGTTCTTTTTGTGGAACAAAAGTAACTCCAGAAAGTTTGTTCAGTTTATTGTAATCAATTGGTTTCAAATCCGGATTCTTTTGTTTCATTTTTGTTATGCTCTCTTCAACAAGTTCTATCGTTTCCACAGAATCCCAAACAACGGAAGGATCATGTTTAGCATATATAACCTTTCCATTATACAAAACATTCTGTTCTTCCTGAGCTTTCTTGAGATTACAAGAAGTTTTGTTACCAAGAGCCATTTTATGTTTCGTATGGTAAATCGGATTAGTTTGATTAGCAATCATATTCATTGTTTGACTTGACTGACCCGACTTAACCACTAATTCTTCTAGTTTTGCAATCTTGTGTTCTGACTCTATGATTTCATCCAAAAGTTTATCTTCTTTCTTTGCAAAGTCCTTTTCAACTTATCCCTTTCTTTTTCTAGATTGGTATAAGCTGACTTTTGTTTAGAAAGTTGGTTTTGCAAATCAGAAATTTCCGCGTTTAAGGATTTTATCTTCTTGTGTGAATTTACATCAAGTGTATCAAACTTGATTTGCAAAAGTTTTTCCCTTGAAACGGAATTTTGATAACCATTTTCTAATTATGACAATCTTTTGTTATGAAACTCAAATGCTTTAACGTTTTCCTTATAACTCTCAAGCTCAGCGGTCAATTTTGCATTCGCGGCCTTAACTTCGCGATTGACCTTTTTCACATTTTCTATTTCAATACTATAATTGTTCAATAATGATTCAAAGAAAGCACGGGTTTCCTCGTCATTAGCACCATTTTGTGCAACTTGAACTCCATTATGATCCATATCTGGAGTTTCATAGTTAACATTGCTATTAACTTGTTCCCCCACATATGTATCATAATTAGGTTCAGGTGGCACATAATGTGGCTTCTCATGAGCAAATAGATTAGCATCATTACCATAATTTGGTACCTCATGGAGTGAATCTGAATCATAAGTAGGAGGAAGATCACAATCACTGCTTGATGTTGTTGCCTGCTGATTTGCCATAAAGTTGTAGGTTTCATTGAGATCTGCTGAATTCTCATTAACTCTTGTTGTAGCTCTAAACTCATTTTCCTCAGCAATCAACGGTATTCCCGATTCTTCTTTATTGGCTAGCATTAACAAGTACTGGATCTTTTCAACCTTGTTGAAATTTCTACCAATAACACTGTTGTGAATTGTTGATGTAGGTTTCTGAATCGAAGTCATGAAACAACAATCATTCACATTTTGATTAACCACATTTTGACTCATAAACTGATCCATCGGATTTCCAACATATTGCCTTATCTGAATCCCCATCTGTGTACTCTTAGCATATCCATGTTGATTCCCAATAACATGTTCATTTGACAGTGTACCTTGATTCCTAGTAAAGTCAGTTGGAAACATTTCTGCTAGAATCTCAAGTGCTTGCTGCTTTTGTCTCAACATTGCTTCATCTAACCTAGCCTTGTAGGCAAGTTGCTCTTCCAATTGTTTCTGCTTCATGTTCTCAGAATATGGGGAAAAGGTTGGTTCTTTTAGTTCCGTATCAGTTGGTGCAAAGAAATTGTACTCAGGTTCAACGATCTCAGCTTGTGTCTCTTGCATGGTCAACTTCTCTTTTGGTGTATCGGAGTTATAGGAAGGTTCTGCATTTTCAGGTTCATCTGACTTATGTTCACATGATTCTTCAACATTTTGTACCTTTTCTATCACTGGTGGTCGCTTCATTTGCTCAGCGAATGTAATTGGAAATTTTAGGTCAAGATATCTGGTAAGTGCTTATTCACTCACTTTTATAAGACCAAAACCGGACTAAATAGACCAAAAACATAATAAAAATGCCAAATATATGCTTGTTTTTGTGTTTTGTGCATGTGCAGGTACCGGATATGAAAAATGGAAAAAAAAAACCGAGCACGAGATATGGAAAGAGTATGAAATTAAGGGATCAACGATAATTTTATTCGAAGCTTCAAGGCAAGAGTCGAAAAATTAAAAGATTAAACGAAGCCCAAGTCCAACAAATCTATTTTCGGCCCAATGAAATAAAAAGAAGAAAAAGAAAATGAAAGTGAAGGCTCATCATGCACTCTTATTGAAGACACAAGCCCAGCGTGAAAACAGATTCAACCAAGCCCATGAATTTGATAAATACCAACGGGCCAAAGTAATTAAAAGAAGAGTCGAGGCCCAATGAAAGAAGATAGCAACTGATGAACCATGTGCTAGCTAAAATGACGTGAGCTTTATTTGCTTTGCATGCATGCCACATGAAGAAAGCCAATGACGTCAAAGACAAATCAATTAGAAGTACACCAAATGAAATATCACAAAGGTCACGTGAAGCACTTTTACTTTTGATGGTTGGATATATCACTACAAAATGCAAAGCAAAGAAAGAAATAAAGGAGTTGGAACGTGAGATACGGAATACGCAAATGAAGAAAAGAGAAAATTGCATGTGGTCCTCTTTTTATACTGCCTTGTGTAGAACAAAAATAGATAAATGAAAGTTGGAGTCTTTATTACAATGGCAAGTGAAATGCTTGGGATATCTACAAAATGAAGAAAAGAAGGTACATAAAGACATGTGATGTGGTCCCCTCCATTCTTGTACGTGACGCCACAAAAGAAAGAAAACAATGAACGAATGAAATGAATTTTGATATGAGGTCTCATGGTCCCCTCTAGCTCTTGTATCAACAAATGAAGTTGAAGAATGAATTTATTTGAAGACCAAGAGCCACGTGATGGCTATTTCACAAATTGGGCAAGTGACAAATGAAGATATCTAAGGCACGTGAACTGCAACTTCCCATAATAAAAGCAATAAGGCGCGTGAATTCATGCATATGCTACAGCCTCTGCCACGAGTCCACTCTCACAAGCATAAATATTTATTCCAGCCAATACGAGATTGCCACCTCACCCTCTATGACGCACAACAACCAATAATCAGCCTACAGGTGTACACGCTTTTGCAAAATTATATCCGTCCAGGTTCAATGAATGGGAGCGAGCAAGAGGGGCTATAAATACCAATCATTGGGATCAGCTTTTTCATCATTCTCTCCTCATTACATCACACACACTTTTTAGTTTCGTTGTAGTAGTAGCAATTAGTTAATTTAGGAGTAGATTTTATAAGTTTATTTCTTTTGTATTGTTCAAGTTTATTTCAATTGCTTATTTGTATCAAAACTTTAATTTTTTTTATGAAGATGATGTTTTCTTTTCCAACTTAGCTTATACTACCTCTTATTCTCATCTCATTCTTTTATATTAAATTCTATTTTAGATTAGTAGCTTATTGTAGCTTGTAGATTAGCTTATTAAATAAGCACTTTTTTATTTCTTAATCTCTTTTCATAACTTCTTTAGTATTATTAGATCTAATGAATTTTAGCTTATATTCACTTGATCTCTTTTTATTTTAAAAGCTTTTTCTTAAATAAATCTAGTTAGCCTATTACTTTTTATCTAATTAGCTTAATTCTTCTTTTCTTCAATTCAATCTAGCTTTTTGGTTCTATTACTAGTTTTCCTAGATTAGATTAGCTTTTCTATAGCTATTTTAATCTAGATCTAGTTTATTCAAGAGCTTAATTGTGCTAATCTTTCATAAAGTTTTGATCTTTGTTAGTTTCTCATCATTTTCAACATAAGGCGAGGAGCTTAAGGGTTTTATAAGCTTGCTTATTAATAAAGCTTATAGCTTTTCTAGTTTTTATAAAGCTAATTAGTGATTAAAGTCAAAAACTTTATTTACTATTTGGTGATATTAAAACTATTAAAGAAATAAACTTTATAATTTGACAAGTTTATAAAATCGGGTGGTTTATTATTCTCGTCGCGTTAGATCGGGTTCTACTTTCTATTCATTTTCATTTTTATATAAATAGTTTATTAATCATGTTTGTTGGAATATTTGTTTTTATTAATTTGATTGGTATGTTTAGCGAGTAGTTTATTAGTGTTTGTTAAGTGATATGAATTTGTGATTTAAGTGTGGATTAATAAAAAGGGATTGTGATTAATAATTAGTGAGATTATTTAGATTTGTGATTTTATTATTTGAAGGGCAAAAGCCGGAGAATAATCAAATTACACATCTAGTAATTATTTTCTTTTTAAAGGATTATTTTCAAAATAAACCAACGTTGTGAGAAAATAGTTTTGTCTAAGGAATATAATTCGTCATCAAACCTTAATCCACACTTAATGAACCTTTCACGTCACTTAGCAAACAAATTTCTCATATATCATTTTCAGAATAATATAGTTGCCTTAATTTGCTCATTTTTAGATTAGATTGCATTTTAGGAAATTGGTACTTTACATGCTTGTTTTATATGCTTGATTATTGCCTTTTAGTTTATGTTTGATACTCGTAGTTTTAAAGAACAACATCACTTTTATATCTCACTTTTCATCACACGTTTTTACGATTCGATACTTCGAGATTCCATTCTACCTTCGCTGGGACACGACCCGGGAAATACTTTCACCGGTATTTCTTCGGAAAACACACATATACTAAAATGACTTTATCAATATCTTACGTAATCTGGTAGCTCATTTTCTTCAACGTCTTGTTCAGTATCAGTTAACGGCTTCTCAGTCTCATTCAATATTTGCTCAGTCTCAGTCAT
Source organism: Artemisia argyi (assembly GCA_030686995.1). Taxonomy (NCBI): domain Eukaryota; kingdom Viridiplantae; phylum Streptophyta; class Magnoliopsida; order Asterales; family Asteraceae; genus Artemisia; species Artemisia argyi. The sequence continues at coordinate 74,677,381 of CM060706.1, forward strand.
CGTCTTCTCGATCTTAGGATATGGAGCAAAGAATTGAACAATAGAGTCCATGTCCATTGATGGAAAGAGATTGTTGAGGAAAGACATTGATGAAGCTATGATTGATAAAGTTGATTCTTGGACCGTTCCAACGAAATAGGAGTTGAATTTGGTGAAGGTTACTTTCCTAGGTCAACGAACTTACAATCCACCAATAATTTTCGAAACTAAGTTCACCAAAAAAATTTCTAAAAGAGTTCTAGAAAAAAAAAAATTCTAAAAGTGTTCTAGAAAAAGATTTTCTAAAAGTATTCTCGAAAAAGATTTTCTAAAAGTGTTCTATAAAAATTTTTTTCTAAAAGTGTTCTAGAAATTTTTTTCTAAAAGTGTTCTAGAAAAATTTTCAGGATTCTAGAAAATTAACACCCAAAACTTTCTAAATTATACAATTTAGAGAGTATACTACGAGTCAAAGTGTTTTCTCACTTATACAAGCAAGGGAAACATTGAGTAAGCAACGGTAACACTTCAGGATCAACAGGGAGTATTCTCGAAAATTGGTACAAATGTGTTCTCGAAAGTTGGTACAAATGTGTTCTCGAAATTTTTTTGACCAACTTTCTAAATTACACAATTTTGAGATTATACCACGAATCAAAGTGTTTTCTCACTTATACAAGCAAGGGAAACACAAAGAAAGCAACGGTAGCACTTAAGGATCAACGAGGTGTATTCTCGAAAGTTGGTACAAATGTGTTCTCGAAAATTTTGTGTTCTAGAAAGATGGTACAATTGTGTTCTCGAAAGTTTGCCAGAATTTTAATTTTTCTTAAAGCTCACCCAAATGAAGTTTGTATTTCAAGATTCTTATACTTCTAGTTATAAAAACACCAAAGCTTGAAGAAAGTTTCAAACTTGATGATTTTTATGAAAATTTTTTGTATACTAGAAAACAAGTACAAAATTAAATTCGAAATTTTTAAAGCTTTAATATTTCAAAAAGATTGAAACTTTCTTGTTAGAAAAGGTTTATAACACTAGTTTGTAATCAAAAAAGTGTTAAAAGCTAAGAAAAACAAGAAAAGTAAGGATCTTTTCTATAAAAAAACGTGTAGAAAGCTTAAAAATGTGAAACAAACAAACTCCCAACACTCCTAAATCATTGTTTGGCGATTGATACCACTTGTAATATCATAAAGATGACAACTTTATCACCCACAATAGCCTTGGTGACTTGATATGTGAAGTATGTTAGAGAGAGAAAGTAGAGAATGTAGAGAAAGAAAGAAGAGATAATATTATTAGAGAATCACACACTTACACACTCAAGCACACACCTCAAATGAGCCTTTGAGGTATTTATATAGTACTTAACATGAGATGCCCTAAAGGCTTTCTATGGGCTTGGGCTTGGGCTTGGACTTGGACTTGCTTACATGATTAGATAACTAGGCTTATATAACATAGCACATAACATATTAGCTTGCCAAGTCCAAAGCCCAATGACTAATCTATTACTTATCTTAACAAACGACACAAAGTTGTAATATGAGAATGACCTTACTTTTCTATACATATTTTTAATGATAACAATAACTATAGAGGATGAGGATACATACATAAAGAAAGAGAGAGGAGGGTGAGAGTTATTTGTAAAATTAATTATTTAGTTATAACAAAGATGTAAAGACCATTTTACCTTTACCCACATTTCACTTGAGACGGTCAAATTTAATATCTATTTGGTCAAAGGACTTTTGGTGTTAAAGATTTCAGAGTTAATGACTATCTGGGTCGGAAAAAAAAAGTTAAAGGGTTATAAGTACACGATCCATGTAATTTACTACGTGAGTTAGGATCAAATAAAAAGAAATATTAAAATGAGAATAGTGAGAAGAAATCATAACTATACATTTCAGATGTACCTATAAAAGTAGATGCATCTCCCTTAAAATTCCCACTCTTATTTAAAATGTGTGGCTAAAAATCGTTCTCATTCTTTTCATTTTAATTTTTCTTCTTACCGAATCCATTCTACGTACTAGGGCGAGCATGGTTCGGTTTGGCTCGGTTTTTGTGTAAAACCAAAACCAAACTGAAATATTTTGGCTTTTGATTTTTAGAAACCATTCGGTTTCGGTTTTGTGTCGGTTTGGTTTTTCGGTTTGGTTTTTCGATTTTTTCGGTTTCTATACGATCTTTTAAGCTTTGCCTTTTCAAAGTAGATTTGACATATATTTATACGTTCTATCGAGCTTTCTTTTTTCTGTACGATCTATCGAGCTTTGCTTTTTCAAAGTAGATTTGACATATATCATAAAGAGTTATGATTGGTACGCCTAAAGTTCTGCCTAAAGACATGCCTAAACCTATGTGGCATCATCCTGATGGTTGCAGCTAAGGGACCCACCTTTTCACAAACCATTAAGATAATGCCACATCTGTTTAGGCCTAAATTTAGGCACATATGTTAGGTCTCCCAATCATTTTTCTATCATAAATTGACTAAAGTAGCCAATAATCAGAGAAAACCCTATTTGGAACTTTCATGCTTCAAATGACTTATACACTGAAAGTCATAAGTAGCCAAGTGGGGAAATGGGAAACTGAATGTGAAAAATACGTGATCAACTTAACAAACAAAGATATTTTAAAATTTTCAAAGAGTCAGATATTCTAGTGATAAAGATGAAGTTTTGAAATTATTATCTTAATACAATAAAGCATCGGTCCGGTATTAAAGTATGGATCGGTTCGGTCTTATATGAATTTTGACTTTGAATGTCGGTTCGGTTTCTATTAGTCGGTTTTTAATGATAAAATCAAACCGAACCAAAAACTTCTGTTTTTTCAAAATATAAAAACCGAACCGTCGGTTTTTCAGTAAGTTTCGATTTTTTTGGTTTCGGTTCTTCAGTTTTTTCCAGTTTAAGTTCAGTTTTTCGGTTTCTTGCACACTGGTACCAAATTATAACAAATCAAACGAACCCTTATTTTGCTCCTTACATAAGAAAACAAAAATACACAAAGCACCCAAATGTTTCACACAATGACCAAACAATCCCTTACTTTCCACACCTCAACCAAACTCATTTCCCGCCATTTTCAAACCATGATCACACCATCATGGAACACCCATCTCCGTGAACTAACCAAACACGGAAACTACGAACAATGCCTCGATCTCTACCGCCAAATGCTCCGGTCCGGCCGCGCCCCAAACGCCTTCACATTTCCTGTAATTCTCAAATCCTGCGCCATTTTATCGCACCCGGTTTACGGCACACAGGTCCATTGCCACGTCATAAAAACTGGGTGTCACTCAGAACCCTTTGTGCAAACGGGTTTGATTGCGCTTTATGGGAAATGTGGGTTCGTTGGAGACGCGCGTAAAGTGTTTGATGGAAGTCCTGAATCGCGAAAATTGACTGTCTGTTATAACGCGCTTGTGGCTGGGTATGTTAGGAATGACGGGTTTTGTGATGGGTTTGAGTTGTTTTGTAAAATGAGGGCTTTGGGTGTTCGTGTTGATGCGGTTACTATGTTGGGGTTGATTCCGGGTTTTATTGGTGAGTGTGGACGGGTGAGGTTTGGGGAGTCTTTGCATTGTTTTGTGGCAAAAATTGGGTTGGATGGTGATTTTTGTGTTGCGAATTGTTTGCTTACGATGTATGTGAGGTGTGGGGCGATGGAAGTGGCGAGGAAGTTTTTTGACGGGATGTGTGTTAAGGAGGTTGGAACATGGAATGCTATGATCTCGGGGTATGCACAAAATGGATATGCAACTGAAGCGTTGGAACTTTATAAGGATTTGGAGTCGTGTGGTGTGGAGCCTAATCCTATAACGCTTGTTGGTGTGCTATCGTCTTGTGCTCATCTTGGTGCTCAGAGAATTGGTGTAGATATAGAACAGAAGATACGGTATAGTAGTTTTAAAGATAACATTTTTTTGAATAATGCTTTGATAAATATGTATGCAAGATGTGGTAATCTGGTGAAAGCTCAAGAGATTTTTGATAGCCTTGTAGAGAAGAATTTAGTATCGTGGACAGCAATTATAGGTGGATATGGTATGCACGGGCAAGGTGACACTGCTGTGCATCTTTTTAATGAAATGATACGGTGCAACATTATGCCTGACGGGCCTATTTTTGTGAGTGTCTTGTCTGCGTGTAGTCATGCTGGATTGACCGATATAGGGCTAGATTATTTTAATTCGATGAAAACGAATTACGGGTTGAAACCAGGCCCGGAACATTACTCATGTGTGGTGGACCTTCTAGGTAGGGCGGGTCGTCTTGATGAGGCTCAGAAGCTCATTAACACAATGCCAATGAAACCTGATGGTGCAGTATGGGGAGCTCTTTTGGGTGCTTGCAAGATTCACAAGAACGTTGACTTAGCTGAATTTGCATTTGACCGTGTTATTGAGCTTGAACCCTCGAATATTGGCTACTATGTGTTATTGTCAAACTTATACACTGAAGTCAACAATACAGATGGTATTCTACGCATACGAGTGATGATGAGAGAAAAGAGGCTAAAAAAGGATCCAGGATATAGCTATGTTGATCATAAAGGAAAGACTCATCTTTTTGTAGCCGGTGATCATAATCATCCACAAACAAAAGAGATATATGCAATGCTCGAGAGACTTGATGATTTGGTAAATCTTAGTAGTAGTAGTGGTGGCGGTATGGTTCATAGTGAGAGATTGGCTATTGCGTTTGCACTTTTGACCACTGATATCGGGCAAGACATTCTTGTGATAAAGAACTTACGGGTATGTGGAGATTGTCATGTATTTATAAAGTTGGTTAGTAAGGTTATAGACCGTCAGTTCATTATCAGAGATCCGACTCGTTTTCATCATTTTAAAGACGGCTTTTGTTCATGCAAGGACTACTGGTAGTGGACTTGCTTGTGACTTGTATATACCGACTGGAAGGAATATAATTTTTGCAGAAATCAGGTTAGATGGGATACAGGGTTATCTGATACACACACAATGAAAAACAAAGGACTAACTGAATCTAATCAGGAGTTCTCATCGGGTCCACAGTCAGAACTACTCAGAAGAGTCACAATTTTTAGTATTGAAGTAATTCTGTGTCAAATGTAACTCAAGTGAATGCTTTATATCAACTTATACAGTAGATTTGGGTTATATTTTACCTTCAGCATGTCAAATGGACAGGTGATAGCTGGAGATGGTATCTTGACCCAAATAGAGAACTTTTGTTCATTAGCTTATCGATAAAAAAAGCTGAACATATTTACATGCAGTGCAAGTCACAATTGTCTTCCAGCAGTAATCTAAATTAGATGAGTGTGGCGCTGATTTGGTGTTTCTATAAAAACTATGGATCATGTGCTGGTAAATTGCTGAATTATCCACTTGGTCTGTAAGCAAATATTCAGATGGTAGCAATATTGTCCATCTACAGCTGTTGACATGTCTAACCTGGCTCCTGGCAGAGTGCAATTTTTCGACCCTTTGATGCAATCTTTGATGTTTCAATAAATATGCTATGTGTCTTAGGACCTGTTCCTGTTTTACTTAGCCACGGACTTGATTTGGACAGGTCTTAGGTGCTCTTATTTAAAAGCTTAATGAGATGGACTACTTATTCACTGAGCTTTTATCAGATTGTTTGTTTGGGACTTAATGCTTGAGCCTATGACTGATTCTCTCAGCTATGAGAGCACTCCTCCTCCGTTCAGGCAATTCAACCACTTCTTTTCCATAGCTAACCTCCTATGATGAAAACAAGATATCATTTTGATAGAAATATTCATGTAATCAAACACATCAATGCTTATTTGATAGAATTGGACGATTTTGATGTCCTGCATGCAGGTGAAATTGAGACTAGAAATGCAAATTTCCCAATTATTAATGTTTCATCCAGTGTCTAACTATTTACCCGTGCAACCTGAATTGTGCAGGCTGCAGTTTGCAGACGAATACCTCAAGTATTATAGTGAAGTAGCACAGGTACTACAAACACTTCTTCATCTAAAGATCAAACAAAGTCTAGAAAATTGGGTTTGAAACATCAAGTAATGAAGTAATCGAGTATGGTTAAATTGATTGAACATCTCATACAGAAAACATTGACATCATAAGTCTAAATGATAGAAAAGATGCTAAAGCATGAAAGAAACAAGTGTTGTTCAATTCATTTTAACTCTTAAAAATATGCCATATTAGTATATTCAAATTCATTGCATCCACCCGCTCTTGAATTACTTAATATAACAACAAAAGCTGTCATACATAGCACAATTTAGGAATCAAATTACCGGAGTATGTAACAAGAAGACTACAGAACTGAACATTGAATGATAAGTTCTCCATATTTGCTTTATCAATGCTTAAATAGACATGAGATTTACCTCCAAAATTTATATTTTGCTCAACCTCTATGTTGATCGTGGGGGATATGTCCATATCACGATTAAATGTATGTCCGGAGATTACGTGAGCCTATGGGGTCACACGCGTTAATACGTAAAAACAATTAATGTAATTAATAAAGTATTATATTAATTATATTTAACGAAAATAAGTATAACAGTCGTTAAGGTATTTCACTAATGGTCGTAACGTTAACTACAAGGACTCTGTTGTAAAATATAGGAAGGGAAGAATCTAGAAAGTAGAATCCCCCGGGGGGGGGGGGGGGGGGGGGGGGGGGGGGGGGGGGGGGGGGGCGTTGGAGAATTATGAAAGCTTGAAACTTCGCTTGGTCCCTAGTTTTGATTAGCCTATATAATGAAGTGATGAACGCTTAAGATTCATTATTCACTAATCTTGAAAACTCTTTTCTTCTCTTCTTTCTCCTCTCTTCTTTTAGCCGATCGAACAATCCCTCTATAGCAAGGGTTTTGGTTTTAAGATCCAAAGTGAATCATTTGCTTAGCGTTTACAAGTTCTAGCATACTAATTGTTTTCCTATTAAATGTATTGTGTGTGAGACTATTAGGATTTCATTCTTTGAATCTATATAGTTATCGTGTGGTTTCAAGAATACTAGTTACTCGTTCTTGATCTAATCCGTTACAAGAAAAAAAGTAAACAAGGTAATTTCGTGTATTATTATGTGTTATATTACTTGTTAAGATGCTAATATTCCAACAGATCGTATCTCCATACACTTTAAGGGACTGCAACAATAGGTCTATCCATTCAATACGCCAATCCAAGATGGTTGAACAGTGGGAATTTATAATCCACGTTACTTTCACTTCTTTATGACTCTGTTACGATAAGAGATGAAAAAAATCAGAAATAGAAAAAAGTAAAAGAAACTAACAAAATTCAAATTATTCTACCGTTGCTTACCTTATGTGACAATTACTGTCATTCCCTTGCTTTTCACATGCACTTTTTCGTTATCCATATCATTCCATTGATGCCCGCTTTGTTTTAGAATGTCTCCGATTGTACGGAACTGTATCTTAAGCCATTTGAGAAATGAGTTAAAACTTCTTTGAAAAAGTTGGAGCTCAAGATCATCTTTGTTTTTCATGACCTTGTGATTCGTCGTCCTAGCATATAATATGATAAAAAGAAAAGAAATATTTTATGTTATTACAAAACAGAAATAAACATTCTAAGTTATTACAAAAGGAATGGGTAATTGAAGCAAACAGGAGTTGGAGCGGATTGAGATACTGGTGAAGAATGCTTCATAATAGCAACATAACTCATAAGTTGATAAACATTTTCAAGTTTCAACATTATAGTAAAAATGTCTTCAAAAAGACAAATATCAAACATAGTAGTTGGTCTAGCAGCAGAAGCTATCATTTTTGTGAACTGCTAGCCTCTAAGACAAGTAATTAATTATTACCAACAAATTTGAGCAAAGGCATGTAGATTCATCAAAGTTCAATTTTGACCAGGTGCAGAAGTTATAACTTACAACATGTTCACCCTGTGATAGTTACTGTTGCAAAATTTAATTAGCTATTTGGTCATTGCATTCGATCAGACATAACCAACAGACTACAAGTGAAACCATGAAGGGTAAAAATTGCTCATTCAAAAAATGTGATTCTTTAACTTTTATAAGAGAGATGTTCAGTAATTCAGTTACATTATGGAATGCTATCTTACATGGTATTATGGTAAGTGTTACGAGTTCTGACATGCCAATTAATTTTAGTGTAAGAAAAATCAGATATGTAATACATACATAATAAATCTAAAGAAGTCAAAAGTGCAGAGAGAGAGAGAGAGAGAGAGGGACATACCTTCTTATTGAATAAACTAGTACTCGTCTGTTATGATGATGCAGGGGATATGGGAGATTCGGGGCCAGTAGTAGGAGCCTTTTCCATTTGTCCGTTCTTTTAGATTAGGGCAATCACCTATTCTCAATCTCAACAATGAAGGTAGTAACACATTCGGTAAATGTATCAGATTTGGGCACTTGCGAATGACGAGATGTTGGAGTGAGGTAAGGTGTTGGAGTCCCTTTGAAAGTGATGCCAGCTTCTCAAATTCTTTTATTTCAAGACAAGTAAGAGACTGAGGAAGAAGATCAGACAATTCACTAAAATTACTCACATGTTCGCCAATTAACTCCAGTTCCACTAGGGAAGTCGGAAAATTCTGAGAACCCCACTTTGAGATCGGCTTCTTCAGCCCTCCTATTTCAAGAGTACACAAGTTGGGAGGCCAAAATCCTTGAGGAAATGAAGCATTCATACTTGGACAATTTCTGATTCTCATATGTTTCAATGAGGCGAGTTTGGGAAGCTGGTGGTCAGGAAATGACACCATACTTTGACATTCGTATATTATCAAATGGGTGAGATTGGGAAGCTGAAGATTAGGAAATGACTGCATATAGGGACACTTTTCTATCATCAAAATTGTGAGGTGAACGGAGTAACTCAATTCAATGTTTGATTTCAAGTTCGGCCAGTTGACTATCTTAACATATTCAAGTATTGGCATGCTTGTGTTGTTGATCTTTTCTCCTCCAAACTCCTTTTCCAGCAGTTTCTTACAATTGTTAATTTCAAGTGACTTGAGAGTATGCCCTCGTCCTGTTGTTGTTGTGAAGGAGATAGATGTAATTGAACTACAATCATTGATAGTCAACGTCTCGATGCTATTTGGACAACTGCAACGCTCCATACTTTCACAAATCCATACCTCCAAATTCCTTAGAGATGGTAACAAGTTGCTCCCACAATTATATATATCCTCATCTTTCTCTCCAAAACTCACCAATTTTTCACAAGAATATAATACCAACTTCCTTACATTCACAAGAAACTCTGCCTCTTCGACAGATGCCCACAAGTATTTAATATCATTACACCAATTGATTCTTAATTCTTCAACTTTCCCAAGATATTCTATAATACCTCTCCAAACCTCATTAGTAACCCCTGACATAGATTTAATTTCCAACTTTGTGATTAATGATGCTGCACGAACCATACTAGTCAATACTCTATCACCACATCCATCTATTTCTAGAACCCTCAGTGATGGTACTTCTTCAAGTGAGATGTCAGCCAAATTAGGACAATGCATTATCCGAAGCTCCCTAAGGCATGGAAATAAAACCCTACTTTTGGTTGACCATGCTGTCCAACCCTTCATATCTTCAAAACATAGAAGTTCAAGTGAAGGGAATGCAACACCCGAAGTCCCAAGAAACTCCAAACCCACAACTTTCAACCCGTCCAAGCCTTTGATAAACAACTCCTTAAGTAACGGTAACCGCCCAAGTGACGGTAGAGATGTGCATACCTTACAGTCACGCAGAGACACTTGAGTCAACCGAATAAACAAGGGATCCCCAACCCAACTTGGAAAATCTATCCCCCCATATAACACAATCTCGAGCTTCTTCAATTGATCAGTACGAGGATTCAGCAAATCCAAGACATCCTTATCGAGTGTTTCCTTTTGAGAACCATCAAACACATTACCCCATTCCAGCTCTAACTCAGTAACCATCTTTAGTGATAAGTACGCTTCCCGTGTTTGCACTCTGTCCAACCCCTTAATGGATATCTTTCCCTGAAGGTTCTTAATATATTTAAGCTCGGTTAATGCAAAACCATCATCTCCTCCAATGATGATCTTGGTGAGAGTTTGTAGGCTTTTCAATTCACCAATTCCTAAAGGCATATGTTTCAAAAGTGGTGTATCCCTGATGTCAAAATGCTTCAGTTTTTTGAGCTTTAAGAAGCTCTTGGGGAACTTAGCTAAGTTATAACAGCCAAAAAGAATCAATGTCTGTAAATTGTAAAGATTGCCCAAATTTTCTGGTAGTTCTTTGATTCGAGTTCGAGATAAGTTTAGATACCGCAAGTGCCTCAAACTACCAATGAACGACGGCACCTCAATAATTTCAAAGCCACTCAAACAAATAACCCTTAACAATGATAGCTCAGGTAGTAAGTCAACCAAAACCTTATTCGATAAGTAGAAGCAATCCCAACTTCGCTTCACCCCAAGAGACACTGCTAAGAATGTTCTCAGATTACTAGCTCTCTTAAATGCCTTGAACTTGTCATAACCTACATATTCCTCACAAATAAAGGACATATGACGGTACTTTGCCAAAGCTTCCTTCTCCATGTGACCGTCAAACCTTAAAAATAAATCTCCAGCAACAAATGTGGCCAAGTCATTCATTAGGTCATGCATCATAAACATCGATTCCTCATTAGGTGCGCGGTGAAAAAAAGACCTTGCTAATAACTTATCAAAATAATCATGACCCAAACGCTCTTGTGTCATGCTTCCTGTAGATTGGTTCAGAAACCCTTCCGCCATCCACAATAGAACCAAAGCATCCTTGTCAAACATAAAGTCCTTAGGGAACAAGGAGCAGTATGCAAACAACTGCTTCAAACATGCCGGAAGATCATAGTAGCTTAGCCTAAGGGCGGGGACGATTTCATCAAGTTTTTCTAAATCCCATATCTCACTATTCAACACGTCTTCCCAATCATGTTCATCTGTTTTTGTCCTCAACAGCCTTCCAAGTGCTCTTAAAGCCAAAGGTAGACAACCACACTTTTTCACAATACCTTCACCGAGCGATTTTAGTGTTGTATGTGAATCAAAGTTATCTACACCTAATGCATGTTGAGCAAATAAAGATATGGCATCATCATGAGACAAGGACTGGAGATGGTCTATATCATCAAAACCTAGCTTTTTAAGCAATTGCTCCTTGCGAGTCGTCATAATAATTTTACTTTGAGGAGCCCCCGAATGAAATGGCTTTACTAGATTTTCCCAATCAACGTCGTTTTCACTCCACACGTCATCTAGTACTAGTAGAAATCTCTTGTCTTTAAGGTGCTTTGAAAGAGCAATTTGAAGCTGATCGAAATCTCCAAATTCCTTGTTTTCTCTAGTGAAAGACTGAAAAATATTTTTGCTTAACTTAAAGATATCAAACTCGTCAGAAACACAAACCCATGCCATGAGTTCATAGTGATCTTTCACCTTTGTTTCATTATACAAAAATCTAGCTAGAGTGGTCTTGCCTACCCCACCCATACCAACTATAGGTACAATGCTAAAGTTTTCCTTGCAATCACATTGCTCATCCCCTAACAGCTTATGGAGCAATTTCTTTAAATCACCTTCTCGTCCAACGATCCCAGATGCATCTGGCAAAGAGGTCTCATATTTCCTATTCGTATTTTTTGGATTTTCATCTTTCACATTCAAACCTAAAGCCCTTTTTTCTTTTTCTAGATCTTGTAACTTTCTGGCAATACTATCTAGCTTGGGATGCAATCTACTACTTAGTGAGAAAGTAGTGCAAAACTTTGGGATTAACTTTCTTACCTTGCTAGCAGTTGTGCCTGACTCTTCGATCAGCTCACCATGCATAGCATCGGTTGCTAAACCGTCGAGTACATCATCGATGTCATAAGCCAAATGTTGGAGACTGTTCAACCATTGTTTAACATCTTTGCGACTAGTTTCCTTCTCGGAAGCATCATTAAGCAGATCCTGGATCTTGCACAATGTCTTTTTCAGTTTCTCGAGCTCCGCATGGATTCCTTGGGCCCTAACAATTTGCTTCAAGGCTTCATCACCCAGCTTCTGGAAAACGACTTTGATGAGTTCAGTTGCAATAATTTCAGCCATAATGACAGAGGGAGTGGGGTGTTGGTGAATAAGATGAGGTTATCAATGCATAGAAACAACCATTTCAGCAGCTTAATTCATATATTGTTTTGTTAAACATTTTTTATTAGTATTATTTTGCATCTTGTAGCTGGCAAGCCCCAGTTGTATAATTCTTTTATAATAGTTGACTTCAGATTTTGCATCATGTCTGCCCACTTTTGCAAAATAATAATATAATTACAGCGACAATCTATTTAAATGACTTTTTAAGGTCAACTTGTTTTGGACACTCTGTCTCTTTGACAATGCTGTTGATATCAAGTAAACAAGGGAAATTATGTAGGGGCCAAATTAAGTTAGTAAGATCGTTGATGAAAACCTTGACACCATCCGAAATCGTTAACAACAACACCGGTGACGCCATTTTCACATTATTACAACAAATATTTCATTCACTCACACTCCCTCAGTCCCTTTTACATACTTTCACAAATTTGCAAGTGTCACTAAACTCAAAAAAGTTTATACACTTCCTAGAAGTGTGTAAAAATAAATTTGTAAAAATGACATTTTAATTTTGTTGTAGACTTGTAGTGTCACTAAAAACCGATATAAAACATAAATAAATCGAAATATTAGTGAGAGGCAAACTGGAATCGAAAGGCTTCTAATAAAATTTTCAAACCACAAAAGACAAATGAGAAATTCAGCGTTGCGGCCGGGGTTTTGGTTTAAGGCAAAACTTTAAGACTTGTTGGTTTTTATAAGGTTGTTTGTAGTTTTTTTTTTATACTTTTTTTTTGTGATACATTTTTGTTTACGATTAGTACGTAAATCGGTTTAGAGATAGGATGAGAATGGTTTTGTTTGGTTTTCCATGTAGAACAGTAAGTACCCGATGAGATTGATAATGATCAAGAAGCTTGGGTAACACTTAAACAAAGGCCATACTTTACTGCTGTGAGGCAGTATTTGCCCAAGTGTGTGAAACCTTGTAAAGTTGTGTGTGTTGCTCTCCTTTTATAAAAAGACTTGTAGAGTTTAGAGATAAACCCTTTGGGGATAATCAACGGCTGCTAGGGAGCTAGGTATTGATCATCCGAGAGCAGAAAAGGAGACAAGGAGACATGTGTTGTGCACTCCTTGGCTGATACAGGAGAGTGCTATACTCTCCTATTTTGTTGGTTGTTTGTTCCCCACTGTGCTATGTCAGACTCATACATCTTATCCAATAGCGACAGTTGTGACAGTTGTTTCTTTGTGCATGTACTATGCAGCCTGAGAAACGTTATAAGGCCAAGCTCGGCCGGGGTTTATGTAGTTCTTATCAATGTTGACTCGTGAACTGTTGTTGTTTGGGCTTGATTCGAGCATGTGATTAGTGGGCTTAGGCCACTAATAATGATACGCTATCAAGTCCCCCAGTATTGTATTAGGTCATGTACATATGAGATGATGATGGATTATGAAGTGATTGAGTCCCCCCCAGTTCTATGCCAGGTAATTGGAGTCCGCGTATCTGGTTTGACATTTGACTCATGAGCTACCTTGTGATGATGACCTAGGTTGTAGGTCGCGTTCCCCAAGTGACGTGTGGGGTGTTCAGGGCAAGATTGTATTAAATGTTTGCGCGGGAAATGCAAAAGTAATATCTTCTAAATGATTTCAAACCCTTCCTTTGATATTTTCGACGGGTCAGACTTGTCGATTCGACTGTGCTTGACATCATCATGATACTGACAGCACGCGTGTCTTACCGGGTTGTGAGTGGCATGCAATTACTATAATTCCCATATTTTGATCCCAAAAAAACAATCATCGAATGATGGCTCTCGCACGTATCAGAAGCCGTTTATCATCATCGTCGCCTGCCCAACCTACGTCCCCGATGCCAAATTCCAAGCCTTCTAGTTTCAACAATTATGTGGACAAAATGAGAAACATTCCTGAATTTGATGATATGAAGAATCTTATTGCTGAGGTGGAATATAAGATGATTAAATCTAAGGATAAGAATACGATCCATATGATGTTGGATTCGGCTGCTAAGTTTGGTGTGTTTCGAGTTACTACTGGTCATGGGATATCTCCTGAGGAGTTGCAAATGGTGTTTAGAGAGGCTGAGTTTTGTTTTGGATTGTTGGCCGAGAGGTGGAGCCGTGATGGTGATAGGGAGGAGTTTGCATGGTCCAGATCTGCTATGACCATGGCCGAAAGAAGGAGAGATGTTAAGAACGCCGAGCAGTTTCATATGTTCAGGTATCAATTCACTATTTGTTTTTCTTTATATCCATTGTATGTATGTGGAACTGAATATATTTTTCATAAATTTACATATATTTGCAGAGAGAAAATGGAGAATGTTGCGAATAAGCTGGAGAAAATTGCAAAAGACGTGACTCAGGTAATTGGAAGCAATAGTGGTAAGCAACCTCGAAAGAAAATTAAGGAAAATGAAACAAGAATGACGCTGTTTAAGCATAATAACTCATCTCTTCAACCACACACGCCACGTTCATCTCAAACTCCACGTGCATTGGATGGGTCTTCAAGACGGGATTCAGCTGCATTTGCTGTCAGCCTTCATATCCCAACCGAATATGGGGAATTCCGTCTCTTGTCTGAGGACGGAGCGTACTCATTCCGCACCAACCCTAACACCATTGTCTTTACCATGGGAGAACAAGCTGAGGTAATTGCTAACCATCCACGCATGCACTATGGTATTGTAAGAATAATAAAACTCCACACAGACAATGCAAATAAAGAAACCGAAAGGTATAGGAAATAAACTAACAGTTAAATTAGTGTCTATTTAAATTAGAAACCTTATGATATCTAGCCAATTCCATAAAATTTATGTTTTCTAAATTAAACTCACAAACACAAACATAGTTTCTTTGTCCCAACCAGGATCTGAACCCTCAACCACCTTAATTGAGGGGCACATTATGTAACTTGGAACGGCTTGGCCGCTGGTTTCCTCAAAAATTTACTGACCAAAGATTTAGAAAGAGTTTGTAATGATGAGGGATTATTTCATTACTTTTGTTCATATTAATACATTTTTTAAATGCAGAAGTGTGCCAAAAAAATGTGTGTAAAATGAAATTAAACATATAGTGATTTTACATAGTTGCTAGACCTAACAAATTCGATGATTATATTGAGTAAAGGAATGGAGCTATGGAGAGTTGAGATCTGCATTGGGGGAGATAAACATAGAACCAGATGTCCATGAAGACAAAGGAGCATACTCCATTGAACTTAAGTGCTCACCTTCAAATCTAAATGAAGCAGTTGACAAAAATCAAAGTATCTCCATAACTGATCAGATCATCTTTGTAGTTATAGTTGCAATTGTTTACAAATTGTTTTCCTATTTTCTTTCTAATTGACTTTCATGGTCAAACAAGGCTACACACTTTTTGCTATGGGTCAACATTTTGACCCAAACTTGGCATACCTCAAGGCATCTATTTTTTATGGTCCAAACCAGAAGACTTGCATGGATTTTTAATTGTAATAGTTTGTTTCCTAAATGGTCTTAATTTATGTAAGTTTTGACTTTCATGTTTATTTTGTTAGATAGTTGTTTGTTGGCTATGTAATAACAATTCATCGATAAGAAAACTGTTCTCCTTATTGTAATCTGTTACAGTTTACATTAGTCGGCGATGTTGTGATTTCGATGCACCATATATGTCAATCTATACATGTCCTTTTGCGAGATACTTATAAGATTGAGCGAAAAAGTTGGCGTAAAAAAAAAAAAAAAAAAAAAAAAAAAAAAAAACCCTCAATAATTGCACTGTCAAAATCTAAAGACCTGTCACATTGTATTCCACGCGCCCGTCAACGCTCGAGCTATGTGGGATGTTGAAAGTAGAAACTCTAGCTTAGCTCAGATTAAACTTGTTACTAGTTTGCCGATCAAAGTGTCCCCAATTTTTGTGTTATACATCACTACTAATGTATACTGTTTAATATTATAGAGTCCAAAATTTATCAAAAATGGCTTAAGAGAGACTAATAAAAATCATCATTTACTTCAACCATAACATATCACCAAGTTGCAATTTTCGTCATCAATTAGTTCAAAAGTATCACATAATTTAAAACTAAACCTCCCACACATGTGAAATACATATACGCCAAAGTAAATTTAATTTTCCAATCAACAAAGAATGAAATTAAATAAATCAAATAAAGTATCACATACATGCTACCATCTTAGCAGAACGCAAACCAGTTCATTTTACAATGTTTAATACATAAAAAACAGCATTGCTTTGTATTTGGATTATCTTTCTATAATGGTAGTCATGAAACTGCTACTTTTTGATACATAGACCTCTCTCCGCAGCACATACCTGGGCAACTCTTCTGTTTAACAACTTAGATGTTAGAAAACATACCTGGTTAATGTTGCAATTAAGTAATCATCTACATAAGTGCACCATGTCGATGTATTTATTAGCTGGTGCATACTTACCTCCAACAACCTTTATGATCAAGTCTCTCAGGTAAGTTTTCTCCTTACAAGTCCTTTGAAAAAGTCAAAACTGTAGAAAATTCAATGTGTACAATAAATTAGATTAAGCACGGGATCACAATACTTTTGCAAACTCTACAATATGACCCCTATATCCTAAGGCCCCCATTTCTCATTTTGTTGATTGAAAGAGAATAAGCGCTATCCAATGAGTAAAGTAAAGGGAGGGTTTGCTACAGTGATTCGGGTGGTTGGTGGCCCCTTCGAGAGTTGCGGGTCCTTGTCGCTGCATGAGTGGTAGCTCACGCTCAAAAGTCCTCCGACACGAGTCCTAGTTGTTGCGCTGCGGTCCGTTTCCCGGCTTCGCTTGCGCGATTTTCACTTCTGATTGGTTCCATCCATCCCCACTCGATAATAGAGGCAATAATAAAGGAATAGGAGGCAATAATAGAGGAATAGGAGGCGCACCAAAACTCATCGCGATTTTGAGGGTTGGGACTTGGGAGCGGATGTTTTTGTACACGATTTTTTCTTAATAATTGGCTTAAAATTCATACATCACACGGTAAACTCTTACAAAGATTCATGGTCAACCAACTCGTAAATCCGTTAGTTTTCACCAGTTCAGTATCGTGTTCTCTAGCATCATATCAAAGGCAGATTCTTCTAGAATTAATAACCTAGATGTCTATCCTGGATCTGTTACATAAAGAAACCATTATTCTACAAGAACTATATGGTTATACTTCGTTATTCTTATTCATTCTACGTTTTCTCACATATCTATTTGCTTTAAAATCCCGCTTTAGATGGCGAAAATAGCACCTCGATGGCCTTGGCATCAGAGGTGACATTGCTTCAATAAGTTCTTTTTCAAATTCATTTACTTCTTGCTTTGTAAATGGTCAAATTGAGTAAAAGTTCTCTACTTTCAATTTTGTTATTACCATTTGATATACACTACTAATTACATGCAAAGGAGACCTTATTGTACTTAGTTAAATAGGTCACTTGGTACATATTTACTGCACGGATCTTCCGTCATTATTGGTCAATAAAGCGACCCGTCTAGCAATCAAATAAGTATAGGGACCCGTGTTGTGTTTAAACTTAAGCCGCACTTAAATTGGTAAAAAACTGAAAGTAGAGATATGATAAGAGTCAACTTCTGTTTAATGGATCTTCTTTGTTTTCAAGTGCAAAAAGTTGTCATTTGTGTTCTTTAACTTAATTGCAACCATTTGACAATACAAAGTCATGGATACTTGGTCCAATGTGTACTCTTTTCTGTTATAGGCTATTTCCTGATATTGAATAGCAAGGAACTTAATGGTTACTATAGTACCTATTACCATCTGGATGAAGCTCACACATCTCACCGTTATCAGCAATGGCCAGTAAATATCCAGAAGATGTTAACCCCTATAATTAAGAAGTGAAAATGTCACATCTCAGTTTAGCATCTCCCAATGGCATGAACGTATAACTAAAAAATACAACTAAAACTGGAGCACGCTTCATCTAACTATCTCACCAATGCAACGTTATGCATGCTCCTAGGAAAGTATCTATGATACATGAAGTGTGTGTTTGGGGTTGCTTATTTATTCTCATTGTGCTTTCGCTTAAAATAGGTACTTATAAGCTGCTTAAATATGAGTACTTCTAACTTTCTAAGTAAATTCGAAAAAAATAATTATCTGTTGAAAATGTTTAATTAAATTAATTTGCTTTTAAGTTTGATATGATGTTAAAAGTTAATTTTAATTGTAGATAAGAAAAAGCAGTTTCGTTAGCACAACACTGCTTCTGCTTAAAATTAAGAAGGTAAGAAGAAAATTAGAAAAAAAATAAGCAATCCCAAACACCCCCTAAACCTTCACCACTGGATCACAATTATAAATGTAAACAGTTAATGCAAAATCGAAGGCTAGTCAATAAGATTTTTCTTGATTATCTAATCAAAAAGCAAATTCACAAAATACATATGAGGCTAACCTGAACGGTAACGACATTTTCTATCAGAAAATCTTCACCTTCACTTTTGTCTTGAACAACAATCCTCTGCCCACTGCACATATCAAGACTAATGAGGAAATCCAAATGAATTGATAATGGAATGCGCTAATAGATCTAATAAACATTAAAATGTTAACGTTTCAGAACTTCTGGCATTTAGCTGATCATAATGCGTAGGACAGGATAGATAAAAATCCCAAGTTTTAGAAAAATGGTTCTTAGAACCCTATAAAAACAAATTGCTTTG
The DNA here is from genome assembly GCA_030686995.1 of Artemisia argyi. NCBI lineage: Eukaryota > Viridiplantae > Streptophyta > Magnoliopsida > Asterales > Asteraceae > Artemisia > Artemisia argyi. The sequence goes on from CM060706.1 coordinate 74,696,251, forward strand.
ATGTCTTATGTTGCCAAAATGTAACAAACTCGCCCATTTTGTTGGACTACATCTGCAATCTTACCTATGGAGCCATGTCTTGTAATACAGGTCCTCAAGTGGTTGAAAACCTGCATTTCAAGTAAGAGAAACCTTGAATTACATTTTCTACTTTATGTTAAATGCAGAATGTACCCGACTATACACCCTAAAAAACTGAATCCACTAGATTAACTGAATCCCGTAAGATATCATAAAAGTGACATGACCTGGACATGCCAATTTTAAACGGTTTTGGTAACATTTCGGAATTCTAACACCTGCAGCCACCATCAAAATCTTAATCTTAATCTTGACAAGTGACAACCACTTCTATGGCCAAATCAGGCCTTTTTATTCAACTGTATCTACTCTTAAAATGATGTGGTTTGATTTGGTAACACGGTAACTCACATGTTGAAGTTTCCTTGCTAAAGACTAGGAAGCATAGTTTCAATATGCGATAATGATTGCTAACTTTTTGGAGCAAGACTTCCATTAATTACCAATGGTTAGTTGATAACTAATTCTTTGCAAAGCAAATGGAGAAGGGTGTTAAAGTTTAAACCATAATAAGAACTCAGTAACTGAATATCAACAAAGTCCTAAGAACTTTCTTGACATAACATGACTGATTTCTGATATGAATACGAGTCAAAAGTGGGGCCAAGTGTTCCAGCAGAGCAAAAAGAAATAAGTTGAAGGACCTTTGGGGTAAATTTGAATTCTGGAAGTAACAGAAGTTATCTTTTGTTTATTATTTACGTATTAGAGTTTTATTAGGATTAGGATTCCTTGTTAATGAAATCTGGTGGGTATTTATATTCAATAGACTAGGGAGTTATTTGGGGTCAATAGACTAGGGAGAAACCTGCTTCTCAAATTGCAGGAGATCTGTTCTTGTTATTTATTTATTTTTTTTTTTTATTATTATTATTTTTTTTAATATATTAAACCGAGTATTAGCCAATTTGTATCATATCAATTTCATAATTAAAACTTAAAAGAGGAAAACAAAATATGTAGAAATGAAAAGTATGTTTTTATTAGAAAGCATTCATTGGATGACTTAAGACCGCAACCGAGCCATGTGACACACAAACTGAATAACCAAGTCCAAGTCATGCTTAAAGTATTTATTTTAAACAGATTAGAGAGAGTTGATTTTATATCATGCACACTCATGTAGCACTCACACCCAGTACACTATGCGGATACAACAAGGGATGGCATAATTTGACACTTTAAAGTGCTCCTAAGTCCTAACATTATCAAGAGTACTACTCACCTTGATTCATCAAAATACTGAAGAGATGCTCGAATTTGTTAAAAAAGACTGATGTAATGTCTTCTCTCCGTAGTTGGAAATCATAAGTCAAATTCCGGAGCGCTGCATTCAAGGATGTTGTTGGCTTATCATTATCAACATTCAATCCTACTCCTGCAATTGGAATAAGAGATAAAGAGATCACAACTTTTTAACCATAATACATCCACATATAATATAGTGCATTTCTCTGAAGCAGTTTCTTACATCTCAATAGAAATCAAAACACTGAAAAGTTGGCATTGATTGCAAAGCAGAAGAGAAAGATATTTTGGTGGAGTGAGATGTTTACCGGCACTAATATTAAACTTCTTAGATCTATATGTTGATGTACACAAAATGCCTCCCACTTTAAGGCCATCTAAATAAAGATCATTTGGCCACTTTATTCTAACATCCAAAGGAGGGATGCCCTGAAATTGATATAACAAAACAAACGTCAATATTACAAATCAGCAGCAAGCATAAACACCAATGAATGAGTAGCTTCCTTGATATCTATCATGTGAGCGACGAATATAGCAGACTCGCAATTTAAAGATAAGCCTTATGAAGTAACCAAAGGGTATGACATATCAACAGTGGTTGTATCATGGCTTGATCTTTCAAAATTAACACGTCATAAATTCCACTCATACTCGTATTTTGGTGAAGGATAGAATCAACGAAAATAAGTTTACAGATCCAACTATAATATAGTTATTTACAAGACTCGAAGGCAATAGCTCACAACCATAAAAAAAACGGACAACTGAGTACAGGCCTGGATGAATAAAATGGCAATAAACTAGCTATGCTATTTAGCTTTAACTAACTACAAAATATTACACCAACTGCTTCCATATGAGGTCAAAAGCAAACGAATACCTCAATCTGCATTCTGTGCGCCTGTGCGGCCTCTTTGCAGCAGCTGCTGAAATCTGATTATTCATCCCCAATGGCAAGGTGACAATGTATCTTGCCGCTCAAGGCGAGGAGCAACAATAAAATTTGATGAAATAGGTGGTGTTTATAGAGAAGGGTAGCAAGTAAAGGGTACACTCATGGTGTGAAAGTAATGAGTTGCGTTCAGTTGTCTAAAACCCAACTTCTACGAATAATGACATTGGGAAATTATAGGTCAAAAGAAAAGTTAAGGTAGCAGATCAAAGGTTACACTCAAGCTAATCAAAGTCAGAGCATAAATTCAAATGAAATAACTTTATGTGTATGATCAATGCAATACATATGATCTACTGCAAGAAATCAAATCGAAAAGGCTGATTGCTTAAGTTGAAACATACACATCCTAGCAAATAGATAAAAATCTAAAATAGATGGACAAAGTACGACATAGGTTATTATATAGACTAATGTCATATTAACCTTTGAGATGAGGAAAACGAATGGTACTGCTACTTCTATGAAGACTGATGTGGATGAGAGTGATCTTTAGGTAGTTATAAGCATTTATGTTAGTCCTCATTAATCTAAAGCCTTGTGGCATATCTAGCAGTGATGCCAATAAAGAAGTAAGAATATGAAACATCAAAGTTAAGAAATAAAAAGCTCACATTTCGTAGAGAAAGGTCCTTAATTGCTTCTGTGACAGCAAGACAAACAACATACTGCACAAGAGGCACCACACGGCCATCTTCCATTTGTATTGTAAATGAAAAGAGAAGGGCACCCTTTGGAGATTCCCATACATTTTGTAAACGCCCTGTAACTCATTCTATTAGCCTATAGCCTTTACATATAGAGATCAATATCTATGTTACTACTTACCTCGTCCTTTAAACTGAACATCAGCAATGCACACCGAACCTATTGGAATCTCACTAAAGTTACTGCATAAAACCAAAAACTTTCAATACCCCTTACCTTGCAAACAATATGAAGCTCAAAAGCTTGTTGCACTTACAGAGAGACGACGTCCTGAGTCGAAGGCAATCTTGGAGACCAAAGAAGAAGTCTTCCAAAACACGTAGTCATTAGAGAAGTCATGTAAGTGTGAGTATCAAATTCATCTTTTTCTGATTGCCTTTCCATCTCAGATTGCAAAAACATCAACATTTTTACATCGTCTGCAAGTTTTAGGGATGCATTTTCCTTTAAAGACTTGACTATTTCCTTCTCACTTGCTGATTTTCCACTTAGTACTAATACACAAGGTAGTTGGGACTCCATCTTTTCTAGAAATAATACATTGCAATCAGAAACACGTATACGTAAACATAATAATCTACTATACTTGTGAATTGGATTTTATGATCAATTTGTTGTCTGTTTAAGAAGGTATATGTATAAACATAAGTCTTTTTTTTTTCTCCTTTTAGAACGGCTAGTTAATTAGTAGTTAGAGACACCCAAGCAGGCATTTTAATTTATTAAAAATGTTATCCCCGAAGATGAAGATGAAGAGATGCATTTTAATTTATTAAAAATGTTATCCCACCAAAATATCAAGAAACCTCACGAGTTGACTCGGTGGTGAGTCAACCTATGCGTAAGACACGTTTTCTTACCGTATCTTCAATCGATCTACAAGTTTAGAGCATGAATATGGTGGTGGTAAAGTTGTGGTGGCGGCGATGATGAAAGATCGAGGTGATGGTGGTGTTTTGGTGGTGCGTGTTGTACCGTAAGTGGTAGAGGGATGGATGAGGGTCACGTGGGTGGTGGCGGTGTAGTGTAGTGATCGGTGGTGTGATGGTGGTGGTGGTTTGCAGGTGGCGGCGGCAGAGAGAGAGAGAGAGAGAGAGAGGGAGAGAGGGAGATAGTGAGATGAAGATGAAATATGGAGTGAGGTTATTATTAGTTTAGTGTATTTTAAGAATTTGCAATTGGGTCCCTGTGATGTGTAAGTTTTAAGGGTTGGGTTTGAGGACCGCGTGTAAATTTTTATAAACTTTCTTGGAATTACTCATTTTTAATGCAATCTTAAGTTTTCAATGCAATTTTAATTATTTACTCTTATTATGAATTATAATACTCCGTGTCCCCGAGTCCATATTCAAAATTTGGACTCTTTCAAAACGAGTCCACGAATCCTTAAAATCATATCTTGAAAGGTCCGACCCTTGGACACGTACCCCGAGTCCGACACCCGTACCCGAGTCCGAGCATCCTAGCTATTTGGTCACTGCATTCGATCAGACATAACCAACAGACTACAAGTGAAACCATGAAGGGTAAAAATTGCTCATTCAAAAAATGTGATTCTTTAACTTTTATAAGAGAGATGTTCAGTAATTCAGTTACATTATGGAATGCTATCTTACATGGTAAGTGTTACGAGTTCTGACATGCCAATTAATTTTAATGTAAGAAAAATCAGATATGTAATACATACATAATAAATCTAAAGAAGTCAAAAGTGCAGAGAGAGAGAGAGAGAGAGAGAGAGAGAGAGGGACATACCTTCTTATTGAATAAACTAGTACTCGTCTGTTATGATGATGCAGGAGATATGAGAGATTCGTGGCCAGTAGTAGGAGCCTTTTCCATTTGTCCGTTCTTTTAGATTAGGGCAATCACCTATTCTCAATCTCAACAATGAAGGTAGTAACACATTCGGTAAATGTATCAGATTTGGGCACTTGCGAATGACGAGATGTTGGAGTGAGGTAAGGTGTTGGAGTCCCTTTGAAAGATATGCCAGCTTCTCAAATTCTTTTATTTCAAGACAAGTAAGAGACTGAGGAAGAAGTTCGGACAATTCACTAAAATTACTCACATGTTCGCCAATTAACTCCAGTTCCACTAGGGAAGTCGGAAAATTCTGAGAACCCCACTTTGAGATCGGCTTCTTCAGCCCTCCTATTTCAAGAGTACACAAGTTGGGAGGCCAAAATCCTTGAGGAAATGAAGCATTCATACTTGGACAATTTCTGATTCTCATATGTTTCAATGAGGCGAGTTTGGGAAGCTGGTGGTCAGGAAATGACACCATACTTTGACATTCGTATATTATCAAATGGGTGAGATTGGGAAGCTGAAGATTAGGAAATGACTGCATATAGGGACACTTTTCTATCATCAAAATTGTGAGGTGAACGGAGTAACTCAATTCAATGTTTGATTTCAAGTTCGGCCAGTTGACTATCTTAACATATTCAAGTATTGGCATGCTTGTGTTGTTGATCTTTTCTCCTCCAAACTCCTTTTCCAGCAGTTTCTTACAATTGTTAATTTCAAGTGACTTGAGAGTATGCCCTCGTCCTGTTGTTGTTGTGAAGGAGATAGATGTAATTGAACTACAATCATTGATAGTCAACGTCTCGATGCTATTTGGACAACTGCAACGCTCCATACTTTCACAAATCCATACCTCCAAATTCCTTAGAGATGGTAACAAGTTGCTCCCACAATTATATATATCCTCCTCTTTCTCTCCAAAACTCACCAATTTTTCACAAGAATATAATACCAACTTACCTTACATTCACAAGAAACTCTGCCTCTTCGACAGATGCCCACAAGTATTTAATATCATTACACCAATTGATTCTTAATTCTTCAACTTTCCCAAGATATTCTATAATACCTCTCCAAACATCATTAGTAACCCCTGACATAGATTTAATTTCCAACTTTGTGATTAATGATGCTGCACGAACCGTACTAGTCAATACTCTATCACCACATCCATCTATTTCTAGAACCCTCAGTGATGGTACTTCTTCAAGTGAGATGTCAACCAAATTAGGACAATGCATTATCCGAAGCTCCCTAAGGCATGGAAATAAAACCCTACTTTTGGTTGACCATGCTGTCCAACCCTTCATATCTTCAAAACATAGAAGTTCAAGTGAAGGGAATGCAACACCCGAAGTCCCAAGAAACTCCAAACCCACAACTTTCAACCCATCCAAGCCTTTGATAAACAACTCCTTAAGTAACGGTAACTGCCCAAGTGACGGTAGAGATGTGCATACCTTACAGTCACGCAGAGACACTTGAGTCAACCGAATAAACAAGGGATCCCCAACCCAACTTGGAAAATCTATCCCCCCATATAACACAATCTCGAGCTTCTTCAACTGATCAGTACGAGGATTCAGCAAATCCAAGACATCCTTATCGAGTGTTTCCTGTTGAGAACCATCAAACACATTACCCCATTCCAGCTCTAACTCAGTAACCATCTTTAGTGATAAGTACGTTCCCCGTGTTTGCACTCTGTCCAACCCCTTAATGGATATCTTGCCCTGAAGATTCTTAATATATTTAAGCTCGGTTAATGCAAAACCATCATCTCCTCCAATGATGATCTTGGTGAGAGTTTGTAGGCTTTTCAACTCACCAATTCCTAAAGGCATATGTTTCAAAAGTGGTGTATCCCTGATGTCAAAATGCTTCAGTTTTTTTAGCTTTAAGAAGCTCTTGGGCAACTTAGCTAAGTTATAACAGCCAAAAAGAATCAATGTCTGTAAATTGTAAAGATTGCCCAAATTTTCTGGTAGTTCTTTGATTCGAGTTCGAGATAAGTTTAGATACCGCAAGTGCCTCAAACTACCAATGAACGACGGCACCTCAATAATTTCAAAACCACTCAAACAAATAACCCTTAACAATGATAGCTCAGGTAGTAAGTCAACCAAAACCTTATTCGATAAGTAGAAGCAATCCCAACTTCGCTTCACCCCAAGAGACACTGCTAAGAATGTTCTCAGATTTCTAGCTCTCTTAAATGCCTTGAACTTGTCATAACCTACATATTCCTCACAAATAAAGGACATATGACGGTACTTTGCCAAAGCTTCCTTCTCCATGTGACTGTCAAACCTTAAAAATAAATCTCCAGCAACAAATGTGGCCAAGTCATTCATTAGGCCATGCATCATAAACATCGATTCCTCATTAGGTGCACGCTGAAAAAAAGACCTTGCTAATAACTTATCAAAATAATCATGACCCAAACGCTCTTGTGTCATGCTTCCTGTAGATTGGTTCAGAAACCCTTCCGCCATCCACAATAGAACCAAAGCATCCTTGTCAAACATAAAGTCCTTAGGGAACAAGGAGCAGTATGCAAACAACTGCTTCAAACATGCCGGAAGATCATAGTAGCTTAGCCTAAGGGCGGGGACGATTTCATCAACTTTTTCTAAATCCCATATCTCACTATTCAACACGTCTTCCCAATCTTGTTCATCTGTTTTTGTCCTCAACAGCCTTCCAAGTGCTCTTAAAGCCAAAGGTAGACAACCACACTTTTTCACAATACCTTCACCGAGCGATTTTAGTGTTGTATGTGAATCAAAGTTATCTACACCTAATGCATGTTGAGCAAATAAAGATATGGCATCATCATGAGACAAGGACTGGAGATGGTCTATATCATCAAAACCTAGCTTTTTAAGCAATTGCTCCTTGCGAGTCGTCATAATAATTTTACTTTGAGGAGCCCCCGAATGAAATGGCTTTACTAGATTTTCCCAATCAACGTCGTTTTCACTCCACACGTCATCTAGTACTAGTAGAAATCTCTTGTCTTTAAGGTGCTTTGAAAGAGCAATTTGAAGCTGATCGAAATCTCCAAATTCCTTGTTTTCTCTAGTGAAAGACTGAAAAATATTTTTGCTTAACTTAAAGATATCAAACTCGTCAGAAACACAAACCCATGCCATGAGTTCATGGTGATCTTTCACCTTTGTTTCATTATACAAAAATCTAGCTAGAGTGGTCTTGCCTACCCCACCCATACCAACTATAGGTACAATGCTAAAGTTTTCCTTGCAATCACATTGCTCATCCCCTAACAGCTTATGGAGCAATTTCTTTAGATAACCTTCTCGTCCAACGATCCCAGATGCATCTGGCAAAGAGGTCTCATATTTCCTATTCGTATTTTTTGGATTTTCATCTTTCACATTCAAACCTAAAGCCCTTTTTTCTTTTTCTAGATCTTGTAACTTTCTGGCAATACTATCTAGCTTGGGATGCAATCTACTACTTAGTGAGAAAGTAGTGCAAAACTTTGGGATTAACTTTCTTATCTTGCTAGCAGTTGTGCCTGACTCTTCGATCAGCTCACCATGCATAGCATCGGTTGCTAAACCGTCGAGTACATCATCGATGTCATAAGCCAAATGTTGGAGACTATTCAACCATTGTTTAACATCTTTGCGACTAGTTTCCTTCTTGGAAGCATCATTAAGCAGATCCTGGATCTTGCACAATGTCTTTTTCAGTTTCTCGAGCCCGCATGGATTCCTTGGGCCCTAACAATTTGCTTCAAGGCTTCATCACCCAGCTTCTGGAAAACGACTTTGATGAGTTCAGTTACAATAATTTCAGCCATAATGATAGAGGGAGTGGGGTGTTGGTGAATAAGATGAGGTTATCAATGCATAGAAACAACCATTTCAGCAGCTTAATTCATATATTGTTTTGTTAAACATTTTTTATTAGTAATATTTTGCATCTTGTAGCTGGCAAGCCCCAGTTGTATAATTCTTTTATAATATTCGACTTAAGATCAGTGTATTGAAACCCGGGTCGACCCGGCCGGGTTAACCGGTTCTACCGGTTCCGGCAAAAAAACGGGTCAAAATAACCCGGGTTTCTAAAACCGGGTTAACCGGTTAGACCCGCCGGGTTTTGAGTGACCCGGGTCAATCCGGTTCTCGTAAACCGGCCGGGTTTTGTTTTTTCAAAAAAATTTAATAAAAACCCGGGTTGACCCGGTGGTCGAACCGGTTGACCCGGCGGTCAAACCGTTTGACCCGGTCAAAAAAATAAAAAATAATAATAAATTGAAAACCGGGTTGACCCGGCGGTGCAACCGGTCGAACCGGTTGACCCGATGCCTGGTACCTCGACCGGGTCGATTTTAAACCCGGTTTTCAAAACATTGCTTAAGATTGCATCATGTCTGCCCACTTTTGCAAAATAATACTCCGTACTAATATAATTATAGTGGCAATCTATTTAAATGACTTTTTAAGGTCAACTTGTTTTGGACACTCTGTCTCTTTGACAATGCTGTTGATATCAAGTAAACAAGGGAAATTATGTAGGGGCCAAATTAAGTTAGTAAGATCGTTGATGAAAACCTTGACACCATCCGAAATCGTTAACAACAACACCGGTGACGCCATTTTCACATTATTACAACAAATATTTCATTCACTCACACTCCCTCAGTCCCTTTTACATACTTTCACAAATTTGCAAGTGTCACTAAACTCAAAAAAGTTTATACACTTCCTAGAAGTGTGTAAAAATAAATTTGTAAAAATGACATTTTAATTTTGTTGTAGACTTGTAGTGTCACTAAAAACCGATATAAAACATAAATAAATCGAAATATTAGTGAGAGGCAAACTGGAATCGAAAGGCTTCTAATAAAATTTTCAAACCACAAAAGACAAATGAGAAATTCAGCGTTGCGGCCGGGGTTTTGGTTTAAGGCAAAACTTTAAGACTTGTTGGTTTTTATAAGGTTGTTTGTAGTTTTTTTTTTTATACTTTTTTTTTTTGTGATACATTTTTGTTTACGATTAGTACGTAAATCGGTTTAGAGATAGGATGAGAATGGTTTTGTTTGGTTTTCCATGTAGAACAGTAAGGACCCGATGAGATTGATAATGATCAAGAAGCTTGGGTAACACTTAAACAAAGGCCATACTTTACTGCTGTGAAGCAATATTTGCCCAAGTGTGTGAAACCTTGTAAAGTTGTGTGTGTTGCTCTCCTTTTATAAAAAGACTTGTAGAGTTTAGAGATAAACCCTTTGGGGATAATCAACGGCTGCTAGGGAGCTAGGTATTGATCATCCGAGAGCAGAAAAGGAGACAAGGAGACAGGTGTTGTGCACTCCTTGGCTGATACAGGAGAGTGCTATACTCTCCTATTTTGTTGGTCGTTTGTTCCCCACTGTGCTATGTCAGACTCAAACATCTTATCCATTAGCGACAGTTGTGACAGTTGTTTCTTTGTGCATGTACTATGCAGCCTGAGAAACGTTATAAGGCCAAGCTCGGCCGGGGTTTATGTAGTTCTTATCAATGTTGACTCATGAACTGTTGTTGTTTGGGCTTGATTCGAGCATGTGATTAGTAGGCTTAGGCCACTAATAATGATACGCTATCAAGTCCCCCAGTATTGTATTAGGTCATGTACATATGAGATGATGATGGATTATGAAGTGATTGAGTCCCCCCAGTTCTATGCCAGGTAATTGGAGTCCGCGTATCTGGTTTGACATTTGACTCATGAGCTACCTTGTGATGATGACCTAGGTTGTAGGTCGCGTTCCCCAAGTGACGTGTGGGGTGTTCAGGGCAAGATTGTATTAAATGTTTGCGCGGGAAATGCAAAAGTAATCTCTTCTAAATGATTTCAAATCCCTTCCTTTGATATTTTTGACGGGTCAGACTTGTCGATTCGACTGTGCTTGACATCATCATGATACTGACAGCACGCGTGTCTTACCGGGTTGTGAGTGGCACGTGCGTGAACTGGTTGTGTTGGCTTAATGGGCCGTGGCCATCTGTTTCTCACTAACATTTGTTTTTACCTCCCTATAAGTAGGGCGTGAGGGGTGGGAAGTTATATTTTTACTTTCTCCTTTTTTTACTTTCCCCAAAAACGCTCCATTTTCTTTGAAATCGCCAACGGTTTTTCCATCCTTGAAGCTTTTCCTTTCCTCCAAGTTTTTTGACAAGAAGATGACGAAACAAGGTTAGTTCGCTTTCTCGCTTCTTCATCTTTAGAAAAACAAAAGTCTTTTGTTGTGATTTTTCTCTCTTACCTGGTTTGTAATGACCGCTGAACATAGTTACGCCACTGAGAATACTACTTGGGTGAAACCTCTTAAAGTTTAATAAGTTTTTGCGTGACCATGGGTGGATTAGATCCTATTCGCCTGGCGTGCCTACGCAACATGTGAGGGCTGATCGACCACCGTCGCCCGATGTTACTGCTTTTTATTTAGAATATGCCAGGGACTGTACTATTAAGCTTCCCCTACATCCTTTCAATCTTGAAATATATCGCCACTATAATCTTGGTTTTGCCCAAATCTACCCTTTTGGATACTAGAGACTCAACGCCTTTATACTTGCTTGTGTGGGTTGAACTTGCCTCCTAGTTTACTCGTATTTCGTCACATCTTTTGAGTGCGGAAATGTGGGTCGTGGTAAACCTTTGAGAGAAAAAGTAGAGAAGAGGATTTTACCATTATTGGTACTTCTAAGGGTTTGTCGGGTTGGCACCAGAATTGGGTGTGGATCACTGTAGACGAGAAGGTCCTTCCCTGTGAAACCAATTAGTGGTGTAGTTGATGGCCTGAGGTTGTTTCTAACATGTTCCGGTAGCTTTCTGAAGCAGTGATCGTATATTATATCGACTGAGCTTCCTCCATCTACGTATATTCGACTTACTTTGTGCGAGGCAATGATTGCCGATATGAAGACTGGGTTAGATGATGGGAAGAAGGTGTCCGGTGGAATGTTTCGTGAACGGACTTGTTTCCAGCTTGTCACAGCGTAGCTACTTTTGTCATTTTCAGGTTGGGCGGATAATATCATGCAGATATGGCCCACTGGTTCTTCAGGTTGGGCGGATAATATCATGCAGATGGTATCCAGCAACTAAAACGAGTAGATACTTGTTAAAATATTGTTTAGATGTTTTGAACCTTTTTAATCAAATTATACTATCTGTACAATTCAAAGAAGAATTGAACAGAAGTGTTTACAACTCAACATGGTTAGACCTGTTAACCAAGTTCACCTGCCTATTATGTCCACACTTGCAATCAAGGATCGACTTCACAAACCACCAGAAGAAGTAAAAAAAAATGGTTGCATTTGCAGCAAAATGTTTGTTTTCACAAAGGACAAATGGTCTGAAAATGTATCAAACTTGCTACATTTTCTTTTTGTATGCACTAAACTTTTAATTTTCCTATTGTAGCATCCAACTTTCTTAATCATCTTATTGTACGCATCCAACTTCCTTAATCATCCTATTGTACGCATCCAACTTCCTTAATTTTTATATTCGTAGGCATAACATCCTTAATTTTCTTATTGTCACGCCACTTTTTTCCCGCTACAGGCCTACAATAGGAAAATTAAGAAAGTTGGATGCTACAATAGGAAAACTAAAAGTTTAGTGCATACAAAAGGAAAATGTGGTAGAGAACAGTTACACAAGAGCCATGCTACGCAAATTATCTATACCTATACTACACATGTAAAGAGAAAATATAGAATTGAACAGAAGAATGTTTACAACTCAACATGGTTAGACCTGTTAACCAAGTTCGCCTGTCTATTATGTCCACACTTGCAATCAAGTATCGACTTCACAAACCACCAGAAAAACAAACATGGTTGCATTTGCAGCAAAATGTTTGTTTTCACAAATTGTGACAAAGAACAGGCACATGTATTACACAAGAGCCACGCTACGCAAATTATCTATACCTATACTACACATGTAAAGAGAATATAGAATCTCATTACTATACACGGGTACTCGCCTAGTGTACAAAAACCAGTGAAGATGAATTACCAAGATTTACTTAGAAACATTAAACTATTAAAGTCAGGATAAAGTCAATATACTGCTCGTTTACACCAAATGTGCAATTGAAAATTGTCAAATAGGTGACATAAGCTTTGATAGATGAGTATCGACTAGGTTACTACTAAAACTGTTTCAGAAAAGAGAGCAATTACACAATACAGCTGATATTAAACTGCTACGAGTCTCAAATCATTGAGCTCTGGCGACTGGCTCGAGTGCTTCAACAGTGACCACACTATTCCCTCTTATGACCTGCAATAACAAGTGGTTAGAATTTTATCAATTTGTACATGCTGATGAAATGTCAAAGAAAATAGTAGTCTTGAGAAAAAGAAACTTACCACCATGCCTATCTCATTTTTTTCATCACCGTTAACTTCCACTGTGTTGTCGATCACGAGATTCATGAACTGGTCAAAACCACGAAGTGTTCCAACCACTGTCCGGTTAGCATTCAGCTTAACTGCAATACAATGTTCAGAAAAATGTTATTTTCAAGCATAATGTCACAATCAGCTTATCTTTGGAATTCTAAAAAAACTCGTATTCGTGTCCCTATTGTAGAAAAGACTAAAACATGACAAAAAACCTCTAAATACAGAGTATCACATATCGCGCTACATTACATCTTCTGCACATGCTTAAACATGACGCAAAACCTCTAACTAGAGTTTTATAGATCACGCTAGTATACATCCCCTATTGCAGAAAGTTGCTAAAACATGCCGCAAAACCCTCTAATTACAGTGTTACATATCGCGCTACATCTTCTGCGCGTGCTTAAATGTCTAGTGATTACGGATTATTACACAACTACACCCTTAAAAAACACTCCTCCATCACTCATCAACTATTTTCTCCAAGTCCAACCAAAAAGATTATACAATACTTTCTTGGGTGACTAAAATTGCTTCAACTGCTTTTTGTTCAAGAAAATAAGCAATTTTGAGTGTTTTTAGAAAATAATTGAGTGCATAGTATTGCTTTTTTTACCCTGCGTATGTGATGATTTTAAGCATATTAGAAGTTTAAATCATTTAGATGGTCCAAACTGCTTGCACTTAATTTGGAGAGAAATACGCAGGTTGGAAGCTGCTTATTTCAAAGTGCTTGTTGAAGATGAAACAAAATTATATTCTTACACCATCACATCTAGGCTATGTTTGTTTAATGAAAGCATCTTTTATATAATAAAATAAAACCCCTATTGGGAATTTTCCATTTTAAAAAAAATCAATTCATACCTTATTTAGTAATAATTGTATTTAAAAAAAAATATTTTCTTATTAGGTAACATTTTATATTTATCCATAACACAAGTAGAAGATAAATACAAAAAAAATAGATAAGATACAATTAACACAAGTAGAAGATAAATACAAAAAATATAAATAAGATACAATTAATAATATGATTAAAATTTTTAAATAATTATCTTTAATAATAAAAAACTATAATTATACATCATAAATCAAACAAAACAAAGATTAAATTATTTGTTTTTTAATAAATAAAAATATATGATTCAAAAATTTTTTAAAAACCCGCGCGTGCGCGGGCATTATAACTAGTTTGAGATACATACTTACATTTGTAATTATAAAGTGTTGAATGACGTAAAAAGCTAATAAACTTGTTTTTTTAGCGTTTCAAATAGGAGCGTTTGAACAAAATCCAAAAGCTAAACACGCATTGCCAAACACAGAAGATAATATTCTAAACGTAAAATGCTCCAAAAGCTTGTCCCCAAACACAGTCATAACCTAAAATGGATTCGCTTACAAGAAAAAGGGTGTTTGTATAAGCTTATATGTGGGCTTATGAGCTTATTAGATTTCGGCTTATGTTTCATAAGCCACAATTTTCGGGCCTATTTTAAGACTTTTGAGCTTATATAAGTTTATCGTATCATAATAAACTTATATAAGCCCACAAGTCTCAAAATAAGCCGGAAAATTGAGGCTTATGAAATATAAACCGAAACACTAATAAGCTCATAAGCCACATATAAGCTTGAACAAATACCCCCAATACCATCTACTTATCATAAAAAAACAATATAAACAATCCCAAACACCCTTAATAACTAACTAACTAACTTTCAGTAAATAAACCTCAAACTAACATCCCAAACACCCCTAATTCCTAATTCCTTACAGTTAATTAGATTATATACTATTTATTTTTTTTAATAAAAGAAGAAGAAAACTTACTCTGTAGCTGTTTGTCCATGTACCTGTATTTAAAAAAAAGGTAAAAATTAGGAGTTGAATATAAAGAAGTTAATGTAAATGAAAAGGGAGAAGATTGTTTATTACTTTTTGAGATCTGGAGGTTGGCCTGATCTGCTCATGATGAAACCCTAAAAAATATAAAAAGTTGCAGAGGATGGTGAAAGTTTTTTGTGGGGTTTATGGCGTCAAGAAACCCTAGATATGTATAATGTGCACCTTTGGCCTTTTTATTTATGGTCTAGTTCAAATTTTCTAATTGGACTTTTATTGACTTAGGCGGTGTTTTGAATTGGCACAAAGTAAATAATAATAATAGGGATAAGTTATTAAAGCAACGAGAAAAGTTTTTTTGCGAACTAGTTTTTTGCTACAAACTGAAGGACAAATCTCCACCATTTATCTAGTTTGATCTAATAGTGGGGATTAACCTAAGATTTAAAAATGGAACCTAAGTCCATGTTTTTTTTGTTGAGAAAAGTGACACCGGACTGAGCAAACCCACAACTAAAATATGAAATAGAATAAAAGATGACACACGGATATAACGTGGAAAACCCCAATAGGGTAAAAACCACGGGTAAGGAAAGATACGTTTCACTATGATAAAAACTAGGAGTTACACATTCTCTCTAATTACAAAGAATTAGGAGATACCACACCAACTCTCAAAGTTTACTCACACTACTAGGAGATATAAAAGAGAGACACAAAGACACTATGTGTTTTTGTGCTTTTGGAATGGGATGACAAATGAGCCATCTGTCATTGGCTTTTATAGGCACAAGAATGAGCATATAACGTTATGCATGACATCCTAAAAACCAACTTGCAAGATTCTATCTTACAACTTGCATGTAACTTGATGTAGATACATGCATCTTTATCTTAACAATCTCCCACTTGAAGATTTGACTGAAACTCAATCAATCTTCACACCGTTATCCTTCCTTGCACTTCCATGTTGCTTACGTTTCCGCTAGGCCGCATGAGGATCGGCACCATATAAACTTGTCACTGTTGATTGCTTTCGTCAGATAATCTGCCACGTTATCATCAGTATGGATTTTCTGCATATCCACTGTTCCTTCTTCCACTTGCTCACGAACGAAGTGATACTGAACTCGTATATGCTTTGTCTTTGAATGAAATGTTGGATTCCTTGCAAGATACAAGGCACTCTGGTTATCACAAAACAGAGTAATTTTCTCTTGTTCGTGCTCGAGCTCCTCCAACAACATCTTCAACCATACTGCTTCTTTGCTGGCTTGAGCAGCTGCAACATATTCTGCTTCTGTTGTTGACATAGCGACAACTGACTGCAGTTTTGAAACCCAGCTTACTGTTCCGCCAGAAAGTGTAAATGCATACCCGGTGGTTGATTTACTTCCGTCAAGATCACCTGCGTAATCAGAATCAACATATCCCTTGACAGTTAAACCCGATTCCCCATAACATAATGCAACATCCGAGGTTCCTTTAAGATATCTAAAGATCCTCTTCACAGCTTCCCAATGCTCTCTACCAGGTTCCGCCATGTACCGACTCACTACTCCCACTGCATGTGCAATGTCTGGTCTTGTACAAATCATCGCGAACATTAAACTTCCCACTGCTGATGCATACGGTACTCGAGACATTTCCATCCTCTCTTCTTCACTACTAGGGCTCATCTTGGAGGATAACTTGACATTAGTAGGAAACGGGGTTGATATTGGCTTACAATCTTGCATATTGAACCTTTGCAAGATTTTCTTCACATAACCTTTCTGTGAAAGCCAAACTTTCCTACTAACTCTATCTCGGTGAATTTGCATCCCTAGAATCTTGTTTGCGGGTCCAAGGTCTTTCATCTCAAATTCCCTAGTGAGCTCTGCCTTCAATTTACTGATACGATCTTTGTTGGGGCCTGCAACCAACATGTCGTCAACATATAACAGCAAGATGACAAAATCATTGTCTCCAAACCTCTTGTAATATGCACAAGGGTCTGCGTGTAGTCTGTTATATCCAAGGCCAATGATGAAAGAATCAAATCTCTTGTACCAACACCGCGGTGCCTGCTTTAAACCGTACAGAGATTTGTTTAACCTGCAAACCAAGTTCTCTTTTCCTTTTTGTTTAAAACCTTCTGGTTGGAGCATGTAAATTTCTTCCTCAAGATTTCCATGAAGAAATGCAGTTTTCACATCTAGCTGCTCTAGATGTAAATCATACGTAGCACACATTGCCAGAACTACTCGAACAGTTGTCATTCGAACCACAGGGGAAAATATTTCATTGAAGTCGATTCCCTCTTTCTGAGCATATCCTTTGACTACCAATCTTGCAACATACCTCTCCACCTGGTCATCACCGTTCCTTTTGATCTTATATACCCATTTGTTTCCAATGGGTTTTCTACCTGCTGGTAGTGGCATCAGTTCCCACATTTTATTCTTATGAAGAGCTTCAATTTCTTCTTGCATTGCTTCCCTCCAGAACGAAGCATCTGAATTATTCAGTGCTTCTTGAAGAGTTGATGGCTCTCCTTCCTCTGTAAGAAGACAGTATGCAACATTGCCCTCCATAACATAATCCGTGTGCCACACCGGACGTTTTCTTTCACGATTAAGAGTACGATTCGTTGGAGCTTGAGACTCAGTTGTCTCATTCACCTCGTGCTGTGGTACGGCTTCAGAAGAATCACTCGACTGAAACTGCTTTTCCACCTGTATTGATGTAGTTTCACTTGTAGTGCTATCACCTTCTTCATTCTCTTGAACTTTGTCTTCCATAAAGACAACATCTCTGCTGACGACTACTTTGTGGGCAGTGGGGTCCCACAAGCGATACCCCTTTACTCTGTCAGCATACCCCAAGAACAAACATTTTCTGGATTTCGGATCCAGCTTTGTAGTTTCTTGAGAATTGTACATCACGTACACAGGACTTCCAAATATATGAAGGTCTGAATAGTTGACCAGCTTTCCCGTCCACATCTCCATCGGTGTCTTCAACTCAAGTGCAGTTGAAGGTGACCGATTTATCACATAACAGGCGGTATTGACTGCTTCTGCCCAGAACAATTTTTCCAAGCCTGCAGTTGCCAACATTGCTCTTGCTCTTTCTAACAAGGTTCTGTTCATCCGCTCTGCCACTCCATTCTGTTGAGGAGTGTATGCCGTTGTGAACTGCCTTTTGATTCCTTCTTGCTTGCAAAAGGAATCAAATTCATCACCTGTATATTCACCTCCATTATCAATCCTTAAACACTTGATTTTCTTCCCAGAATCAAGTTCAACCCGCGCTTTGTAAACTTTGAAAACTTCAAACACATCAGACTTCTTCTTGATTGGGTACACCCAACATCTCCTGGAATAATCATCAATGAAGGATACAAAATACTTTGCTCCTTGATGAGGCGAAAAATGAACCACTTTTAGGGGGTCATTTAAGCCCGAAATTGAATTTATTTGATCAAATATTGCCCTAAATCGTTCCTTTTGTGATTTTAGGTACTTTGGGAGTGAAATCTGGAAAAGGAAGCAATACGGACGTTTTTGGAGCATAAAAGTGAAGAAAACGCCAAAGTCTTAATTTTCCTTGCTGGGAACAGTAGGTGACGACGTCAAGAGTAACATCCTGACGGCGTCAAGAGTAAATTCCATGACGACCCAGTACAGATTTGACGGCGTCAGAAGAAAGGGCGTCAAGAGTAAAATGCATGACGGCCTGGAAAACGCTAATACATGACGGCGTCAGAAGTAGATCAAGGCAGTCCGAGAAGAGTTTTGGCGGCGAGGTGACGGCGTCACAAGATTGGTCTTGACGCCGTCAGACCCTATTTCCTATATATAGTTTTCTAATTTTCACATTAAAAAGAGAGAAGTTTTGGAGAAACCCTAGGTCCGACTTTGGTGCGAATTTTACAGGTTTTTCAAGGGTTCTAAGCCCTTGATACCTTTCATGTGTAATTGAGATAAGTGTTCTTTTAATTCAATCAATATGTCTATGTGTTGGTTGTCTATATCTTGTTCTTGTCTTAATTCCATCATGCTAGGCTAGATCTATCTTGTGTTTGCTTGGATCTAATGAAACCTAGATGTTAATTATGTGTTGATTACTTGTTTATAATTGTTTTGGATGAATGAATTTATATGTTAGGCTTAAGAAAACTGGCAGATCTCCAAATGGTAACATGCTTGAACGTCTTAGGAAACATGAACCTATTGCACTAGGTCTTTATTGGTTGTATTTAATGCATGAGCCACTGTTTATAATCCCTATGGTTGTGCTGGGCATGATATAGGAGGAGATAAGAGCTCATAGAATTGGGGAGTTATGTGCGATACCCCATGAATGGTATTAAGGAATACAATCCGTCATCCATGCAACTATAACAAGTAATTAACATGTAAAAGATGTCAAGGGAGTAGTGAAATCTAAGTAAACACATTTTCTCCACTTATTGCTCACAACTTTAGTATAATTTAGTTTATTTTCATTTCTAGTATTTTATTTTGATTGCATCTTTAGTATTGGGTTAGTTGACTAGCAACTAATTCCGCCCAAATCCTTCAAACCCGAGATTTTTACTTGCTTTCTAAAAAATATAAAAATACAAAAAGAATCATCTCT
Organism: Artemisia argyi; assembly: GCA_030686995.1. Lineage (NCBI taxonomy): Eukaryota > Viridiplantae > Streptophyta > Magnoliopsida > Asterales > Asteraceae > Artemisia > Artemisia argyi. The sequence goes on from CM060706.1 coordinate 74,715,973, forward strand.
CACCTTTAGAACTAGTATTTAGGTTTTCTAATCCTAGCGACACTATTCCTAGCTGAACGATCAATCCCCCGGTACTTGTCACTATACTATACTACAACGATCAGGTACACTGCCTGGTGGGGGTTGTAAGCTTCTCAAGATCCCTTGAGAGGTAAAGCCTGGTGCGATTCCCACTTATCAAGTTTTTGGTGCCGCAGCCCGGGGAATAGTTATTGTCTAGGTTAGAATCTCTTTTTATTAGGTCTACTTGCTAGATTCCTTTCTAGTAAGATTTTATTTTTATTTTTAGGTCTTCTTTAGTCTATCTTATTTCTTTGTGTCTTTGTTCGTAACTTTTCACCACCCGACATCATGGACAACGGGAACATCTTTGAACCTGTCATCCCACCACAACAAAACCCACCACTAGAACCCCTTAGGCCCCGAACCTTAGGAGAATATTCCCGACCTAGCCACCAAGGCTACCGAAACACCATTGAGCTCACCGGAGCCAATGTGACCCCCTTGCGATCCGAGACCATCCGGTTGGTGCAAAGCGGATGTGCATTCCATGGACTTCGTTCCGAAGATCCAAACCAACATCTTAAGGACTTCCTCAAAATCGTAGATTTCATAGACCTAGATGTTGCAACTAGAGAGACAACCCGATTACGCCTATTCCAATTCTCTCTACGGGATCAAGCTAGTCAATGGCTTGAGCGTTTACCCGCCGGATCTATCACCACATGGGATGATCTCACCACTCGTTTCCTTGCTTAATTTTTCCCACCGGGGAGAACTACTAAGCTTAGAAATGACATCTTGATGTTCCAACAACGTCAAAATGAATCTCTTTATGAAGCATGGACTCGTTTCAAGGACTTACTCCAAAAAGTCCCTCATCATGGCATAGATCTTTGGCTCCAAGTCCAAATTTTTTATGACCATATCGATCTCTCCACGAGGCGAGCCATTGACCAATCGGCCGGTGGTAAGCTACGTGATCTAAGTGCGGAGCAATCATGGGAACTCATAGAAGATCTTGCTCTCTATGACAACGAAAGTTGGAATGATCCCCGTGATTTGAACAAAACGGTCAAGGCAATATCTTTGCCTTCGAACAATTCTAGCACTCCCGACCGTAGGATCATGGAACTTGAGGACCAAGTCGAGTTTCTCATGAAATCTTACGAAGCTCCTAAACCTTCAAGCCAAGTGAACAAAATCACTTCTTCATGCGAATTATGTAGTGGTCCCCACGACACTCGTGATTGTGTGGAACTCCCCGGAACAGCTTTTGCGGACTACGCATCCACGCGTACCGATGAAGCGGGAGATAAGTGGTACACTTTCAAGCCCGAGCCGAACCCTTACGGTGATTATTACAACCCCTCTTGGAAAAATCACCCAAACCTTAGGTGGAAACAAAATCAACCTAATTCTTCCAATCCGCCTAATCGTTACCAACCAAACTGTCCACCATCCAACCGTACTTTTAACAATAATCCTTCTAACAACTATGGTAGTACCAACAATCTTGAAGGATTGATGTCAAAGTTTATGGCATCTCAAGAAGCTCGCATAGCTAGGTTTGAAACCGAATTCAACCAACAACAAACGGAGATGACCAACAAGATTGACAACTTGTTGAAAGCCCTCAACAACCAAGCGTTAGTCACACCTAGGAAGGACACTAGGGACACCAATAACGGAATCCAAATTAAGGATCCCTCATCATCCAAACATGTCCACTTTGTCAATGTTGTCACCATTAAGCCAATAGATAAGGAGATAGAAGAGAGTGACAAGGATGAAGTTAGAGTAGAAGCCGAGACTAAGGATGAGAGTAGGGAAGTTGAGGTTAATAGGAGAGAGGAATTAGAGGAGGTAGAGCCTATAGAAAAATACTTTGATAAGTTGCCCACCAAGGACGAACGGGAATACCATAAGGATTTATTCGATAGTCCCGAGAGGCCATGTATCCTTGGCAACCCCCTTATCAAAATGGGAGACCCCTCTAACATTAACATACCATGCAATATCGGGCACATGTATATATGGAAAGCTTACATCGACCCTAGATCCCCCGTGAACATCATGACTAGGACTTATTACAATTGGGTGATGAAGAAGCAACTTAATTTTAGGATGATGCCTAATAAGAATCTGATAAGTAATTTTGCAGGAAGAGTGAAGGGATTGCATGTGATTATAGGGAATCTCAACTATGAGATCGATTTTATGATAGTTGAAGACACTCGTCCGGTGATAGATGCTTGCCTAAGCCAAATAATATTTGGAAAACCATTTGTTGAGGCCACTAGGATGAGTTATAATCCGACTTTAGGGATAGTTAGATTCAAGGAAGAGAATGATGAGGTTGCCTATCAAATGCCATACAAGATTGAGCAATACCGCCTTCTCTCTAATTTCGAAAAAGAACACAAGCAAGCGGCTTATTATAGGAATGAGGAGGATAGACGTAGAGGAGTAGAGTATGTAAAGAATAGAATGCTTGGTTTCTACAAAGAATGCTTGCAACTAGGACCGGAATACAAAACTGGTTTAGAAGACGACCTAGAGAGTGGAACCAATGATGAGGTCACGTAGTAACCCATGACCTTGAGTCTAGCTACAAGACTCGTAAATAAAGAAAAGCGCTTCTTGGGAGGCAACCCATGTTTTGTGTGATTTTATTTTGTTTGTTTGTTATTTGCTTCCATATGCATGCTTTATTTTTATTGTTGGTAGATCATGTTTCTAAACTAAAAAGTGGAAATACTTTACTTTGTTGTTTTGGCTTAGTCTTAACTCCACCTAAAAGTATTTTTGCAAAAGATAAGTGTAAGGGGAAACCCCAAATATGTTTTTAAGAAACAAACCGATCATGATTCTCCACAATATTAAATGAACATGTGTATTAGTATTTGTTAGAGTCAAATGCTTGTATTGAGTCATAATGAAGTTTTGCAGGATTTTCCAGGAAGTAGGACCAAGTTTTTCCAGAAATTTTCCAGAAACTTAACATAAAAATTTATGCAGGTCACTTCTGACGGCGTCACGTGTAAAACTCTGGAAATTTTACCAGTTTTGTTTTTCTAACGGAGTCTTATGGTTTTTGTGAATTATTAAGTTTTATAATCTCCAGGAAATCTGTAAACTTCATTCCACAAGCATTATATCTTATTTTGTTTTCTAGGATTTAGTAACTTATATAGGATGCCGCCAATTTTACGCGAGGTTGTTTTGTCTATTTTTTCAGGATTTACAGGTTATGTATGACAAGAAGATGATTTACATTCTGGAAGGGAAGCTTTGATTGTTCATTTTCTTGGAGGAAGATTTAACCTGGCCACCTTATTATCCATACCGAGCGAATCAGGGGAGTATTTGATTTCATTCTTTTTACTTTTTCACTTTTACATTCTTTACTTGAACATTGGGGACAATGTTCATCTTAAGTGTAAGGGGAGGGTAAAAAGATGATACCTTACATATGCACTTTCGCTTGAGTTTGTTTTGTTTAATGGTAGATGTGTAATAAAACTATGAGAAATACTTGTTAGTGCAATTTTAGCGCCAAATTTAAATTTTTTTACAACATTTAGGAGTGAAACTTTAGCCATAGCAAGCGTCTCATGGATAGGAGATTGTATGACTAGCACATAACCGTATATTCAGAAAAATTTTCCACCCAAATATGTGAGGTTCGCCTTTAGATTTGATAGGAAAAGCATTTACTATTAGTGCTTATGAGTGTACCGGTAGCATTTAGATTCTAGAACTTGCGTTAGTGATGCATCCCGAGACCGCTAGTGAGACTACATTCGTGTAGTAGGATTTACTACATGATAAGAGGCATTAGGATCACCCTTGTGTTAAAACCGTATTATAATTACTTGACCATTTAAGTCATATTACTTGGCTAGTTAAGTCAACTAATTTTTCCCACACCTTAGCGTTGTACTCATTTTTAGTACACGAAACCCCTAGTACACCCCTCCGAGCCTATCTTTTCGTTTCTAACTTTAAGCATTTTACTTAAAGGAAGAATTTGTTACACCCCACTTAAATGTACAACCAAATCGCCTTAGCCTTCCGTGTATGCGCTCATCTTTAGTGCATTATTGTTATTTGTTTAAACCCTAAGTTAACTATCTAATTGATTACATGGTTGCTAAGTCGAGTCATATCCTTGTACATATTGTTTTGGGACGATTGAGACTCATGGGTAAGTACTTATTTTATGAAGTAATGGGGAAGAACATCATTTATTACCCCCATATGTACGTTAATCTTAAAAGTACTCCAAGTGTTTTGATTTTCTTAATTCGAGTCATTAGATTAGTTTATTGTAAAGTATGTAAAGATTCAAGTGTAAGGGGAATGTTCATTCCCTATGATGTATTATTTTGGATAGTAGGGTAAGAATGTATGCAAAAAAAAAAAAAAAAAAAAAAAAAAAAAAAAAAAAAAAAAAAATCAAGAAAAAGAAAAGAAAAAAATAGAAAAAAGGAAAAAGAGAAAAAAAACATATGGACTACCATCCCGTTTCATTCTATGTTTATTTTATGTTTTTGTTACTTTTCATTTATTAGCTTAAGTCGAGTCTAGTCTTGGCTTAGCAACGCCATATTGTACATGTAATTAACCAAGATTGTTAACTCGCCACCAGTAAAAACTTCCTTTATCCAACAAAACCGTGTATTTCATATCCCTACACCTAACGTTACAACCCTTTAAAAGACCTCTTTGATAGTTTATCCTAGGTGCTTACGCCATGTGGTGGAGGTTTGATCCTTTCCCAAGCCTATGGTAATCTATTTTGTTATGACAGATAGTGAGAGATATCTTCCGTTTCCATATTGTAATTTATACTTTATTATACCCGAGAGATGTGAGTATCTAAACACTATTTATGAGGTGCTAGTGTATGACCTCCGTGCTTGTCTATTGGTCTTTAGTGGAACGATTATTTGTTGTAATTACTTTTATATTAGTGTTAAATGACCCCTAACTTGTATTTTGAGTAGAATAAAAGCGCATTTGCTTGAGGACAAGCAAATCTCAAGTGTAAGGGTATATGATGAGGCGAAAAATGAACCACTTTTAGGGGGTCATTTAAGCCCAGAATTGAATTTATTTGATCAAATATTGCCCTAAATCGTTCCTTTTGTGATTTTAGGTACTTTGGGAGTGAAATCTGGAAAAGGAAGCAATTCGGACGTTTTTGGAGCATAAAAGTGAAGAAAACGCCAAAGTCTTAATTTTTCTTGCTGGGAACAGTAGGTGACGGCGTCAAGAGTAACATCCTGACGGCGTCAAGAGTAAATTCCATGACGACCTAGTACAGATTTGACGGCGTCAGAAGAAAGAGCGTCAAGAGTAAAATGCATGACGGCCTGGAAAACGCTAATACATGACGGCATCAGAAGTAGATCAAGGCAGTCCGAGAAGAGTTTTGGCGGCGAGGTGACGGCGTCACAAGATTGGTCTTGACGCCGTCAGACCCTATTTCCTATATATAGTTTTCTAATTTTCACATTAAAAAGAGAGAAGTTTTGGAGAAACCCTAGGTCCGACTTTGGTGCGAATTTTACAGGTTTTTCAAGGGTTCTAAGCCCTTGATACCTTTCATGTGTAATTGAGATAAGTGTTCTTTTAATTCAATCAATATGTCTATGTGTTGGTTGTCTATATCTTGTTCTTGTCTTAATTCCATCATGCTAGGCTAGATCTATCTTGTGTTTGCTTGGATCTAATGAAACCTAGATGTTAATTATGTGTTGATTACTTGTTTATAATTGTTTTGGATGAATGAATTTATATGTTAGGCTTAAGAAAACTGGCAGATCTCCAAATGGTAACATGCTTGAACGTCTTAGGAAACATGAACCTATTGCACTAGGTCTTTATTGGTTGTATTTAATGCATGAGCCACTGTTTATAATCCCTATGGTTGTGCTGGGCATGATATAGGAGGAGATAAGAGCTCATAGAATTGGGGAGTTATGTGCGATACCCCATGAATGGTATTAAAGAATACAATCCGTCATCCATGCAACTATAACAAGTAATTAACATGTAAAAGATGTCTAGGGAGTAGTGAAATCTAAGTAAACACATTTTCTCCACTTATTGCTCACAACTTTAGTATAATTTAGTTTATTTTCATTTCTAGTATTTTATTTTGATTGCATCTTTAGTATTGGGTTAGTTGACTAGCAACTAATTTCGCCCAAATCCTTCAAACCCGAGATTTTTACTTGCTTGCTAAAAAATATAAAAATACAAAAAGAATCATCTCTCACCTTTAGAACTAGTATTTAGGTTTTCTAATCCTAGCGACACTATTCCTAGCTGAACGATCAATCTCCCGGTACTTGTCACTATACTATACTACAACGTTCAGGTACACTGCCTGGTGGGGGTTGTAAGCTTCTCAAGATCCCTTGAGAGGTAAAGCCTGGTGCGATTCCCACGTATCACTCCTCCCAGGGATAGAACCGGTGCTTGCCACACATCAGAATGAACCAATTCTAGAACAGAGACACTTCTAGAATTTGATGTCTTGAATTTTAGGCGATGCTGCTTGCTGATAACACAATGCCTACAGAAAGGTAAAGAAACCTTTGTGAGGCCAAGAATTAACTTCCTTTCAACAAGAATCTTCATTCCTTGTTCTGACATATGTCCAAGCTTGTGATGCCATGTTACTGCAACTCTATGACTTGGACTATGTGAAGCAACAGATGCTTCCGCCTCCTCCACTATCTCTGCCTTCAGTTGGTATAAGTTCGCAGCCACCATTTCACCTTTCATAAGAACAAGCGCGCCTTTTATAATTTTCAAAATCTTGTTTTGTATTTCAACCTTACAACCAAGATTATCAAATTGTCCTAGAGATAAAAGATTCTTTTTCAGGACCTCCACGTGTCGCACATCCCGAATAGTAAGAACTGTACCATCATGCACCTTCACCATGACACTTCCAATTCCAATGATCTTTAGTTTTTCATCCTTGCAACTGTACACAGATCCGCCTCCAGAGATATGTTTATATTGATGAAACCATTCTCTTCTTGCGGTCATATGAAAAGTTGCTCCCGTATCGAACAGCCATACATCTGCAAATCTCGTCCTGCCTTCATTTGCAACCGCTGCTTCACAACACAGAGCATTACCATCTTCTGAAGTGCTGGCGACATTTCCTTGAGGATTAGAGTTTCTTAAACTCCTACAATCTTTCTTCATGTGACCCTGCTTGCCACAGTTGAAGCATTTAAAATTCTTCTTCTTTCCTGTTTTAGATTTACCATGCCTGTGACTCCCACTGGAGCCAGGTTCCATTGACCTCCCTCTCGTTACCACCAACGCCTCCACCTGTCTTGAACTGGCCTGTCTGTCCTCCCTATTGTTACGCCTATTTTCTTCTTCCAGAATAGCGGCTGCAACATCATCGAAGACTAGATAGTCCGAAAGAACAATACTGGTTAAGTTGATTATGAGTTGGTCATATGAGTCAGGTAAACTTTGAAGTAGAATTTCAGCACGTTCATGTGGCTCTATTTTACAACTCAAAGACGTGAGCTGAGAAAATAGAGTATTCAGGTTATTAACGTGCTCAGTCACTGAAGTAGATTCCGTCATGCGAAGAGCATAAAGTTTCCTTTTGAGAAATATTTTATTGTGGAGCGATCTTGCCTCATACAATCGAGCAAGATGATCCCAAATCTCCTTTGCACTTTTCTTCTCCTCTATGCTTGACAAAACTCCATCTGCTAATCCCAGATGAAGATTTGCAATAGCATTTCCATCCATCTCGTCCCATTTACTGTCATCCGTGACCTCAGCTGGCCTTTCGTCAATGGCCGCTAAACATTTATCCTTTCTAAGGATAACCTTCATCTTTAATTTCCACAACGAGAAATTATTCCCATTGAATTTTTCGATTTCAAATTTTGCCGCCATTGCTACAATCACAATCTACTTTTTGACAAAACTATATTTGTTAATAATAGTACCGAACACCTTTTGAGTGAGTATAATTTTATTTATCTTTTGATGTGGAGGATCCACTTAAAAATGGCAACCACAGAGCATACGATAAATAATTATACACACACCCAACCTTAGCTCTTGATACCACTTGTTGATAAAAGTAACACCGGACTGAAGCAAACCCACAACTAAAATATGAAATAGAATAAAAGATGACACACCGATATAACGTGGAAAACCCCAATAGGGTAAAAACCACGGGTAAGGAAAGATACGTTTCACTATGATGAAAACTAGGAGTTACACATTCTCTCTAATTACAAAGAATTAGAAGATACCACACCAACTCTCAAAGTTTACTCACACTACTAGGATATATAAAAGAGAGACACAAAGACACTATGTGTTTTTGTGCTTTTGGAATGGGATGACAAATGAGTCATCTGCCATTGGCTTTTATAGGCACAAGAATGAGCATATAACGTCATGCATGACATCCTAAAAACCAACTTGCAAGATTCTATCTTACAACTTGCATGTAACTTGATGTAGATACATGCATCTTTATCTTAACATTTTTCTTGTCTTTTTATCTTTCTTATTTATTCATTGTATTTTTCTTTATTTCTTTTTTCTTTTTTCTCATTTTTTTCTCCCTATCTACGTTTTTTCTTTTTCTCTTTTTTTTCTTCCTTTTTTGTTCACTTTTTTTTCAAGCTTCTTTTTTCTTTTATTTTTTAAGGCGTTTTTTTTTTTTTTTTTTTTTTTTTTTTTTTTTTTTTTTTTTCCAGCACTTGTTTTGCTATTTTTAATGAACATTTTTTTTTACTTTTAAAAAAAATCACGTTTTTTTTAATTCACGTGTATTTTTTTAAAATTCATATTTTTTTCACTTTCTTACGTTTTCGTCCGTTTTCATTCATTTTTATATGTTTTCGTCTATTTTTTTAAGTTTTCGTTAATTTTTAGACGTTTTCATCTGTTTTCAGATGTTCATCCAATTTTATACGTTTTCGTCCGTTTTCATACGTTTTCGTCCATTTTTATAAGTTTTCGTCCGTTTTCAAACGTTTTTGTCCGTTTTATACATTGTTGTCCCTTTTCAGACGTTTTTGTCGGTTTTTGGCAGTTTTTATACGTTTTCATACATTTTTGTCCGTTTTCGTCTATTTTCAGACGTTTTCGTCTGCTTTCACCTGTTTTCTTACGTTTTTGTCCGTTTTCTTGCGTTTTCATACGTTTTCGTCTGTTTTCATACGTTTTTAGACGTTTTTGTTCGTTTTCATACTTCTCCATCTCTTTTTATACGTATTCATCTATTTTTTTACGTTTTCGTCTGTTTTGAGACATTTTTGTCTGTTTTCGTCAGTTTTTATATGTTTTCGTCTGTTTTTATACGATTTCGTCTGTTTTCATACTTTTCAGCAATTTTATACGTTTTCGTCCGTTTTCATCAATTTTTCATATGTTTTTGTCCCTTTCCAGGCGTGTTTTTAAGCTTTCATACGTATTCGTTCGTTTTCATATGTTTATGTCCGTTTTTATACGTTTCTGAATATCACAATTGATATTCTTAATATCACAAGTGATTTTCTGTGATATTCAAAATATCACTTGTGATATTAATAATATCAATTGTGATATTCAGAAACGTATGAAAACGAACAAAAATAGAAGAAAACGTAAGAAAGTGAAAAAACGTGAATTAAAAAAATGTGAAAATCACTTATAATATTCTGAATAACACTTGTAATTTTGTGAATATCACTTTAGATATTCAGAATATCACTTGTGATTTTCATGTTACAAAACATTAGTTGAACATCACTTGTGATATTCGGAATATCACTTGTGATATTCGGAATATCACTTGTGATATTCAGAATATCACTTGTGATTTTCTGAATATCACTTGTGATTTTCTGAATATCACAAGTGATTTTCAACTAATGTTTTGTAATATGAAAATCACAAGTGATATTCAGAAAATTACAAGTGATATTCATGTTACAAAACGTTAGTTGAAAATCACGTGTGATATTTAGAATATCACTTGTGATTTTCATGTTATAAAACATTAGTTGAAAATCACTTGTGATATTCGAAATATCACTTGTAATATTTAGAATATCACTTGTGATTTTTTGAATATCACTTGTGATTTTCATGTTACAGAACAATTGTTGAAAAGCACTTGTGATATTCAGATTATCACTTGTGATATTCAGAGTGATATTCAGAATATCACTTTTGAAAAAAACGTGAATTAAAAAAAGCGTGAAATCACTTGTAATAGTGATATTCAGAATATCACTTGTGATATTCAGAGTGATATTCAGAATATCACTTTTGAAAAAACGTGAATTAAAAAAAGCGTGAAATCACTTGTAATATTCTGAATATCACTTGTGATTTTCATGTTACAGAACAATTGTTGAAAATCACTTGTTATATTCAGAATATAACTTTTGATATTCAGAGTGATATTCAGAATATCACTTTTGATATTCAGAATATCACTTGTGATATTCTGAATATCACTTGCGATTTTCATGTCACTAAACATTTGTTGAAAATCACTTGTGATATTCAGAATATCACTTGCGATATTCAGATATCACTTGCAATATTTTGAATATCACTTGCGATATTCTGAATATCACTTGCGATATTCTGAATATCACTTGCGATTTTCATGTTACAGAATGTTAAAAATCACTTGTGATATTCAGAATATTGCGAGTGATATTCAATATCACTCACGATATTTTGAATATTACAAGTGATATTCTGATAATCACAGTATATCACTTGTGATATTCAAAACGGTATGAAAACGTCTGAAAACATTTAAAAACGAACGAAAATGAATGAAAACAGACAAAAACGTATGAAAACGGACGGAAATGTATGAAAACAAACGAAAACGGACAAAAATGAATGAAAACAGATGAAACCATATGAAAACGTTTAAAAATAGACGAAAACGTACAAAAACGGATGAAAACGTATGAAACGGACGAAAACATATGAAAATGGACGAATATATATGAAAACGGACGAAAACGTATGAAAACGGGCGAAAACGTATGAAGATTTTCAAAAACAGATGAAAACGTAAGAAAACGGACGAAAACGTATGAAAACGGACGAAAACGTACGAAAACGGACAAATATATATATATATATATATATATATATATATATATATATATATATATATATATATATATATATATATATATATATATATATATATATATGAAAACGGATGAAAACGTATGAAAACGGGCGAAAACGTAAGAAAACAGACGAAAACGTATGAAAAAAATTCGAAAACAGATGAAAACGTAAGAAAATGTATTAAAATGGACGAAACGTATGAAAACGGGTGAAAACGTAAGAAAACAGACGAAAACGAGCGAAAACAGACGAAAACGGACAAAAATGTATGAAAACGAACGAAAACTGACAAAAACGTAAAATACCGACGAATATGTATGAAAAACGAAAAAAACGTAAAAAAAACGCAAAAAAAAAAAAAAAAAAAAACAAAAAAAACTGTATTAAAGGAAAAAAAACGTGAAGTTAAAAAATAAAAGAAAAGAAAAAGAAAAAAAAGAAAAAAGGAAAAAAATAATAAATAAGATAGACAAAAAGGACAAGAAAAAAAACATGGACTTAGGTTATCTTATTAAATCTTAGGTTAATCCCCACTATCAGATCAAACTACATGGATGGTGGGGATTTGTCCCTCAGTTTGTAACAAAAACTTAGTTTATAAAATAACTCACCTCTTAAATCAATATGTAAATATGGTACAAATGCGCTACTTTGAGTGTCGCAATTAAAAGAGAGAGTGTGCAAATCAATTCCCATAATAATATAACTCCGTCTCATATTAAGTGTCTGCTTACATCATGCATAAAATTTTAAAAAATTCCACTAACTACACTATTCACCAATTTGCGATATCCAAAGTCTCATCTCATTGGTTGAAAAAATTCCACTAACTACACTAGTTATTAAAGCATTACTCACTAAAGTCTTATCTCATTGGTTGAAAAAGAATATGGACACTTAATTTACGACATCCAAAGATTTCATTTTATACACTTAATATAAGACGGAAGGAGTAATAATAATAATAATAATAATAATAATAATAATAATAATAATAATAAAAGTTTTTTACTTTGTGGAATTTTTTTCAAGAGGCTTTGATTAGTACGATTTTATTTTTATTTTTATTTTATTTTATTTTTTTTATATAGTTTTTTCAATATAACACTGGTGGTTTGTTGATTGAACCGATTATATTTTTTAAGTGAACGTTTCGATTTAGTGATGGTTTTATACTTAATAATTCTCACTCTTTGAAATGAGATAATGGTGCTAAAAAATTAATTAATATATAAGAGCAGTGGATGTGGAGCTTGTTGCTTTTCGCCATGGGTGTCATGGCATTAAGCCTTGGCTCACCATGAGACCATCCCACCTCGCTATGGCTCGCTAAAAATGCCCTCCTCGTTTGCATGTCGAAGCAATATATCGTCCTTTATTATTGTATCGTCAGAAAAGGAGTGTTTGGTTGTATTGTATATATTTGGTAAAATTGTAATGTTTTTTAAACTCTTTTTTAAACTTGTAATGTTTTATAAAACTTGTAATGTTTTTGTTCTTGTAATCTAGAAACTTTATTAAGAATGGAGGAAACATATATGTGTCTCTCAATCGCCTTGAAACTTGCTAGGGAACAAGTGTTGCAAGTCTGGGAGAAGAAGACAGTTATCATCGACAATTACAAATCAATATAAAAGCTTCATGAGAATCGTTATATGATTTGTGTTTTCGTATCGTATTGTTATTTGTGTTGTATGAATTTTTTTTCGTATCGTTTTTTGGTTTTCGTATATTTATTTTACGTTTCGTATGTTTTAATATGTTGTAATGTATTTTTATTTTTAGTAAAATGAATTTAGTTTATTTAAAAATTTGAATAAAAGAAAATAAAATAAGAAGTGGCTGAGACTCAAACGAGGAAGTTGTGGTTTGTTGTGATAAATGGGGTTGTAAAGGGAGGTTTGTCATAGTGACGTGACTTCCCGTGAGATCCAAATGAGTAGTTTTGGGATTTCACGACACTCATTACTCTAAGAGTATTTCAGAAGCTAGTCGAATGTTGACCTCCTAGTTTCTCACTCTTACAACTAGGATATAAGGCCATTGAAAGTTGACCCCAACTTTTCAAAAGCTAGTGGAAAGTTGTCTAAAAAACCTCCTGGTCGATTTTGAAAGAGTCGAGTTATTCTACAAACTAAACATTCCTCACATACCAAGGGACTCATCCCCATCATCCATCTAAAAAGGAAATCAATGGTTGAGATTAAAAGCATTTTATTATTTCACCCATTTTTTATAATTTAAATATCTCTTAAACCGTTAATCGTTAAGCGAAAATAATTACACCATCGCGACGGGCATTTAATTATCTTTCTATAGACGGGCACTTTGATATACTTTCGAAAAAAAAAAATCATTTTTTTCACGTTTTTTTTTCGTGACCGGAAAAAAAATCATATATGATATTGCATATCATATATAATATGTAATATCATATATGATATTACATATAATATATAATATCATATATGATATTATATGTAAAATCATATATGATATTGCATATCATATATGATATGCAATATCATATATGATTTTACATATAATATCATGAGTAAACTTCAAAATACATCCCTGTGGTTTACCCAATTTCGCACCATACATCCAAAATTTTTTTTGCAACATATACATCCCTCCGTTAGTAAAAGTTTACCTATTTACATCCCTCCGTTAAAATAAGGACAGACGGCGCAAATAATTTTTCCGTTATCTCCACCTACTACTTATCTCTTTTTCAATTCACACAAACCCACAAAAACACACACTTAAATACAAACACAAATAAAAAAACACAAATCCAAATCATAAACTTAAACACAAACAAAAATCCAGAAAAACACAAACACAAATCCAAAACACAAACAAAAATCCAAATCCAAATCCAAACACACAAATCCAGAAAAACACAAACACAGACAAACACAAACATAAACACATTCGACAAACACATATCCAAAACACAAATCCAAAACACAAACAAAAATGCAAATCCAAAACACAAATCCAGAAAAAACACAAACACAGACAAACACAAACACATATTCGTTCAACAAAAACACATCTGGTCATTAGTTGCACACCATAACAAACTCTCGATCTACACCAAAAAGGGGAGGGACAAAACCCATCTGGATCTAAGAACTCCCACAAATCCGATCAAAATATAGTCACCATCACAATCAAAAACCCATATTCGTTCAACAAAAACACAAACTCAAAATCATCACCAAAAACCGCCATCAAAAACCCAGATTCGTTCAAGAGCTTTAAGTTCTCAGGTAGGTACTTTTGTTGTTATTTTGTTTCAAGATCTATGATGTATCACACTGAGGTCTTGTGTTATCTTTTTTTTTTGTTCGAATCGGATAATAGATTGTAGTTTTGGGTTTTGTTGTAAATAGTTATATTGATGACGTGAGTTGGAGTGGGGCAGAGATGAGATTGAAAGTTGAATGGGATGATTTAGTTGTTAAGTTGGATGTTGACTTGGGTTTATTGTTTTTGATTTGTGTTTATGTTTTTGATTTGTGTTTTTGTTTTTGATTTAGGTTTATGACTGAATTCGCAAAAAGGGTTTAGGATTTGTGTTTGTGTTTAAGTTTGTGTTTTTCTGGGTTTTTGTTTGTGTTTAAGTTTATGAAATAGTTAAAACGTAAAAAAGGACTACCGGTGAAAATAGAGTTAACCTAGAGGACTAACGGTGTAAACATTTTCTATCTCGTTAGGAGATAACGGAGAAATGATTTGCGCCGTTTGTCCTTATTTTAACGGAGGGATGTATATAGGTTAACTTTTACTAACCGAGGGATGTATATGTTGCAAAAAAAATTTTTGGATGTATGGTGCAAAATTGGGTAAACCACAGGGATGTATTTTGAAGTTTACTCTAATATCATATATGATATTACATATCATATATGATATGTAATATCATATATGATTTTTTCGGCAACGAAAAAAAAAACGTGAAAAAAACGAAAAAAAAAAATTGTTGAAAATATATCAATTAGCCTATCTATAGAAAGATAATTAAATGTTCGTCGTAACGGTATATTTTTTTTTTGCTTAACGATTAACGGTTTGAAAGATATTAATATTTGAAAAAAAAGGATGAAAGTGGATTTTTTAAATTGTTGGGATTAATCTCATCCATTAGATCAAATAAACATGGAGGGAAGATGGAGGGTAAAGATTAGTCCCTTGATATATAAAAAAAGTTTGGTCCTCAAATAATCTTTACTCATTTTGAAATAGTACCCAAATCAACAAATTACCCAAAAGTAATAGTACCCACTCAAATAAAAAGCTAGTCGATTCTTGCATAATAAACCAACCTAGTTGAGAGTTGACTATCCTAGTCGACAGTTGATCCTTCAAAATCAAAAGCTAATCGACTTCTAGATAGTGAAAAAGTAATTGGATAACATTTAATTAATCATAGTCGATTTTTGTATAGTGAAATAGTACTTGGAGTCTTGGACAACAATTTTTTATTCCTACTTTAATCTAATCGATTTCTAAGTGACCAAATTAATACCTAGTCGACTTTAGAATAGTGTTTGTAATGTTTTGGGTTAGTCGAGTTTTCAAACCAATAAATTCCTTCGCTCTGATACTAATTGTAATTCTCAAATTAAGAATACACTCTTAGTCGAGAAAAAATGTTCATTAATTGGTCGAGAGTTGGGCGAGAGATGTTGCTCTACTCGTGCGATGGAGGACTTGATATACGTGTCGATCTAACAAGGTCATCGCCCTTGACGCAGACGGGTATGGTTGAGTTTGTGCCTGGTCATGTGGTGATTAATGTCGAACAACGTAAACGTGTCAAGTGTTAGGCTAAATGCGCAAATATTGGATATAAGTTTCTCCCCTTCTCTTTCTCTTCTTTTGGGAACTTGAGAAGGATGTGGTAACCTTACTGAAGCGGATCCGAAGTTTTCTGTGCCTCAAGACATTGGGGTGCGTGCTGTTTAGTAGGATTTGTTTTGCTATAGCTAGAGGAGTGGGACCCAGATAGTATCTCGCCATAGCACACACCATTGGGATGGCATCCTCAATCGCGCAGTATATCGAGTGTCAGGACGCATGCCATTGGCCTTGGTGTCCTCTCTTCCGCGATGACACCCATTGCTCTAAAGATGAGAATTGAGAAGAGTGGATTAACTAATCAAATACAACGCTATATTGCACACAAAATAGGCTCTGTTTTGTGCCTTAGAGATAATTAAACTTTCCATTGTCGAAAATCAATCCAAACAACATTGTTATGTAATAAGATTTAGGAAACTGAATTGCACAAAAGTATAAAATTGTGAAAATAACAGTAAAATAATTTGAACTTTTTTCGATATGCGCACTTACCCTCACTTTACTCTATGTTGCACGGTTGCACACTTGCACCCCAAGCATATGTGCAGGAGTGCAGTCGCTGCATGAACGACTGAGAAACACTTGTTACATTTTGATCATATCCTGATATGGTAAAGATGATAGAAAAGTGGTACTGCATGCTTGTGAATTGGAACCATTACAGCATATAGAAGTTGCAAGTCCAGTCATGAATAGCATATAAAGAGTTGAATACCAGCCAAGTTATTCAAAATTATATCGCTCATAAATGATCATTACGAGTCCCAAAAGCACATTCAAGAACATTATCTGCCAATACCCCAATCTATAATAACACAATCAGTAAGAATTACAACAATTTTTATTGAGGAACACTAGTCTCAATAAGAATCTTCTTCATATGATCCACAAAATCTTGCATTTGTTCCCTTGAATGAGTTGGAGATGGATATACGCAAGCACAATCTAGCTCACCATCACGGACTGTGTCAAAGATTGCAAGTGAAGGACTCACGCCATGAACCGAAGCACAACCAATACAATCCACTAAGCCAATGTCTTTGTGAAATTGATCGGTGTTTTGAGTTATGGTTTCTTCAAATACAGAAATGAGTGAAGTTCTTAATGAAGAAGAAGGGGTCAAACCAGGGTTGTCTATGGCTTTGCCCATGAGGAAGTTTAAGTCAGCCATGTCAGTGAAATGTTTATTGTTGTTCTTTGCGTTTGCTAAGGATGTATAGATTCTGTGTGCTAGATCCCACAAATCTTCCCCTCCCTTTACGTCATGGGAGTTTAAGATGGCAGAATGATAAAATCCTGCATCAATCTAACAATTTTAGTAGAGGTGGCAATTTTGACCATTTGCTTTAAATTGGTCGATTTTAGCTATATTTTATCTCTACCATTGTTAAATATGTAAAGTACACCAAGCCAAACAGACCCGAACAGGTTTCAGCGCATACAAAAATGACTTATTTTGAACCACACCCATCTTGCCCCGTTAACCAAAACGCCATTTTGATACCTCTACACTTTAGCCACCTCAAACACACACTGTCACAAATACCAATAATGTATTTATGAAGACAGATTAACAACTAAAGTCATTATTATCTTGTATTTTGGCGTTTCCTTCTTTTGGCACATTTATGTACATACAATATGATATCTGAGCAATGTATCTGAAAATTAGTCTTACCAACATGATGATCACTAAGAACAGGATCAAGAAGTGAACGACAATCAATGAGAGTTGCAAGTGAATACTTCTCCCATTTCTCAGCAGGGAGATTTTTGGAAGCATGAGCAGCAATAAATCCAGCTGCTGCTAAGAGTCCAAATAGTTTGATCCCTTTCGATTTGCAGCCCTGAAAATTCAATGTCACAACACAAGTACCACATATTAATAAGGATAAAAAAGACTAATAAGTGAATATTAAAAACAACCTTTTAATACCACCTTTAGGTACAAAAAATAGTAAATGAATATGTAACTGAGTCAGAATTGATCTTTGTTCTTTCTTGTTTAAGAAGTTATCTGTATTTCATAATTCATAGTATTATAATAATAGTTTCAATGATACTACTCTCCTAAAAATCAGATTTGAAACACTTCATAAAGTTCCTGAGAAAAACTAGCCAATTACATACAACTTGTGATGACATCTACATATATATAAGACGTGTTGTAGCAAAACTCGTAATGATATATGGAAAACCTCCACCTGACCTCAAAAGTCTGTGTTATGTAAAAGAAGGTAGGTGCAGAAAGGACACATATTTTGTCCTTTTCTGCATATGTAATTTTGTGTGTGAGTGCTAAGCGAAACTGATTCAACTTGTAAATAGCACCACAAGATTTTTTATTTCTTTCCGAAAGCAATAGACAAAGGATCTAAGAAAATGGGATGAGGCTTCTCGATGGTATATTCAGTTACATGTGAACAAACGAGTTTTAGAGCATGGCCAAAATATAGCATAAGTGCATAACTCCTTATTTATACTCTATCTAATAACGGTTTCCAAATTATGCGCTCATGTGATCATATTGCGCTGACGTCATTTCATATTGTCATCTGTAAGTTTACTCTTGGGGTACCCTTTTGTCCGGCATTTCTTATATATGATACTTCTTATCCGGCCAAATCATCACAATCATTAATTTCAGTCCTTGTTGCTAATTAAATACTCCAATCTAGAGTCAAACTATGTGGTTTTATTGAACCATGATCTTTGGCTTTCTGGTTCATAACTAACTATCCTTTTCTCAATAAATGGCGAATTAACACCATACACTGCAAAAGGTCACTAATAGTAACATTTATTCTTAGAGATTTAAGCCAAATGATAGTTCACTGCTACAAAGAGTAACATCTATTTACATTTTGGATGAATTTGTTTGGCACACAAAGTCAGGTATAGTAAATAAAGTTACTCTTGCGTCTAAAACAGATCAAAGGAATCAAACCAATGAACATCCGTTGTGTTAGATCAACCAGACAGAGAGCCCAACAAAAACCAACATTATCAACTATATTTTGTATTACAATGAAAGATTTATTAACCACATGCCATCATCCAGGGATCATTCTCGTTCACTGATATTTAGAAGATAACAAGTCTTTATTCCAAATTAAAAACATTAATTGTCAATATTAACAACTGATAAGATAATATGCTTTGACTATTGAGGTCAACCTTACTACTTTTAGCTATTAGATTTGATACACCATATTAAATTATTAAGTTTCTGAGAGATTGATGATCAGTTTGCAACAAATAACTAATTCCAGCATATAAGTTACCCTCAAATGTAAGCTATATCAAACGGACTAACCAATGAGTATCTGCTGTGTTATAGACTTATATCAACCAGACCAAACAGCCAACGATAAACTAATATCATCAAAATTATTTTTGCATATCTTATATCACACTTACAGTTGTATTAATTGGATGCCCATAACCAATGATCATATTGGGTCACTAGTAATTAAAAATAAAAAATTCAAAATGTTTTTACCCATTTGATCGTATATGTTAACAACTAAGGGACTTTTTGGGATTGGTTATTAAACTACTAATGAGAATTGCATTTTAAGGCTGTTAGCAAGAAATTTTGAGTGTTCATATAGAGGCAAACTGCTTATGATAATTTGATTATTTGAGGATGAAATAATCAGCTATAGACTTGCTTAGTCAAACAGATTATTTTGTGATTATGATTTTATTAGCTCTAAATCCTTAAATAATCAGAATTGCCAAACATGCACACAATCCTTAAACTATCTCAAGGTGGCGTAGTGATAAGGTGGCTTGAAGGTCTCGGAAGAGACCCGGGTTCAAACCTCATTGGCTGAACATTTTGGGATGGCCAGGAAAAATCCAGAACGGTCATGGGAATACGAGTTAGGTTGGGTACATAAGAGCCGAAAAGGCTCAACAGGTAACCTCACTGGTATCTCTCTCCGTTTACCCGCACACAATCCAATAATTGCAATTTGCTAAAATATGAGCAAATCTAAACACTATCTCCTGCATTAAATTTCACAACATCTACTTCTCGCATTCCTAAACGCATTCACAATTCCAACAACCAATCCCAAACAATCCTAAAACACAAAACAACACAAATAATCAAAAATACCAGAACCAAAACACATACCTCAAGAATCCTCGCGGTATCATCCGCCCCAATCCTCATCCTAACAAATTCAGTCCCCTTCGGAGACCCACTTGCCTTAAACTCCAAATTAGAAAACCTAAACGAATTAACGGAATACCCAAGCATATCCGCCCCACGTGCCCAAAACGGCTTACTCGCCTTCCCAGAAGGAATACAATCCTCAATACTCAACCCCAATCCCTCCTCCTTTACAATCTCCTTCCCATCACCCCCAAACAACCCCAACAACTCACGCAACAAAAACGCAGCCGTAGCACGGTCACATACAGCCGTATGCAACCGCAACACAACCGCGAATTTGCCCTCAGGCAACTTATGCAGACTAGCAAACATAACATCATGTTCAATAACATCATTACCATTGTTATTGTATTGCCATATGTTTGTGTTCATTTCTTGCTCAACAGTTAAATAAAAATTATGTGTTTGATCATATGACTGGATTTCAAGACATGGGTTTTTTTTGTCTATGACGAATGAGAAAATGTTGGATTGTGGGTCCCACCGGAGCTTTGATCGGAGGATAGGGTGAGCGTTTTGAAGGGCATGGATAGCTTCTTGAAGGCGTGTGAAGTTTGGTTCTTTTGTGAAAAGTAATGATAAGATCGTGACACCTGTGCCACCTGGGACGGCTCTGCACCAGCTGTATTCTGTCCCACCGACGGCGCGTGAGATCACATCCGCCGGAGATTCTGTTTCTGTAGACATGGTTGGATTGGAATATGGAAATGATTGTTGTGTTTGTTAAGGTGTATGGTGTTTGTTGGAAAAAATGGTTGGTATGTTGAAAAAGGAATTGTTTATTGTTTTTTCTAGTTGAAATGTGGTTTCGTAGCAACCGTAGATCTACATTTGGAAATGGAATAAGATAATATACTACAGTACTATTTTCGTATCAAGATAAATTATTGGTTGATCTTTCGCAAGAAACAAGTAGGCGGCGCCCGCTACGTTGAAGCGGGTATTTTTGTATATTGTATTTGAGACTTTGTTTTTTTTTTGAACAAAAGTTTTGAATTTACATTACTTGTATTTTTTCACATAATGACTGGTAGAGGGGCAACAAGCTGCGCCGCCACCCCTTTCTGAATAGCAAAACCAAACCTACTATTATTTATTATTATTTTTTGTGAGGTGTCCTTTAATCTATACGAAGTTCTCTCATCCGAGTATGGATTATGTTGGATGTGGTAATTGTATGTTTGTATTATTTTCGCCTAATACATTGTTTCAAAGAGGCTAAGTTGTTCGAGGAAGTTTTATCATGCTACTGAAATCGAAATAATGGTAGGTGATGTATAAAGCACATTCCTAGTTGTTCATGACCAATGTGTTGTATTTTGGGGATGAAACCGGTTTCGGTTGTGAGTATAAGATATATTACATAACTTTTTTTTCTTTAATCTTTTTCTCAGTTGGTTCTAATAAAGTGACTAAATATATTTAAGTTGGTTAGTGAAATTTTATGGCAATGATATTACTACTATATATAGTAGCATATTACTGAAAGTAAGAGCCGGGCCAAAAGACTCGAAAGAAACATGCCACCAAGGAAGCCCAAAAGAGAAATATATCACAAGCTTAACGGCTCTAGATCCTAGTTTTAGCAACAAGAACCATGTGACAACAGTTATATTATTTTATATGAGAATTGATACTTGATCGCTTACTTTTGTAAATCTCAGTTATTATCAAGCAATTGGTGAAAGTTAACTATTTTGGACGTAAATTAAAGCAAATGGATCAAGTTGGAAAAGTCTACTAAACTGAAGAATAATACGCCGTATCATTCTAGACAGATACGTCGTATACCAAGACTTAGACGAATATGAAAACCATTGCCTGACTTTGAAGAATACGCTATATAGATTTCCTCCATACGCCGTATATGAAACTTTGGTCAACGAGAAGATCTGACTTGTTCTACTTCAGATATGCCGTATGACAACAATAACATACGCCGTATCTATTCTCAAGACTTCACCAGATTTCCAATATAAGAAGACAAGATGCGTCGTATAAAGATTGGTGATGCGCCATATCACTTAGACGGTCTACGAATATTACAAAATATAATAATCTTAGACCCCACGCAAAGTTATCTTGATACGGCCTATCAGATAAACTGATGCGCCGTATCGACTTTGTTCCAAAAAGTATAAATACATCATTTGCAACCGAATTTAGAAGACACACAAGAGGCACCAGAGAACCGAACGACTCATAACCACCAAGTACGTGACCGGAGCAGTAAGAAGGTCCTGCTAGTGCATAATTTCATAGGAAGATTCACTTAATTCATTTTAGTACTCTTTAATCGTTTAGTTAGCGTATTTTTTTTCTCTTGATTCACACTTGAATATTTCCAAACATGTTGTGCTATTACAGAGATTATCGCCCAATACCTGTAGGTATTAGTCGTGTTTATTGATTATATGATGTTTCATTGGATGCTCATGCGTGCGTTTTGATTACTTTATTACTTCATTAATATTTGCATGTTAATGTAAGCCTAAAGTGGTTAATTAATAATTGATAATCATTAAGGTGAGGTTTATGCGGATTTCAATTAATCGTGACAGGATTAGTCAGTCGAGAAGACTTAAAACCCGAAATCTAAACGTTTAGGGAGTCTAAACATTGGAACGAGATACGACACAAAGTGATGCACCATGGAGAAAGACCTTAGAGTAGTATTCATCATATATGACCAAACATTGGTTAATACGTTTTCCTTACTATCGGCTTGACCTCTTATTTGTTATCTGTGTTTTTGCTTGCGTGTGTTATTTGTCTATCTGCCTTTACTTACAGTTTTATTAATTCAAAACATCGTGCCAGCATCTCAGGCTGAAAATCCTCTGCTGCGTTAGATTAGGTTTAATTAGACTAACTTAGAATTAAAATACTGATAGATATTTAAGTGTTAACGTTCCACTTTTAGTTATCGACACTCTACTTACCAACTAGGCTACATTGATCGGGTACAATGCCCGTTAGTGTTTGTTATAGGTTAAGTCGGCTAAATATTAATTTAAAACTTGATAACAATAAATTACCTACCTACAACGATAGTACATCAATTAGATAAGGACGTAACAATTCGGCAACATAATATGATTTAACTAGGGAGTAGTGGGATTCTAAGTAAATACGCTTTTCATCTTATAAGAAGTTCATCACTTTATTTTTCCTGTCATTAGTTTAATTAGTAGTTAAAAACCAAACTCTTCTAATAGCCGAGATTTTACTTGCTTTCTAATAAATATAAAATACCAAAAATAATCTTCTCTCAACCCTTAGGCTAATTTCGTCATACATTTCGAACCCACCTTACTATTCCCCTATACTACACTATCATATACTATACTACACTACAATGGTTAGGTACACTACCTAAAAAGATTGTAAAACTTATTCAGTTTTGCAGATTCCGTCATCAAGTCTATTTGTGTGTCATTGTTGAGATGAGTTGGGACATAATCGTTGTTCTTGACTTTTGGTTGAAGTCGTTGGCTTTCTTAATTCTTAAAATTAAGGTACCATATAATCTGAGCAAATATATTATTAAACTTTCATTTTTATGTAAAAATGACAAGTTTTACATTTTAAAGGTTCGCATGTTAAAACATGTCAGCATGTTATTGGAAAATGGTGCAAAAGTAAATGAAATTTGGAAATAAAGTTTATTTTATTTTTATCATTTTTATGGTACGGTACCTTAATTAGTTTGACACTTTTTTTTCTGAAAAACTAAATATAATTTTTTTAAACTGCGCGTAATGCAATACCAGACCACACGTTAACCCTACCACCACATGTTAACATCACTACTTCCCTAAGCACGCATGATCATCGTATTTTAGAGGTAATTTGGTCACCAGACGAACAAAATCACGTTGTGTGTGTGGGTGTTTTGTAAGCGATATTTGCGGTTAAGTGAAATATGTTTATGCGATTGATTTGACAGTTAGAGAGCACGGTGCACTAGTTCTAGCACCATCATCATGCACATTTTGCACATATAACATTACCTATAACACTAATATTGCACCGGTGCTTTTGGTGTTATAAGATTTTTGCCATTTCCTTCACCATTCGTTATGCGTTTTTTACTACTACTTTTTATTTTTTTTGTGATTGAGTGAGGTATTTTTTATGACGCATTATACAAATTTTACTAGGGACAATATTTATATTATAGTGAAGTTATAGAGGTATCTTGTAAAACTTATGGAGCACCACCAAGGTATAGCGCGAGGCGAGGCGTGATGGAATGACCAAGCCTCATGCTTTAGTGTTTATAAGGTGTGATATAAGGCGACACAAAATGTGAAAATATTTATATATTTATATCATACTAGACGAGTACCCGTGCATAACAACGAGATTTTATAGCGACAGATAGTTTATTGATAAAAAAAGTTTATAGGTTATAAATGAAAAATAATAAAAGTTTGAAGATTTGGGAATTAAACATAATGTTTTGAAACCCGGTTCGACCCGGGTGGTTCACCCGGTTGAACCGTTCCGGTCGAAAAATTGGTCGATTTAAACCGGGTCAACTTGCTAGGTTGGGTCAAAAACGGGTCAAATTAAACCGGTTCAACCCGTCGTGTTTGAAGCGTACCGGGTCAACCCGGTTTGTGATTTGTATTAATTGTTTTAATTGGTTGTATTTAATTTGGTAGATATGTTTTTAATTGGTTGTACAATGTGAATAAATTATTGTACTTTTAAGTAATGCGGTGTTTTAATAAAAGTATTAAATGCATTTCAATATTTCTTTATATACATTTTTAAACATTCCACAATATTGACTATTCCACTTTTCTACTTTTCATTTTATCATATTTACATTATAGATAGTATAAATTTCATATATACTGAATTTTAAAAAAAAGAAATGACATAAAATTGGCCTAAGGTGTGAAGTGACTGCATCACCAACTCATCGGTAATTGATTTGAGAACAGTATCAAGTGCAACTTCACTACTTCATCAACCAGACAACCACTCACCACACTTTCTTTTTTAAAAAACACAAAAATGTTAACAGCCAAAACCCTTGTTCCCCATCACCACCACCATCACCACACACTCCCCCAAAAAACCCTAACAAAACCCCCAAAACCCACCTCCTTTAAACCATTACCATGTCTCAAATCATCCCAATCCTCAATCCAAACAGAATCCCAAGCACCCCCCAAAACCCGTGTCAAAATCCTCTCAGAAGCCCTCCCTTTCATCCAGAAATTCCGCGGCAAGACCGTCGTAGTCAAATACGGCGGCGCCGCCATGAAATCTGAGTCCCTCCAAGCCTCCGTCATCTCTGACCTTGTTTTGTTATCCTGCATTGGTTTACGAATAGTTTTCGTGCACGGCGGTGGGCCCGAGATTAATTTATGGCTCAACAGGTTAAATATTGAGCCTAATTTTTTAAACGGTTTGCGCGTAACTGACGCGTTAACCATGGAGATAGTTTCCATGGTTTTGGTAGGGAAAGTTAATAAGCATTTGGTAGGTTTGATTAATAAAGCGGGTGGGACTGCGGTCGGGTTATGTGGGACTGATGGTAGGATATTTACGGCTATACCGAGTCCTAATGCTGATCAGTTAGGTTTTGTAGGGGAGATTAGTAGTGTTGACACTTCGGTATTGAGGACGTTGGTTAGTGATAATTTGATACCTGTGATTGCCTCTGTGGCTGCTGATGGGACTGGACAGAGTTATAATATTAATGCTGATACCGCTGCAGGGGAGTTGGCGTCTGCGTTGGGTGCGGAGAAGCTTTTGCTTTTGACGGATGTGGCGGGGATTTTGGAAGATAAGGAGGATGTGGGGAGTTTGGTAAAGGAGATTGATGTGAAAGGGGTTAGGAAAATGATGGATGATGGGAAGATTGCCGGTGGGATGATTCCAAAAGTGAATTGCTGTGTGAAAGCGTTGGCGAATGGGGTTAAGACTGCGAGTATTATTGATGGGCGGTTGGAACATTCGTTGCTTTTGGAGGTGCTTACGGATGGAGGTGCTGGAACTATGATTACTGGGTAAGAGTTTTTGTTCTGTTATTTAGTGTTTGATGAGTTTGTTTTTCTCGATAGTAATTGTTAAAGAACTAGAGCAAGTGGTATCAAGTGGTAGTTTGGAGTAAAAACCACCATTGATGTAGCTTAAAAATCCCTTGCAAAGGGTTCGGATAGTTAATTTACTATTTCTGCAATAAATGTTGCTGCTTTGTGCGTTTTGTCTTTGTCTGCAACATTTACTCTTTGCACATTATGGTTCATATTTTGTAAAGCTCGTTTGATCATAGATTCATAGGTAGTATCAGTACTTAGCATAAGACAAATCATAATCTATTGCGTTCTTGTGAAATGCCGATATGCATTGACCTTGTGTATTATGTTATGATGTGCATCATATGAATCATGCTTACTAATTATAGGCTAAGGCTGGAACCCGTTGGGATTATGGTTATGTCAACTTTAAAAAGTCATGTATATGCTGATATATGTACAAGCTACCAGCAGCTTTAAATTGTTTCGATGTAAGAGACTTATTAAGTAAAATTTTGTTATTAACTATGGCCTTGCATTTCTGTATATTGCACTCAACAGCTGTTTCTTGCCTTTAGAGACCATCATTTGTTTCTGCTATATGTCTATGTTTTCGGTGTGTGACACACAGCTCTAGAATGTACTGTACATTATTTTGCAAAATGGTTGAGATGATACGGCTAGACATTTGTGACATGTTATCTTACAAGTTTAATAAACTAATATTTGATTTTTTTTAAAATCACCAAACTAGTTTCATATTACAAGTTTAATTAACTAATTCACTTCCACATTTCATGATTTTCTTTTATCTATAAAATACACAAATCTTTTCATATTTCTCCAAAAGAACAGATCACATGTAATGAAGTTTATGCTGTCGAATGAATCTGTGAAATTTCCTTTGAATCATGACGTATTAGCAAGATGAATACGCAGCGGATGTAAATATTTATATATATATTTAGTTATTTGACTTTTACCTGATCAAAGTCTCAAAGACTGTTTCAGTATGATCTAGTAATAAACAGTAACGAAAATTGTATTAGAGATATGAACAACTTGGTGAGGTTATTGTGAAATTGAATGAGGATTTGCTAGATAGATTATAAAAAATATCACAACCCCAATATGTACATACCAGGTATACCGTATTTCCAAGTGATTGACAAAACTAACCTGGGGAGCCTATTTATTTTAGAACCTATTATGATTTGGGAATGAACATAACAACATAAGCTAAACTACGTAATAGTTAAAAGATGATCTGAAGTAGATAGATGGAAAAAAAAAAAAAAAAAAAAAAGTTGTACCAATTCAGCTGATTTATCTAAGTCTACAGAGTGGTGATGGTTTAGGAGCAATGAAGATGGCAAACAGAAACATGGCAGATTTTTGCTAGAATAGAAAAAAGTTTGTTTCTTTATGGTCTAGAGAAGATGATGCAGAGGGATGGACAAGGGGGACACGTGAATCAGAGTACATTTGTTAATTTCTGAAAGTAGGAACACGGTTTTAGGGGTTGGCTTTTTTTTTTTTCCCCACCTCTTCATTTTAGTTAGATCAGACTTGATTAGATGGATATAGATAGATATTAATCCCTGATCCCTGGTCTAAAAAGGTCCTTAACGAACATCATCTTTAGACATAGTAACAGATTATCAGTCAACAAATTCTATCTTAATTGTGTATTTATTCGGATATGAAAACGTTGTAGATACACATGCTTGGTTTAGGTATGCGATTGATTTTAAATTCTTGAATGTGTGTAGTTTTTCTAACTTTATTGATTCTCGAGATCACAATACAATTTCACCGTTACATTCTATTTTCTTTTGAATCATACAACCACTTTAAGTTTAATCTCTTCTGATCTAGCTTTGAGACATCAACATTAGTTCATTTGAGGTTTTTTCATCGACCAAGTATTTAGACCCTCGATGATGATGGTCGCGGTACTGTTGTTAAACAAGTGCAAATGTGCATTGGTACCCAATGCCAATGTCGGATAAACTCTAGATGTTATGATCGTCTTTCCCCCTGCTGCAAAGCTTTCCACAACCGAATGATCAATTAAACTCCTAAGCGAAATATTGTTGTCAGCTAAATCTACATCCACAAACCCTCCAAATGATGGCTTGTACACTTGGTTGTTCAATGTTGACCTTTTAACATTTCAGAAAAAAAGAGACGAACATCAGATAGGACTTTAGAATCAAATAGTATCCATGAGAGACAGAAAGAAAGAGAGTTTACGGCATAGCATCAGAGCACATGAGAACTTTGTGCTTGGTGTTAGATGTGTTGAAAACCCTAAAGAAAACAGGGGTGTACTCTTCAAAATCTTTCGAGGTTAATGTTAGAAGACCAAAAGGTCCTAGCCCACCTTGCACTGTTGTACCCATGACTTGACATATGTTTTCCGCAAGAGTCTCTGGTGGGAATATTTCGTCCCATTTAGTATCATAAGTCTTGGCTTTATCCAATCCCGGGAATGTAAAAACCACATCCACATCTGCCTATATAATCATAATCAAATTTACATATCAAAGTCGATTATTGTATAAACCTATGGCTCAAGAAATAAGTAACCTGGGCAGCAGTTATTCCTTCAAGTTCAACTTTATCTCCTTGTTTGAGCTCCATATTACTTAGTTGCACATTTTGATCTCTTAATGTTTCCAGTTCAGCAATGGGCCAGAGTAGCAATTGCTTACCAGATGGGTCTAACCAGACAGTTCGTGGAATCAACTACATCATTGACAAATTAAATATAAATCTGAGTCAAAATCAGATAAACACATATATGATACGGAAATGTAAGAAAAGGTGAACCTGGATTCCAGCCCATCCTTTCCTAACGTATTCGTTTTGATTGCAAGACTCGTTAGCCCATCCCCAGATGATCCTACGGCTCTTTGAGGGGTCAAAGAACGACTTAGAAGCATAAAAGTTCCCCCAATCATATCTTAAACCAACCCAACCATCAATCATTCCTTCATCAGGGATATACTTGTCTTGATTGGTATCGTATTTTCCTATTGGATAACAATCAAATCTAGCAAGGTCAAGGCTTACTTTAAAAACATGTTTTATATCGCCATCTATTACTGTAGTGTCCAACCCGTTATCACTCGTAGTCAATACGGGATAAAAGTCGGGGCATTCCCACATACCCATATTCTCTTTCTGGTGCAATGGGTGATCAACCAAGGTCCAATTAATGAAATCTGGGCTTCGGTACAAGTATGATATGCCTAGCATATCTACCTTGCTACCTATGGTCATTTCCCATTCCCCATTGAGCTTCCAAGCCGTAGAGGGGTCACGAAATGCCGACATATTCTCTTTGGTTGGTTTCACTGGGTTTGATCCATTTTGTTAGAAACGGATCTGAATAGTTTTCTGGTATTGCGTAGTTTTGGACTTGATAACCTGGTTTTGGGTCTTCATTGATTATCCCAGTGTATAAAATGACTGGTTTCTCTTCTGGAAGGACGGTGGCGGACCCAGACCAGCAACCAAACTGATCAAATGATTCTGATGGTTCGATTGCTGGATCTAGTGGGGTCCAGTTTACGAGGTCTTGTGATACCGAATGAGCCCATACTATGTTACCCCAAACAGAACCTTTTGGATTGTATTGGTAGAACAGATGGAATATTCCCTTGTAACACATTGGGGCTGACAAAGATGATCAACTCGCAAAACAAAAATTAGAAAACCATCCTTTTCAGTTAGCTAGTATAAGTTTTGAAGAGAGAAAACTTACCATTGGGATCTATCAATGGTTTGATCAATATCAGCAGCGAATCATGAACATAAAGAGGTAATCCATTAGATTGTGATGTTAGAAAAATTAGGTTCTGCTTTTTTGTAATATATTAAGAAATATGGAACACAACATTACATGGTATGTACACAGATTAAGTTGCACCTGTTGGTGTTATTAGGATTTTCTTGGATAATAAAACATATGTACACGTCGATGTGTTTATAGATGCTTTGAAATCAAATATATGAAAAGGCTGATGTGAAACCTCTATCGTGCTCATTGATGACCTGTTGATGATTGATTGACTAACAAGTAGTTTGATATTCAAACTCATGATTTGTTACCATTCTAAGAAAGTTTGAACTACCTAAACAGCAAGTTTAATTGAGCTATATACGTATCTTGATCTCTTGTAATCATGTTTGCATTACGTCGACCTTTACCTTCATAATGTTCATATGCGTAATTATCTATATGTAGTTTCAGATATTATTTCTTGGCAATGAAGACACAACACGTAGGGCTGACAATTTCGATATCACACGACCTGAAAATAAATAAGTTAGGATTGGGCTTTGGCTCAACCCACATACTCCTTGTGATAATCAGGATGTATTCGAGTTGAGTATAATTTAAATGGGTCGATCCGACAATCCCTTTTAACTAGTTTAGTAAACATTACTGTACATGGGTCGTATTTGGATTATGCGTATATGGATAACGATTCAAGTCTGGCAAGTTACTCAAAAAGATCATCTTTGGGTTGGATGATGCGCGACCCGAATTGACCCTTATTCCCACCCTTAAGTTGACAAGCATGCACATGGGTCTAACAACAACAACAACAACAACAAAACCCAATCCCGCCGAAGCAGGGTATGGGGGAGGTAGAGTGTAGACAGATCCTACCCCTACCCCAGGATAAACCCAGGAATAGAGAGACTGCTTCCAATGAGACCTCCGGCAAGTGCAGGTGTGCGGGTGATAGAGAAAAGCAAAAAGAGCAAAAGGCAACAAACAACATGCAAAGCAGGTAAACAAAACAAGAAACAGAAGCTAAAACGCACGAGGCCCACAGTAAAGCAAAAACGAAAGCAAGAAAAAGCAGGCAAAACAAGGGGCAACAAAGGGCAAGGCAAAGCAACGCAAGGCAGACAAAAGCACAAACAGAAGCAAAAACGCACGGGGCCTAAGGCTAAGGCTAAGGCAAAAGCAAGAAAAAAAGCAGGCAAACCAAGGGCAAGGGTCAAAGGGCAAGGCAAGCAACGCATGGGGCCTACAACAAAGGCAAGGGTCAAAACTAACGCAAGGGGCAAGGCAAAAAAGGGGCGCCTAAAACTAACGCAAGGGGCAAGGCAACAAAGGAACGCCTAAAAGCCTAACGCCCTACACACCTAAACCTACTAAGCCCCCGGGACTACCCACAGACCCTAATTCTATCTCTCCACGCCTTCCTATCTGAGGTCATGTCTACGGACAAGCGTAGCTCCTTCATGTCAAGCTTAAGTCTATCCTCCCACCTGAGATTGGGTCTACCCCTTCTTCTCACTCCATCTACTACCAGTGCTTCGACCTTTCTAACTGGCGCTGATTGTGGCCTCCTCCTAACATGCCCGAACCACCTCAACCTTCCTTCTCTCATCTTCGAGATAATATTCTCTACTTCGAGTTTATCTCTAAAAACTCCGTTCGGGATCATGTCAAGCAAGGTTTTACCACAGGTCCATCTTAGCATTCTCAGTTCTGCCACCTCCACCCGGTTAGCCTGGGCCTTGGTGATAGGCCAACACTCGGACCCGTACAACATAGCTGGTCTAACCGCCACCTTATAGAATTTTCCCTTTAACTTAAAAGGGACTTTCCTGTCACAAAGGACTCCCGACGCCGCCCTCCATCTCGCCCAACCAGCTCTAATCCGGTGGGTCACGTCCTCATCAGTCCTCCCTGATTTGTGGATCATCGATCCCAAATATCTAAAAGACTCCTTTGGTGGCAGTATCCGATCACCAATCCGGACCTCAATTTCCTCGTTGTGTCCCGTCTCGGTCCTTCTAAAATCACATCTCATATATTCAGTCTTCTCTCTGCTCACTCGCAGACCATTATCTTCAAGAGCCTCCCTCCATTGCTCGAGTCTGTCGTTCAGCCCTTCTGCCGATTCTGCCACCAGTACAATGTCGTCAGCGAAAACCATGCTCCACGGGATGCCCTCTTGAACCCCTCTAGATAACTCATCTAGGATCAAGGCGAAGAGGTACGGACTCAAGGTTGATCCCTGGTGTAGCCCAACTCCAACAGGGAAAAACTCTGAGGTATTCAGATGTAACATTGGAGGTTATTCAGATGTAAAGGTAATAAAGAAACAAGG
Source organism: Artemisia argyi (assembly GCA_030686995.1). Lineage (NCBI taxonomy): Eukaryota > Viridiplantae > Streptophyta > Magnoliopsida > Asterales > Asteraceae > Artemisia > Artemisia argyi. Next base: position 74,748,375 of record CM060706.1, read on the forward strand.
TTGCATGTGTATATGCATGATTTTGATCTATAAACAACATTGGATAGCCTTGTACCTGTAGAGGAAAATAAAAAAAAAGCAAGCACCTTTATATCTTAGGTTTATTTTTCAGCCAACATCAGAAATCAAGCATGCCTAAAAAGGAAAAAAGAAATCGAATGGGTGTGTTCTTAGCTGTGATATGATTTACTTTGTATATAAAATATATAAGTAGCAAAGACGATCACCACGACATTACCATTGATCCAGTTCTGCTTAGTTTGAAAATGGTAGCCAGTTCGGTGATCGTCCGAGATTTCAGTAGCCTTAATGTTCTGTAAATGTTTAGAGACCTTGTGGAATGCCATGACTCCTTTGAAGCTATGTGACATATGGAAGAAACAAATCAAACCCGAAACAAACACATTGAAAAATCTCATTATGTTAATCTCTTTTTTAATGTAAATCATTGAATTAGTTGATTTGTAGTTTTTAAGATAGTGAATTGGTGTATGAATTCATAGATTAAAGGAGTGTATTTATGAGGAAGAGGAGTTATGAGATGGTGTTAAAGAGGGTTAAAGGAAACACCCAAAATAATATAAATTGTATCTTAGATTGTTAAACGCGTTTAATAAGTAAAACTATATGCAATAATTTGGACATATTTATTCGTCAATGAATCATGTATGTTTTGATTTTGATGAGTAACGGGTTTAATGTGTCGTTACTCGATGGTAGGGTGATGTTAATCCATATAACTTAAATCAGTTGATTTGTAATACAGATAAACGTGTTACATAAGTACTACGGAGTAAAAAAGATGCTAATCTTCCAACCTCTCAATAAACTAACCTTTTTATTGATGTTAAATAGATTTAAGTATCGAATTAAAGGTGCACACATATGCAATTGGGTATTAAAGTCTTACACACTGGATGAAGATCCTTGGTACCCAAAACCAAAAACAACGGACTACATGGATACCCTTTTGGTTTAGCCGAAAAACTATAATCTAATGGAAGGATACTTGCAGCCCATCTCTTTAAGCTTATAAGAGGCTTAAATATGTTATCTCATATCAATGTAGGATGGGAGGGTATTCAAGAATAGCTTTACTTGCCTTAAAAATAAATGATGGTCTATGCTGACTGATATAAACTGATTATCACAGATATGTTAATGCTAACTCATAAAACAATAAACCTGAAACATAACAATTTTTCTTCAGTACATAAGTGTATTTGTACAACATCAATAAATCTAGAGACTACAAGATATAAAAGACTACCGTTAGTATGTTCTTTTTTTCCTGTGCTAGGACTAAATCATAGGAAACATTTGAAATCTTATTTTAAGCTAATTCTCACTGAGATAAAATTATCAATATAGACAATGTCAGATAACGTATCTTCACATTCTATTTCAACTTCTGTTAATTCTGGGTATCAGAACACCTCTTGGATTTCATGGTCACTTAAAAAAGGTTAACCGCTTCCATTTTTACTTCTTAATCTGATCTCAAATCAAAGTATCCACTTAGTTCATTTGAGGATTCCTCATAGACCAAGCATCAAGTTTTTCAACAGTGATGGTCTCAGTACCATTGTTAAATACATGCAAATGTGCTTGGTCATTTATAGCCAATGTCGGATAAACTCTAGACGTTATTACTGTCTTTCCGCCTGCTGCATAGCTTTCAACAACTGAATGATCAATCAGACTCCTAAGAGAAATCTTGTTGTCAGTTAAATTTACATCCACAAACCCTCCAAATGATGGTCTGTACTCTTTGTGGTTCAGCGTTGACCTTTAAGTTTTCAAAAAAAAAAAAAAAAAATGTCATTTAGACCTTGTGAGTCAACTATAGTCCATTGTTAGTTTTGAATTAAAACAGAGAGATTATAAGAGAATGAGAGATTACGGCATAGCATCTGAGCACATGAGAACTTTAAGCTTGGTGTCGGGAGTTTTGAAAACTCTAAAGAAGACTGGAGTGTATTCTTCAAAATCCTTCGACGCCAATGTTAGAAGACCAAACGGCCCTAGACCACCTTGTTTGGTTGTACCTAAGATTTGGCATATGTTTTTTGCAAGAGTTTCAGGTGGGAATGTTTCATCCCATTTAGTATCATACACCTCAGCTTTATCCACACCTGGAAACTTAAAAACTACATCCACATCTGCCTGTATTCCAGTCATATGATACATTATATTTATAATCGAAATTAGTCTCGTTAATTTAAAAATTAAAACCGATGTTACACGATCAGCAAACCTGGGCAGCAGTGATTCCTTCAACCGCAGCTGTATCTCCCATCTTGAGCTCCTTGTTGAGTAGCTGCACATTCTTATCTCTTAATGTTTCCAATTCAGCAACAGGCCATTGTAGCAATTGCTTTCCAGATGAATCTAACCAGACGGTTCGTGGAATCAACTACACCATTGATAATGTCAAAATTAACGAAAAGGAACTAAATTATTGCAGTCTATAAAGGTTCACGATATGTAAGAAACAACAAACCTGGATTCCAGACCATCCTTTCTTCACATCTTCGCCTTTAGTGCTAGACTCGTTAGCCCAACCCCAGATGACTCTACGGTTTTTTGAGGGATCAAAAAATGACTTAGAAGCATAAAAATTACCATAATCATATCTTAAACTAGCCCAACTTTCGACCATTCCTTCATCTGGGATGTATTTGTCTTCTTTGATATCATATTTTCCAATTGTGTAGACATCATATCTAGTAAGGTCTAGACTGGCCTTGAAAACATGCTTGATATCTCCTTCTATTACTGTAGTGTCCAACCCCTTATCACTCGTAGTCGATACGGGATAAAAGTCGGGGCATTCCCACATACCCATATTCTCTTTCTGGTGCAATGGGTGATCAACCAAGGTCCAATTAATGAAATCTGGGCTTCGGTACAGGTATGATACACCTAGCATATCCACCTTACTACCTACGGTCATTTCCCATTGACCATTGAGCTTCCAAGCTGTTGTGGGGTCACGAAATGCAGACACATTCTCTTTGGTTGGTTTTATGATAGGATTGTCGTCAGGTTTAATCCAATGCTTTAGCTCTGGGTCATTATAGTCTTCTGGTATTGCATAGTTTTGGACTTGGTAACCTGGGTCCGGGTTTTCATCAATAACTCCAGTGTACAAAATGACCGGTTTATCATCTGGAAGAACCGTGGCTGACCCTGACCAACAACCGAACTTATCAAATGGCTTTGTTGGTTCGAGTGCGTGCGGTAGTGGTGTCCAATTGATAAGGTCTTTGGATATTGAGTGGGCCCACACAATGTTACCCCAGACGGAACCTTTTGGATTATATTGGTAGAACAAATGATATAATCCCTTGAAATACATTGGTGCTGGAAAATATGACCATATTGCAATTAAAAAGTTAAATTCAAACCATCTTTTTTGTAAACTAAATGTTTGAAAGGTAGAAACTCACCATTGGGATCTATTTGTTGTCCGATCAATTTCAGCAGCAAATCATGCACATCAAGTTAAGAAAAAATCATCAGTTTGAGATATGATCATCAGAAAAGCCAGCTTCTATTATTGTTGCAATCTATAATAGAATATGGACTATGGAGCATATCACATATGAAAACCGATTTCAAGTAAACAAGTAAGCATATACATACGCACTCTTAATCTATAACGAGCATTGAACATAATCTATAACCTCATAGATTCCTATATATCTTATATAGAAATACATGGGTGTAAGTGTACATGCATGATCCCGGTCTATAAACAACGGATATCACGGTTTCAAAACAAGAAAAAGAACGGCTGTTATACGTCTGTAACACAATGTTCAATCATGGCATATACCGTTGATCCAGTGTTGCTGCGGTTGAAAATGATAGGCAGGTTTGTGATCTTTTATGACTTGAAAGGCCTCAATATGTTGCAAGTGTTTATGAACTTCATGAAATGCCAAGACTCCCCCTTTAAAATCATTTAACAATGGGAAGAAACATAGCAACCCTACCAAGCCCCAAACAAGGACATTGAAAGACCTCATTATTCTACTTTCCTTGTTAATATACAACAAACTATATATTTCTATTTAAGTTTGTATATTTAAAAATAATTCTCAAATTTAAAACAAATTAATTCATATTTATAGAGTGAAGGAGGGAAGGGAGTTATTAGGTGGTGGTAATGAATGTTTATAGGGAGTGGGCTTACAATGAAGGGTAGTTATAAGCTCGTGGCAAAGAGGTTTTGAAGGAAATATTACATAAAAAATCAGCGGGTTCATAAATATAATTATACCAACTTAATCAAAGGAATTTGATGAAAAGGTGTAAATTGTTACAGTTTTTATTTATGCTATGTTTATACTGTTATTATACCATTTTGGAGTTGCTAGCTTGCTATTAATATTAGGGTTAATTATTTGAAAATGTATTATACTTGACACTTTTTGTTATTGTATGTATTGAATTTTTTTTTTTTTTTTTTTTTTTTTTTTTTTTTTGTACTGAACTTTCAAATTTCGATTATTGTGTGTATTTTGTGACTATTTAGCCATGTAAAATTACCATTTTACCCTTTAAATTTTGAAAAAAAATGACCCTTAATACATACAATAACAAAAAGTGAGTATAATATATTTTCAAGTAATTAACCCTTAATATTATACATTCTATTGTCCATGAATTCATTATAAACTTCCTCATAAAACACATTTGCTATGGTCTTAGTATACAACTATACATGTTTCACGTTGAAGTTATTCCAAATCCTTATTGATAGCTTTGTCAAGATTACATTATTTCTAATAAACATAAACGGAAGATAAGACAATACCACTACAAACAAAACTTATTGCATCTCATTATGATTTCTCATATGAAGCCTAGATTAGTTCATGGTAGGTGTTCTCATGGACCAAGCATTCAGTCTCTCAACGGTTATGGTCTCAGTACCATTGTTAAATACACGCAAATGTGCATTACCGCCCACTGCAAGTTCTGGATAAACCCTAGATGTGATGACCGTCTTTCCTCCCTCTCCAAAGCTTTCCACAACCGAATGATCAATTAAACTTCTAAGAGAGAGCTTCTTGTTAGCTAAATCAACATCTATAAAACCTCCAAATGATGGCTTGTATTCATTCTCATTCTTCGAGGAACTGTGATCATCAAAATAAAGAATAAAAAAACCGGCGATGTTAGTAAAGTGTTCGTTACTTTCGTGTAAATGAATCTCCTTCAATAGGAAATTCTTATTCAACCCATCTTACACTCATTGGTGCTTAATTATACTCTCCTTCAATAAAAAAACGGGTTGAACTAATGTCTTTATGAATAATTAGTGATCAACTTACAGAGTAGCATCAGAACACATAAGAACTTTATGCTTTTTATCACGAGTCTTGAAAACTCTAAAGAAAACCGGAGTGTATTCTTCAAGATTCTTGGAGGAAAGTGCCAGGATCCCAAAAGGTCCAAGTCCACCTTGTACGGTTGCACCCTTGATCCCGCATAGATTTTGCGCAAGATCTTGTGGTGGAAATTTGTCCCACTTTCGATTATATGCTTCAGCTTTACTTAAGCTTGAAAATGTAAACTGAACATCCACATCGGCCTGTGTCAATTATTAAGACAAAGAAACAAACAGTCTTAGTGAATCAAAGATATAATCGTGGTAGATTGTTGGTTATCTAGTAGCTAGTGATATGATTCAAGGTACTCCAGCTAATTAATATACTAAAAGTACAAACCTGAGCCGCAGTGATTCCTTTAATTTCCATGGTATCCCCCTTGCTGAGCTTCACATTCCTTAGAATCTTTTTGTCACCCCTTAGCTTTTCTAATTCTAGAATTGGCCATTGTAGCAATTGCTTCCCACTAGGGTCCAGCCAAACCATACGTGGAATCAACTACATGTTTATAAGATTGTAAATCAGCTCAATATACATCAAATATACGAGTTCTTTCCATTTCTAATATCCAGTACTGTAACAAATAAATTTATATAATAGTTAAAAATAGTGCGTGAAAGTAGTTTCTATCAGAAAATAATAAAGGGTTGATACCTGAATTCCTGACCATCCTTTAGCAACATCTTCGTCCATTGTGCTTGACTCATTAGCCCAACCCCACAAAATCCTCCGTTTCTTGGCAGGGTCAAAGAAGGATTTTGATGCGTAAAAGTTCCCATAATCATATCGTAATCCAGCCCAACCATCAATAAATGTGCTATCTGGGTGATATCGGTCGTTCACCACGTCATACTTTCCAATCGTGTAGTACTCATATCTAGTCTCATCAAGGCTTACCTTGAAAACAAATTTAGTGGCACCAACCAGTGATGAAGTGTCCAACCCATTTCTACGACCCTTATATGATACTGGATAAAAGTCTGGGCATTCCCACATACCTGTATCTGATTTTTCGTGAAATGGTTGCTTGGCAAGCGTCCACTTTACAAAATCTCGGCTTTTGTACAAGTAGGCAATGCCTCGTTTATACTGTCTACTACCAATTAACATTTTCCATTGACCGTTATTAAACCAAGCTGTTGAAGGGTCACGGAAAGATGAAATATTCTCTACAGTGGGCTTTAGAATCGGATTATTGTCTGGCTTGACCCAGTCTTGGAGATATGGATCTGAGTAATTGGCCGGTATAGCGTAGTTTTGGACTTGGTAACCTGGTGCTGGCTTCTCTTTTATAGATCCGGTATACAAAATGACCGGTTTATCACCAGGGAGGATTGTGGCAGACCCCGACCAGCACCCATATTTATCAAACCATTTTGATGGTTCCATTGCGGGTTTTAGCCATTTCCAGTTGACCATATCCGTTGATACGGAGTGGGCCCACACAATGTTGCCCCACACCGCACCTTTGGGGTTGTATTGGCAGAAACAATGATAAACTCCCTTGTAATACATTGGTGCTGTTACATAAAAATTAAGAACTTAGACAATTTGTCATTTCAATTGTCAAATAGCTTGCACATTATGTAACTAAACTATATCGTGTATGGAGTGAATTATAATCAAGAACTCACCATTCGGATCTGGGTGAATTCATCATATTTCAGCGGCACATTATGCAAAAACAACAAAAGAGGAAACATATTAGCTAGCTGATGATCAATTAGTGAAAAAAGCATATAGATTAGTGAATACATAGTTGTCAAAATATGGGGTATCGACTATATCATATCATCATTAAAAAGCAAAGACACTAATTAAACAGGTTGGTACCCTTCAAGTGCTGTTTTTTTTTTTTTTTTTTTTTTTTTTTTTCGTTGAGGACTACTAAATTAAGTTGACAACCTTCAGTAACATTCAAAAATACAATGCAACCATGTAGTTAATTAGTTGATTCTTGTACAATTCTGCATATGTATTAAAATCATTCAAAGTCAATTGTGACTCAAAACACGAAATATAAGTGAAAGACCTAAAAAGCCTGTATCAAAGTCGTAGGACTATACTTCTATACTCTATTGTAATGCACTTAAGATGTCATCACAAAATTAAGATAAAGAAAAGAACTTTTAACCATGAGATCATCTCTTAATCTATTAATCTGAGCCTTCTTCCATTTCACCAAAATATCCATTAGAGAGGTGGGTGTATGTAGCGGTATTATAGCTGTGTTATAGGGCCACTTTGCACCCTATGGCGCCGCTATCACCATTACTGCACCTCCTCAACATGTTATAGGTACCATCACCATTTTGTTTGCATTCAATTCGTTATATGTGTTCTTTTATTTTATTTTTTGAGTGAGAGCTAGAGTATTTATTTTGTGATGTATTATAAGAATTGTGTTTATATATATTTCATGAGTGTTATAAAGTACGTAGTATATGATAACGTGACAGCGCCAATATAACTTATATATATATGAACTGCACCTAGCACTAATAAAACACATAGTTGACACCATCAAAACACACACAACTTCACTAAACCCTCTCTTCAGTCTTCTCTTCACCTCTCCGGTCTCCTCCACCGCCTCCGCCGCCATAACCGCGAACACCTTCCACCACCACCCTACATATCTGACGTATCCTATTACAGATCTAATCCTCAAGTTGAAGAAAAAAAAAAAAAGCATTAGATCCGTCGATCTGCTACTTTTCCGTCGATTAGAGACACAAAACGTCAAAACGGGTCAATCAACGTGACAACCACCGCTTCATTTCCAGCTGGTTTTGATTTCAGAACCCTGAAAACTGAACTGAACTAGTTTTTGCATTTTAATGTCAAAAGTTTATATTCGTACGTGTCCACAAAGTTAAAGGTTATAAATTGCAAAAGATAGATTTTTTTTTTTTTTTTTCCTTTAATATTGATATAGGCCATAATTGGAATATACCATAATTGGAATTATATATTGCAAAAAAAGGTCTAAATTAGTAATGGCTTTATAAATCTCCAAAGCTTTATAAATTAGGTCATAACTTACCAACTTTGGATAGCTTTTTAAAATTACAAAAGTGTTTTAATGATTGAGTTTATTTTGTGTTCAACATATCATGTCGAAAATGTTGAGTTGATTAAATGATTTAAAATTACATAGGTTGGTTGTCTAAATAAAATAAAATGTAGTAAAAATATGAAACGTATGTTTAAGAAAAGGGGTCTGGTTATCTATACTCTCCTAAAATTATATTTTGGCCCTCTCTTTTAACCAATTAATTTTAATTTTTCGTTTGTAAGGATGGGAAAAAGTATTTTTTATTTTTAAAATCAAGAAATAGTTGATCATATAGTCATTTTTTTTTAAATGTTTAAATTGGCTGGGAAACACCAACTCTGTACATCCGTGTGTGTCGAATGACCATTCATTAATCGGCATCAAGCAATTTTTAGCTATTTCTTCCAAACCAAAAGAAGTTGAAATTAAACCAAGACCTAACTTGATAATGAGTTAATTTGATTAGTTGATAAGAGCATACAGTAAGGTGCCTTGTGCACCTGCTTTAACTTTTAACGCACCTCCATTTTGCACCGCGTTAACTTACCGACTATGAAAGGCAAGACCACGTTAACGTGGCACGTTAAGGGCTTAACGCTGCGTTAAGATGAAAAACAATTTTTCGTTTTTGCCCATTGATTGTTTGTGTGTTATTTTTGTGATGTGTTTGTGTTTGTGTGTGTTTTTTTGGGTGTGTTTGTGTTTGTTTTCAGTGTGTGTGTGTGTGTTTAGTGCGTGTAAGGTGGTCAAGATGGGGAAGGAGTATATGTTTGAAATTTGCAGTTTGGTCCCTGTAGTTTGTGGTGTTTATATTTGGGTTGTTGAATGAATGAAATAGTTAAGGGGTTAATTTGTAAACTAAGGTGGAGGTGAGTTATAGGTGAGTTATGCTACCGGGGTGGAAAGTCAAGAGTTAAGGTTAAAAGGTAAAAGCTGATGTGGCGCTGACGTGACAGTGCGTTAAGTTTTAACCTTCGGTCACCTTACCACATGCTCTAAAATTATACTCCCTCCGTCCCTTATTAAATGTCATGTTTGATTTTTCAAAGTCTTTTTTTCTCAACTTTGACTTTAAATATTTGTGTTTGTGTAATATAATACTTGATACAAAATATATGAATGGATTGAGTTTTGAGTGTATTTTTATTGCGTATAATTTTTATCAAATATTATATAACACAAGTAAAAATATTTAAAAGTCAAAGTTGATAAAAAAAGACTTGAAAAGTAAAACATGGACATTTAATATGAGACGGAGGAAGTAATAAAGCATGAAAATTAAAATATTATATTATTTATATGACATCATAAGGAGAGGGAGGGGGGGGGGGGGGGGGTGGGGGTGTAAAACATACTTATAAGGAATAACGGTATCATATAACAACACCTTTAAGAAAAATATCTTTAATTTTTCAGTTTTTATTTGAAAAATCTTATTATTCTACAACTAAATAAAACTGTAAGGTCACTTTTAAAATAAGCACTACGGTTTAATTTATCGATGACTGCAACTAAAAACGACTTGAAAATTGAGAAATTATTTGACACTATTCATTATCGTTACTATGTGCGACAAATGATTACCCCTGGTGACCATGAGCAAGAAAACAATCGAAGAACCTCAAAGGTTGATATTTATCTTAACATGAAATCCATTCCACGTCAAATGAAGGTTGATATTCAGAGCGCTCGGTAAGGTGACTGTGTCACCTGCGTTAACTTATAACGCACCACCTTTTTTAGCCAAGTTAACTTACCGGGTACGAAAGTCAAGTCCAAGTTAACTTGGTGCGTTAACCCCTTAACCCACGTTAAGGTGACTTCTTTGCTAATTTTTTTTTTTTTTTTTTTTTTTTTTTTTTTTTTTTTTTTTTTTTTTTCATCCCACCCCTTTCTAACGGGGTTGAAATTGAAAATACTAATTGAGGTGGAGGTAAGTTAAGGTGAGTTAAATATATGTTATGTTACCGGGGTGGAAAGTCAATAGTTAAGGTTAAAAGGTAAAAGCTGATGTGATGCTGAAGTGACAATGTGTTAAGTTTTAACCCGTAGTGACCTTACCGTGTGCTCTCATACTTACACAAAACACTTTCCACACATAAAGAGGTCTAAAAAAAGCAATAGACGCCTATTCTACCGAAAGAACATAATTTGATACAACGCGCAGGTGTCCTATTAGCTAATAATAAATAAAAGGGAATGTCTAACCAATGCCTTAAGGGCATTGGATAAGACTTGTCTTTTTGTGCAAGGACCCACTCAAAGAACATAAAAAGGACATACAAAAAATATTTTTTTTTCATAAAGTAACATGGACCCACATTAATTAGCACTAAAAGACAAGTCTTATCCAATGCCCTTAAGGCATTGGTTAGAAAATCCTAAATAAAATGATTCTTTTATCTTGTTTTTGAGTGTAATTATATTTCTTTATGTCATGTTGTTGCAACAATGTAGGGAAACGTTACATGCAAACTTGAAAGGGTTGTCACATCACAACACAGAGTAACATTTGGATACAGTTTATCGGCAGTATTATTTTATACATACATAAACATGCAGATGGATCCAAACAAAAACTGAATACTGAAGCTTTGCATGGAACTTAATTGGTAACAAACTGCACAAATTTATTACAGTTTTTTTTTTTTTGACCGATATATTCATAGCTTTAAATCATTGATTTTATATGACAAAATATTTAAGCAATAAACTTACTTTTCATACAATTTACAAGTTTCAGTAAGTACAAAATGAAGGGGAGAGCCAACCACATCTACTGCCCCTTCTTTTTCGGATATCATTATTTTGTTCGTATCAAAATAACTGTTTATTATGATTAAGAGCATCTGCAGCGGATGGTTTTAGTAAAAGCTTTTTACTATTAGAAAAAGTCTTTCGAAGACTTTTTTCCATTGCAAACTTGGGTTTTTCCAATAGCTTTTTAATATGACTTGGTATCCTTCAAGCGGTTGAAGCATTTCTAGAGCAATAGCTTTTTGAAGCATTAATTAGAATCACTGTTTGGTATTATAAAAATAATAAAATTAAATGAGGAAAAGCTTTTCAATGTTTAACCGCTGCAGATGCTCTAACAAATATATATGATGATCCAACAAATATATTATCAAGTTGTTTTTCTAAAACAAAAGTTGTTAATCCAAATAAAATCACAAAACTAAAAAGTAGAATCATTAAAGTCTATAATTAGTAGCCAATGTTACTTTTGAAAAGCACACTCTCCTAAAAATGGCCGGTGGAGTCTTGTATAGATTTAAGATTATGGTTATAATGAGTTTTTTTTGGTAATTGATATCAGTCATTTTGATAGTAAATAGTTATATCCGAATAACTAACATAGAAATATCGACAATTATTTTGAGAATAGAGATGTGCCAATGAACGCCATTTGTTCAATGGATTCTTGTGTGCAAATGAACGCCATTTGTTCAATTACTAATCTAATATATGCAAAAATGTACATACACACACACACACTCGATAGTCATATGTACACATATTCTTATAGCATAGTTTTTCAAGTCATGTTTATAGTGACATATAACGTATGTGGAATTGATGTCTAGACATCTATTAGAGGTTCATATATGAAAGATAAATATTAGTTCACGTGTATATATAAACTAACATAAAAGAGAAATTTTACGACTTATTTATACTTGTCCAACTGATTTTATGCAGTATAATCTAATAATCAAAATTGTTATGAACTTATGAAGGCTAGACGGAGTATTAGTTTATAAAACTCATAGCATTGGACGTGTCACTAAAACTTGAACATTTTTATGAGAAACTAATTTCTTCTATAAAACTTCCAACAGGCTTAGTGAAAGTTGTTAATTTCAGTTTTTTATACATTTGCCTTTACACGCAATGACACAAATTGAAGTCTGTAATTTCAAGGGATTCTTGCATGTAAATGAAAATATGCATGCTACCATATGAGTCTGTTAATATGAATAGAAGAAGAGTTGATACCGTTGATCCAATTTTGTTTGGGTTGAAAATGGTAGGCTGGCTTATGAACCATCTTAACTTTCACAGCACTTAGAGACTGAAACTTGGATAAACCTCATGAAAAGCCATAACTCCTCCACCACCACCACCATTAAAAGTAGTGTTGAAGATTATTATGGGGAAGCAACATAACAAAACACTGATTAATTTACTGCAAAACTTCATCATTCCAATGAATTTAATGTTTTGGTATATGTAAATATGCATGAAGAAATGTGGGTTGGTTAAAGGAAGAAGGATGAAGAAAAATGAGAGGTTATGGGGAGTTACGAGGTAATGGTTGGTTGGTTTTAAGGGGGGTATTTATCGAGAGAGATTTAACTAAGTGACAGCATTTGGATAAGGTTAAAATTAACATATAATAATACTACACCAACACCAAACGCAACACCGTCATATAAGTTTTCTATTTCTTAAACCAACCAAGACCAAACACTCGTAATTAGAAGACATCACTCACAACCAAAAACACACTATACCTTCACAAAATTAAATTACAAGTATATAAAAGACACACACAAACCAAACCATTTCATTCCGGCCACACCCGGACCAAAATAATTCATTGTGTGGTTTGTGGGGGTGGCGGAGACGCATTGGGTTTGGTTGGGGTAGTAAGGGGACCGAATGAGACCGAACAAATTGTGCTAGATCAGTCAAATGATTTGGTTGTATTACATTTAGCGTAAGGACCCTTTGTATTAAGTGCAAAATTGAAGTAAATTTTAAGATTTAGAACTTCATTTACGGCTATGCTTAATAGATTTATGATCATATAAGAAAGAAAATTTTTAATGATAAGAGTGTGGGAAAAAAAATCACACATTTCAATGCACCTATAAAAATAAGGGGGACGCCTTGGGTTTTGTTGAGGTAGTAGGGGGGCCGAATGAGACCGAACAAATTGTGCTAGACCAACCGAATGATTCAGTTGTCTTACGTTTAGCCTAAGGACCCTTTGTGTTAAGTACAAAATGAAAGTAAATTTTATGATTTAGAATTTCATTTACGACTATGCTGCATATCGTTTTAAAAATATTTTTTTATTTAAAATGTGTGGCTAGAAATTAATCTTATTGTTTCTCATTTTAGATTTTCTTCTTAGTAGATCATTTTAATGCTTGATATGTTAAGACATGAATAAATTAATTAGGCAAATTTGAGTTGTAAACAAACCAAACATTTAATTAACATTTTATGAACCATGGGTCAAATGTTTGTGTTTATTAACTAAACTAACGAGCAGGTAAAAGAGTTTATGCCCATTTAGGTAAATGACATACAATAATAAAAATGTTGTTCGTTCATTCATGTATGTTCATGAAAGTTTGATTATACGTTTGTTAAATTGTGTTGATCGTTTACTTTATTATGGTTGTATATCGTATATTTTATTATATACTTTAAAATCGATACTTAAATAAATAAAAAACACATGAACACACAATATTTTGTGTATTAATTTGTTTGTTTTCATATATGTTTGTTTGTTTAATTGCTAATGAGCGAACATGATCAGCTTTGTTTCTTAATTAACAAAAATGAATAAGAAAGTTTGTCCGTTTAAGCATTCACGTCTATTAATTTGTTTGGCTCAAATAAAACAAACGAACATGAATAAGGTTTCATTCGTATTCGTTTGGTTCGTCTACAGCCCTACGCACATTTTTGAACGGCAAATTTATTAAAAAACTAGCAAGGTGCTAGAAATTACAAATCCAAATCTCCTTGGCAAAGATGCATTCGAAGAAAATATGGATATTAGACTCCACGTTACCATTGCAAGTGGGAAGAGATCCCCGGAATTTCAATACCTCTAGAAGAAAGATTAAGGCGGTGCGGAAGCCTATCTAACCTCAAACGCCAAATAAACATATTAACTTTATGTGGAAGGGATTTATCCCAAATCGTCTTGGTATCCAAAGAAGGCAACATGCGATCGTCAATTAAGCGACGCAAGTCCGCAACATTGAACGTCTCATCATGAGCAAGAGACCAAATACATTTGTCCGCACCGTCTCTTACCTCGATATGGCTGATATCCTCTAGCAAGTTTAGTTACCAAATTATGATGCTAAAACTTGATGAACTATATTGCTATCAATTTCTAACTTGGCGGTTGTATATATTCGCATACTGGATGTTGGTAATTTTAGTATCATCAACTATTTTACGTAACTGTGATTTACTAGATACCGATGTGATTTCGTATTAAGTTCGGATACGAGTAAATGAAGTATGGAGTACACACTCACTTGAGTTAATATGTTTTCGAAGACGACAAAAGCGCACCTGTCAAGAGGTTGCGCCCCGTTACAGGGTCAATGGGCAGCCCTTTGGGGGGTCAAGATGCTCCAAATGAATTACCTGTTTTTCCCACTAAAACCAACCGACAAAACTGCTATTTAGGTAATTGTGATTTACTAGAGACCAATGTGATTTTATATTAAACTCAGATACGAGTAAATGAGGTGTGGAGTAAACACTCGTTTGAGTTAATATGTTTTCGACCACGACACAAATGCAGAGGTCAAGGAGGTTGCGCTCCCTTGTAGGGTCAAGGTGCTTCACATGAATTACCCGTTTTTTCCGACCAAACTAAACCAACACAGCTATTAGCTGACAAATTGTGATTTTGGTAAAAAAAAATTTGTTCATCGATACCACGTGTCACATTTTTCTAATTTTTCGTACTATTCAATAAGTGGAAATTTTATATAGAATTCTAACCCTTGGAATATTAGTTATTTGTAACTAAATTTTAGCAATACTTAGTAGAGAAGAGATTCAGTAAGAAGAAAAACTAAAATAAGAAGAATAAGAAGAATTCTTAGCCACACATTTTAAATAGGAGGGAGAATTTTAAGGGGAGATGCATCTATTTTTGTAGGTGCATCTGAAATGAGTGGTTGTGGTTTCTTTTTATCATTCTTATTTTAATTTTTCTTCTTATTTGATCCTAACTCATAGTTAGTATTGTAATAATAATTAGTATAGTATTTCAGGGGCAAAAGTAGCGGTTCTCACTATGTCATTATTGTATGTTTGGCGAAATGGGCTGGAGCTGGGGCTGGGGCTTTTATTATAAGTCGAAGTTGAAATTTGTATTTTTGTAAACTTGTTTGGCAAATGGGCTTAAGCTTAGGCTTATTATTGCAAAATTACTAAATATGACATAATTAAATGAGTTTTTGTATATGTTAAATATTTTTGTGTGTAAATAAGTAATTTATTATTCAAAAGCCCCGGTTTTAAGTTTTTAGCCCCTTTTATATGGCTAAAGTTTTTAGCCCCTTTTAGAGGCTTATGATTTCATAAGCCCGCATAACAAACGAGACTTACGGCTTCCTTGCCATGAACGCACCGCCGGATCACTTGATCCGCACATATCTTAAATAAGTAAGGGTCGTCCAAAAAATAATGCTTAACATCTTTGAAGAATTTCTTCTTTTATTGGAACAACATCCCTTTACGTATGAAATTCCCCGCATGGTAATTCGCAAAGTCGGCGAACCATGGGGTACTAGGATCACTGTGTGATAAACTCCCAAGTGTGTCGAGAGGAAATGTTTCGGTAATTTCCTTTTTCTCAAAATCACTTTGATGCGGATTCTCTAATCGCGAAAGGTGATCGGTAGCAAGGTTCTCAGCTCCCTTTTTGTCTTGAATTTCAACATCGAATTCTTGAAGGAGTAGAACCCACCGCATCAATCTTGGCTTAGCATCTTGCTTTGCCATTAAGTACTTAAGAGCTAAATGATCCGTATACACTATGCTTTTCTTTAAGAGCAAATAAGGTCGGAACTTTTCAAAAGCGTAAATGACGGCTAACATTTCTTTTTCAGTAGTCGTATAATGGTATTGAGCATCGGTCATTGTTTTACTAGCATAGTGTATCGGCTGAAAGTATTTTGACTTATGTTGCCCCAGAACAGCACCAATAGCATAATCGCTCGCATCGCACATTAGCTCGAAAGGCAAGTCCCAATCGGGGGCAACTAAGATAAGAGCCTCCATTAACTTCTTGTTTAGGGTATTAAATGCTTCAATGCATTCATTTGAGAAGATAAACGGAGCATCCTTTTCAAGTAAATGGGTCAGGGGCCGGGCTATTTTAGAAAAATCTTGGATAAAACGTCGGTAAAAGCCGGCATGACCGAGAAAACTTCTAATTCCTTTTACGGTAGTGGGATGAAGTAACTTAGCAATCACGTCGACTTTAGCTCTATCGACCTCAATCCCAGATTTCGAAATCTTATGGCCGAGGACAATGCCCTCTTTAACCTTGAAATGACACTTCTCCCAATTTAGAACCAAATTGGTGTCTTCACACCGTTTCAGCATTTTTTCTAAATGGGAGAGGCAAGAAGTGAAAGAATCTCCATAAACCGAGAAATCATCCATGAAAACTTCCATGGTTTTCTCAATCATATCGGAGAATATAGACATCATGCACCTCTGGAACGTGCCTAGAGCATTGCATAAGCTGAAAGGCATACGTCGATAAGCAAACGTTCCGTAAGGGCAAGTGAAAGTGGTCTTTTCCTGGTCTGGAGGGTCAATCGGAATTTGAAAATAACCAGAAAAGCCATCGAGAAAACAATAGAACTCATTTCCCGCTAAACGTTCGAGCATTTGATCCATAAATGGAAGTGGGAAATGGTCCTTACGAGTCGCATCATTCAATTTTCGATAATCAATACACACTCTCCATCCGGCAACAAGACGTGTAGAAATCAATTCATTATCTTCATTTGTCACTACGGTCATTCCACCTTTCTTCGGAACACAGTGGACCAGGCTAACCCATGAGCTACCCGAGATTGGATAAATCATTTCGGCATCGAGGAGTTTGATAACTTCCTTTTTGATAACCTCATGAATTTTCGGGTTAACCCGTCGTTGTTGTTGGATGGAAGGTTTGTAATTGTCTTCAAGCAAAATCTTGTGGGTACAAAAACGAGGGTCGATACCCTTGATATCAGAAATTTGCCATGCGATGGCACTTTTATGCTTCTTGAGCACATCTAAGAGACGGTTCTTCTCCTCATCTTTAAGTTCTTTTGAAATAATGACGGGAAGTTTGTCGGTTCCTTCTAAAAAAGCGTATTCAAGATGAGGAGGTAAATCTTTGAGCTCGGGCTCCGGAGGATTCTCAGTAGACGGCTTAACTTCTTTAACATCGGCCATTTTAAGGTCCATCGGAGGGAGAGATGGATTTGGGTCTTTATTCAACAATTTTTCAATAAAAAGAACATCTCCCTCTGGGTCGCAAACGGAATGATCAATTTCCGGTGAAATCGAATCATTAGAGAGAAAGGCCTCGATCTCTTCCAAGATGAAATCACTTCCCTCAAACGGAGTAAGGGAAGGGGAAGGATCAGATACAATTGGTTCAGAAGAAGGAGTGGGATTGCCACTCGAAGCATTTTCGGTAAAACCAAGTAACTCTTGAGAATACTCCTCCGTAACTTCGTCGATAACATCAACTCGGTTCATGGAAAATTTGTCATAATCGGAGGAGTATCTCGCGGTTTGATCCAAATTAAACGTTACGGCTTCGGTACCAACGTGTAGGGTAATTTCTTCATCGAAAACATCAATTAACGCACGGCCAGTCCTTAGGAAACCTCTCCCGAGAATGAGAGGTACCCGTGGATCAGCATCAAAATCAACAATGACAAAATCGGTAGGGAAATGAATTTTCCCACATTGACGAAGACATCCTCGGCTATTCCCATCGGGCGGGAAGTAGTTCGGTCGGCAAGCTCGAGGGTCATGCAAGTCGGAGTCAAATCAGGTAAAGACAACTTTTTCCAAATGGATAACGGCATTAGGTTAATGCTAGCACCAAGATCGGCCAAGGCGAAGCATTGAACCATACCCGGAAAATTGCACGGAATGAGAAATCGACCGGGGTCTTCAAGCTTTTCGGGAAGCTTTTTGAGGATTACCGCCGAGCAATTCTCATTCATCTGAGTTTTTGACATTTCAAATATTTTTTCCTTGTTACTCAAAAGACCTTTTAACATTGAAGCAAATTTAAGCATCAAAAGTATAGCATCCGCGAGACTTATATCAAAATGTAATTCTTGAAAAATCTGATAAAAATTTTCCATCTGGTTTTTATCTTTCTCATGGTGCTTTTGTTCATTTAAGCGTGACGGATAAGGTAATTTTGTTTTGACGGGAATTTCTTTCTCAGCTTCGTGAACGACTATATCTTTTCCTTTTGATGTTGGGACCACCGGAGGTTGGATGTTTTCGGTCCTTCCATTATCAATAGGAATTCCCTATCCGTTGTCACCTCAGTTTCACGGGAAACTACCTTAGGAGAAGAAGACGAAGAGGTAGTTGGAGCCGTTCGTCAATCGTATGAAACACCACTCCTAGTCTTGATCGCTTTTACATCGCCCCTCGGGTTAGCGATCGTGTTGCTTGAAAGAGTACCCGAGCCCGAGGGTCGATCATTTAAAGACTTTTTCAATTCAGCCATTTGATTAATTAGCATTTTATTCATTTCCTCTTGACTTTTCATAAACTGCTTAAGTAACTCATCCGAGGACTACTGATTTTGATTCACAACTGGATTTTGAAAATTTTGTCCACGGTTATTGTTGTTGAAACCTTGATTTTGAAAATTTTGATTTCCATGATTGTAATTCCCATGATTAGCATTTTGAAAATTCCCATAATTTCCTTGAAAATTCCCTTGATTCGGGCCTTGATTATAATTCCCCCGATTTTGATGAAAACCTTGATTTTGATTTTGAAAACCATTGTTCATCCGGTTTTGATTTTGATTTTGGTTAAATTGATTGTTTCGGTGTTGCATGTTATGATTCACTTGATTGACTTGATTCGGTTGATTGAACCGGGTGGTCCAATATAATTGTTAGAACGGTAGCTAAGAAGATTTCGGTCCCCCTGTGGTTGGTATCCGTTTCCTCCCATATTGTAGGTTCCCGAAGTAGCATACACATTCTCGTGAGTGAAGCCACCGGAGGTTGGGCACTCAAAATACGGATGAGGACCACCACAAGTCTCACAAACATGGTTGACCATATTGACTTGATGGTTTTTGACTTGATTCTGATTCTGAGTCGTTTGATGCATTCGTAAAACAACCGTAGACAAATCATCGAGTTTCTTAGTAATGGCGGCTATTTCAGAATTAGACATAGAAGAATTGTGAGCAACGGTTGATCTTGTTGACTCATTCCTCTCGGCTGAGGAATCCCAGTAATTGTAATGAGCAGTCATATTCTCAATAAGTTCATAACAATCTTCAGGACGTCGTTTCATAAAAGTTCCACCAGCAGCTGCATTGATCGTGTCCCGATGTCGCAAACTCAAACCATTGTAAAACGTATCGATTATCGTAACAAGAAGCATATTGTGGTTTGGATACCGATCAATAGCAAGCTTATAGCGTTCCCAAGCTTCGAATAAAGATTCGTCGGGAAGCTGACGGAAATTGCTAATATCGTTTTGGAGTTTCGTCACCATCGATGGTGGAAAATATTTCGCCAAGAACTTCGATACCATTTCTTCGAAGGTATGAATCGAGTACTTGGGAAGACGATCAAACCAAGCGGTGGCATGATGCGTCAAAGAATAGGGAAAGAGAGAAAGACGAAGGGCGTCATCGGAGACCCCATGTTGTTTCATACTTTGGGTGACGGTTAAAAATTTGTCAAGATGCTTGTTGGCATCGTCACTCGGTAAACCGTGAAATTGGCATGAATTTTGGACTTGTTGAATCATATGATGCTTGACTTCAAAATCCGTAGCCTCAATATCAAGAGGGGCAATCGGACCACCTCTTCCGTGCATTGTCGGTTGGCACAACTCATCCATCGTTCGGAGATCGGGAGCTGGCACATTTTGAATATCACCTACCGGAGGGTGTTGATTGTTGTGGTTATTTTGTTCCATTTCCGCAACGTTTGGGAAACGAACTCTGTGTGTGTGACGAATTAAACTTTCTGGGTTCGAAAGTGGAGAAATAAGACGTTTAGAAGATCAACGGGTGTTCATACACCACAAAAATCACAAATTTTAAAAATAAAAAGAAAATCAAAATGGAAAAGGAAAACCTTTTTGTATTTTTTTTATTTTTGGAAAACAAAATTCAAAAAGTTAAAACTTTTATTATTATTTTTTCAAACGTTACGTTAATCGTAACCGTTTCCTTCAAAACTACTCGCGACGGAACGGGAGAGAAGAGTGTTTCTCTCTTCAGCTTGCAATTTAATGTCAAAGCTTTCCGTATTTTCCACTTATTGGGTTGTAGAATTTAAAGTAATCCGATTAGCAACTAATTTCACGTGTTCTTATATTGGGAAGCTTATTTGGTTTACAACGCCCCCCCTTCCAGGGGAGAGTCGAGGCTGTAACTTTCTTCTTGGTATTTTTGAAAACACTTTAGCAAAAGTGTTTTTGATTTTTCAATTTTTTTTGGTTTTTATAGAAAATATATACAAAGGAAGGTTTTCAAAACACAATTTCGAAAACGAAAATAAAAAATTCACTTAAACCTTCCTCGACTACGGCGCCAAAATTTTGATGTCATAAAATCAAATCAAGTATATATAGTATAGTATTACTCAAAGAAATCCGCAAGAAATACAGATAACCCGAGGTCGTAGTCCGTGTGAAGGGTGAATGAAATTTTGAATTCCCGGTTTGTGAAACGTGTCGTGAAAGTGGGAAAAAGTGATTTCAATGAGATTTAAACTAATGAATATGAAAATGAAGCACAATTAATCACTTAAGCACGTAATTCAAGTAAACAAACTTAAAACGCAACTTAGAATTAAAAAAAACGTAAGCTTAAACGTAAATAAAACGTAAACGCGCGAAATAAAACGTGAATTTTAAGCTACACTAATCCTACAGACTTGAAAATAATTTTCCTCAGTTAAAAATGATAAAAGAAAATTTTTAGAAAAATAAAATTATTTTTTTGACTTTTTCTTTAATTTTTATGAATTAAAAACTAATTTAACTAATTAAAAATTAAAAGAAAATGGAAATTAAGTGAGAAAAATGCAAAATAAATTTTAAAATTCTAAATTAACTAAAAAGTAATTTTAAAAATGAAAATATATTTTTATGGCTTTTTGTGTAATTTTTGTGAATTAAAAACTATTTAAACTAATTAAAAAGTAATTATTATTCAAATAAAATTGAAAATAAATGGAAAAAATGCAAAATTAATTTCTAAAAATCTAAAATAATTGAAAACTAATTTCTAAAATATTTTTGGACTTTTTTAGGCTTTTTCTGATTTTTTTGGAATTTTTGGTAACTAAAAAGTATTAAAAATTGAATAAAAACTAAAATTAAATTAGAAAAATAGCAAATGAAGTCAGAAAAATATGAAAAATTCAGGAAAAATCTAAATTAATAATCTAAACCTAGGAAAAATTTCAAAATTGAAAAATAAGCTCAGGAACTGCTTATTGGCTAAAAACAGCTTATATAAAGTGCTTATTAATAAGCACACTTGACCCAAACTGATCCAAACTTTAAACAGATGCTTTTATGACTCAAATATGTTTAATGGAGCAATAATGAGACCGAATGAAGCTCAGAGACACAGATATGGGCTAAAACAGATTCAATAAGCACTATAGGAAATAAGCACAAGCTAAGCAGGATAAGCTAAGGGCTCAAACTCAATTAGAAATGCAACTTATGGCACAAATGAACTCAAATGAATCATAAACTACAAGTTTCAAGCACCAAATCTCACTAGCAGCCCTAATAATGCAAAAACAGAAACTAGTTCAAAACACTAGACTTAATAGGTATGATAAGCTGTCCAATTAAGCTGATAAGTGTGAGCTTATGGGGGCAAAACACACTTTTACCTACTGAGATGCCAAATCTACCAAGAGAACTGATTTTCAATCCAAATTACTCACCTAAAAGCTTACTAGAAGGTCTGTCAACAAGTGATGTGCAAGGGAATTAGCAGCTCAAACAAACAACTTAAGGGCAAATTTTCAATAAGCAAATGAATTCAAAACAGAGATTTTCTTTTTGATGTTGTTTCACAAGCTGCTAAGCTTCTCAAATCCACTTTTCAAAAGTATTTCTAATTAATATTGAACCCTACAGATTCTCACAAAGTTTTGTCCAAAAACCTGAGTTCAACTATTTTTTACTTTTTAATTTGACAGAAACTTTGACCAATATGAATTTTGATTACTAAAATTTAACAGTAAATGGAATATTAATCTAATGTATGAGTAAAATAAGCTACAACTACAAATTATGCAACTAATTCTATGGTTATGCAACCTATAAGTCTAACTGTTATGCAAAAATTAATGAAACAAAAGTGATTTTGACTTATTATGTTCTACAACTGAATTTTATGCAAGATGACACTTAATATTACCCTAAGTGATATGTCTAAGCAAACAACTACCACTGTAACCTTAGTAAAACCAGCAAACCAATCTCAACCAAACACCCCTATGTGTGACAGATAAGAACCAGTTACTACTCAAATCTATTACTCAGCAATCCAAACCTCCAATCCTAATCTAATACTGATCCAATAAACCAAAATCCACTCAGAAACTCAGGTTTCAAACAGCTAAGGTACACAGAAACACATAATGTAGTATAAAAGCAGCATAAGTGAAAATGAAACAGTAAGTACCCAATTGCTAAAACAATGATCCAAACTATGAAATAAACTACAATTAACTGAATTAAGATGCAACTAATGATAACAAACAGAAACAAGCACTACTAAATAGATCTATACTACTATTTTATGATTATGCAGTTTAGAGAATAAGAAATAAGAAACTCATAGGTAAAATCCCCCTCAGCTTAACAGAGGGGGTTCACTAAGCTTGCCTGTCTTTATGACAGGCCAATTGCTCCTTATTGGCTGCCTATACTCCTCTGAATAAGCTGGCTTATTGAAATAAGCAATGTTTGACTATATTTGACTTTTTTTGAATTTTGAAATTTAAGACACAAACCAAGCTCACAGTAAGCTGGATAGCTTATATAAGCTTGTTATAAACAGAAAAAGCTATTTAAAGCTTAATTCAACCAAATGAAAACATATTTTTGTTTTTTTTCTTGATTTTCCGAATTTTTTTTTTTATGTTTTTGAGGTTTATTAAGATGAGCCAATTAAAACAGAGAATGCTTATGAAAATAGGAAATCTAAATACTGAAAGTAAATGAACAATAAGCTAAATAACAGAGTTTAAGTAAACAGAAATATGAAAATTAAAAAGCTAAATTATATTAATTTGAAACTGAGTACAATACTTGATAAAAAGGAAATTATAATAACTTGAAAGACATAAAATTAAACAAACTTATACTAAAAACCTACACACCTATCTGTGAATATATAGGACTGAGGAGAGCCTTTGTGAAGGTTCTAGTATGTCCAGCTCATCCATCCGCGTGAATTTGTGAAGGTTCTAGTATGTCCAGCTCATCCATCCGCGTGAATTTGTGTTAGTTTGAGCTCATCTCATCCCTTGGATACACCTTGGTCCCCAATCTATCAATCTCAGCCCTTGGATCATCTTATACCCAATCATTTGGTACTCAATACCACACGGATCACTGACATGGCAGGCCTACCATGTCAGGGTCTTCTAGAAACATATGCAATTAGACCTCCGTACCCTTACTCACCGTCAATTTGGAATTTACGTGCATGAACAGTAGTTAGGGTTCATGTGCTGGGATTGGGGTAATTTTTAGGGGGCGGATAAATGAATTTGGGGTTTGTTTTTATTATTAAGGGGTGTTGACTGGTTATGTTGACCGGGTAAGGGGAATGGACCGGGTTGTGGTAATAAGGGATGTGGGCTTTTTATGGACTGGTTGGGCTTGGATGGTTATGGTTTGGATTGGATCTGGTTTAGTTTAATATTAGGATTTAGGATAAGGACCAAATGTGTAAAACTTTAAACTCCAGGGACTAATTTTGTAAATTATCCAAAGTATTTTTCAAGGGATTTTATTGTAATTCCCTGATTCATAAAGGTCCAATGTTGACTTTTCTTCGAATATTTCTCCAAGGGACTATTTTTGTAACTTCCTAAAAGATGAGGGACTGAAATTGTCATTTTTTTCTAATCTTTAATCAGGGACTAATCTTGCAACTTTATGAATCTCTGAGGACTTCTTTTGATATTTTGAGCTTTCTTTGATCATTAAGTTTCCCCGACTCCGGCTTTTGACCTTTTTCCATTCTCGTGCTCGTTTTTGTCGGTTTTAGCTTTGTTTTTGTTCATTTTTCACATATCCGCACCTGCACATACACAAATACAAAAACACACATTCTCTTGGCATATTTGGTTAGTATTTGGTGTATTTGGTCTAATTTAAGGCCTAAAAAGGATGTGTGAATAAGCACACATCAAGGGAACCGAGTGAACAGTTGGAAATTTTGCCTATAAATGGTGAGTCATTTCTCACTTCTTTCTCACACCTGTTAGAGTTTACTTCTCTCTATACTCTAAACTCTCTAACCTCATATCTAAAGATCTCTTCTATGTAGTTTCTCTTTGTGTTTCTCTAGGTTCCCTCCAAAAGGCGAGAACATAACCTCTCGAAGACGTGGAAGCTCGTGTGATGAGTTGCTTAGGATCTTCTCTTCCAAGATCACAGAAGTGATACTTGTTCTTTCTTTCTTCTCTAAAGGTGTTGAAGAAGTGTTGGGTCGATAGGTGTAAAAGGACTTTGGAACCTTTAGTCAAGTTGTATCGGGTGTGTTGGTTTGGTCCGCCATGCTAAGGACCCGATATCTAGCTTTGTACTGGATAAAGTGTAAGCTATGGTGTAAAGGTTTCTCCGCCTTGTGAAAGGAGATTGGCGTTATGATTACAAACTCTCGAGTAGGTAACCCATGGAGTGGAGTAGGGCAAGGAAGGTGTTCTTATAGCCGAACCACTATAAATACTTGTGTCGTGGTTGTGTCTCTCTATCTCTATCTCGTAGCTTAGATTTACATACTTTAATCTATCAATATCCAACATGTCAAAACTAGATTAACATAAGTCTATCTATAAGTTTTAATAAGTAATTTTAATCTATAAAACTATTCAACCCCCCCCCCCCCTTTCTAGTTTTTTTACAATTGACATCAGAGCTTCGTTACCAAGTTTCTTAGAGTATATTGTACTTTAAAAACTTGATACGATCCGTGTATGTTTTGAAAACTACAACGATGGAAAAACCTTTGTAAAAATTGACATCTAACTCATTTTTACAAAACAATAACATTTTCTATATTTGGATATTGATAAAATTGTTATAACATTTAAATGTTTCTAACATACTTCCTTGTAAAAATCTACATGTCGGAAGACACTTTAAAAGCTCATGAAGTATTGCCCATCTAAGAGTGGTCTCACTCGTAAGGATAATATTGCAAAGGTATGTTTGTCTCTCCTCTCTAGGTGATTATTTGTATGTGTTTAAAAAGTGCTGATCTATTTGGTATGCATTATTTGACATATTTTGTGCTTACTTGATTTATTATTCAAAACTCTTTCGAAAATTGTTTCTCTTCAAAAAGAGTCATATCAACACTAATCTTTTAATCTAAATTACTACTTTCAAAAGTCTCTCTTCATTATTCTTTCAAACTATGAGGAATTGTATTCCATCATTCCTTGATCAAGTAGACACAAGAAAAAGTTTTTCAAGTCTTGATCATCATCTCAAACTCATAAACACTCATTCTAACCTTAAAATATATCATGGCAAACTTATTTCTTACCTCTTTGCCATGAACACTAAAATGAAAAATAAGTATTTCATTCATAAAAAATTCCCCATTCTCGTGACAAACATTCTCACTACCACCTCGTCCAAAGAAGTAAACACAACTACGGTCTATCGTACATACCCTCTTCTCATCTCAAAACTACTCAAACTCTCACTTCTGAAACTTGTTTCTCACTGCGATCTATATTCTAATTTTACCGTTTCCAAACGTCATCCAAATCCGTCAAATTTATTTTCTAAATCTTCAGATTCTTACTTAGGAAAATTATTCATAATCAAACTCTTAAACAAACTGATTAAAAGGACTAATACACCAAACACTATCCCTGTTCGACTGTCCTCCTGGATCCATCCACTATAACCTACCGGATCCCTTTTTCAACAGATTCGGCAGAACCGACAGTACAGAAAAGCTGAAGATATCACAGCCCCTCACTCTTCTTATCCATTCATCCTAAATAAAATACAAAACTGCTCTCTTAGGACTAAAATCCTTCTTCAACACAAATTTTACTCCTCGTAAGTATTTGTCACTCTCTACACTCAATTGTTATGTTTCTTCACAAATTAATTCAAGTAGGAATAGGTTAAATCATCTCTAATAACTTATGCTATCATAATCAGGAATGATATCTACATTTAAACATCATAAAAGGAAATTAGCATTTTCAATACAAATTGAAACTTTTCACAAAATCACTTGATTGATTATAATAAAAAGAAACATTGTTTTTTCCATCATAACGTTTAATCAATTTGTATATGTTTCAAGATGCACACATTTATGATTTCGATCATCATCCAACCAATGCCTATATCCCAAATATCTCATTAGAACCTTACACACCTATAGAGTTCGTTAGAGGATTCGAAAACCTTGAGTCCCGCTATATTCATGAAGGTCGGGTCTTGGATCCTCCTATAAATTTTCAAAGAGAAATTAAGAGAAGTTTTCAAGCTATTAAATTTAATTGTTTACTAAAAATTAACGAACGAATTTGTCCACATTTCATTTTAGAATTCTTTCGCGACATTAATCTCGTACAGAACGAGGATCATTCCCCCTCTCTTTGGTTCTGCATTCAAAACTGTAGGTTCTTCATGCCTCTCGAGCAATTCGCTCAAATTCTTGGGATTCCAAATCTTGGGCAATTTGGCTATATGAAAGAATTCTCTCTTAACTCTATGAGTCAAGAAGAAGATGGTCCATATTACAAATTCACCCCTCCTACCGAAGAATTAATCAATGTTGTTTGTAGCTAACCAAATATCAGAGATCCCAAAAAAATCTGTATGCTCGAACTTCGCAACTATCTTCAACCCATGGCGGTTATTCTACGTGAAAATGTCTTAACTCTGTTAGGAGATCATAAGTATTTTCCCGCCTGTTGTGCACACATGCTTTACTGTATTGATCTTCAACAACCATAAAATCTTGTCTATTTCTTCGCTAAGCGAATCGTACATCTTAAGGATAATCCAAAAAAACTCATTCCTTACGGAATGTTCTTAACTCGTCTATTTCATCACTTTATGAAAACCTACCCGTCTCTTCTAAATCCACAATACTATCTTGTCAACAAGGTAATGGAACCTCTGAATGAAACAAACTTAACTTCCTTTCTCATTCCCTAAATCATGTATCTATCCCATTCTCATCAAAGGAAGATAAATAGAGCTACTTAGGATTGAATAGAGTCTAAAAATAATTTATGATTTGAAGAAACATGGGTGTTATCTTTATCTTTGTGTAAAAACATTGTTATGGTCTTGTCTCTTACTATATATTTTCTTTGATCATATATTTTACTTGATTACTTTTGTGTTTCTTACATGGTCCTTTTAGTATCTCTTACTTGTATCTATATATATTTGTTGCTTGTAATACTGGTGATGACATTCATCAAGTATACATTAATTGGCGAGCTCTGTGAACATTTAAGTCTTAGAAGCTGGATCCATCAGTTTTAACTAGTCGGATGCCTTTTATAAAGGATCCGGAGGATCCTGTCATACAGAGGAAGATTTATATCACTTATCTTCACACTCGACCATTCTTACTTTAGTATACTAGTTACTCATCTCCTATCAGTCATATTTTAGATGACATTGAGGTTAGTAGCCCCTTTTGATCACTTAGGATTAACTTAAGTATCCTCCGAAATGTTTTTGATTTATCATTTTCAAAATAACCATCATTTCTTAGTACCACTTCTTGCATCACCTCAATCTGATCATCTTACACTTAACTATAATTAAATAAATTTTTAACAAATATATTTCCACAATCTCTACCTCAAAATGCTCTAAAAACCAATCTTTTAATTCTTATGATTTCTACATAATTTTTAAATTTTACATATCACCTTTTCCTAAACCCTATAGACATTTAACACTTAGTGATATGATTATCTTAATTCATATTCACTTAATGATCTACCTTAGACTCTTTTCTCACCTCTAGAGACCATTAATGGCACCCCTCATCATTAGTCTTATAACACTCAGAATTTCCTTCACCTAGACACTTTATTACACTCATTACATCAGGAAACATAAGGCTGCAATAGCTATATCACCATCATTTCTTAACTTTACTTGATCTGTGAGCTGATTCCCTCAATTAAAGCTAGTCGGATCCCTTTTGGGAAGGATCCGCTGGAACAGGGCAAACAGAAACAGATTTTATCACCTATAGCCTTCTAAAACTCAATTTTATCCACTCAACCGCTCGACACTATCTTGAATATACCTCCTGGAAGATTGTATCACTATAGTTGACCTTTGTATATGTATACATTACATATTAAAGGATTTTAGTGGTTTAGGCTTTAATTCACTTACTTGATTCCTCACTATTTAAGCCACTTGTGTTTGTGCTTCCAAACCACACCAAAAACAAACCATCTTCTACTGTAAACTCACTTTCTAAACCTACCTCAAAACATGACTAAAGCACCAAGTGCAAGATCATCCACTAGAAGCCCACCAAGTAAAACCGCACGAATAGTGTATGAAATATCCACAATTGAAGCCTCACCCATCAAAGCACTCTCTACTAGAAAGCCTCCCACAAACCATATTCAAACTCCTCCATCCAACAAACCAACATCACTACAATCAACTTCTCTTAAACCCACACATACTAGTCAACCTACATTACCAAACACTCCATATCCACTCAACCAACAAAACCTTCTCCTCTTGAACCAAGACTTCTTTCGTTCACCACACCTCATTCATCACTTCACCTCTACTTCAACTCATTGGAGGACTTACCTCCTAGACCTTCTAATCTACCACCATTACCAACATTCTCGTCCATTGAGAGAATGTCAACAAAACCACCATCTCATCACCTATATGTTGACATCAACATTCCACCACCCATAGCATACTTACCTTCCTCTCTACTACCCTTAAATGGCCCATTTTGGGTAATGAGAAGATTTCAACCATCACAAACACCTCAACAACCTCAACCAAACAATGACATTCTTCCTCCCACAAACTCTTCTCCACCAACACCCATGGTACATCCACAAACTTTCTAGATAGGTACTTCAACCACAAACTTACTTCCACAACCTTCTCTCTTAGAACCAACATCACAAAGCCACAATGATATGTGTGATCATTGTCAACATGTCCAAACCTTATTTCATGAACTACGTGACGAAGTATGTTTCATGTTCTAAAACCTTCATGAATGTCTTGATGACGTCAACAAACCTAACCATCCCTAAAGCCTTGAAGCGCAGGAACAAGTGTTTCTCACTATTATAGTATTAGGCATAGACTTTGTTAGGACTTTTTGCTTTTTAGAGCATTTTCTTATTTTTTAGAGATTGACCAATATAGGTAACATTTCTCTTATTTTATTAAATGAATCTACTTGATTATGTGCTTCTTGTCTATGTGAGCATGATTAATGTGATTATTCCTTGTCTCTATACCTTTTTCTATTGTGTACTACTGCTAACAACCTACAGGTCAGCTGGATACAACATTTTGCACTGGCCGGATCCCTTTTTCAAAGGGGCTGGCGGATCCAAGTAAACAGAACACTAACCAAAATTTTTATGCATCCAAATTTTTGACAAAGGGACAATATATAATTGTTTATCTAACCTTTGTTTTGTATATTTTCAAAAAAAATATATGGAGTACTTAACGCCCTCATTAAGGGGGAGCTCTCGTCCGAGCTAAACCATTTCAAAAAATTTGGAATAACCACGTCTTAGACTCCCTAATTACTTGACGCCCTCATCAAGGGAGAGCAACCATCGAGGAGGAGCAACTAAGAAACTTCTTACTCTCTCCACTCTATTTTACTACTCTCTTACATTCATTCTTTCTAAAAACTTGCACTCGGGTTAGATTCTTTTCGACACTCTTTTTGTTTCATCAAAAAGGGGGAGAAAGAGTAAAAACTCCAATACAAAAATTTATGAATTTTATTTTTTACTTAAAATAATTTTATGTTTAGTCATCAACAAAAAGGGAAGATTGTTAATACAAATAAACCTTAAAATGTTTATTTATATTTTACGATCTTTCAATGTTTTGTCGATAACAAACGTAAAATCATTTAAACAAAATAAATAAAATACGTAATGCTATGAGCCAATAGTTTACTAACTCATTTCACTAAACAAATATATATTAAACATGTTTAGTTATGTAATTAACATGAAGCCAAAATTTTTTTATAAAAACACTTTAAGTAACATTTGTTACTTACATTTTATAAAATACATGTTAAGAAAATGCCAGTAAACACTTGGACTATCCATGACCCAAAACCAAGTCCATAACCCATAACCCATAACCCATAGAGCATTGATCCATAACCTATAACCCATTGCATGACATCATGCATGATATCCATAATGGGTTAAACCCGTGACCCATGACCCAAAGTGCATAACCCATAACCCAAAGTCCATGACGTATGACCCAAGATGTCTTTGACATTAGGCATGACATCATCTATCCATGGATCATAACCCATAACCCATAACCCGGTTTGTAACCCAAAATCCGGATTGGTTTACCCAGTTAGCCGGAACCCTGAGTTTACACTAACCGGATCCCTCTGAGGAGGGAACCGGAGCAACCTGGTGAAAAGTAGGCAATTTTGCCTATAAATAGTGAGCCATTTCTCACTTGTTTCACACACCTTTTAGAGTTTACTTCTTTCTATACTCTAAACTCTCTAACCTCATATATAATGATCTCTTCTATGTAGTTTCTCTTTGTGTTTCTCTAGGTTCCTTCTAAAAGGCGAGAACACAACCTCTCGAAGACGTGCAAGCTCATGTGATGAGTTTCTTAGGATCTTCTCTTCCAATATCACAGAAGTGATACTTGTTCTTTCTTTCTTCTCCAAAGGTGTTGTAGAAGTGTTGGGTCGATAGGTGTAAAAGGACTTTGAAACCTTTAGTCGAGTTGTATCGGGTGTGTTGGTTTGGTCCGCCGTGCTAAGTACCCGATATCTAGCTTTGTCCTGGATAAAGTGTAAGCTATGGTGTAAAGGCTTATCTGTAATGTGAAATGAGATTGATGTTGTGATTACGAACTCTCGAGTAGGTGACTCGAGGAGTGGAGTTGGGCAAGGAAGGTGTCCTTGTAGCCGAACCACTATAAATACTTGTGTTGTGGTTGTATCTCTCTATCTCTATCTCCTAGCTTAGATTTACATACTTTAATCTATCAATATCCAACCAGTCAAAACTAGATTGACATAAGTCGATCTATAAGTTTTAATAAGTAATTTCAATCGATAAAACTATTCAACCCCCGCTTCTATTTTTTTCACAATTAGCTCTAAACCCTAGCTACGGATCCATTCATGTGTTACTTTCAAAATTAATATAACTAAAGTAATAGTTAGAACGAGTGTACCTTTAACTTGCTCGACATAATCAATTATCCATACTAGGAAGCTGCAGGTATCCACTGATACTGGTCACATTTGAAATTGCTACATGGTTCAAGTTCGACACGCGGGTTGTTCTTCAAGAACCCTAACTACGACTGACTAAGGGTTTACTAACCCTTAGATCAATCAACTTTAGGTTTGAAAAAAGGGTTCGAAAACCCTTTTTGGGTTTCGTCGATCGGTCGAACAAAGGGGGAGAAAGGAAAAGGATTTTAGGATTGTGCTTGTGAATTATGAGGAAGCATAGAATGACTTGTATTTATAAGATACAAAGGAATATTATAGATTCCTTTACTTGTCCACCAAGTAACCCAGTTTGACAAGAAGTCAAACTCCTCCCTTTTTGTGGAGGTTTGGCCGATTGCATAACTATAAACCCTTGGGTTTGTGGTTTTTCCACTTTTACCCTATTGTTTACACTTTATTATTAGTAATTAAATAAACTTTGTTAATTTAATTATCTCAACCCACTAATATTTATTAACTGCGTAATAATAATTTCGTTCCATTTGTGATGCACCAGTGTGACCCTTTAGCGATTTAATTACCGGATATGATTTTCTCGCATATATAATTAAATATATATTATGTATATATTATATGTGAACAGTATTCCTTCAGACTCCTACTTGTGCAAGATAAATATATACCCCTGAAATCACGGCCTTACAAAGGTCTCGAGCATGATTATTATAAGCTTACCAATTCTTAAGAACTCTCACACCTTATAATTGTACTTCCTCAATTCTCATCACTCTTCAAGACTGAATCCTTTTCGGTCTTCTAGACTGAACTGGTGTTGTATAGAGAGTAGAGACTATCATTTTTCATGTGATATTCAAGAAACTACCTTAGCTTGGACTGCGCTTCCATTTACTTTCTATTCTGTTCTCATTTCGGGAAAACATTGACATGAAGTACATTAACTTAGCGAAGCTACAAAAATTACCATCTATGTGGAAACCGTAGAGGGGGGGGGGGTGAATACTGATGAGGAGAAAATTGTACCACTTTTAAGGGGTCATTTAAGCCTGAATTCGAGATTATTTGATCAAATATTGCCCTAAATCGTTCCTTTTGTCATTTTAAGTACTTTTGAGGAGAAATCTGGAAAAGGAAGCGTTTTGGACGTTTTTGGAGCATAAAAGTGAAGGAAACGGAAAAGTCTCAAATTCCTTGCTGGGAACAGTACCTAACGACTTCAAGACTTTACACATGACGGCGTCAAAAGTGGCAAAAGAAGTGGGAGTGGAAAATACACGTGACGATCCAGAACTTTTTTAGGCTATTTGGCCTGACGGCGTCACCAAGGCCGTCAAGGTCCAAATACACATGACGGCCCAGAGTAGATTTGTACGTGAAGGCTTCAGAAGTGGATCTAGGCAATAAGAATTTCATCTTGGCGGCGAGTTGACGGCGTCAGAGGCTAATACATGACGCCGTCAGGATGCATAGTCTATATATATTTTTCTAATTTTTCATTGTAAAGTGTAACTGTTGGGGAACAAGTTGTGTAAAAACCCTAGGTCGAATTTCCTGCATATTGAAGGGGTTTCAAACCCTTCTTTCTTCCATGTTTGAATAAAGATAAGAACTTCAATAATCATTCAATATGTCTATGTATTGTTTGATTCTATCTTATGTGTATCTTTATTTTAACATGTTAGGCTAGGCTTTTATTGTGTTTGCTTAGATGTAGTGAAACCTAGATGTTGATTATGGGTTGATTGTTTGTTTATAATTGTTACGGATGATTGTATTCGATGTTAGGCTTAAGAAAACCGGCAGACTTCCATTGGTAACTTACTTGAATGTCTTAAGAAACATGATCGGAGGTGTACTACGATTTTTGGTTGTATTTAATGCATAAGAGAATTCTAATGATCCCATGTTAGGAGCTTTTAACGGCTCGAAATAGGAGTGAAGTAGGATCTTATAGAGTTAGGGAATATTGTACACGGCCCTACGACTAGTATTAAGGAATATAACCCGTCATCCATGCAATTGTAATAAGCTAATCAACCGGTAAAAGATATCTTGGGATTAATGAAATCTAAGTAAACGCAACTTTTCTCATTATTGTTTCCACCACATTAGCATATTAGTTTAATTTTCATTTCTTTTATTTTATTTTGATTGCATCTTAGTTAATTGGGTTAGTTGGCTAGCAACTAATTCCGCCAACTCCTTCATAACCCGATATTTTACTTGCTTTCTATAAAATATAGAAATACAAAAAGAATCATCCCTCACCTCTAGACCTAGTTTAGTAGGCTTTCTAATCCTAGCGACACTATTCCTGAGTTGAACGATCAATCCCCTGGCACTTGTCACTATACTATACTACAACGATCAGGTGCACTTCCTGGTGGGGGTTGTAAGCTTCTCAAGATCCCTTGAGAGGTAAAACCTATTGCGAGGGCGCAATTCCCACGTATCAAGTTTTTGGCGCCGCAGCCCGGGGAATAGTTACTGTCTAGGTTAGAATTTCTTTTTATTAGGTCTACTTGCTAGATTCCTTTCTAGTAAGATTTTTATTTTTATTTTTAGGTTTTCTTTAGTCTATCTTATTTCTTCGTTCCTTTGTTCGTAACCTTTACCATCCGACATCATGGAAGGTGGTAATATCTTTGATCCTATCAACCCACCACAACAAAACCACCCACAAAACCCACCACTAGCAAATCAGCCTTCGAGACCCCGAACTTTAGGAGAGTATTCCTGTCCTAGCCACCATGGCTATCGAAACACCATTAAGGAGCCAATGTGTCTCCCCTGCGATCCGACACCATCCGGTTGGTGCAAAGCAGATTTGCATTCCATGGACTTCGTTTCAAAGATCCTAATCGACATCTCAAGGATTTCCTAAAAATCGTAGATTCCATAGACCTTGATGTTGCAACTAGAGAGTCGACCCGATTACGTCTATTCCAATTCTCTCTACGTGATCAAGCTAGTCAATGGCTTGAACGTTTACCCACGGGATCCATCACCTCTTGGGATGATCTCACTTCTCGTTTCCTTACTCAATTTTTTCCACCGGGGAGAACTACCAAGCTTAGAAATGATATCTTGATGTTCCAACAATGTCAAGGTGAAACTCTATATGAAGCATTGACTTGTTTCAAGGACTTACTCCAAAAAGTCCCTCATCATGGCATAGATCTTTGGCTCCAAGTCCAAATCTTCTATGACCATATCGATCTCTCTATAAGGCGAACCATTGACCAATCGGCAGGTGGCAAGCTACGTGATCTAAGTGCGGAAGAATCATGAGAACTCATAGAAGACCTTGCTCTTTATGACAACCAAAGTTGGAATGATTCCCGTGATTTGAACAACACGGTCAAGGCAATATCTTTGCCTTCGAACAATTCTAGCACTCCCGACTGTAGGATCATGGAACTTGAGGACCAAGTAAAGTTTCTCATGAAATCCTACGACGCTCCTAAGCCTTCAAGCCAAGTGAACAAAATCACTTCTTCATGCGAATTATGTAGTGGTCCCCATGACACTCATGATTGCGTGGAACTCCCTGGACAAGCTTTTGCGGATTAAGCATCCTCACGTACCGACGGAGCGGGAGACAAGTGGTACACTTTCAATCCCGAGCCAAACCCTTACGGTGAATCCTACAACCCTTCTTGGAAAAATCACCCGAACCTTAGGTGGAAACAAAACCAAAACGTGCCCCAGAACAATTCTTCCAATCCACCTAATCGTTACCAACCAAACGGTCCACCCTCTAACCGTACTTTCAACAACAATCCTTCCAATAACTATGGTAGTACCAATAATCTTGAAGGATTGATGTCCAAGTTTATGGCATCTCAAGAAGCTCGCATATCTAAGTTTGAATCCGGTTTCAAACAAAAGCAAAGTGAGATGACCAATAAAATTGACACATTGTTGAAAGTTCTCAATGACCGAGAAATGGGAGCTCTCCCAAGTGACACGGTCAAGAACCCGAAACTAAACGTTAATGCCATATCATCGGTTTCGTCGCCTACTTCTTGTCCACAATATTATTTGGTCAAAGCAATGAGCACGTGTTTCAAGGAAACCCAAATTCTTCAAAAGGACCAATTGAATAAAATATCCGATATTAAACCAGTCAATAACATAGTTGAAACACCTCCTACACAAGACCTTGACGATGAATTCAAGGAGCTCCACCTTGAATGCCCCATCATTGATGTCTTAGCCCGTGCCCCCTACTATAGTGCCCTCCTAGAAAAATATGAGAAACTTAAATTGGGTAAAAATGGGACCGCATTCGTTAAAAACAAGTTGCCTAAGAAGCTTGATGATCCGGGTATATTTGTTTTGCCTTGTAAGATAGGAAAATCCGAAGCTTTCAACACACTAGCCGACTTTGGATCAAGCCTCAAATTGATTCCCTTATACCTTTTCACCACTCTTAAGCTAGGAAAGTTAGTGGAGACAGTATTAATAATTGGTCTAGCGGATGGAAGTGTTGCACACCCGGTTGGAATGATCAAGGATGTAGTAGTTCACGTAGGAAGATTGACTATCTTAACGGATTTTCACGTCCTAGATATGGTTAGTGATACTACATGCCCATTGTTAGTAGGAAGAGGATTTTTAGCAACCGCTAGTGCCATGATAGATTGTAAGGAGTCTAAGATAGTGGTAGGAGATGGTGAGACTTGGTCGGTTTATGATGTTAAGAAGCATAGCTACGATTCTGAGGACGAACCGACACCACATTGGGAAGAGATGAATAGGAGACCATCTAGATATGGACCTTGTATATAAAGGAACTTTATAGGACCTCAACGCCCATTCTATCTAGAAAAAGATTTCATTGATAAGACACATTCGATGGAACAACTCATAGCTAGAGATGAGGAACTAAACCCTTTTGAGGATCCCCTAGTCTTTAGGAAAATGATTGAGTTCTTAAGCATAATGCTTATCAACCTAGAGATGAACAAGTGGAAAAGGGAAGGGGATAAGTGTAAATGGAATTGGGACAAGCCACCTAAGGAAGGTGACGGATCAAGGCATATGAAGATGATTCTATATGATCCGGATGGAGAAAAGTTTGAGAAGTCATACCGTACCAAGAAAATCGATAGGAAATTGAAACCTAAGTTTGATCCCAACGATGTCCTCGACGAGGAGCTCACACATATAGGATAACCCATGACCTTGAGTCTAGCTACAAGACTCATAAATAAAGAAAAACGCTTCTTGGGAGGCAACCCATGCTTTGTGTGTTTTTATTTGTTTCCGTATTCATGTTTTATTTTTATTGTTGGTAAATCATGTTTCAAACTAAATTGTGAAAATGCTTTATTTTGTTTTTAACTTCGTCTTAATTATATATAAAGGTATTTTCCAAAAGCTAAGTGTAAGGGGAGACCCAAATTTGTTTATAAGAACGAAAATGATCATGATTAGCCACAATATTAAATGAGCATGTATATTAGTATTTGTTAGAGTCAAATGCTTGTATAGAGTCATAATGATGTTTACCAGGATTTTCCAGAAAATAAGGCATAAGTATTTTCCAGAAATTTTCCGGAAACTTAACATAAGATTTTTCCAGGAACATTCTGACGGCGTCAGGTACTAAAATTCTGAAAAATTTTGCGAGTTTTGTTTATACCGGAGTCTTAAAGTTTTTGTTGATTGTTTAGTTTTGTAAACTCCAGGAAATCTGCAAACATTCATTCCACAAGATTATATCTTAAATTGCTTTCTAGGATTTTTTAGTATATATAGATTGCCGCCGATTTTACGCGAGGTTGCCTTGATTGTTTTCTCAGGTTTAACAGGTTATATATGACAAGAAGATGATTTATATTTCTGGAGGGAAGCGTTCAACGTTCATTTTCTTGGAGGAAGATCTAACCTTGTTGACACACTATCCACATCGAACGAATCAGGGGAGTATTTGCTTTCATTCTTTTACCTGTTTTACTTTTACATCCTTTAATTGAACATTGGGGACAATGTTCATCCTAAGTGTAAGGGGAGGGTAAATGATGATACCTTATAGGATACTATTGCACTTGAATTTATTTGTTTGATGGTAGGTGTGTAATAAATCTAAGAGAAATACTTGTTAGTGTAATTTTAGCGCCAAATTTAAAATTTTTAACAACATTTAAGAGTGATATTTTAGCCTTAACAAGCGTCTCATGGATAGGAGTTATATGACTAGCACAAAACCGTACCATTCAGAAAAATTTTCCACCCAAATATGTGAGGTTCGCCTTTAGATTTGATAGGAAAAGCATTTATTATTAGTGCTTATGAGTGTGCCGGTAGCATTTAGATTCTAGAACTTGCGTTAGTGATGCATCCCAAGACCGCTAGTGAGACTACATTAGTATAGTAGGATTTACTACATGATAAGAGGCATTAGAATCACCCTTGTGTTTAAACCCGTATCATAATTACTTGACCATTTAAGTCATATTACTTGACTATTAAAGACAATTAATTTCTCCCACACCTTAGCGTTGTACTCATTTTTAGTACACGATACCCCTAGTACACCCCTCCGAGCCTATCTTTTCGTTTCTAACTTTAAGCATTTTACTTAAAGGAAGAATTTGTTACAACCCACCCAAAATGTGCAACCAAATCGCCTTAGCCTTCCGTATATGCGCTCATCTTTAGTGCATTATTGTTATTTGTTTAAACCCTTAGTTAATTATCTAATTGGTTACATGGTTGCTAAGTTGAGTCATATCTTGTACATATTTTGGGATGATTGGGACTCATGGGTAAAGTACTAGTGTTTTGGAGTAACGGGGAAGAACATCATATATTATCCCCATATGTGCGTTAATCTTAAAAAGTAATCCAAGTGTTTTGATTATCTTGATTCGAGTCATTAGAGTAGTTTATTGTAAAGTATGTAAAAATTCAAGTGTAAGGGGAATGTACATTCCATATGATGTATTATTTTGGATGGTAGGGTAAAAGTGTATGCAAAAAAAAAAAAAAAAAAAAAAAAAAAAAAAATCGAAAATAGAAAGAAAAAAGAAAAAAAATAGAAAAAGGAAAAAAAAAACATACGGACTATCATCCCCGTTTCTTTCTATTTTTATTTTAAGTTTTTGTTATTTTTTATTTATTAGCTTAAGTTGAGTCGAATCTTTGCTTAGCAACGCCATATTGTACATGTAATTAACCAAGATGATTAACTCGCCACCAGTAAATATTGCCTTTATCCAACAAAACCGTGTTTTCCATATCCCTACACCTAACGTTATAACCCTTTAAAAGACCTCTTTGATAGTTTATCCTAGGTGCTTACGCCAAGTGGTGGAGGTTTGATCCTTTCCCATGCCTATGGTAATCTATTTGCTATGACAGGTAGTGAGAGATGTTTTCCATTTCCATATTTTGATAAATACTTTATTACATCCGAGAAATGTGAGTATCTAAACACTATTTGTGAGGTGCTAGTGTATAACATCTGTGCTTGTTTTTTGTTTTTAGTGGAACGATTATTTGTTGTAATTACTTTTATATTAGTGTTAAATGACCCCTAACTTGTATTTTGATTAGAATAAAAGCGCATTTGCTTGAGGACAAGCAAATCACAAGTGTAAGGGTATTTGATGAGGCGAAAAGTGTACCGCTTTTAAGGGGTCATTTAAGCCCGAATTCGAGATTATTTGATCAAATATTGCCCTAAATCGTTCCTTTTGTCATTTTAGGTACTTTTGAGGAGAAATCTGGAAAAGGAAGCGTTTTGGACATTTTTGGAGCATAAAAGTGAAGAAAACGACAAAGTCTCAAATTCCTTGCCGGGAACAGTACCTGACGACATCAAGACTTTACACATGACGGCGTCAAGAGTGGCAAAAGAGGTGGGAGTGGAAAATACACGTGACGATCCAGAACTTTTTTAGGCTATTTGGCCTGACGGCTTCACCAAGACCGTTAGGGTCCAAATATACGTGACGGCCCAAAGTAGATTTGTACGTGAAGGCGTCAGAAGTGGATCTAGGCAATACGAATTTCATCTTGGCGGCGAGTTGACGGCGTCAGAGGCTAATACATGACGCCGTTGATCAGTGCTAAACAGTCAGATAATATTAACCAAGTTTAAATGGTTAACAAGTCAAAAACAGCTTAGACTAATGCTCCGTGGAGTACAAGGTATCCGCGGGTCGTTAATCCCAACGAGGTATGAAATCTGTAATAAAACGGAATTTGGGAACGGGTGATTATGAACAGGAATAGGTGAGAATGGTTTTATATTACTAATTTAAACAATGAAACAGTTTAAACAATATACTTAAACAGTTACGTGAACTAAAAACGTTTACAAATTAAAAACTTGCGTTTACGTACGGGGAAAAAGGTGAGTCTTAATGAAATTTAAACTACAGGGGGTAAAAATAAAAATTCTACAAACTTAAACTTAAAAGAAAATTTAAAATGAAAATAAAAATAAAATTATTTAAATGATTATTTTAATATTTAAATATTAATTAATTAATTAAAACTATTTAAAAAGTAATTTAAACCTAATTTATATTAAACTAAAAATGATAAAAACTACAAAATAAACTAAAAACTTGAAAAACTATTTTCTAAACCTTTAAATGAACTTGAAGAAAGTATAAAAAATTAAAAATAAATATTTTTGTCTTTTTATGATTTTCTTTTAAATAATTACTAATTATATTAACTAAACTATTTAAACTATTTTAAATTAATAATAATACTAAAATGACTTAGAAAATTATGGAAAAAATTATAAAACTAATTAACCGTCACAAGAATCCTAAAAAATTATAAAAAGTTTGTTTTATTAATTTTTACACTATTTTACTAATTATTATATTAGATATTAATTAATTACTAATTAAACTAAATAAATTATGAAAACTAGTACATGAACAGTATAAATTACAAGAAAATTTCTAAAATTATTTTACAACATATAAAAGCTAGGAAAAATATAAAAACTAGGTGTTACCTTATAAAAATTAATTATGCTATTTAAAACTTAATTATTGATTAATTATTAATAAAACTAATATTAATTCTAATTAATACTAAATAACAAAATAAAATTCTGAGAAAATTATTAAAATTACTTTAATATAAAAGGAAATTAATAAAAATATAAAAATATAGGTTACTTAATAAAAATCTAAAAATGAAAATTAAAATTATAATTATTATTAAATAGAAACTATCACTTATTTTAAGTTTGTCTTTTCTGGATTTTTCTTTTATAATACTATTATATACCTAAAAACAATTAACTTTTATGAAAACAACTTTTACAGAGCTTAAAAATAAGCTAATTATAAGCTAAATACCTTAACAGTTGATTATTGTTGACCAGTTTAGAGATTAAGCTCACAAGAGCTTATGTGGGGTCCACCTTGGTAAAACTTGGTTCAAATAAGTTTAATGGACATGCATAAGCTAGAAAAAGCACAAAGGATCCACTGGATAAGCCAATAAGCCACAATAAGCCTTTGCTTATTAGTGGACTGAGACAGCAAAATGGGACAAGGTTTAGGGCTTAATTCAGGTGGGGTCCACTGAGTCCTAGGTCAAACAAAAGGACAAAAATTAAAGCCTACCAGGAGGGGGGTTGGGAGAACCAAAAATGGGTCAGTGGGATCCACTGTGGTGGCCAGAATGACCCACCAAAGTGGTGGTGGTGGCCTGATGGTCTGATGCACAGGGGAGGTCCTTCCCCTGCAGCCTTGTTTGGAGTGGTGTGGGGTCCACAAGAAAATTCACAAAATTATGATAAACATGGAACACTAAAGACTAGCTGGGGGGTTGTAAATCCTCAAAGTTTCAAAGTCTCAAACCTAACCTAAAAATCAAAACAAATCTTGCAAGTTTTGAGATTTCCTGATGTATGCACTTTTTGACTTTTTGAGTATTATGCCTAGATTGACTCTTGTGAATTTCTAATGACTCCTAATTACTGATTTGATTGTAATATACTAACATAAGACTAGTTTAGGCTATATTAGCAACTATTGAACCAAAGTTATGAGTGTTGAAACCAAAAACCTCAACAGTGGTCTTTGAGAGGTAAATCACAAAGAGTTTTGACTTTTCAAGCTATGACTAATGGTTTTGATGGTTTGTAAATTCTAATTAAACCTAATGTGACTAGTACCAATAGAGAACATGCACTGAAACACTCTATGTAACACAAAACTCATATGAGCCAAACACCTCTTAAATAAGATGATTTAGAGATTTTTGAAGCAAATGAAAGCTAGGAGCTGTGAAAATGATTCCTAACTACTACTTGTGATAAAGTAAAGCTAAATAAGCATAAAAGTACAAGCAAACACCATAACTACCTTACTTTCTATATTATGATAATTTGGACAGTTAAACTAAGAATTTTGCATTAACAAATGAGAGATGCATTCTAACATTTAAATCCATTTAAAACAAACATAATAAACCTGTAAAGAACACAAACTAAGCACCTTAGCAGATAACAAGCTAAGTAACAGTACTTATGCAAAATTTTAAGAAGTGCTTACAATTTGTGATCTAGCTGAGAAACACAGATCCAAAGACCAAGAATCAAAATCCTAAGCCTCCCATGAGGTACTACAACCCAGGGCAATCATTGATTTACCCTGCTCCATCTTGATTGCTCTTCATCATTGATTTTTGATTTTTATTCTAATTTTCTTGATTTTTTTTTTATTTTTCTGTTTATGAAACTAAAAAGGATTAAACACTTTCTAAACTACAAGTAACGTATAATTGAGCTTATATAAGTCTATTGGAACAGGAAAATATACATTTAACAAGATTTAAGAAAAAGTGTCAATTTTTCTTAAAAATGCAAAATCTGAATTCTATGAAGATTACTTGAATTTAAGGATTAAAATGATTCAAATTACACTATGGAAACTGATTACAACAAGTTTTTAATTAACAATACAACTGAAAATTTAAAATTATACTAGTCGACATATATGAAAACTAATTAAAACTCTACTGCTTCTATCCCTGCTTCTCTTCTCTTTTAAAGCCTCCCCACTTGTTCCAGGTGTCCTTCTGATAAAATCCCATCTTATTTGAGCCTTTGTACGTGTCCAATTTGTCATGACTGTTTAAACCTACTTTTGGCGCCAAATGTAGTTTAGGTGGCTTGGGGTAGACTCAGTGCAATTAATGCACTTTGGGATGATATGTGAGGTGTAGGGAATAATTTGGATAGTAGGGGTGAACTGGGGATGATTGATGTGATGG
The DNA here is from genome assembly GCA_030686995.1 of Artemisia argyi. NCBI lineage: Eukaryota > Viridiplantae > Streptophyta > Magnoliopsida > Asterales > Asteraceae > Artemisia > Artemisia argyi. Next base: position 74,791,852 of record CM060706.1, read on the forward strand.
TTGCAGGCTGTAGGGGACAAAGTGGGTTGTAGGTTTAGCACTTGTCATCCCCTGGTACAAAACTCAAGGGTGGGTTTTGTTGTGGAGATGACAGAGAGGGTGGTAAGGTGGTAAAGTTGGAAGGTGGAGGTGTATGGTGTGAGAGAGTAACAGGGGAAGCAGGATGTGGAGGTTGGGGATGATGGTCAACGCGGGTCAAAGACCCGTTTTATTATAAGGGTGAGTGGGCTTTTTGTGTTTTGGGCTTGGGATGGGTAATGGACCAGGTTTATATTTTGGATTGGATTTGGAATTGGATTGTTTTGTTTTTATTTTGGATCCGTTTGGTTTGTAAGTTTAAAAAGCCCAAGGACTTAACTTGTAACTTCTGAATTTCCAAGGACCAAACTTGTACCTGTTCCAAAGTTTATCACAAAGGACCTTTCTTGCCATTTAAAAATATTATAAGGACCTTTTTAATATTTTTCCAAATTTAAAAGTAACCGGGGACCAATTTTGCCAATTTCCAAATTGCAGGGACTTGTTTTGTAATTTCTTTGAATTTATCATTTAGGGGTCAAATTTATCAAGTTGTGAATTACCAAGGACCCTTTGATGATAAAATTCCATTTTTTGAACACTGGGGGTATTTTCTGTCAATATCGAAACTGCAGGGACCTGTTTTGCCAATTTTGATATTTTGAACTTTCAAGGATAAAAATTGTTATTTCATGATTCCTGAGAACTATTATTGACTTTTCTTTTAAATAAATCATCCAGGGACCATTTCTGACATTTCTTGAAAGTTCAGGGACTGATTTTGACAATTTGGTAAACTTTGCCCGTTTTTCTCCTGTTTTCAATTCTTTTATGTCTGAAACATATAAAAACACCTTCTAAGGATATTTGTAATATTTTGTGGTGTTTCTGAGTGTTTTTACATGTTTTTGTTGTTCAGATTTTGACAGAAATGATGAGTTTTTATGAACTCATCAGCCGTCAGGATGCATAGTCTATATATATATTTTTCTAATTTTTCATTGTAAAGTGTGTAACTGTTGGGGAACAAGTTGTATCAAAACCCTAGGTCGAATTTCCTGCATATTGAAGGGGTTTCAAACCCTTCTTTCTTCCATGTTTGAATAAAGATAAGTGATTCAATTATCATTAAATATGTCTATGTATTGTTTGATTCTATCTTATGTGTATCTTTCTTTTAACATGTTAGGCTAGGCTTTTATTGTGTTTGCTTAGATGTAGTGAAACCTAGATGTTGATTATGGGTTGATTGTTTGTTTATAATTGTTACGGATGATTGTATTCGATGTTAGGCTTAAGAAAACTGGCAGACTTCCATTGGTAACTTGCTTGAACGTCTTAAGAAACATGATCGGAGGTGTACTACGATTTTTGGTTGTATTTAATGCATAAGTGAATTCTAATGATCTCATGTTAGGAGCTTTTAACGGCTCGACATAGGAGTGAAGTAGGATCTTATAGAGTTAGGGAATATTATACACGGCCCTATGACTAGTATTAAGGAATATAACCCGTCATCCATGCAATTGTAACAAGCTAATCAACCGGTAAAAGATATCTAGGGAGTAATGAAATCTAAGTAAACACAACTTTTCTCATTATTGTTTCCACCACATTAGCATATTAGTTTAATTTTCATTTATTTTATTTTATTTTGATTGCATCTTAGTTAATTGGGTTAGTTGGCTAGCAACTAATTCCGCCAACTCCTTCAAAACCCGAGATTTTACTTGCTTTCCATAAAATATAAAAATACAAAAAGAATCATCCCTCACCTCTAGACCTAGTTTAGTAGGCTTTCTAATCCTAGCGACACTATTCCTGAGTTGAACGATCAATCCCCCGGTACTTGTCACTATATTGTACTACAACGATCAGGTACACTGCCTGGTGGGGGTTGTAAGCTTCTCAAGATCCCTTGAGAGGTAAAACCTGTTGCGAGGGCGCAATTCCCACGTATCAAATACGTTTCCTTCTAAAAACTTACAAAACTTTTGAATCAAATGACCGATAATGTGTGACACAATATGAAAAGTGTCAACGATGGTCATACAACAACTAGAGATAGTATGAAGTAAACTATAACACAAATACTATCAAACCATACAACATTGCTTACAATATTTTTTGACACTAAGCTAGATGTCGAGTTCTTCTTCGGGTACAACCAAACCCGTTATGTTTTATGGCCCAACATAACAAACCTTGTGTTTTAAGGCCTAAACACATAAATCGCGTCGCTTACATTATTTTTTGACACTAAGCTAGATGTCGAGTACTAATCTTAGCTAGTACCAATCTACCACGATCTACCCGATCCTCACAACTCACAAAAGCTACAAGATCCATGTTGAGGCAACATGATCAAGATCTCTTTATGTTTTAATGATGACAAATAAACCATCAAAACACATAAAATAACAAACGTTAGCCAAAATTCCCCGGAGCTCATATCTGCTCCTGGCGCGCTGCCCGCGCGTCAACGCATGGGTGACGCGCCAGGCCACTGTATGGCTCCCGGGCGAATTTTGAAAGTCGTCTTTCCCCTTACCCGACAAATGCGGATCTTTCAATACAGGTATGAATATGTTATGTGCTTAATTGAAAACACTCAAAACAAGTTTTGAGACTTGAGAGATCCTACTTTTAAAACACCCATTTACGGGAAAACGCCAACTCATGTTTTCTAACTATCGCCTCTAGCCAAGGCTTTTCGAAACCTATAGAGCTTATATATTTCACGTGACATCGTGTTAAAGCATCCATATGCTCATATCCCATGCTTACGTCTTCTCTAATTACGTAACGGGTTTACTCCCTTATTGGTCAAACTAAGTCAAAGGTCATTTTGCGTAAATGCATCCTTTCCCACTTGGGTTATGCTTTACATCAAGGCAAAGCACTTAACTTGTTTGAACCAAGGTATTAGTTGAGTACGTCGAGTCGTGGAAAGTCACGAGATATGAACCTATGGATTCTTTACGTTGTGTTACTTGAACCTATAAGTAACCTATGATTTTCTCAACTTATAATCTTAATTGTCTAAACCTTTTCTTCTTAATGACAATTAGATTACTTCTTAATCTCATTTCTACAAAAGACAAATCCGATCATATCAAATCATATCCAAATCAAATATTCTCTTACACAATCTCTTACATTCTTACATATTCCCTTACACACTTTACATCTCAACCATTCATTCTCTTACAACACATCTTAACCCTTCATTTTCAACACATGGGAATTGTTTGAATTCCAAAGGATGCTCCTTTGATCCTAGCCAAGGCTTTTCTAAACTTAGGGAGCTTATATATTTCACGTGACATTGTGTTAAAGCATCCATATGCTCATATCCCGTGCTTACGTCTTCTCTAATTACGTAACGGGTTTACTCCCTTATTGGTCAAACTAAGTCAAAGGTCGCTTTGCGTAAATGCATCCTTTCCCACATAGGTTATGGTTTATATCAAGACAAAGAACTTAACTTGTTTGAACCAAGGTATTAGTTGAGTACGTCGAGTCGTGGAAAGTCACGAGATATGAACCTATGGATTCTTGACGTTGTGTTACTTGAACCTATAAGTAACCTATGATTTTCTCAACTTATAATCTTAATTGTCTAAACCTTTTCTTCTTAATCACAATTAGATTACTTCTTAATCTTCTCTTAATCTCATTTCTACAAAAGACAAATCCAATCATATCCAAATCAAATATTCTCTTACACAATCTCTTACATTTTTACATATTCCCTTACACACTTTACATCTCAACCATTCATTCTCTTACAACACATCTTAACCCTTCATTTTCAACACATGGGAATTGTTTGAATTCCAAAGGATGCTCCTTTGATCCTAGCCATTGAATTCAAATTACACCACATCTCAACCATTCACCTCACCCTCCTCTCTATACCATCACATGTGTTTAATCCAAGCCATGAATTTCAAACAAAAACCATCTCAACCATTGATTCACCCTTTCCCCCCAAGTGAAACATATTCCTTTGGAATATCCCTTCTCAATCCAAACCTAGGCTTCTTTGATCCTAACCATCTATTTCAAATCATCGCATCTCAACCATCCATATTCAACACATGCCAAATAATTTGAAAACCAAATGAGGCTCCCTTTGATCCTAGCCATCCAATTCAAACCATTTCATCTCAACCATCCATCTCATTCTTCCCCCAAGCAATGGAATATACCTTGGCATATTCTTTCTCTCTTTTCTATGCCATGTGATGAATAACACCTCTACCCCTTCCAAATTACCCTATCTACACTTTCTATCCTTGGTATTTGGTTTTCTTATAAACACTTCACAAAACATTTTCCAAATTAGCTATTTGAGTTGGTAAACCTTAGAATAATTAATGTTAAGGTTTAGTGTGAAGTAAAATTGGGGGTTTATCAAGGATAGGTATTTATAAGATCCAAACACCTAACACTTGGGAAAGTTTATAGAAGCCTGGCGCGCTGCCCGCACGCTGACGCGCGGGTGACGCGCCGGCCTCGGTAAAATTTCCCAAGTTTGGGTTCTTGGCCTATAAATACCACCCTTGCCTCTTGTATTCCTCACCCCTTGCCATTATTCTTTCTCTCTACATTCTTTCTCTCTAATCCTCTAATTCTATCTCTTGTGTTCTTAATTTTCATACTATCATCTTTGAAAGAACACATATCTTTGCAAGGGAAGAATCACAAGAACCTAATCCACTCTTGTGATTGTGTCGAGGGTCTTCTTCTCTATACCTTTTCTATTAGAATCGAGTCACTAGGTTAGGTTAGGGCTTGGTTCAAAGAAACTTATATTCATTCAAATTGGTTGTAAGGGAAGTCTTGTGTCTTGGTGACCAAGCCTAGATCATTGGGGATCTAGTTGGGGTTTGATACTTTCGGTGGGAAGTTTTGGTTGGTAGTGGTCTTGGTGACCCATAGTGTATGTCGAATCACGAGATTCTTTAGGGTGGTTTCCGAGGTGCGGAATACCGTGAGAGTAACTCCTTCTTTGTGAGCATCGATATTGGTGAATATCGGTGGAGTGAATTGTAACGGTTTGCAGTCCACCGAAAGGATTATACTAGTGGAATAGTATCGGTGTCATGGATTTGCAACTGGACGTATGGATGGTATAAACCCCCCATCCCGAACCAGTATATATCGTGGTGTGCCTCCTTACTCGCTTTATATACTTTAGTTGTGTTTGTGGTTGTTTGGATTGACTATACAACCACTTGGTTTTCTTTGAGGCTTAAAGTTCTTAAACGTCTTACAAGCCGAAGAAACAGTATTCACCCCCCCCCTCTACGGTTCTATAATCCACATGATCTATACTCGATCTACCCAATCTACTCATTATCTACCCGATCTTCACAAATCACACAAGCTATAAGATCCACATGATCTATACTTAATCTACCCGATCTACTCATGATCCACCCGATCTATAAACCCTCTTCACAATCTATACACTCTCAACACAAGATCCCCACGACCTCTACAAGATCACAATGATTCTCACAAGATAGCTAAAGAAGACTCTAAACAACTTGATGTATATCAAGATACGACAAGTATGTAACAAGTGCACTAAACTATGACTACAACACTTAGTATCTTCTTGATACAATGTGTTCTTCTCTTGCACTAGTAGAGGAATAAAGGTGATCACTTGAGTGGATGAATGGATCACTCTAAAACAAACTAAAACTCTCTAAATAATCAAAGAAAGTGATCTAAATGAGAAGGGATTAGACCAGAGAAAGATGGCTGGAAAAACCAAGTTGCAAGTGAAAAATGGTCCACTATTTATAGGCAAAGAGAAAATAGCCGTTACAGGGGGGATGGTACCACTAAATACCCGACGGTACCACCACTAAATTTAGTGGTACCGTGGTACCGTCCCAGACAAAGACGCTCCAAAATTTGTTTTTAGTGGTGAAGGTTTATTTGAGGAAGTTTGGAGCTGTTTTGGGAGGGAAAATAGCTGCTGGGATTTTTGAAATAATTTTCCCAAATAAAACATTTCTTTATAATCCAAAAATAATTTGTAAAATGTATTTTTGAAAAATTGTTTTGTCACATTTATAAAAATGTGAAGTTTAGAACAAAAAATTGATTTATTTGATCATCCGTCAAGTTTTAAATTTGTTTGTTCATACCTTGAGTGATTTACGTCGGGATATAAATCTACGACTCATTTGAAGCAAACTTGAGACGTCGAGAGATGTTGATGTTGATGATTTGTGTTTACAAGTAACTTGTGCATTTTATGTTATGCATTACAAGTTACATGTTTGTCATTATTAAAACCAAAGAAACCGTTTAGTTTAAATATTTTAATATTTGCACTAACAATCTATGTTATCTTACGAGGGGCCCAAAATATCTTCTCTTATTTTTCAAAGAGTCTGCAAATCCCTCCTCGACTATTAGACTAATTATTCTACCTCCCACAGAATCCAACATTAGCATACAGCGTTACGCTTTTACGTTGTAACTAGAAACTGCCAAGACTTAAAGAGAAATAAAAACTCTTATTCCAATATCTTAGGTGTTCAGGATATCTCGCGGAGACTAACTTTTGATTTAGTCCATTAAGTTGTCTCCCGCGGATCACCAAATACTTAGTCCTAAACATAAGTACTCGTGAATCTCTGCCTCTCATATTTCTATTCTCAGGCGAATAAGAGATCTGACCCATTTACGATAACTGAGAACCACGGCGTCACTCCATGACGCACAAGCAGTTATGGCATGGTTTTAGGAGTGTGACATGCACAAGACCAGGGATGAAAAAAAACACACAAAATGTTTGGTATTTAAACTTGATGCATTATGAAAAATGAGTTCGCAAAGCTCTTATTAATACGTAAACTTTTAATCATTAAGACCAAACTAATTTGATAAACTATGCTAAGCCTCATCGAGTTACTTTATTCCTATAAATATTGCATGTTTATAGTCCTTAGCATGAAGCAATGTGTTAATACAAATAAAACTTTAAACGTTTATTTATATTTTACGATCTGTCAATGTTTTGTCGATAACAAACGTAAAATCATTTTAACAAAATAAATAAAATACGTAATGCTTTGAGCAAATAGTTTACTAACTCATTTCACTAAACAAATATATTTTAAACATGTTTAGTTATATAGTTAACATAAAACCAATACTATTTTATAAAAATATTTTAGTAACACTTGTTACTAACATTTTATAAAATACATGCTAAGAAAAAATGCTAGTAAACACTTGGACAATCCATGACCCAAAACCAAGTCCATAACCCATAACCCATGGAGCTTTGATCCATAATCCATGACCCATTGTATGACATCATGCATGACATCCATAATGGGTAAAACCCATGACCCATGACCCAAAGTCCATAACCCATAACCCAAAGTCCATGACCCATGACGCAAGATGTCTTTGACATCAGGCATGACATCATCTATCCATGGACCATAACCTATAACCCGGTTTGTAACCCAAATCCAGACTCGTTTACCCAGTGTGCCGGATCCCTTGGTTTACACTGGCCGGATCCCTCTGGGGAGGAAACCGCCAGAACCGGGTGAACAGTAGGCAAATTTACCTATAAATAGTTAGCCATTTCTCACTTATTTCTCACACCTTTTAGTGTTTCTTCTCTCTACACTCTAAACTCTCTAACCTCATATCCAAAGATCTTTCTATGTAGTTTCTCTTTATGTTTCTCTTAGTTTCCTTCAAAAGGCGAGAACACAATCTCTCGAAGACTAGTAAGCTCGAGTGATGAGTTACTTTGGATCTTCTCTTCCAAGATCACAGAAGTGATTCTTGTTCTTTCTTTCTTCCACAAAGGTGTTGTAAAGGTATTGAGTCATTAGGTGTAAAAGGATGTGAAATCCTTTAGTTGAGTTGTATTGGGTATGTTGGTTTGGTCCGCCGTGCTAAGGACTAGGTATCTAGCTTTGTACCGGAAAAAGTGAGAGCTAGGGTGTAAAGGTTTCTCCGCTGTGTGAAAGAAGATTTGGTGTTGTGATTACGAACTCCCGAGTAGGTGACTCAAGGAGTGGAGTAGGGTAAGGAAGGTGTCCTTGTAGCCGAACTACTATAAATACTTGTGTTGTGGTTGTGTCTCTTATTGCTAGTCCCTAGCAATACTGCTTTGAAAACTTGATGGATTTTAAACTCTTTACCAAAAGCCATCACTTCTGGAGTAGCCAGGTGTAAGAACTGTGGCACACCTGATAACCGTGTGATTTTGAGCAAACCACCAGCTGTCAACGGATTTGAGTAGTCTTTACCAAAAGCCGTTTGCTTCTGGACTAGCCAGCTCTTGATGGAATAGTCAACATCTTGGTGAGCTGATTACCAATTATGGATTTTCCACGGCCTTTACCACAAGACATAATCTTGCGGGCTAGCCAACTCATTAGCTTTCGAGGATGATGGGGAGTTGAGGAACCATACAATTTTGGGCAAATTGCAAGCCGTAAACGGATTTGAGTTGTCTTTACCAAGAGCCGTTTGCTCCTGGACTAGCCAATCCTTTTTGTCGCTTAGACAAGGCGGACTGATTACCACAAAAATTTTGAAGCACCAGTGAAAAATTTTTAAAATTTTTGAATTTTGGCTAAAACGGGGGTATTATATAGTAAAATGTGATAAAATTCGCTAGCATAGCGAAATACCCCCCCCCCCCCCCCCCCACACTAAGCATGAATATTGTCCTCAATATTCAAAATCCCGGCTATTATGCCGACATTTTAAACGTAAAAGGGCAACATTACAAGCTAAGCGTGGAAAAACACCATTTTTGTTTTTTCACTTCATAAGTAACCATAGCATGGGGGACTCCCCCACACTTAGGGTGAAAACCCTATATGACTCGACCCCGAATTCATTTGTCCTTGGGGAAGCATGATGTGGAAGAAACAATCTCAATCGGACTTTCATTCAAGATGTTTGGACAAACATTTGAAGCACGTGAAAGTTCAACACCGATGAGATATAATACCGGCTCAAGATAATGATACATGAAAATGCTGGGATCAAATATGGTGTCTTCATTCCCGAAGGAGTGAAGAACAGGAGAAGTCACCATGTAGGTGAAGAAAGGTAGAAAGGTCTTGATGACAATCAGGATTGATTCATCATCATCGGAAAGAGAATTCATGATTGGTGTATCATGAATCTCATCATTTAGGCTCAAATGATCTAGACAGATTATGGGTGGGAGGGTTGGGGTTTTGATATCAATCAAATTCTCAAGGTTGAGAATATTTCCCTCCGGAAAACAAAGATCAACTTTGTCTAGATCAAAGTGAAAATTATCATACTCCGGTGGAGATATGATATGAGCGAGTTCGCCGGAGAACTCCTCAAAAGTGAATGAATCATAATCGGGGAGAGAAATTTGAGAATGAGAAGTGGTACTGCCACTACTCTTCTCTCCCATATGATCAAAGGTAAAGGCTTCAAATTCCGGTATAGGATCATCGGAAACAATGTCACTATCCTTTATGGGGATAGGAGATGAAATAGGTTTCATTTTGAAAGCCTCGATTTTAGAAATGAGGAGATCAACATTCAATAATGTTGCACGAAGTGCTTCATCCTTGATTTCAGCGTCAATCTCATCATTTTCTTCTTCTAAGCTAACTAGCTTAGAAGGTAATTCTTCCATATAAACGATGTCCTCACAAGATAACGAATTGTCATCAGTAGAATCGGAGGACATCTCATCATGATTAGATGGGAAGAATAGAGGAGGAGGAATATCACACATATGGTCAAAAGTCCCCTGTGACTCTCTCGGGATTGGGACAAGGACCTCAACACTAGACTTTATTAATTCGTCCGATTCCTTTTTAGGAACAGTGCTGAGATGCTCATCCTCCATGATCAGAGAGTGAGTGTGAACTTCTGGTGTGATAACAACAGGTTGAGATGGAATCTCAATTGACGGCATTTCATCTGATGAACTTGACGGATCTTTATAGAATTGAAGGATATCAAGTGTATCCTCATCATCACTGTCATCAGGAATAAAACGAAATCGAGAGCTGGATCTGGCTGCATATGATTCCCTCGCAGCTTTTTCAAAAGCATCTATGGAATCAATTTTAGCAACCTGCTCTTCCGTCAATATTTTAGCCATGTGTTTCTCATGTGAATTTAGAGTAAATGAAAATTGCGGGGGTGGGGATTTGTCAAAACCGGAAGGTTGACATTGATAATCATCATGAGGACCCCCACAATTTACACAAGAAACACTGGGTTCATTATGAAGTTTTGTGGTACCCAACTCCTTCAGTTCTTTCAATATCTCAAGAGCCTCTATTAAAATGTTAGTAACAGAAGGAGTTGTGTGAATCATTTGGTGCTGTGGAGGTGGTTCTTGAAACGAATAGTCGTAATTGTTACAAGGAAAGGGATTCCTTGTTTGACAATCCGAGCTAAAGTGAGGACCTCCACAGTACTCACAACAGTAAAACTGTTGAGTCTGGCTTGGTGTATTTTGATACGAAGCATTATTGAAATTTGGGTAATATGATTCTTGCTCGTATGAATGTGATGGGTAATCGAAAAAATTTGAAGAGTTGTTGAATGAGTTTTGATTAGGATCATAAGTAAATGAATTACTCGACCCACAAAACAAACAACTCCCGTTTTGAATATCATTACCACATTGCACACATGTACACCAACGACATGGAAAACCGAAAAGCGGCTCACCACAACCGACACAAGGAACAAAATCTGGAGGTGGGACAAGTGGTGTGCTCTTAGAGCTAGCAATTTCCACCACTTCCATTATGGTCTCGGGTTTTGGTTCTTGATGAACGTGAAGATTGGGCAAGTCGTTCTTTTCAGTCACTGCCCTAAGCTCAGCACGTTTGCTTGAAAAACTTTTGACCGTAAACCGTGAAAGGTTAGGATCAATTCTTGAAGGTTTAGGAGCAATTGTGAGCTTAGATTCTTGGACAACCGTAGGTTGGACGTATTTAGCACTTCCATCGTCAGAGGGAAGTACAGGGTCCTTTGTCACCTCGGTTTCTTGATTCATTTCCCTCACCGAAGAGGAAATAGGAATCGAAGGTCCATCATAATCACTACGACATCTCGATATTTTTGACAAGGCCATAAGTTTTTCAATTTTGCTCTCAAAGGCCCATTGCTCAAGGAAATCGTCATCGAGAGATGTCATTTAGAATTATACATGAGAGGGGTATAAGAAGGTAGAATCAAACGGATTGAGGGTAAGGAAAAATAGTTTTGGGTTTTTATGGAAAAAATATGAACAAAGATGGATAATATACAAAGAGATGAATTCCAAAATCACTAATCGGCAAACCGTTTTTAGAAAACGCGCACAACCTCCCCGGCAGTGGCGCCAAAAATTGATTGTTGCTAAACCACCTAACTTATATTGACCAAGGAATGGTCAACAAAGTCAAATAGCCTAGATCAATGCTCCGCGGAATATAGTGGTTTCCCCGGGTCGTTATGTCCCGACGAGGTGTGATGGTTATGAAACGGTTCTATGATCGGGTGAATTTGGACGGGAAAAGGTTTGTGAGATTGATTACACTACTGAATTCACAAAGAAATAGCTTAAACAAGCTATATGAATAAGACAAGAAAGATGGAAAAACCAGAAACGTTTAAAACTAAAAACGCGTACGTTCAGTTTTAAGTAACGTGAACGTACAAAATAAAACGCGAGTTTTAGTAAAATAAAATACTTACAAAGATGAAAATCACATTTTTACAATCCTAAAAATAAAATAAACTTTTTAGAAAATTAAAATTACTTTTTTACACTATTTAATTAATTATTATTAATTAAATACTATTTATTAATTACTTATTAATTATTTAAATTAAACTAAATTATAACTAATTATGAAATTATACTAAAAATATGAAAAATAAATTTGGAAAAATCTAAAATATTATAAAACTAATTTTAAAACAGAAAAGATATTTTTAAGACTATTTAAATAATTACTATTAATTATTAACTAATTATTAATTAATAAAAATTAATATTAATTATTAAAAATACTAAATGAAAAGAGAAAAATATGAAAAAATTACAGAAATTATTTCACAACTAAAGGAACTTAGGAAAATTATAAAAACAGAAAGTGCTTAAGGAAAATAAGCACTTAAGCAATAAGCCTCTTAAATAGAAGCTATCACTTTAGGAAAATTTGGCTTTTTCTGATTTTTCTTTTTGAGAACTATTTAAAAAGTAAAAATAACAAACTTTAAAAAAGGAGGATTTGCTTGAACACAGAAATAAGCACTACAAGTGCTTATAAGCTTAACAGTTGACTGTGGTCAACTGTAGGAGCTTATAGCTTAAAAATAAGCCACAAGGGGTCCACAATGGGAATTTAAGCTACACTAGGATGCAATAACTAGGAATAAACAAGAAATGACAGATTAAGTATAAAAAATAAGCTAATGAAGCCCAATAAGCACTTTCCAAACTCCTTGGCAACTCAGGAATGGGACAGAATTGAGGTCCAAATCCAAGTGGGTCCCAGAGGTCCTTAGGTCAAAACAATGGTCAACTTGTGATCCCTGGTAGGAGGGGAGTTGAGAGGAACCAAGTAATAGCCATGGAACCCACTGAGGTGGTCAGAAAACCACCACCAAGTGGTGGTGGTAGGTTGATAACTGCTGGTGCAGGGCACATAGCCCCCCTGCAAGTGACTTTTGGGGGTTGTAGGGCCCAGATAAAAATTTGCAAAAATCAAGGAGCCATGGAAACATAAAATTGAGATTGTAGAGAACAAATACAAACAAGTTTCACCCTCTAAATCATTGCACAAAATTCAAAATAAATCTAGCAACTTTTGGAAAAAACTGAGGAATGCAAATTTGACTTTTGAAGAAAAACTAAAACTTTGACTTTTGTGAGATTTTAATGATCACTACTGACTTGTTAAGCTAAGTTAAGCTATAAATGAACTTTAATAGGATCCAAGGTTAGCTTAAGTTGTGAAATTGTGATTCTTGAGACTCAATTTCCTCACAGTTAACTGTGAGGGATAATCAAATGGACTTTTGACTTTTCTCTTCAAAACAGACCACACAGAGGTGGGTTTGGACTAAATTGACATTAAGAACAATGAGTAAAAAAGGCTAAGGTTAAACCAACAACTCCAACACAGTCTAAAAGCTTATGCCAAACACCCCATATAACTTGACTGTTTGTGAGATTTCAAAGCATAACTAAGATTAAGACCATAAATTTAACTCATAAACACATATAAAGGGGACCTAAGATGAATTGAACAAATAAACAACATAAATAATAATTTCTATACTAAAAAGCAAAAGTTGAGAATAAGACTTACAAAAGAGACAAGACTGAGAATAGAGAACCAAGGACTGAGAACAAAACCTAAAGCCTCCCACAAGGCATCAAAACCATTTTCATCCAAGTTTCACCATTCTCCTTGCATCAATCACCATAAACACTGATTTCTTGATTTATTTCTATTTATTTTGATTTTTTGGAATTTTTTAGTAAAACTAAATTAGAGTCCTCTAGGTGGTACAAAAGCTTCAAAAAACTTGAAAGGGAACTGAAATGAGATAGAATAAACTGAAACAACAACAATTGACAAGATTTAAGTAAATTTGTCAAAATCACTTGAATTTGCTAATTGTGAATTTAAACTGATAACTGAAACTGAGATACTTGAACATTAAACTTTCATTAATATTAAAAACAAGATACAAAGTGAAATTAAACTGGAATTAAAGGTTTCAAGACAGAAAATTAAAGTTACACTACGAATTGGTCTAAAAACATGTGACACTATATTCTTCTCTTTTTCTTTTCTTTTATAGGCCCTGGAACTTCTCTTTGACTTTCCCCCTTCAATACAAGCCATTGGATGGACTTAAGATGATCTCAGCCTTCAAACACCTTTTGGCGGGAAAACAGGTTTGGGCAATTGGTGGGGTTTGGTGTGAATTAAATGGGGGGGGGGGGGGTTGGTTGAGGGTGTAGGTGAAGTTATTAATGAAAAAGGTGAAGGTTTAGTGGAGATAGGAGAGGAGGGGGGAGACCAGGGAGCGTGAACTGGGGGAAAGGGGACGATGAACAGTGGCTGGTGTTGGTGTTTGACCCTTTGATCCTGCTTCGTTGACCAGTCAAAGACGGGGGAGTTATATTTTAGTTGTGGGCTGGATGTGGTGGGCTTGGGGGTTTAGTTGTGGGCTGGGTAATAATATGGAAGGGTCCGTTTGATTTGTTACCAAAGACACCACAAGGACCTTACATGTAATTTAGTGAAACTTGGGGCTGAAAATGTTATTTTCACAAAGTACTCATGAGGACCAATAATGCCAAGATTCCAAAGTTTAATAACAAATTTTGCATTTTTCACTTTTTCAAAATTCCCGGGGACCAAAACTGACAAATTGCAAACTCCGAGGACCAAAAGTGTAAATTTTCCAAAACTTTTACCCAAGTGTTATTTTTGATAACTTTTTATTTTAAAAGGACTTGGGTTGACTTTTCTTGCAAAATAATTGCACAGGGACTAGTTTTGTTAATTTTTGAAAGTCGGGGGACTGAAACTGCCAATTATGCAAACTTTGTACGTTTTTTATCTGTTTTTGCTCATTTTGCATCTAAAACATATAAAGCACAATTTTGAAATATCTTCAGTATTTTGATGCATTACTGAGTGTTTTTGTATGTTTTGCAGTTCAGATTAGACCAAAAATGATGAGTGTTTGAGCACTCATCAATCCCCCACACTAAATCAAAAATTGATTGTTGCTAAACCACCTAACTTATATTGACCAAGGAATAGTCAACAAAGTCAAATAGCCTAGATCAATGCTCCGCGGAATATAGTGGTTTCCCCGGGTCGTTATGTCCCGACGAGGTGTGATGGTTATGAAACGGTTCTATGATCGGGAGAATTTGGACGGGAAAAGGTTTGTGAGATTGATTACACTACTGAATTCACAAAGAAATAGATTAAACAAGCTATATAAATAAGACAAGAAAGATGGAAAAACCAGAAACGTTTAAAACTAAAAACGCGTACGTTCAGTTTTAAGTAACGTGAACGTACAAAATAAAACGCGAGTTTTAGTAAAATAAAATACTTACAAAGATGAAAATCACATTTTTACAATCCTAAAAATAAAATAAACTTTTTAGAAAATTAAAATTACTTTTTTACACTATTTAATTAATTATTATTAATTAAATACTATTTATTAATTACTTATTAATTATTTAAATTAAACTAAATTATAACTAATTATGAAATTATACTAAAAATATGAAAAATAAATTTGGAAAAATCTAAAATATTATAAAACTAATTTTAAAACAGAAAAGATATTTTTAAGACTATTTAAATAATTACTATTAATTATTAACTAATTATTAATTAATAAAAACTAATATTAATTATTAAAAATACTAAATGAAAAGAGAAAAATATGAAAAAATTACAGAAATTATTTCACAACTAAAGGAACTTAGGAAAATTATAAAAACAGAAAGTGCTTAAGGAAAACAAGCACTTAAGCAATAAGCTTCTTAAATAGAAGCTATCACTTTAGGAAAATTTGGCTTTTTCTGATTTTTCTTTTTGAGAACTATTTAAAAAGTAAAAATAACAAACTTTAAAAAAGGAGGATTTGCTTGAACGCAGAAATAAGCACTACAAGTGCTTATAAGCTTAACAATTGACTTTGGTCAACTGTAGGAGCTTATAGCTTAAAAATAAGCCACAAAGGGGTCCACAATGGGAATTTAAGCTACACTAGGATGCAATAACTAGGAATAAACAAGAAATGACAGATTAAGCATAAAAAATAAGCTAATGAAGCCCAATAAGCACTTTCCAAACTCCTTGGCAACTCAGGAATGTGACAGAATTGAGTTCCAAATCCAAGTGGGTCCCAGAGGTCCTTAGGTCAAAACAATGGTCAACTTGTGATCCCTGGTAGGAGGGGAGTTGAGAGGAACCAAGTAATGGCCATGCAACCCACTGAGGTGGTCAGAAAACCACCACCAAGTGGTGGTGGTAGGTTGATAACTGCTGGTGCAGGGCACACAGCCCCCCTGCAAGTGACTTTTGGGGGTTGTGGGGCCCAGATAAAAATTTGCAAAAATCAAGGAGCCATGGAAACATAAAATTGAGATTGTAGAGAACAAATACAAACAAGTTTCACCCTCTAAATCATTGCACAAAATTCAAAATAAATCTAGCAACTTTTGGAAAAAACTGAGGAATGCAAATTTGACTTTTGAAGAAAAACTAAAACTTTGACTTTTGTGAGATTTTAATGATCACTACTGACTTGTTAAGCTAAGTTAAGCTATAAATGAACTTTAATAGGATCCAAGGTTAGCTTAAGTTGGGAAATTGTGATTCTTGAGACTCAATTCCCTCACAGTTAACTGTGAGGGATAATCAAATGGACTTTTGACTTTTCTCTTCAAAACAAACCACACAGAGGTGGGTTTGGACTAAATTGACATTAAGAACAATGAGTAAAAAAGGCTAAGGTTAAACCAACAACTCCAACACAGTCTAAAAGCTTATGCCAAACACCCCATATAACTTGACTGTTTGTGAGATTTCAAAGCATAACTAAGATTAAGACCATAAATTTAACTCATAAACACATATAAAGGGGACCTAAGATGAATTGAACAGATAAACAACATAAATAATAATTTCTATACTAAAAAGCAAAAGTTGAGAATAAGACTTACAAAAGAGACAAGACTGAGAATAGAGAACCAAGGACTGAGAACAAAACCTAAAGCCTCCCACAAGGCATCTAAACCATTTTCATCCAAGTTTCACCATTCTCCTTGCATCAATCACCATAAACACTGATTTCTTGATTTATTTCTATTTATTTTGATTTTTTGGAATTTTTTAGTAAAACTAAATTAGAGTCCTCTAGGTGGTACAAAAGCTTCAAAAAACTTGAAAGGGAACTGAAATGAGATAGAATAAACTGAAACAACAACAATTGACAAGATTTAAGTAAATTTGTCAAAATCACTTGAATTTGCTAATTGTGAATTTAAACTGATAACTGAAACTGAGATACTTGAACATTAAACTTTCATTAATATTAAAAACAGGATACAAAGTGAAATTAAACTGGAATTAAAGGTTTCAAGACAGAAAATTAAAGTTACACTACGAATTGGTCTAAAAACATGTGACACTATATTCTTCTCTTTTTCTTTTCTTTTATAGGCCCTGGAACTTCTCTTTGACTTTCCCCCTTCAATACAAGCCATTGGATGGACTTAAGATGATCTCAGCCTTCAAACACCTTTTGGCGGGAAAACAGGTTTGGGCAATTGGTGGGGTTTGGTGTGAATTAAATGAGGAGGGGGGTTGGTTGAGGGTGTAGGTGAAGTTATTAATGAAAAGGTGAAGGTTTAGTGGAGATAGGAGAGGAGGGGGGAGACCAGGGAGCGTGAAATGGGGGAAAGGGGACGATGAACAGTGGCTGGTGTTGGTGTTTGACCCTTTGATCCTGCTTCGTTGACCAGTCAAAGACGGGGGAGTTATATTTTAGTTGTGGGCTGGATGTGGTGGGCTTGGGGGTTTAGTTGTGGGCTGGGTAATAATATGGAAGGGTCCGTTTGATTTGTTACCAAAGACACCACAAGGACCTTACATGTAATTTAGTGAAACTTGGGGCTGAAAATGTTATTTTCACAAAGTACTCATGAGGACCAATAATGCCAAGATTCCAAAGTTTAATAACAAATTTTGCATTTTTCACTTTTTCAAAATTCCCGGGGACCAAAACTGACAAATTGCAAACTCCGAGGACCAAAAGTGTAAATTTTCCAAAACTTTTACCCAAGTGTTATTTTTGATAACTTTTTATTTTAAAAGGACTTGGGTTGACTTTTCTTGCAAAATAATTGCACAGGGACTAGTTTTGTTAATTTTTGAAAGTCGGGGGACTGAAACTGCCAATTATGCAAACTTTGTACGTTTTTTTATCTGTTTTTGCTCATTTTGCATCTAAAACATATAAAACACAATTTTGAAATATTTTCAGTATTTTGATGCATTACTGAGTGTTTTTGTATGTTTTGCAGTTCAGATTAGACCAAAAATGATGAGTGTTTGAGCACTCATCATCTCTCTAACTCTATCTCGTAGTTTAGCTTATATGCTTTTACTTCTATCAATATCCAACATGTCTAAATTAGATTGACATAAGTCGATCTAAAAGTTTTAATAAGTAATTTTTAATTGGTAAAACTATTCAACCCCCTATTCTAGTTTTCTACACAATGGTTTGTTAAGGGATCAACAACATTGTACTCAGTCGGAATCACCATGATCAAATCTCTTCTGTCTACGATTTCTCAAATGATGTGATACTTTCGAAGTATGTGCTTACTCTTATGATGCTCCTTGGGCTCTCTAGCTTATGCCACAACACCATTGTTATCACAGAAAATTTTCACAGGATTTGAGATACCAGGAACAACTCCAAGATTTGTCAAGAAATTTTTATGCCACACTGCTTCCTTAGCTGCGTCACTCGCCGCTATGTACTCTGCTTTTGTTCTGGAATCAGCCATAGTGCTCTGCTTCACAATCCTCCAGCTGATTTCTCCTCCATTTAACATGAACACATAACCAGACTCTGCTTTGAAATCATCATTGTCACTTTGGAAACTTGCATCAGTGTGGCCCACCACTCTGAATTCAGTATTGTCAGTTCTGATAGTATAATGAAGGCAGTGAATGTTTTTCGTAGTATAATGAACTAAAAAAAACCTGAAAGAAAAGTTATAGTTACTCAAGTAAACAGAAAATAAAAGTAGGACGATTCTTTTGTTTATTAACCATCTTGCAAACTAGGTAGCGTATGCCGTATGGTAACATATTTTATAAAATGTAAAGCATGTGTTTTATTAGACAACTTTTCTTACAAACTAACTAAACTTAATGTAAATGTTGAAATGCTTAATCAACTTATATGGATTAAACGCAAAATATTTCTTGCTTGGTTGCTATTTTCACCATCTTGTAATATGTGACATACGCGAGTGTGGCCATGTGCTAAAACCATAACTATGATAGGTATTTACCAAAATCAATCATGGTATTGTGTATTTGGCATAATCATTATCTGAGCAAAACATTATTCATGTTTGAACCTATCATAAATAGTCAATAAGAACGCATAGTTGAGAAAAATTGCAGAAGAGAACAATGGCCGTAGTACAATTCAAGTTAAATAGCCTACACCGTCCATTTTTATGCATGTAACGACTTATAACTATAAAATTAACATGCACGTGCGCAGGCCAGTGTTCTTATTATCTCAAAAGGTGAAGATCGGTGGGATCACCCTGGTCCCATGCATCCTAAGGATGCCAACCGGACCCTCCCCCAAGGACCCGGCCCCAGGCAATCAGCACCTGTCCCAGTGACTGTACTTATCAGGAGGTGGGCTATGAACCCTGGCTATTATCTCAAAAGACCCCTCGCTGACCAGTCAATCTGAGCATTTGCGGTGGGGGGATGGTATCAACAGAGCATGTGGTCCTGCCCCACTTGAGGACTTCCCGGTAGGTCACCCAACCGGTACTACTCTCAGAGTGGCTCACTTAACTCTATAAGAGTTACCCACTAGACCACATGCCAGTGTTCTTATTATCAAAAAAAGAGATCACGGGTATGCATTTTTTTAAAGGATACAACCATCAGACTCTCCAATGTCTGCAAACCAAACAATAAATTTGTTTTGGTGCGTAACTTTTAGTTTATAAGGTCGGTCCATTTACGTGCCCGTTTAGCATTACAATGGTAGATATTTGTAAAGTTTTAAATATTTATTAAATCATTAATTTATAAAGTGTATTTGATTTTATAAACCTTGTTGTACTATGTATAAACTTTTTCAAGTATATAAAATAATTAATAATTAACATGCATTAAATTATAAAAAGATTCAAGATTTCAAACCTCTTCATTCCACATATACATGAAAACATCAACTCACTATGGTTAAAGCAAATTATAAACATTTTCATGTGTTTTAAACTTTTTCTTGAAGTCATCTTTACAACTGTTCGGCTCAAGCTTTGCACATTTAAGTTCAAGAAAACTAGGCGTGCGGAGAATGCTTTGGAAAAATGGAATTTATCGTATGCACTTATTCAAGATAGAGTAACCACTACGTAGTATTAGTTTTAGCCTAGTCAATAGGTGTCTATTGTTTATTCCTTTTTATTTTGGCTAGGCTTCTGAGGTGTCTTGAGATTGGTTTGTCAATCTCTTGTAGTATTGGTTGGAAGCACATTTATGGTGCGTTTGATTGTATAGTCAATATGGTGCTTAGCCATATTCCCTGAACTTATATTTGGTTGACCAATATATTTTACCGGGGTAAAAAAAACCCTTTACCCAAAAAAACTTTTTCCTGAAGTCACCATAGTGGATGCATTTCTTTATTTTGTGTATTTGTATGTTACTTGTACAGACTTTTCGTTTATTAAGTCATACGAATATTTGGTCTTTATTTGGTTTGCCATGAATCCGTACATATAAGGCCATGCACAATGCATCCTAAAACATCGGTCGGTCACTTGGGATGACTGATTTCTAAATCGGTTGTGGCCTATGTGGAAGTTTGGTCACATATTGGTTGACGAAGAAAAAATACAAATGTCGGTCTAGTTTTTGATTGATTTAACACGCACCTTCTTCTCTTTTTTTTTCCCCTTAAACAAACAAATAAATAAATAAATAAAACTCGGTCATCTACTGTGACACATGATCATATCTGATAATCAGAGAGAGAAAGATAATGTAACACGTGATGACCTGGGTTACCACTGCTACTAAGTTCGCTTGTTTGCACATGCTCATCGCTTATTGATTGGTGTTACTATTTGAAATCGTTTGAATTGACCCATCGTTAGTGTGTTATCATATTTGGTTGTCGTCGGCTGAGTAATACACTCACGTGACCAAGATCTTTGTTCAAGTAAGTTTTGTTTAAATGTTACAAATTGATTGGATGATGAATTTTATTTATTAGTTAGTGGGACGGCGGATGATGAATTTGATATATTAGTTATTGGGACAGTGGATACAATTTAGATTTTGGCATATTCATTTAAAAGTTTTATTTGTTTGGTTATAAATTACTAGTAGTATTTTTCGCTTGGGTTTTGCAACAAAGCGTTGTTGTTGGATGCATTTGTTTATTTAAATTTGATTATGCTAGATTATAGGTTTTTCTTCAACTCTCTTCGTTGTTGGGTGAATTTATCTTAGTTCGTATTGCAACGTTTACCGATGATTTACACATGGATTTATTGGTCGAGCAATTTCAGAAGTTTTAGACATGTATAAAAGGTTTGAGATATTCGGGGTCATAGAGTATATACTGTTGATGCATAATCTGGAGCGGACTGATTCAACGACTCTTCTTGGGCCGTTAGTCGTCTTCTCGAGTCCTAAATAAACCTGTTAACAAAGAGAACCTGTTAGGAGTGGACCCGAGGCCGTAGCCCCGGGATCCACCTCCGACGGTCAAGTTAGTATTGATGCGCGGAGCATATGAGATTAGGTTTAGGATAACCTGTTATGTTCTGTTGCGAATGGAAACCCAACCCTATATTTATAAGGCATGGATTAGGGTTTAGGCATAGAGTGGGCCGCTGTCTGCCGGGCCTGGCCCATGTAGGATCCAGTCCGGACCATACATCCACAAGCCCCCCAAGTTTAGTATGACATAGTGCGTGGCTATGTTATGCTAGACTTAAGTTCTGTTCATGGCCGCGTAGGCCCAATCAACCATGACGGCATGGCCCATGTGTGCGCAACTTGTGTGCACATGGGACGAACCATACTGCGCAGCCCACATGCGACAGTGCGCACTGGGATTACAATTGTGATTGTCTCACAATGGTGAAGGTGGATCTCGTATGCTACATCCTCGGTAAGGGGGTACCCTTTGTACCAGTAGCGATGCAGCATGGTGCGACAGAAAACGTGCTTCTGTGGCAGAAGTGCGCGCTGTGCGCAACAAAGGTGCGCGTTGTGCGCGAACATTACATTCGTCTTTACAACCGACAAAGGACGTCTCCCCTGCGGCAAGATGGTGCGAATATTTAAATCCGTCTTTGTACCGGGCTTGCAATACCTCTTACGTACGATCTGCTTCCAAATATGCCTGCGTGACTTGTACGGAAACAGTGGTACTATATACCCTGGTAGCCCCCCAAGTTTGATGGTGCTACTCGTGTAGGAGCATTAAACTTTGTTATTCAAATCCTGAAAAACACTTAATGCAAATATTAAAAGTATATGCCGCGAATCGCAACATATAAAACCTAATGAAGTAAAAGATTAGCGTGAAGCAATATATAGCACATAGCATATATAATAAGTAGTAGTGTGAATTACACCTATCGTGAGGTTTTACAAACTACGTAAAAGAAGTAGCACGTAGCTAATAACAAAAACAGTGCGCGCATGACGATTGATTGATCTTTTTCTTTTTATTATAATAAAAACAATGGCGCGGATGGAAGAACCGTGACCGCGACTAATAGTTTCGCACGCATAGATGCAGATGGATATATCGTGACCGCATAGGCTACGTTTGTGGATGATCGCAGATGAACATAACATGTCCACGGCTTTTGTCTCGTGCGCTCATGGCGATTGACTAGCATCGTGGTTTTTGTTCGTGCGCTCATGGCGAATGTCCATTGCGAAGATGTCCGAACGCACGGCCTAACGCGGGTAGATTTATCATGACTGCGTTGTGCGCGTCTAAAAGATGTGCGCGAATTAATTCGCAGTTAAAAGATAAAGTAGGTCCGATCGTGCGGACATAGCGCGTGGCTATAGGTAAAATCGTGTTTACCAAGTTTAAAAGATTTATGTAAAATCTTTTGAATCTTTAAAAGATATTGGAATATCTTTTTAAATTTAAAAGATATATCTTACCGATTGATAACATATCTTTTTAATATTAGAAAATATTGACTTAAATAAATATACATCCGAATCGATGCGTGAGGGATCTATACGAAATAAGCAAAGATTATAATTCTTGTTATTTTATATGCTACGTATAACATATCTTTTTAATATTAGAAGTTAAATAAAGTCAATATAGTTTTGTGAGATTGTCTCCCACAGCCTAATGCGACAAAAAGACAAGTTAAATAGTGCGTATGTCTCAAATTCAATATAACTTTGTTACATTTATGTTGCCGTATATGTTGACCAAATTCTATAATGTGCTTTGGTTTTTTACTTTCTGTCGTGTACTAACAGAAGATAAAGAGAGAATACCGGCTTTTGAACTTGATGGTTGCTTTCTGGTGATGTGAGAACACGAAACTTGTCGTGGTCCCATGGATGGCGCCACTTGTTGATGCATAATCTGGAGCGGACTGATTCAACGACTCTCCTTGGGCCGTTAGTCATCTTCTCGAGCCCTAAATAGACCTGTCAACAAAGAGAACCCGTTAGGAGTGGACCCGAGGCCGTAGCCCCGGGATCCACCTCCAACGGTCAAGTTAGTATTGATGCGTGGAGCATATGAGAATTAGGTTTAGAATAACCTGTTATGTTCTGTTGTGAATGGAACCCCAACCCTATATTTATAAGGCATGGATTAGGGTTTAGGCATAGATTGGGCCGCTGTCTGCCGGGCCTAGCCCATGTAGGGTCCAGTCCGGACCATACGTCCACATATACATCACCGACCTCACTCACTCTCTTTATTATCCACTTTATTGACAGGATAAGACAGTTTTAATACGAGTATTTTTTTTTTCATATCCGTGTATTTTGTCTTTTACTATTTTGACTTTATGTTTCTGTTTCGCATTTTTTTCTAACAGTTTTACTCATTTTATTAAGAAGAGAAATTGTTTTAAACTGATCGCTTATGAACTTCTATAAAATTATTCATAAGGTATTTTTTTATTACATTTACGGGTAATTTATGCTTATATGAAATTTTAGCTATTTTTTCTTCTAATATTAGCTTCTTATAATTGCGGGATGATGGTTCGACTTTGATGTATTGGTAAGGCTTGTTAATTTGTTTTCGTAAGAGTTATTTTCCTTGTGTAAAGTTACTCTCATTTTTATGTAGGTATTCTGCTGATTTCGTTACAGATCAAAGTCTCAAAGGTATCCGTCGAACAATGTTTTGTATATGGGGCACTTTAATAGTTTTTCAACTAGATGTTTTCACCATACATTGTAAATCATCACTACCTTTGCTTGATGGGACGGGTTCGACTATTGAGAAGATTCAGGTTGAATATGAGTGAAAACCGCCTCGTTGTAATAAGTGTAAGGTACTTGGTCATACTCTTGTTGATTGTCCTAAATTTGCTCCACCTACTACTCAGAGTAAACCAACTCTTAATGATGGTTTCCAAACGGTCAATAATAAGAAGAAGAGTAATAGTGGTGGTTGTTGAAATAAATAATGCCTAAAAACATTATTAACATATTATCAATATCTCTATGTTTTGATTATTACAAAATATAAACTCTTAGAACTAAAACTTGTGACATAAACAAGTATTTAGTGATTAACATTCTCTTTATATCCAAATCACTTAAGGTATGAATAAACAAAGTGTTTAGTGCAATTTATTATCAAATAAAAACTTAATTAATTATTACAAAGTTTATTTAATTATATAAACATACTATATATTTTTGAAAAACACTTTTGGTAATAAAGAAAAATGTTTTATTCATACTAAATATATGAATTCAAATTTTTAACCAAAATCAGTTAGTTTTTCACCAAATAAACTTTTCCCACTAAAAAACAAAAAATCTGGCCGTTACAGCTGGCCGGCCCCCTTAATTATAAAGGGCGGTCCCCTTAATTTTAAGGGGGTCGGCCTTGATTTAAGGGGACCGGCCATGCTACTCTGTCAAAATCTGTTGCCTATAACTGGAATTTTTCTCACCTTTTGCACTCCTAAACTTTCTGTTCTAGATCTCCATTTCCAATCTCTTAATCCTTTGATCATACATTCTTAAATCTTTGTTTCAAAGTGATCAAAACATCATCCTATCAAGTGCAAAAGAAGAACACTTCTATCCCTCAAGACAAGAAGTATTACAACTTGTTGTGATCTCCACATCTAAGTTGTTAAAGCATCATCATTGTATTTATCTCATTGTGTGATTAGTTGTGAATATTTGTTAGAGGATAATTTAGTTAGATATATATATAGTGTGATTGGTTAGAAGATAGTTGTGAAGAAGAGTGGTGTGTAGAAGATAGGTGTGAAGAAGTGATGTGATTAAGTAGTGAATAGGTGTGAAATAGTTGTGTAGAAGGTGTGAATAAGTTGTGACGAAGTTGTGGTGTGTAAATTGGTGTGTAAGGTTTTCTCCGCCATAAGGGAGCTTGTTGACATAGTGAAGAAAACTCTCGAGTTAGGTGCTCGGGGAGTGGAGTAGGGCAAGTAAGGTGACCTTGTAGCCGAACCACTATAAATCTCTTGTCTCGCGGTTCGATTTTTTCAACTCTCATCTATTTCTTTACTTACATTATTATTGATTTATCGTACATATTTAGTGTTGTTCATATTGTGCATGACTTGATTTCATATAACATCGAATCTATATTTTTAAAAACAAAGAAAACTTTCAAACAATCTTTTATAACAAATTAAAAAGACGTAAAACTATTCAACCCCCCTTCTAATTTTCCACAATTGGTATCAAGAGCCACGTCTAACAAGATTTTTTAAAATATATTGTATTTTAAAACTTGTAGCGATCTATGAAATCTTTAAAATATTTAGAAGGGCAATCTATGCAAAGACCACCACTATTTGAAAGTGATGGATTTTTACATTGGAAAAATAGATTCGAAACGTATGTGAAATCAAAAGATCTTGATCTTTGGCATATTATTACTTTTGGTGATTTTCCCCCTATTCAATATAATGTTGAAACTAAAATGGATGAAATTGTACCTTTTGAAAAACAAAATGATGATTTGAAAAAGAAACTAGCAAAAAATAATGAGGCTAAAATGGTTATTTATAATGCGTTACCATGCAAAGAATATTAAAGAATTTTTATGTGTAAAACCGCAAAAGAAATTTGGGATTCTTTACTAATTACTCACCAAGGTAATAGTCAAGTTAAAGATAACAAAATAGATCTTCTTGTACAACAATATGAACAATTTACGATTCCGGAAGAGGAATCAATTGATAATGCTTTTGCTAAATTTAACACCATTATCACAAGTTTAAAAGCACTTGATGAGACATTTTCTAGTAAAAATTGTGTTAGGAAATTTCTTAGGGCATTGCATCCGAAATGGCGAGCTAAGGTCATGGCTATTGAAGAATCAAAGATTTGATGACGTTGTCACTAGATGAACTAATTGGCAACTTGAAGGTCCATGAAGAAATTATAAGAAGAGATTCGGAAACGGTCAAAGTCAAGAAAGAACAAACCAAATCTATTGCTCTAAAAGCCAAAAAGGAACCTAGTGACGATGATGATTCAAGTGACGAAAGTGAAGACGAAGAATATGCAATGGCCGTAAGAGAATTCAAGAAATTCTTCAAGAGACGAGGAAGATTCACTAGATCACCACGAGACGAAAGAAAACCGTTCCAAAGAAATAGAAGTGACAACTACGGGAAAAGAAAATGTTTTAGATGTGGAAGTCCAAATCATCTCATTGGCGAATGTCTAAAGCCGCCGGGTTATGAAAATCAAGGTGCATTTGTTAGTGGAACATGGAGTGATAGTGACAAAGAAGAAGTGGAAAAACCAAGAGACGAAAAGTGTTTTATGGCAAAAGGAACCGATGAAATATGTTTAGGAATTGCCTTGGAGCCTGATGAATGGATCAAGGATAGCGGATGTTCGAAGCACATGACGGGGAACCGCAAGCTATTCTCTACGTACAAAGCATACAAGGGAGGTAACGTTATTTTCGGTAGTGACTTACGTGGAAAAATCATTAACAAAGGTACGATTTCTCATGACTCACTTACTATTGAAAATGTAGAGCGTGTAGATAATTTAACATATAACTTGCTTAGCATAGGACAAATATGTGATAATAAATGTAGAGTCACCTTTATCGAAGAGGATAGCGAAATAGGTAAGAATGGAAAAATTATAGGTAGAGGAATTAGGAAAGGAGACATATATGTTATGAAACTAGGAAACAAACCTGAGGATAGGATATGCCTAACGACCCTAGACGAGAACTCCACATTGTGGCATAGGAGATTAGGACATGCTAACATGCAACAAATACAATCTTTGGCCTCTAAGGAACTAGTTAGAAATTTGCCTAATCTAAAATATGACAAGCATTTTTGTGATGCATGTAAAATTGGAAAACAAGTTCATGCTAGTCATAAAGCTAAGAATATAGTATCCACTATTAGGTGCCTAAAATTATTACATATGGATCTTTTTAGACCATCCGCTGTGCGGAGCTATGGAGGAAACAAATATACCTTAGTAATAGTAGATGACTACTCACGATACACGTGGACTAGGTTTTTAAGTGACAAGACCCAAGCCTTTGAAAAATTCGAAATATTTAGTAAAATGATTCAAAATAAATTAGGATGCACAATAGTAGCCATTAGGACGGACCATGGTAGGGAATTTGACAATGAAGTACAATTCGGAAAATATTGTGATTTAAATGGAATATCTCACAATTTCTCCGCTCCTCGTACTCCTCAATCAAATGGCGTAGTAGAAAGAAAAAAATAAGTCACTACAAGAAATGAGTAGAACAATGTTAAATGAACAATCCATCCCACAAAAAAGTTTGGTGTCACGCCGTAGATACTTCAACATATATTATTAATGGGGTATCAATTAGGAGAATTCTAGGAAAAACTCCTTATGAGTTACTAAGAGGTAGAAAACCAAATTTAAGCTACTTTAGGGTATTTGGAAGTAAATGTTACATTCTAAACACTAAGGATTACCTCACTAAGTTTGATCCAAAATCGCATGAAGGAATATTCTTAGGATCCTCACAAAATAGTAAACCATATATAATACTTAACAAACACTCCATGAAAGTAGAAGAATCACTAAATGTAACATTTGATGAAACACCACCACCTCCTAAAACTTTACCTTTAGAAGATGATGACTTAGTTGAAGAAGAAGCTATTGAGGTTAGTAAAACAAAACCCATAGGAAATGATAATGAAGACATTAACTTAGGAAATAACGAAATTGTAAATGTTAAAGAATCTAGATCACATCCACTAAATAATATAATAGGACATCTTAACCAAAGAACCCTTAGGTCACAAGCTCAAGATAAAAATAATTTCTTTTGTTTCCTCTCAGCAATAGAACCTAAGAATATTAATGAGGCTTTAAAAGATGAAAGTTGGGTTATAGCTATGCAATAAGAATTAAATCAATTTAAGGAAAATGATGTTTGGGAATTAGTCCCAAATCCAATGAATATGACCATCATAGGAACTAAATGGGTATATAGGAATAAATTAGATGAAAATGGAGTAGTTACTAGGAATAAAGCTAGGTTAGTTGCCCAAGGTTATAATCAACAAGAAGGAATTGATTATGACGAAACTTATGCCCCCGTAGCTAGATTAGAATCTATTAGGATACTACTTGCCTATGCATGCGCCCTAGATTTTAAGTTATTCCAAATGGACGTGAAAAGTGCATTCCTTAACGGTTTTATCAATGAGGAGGTATATGTGGCACAACCTCCAGGATTCATTGACTTCGCAAAACCTGATTATGTTTATAAGTTAAAGAAAGCTTTGTATGGACTCAAACAAGCTCCCAAAGCTTGGTATGATCGATTAAAAGCTTTCCTTATTAAACATGATTATTCCATGGGAATGGTAGATAACACTCTTTTCACTAAAAGGAAAGACCCAAATCTCATCATTGTTCAAATATATGTTGATGACATTATATTTGGATCAACTTGTCAAGACATGTGTGATGAATTTGCCAAAATCATGCATGATGAGTTTGAGATGAGTATGATGGGTGAACTTAACTTCTTCCTAGGATTACAAATAAAATAATTAGAAGATGGAATATTCTTTAACCAATCTAAGTACATTAAGGAAATGCTTAAGAAATTTGGCCTAGAAGACTCAAAACCCTTGAAAACTCCCATGTCTACGGAAGTAAAACTCACAAAGGATGATGAAGGTGAGTCCGTAGATAACACCAAGTATAGAGGAATGATAGGTAGTTTACTATACTTGACGACAAGTAGACCCGATATCATGTTTAGTGTTTGCCTTTGTGCCCGTTTTCAAGAGGATCCCAAAACCTCTCACCTAGAAGCGGTTAAGCGTATCTTCCGATACATTAAAGGCACTATACACTTAGGATTATGGTATCCTAAGGGATCCGGCATAGAAACCATCGTCTATGCGGATACAGATCATGCGGGAGACTACGTAGATAGAAAAAGCACTAGCGGTATTTGCACGTTTATGGGATGTTGTCTAACATCTTGGTTTTCGAAGAAGCAAACCGCTCTTGCTATTTCTACCACCGAAGCCGAATATGTAAGCGCTGGAAAGGCATGTCAACCAGCACTATAGATGAAACAAGCTCTTATAGACTATGGCATTAGGTTAGAAAATGTTCCCATTATGTGCGATAACAAAGGTGCGATAGATTTAAGTAAAAATCCGGTGCAACACTCTAGGACTAAACATATAAAAATACGCCACCACTTTCTTAGGGATAATGTACAAAAAGGGAACATATCTATAGAAAAAGTTGCATCGGAAGATAACATTGCGGATATATTCACTAAACCCCTTACGCGTGAATTATTCAATCACTTGCGTCTAGGATTAGGAATGATGGAACAAGTTGACTAAATTCTATTGCATTTAGATTTTTTTTTTAGTTTTGCATAAGATTTACTTTTCTTCCACTTCTCCATTTCTGAATCTAGGAATCTATTTCGCACAAAATTGAAGATTGGGAAATACTATTTTATTTGCATATACTCTTTTGTAAAACCCAATCAAATTTTTTTAAAAATTATTCTCACATCTAGGAATTACATGAACATCATTTTCCTTGCATTGTTGACTAATGCTAAAAACATTTTTCTTCCAAAACCATGCATAAACTCTCACATAAATAGCCAAGGTATATAATCTAATATATATCTTTGACATTCATGATCGAGCAAAAATCGAATCAAGGAGATTTTGGATTGTTTCTTCCAAAACCATGCATAAACTCTCACATAAATCGCCAAGGTATATAATCTAATATCACAACTCCACATTTATTGCATATAGGCACACACCAGGACAAAATCACTCATAACATTGTCATCTTAGTTCATCACTAGATTTTTGACTCACTAGTTGCCTTTGCCTTTGATCTAAGATAGTTGCCTTAGGAAGTTTAAGTGCTCTTGCCTTTATTTGTCTCTTTTAGCTTATTATGTGTTGCTTATTTGCTCTTTTGCTTAAGTGTTTTTGCATGCATGCTATATCTTGATTAGATTAGACGCTATATTGCCTAAAGGAATTGAACTTGCTTGAATCCAAATCCAAAAACACAACCTTTCTGCAAATTTTCTGCCAAAAACCCTTTTTTGGCAATCTGGGAACCATCAGATGGGCGGCCCCCTTAATTTTAAGGGGACCGGCCATCTGTTGGATGGATTTATAGAATCTTTTCTGCTTTTTAGCCCATTTCAACCTACATTTCCCAATTTTCACCAACATATTTTGTCCTAATCTCCCAAACAAACTTCATCCATCCATAAACACACAAATCTTACACTATAAATATCCCCAATCTTCCACACTCTACATTCATCCCTTCATGACTTCTCCAAACAAAGCAAAACCAAAAGCCTCAAGGCTTGCAAGGATGACAGAAAAATCCGTTTGGCGAAGAAAAAGCCCTCGAAACAAATCCATTATAACCAATGAAGTTGGAAATCACTCAACAGCTCCAACCACTTACTTCCCAAACTTTACACCAAATTCACAAGGACATTCATTTGATCCTCTTTACAAACCATACAACATTGGCTAAACATCTTCCTTCATGCCAAACCACTCATCTTATCCTCCAACCACTTATAATGATCCATACAAGTTTGATCAACCATCAAACTACAATTCCAACTACACAAACCCAATTCATCCATATCAACACAATGACTCTCTCCGCATTGCCACAGAAAAGCAAAAGTTCCGTGATGAAATAACCCAAATCCATGATCTTAGTGATCTCAATGCCATGCACCTTGCACAACGCAACAAAGGGCAACTTCCATCATCACCCTACAACAATTGCCTACCCCACTCTCTCAACTTGGATCAAGTTACAAACCACACTCACTATTGCCCTTGTTGCATCTTCCTTCAAAAACAAATCCTATACTTGAGTGAAGATATTTCTTGGATTGAATATCTTCTCACTCGTCCTCATCCAACACCACCCTTAACTCGATACAACATCGTAAGATCCACCTCTTCCGCTCCATACCCCACTCCATATCCCTCTCCATCTAACAACTAAGCTCTATGCTTATGTTTCCCTTCAAGCAAATAAAACAATCAACCATGGGTTGCAAGCAAGTCCAAGTGCTCTCTTAGGCAATATAGGACTATGTCTCTTCTTTTGTTTTATTGTAATCAATATGCTTCAAGCATATTGAATGTTGTAATGCTTATCATTTCCATAATGCTTGAATGAATCTATTTTTATTTGCATAATTGTTGCTTTGCATGTATATGTGTTTTGTACTCTTCACATATTTTTTGTAGCCAAGATTTCCATAGCTCGTTCCCTTGGTGCTCTCAAATGAGGGGGAGCATACATCAAGGGGGAGCATTCTACCCGTTTAAACTTCTTTCACGAAGCTTACTCGGCTTAACCTTTTTGATTTTACAAAAAGGGGGAGAAGAGAAATGTAAACTCTATAATACTTGTCTAAAACCAAATTTTAGATCTATTGAGTTTAAGGTTTTGTAATAATCAAAAAGGGGGAGATTGTTGACATAAATAATGCCTAAAAACATTATTAACATATTATCAATATCTCTATGTTTTGATTATTACAAAATATAAACTCTTAGAACTAAAACTTGTGACATAAACAAGTATTTAGTGATTAACATTCTCTTTACATCCAAATCACTTAAGGTATGAATAAACAAAGTGTTTAGTGCAATTTATGATCAAAGGAAAACTTAATTAAGTATTACAAAATTTATTTAATTATATAAGCATATTATATATTTTTGAAAAACACTTTTGGTAATAAAGAAAAATGTTTTATTCATACTAAATATATGAATTCAAAATTTTAACCAAAATCAGTTAGTTTTTCACCAAATAAACTTTCCACACTAAAAAACAAAAAATCTGGCCGTTACAGCTGGGCAGACCCCTTAATTATAAAGGGCGGTCCCCTTAATTTTAAGGGGGCCGACCTTGATTTAAGGGGACCGGCCACGCTCCTCTGTCAGAATCTGTTGCCTATAAATACCACCTTAAATCTGGAATTTTTCTCACCTTTTGCACTCCTAAACTTTCTGTTCTAGATCACCATTTCCAATCTCTTAATCCTTTGATCATACATTCTTAAATCTTTGTTTCAAAGTGATCCAAACATCATTCTATCAAGTGCAAGAGAAAAATACTTCTATCCCTCAAGACAAGAAGTATTACAACTTGTTGTGATCTCCACATCTAAGTTGTTAGAGCATCATCATTGTATTTATCTCATTGTGTGATTAGTTGTGAATATTTGTTAGAAGATAGTTTAGTTAGATATATATATATATATATATATATATATATATATATATATATATATATATATATATATATATATATATATATATATATATATATATATATATATAGTGTGATTGGTTAGAAGATAGTTGTGAAGAAGATTGATGTGTAGAAGATAGGTGTGAAGAAGATTGGTGTGTAGAAGATAGGTGTGAAGAAGTGGTGTGATTAAGTAGTGAATAGGTGTGAAATAGTTGTATAGAAGGTGTGAATAAGTTGTGACGAAGTTGTGGTGTGTAAATTGGTGTGTAAGGTTTTCTCCGCCATAAGGGAGCTTGTTGACATAGTGAAGAAAACTCTCGAGTTAGGTGCTCGGGGAGTGGAGTAGGGCAAGGAAGGTGACCTTGTAGCCGAACCACTATAAATCTCTTGTCTCGCGGTTCGATCTTTCCAACTCTCATCTATTTCTTTACTTACATTATTATTGATTTATCGTACATATTTAGTGTTGTTCATATTGTGCATGACTTGATTTCATATATCATCGAATCTATATTTTTGAAAACAAAGAAAACTTTCAAACAATCTTTTATAACAAATTAAAAAGACGTAAAACTATTCAACCCCCCCTTCTAGTTTTCCACAGTGGTCAATCTGGTCCTAATAAAGAAGGTTTTACAAATCCTAGTGTGGGTATGAAAATGAAATATAGACCCAAAGCGCCTCCTCCTGAACCCAAGAAAGTGGATGCCAACAAGAAGAAAGCTGCTGATGTGCCTAATACTAGTGGAACGAATATTGCTACACCCAATCAGTTTGATGCCCTTAATATGGCTGATACTGATGATTTGGTATTCATACTAAGGAAGTGACTTTGGAAGTGGCGTCTGCTACTAAGGAAGTTCAGTGGACGATAAAGAGGATGGGTCTTTAGAGACTGCTACTACATCACAAGAACCCCTTGTGAATGATCTGAAAGAGAAGGAATAGGTCGGGACTTCTAAGCCTAGTGCTTTTTCTTCTTCGTCTACTTCTTCCATTAAGAGGGGCAACTCATTTTCTAAGGTGGGAGAGATCGTTATATCTAATAGTGATGATGAGGAGGTTGTTAACACGTTTGATGAGTCTGTTAATCTATTTGGTGGCGATCATGAGCGTGAATATGACTATGATGGATATGATTATGATGACTATGCGCAGCAAGTTTATGATCTTCCAGGGAATTTGGATGCTTTTAATGCCATGTATGGCACTAAACTTCAAGGCTTAGGAAGTAAATTTATTTCGTCGTTGTCTTTTGTTATCATTTGAGTAGTGGTTTGTTTTCTTTTTAGAAAATAGGAAGTATCTTGTTATGTAAGCTTTTCGCTTATGTAACGGGCTGAGATATGAGACTCACCCATATCCTTTGTACTTAAATGCTTTTTTGGAATAATATATTTACCGGGTCTTTGAACTTTTATCAAAAAAATAATAATAAAACAAATAAAAAAAATCATGACTTTTTAATTCTCCTAAATTCTTCCGGTCCTATTAGTCATTGGAAAGCTGTTTAGCGTTTACATGAAAGCTTCTGACCATTTTCTCAAATTAGTCGTTGGAAAATGTTGGAAAATACCTCAACAACAACCCGAAGTTCGATCGCAGAATGCTAGATCGCGAGTGTATCGAGCACACGTAGCAAACACGAGATACTACAACGAACCGACTAGAATATGCACACGGTACACCCTCAAGGAACCCTTTATTAATACCAATAAAGATTTTACAATTGAGGAAGAAGAATGAATAACTAGCATCCCCCTCATCTCTATTTATAGAGATGAGGAGGTGGAAACCTAGCTTGCCTTGCACTCCAAGCTACCTAATCCTAGTTTATGTCTAACACCTAATCTAATTACAAAGTACACTTAAGCCCCTAAACTATGTTAAGTTCACTACTAATATATAACACTTAAACATAACCGATACTCAACACCTTTTCCTCGTGCTGGAACCTCGGACCGAGGACCACCTTGTCGACCAAGCATTGTACTTTAGTAATTTTTCATGATTAGCTTCCGTAGACTCCTTTACTTTCTTCTTTTCAGCAGCATTACCCTCTGCACCCTCTTGACCAGGTACTCCGGTTACCGTAATGTCCGCCCCCAACTTTATACCAAGGTGTACTTTTTCATGCTCCTTTACCAAGCAGTCCGTGTTTGTCTTTTCTTCAAGTTGTTTAACCTTTAACTTTCTTTGAGCCACTGCAGCATCATCGTTACTAACCTGAACAACCTCAGCTTCACGATTCCCTTGAGCTCCCCGCAGTTCCACCTCAAACCAAACACGTTCATCAACCTGTACTCCATGGACTCCTATTTTAACACCAGGACCAAGTTGTTTGAACCCAACTTGTTTATGACCAAGTTGTTTGAAACCAACTTGTTTATGACCAAGTTGTTTGAACCCAACTTGTTTATGACCAAGTTGCTTGAATCCAACTTGTTTTGAACCTCCATGCTTTTGTACACCAAAAGTCATTACTTTTGCTTCAAGAGTATACACACAGTTCTCTTTCCTGATCCCAGTCATCATAACCCGACAACCTTTGATCACTTTGACTCTACCCATCTGCATCTTCATAGTATAACCCTCTTTTTCAAGAGTACCCAATGAAATCAAGCTTTTTCTTAACCCTGGAACATACCTGACATCTTCCAGTATAAAGCTTGAACCATCATGCAACTGTATCTTCACTTTTCCTGTCCCTCTGATAGTGCATGTCCAGTTATCACCTAACTGAACCGAACCACCATCAACATCCTTAAAGTCATACAAGAAGTCATCCTAGGTGTCATATGATAAAACCCACATGAATCCATTACCAATTCAGTCATCTCATCATTCCCGACTACTACCAAGACTTTTCCAAAGTAGGAGTTACCATCGTCATCAGAAGAATCAGAATCCTGATCATGCTTACCCTTCTCGACGAACCCACTTGACTTCTTCATTGGACAGTCTCTCTTCAGATGACCCTCTGAATGACATATGAAGCACTTGAGTTTACCAGTTCCACCCCTTGACTTAAACCGCGAACTTCCACCAAAATGAGCATTCCTTGAATGATCTGACCCTCCTTTTACATATAACCCGTCACCAGTTTCTTCCTTTGTGCCTTCAGTTCTTTTCTTCAACTCCCTTAAATTCGGAGTTGCCAAAACATCCTCCATTGTCAAGGATTCGCTCCCATACAACAATATCTCCACAAAGTTTTCATAAGACGATGGCAACGACGTAAGTAACATAAGTGCCTGATCTTCATCCTCAATCTCGATATCAATATTCGCCAAATCAAGTATCAACTTATTAAACTTATCTATATGATCACCCAGTTTTGTACCTGGACTCATATAGAACGTGTACAGCTTCTTCTTCAGATACAGTCTGTTTGCTAAGGACTTAGTCATATACAGACTGGTCAACTTCGCCCAAATTCTTGCAGCAGATGTTTCCTTGGTAACTTCCTGTAAAACCCGGTCTACCAATCATAGAATCAAGGAACTGTATGTCTTCTTCATCAAAGCAACCTTTTCACCTGCTTCCATGTCCAAGGGTAATGTCTCTAATGCAGCATCACATCCGAGCTGTACCATTAAAGCACGCATCTTTATTTGCCATAACCCGAAATCATTCTTCCCATCGAATTTCTCGATGTCAAACCTAGTTATAGAACTAGCCATTCTTCTCATACCTTGCTACAAACCTTGTCAAGTTTTTTCTTAACCAACTTTACCGACAAGCCTCATAAGCTGTGTGCAATATTCCCCTTGTTGCTATAAACCTTTCTTGTAAATCGAATTAATTAGAATAACCCTAAACCCTCGATTTCGAACAAGCAACCCGATCGTTAATTTGAAATCCAAGCAAACCACGATCAAACTTGAACCACAAGAAAACCCGCAACAAGAAACCTTCAAATTTAATCGAGTTCAATTGGTGGCCACATTTGGTTCCTTTTCTGTTTCCTTTTTAAATACCTCACGTCACCTTCTACTTTCTCTCGTTCGTCTTCATCGACTCGACTGCGACTTCTTGAAACCGAACCTCGAATGAACTCGGTACCTCGAATTAACTCAAAACCACGAACTAACACTCGAACTTCAACACCACAATAACCGCGGCTCTTGATACCACTTGTTGGAAAATACCTCGACAACAACCCAAAGTTCGATTGCGGAACGCTAGATCGCAAGTGTATCGAGTACACATAGCAAACACGAGATACTACAAAGAACTGACTAGAATATGCACACGATATACCCTCAATGAACCCTTTATTAATACCAATAAAGCTTTTACAATTGAGGAAGAAGAATGAATAACTAGCATCCCCCTCATCTCTATTTATAGAGATGAGGAGGTGAAAACCTAGCTTGCCTTGCACTCCAAGCTACCTAATCCTAGTTTATGTCTAACACCAAAAGCTATCCCCCAATTGGGATTGAACAAACATATTAAAGGCATCAAGTTTGAAAAAGGTACTTCTGAATAAGATGATTTAAGTTGTGTCCTTATCTCATAAGGGTCAAAAGATGAAATCAGAAGGATTGAGGTCGACAGGTTAATTTGTCATTGACTGATACTTCTCTTGAGTTTGTGCAATAGTGTCACTTTGGAATTTGGAGGCTTTGTTTTTTACTTAACGTGTTCTATGAAAGTAATGAATCTTAAATGTGCTTAAGGTTCAAGTAATAGGACATTTGGACCTGATATGTATTTGAATAGAATTGAAAGTGGCAAGTTTCCAACTTTTGAAGCTCTTAATCGTCCGGAGTGCCACAGTCACATCTAAAAAAACTTTGTAAATAACTCTCAACTACACGTTACTTATAAGTCATGCACTCATGCATGAGAATCTCGAATAGGTGTTTTTTTAGAGTTAGATGAATACAAATTTGATGATAAAAGACAAATAGAGACTTGATTAAAACATATAGGGTATGTTTGGTACAGAGAATTTCAGAGAAATGAAATGAAGTAGAGAATAGAATTTCAAAGAAATGAATTGGTTGAGAAATTTCTTAAATTCCATCGTTTGTTAACGATAGAGAATTAACTTCAAAGAATTTTGATGTGTTTTTCTTTTCTTTTTTTAATCAATTATCGCAATATTTTACGAATAAACAAAGTAATACATAAAAAATAACACATCATAATAAATTTTACATTCAATAAAAAAAATCTGAAACAAATAGAAATTAAATATATATATATATATATATATATATATATATATATATATATATATATATATATATATATATATATATATGTTTCATTATAAAGGACAAATAAAGAAGATTTACAACAATAGTTGAGTCATTATTTTAAAACTAAATTACGAAAATAAACTTTTTTCATACCCTATTTACGAGAATAAACCTTTTTTCAGTATTTTACCAAAACGAACCAAGTCGCGTTCTTATTAGAACTACGCCGAATTCATGCGCGCTGTCTTGAGTATTCACCTTTTAACTCACTTTTATATTAATTTAACTTTGTCTTCAAGTGTTTGACTTCAATTTTATTACTTCAATTTTATTCCCTTTGCGGACATTAGGTAAGAGTAATAGCCATCAGGTATGTAAAAAAATAAATAAATAAATAAATAAACATTAGGTAAGAGTAATAAATTTTTGGATAAGAAAGTGTAAAGTTTTGCAGGTATTTTGACTTCATGCGCACATTTGAACCAAAACGCGCTATACATTTTGCGCTTGGCATTTGTCATTTTATGATTTTTTTTTGTGTTTTTAAATTTTATTTTAGATTACAAACAAAAAGCATACGCACTTAACTAAATGCGCTGATGTTTTATGCGCTTGAAATTTGTATTTTTGTGTTGTTGATGATACACGTGTTCAATATCTAATGGAAGCGCACAAAGCAAACGTGCTGAAGGTTCATTTTGGTAAGATGTAAATGTGCGGTTCGTTTTCGAAATATAAACCCATAAATGGTTCATTTTAGTAATTTTCTCATAGTTTGTTATAAAAAATAATGAGTCGTACAAATTTTTTAATGCCCAGTATCATTATTGTTATTATTTTTTGTCACTTTCTAAACACAACATAGAGAAAACAATTTCCATTCAAAATGGGATGGAAATAATGATACAAAAGATTGCACCATGGAGAATTGGGAAGGAGATTTAAATCTCCGCTTTTTTTTTCCCTTGACGTACCAAACAAAGGAATTAGAGAAAATTCCATTTCTCTATCTTTTTTTCTCCCTACCAAACACACCCATAGTGTCTTTCACATAAATAAGCTCTTTTTCATGCAAGCCGGAATCACTTTATGAAGTATTTTACTTACGACATGACAAACAAACTTCGATTAAAGTTATAACTTCAAATTATCAAGGTGGGTTAGCGGCGACACATGGTTTCTGCTTCACAATAAACAGAAGTGTATTTACCAAGTAGCAGTGACTAGTAAAAGTTTTCGACTTTGTTTGTACTATGCATCTCATTTATGTTTCAATGTTCTACAAAGACTCGAAAAGGTGGAAATTTGAAAAGTGATACAGATACAGATGCTTGCACAAGTACAAGTGCTCAACCATGTAGTAAGTTGCATGTGTTTCTTCAAATGTTGTTTCAAGACTTGATTAATATTCCTTTTTTTCCGTTGTTGCTAAAATTTAATTTGGTTTTTGTATATGCATTTAGGTGAAGGTGCTTCACTTAAGCTCCGACTCACATGAAGCACTACAACAAATCGTTGGACGGGCGAGGAGTCTTTTACCGGCGACGGACATGTCCTCGCCAAAAGTCGCTAAACGACAAAAAAGGTGATGAGCTGGAACACAATCTCGCTGACCGTTTACTGCATTTTCAACGCCAACTTTTGGCGGGGACATGTCCCCACCGAAAGTATTTTTGGTATTTTACAACTTTGACCAAAATAGTTGCGCTTTATTGTTCCCGGGTATTATTCCCACCAATACTTTTGGCGAGGACATGTCCTCGCCGAAAACGCTTACCGGGGTAAAGCACTAACTTTTAGCGGGGACATGTCCTCGCTAAAAGTTTAGGCGCTCCCTCCAAACTGCAACTTTTTTCCTAAAACTTTTAATATATATTATAACAAACACATAACACATATTAAATAACATAAATCCGGCAAAAAATACAAAACACACATAACAATAGATGGTTTAACGCCAGAACAGGAGTGGACAAAGGCTTTATCACACGAACTTGTGTATAATGAAATTATAAATCATTGGGGCTGGGAAATTTTTGATGAATATGGTTCGTATGAGAACTGTGCACCGTGGCAGAGAGACCGGCGTCTGGTATGGTTAAAGAAAAAAACCATACTATAGAGAGTATTTGGAAGAGCTAGATGTTGCTGAAGCTCAAGCTGCTGCTGTTGAAGCTCAAGCTGCTGCTACTGTTGAAGCCGAAAGTAGAATAACAGATCTGGAAGCAACGTTTGCACATCTCAAGGAAATGAGAGCAAGGAAAGGAAAAGATGGTGCGAGTTCAAGCAAAGCGGGAAGTAGCCGCAAAAAAATAAATAAACGGGTCGTTGTATCGCTTGATCTGTTTCGTTTGGTTGTCGCGTTGTTTAGTTTGAGTTATTTCGTTTGGTTGTTGAGTTGTTTAGTTTGAGTTGTTTCGTTTGGTTGTCGAGTTGTTATGTTTGAGTCTGTATGAAATGTATGTGGTTGAGAACTATTGCGTGTTTTAAATAAACGGTTTGCCTTCGTGTTTGTTAATTGTGATATTGTAGGATCATGGTTTTAAATAAACGCTTTTGTTACATCAGTTTTCACAAAACGACAACATTTTATTAAACAACAACAACAACAAACAACGACGACGACGACAACAACAACAACAACAACAACAACAACAACAACAACAATAACACAACAAACAACAATAACAACGGCAACAACAACACTACATACGAAGATTTCCCATACCACCTAACATCTCATTATAAAGCTCGTGAAACAAGGTAGCTGAATCAATTGTGTGGTTGTTGGGATGCTGATACAATTCTAGCATTTTATTGAGTACCATTATCTGGTGATTCAATTTGATGCAGTTTGAGCACTCTGTATTTCCAGGACTCGATGTTGAAGGTCCTGCAGGGTAACGAGTTGGAGGTGTGGATGGTCCTGCGGAATGAGTTGGAGTTGTTGAAGCTCCAAGAGAACCGGTCATCATGGCGATTCGTTCTTCTCTCCATAAAAAAAATTGCATCCATGATCATTTGTCCCACCCTTTGATTTAGGACACACATAGTATAGTTTACCACGGGAGTAATATTTATGCGATTCTCGCAGAATTATGTCTCGTCGTCCACAAAGACAAGCAAAAGCTTCATATTCTGCCATCTTGGGCAGCATGTTAACAGTGTATGTTTGTAGTTGTGTGTGGTAGAATCGTGATCGGGGTAGCCCGATCTACAAGTTGAGTTGATAAAAGGTGGTGGCCAGAAAAAGATTCCGGCGGCCGGAAACTGCTGGTGTCGCCGAAAAACGGAAACTGCTAGAGAGAGAGATAGTGAGATGTGTGTGTGTGTGTGTGTGTGTGTGTGTGTGTGTGTGTGTGTGTGTGTGTGTGAGTTTTTATTAGTTAGATGACTCTGTGTGTGTGTGTGTATGTTTATGTCGTTCAATCCAAAACAGCGGAATTTCAACACCTAATCCTAGCGGAGGAATGTATTATGGTCAGCTTGAAGAAATTCTTGAGTTATTGTCTATTCCGTTCAATGTTGTGTTGTTCAAAGTCAAATGGTTCAACACTAATGACGATGGTCGCATAAAACGTTGTACCCATCGAAACGACATTACGCAAACTATGACAGATCGTGTATCGTTTGAAAGTGAACCATACATTCTTGCAACACAAGCAACACAAGTCTTTTACCTTGATTTCCTAGGTAAACGTGGTAATTTCAAGGTCGTCCAAGATTCTTATCATCGAAAGATTTGGAACCCAAATATCATCGTAGTAGAGGACAATCAGGATGTTGTACATGACAACACCTCATCACATGTCACACTCTCTGCTGAGTTGGATAAGTTGAATTATTTCACCATAGATATAGATGTTGAGCTAGCAGAAGTTGAGGCACCACCACAACCAATTATCACTTATGTCGACGACGACGATGATATTGATTATGATGACACGTTCCTCATGATTTAGCATCTGATGTTGAAGATCACGACCATGTCGATCGTGAAGATGAAGCCGACACTAGTAATGAGGGTTTTTATCTTACGGATGAGGGAGATTGATCTCAATTTGTAATTTGTAAAATGATATTTATTTGAATGAAATTGTTATCGATTTGATAAATGTGTTTATTTATTTATTTATTTGATTATCTATTATTTTTTTTTGAATAAATTGTTATTTATTTGATTATTTATATACATATGTGTATATGTGTTTCTTCACTAATTATATGTTCTTGTACTAGTTCATTTTACAGATGGCAGATGTTGTTGCTAGGAGCCACGGTGGCGATGGAGGCAGTGAGCCACCCCCTGATCCGAGGAGGATAGGCACTAATTGTCAGCGTAAGAATTTCTCGATTATTTTAATTAAACTTAATCATTATTTGAAACTGATAACTTGTTATTTTATGTCATCATCACTTGAATTTGATTACTTGTAGGCTCTAAATCCAGACCTCCCAAGCCTCGCAAGCCCGATGCCAAAATTGGGAAAGGCGGGAAGGTGGTGCGTGGTCCCACAAAGAACACGCAGCTCCGCAATGAGAGGAAAGAGACTGGTCGTCCGGTAAGGATTAAATTCGAGAAGAACGTCAAATGGTATTGGGAGCATGTGGGCCACCGTGCTTCGTGGTTCTCCAACTTGGTCAGGGAGTTGTTACGGGAATCAATTCCCATGCATTTCGATTCCTGGGCAGATGTTCCCGCTACCTCCAAGGCGCACATCGACGACCAGCTCCACGTAAGTTTTTTTTTTTTTTTTTTATCTTTTATTTTTTTAATTATTGTGTTTTTTTATTTTAAATGTGTTATTTACATAAATTTGATTGTTCATATAAATTTGAATATATATATTTTAATTATATTTTATTGCAGCATTTCTTCGATCTCGGCGAGCACCTTGTCGGTCCTAATGGAAAGGATATTACAGATAGTATCGAACATTATCTCCAAAAGCGATACGACGAAAACAATTAAAAATTCAAAAAGAAGAAATTTACTGAGCAAGGTGGGGTTGAGAAGCTGGACGAGATCAAGGAAAAGCGTCCGGATAACATGCTGCCTGACCATTGGAAAAAATATGTAAATTTCTCGATCCACACTTTATTATTATTATTATTATTATTATTATTATTATTATTATTATTATTATTATTATTATTATTACTACTACTACTACTACTACTACTACTACTTTTATTATTATTATTGTTAATAATAATAATAATAATAATAATAATAATAATAATAATAATAATAATAATAATAATAATAATTCATTTACATAATATTTTGTTATTATTTATAATAAGCATGTGAAGCACTGGTCAGACCCGGAGAATTTGAAGAAAGCGGAGACAAACAGGCAAAACCGGCTCAAGAATCCGAGTGCTAGTCTTCATGGGTCGCATTCATTAGCTGTTATACGCGATAGCTTTGTAAGACACTTTATAA
The DNA here is from genome assembly GCA_030686995.1 of Artemisia argyi. Lineage (NCBI taxonomy): Eukaryota > Viridiplantae > Streptophyta > Magnoliopsida > Asterales > Asteraceae > Artemisia > Artemisia argyi. Next base: position 74,835,423 of record CM060706.1, read on the forward strand.
TCATTTCATTTATTTATATAGTATTGGGTGAGTCGTTATTGATTTTATTTATAAACAGTTGAGAGAACCCACTGACTCCGTGGATGGTAGAGACTTGATCGCGCTTTACAGACACAACCATATGAGAGGCGACGTCTAGGAGTCTGCAGTGTCCGAGGCTAGATATGTAAGTATAATTTATTTCCAAAAACTCACCCACATTAGTGCAATATAATAAATCACGACTTATATATTACTTTTCTTGTTTTTTCGTAACTAAACAGAATCAGATGATACGGATGCGGACAGAGAGCACCTCCAAGGGGACGACTATGTCTGACCTCGATATTATCCGCCACGTTATCGGTGGCAAGCAGCGAGGTCACGTTCCTGGCGTAGGTCCAGTCTTACCCCGCAGTGGTCATCAGATGACCCTCAGCGCCGCACGAGCTCGTGATCAAGCCTCCACGTCCTCGCTCCAGGGAACTGTTCAGAAGCAGTCCCAGGAGCTCTCCAGCCAAAGGACATTGCTTGATGGGATTTTGGAGTGGGCGCAGCATCAGCCGGGTTTCCCCCAGCAGCTAGCGACTCAGGCGGGGACATCGGGATCACAGGAGGCTTCACAAGGTCAGTTTGCAGATACCCAGGAGGAGAGTGGGGGTAGTGGGGGGGGGGGGGAGTCGGGAGACTTAGGAGTAGCGTATGGGTTGTTTAGGCCGGTTTATATGTTTTGTAGTGGTTATGGACAAATTTATGGAGGTATTGATGGATTATTATGTGTTTATTTATATTATGTGTTAGGATTCCCCGCTAAATGGATTACACGTATAGTTTTGGACCATTTGCGGATGACTAGTGTGGAAAACTAGAAGGGGGGTTGAATAGTTTACCGCTTTTTTAAATCCTTTTGAACTTGAATATCTTTAAAAACTTTACGTTTGCTTAAAGATATAAACACAACGTTATATGTTTGATTCTTTGAAAAGCTTTTCTTGTGAATAAAAATTCTAACTTTACTAGTTTCATACTTTGAAAAGCTTTGCTTGTGATGATCCTAACTTTGCTTGTTTAGTTCTTTGAAAAGCTTTACTTTTGTTTGAAGATATAAACACATCTTTACTTGTTTAGTTCTTTGAAAAGCTTTATATGTAATTAGCACTTCTAACAAAAAAACAACATGTAATAAGCAAAGATAAAGAAAGAAACGATCAAACCACAACATGATTGTTTATCGTGGTTCGGCTACAAGGACTCTTTTTCCTTGCCCTACATCTACGCCCCGAGTTTCCAACTCGAGAGTTATAAGCACTAATCAACAAGCTCCTTTCACCGGCGGAGAAAACCTTTACAACGTGGCTTTTACTTTTACCGACACTAAGCTAGATGTCGAGTTCTTTTACACGGGTACAACCACTCCCATCGTCGCTTACACTTTTACCGACACTAAGCTAGATGTCGAGTTCTTTACCAAGGGTACAACCACTCCCGTTAGTTCTTTTACAAGGGTACAACAACTCCCGACACACTATGTATTTTAAGGCCTAAAATACTAACCAATCACTTCTATATAAATGACACAAATGAAGTATAAACTACCAAAGCTTATTCATGACCAAGCTACCAAGACTTGCAACTTTTAGAGTTGAAGCTTGTAACTTCTTGAATGATCTTGTGAAGTCCGTTGCTACATAAGAGAATCACACAAATCAAAATGTTACTGAGTTAGTTGAGAGAGTATGTGAAAATATGTCCTAAAGAGGTTACTCAAAACTAACAAATGGTTTGGTATTTATAGCAAACCATTCTGCAGGTCTGGTGGATCAGGCGGACCCCTCAGAAGGGTTCCGCCCGTGTATCCCCAGGGTACCGCCAGGGCGGCAGTTGGTTTTTGCAATAAATCTTCCAAACCAAACAAGGTCACATCACATTACTCCTAGTCAAACACAAGACTTGTAAGCAAGCATAAGGTTAGTCAAACACTATTTCTTACCATAAATGTATATGGACAAAGCTTGCCCTAAATGTGATGTGACATTACTATTTTAAGAAATAAATGTGATGTGACAAGACACTTTCTAATTTAAGAAATAAAAACAATGTTTTGTTTAAAAGGAAATGTAAACCTTAGTTAAACAAGACTTAAACACTTAAAGTGATGATTTACTTATAGTTAAACTTCATACTTTGTCATTAACAAAACTTAGCAAAGATCGTAAAATATAAATAACGTTTTTAGGCGATATTTGTATTAACAATCTCCCCCTTTTTGTTGATGACAAAACATAAACTTTATTTATAAGTAAGACACTAGTTTTAGTGTTAAGTCTTATAAAGTTAGTATAAAAACATGTTTTTGCAAAGATGAGGTGATAAGCACAATAAGCACAAGTTTATATAAATTCTCCCCCTTTTTGTCGAAACAAAAAGTAGAGTAGCGAAGCGGAAATAAGCACTTGCTCCCCCTTAGACGATACTCCCCCTAAATGGAGTGCCAAGAGAGGAGACATGGATTTTGAACCTACAAGAAAAAGGTTAGTTGTCACACAAGACAAGTCATGAAGGAATTTCATGTTTAAAACACAACTAAGAGTTGTGAAGTGAAATAATGCACCACTCATGCTCCCCCTTGAATATTACTCTCCTAAATGGAGTATCAAGGAAGGAAAACATGGATAATGATCCTACAAAAAGAAAGGTTAGTTTCAAAAACACAAGATATATGTATGGTACCATAGCAAGGTATAGTTCACTTATTATACCTAAATGGTCAACAAACAATGAAAACCTTGTAGTAGAATGAAATTCATTTCATGTAAAATTTTGACTCTAAAAAAAAGTCAAAGACAAGAAATTTGGATTACACCATCCTACTTCTAAAAATAAAGAAAAACTAAGAACATAAACTAAGAACATAAAAAAGCTACAAGGAAATCATCATTTTCCTTAATGAGAACATTTTCAAAAAACAAGGCTAAGGTTGTTTAAGGATGAAAATTTGGATTGGATGGTTGTAGCGTGCTTTATTTTGAAGGTTGAAAGGATGACAAGATATTGGTTTGTTGGTTTAAATGGGAAATATTTTCCAAAAGAAACGGTTTTGTTTCATTTTGGAGACTCTAAGGTTGAGGTGCGTGAGACAAGGATTGTAGAAGATCCAAAATGTGGTTTAGTATAAACCTCATTTCTTCGGATAGCTCACGAATTTCCCTTCGACACCCTTCACTAATGTGAGCGGTTCTTTCGCAATGATTGCAATCATGGCGGGGAAAGTTTGGTGGAAGAGTGGTTTGATATATTGGTGGTGAATGGTTTGAACTTGAAGGAGCAAAGGTGGATGGTTGAGTGGTGTTTTTGCTTCCTTCATTAGTGGAGTGTAGTGTTGTTTGTAAAACCATAATATGGTTGATTTGAGAGTCAACCATACGTTTGAAGACATGAAGGTGGTTTAAATGAGTGTCAATCTCATTATTAAGGTTTGGAGGTTTTTCCCATATGGATGCTTCTATTTTCTTATAAGAAGAAAGTAGAGATTCAAATTTTTGGGAAGGTTCTTGTGGTGATGGTTGTTGTTGTTGTGGTGGTTGTTGGTTTTGAACAAAATGGCGGAAGCTTGGTTCGCCGAAAGGATTGCCATGAAGGTCTTTGTAAATTGGGTGAAACACAAATGATTGTGAGTGGGTATGACCATGATCATTTGGAAAAATTGATGGTCTAGCATAACGGTAAGCCAACCGTTCTACTAATGATGGTTGATAGGGTTCATCATCTAGTTGCTCACTAGGTTGTTGTTGGGTTTTCATTTGAGCAATGGTGTCAAAGAGTGACAAGGATGGTGGACTTAATGATTTGGGTGATAGGTCTTCTAATGTTTCCAAATAAGGTAGTGGTGATGTTGGTGGTGTATGGAAAAGTTCCATTGGTGATTGAGGTGATGGAGTTTTTGATGGTTGAGCTTGTTGAGAAGGTGATGATGAATCACTTGAAGGTTTAGTTGTTGGAGGAATTGTGGCCATGTTTGTGTAGCAATGTGTTAGAGAGGGTGTTGGAGTATCACGATTAAGCAATTATTGAAAGGTAATTACATTGGTATTACAATGTGTTGGGGATTTTGTTGAGGTAGTGAGGTAAAGGAAATCTTGGATAGGTGAAGAAATGTTAAGCGAAGCATCACTTGAAGAAGATGAGCTTGACTTGACGGTTTTGTTGAAGCAACAAGGTTTAACACTAATCCTAGTGATTTTTGAGAAGGATTTTGATGACTCGGATGATGTGTTGGATTTAGTCATTTCAAAGGTGTGGTTTTGATGTTTTGAGAGAAGAAGTTTTAATGGTGATGGTGTGATTTGAATTGTAGCAAAACTTTCAAATTTATAGGATGAAGGAGATGTTGAAATGGGTGTTTGGATTTGATGTTCTACCATTCAAAGATTGAGGTTTCAAATGATTTACAAAGTTTTCATGAACATGTCAAATCATTGCATGTCAATCCAATGGAATAAGGTGGAGTGAAAGACCAACATATGCACTCAATGCTTTGTGATCATGGGATGTGATTTGGTTGAAAATGTTTCAATGGTTTGAAGGATCCTTTAAAAGGGTTCCTAGGGTTAGTTATGTTTGAATTTGAATTTTTGGAGGGAAGTGGCTTCCTAATTGTTTTAGTGAGTGAGAGTTGTTCTAATATGGTTATTGGAGTTTATGGAAGATGTTTCTCACTTAGGATAATGGTTTGACACTTTACAAGTTTTGGACTTAAGAAAAATGACAAAATTTTCTGCAGGTGTCTGGCGGAACCCTCACAATACACAGGCGAAACCCTATTTTGGGTTCCGTCTGGTCCGTTGGGCCAATTCTGGGTTACCCAGAAATTACACTGGCGGAACCTAATTTTGGGTACCGCCAGATCCGCCAGGGCTGAAAAGTTTGGCAGTCCGCGATTTTGACCCGCGAGACGATTTTCAAAATTTTCGAAAACTCCTAAAATCAAAAAGATAATGTATTTCTGGTTAGGCAATGCAAAAATTAGACACGTAAACATACATATCATAGGACTTTGACCTTGTGGTCGAGGATTTCACTATACTTAGTAAGAATTTCCATAAGCATAAAGAAAATGACAAACACCTCAAACATTGTCATTATGCATACAAGTTCATACAAACATAATCCAACAAACGTAATAAACCATGAAAGTGGAAAACAAAAAAATCACGTAGTTTAACACATAAACGGTTCTAAAGTATTCATAAGCCAAACACTCCTTAATCTTCTCACAACCGGTCTATCTTCTTATTGAGCTTGTTTAGATACCTTCTAAAGCATTTGAACATTCCTTTGGTTTGCCTGAATTCTTCGGATGCATTGTCAATGGCGGGGAGTGCTTGAAGGTATTCTAGAGGAGGTAACTTAGAGTTAGGAAGTTTATCGTCCTCGCTCATGCCGGATGATGATGATGATGGTGTAGGTGATCGAGTACGTTTGCCCTTACCTTTGAAAACTCGTTTATCACTTAAAGGAACGAAGATGTGAGGAACGAGAGAATAGTCAAGGCGCATTCCATTATCGTTAGGAGGAACGGGTGAGATTGCTCTAAAGAGGCGGGTAAGAAGCATTCCATAGGGAAGAGCGGTTGTTCCAACTAAGGGTATGTCGGCCATTCTTTTGGCTAGGTAGTAGGCTAAGTTGAAGGGTTGACTGGTGGAAATGCTATAGAGCATGTAGCAAAGACATGTGTTGATATGATCTCTATTTCCTATGGTACTTATGACGTTAGCTCTAAGAATTTCTTCCCATTTCTTAAATTGTGGTTTAAGCTCATTGAGCTCCATACCAAAAGGATCCTTATCTACAATATTCCCCGAACGATTCACCCTAGTGGTAGAGGTTCTAACAAAGAGATGTTCCTTAATAGTTTCCTTACTAGCAAGAGGTGTGTCGTATGGATGAAAACGCTCAATCGAGTCAAGGCTTGAAATAGGCCACTTATCCGTGTAGAGACAAGTACCTTCATTTGGGACACCAAAAATGATAGCTAAGTCTTTTAGATCTATGAAATTAGGTATTTGATTTGTTGTGAAGTTTAATGATATCTTACCAAAATCATTTGTGGAGAGGTTTACGGTTGCATAGAATTCCAAGATGAACCTAGGACAAATTGGCTCATCGATATCAAGGAGGCAATCAAAGTTAATTGCGGCAAAGTTTTGGCGAATAGATGTTCCTTCTAGAAAGGATGGATCAATGGTTCTACCTTCGTGAGCATAGCGTTTTTCTAATGCCTTAAAGGTTTCTACTTGAACCGGGTTGAGACCTTTGGTCCTAAGGTGTTTGGGCATGTACTTAAGGGTTTCCTTGTGATTGGATTTGTTTGCGGGAGGCATGTTGATTCCTAGAAAACATAAAGTTATATGTTAATGACTTTTAACAATGTGGATGTTCTAATGTGTTCCTATATGCAAAACAATGTGGAGACTTGGTTATCTTGACTCATTTTGATTCCCAAATTGTTTTGTTATGCGAATTTTGTTGTAAAAACAAAAGATAACCAACACTCTCCTAATTGAATGTGTCTTCGATTGAATGTACCCGAAAATACATATTAGTTATGTATCCCCTTTAGCATTCAAGAGATAGTATGCAAGTGATGTTTAAATGATGTTTTTCATTTGTTTTAACAATGTGGTGATGAATCATGTTCTAATTTTGGATGCGATTTTTGAAAGACAATGCACTTGGTGTGTTTGGCAAATCAAAGTAACAATAAAAAGGATATAATTTTTAACTAATGGAAAACATAATTGACTAGCCACCAAGTTTTTCATGAATCAATAAGTTTTATGCATAAACCCTAAGATTCTAGTTAATGATTGTAAACAAGAATGTTATACTTGAATAAAAAATGCAATTGTGATTAGAATACTTACAAAGTTAGTTGGATTTGAAGAGATTGGATTGAAAGCCCTAAAATTCGTGAGGATATGTGTTTTTGAGAGGGTGATGGCTGTTTGAAAGTTAATGTTAAAGTTAAGAGGTTGTTTGGTTTTGAAATTAAAAATAAAACAATCTGTGGCTTTGGCGGACCAGGCGGAACCAAAAAATGGGTTCCGCCCGTATGGTCTGAGGGTGCCGTGGGAGCTGCAGGGAAAAACTCAAAAGGAATTGTCTTGATTTTTGTGGTTTTATCCTAATGTTCAAAACTAAGGTTTTAGGTCTTATGAGTCTTTGACTAAGCCTAGGAATTATGAATGCTTCACATTCAAGAGATTTTGTGAACACGTTGATGGAATAGTTAACATAGAAGACTTTCTTAGTTAAGACGTTCCTCAATGAACAATCTTACCAAGGCGATGATGATGGATCACAATATGTCTATTAAGAACATAAAGGGTTGAATTATCGCCGAAATCGATGCTTCCTTTGTTGAAGGGATAACAATGTTTATGAGATGAATTCCGTTGTCGACATGAGTTAGCTTACTCAAGTGGAGCTTGTTGATGTGCTTCTTCATCCGATACTTAGTTAGAGAACCTCACGCGTTTTGGAGAATCATTGGGTAAGTAGGTATACAAGAGCAAGTACCACTTGTGCTTTTCTTATCAACTTATTACCGACAAAATTCCATTTTGCATACACTATGGTTTCTATTCCGGTTCTTTTGGGATACCATAATCCTAGTTGTGTAGTACCTTATGATGTATCCAAACAAGCTCAACTAAAGAGTTGTTTAAGGATCTTCTTAAACACGAGCACATAGACAAATGCTAAACATAATGTTGGATCTAATTGTTATGATAACAAGTAGTCTTCCAAACATTTCTCTACGTTTAGTTTTACCTACGGATTTACTAATCTCATTCTTGACAAGTCATCAATAACTTAACCATTGAAAACAAGAGAGTAACTAAGAATGTCTTTAAGTTAAAATCCCTTGCTTTTAGAGTTTGCTTTTATTATCAAAAAGGCTTTCAAATGTTGACACTTATAATCACATGATTACTTTGAAACGTATATTTTGTTTCACTAGTTGTTTTACTCTAAATTCAAAAACTTGTTTTTGTTGAATTTGTTTAGACACAACTACGATCTATAAATCAAATTTTATAACTATTGTCAATTTTGCTTGATTCAATGTTTGACTCAAGGTGAGAAGATGTTATTTTGTACTTTTATTCATAATGTTTTACACAACATACTTGTCTTGCCATCATTGGACTTTCGACTAAGTTATCATCTACCAAAGATGATATCTTAGAAGGAGGAGATCACTCGTTAAATGTTATATTCAATGACTCCTTGACTCTTTGGGTTTTCTTACTTAAGACACTATGAACTCTATTTGTTTTGAAAAAGTCCAAGAGGTACAACATCATGAGACTAAGTGTCACAGTTGATGTGTAAATCCTAGATGTTGAAAACTCATTTTCTTCCACACATCCTAATGTAAGCTAATGTGATTTATTTCCCCATGTGTGTTTTAAGTGAGATTATCATAAAGGAGTGATTGAAGAAAGACACAATTTAAGACTCAAAATATGGTGTTTGAGAATGTTGTTTAACAAAGGTTTATTTTGCAAGCATCACAAAAGTGTTAGACATTTTAACACTTAGGAAATTCTTAATTAGCTCACTTGTAAGCAAGAGTTGAATGAGACTCACTCAAGAGTTTCTCGTGTTTATCTCTTGATGGTTAAAGAACCAAAACACCTTATATCTCCTACTAGTACTAATGACGAAATTCCTTGTTGCATAGAATCTAATCTTAGTTATTACTAATAGCAGGTAAACACTTTAGAGTATTACTAATAACACATATTCCAACACATATTGCTAGAAACAAGAGACAATTAAAGTCAAGTTGGAGTAATGCGTACCTTTTAAATTGCATAGAGATGCTATCAAGAGGTTAAATACTACGCGTAAAATCTTGGTTTGACGACACGCTTTGAAACTCAATTACTCATGTATCCAAGAAGGTTAGATAATCATATAAAAGCATAGAGCATGATAATCTTAAACTTTTTATCATGAGTTTCTATTAGAGATTGAATTATCTTTAAATCTCTCTTCTAGGTTAGACAAATTTTACTTGTTTTGTTTTACTAGTTGATGGTGCTTTTGAGTTAAATCCTAATCCGGTTTTATCTTTTAACACCCTTTGACTCCTCAACAATCTTTCAAGAGATTTTGAGCTTTCATCAAATTTAACTAATATTTTTCCTTTCTCATTTTGCTTTTTAATCTCAGGTTTGTAATCTAGACATAATTTACATTCTAGATCAATTTCAACCTTACTCTCAATCCTAGACATTTTATCTTCTAACAAGATTTCCTTTTCAAAGATATTCTTAAAAGATTTTGAAGACTCATCGTTAAAGATAGTTTTCATGTCCATGTTGCATAAACGTTTAGACTCATTTTCTAGTTTAGAAAACTCTAGGATAAATTTCTCAAAGCAAAAGTGTTTGGTTTCAAAATGTACCTTGCTTGATGTTTTATCTAGTTGAGAATCACAAACCGGATGGTTGGCTTCATCTTCATCCGTGTTATTCCATGAATCGCAAGCAAGTCCACTAAGAGTTCAACACGAGTAATCATCTTCACTTACACCTTCATTTAAAACATTTAAACTAGTAGCACATGTATTCATCACAACTAAATGTCTATCTATTAATATTTCTAAGACTTCTAATTCATATGTGAGATCAAATTGATCATCTTTGACTTGACATATTTCTTGATGAAAGTTTAACATATTTTTCCAAATATCATTAGCCGTTTGACACAAATACATTCTTTCATATTAGGTACTAAAGCTTTATAAATCATTGTTTTAGCTTTAGTGTTTTTATCAAGTTTGAGATAGTTATCTTGATTTTCAAAACTTGTTTTCTTTGGTTTGAAATCACCAAAAGACATAATAGGCCAAAGATCTTGATCAATTGATTTCACATAGTTTTCAAAATTACTTTTCCATTCAAGTAAGTTTTCTTATTCAAATAGCGGTTAGTTTTGAATAGGTTGCCCTTCTTTGAGATTTTCAAAATCCATGGATCGATCCAAGTTTTAAAACACATTCTATTTTAAAGATCTTGAGTAACGTAGCTCCTGATGCCAATTGTGGAAAACTAGAAGGCGGATTGAATAGTTTACCGCTTTTTAAAATCCTTTTTAACTTGAATATCTTTAAAAACTTTACGTTTGCTTAAAGATATAAACACAACGTTATATGTTTGATTCTTTGAAAAGCTTTTCATGTGAATAACAATTCTAACTTTACTAGTTTCATACTTTGAAAAGTTTTGCTTGTGATGATCCTAACTTTGCTTGTTTAGTTCTTTGAAAAGCTTTACTTTTGTTTGAAGATAAAAACACATCTTTACTTGTTTAGTTCTTTGAAAAGCTTTATATGTAACTAGTACTTCTAACAAAAGAACAACATGTAATAAGCAAAGATAAAGAAAGAAATGATCAAACCACAACATGATTGTTTATCGTGGTTCGGCTACAAGGACTCTTTTTCCTTGCCCTACATCCACGCCCCGAGTTTCTAACTCGAGAGTTATAAGCACTAATCAACAAGCTCCTTTCACCGGCGGAGAAAACCTATACAACGTCGCTTACACTTTTACCGACACTAAGCTAGATGTCGAGTTCTGTTACACGGGTACAACCACTCCCATCATCACTTACACTTTTACCGACACTAAGCTAGATGTCGAGTTCTTTACCAAGGGTACAACCACTCCCGTTAGTTCTTTTACAAGGGTACAACAACTCCCGACACACTATGTATTTTAAGGCCTAAAATGCTAACCAATTGATGCGTAGGGATTGCACCAGGCTTTACCTCTCAAGGGATCTCGAGAAGCTTACAACCCCCACCAGGCAGTGTACCTGATCGTTGTAGTATAGTATAGTGACAAGTACCGGGGGATTGATCGTTCAGCTAGGAATAGTGTCGCTAGGATTAGAAAACCTAATTACTAGTTCTAGGGTTGAGAGATGATTCTTTTTGTATTTTTATATTTTTGTATGAAAGCAAATAAAATCTCGGCTTTTGAAGGATATGGGCGGAATTAGTTGCAAGTCAACTAACCCAATACTAAAGATGCAATCAAAATAAAATACTAGAAATGAAAATAAACTATATTAAACTAAGGTTGTGAGCAATAAGTGGAGAAATTGTGTTTACTTAGATTGCACTACTCCCTAGATATCTTTTACACGTTAATTACTTGTTATACTTGCGTGGATGACGGATTGTATTCCTTAATACCATTCATGGGGTGGCGTACTTAACTCCCCAATCCTATGAGTGCCTACTTCACTCCTATGTCGAGCCGGCTAAGAAGCTCCTAACATGGGATCATTAGAATTTACTCATGCATTAAATACAACCAATAAAACCTAGTACACATCGGTTTATGTTTCCTAAGACGTTCAAGCATGTTACCAATTGGAGATCTGCCAGTTTTCTTAAGCCTAACATTGAAATCATTCATCCAATACAACCATAAACAAGTAATCAACACATAATCAACATCTAGGTTTCATTAGATCTAAGGAAACACAAGATAAAAGTAGCCTAGCATGGTGGAATCAAGACAAGCACAAGATATAGACAACCAACACATAGACATATTGATTGAATTAAAAGAACACTTATCTCAATTACACATGTAAGGGTTTAAAGGCAGAAAACCCTTGAAAAACCTGTAAAATTCGTATATGGTTCGGCCTTAGGGTTTCTCCAAACTTGTTCCTTTAATGAATGAAAATTAAAAAACTATATATAGAAAATTGAGTCTGACAGCGTCAAGAACAACCTTGTGACGCCGTCATCTCACCGCCAAAAGAATCCTCGGACTGCCTTGATCTACATTTGACGCCGTCATGTATTAAGTTTTTCCAGGCCGTCACGTATTTAACTCTTGACGCTCTTCCTTGTGACGTCTTCATTTCTGTACTGGGCCGTCATGATTTTTACTCTTGACGCCGTCAACTTTTTACTCTTGACGCCGTCACATACTGTTCCCAGCTTGGAAAATTAAGACTTTGGCGTTTTCTTCACTTTTATGCTCCAAAAACGTCCGAATTGCTTCCTTTTCCAGATTTCACTCCCAAAGTACCTAAAATCACAAAAGGAATGATTTAGGGCAATATTTGATCAAATAAATTCAATTCCGGGCTTAAATGACCCCCTAAAAGTGGTTCATTTTTCGCCTCATCATATACCCTTACACTTGAGATTTGCTTGTCCTCAAGCAAATGCGCTTTTATTCTAGTCAAAATACAAGTTAGGGGTCATTTAACACTAATATAAAAGTAATTACAACAAATAATCGTTCCACTAAAGACCAATAGACAAGCACGGAGGTCATATACTAGCACCTCACAAATAGTGTTTAGATACTCACATCTATCGGGAGTAATAAAGTAAAAATTACAATATGGAAACGGAAGATATCTCTCACTACCTGTCATAGCAAAATAGATTACCATAGGCTTGGGAAAGGATCAAACCTCCACCACATGGCGTAAGCACCTAGGATAAACTATCAAAGAGGTCTTTTAAAGGGTTGTAATGTTAGGTGTAGGGATATGAAATACACGGTTTTGTTGGATATAGGCAGTCTTTACTGGTGGCGAGTTAACAATCTTGGTTAATTACATGTACAATATGGCGTTGCTAAGCCAAGACTAGACTTGACTTAAGCTAATGAATGAAAAATAACAAAAACATAAAATAAACATAGAATGAAACGGGATGGTAGTCCGTATGTTTTTTCTCTTTTCTTTTTCTATATATATTTTTTTTAGACATACACTCTTACCCTACCATCCAAAATAATACATCATAGGGAATGAATATTCCCCTTACACTTGAATTTTTACATACTTTACAATAAACTAATCTAATGACTTGAATTAAGAAAATCAAAACACTTGGAGTACTTTTAAGATTAACGCACATACGAGGGTAATAAATGATGTTCTTCCCCATTACTCCATAAAATAAGTACTTTACCCATGAGTCCCAATCGTCCCAAAACAATATGTACAAGGATAGGACTCGACTTAGTAACCATGTAATCAATTAGATAGTTAACTTAGGGTTTAACAAATAACAATAATGCACTAAAAATGAGCGCATACACAGAAGGCTAAGGCGATTTGGGTGTACATTTAAGTGGGGTGTAACAAATTCTTCCTTTAAGTAAAATGCTTAAAGTTAGAAACGAAAAGATAGGCTCGGAGGGGTGTACTAGGGGTTTCGTGTACTAAAAATGAGTACAACGCTAAGGTGTGGGAAAAATTAGTTGACTTAACTAGCCGAGTAATATGACTTAAATGGTCAAGTAATTATGATACGGGTTTAACACAAGGGTGATCCTAATGCCTCTTATCATGTAGTAAATCCTACTACACGAATGTAGTCTCACTAGCGGTCTCGGGATGCATCACTAACACAAGTTCTAGAATTTAAATGCTACCGGTACACTCATAAGCACTAATAGTAAATGCTTTTCCTATCAAATCTAAAGGCGAACCTCACATATTTGGGTGGAAAATTTTTCTGAAAGTACGGTTATGTGCTAGTCATACAATCTCCTATCCATGAGACGCTTGCTATGGCTAAAGTTTCACTCCTAAATGTTGTAAAAAATTTTAAATTTGGCGCTAAAATTACACTAACAAGTATTTCTCATAGTTTTATTACACATCTACCATTAAACAAACAAACTCAAGCGAAAGTGTATCTGTAAGGTATCATCATTTTACCCTCCCCTTACACTTAGGATGAACATTGTCCCCAATGTTCAAGTAAAGAATGTAAAAGTGAAATAAGTAAAAAGAATGAAATCAAATACTCCCCTGATTCGCTCGGTATGGATAATAAGGTGGCCAGGTTAAATCTTCCTCCAAGAAAATGAACAATAAAAGCTTCCCTTCCAGAAAAATAAATCATCTTCTTGTCATACATAACCTGTAAATCCTGAGAAAACAAACAAGACAACCTCGCATAAAATCGGCGACAATCTACATAAGTTACTAAATCTTAGAAAACAAAATAAGATATAATGCTTGTGGAATGAAGTTTGCAGATTTCCTGGAGATTATAAAACTTAATAATTCAACAAAAACTTTAAAACTCCGTTAGAAAAACAAAACCGGTAAAATTTCCAGATTCTTTTACACGTGACGCCATTAAGAGTAAACTCGTGACGCCGTCAGATGTGACCTGCAGAAATTTTTATGTTAAGTTTTCGGAAAATTTCTGGAAAAACTTGATCCTACTTCCTGGAAAATCCTGCAAAACTTCATTATGACTCAATACAAGCATTTGACTCTAACAAATACGAATATACATGTTCATTTAATATTGTGGAGAATCATGATCGGTTTGTTTCTTAAAAACATATTTGGGGTTTCCCCTTACACTTATCTTTTGCAAAAATACCTTTAGGTGGAGTTAAGACTAGGCCAAACAACAAAGTAAAGTATTTCAACTTTTTTAGTTTTGAAACATGATCTACCAACAATAAAAATAAAGCATGCATACGGAAGCAAATAACAAACAAACAAAATAAAATCACACAAAATATGGGTTGCCTCCCAAGAAGCGCTTTTCTTTATTTACGAGTCTTGTAGCTAGACTCAAGGTCATGGGTTACCGTGTATCGCTTATGCTCACATAACCAAGCGTGAGCCATCTAATAGTTGCCTCATCTTTCTTATAGTCATCTCCTAACTCTAAACATCCGCGATAGTATCTTTTATTTTTTTCATGAGTATATTTAAGCCCTTTTCTCTTATCATTCTCACTTAGCATTTCTATGGGCGGATACCTACTACACTTCTCCATGGAAAAATCCTTGAACCTAGGGTGTGTGCGGGGCATTTGATAGACAAAATCTTCATCCCCATCCGAGAATGTAATTAACCCTTCTATGAGTTTTTCATCAAGGTTGGTCAACCGTTTGAAAGGTCTTCCAAACACAACTTGGGTCAACTTATCATCAATAAATTCTCCTAGATTCTCCATAACCATGAACTCAACAAGATAAACCAAGCTTCCTACAAACACATGCAATGGTATTGCCCTAGCAATAATGTTTTCTCCTTTGTATTCTAACTCATCTACCATGATTTTATTATATTCAGTACGCGAGATTATGTTCATTGGGAGAGATGAGTTAAGATAGGCGTTAAAGCTCTTAAATTCGATCTTACAAGGAAATTGCATGTTGAATGAACTATCACACTCAATCCTAGTTCTAGGGTCGAAATACCTAAGAGGGTTTATTTCCTCTTCCATCTTATTCTCATTAATCACATCACCATCATCAAGATCCTCATCGGAGTCTGAATAGTAAAAAGGACTAGCCCTACGGTCATCATCATGATCAGACTCCTCTAACTCAGAATTATTGTCAAAGTGGTGGTTGGGTGAGAGGTTAGGTGGGTTCTCATTATCCACTAAAGGAAGTGGGTCGGGCATTTGGAAAATCCTACGACGAAAAACACGAATAACAGGAATCAAACGATCAATGTTATTGTTATCCATCGAAATAGTTTACGAACAAAGGAAACAAAGAAATAAGATAGACTAAAGAAAACCTAAAAATAAAAATAAAATCTTACTAGAAAGGAATCTAGCAAGTAGACCTAATAAAAAGAAATTCTAACCTAGACAATAACTATTCCCCGGGCTGCGGCGCCACAAACTTGATGCGTAGGGATTGCACCAGGCTTTACCTCTCAAGGGATCTCGAGAAGCTTACAACCCCCACCAGGCAGTGTACCTGATCGTTGTAGTATAGTATAATGACAAGTACCGGGGGATTGATCGTTCAGCTAGGAATAGTGTCGCTAGGATTAGAAAACCTAATTACTAGTTCTAGGGATGAGAGATGATTCTTTTTGTATTTTTATATTTTTTTATGAAAGCAAATAAAATCTCGGCTTTTGAAGGATATGGGCGGAATTAGTTGCTAGTCAACTAACCCAATACTAAAGATGCAATCAAAATAAAATACTAGAAATGAAAATAAACTATATTAAACTAAGGTTGTGAGCAATAAGTGGAGAAATTGTGTTTACTTAGATTGCACTACTCCCTAGATATCTTTTACACGTTAATTACTTGTTATACTTGCGTGGATGACGGATTGTATTCCTTAATACCATTCATGGGGTGGCGTACTTAACTCCCCAATCCTATGAGTGCCTACATCACTCCTATGTCGAGCCGGCTAAGAAGCTCCTAACATGAGATCATTAGAATTTACTCATGCATTAAATACAACCAATAAAACCTAGTACACATCGGTTCATGTTTCCTAAGACGTTCAAGCATGTTACCAATTGGAGATCTGCCAGTTTTCTTAAGCCTAACATTGAAATCATTCATCCAATACAACCATAAACAAGTAATCAACACATAATCAACATCTAGGTTTCATTAGATCTAAGCAAACACAAGATAAATGTAGCCTAGCATGGTGGAATCAAGAAAAGCACAAGATATAGACAACCAATACATAGACATATTGATTGAATTAAAAGAACACTTATCTCAATTACACATGTAAGGGTTTAAGGGCTGAAAACACTTGAAAAACCTTTAAAATTCGTATATGGTTCGGCCTTAGGGTTTCTCCAAACTTGTTCCTTTAATGAATGAAAATTAGAAGATTATATATAGAAAATTGAGTCTGACGGCGTCAAGAACAACCTTGTGACGCCGTCATCTCACCGCCAAAAGAATCCTCGGACTGCCTTGATCTACATCTGACGCCGTCATGTATTAAGTTTTTCCAGGCCGTCACGTATTTAACTCTTAACGCTCTTCCTTGTGACGCCTTCATTTCTGTACTGGGCCGTCATGATTTTTACTCTTGACACCGTCAACTTGTTACTCTTGACGCCGTCACATACTGTTTCCAGCTTGGAAAATTAAGACTTTGGCGTTTTCTTCACTTTTATGCTCCAAAAACGTCCGAATTGCTTCCTTTTCCAGATTTCACTCCCAAAGTACCTAAAATCACAAAAGGAACGATTTAGGGCAATATTTGATCAAATAAATTCAATTCCGGGCTTAAATGACCCCCTAAAAGTGGTTCATTTTTCGCCTCATTATATACCCTTACACTTGAGATTTGCTTGTCCTCAAGCAAATGCGCTTTTATTCTAGTCAAAATACAAGTTATGGGTCATTTAACACTGATATAAAAGTAATTACAACAAATAATCGTTCCACTAAAGAGCAATAGACAAGCACGGAGGTCATATACTAGCACCTCACAAATAGTGTTTAGATACTCACATCTCTCGGGTGTAATAAAGTAAAAATTACAATATGGAAACGGAAGATATCTCTTACTACCTGTCACAGCAAAATAGATTACCATAGGCTTGGGAAAGGATCAAACCTCCACCACATGGCGTAAGCACCTAGGATAAACTATCAAAGAGGTCTTTTAAAGGGTTGTAACGTTAGGTGTAGAGATATGAAATACACGATTTTGTTGGATATAGGCAGTCTTTACTGGTGGCGAGTTAACAATCTTGGTTAATTACATGTACAATATGGCGTTGCTAAGCCAAGACTAGACTCGACTTAAGCTAATGAATGAAAAATAACAAAAATATAAAATAAACATAGAATGAAACTGGATGGTAGTCCGTATGTTTTTTCTCTTTTCTTTATATATATATATATATATATATATATATATATATATATATATATATATATATATAGACATACACTCTTACCCTACCATCCAAAATAAAACATCATAGGGAATGAACATTCCCCTTACACTTGAATTTTTACATACTTTACAATAAACTAATCTAATGACTTGAATTAAGAAAATCAAAACACTTGGAGTACTTTTATGATTAACGCACATACGAGGGTAATAAATGATGTTCTTCCCTATTACTCCATAAAATAAGTACTTTACCCATGTTGTAGTGAAGATACATTCTTGCAAGCTCAATGTCACTCATGATATTAAAGATGCAATCTCTAGTTAGAATCTTTTTGTTTTCCTATCATGTGTTTTTGCATTGTCCTTGATACTCATATAGTTATTTACTTACAATACTAAGAAAAAGGAGGATCTATGTGCTGGTTCATCCCTGTTCGGATCTTGCGTTTATTCTATTTCTTTCAATACATAGTCGGTAGAGAACATGGAGTTTGATACCTTTTAGTTATGCTGGCACAAAACTTGGAAAAAAGGAAGCAAGATGAAGGCGTAAAGCATGCGATTATTAATATTGGTGATGTCCTTATCAAAATGATGATTAATACTTTGTTTGCCATTATAAATAGTCTAATTTGTATTTAATAGCTTTCCCATTATGAAAATTTGTGTTAGTGTAAATTCAGGATCGGTAAACACATGTCGAAGTTTTGTAAAAGACGAGGCATTCAGACCCGTGCGCTGCACACGGGCTCTATCTAATTGGTCATAGTGTAATGTGTGAAGTCATTCAGACCCGTGCGATGCACACAGGTTTAATCTAAATGTTCATAGTGTATTGTTCAACACTAATTTTCATCATTACATGAGCTATATATAAGTGTTTATAGCGTAATCTTTGACACTTATTTTCGTCATTATATATCTAAGTTGTGATGGTATTACACCTTTTCTAAGGATGACACACATTTAAAATAGTTTATTAACATTAAAAGAGTATATGTGAAGAGACTTTTTTCATAATGCTACATTTAAAAGAGTCTCTTCACATGTAATTTTTTAATATGTATAAGTTACATACTAAATGTCAAATGGAGGTTAAATGCATACGGTTCTTTCAAAATAAATGTAACCCTTATATAAAATCGTAACAAAGTGGATATTCTCTATATGTTGAGATCAACTTGTGACAATGAATTATCTTTTTGGTTTTTCATATCAAATACGGTAGCTCCACATTACTATGCTTAATACTCGAACTTTATGTTATCCACAAAAACCATTTAAGTTTCAATATTTTTTTATTGTTGTGAAGATCGGTTCAATATTGTTAGTATCTTTAATTTGTAGCATATTGCATATATAAATATATTTGAAGACATCAATCTCTCCATATAATTTTTCTACTCTTAATAACTAATATAATAATTTCATTTTGCCAAATTTGTTTGTCATTCTACAAATGAAACTAAAATCATATTTAGATAATCAATTAATCTCCATAGTGATATTACTTATTGAGTAAGATTTAAATTTAATTTACAATGGATTATATAAATGGTATATCTATATTGTTTAAACTACATAAATCGTCAAAATGATATTACTTATTATGTAAGATTTAAACTACAGTAAAATTATATAAATGGTAAATCCTCAAAATAGCATAATCACTTAATTGCCGATACTAATTGTGGATATGATTACCGGAATCATTACTACGTATTTGTTTTATCTTTAGTCTATTGATTTGCACCATTTTATGGATAAAGATGAAATAAATTACATTATTCAAAGCGAGCTATTAAAAAAATCTTTTTAACAAAACTATAAAAACATAAAACATTAAAGTAATTAGTATATTCGAGAGTATAAATTATAATTCGTATAATAAAAAATCAGATCGAGTGACCCAAGTCCGAATCATAAACCCGCTCGAATTAATCAACAGACCCGACATTTAACTAAACACAATTAGACCTAACCCTACTTTTTGTGTACTCCACCCCTATCTCTAAACTCACACACAAACACATCTATCACCATTATCAAATATATCTTCTCCCTACAAAAAATTAAATCTCATCTTCATTTAATACAATCAAATCATAAACGAATCACACATCTAAAGATTTAAATAATACAATCAGAACAAAACCCTAACATATGTCTTCGTTTGCGGTTCAAATCTAATCAAGTTCATCAGAAATCCGAATCAAACACAAACACACAGCCTTATCGTGACCTTTTTCTTCTTTGATGTTAAAGATGAATCAAGGACGCGTTTAAACGAATTCAAGTTCCTAGGATGGGTCTCGAGTAGGGTGATTTGACATTGTTTGCGTTTTTGTTTTTTAAACCGAACAAAAAGAAAGATTGTAACAGTTTTGTATAGTCATTTCTTGAATAAGTTCGGATATTAATGAAGCTAGACTTCAACAAATTCGATTCTTGTAGTTGTGTGATTGTGAGGGTTCATGGTTGTGTCTAGTTTGTAGGATTGTTTTTTTTTTCTTCTTCAGTTTTTAAGTCATAGTTTTGGATTTGTTGTTGTCGGTTGTGAGACGTGAAATTGTTTGTTGTTGGTTGATGTTGGTTGTTCAATTAAGGTTGTTGGATTTGAATGGGTTATTGATTGTTTCATGTTGATGAATATCGGGAAAAAATGATGTGGTGAAAATGGTGATAGTGGCTATTTATAATCTTCAAAAAACAACCGAAAAGATTATTTGCTGCATTTATTCTTAATTGGTTATGTTTTACTTCATCTTCCTGACATTCAATTTGTGAGATGGTTGGTTTGCTTGGAGCTTGCATATTTCACTTTCAATTTGTGAGCCATTTATTATGACCACTTTACATTTATAAGGCTACTTAAGCTTTTAGTATATAAGATTATTTAGTGTTTGTTTTATTTGGAGGTACGGTAAAACCTTTATACAGTAAATTAATAATGTTGAGACTGAAATATTTTATTAATTTAGCGAGATTATTATATCGATATATTAATAATTTATTAATTTAAAAAGGTTTTACGTATAACTTTTAAATTTGCAAGTCCAATATATTAGTTACAATGTATACTAGTTAGAGATGAAAAATAAATTAGTAAACCAAGTTTTATTTAACATTTTATGAATTTAAGGCATTGAACAAATTAATCAATGCATACTAATGAATGTTACGAGGTTTAAGACATTGATTTTTTTTAATAATTATTAATTTATAGCGTTGGGACAAATATATATACACTTAGGTTTCAAAAAAAATATTATCTTATTAATTTATCGATTGGTGCCCAAATTTGTACTAGTCTCAAATTGATATTGGACAATGATTAGTTTTGTCGAGATTATTAATTTATATAGGTTTTACTGTATTTGTTCACGTCTATAGTACTTATAAAGAGTATATTTTTTTTCTTGAATTTTTAAATTTGAATCTTAAAACTTAAATTAATGCCTTTGCATAAAATACTTCTAACTACCTCTTAATTTGCCAATTTTTAAAAACTTAGCAACTTAAATTATATATTTTCTTAATCAATTTTAGACATAGAACATTTAAAAAAACAAACACTATATTAGTTTTAAAAATCACATGCTTTATATTTCAAAAACTACACGCTTTGTATCAATGGTTGAATCAAAATCACGATTTCGCAAATATAATTAGTTGCCTCTATAAATCGTCTCTTTGCTCGGGTTTACAAGTAGTATTTGTAAAATATGTGGATGTGCATCCAACCGAACCATGGGAATGATGCAGGTTTCTTTGATGTGCCTATGTTATAGAGTTAATAATGAATGTACTTTATTTACAAATATGCCATTGTTTATAGATTGCAGTTTTTGCTTTTTTTATGAAACTCAAGCAATGATAATAGTGGAAGAAAATAAATTAGTGAACAATTATACTGTGTTTTCGAGTTTTATTAAGAAAAAAGAAAAGAAGTGTGAAGAAAATAAAATAAATTTGTGCTGAGCCTTTTCAGTAGAGAAAATGAAAGAAAAGGAGAGCAAATTTGGCTTATTTTCTTTCTGAAACTTTCTTCTCAAAAGTGGAATGATTTGAAAGTTGGTTATATTAGAAAACTTCTAATATATACAGTTAATTAAATGACCTAATATAAAACATAATTTTTATATATAACAAAAGGTACAATTGTAAAATCGTTAATTATATCTTCTTTTCTCTCTGAGCTCAAAAACACGACATACAAAGTCTAAATATCATTCTTCTCTTTTTCTTTTCTGCCCCCCCCCCCCCCCCCCCCCCTCCCCTCTTTTTTTTTCTCTTTCTCTTTTTTTCTTTCAATTCATTTTTTCTTTCATTTCAAAACTCAGGTTATAAAAGAGAGATTAGAGATTAGAGAATCAATAACCACAAGAATATCATGAGTTCTTAGAGGTTTAAGATTATTGTTTGACTGATCTTTTATTATTTTTATTTATTTTTTTATTATTTTTTTATTATTAATCTCAGGAAAATATAAGAGCAATCGTGCTACTTAAGGACATTGAAGTTAAAAATAAAGAGTTTAGTTATCACTAAATTGTAAAACATAATAGAAAAACAATGTAACCTTGAAAACAAAATTGTTTAATATCGCGAATCTACTACTCCATCCGTTTCAAAATTGTTATCACTCTTTGCTTATTTGGTTGTCCTAAAATAATTGTCACTTTCCAGATAATTGTCACTTTCGTGAAATTAAAATGAATAAATGTACGAAAGTTCCTATAATACTCGAACTATTCATGTTGAAATTTCCTATAATACCCTTCCAAAAATGGAAGTTCCTATAAATTTATGAAAGTTCCTAATTTAAATACTCTCTTCGTCTCAAAAAAGAGTCCATCTTACTATTTATGTTTGTCTCAAAATAAGTGTCCAGTTTTTATATATGAACAGCAATTATAACTGGTTTTCCTACTTTATCATTTTAATTAAAACTTGCATTAATTACTCATTTTTTATTTATATATTAACTATGAAGATAAAAATGATTTTTTATCAATCAAAATTAACATTAATTACACATATCATAATTTTAATATTTTTTGTTTGTAGGCTCTCTTTTTGAGACTGAGGGAGTATATGATTCATCATTTTGTTGATATATTATATTCCTTTAATACCCTTACTAGCATGAAAGTTCCTATGAATCGTTATATTAATATTGTATCGTATCATGAATCATTATTGTTTGTGATATTAAGGATTTAAAAATAAAAATAAAAGATTGACTTAATGAAGCATTTTAGTTCGATATGCAATGACTCAAGAACAACCCATCGTTATATTAATATTGTATCTAAGTGCATGAATCATTATTACCTGAGATATTAAGGGTTTAAAAATAAAATAAATATAAAAATAAATAAATAAACAATAAATATCAACTTAGTGAAGTATTTTATTTGGATATGCAATGACTCAAAAACAACCCCATTGAGTAAATCACTCATTCACTACTAATATGATTCAAAATGAAGACTAACAAGTTTATTTTTTACTAATGATTCACTTACTCAATTTTATTTTTTATTTAAATTATGATTCAAAATAAAACATACTAAAGAAATACCAACTTATTAGACAAGTTTATTTTGAAAAGTTTTCTTTTTTAATGATAACCTATCGCATTTGAAAATTCAAAACCAAGGTTACAATTAGCGAGAGACGTGGCATGACGGCATGATCAAGCCTCATGTCTTAGCGGTCAAGGCGAAGGTTTTGTATTATTAAGGCGTGACATAAGGCAGCACAATATATGAAGATATTTATATATTTATATCATGTTTCATATATATCGAGGTTACAAACAGTGTTGTATATAATGAATAAAGTTAAAATTATTTTACAAGTAGTATTCTTTATTTTTGTGAAAAAAATAAAAATAAAATCAGAGTTCAATAAAAAAAAACTCGTCAAGCCTCACGCCTTAGCACTTTTTCCCCGCCTCATCACAGGCCACGCCTAAAGTCGACGGCTTGGTCTATTTCGTAACGTGACGGTCACGTCTCACACCTTAACGACACCTTAACACCGTCATGACGCGCCTATTAGAACCATGTTTAAAACCCACAACATATACGCAAGTCATGTTAAAAAATCTAAAGGCATATAAAATATCAACAAAAAGATGAATTACTACGTATATATTTAAATAAGATTTTCATATATAAAAGCAACAAAAAGATAACTCATTTAGTTGCTAAAAAATCTTATTTAGATTTGCTATTAAAAGAAAGTTATTTGATTTGGTTAAAAAAAAACATAGATACGTGGAACTTTAAGAATAAAACAATAAATCAGTTGCTATTATGGTTTTAAAAAATTCAAAATTTTGGACCAGTCATTATTTTTAAATTAGTTTTGGAATGATTCATTTACTTTATATACCCTTTTTCACTACTCTAATAAATGATATTTATGAAACATTAAAATTTTAAATATATCAATGGTCTTGATTTATTTTCTTAATCTAAAAGCATTCATTATAGTAGTTTATAAATGGGTTTATAGTATGATGAAGAGGTTTATATTTTTGCAACCATAATGGAAACCTATTGATGCGTGCGTTGTGTCATATGCAGTATATGGGTAATTGCCTATTTCAAGTTTTGCATTTATATTTAGTCGACTTATCCTATAACAAGCACACTAACGGACAGTGTATCCAATCAATATATATATAGAAGTAAGTAGAGTGTCGATCACTAAGAGTAGAACGTAAAGCTTAATTTATCTATCAGTATGTTAATATCATAAGTTAGTTTTACAATATAATCTAACGCAATGGGGGTTTAGTCTGAGAGACTAGCACAGTTTTGGTTTTATTAAAAAGTAAATTAAACTAATGAGAACGAGTCAGCAAATAGCAACACGTACACAGATAGAAAATAGCGACTACAAGAAGACCTGTCCTAATAATTAAGTAGCTTGTCACTTGTTTTATTGCTAGTTTTATATGAAGTGTATCGTAATCTATTCTCTCTCGTTGGATCGCATTATATCGGCGAGTAAACCCTTAATTATCACTTATGTCTATCCTACTTATCCAAAGACGTTAGATTAAATAGGCGAGGGGCAGATATGGCAGTCCACGGGCTCAACTAGACACAGAGGTTATTAAAGCACTAATATAAGTCACCAAAGACATCAACATATAAACTTTAATTAATGGGAAATCAATATTAAGGGGAGTGTACGATGTTCCGTAGTCACATATCACAAGCCCATCAATCCTGATGAATTAAAGTGTACTATTACAATAAAACAAAACTACTTAATGAATTAAATACATGTAGGACCTTCTTACAACTCTAATATCTTTGTTTGGAGTGTGTCTTGTGAAGCTTCTTCGACTGAATTCGTCTCATTAGGGTTATGTTGCACACAAAATTCGTAACAGTCTTAGGGTATTTATAATTTCTGTCTAAGGGTTCGATGCGGCACATTGATTTAACTTCACATGGGGTCCAAGATTAATATATTCTGGAATCTTCGTACACCGCCTTTAGATGCGTCGTAACTTGATTCTTGTATGCGGCGCATGTCCTTTAGCGTCTTGGATTATTTCTGGTGAAGTCTTGGTAGTGATACGCCGTATGTCAGAAATATGATGCGGCGTATCTGGAGTAGAACAAGTTTGATATTCTTCGTTGACCAAAGTTTCATATGCGGCGCATTCTTCAAAGTCAGGCAATGGTGTTTGAATTCATCTAAGTATAATATTGTGGCGTATCTGTTCAGAGATACGACGCATCTTCTGGGCTTTAGTAGACTTTTGACATCTTACTGGTTTTGCTCCATATTTCGTCCAAAATCGTTAAGTTTCACCAATTGCTTGTTTTTACCTGAGAATTACTAAAGTAAATAATTAAGTATCGATTCTTATAAATAATATAATAAAACAAGTCAAATAAATATGATAAATAATGACAATAAAATGTACTTATTTGAGTTCATCAAATATCCCCCAACTTGAACTTTACTTGTCCCCAAGTAAACTCTAGATTATAAATTATGAAAATGTATCCTAAAAGGTATTAGGATTTATTTTTATCATTAAGCACGTATTCGTTTTATCATAATCATACAACCAAACACTTAACGAGTTAGAAACAAATTTAAAAATTTTAATTTAAGACCGATCTAATCGTCTCATTGTTTAGTTGTGACAAACATTCTATCATAGGCTTGGCAATCATACAAATCTCCTCCACTAAAGCTAAGGAATGACAAGTCTAAAGCTGTAAAAAGGGTTTTTGAGGCTTAAGGGTTAAACCTAGCTTCGTTCAAACATCTCCTGCATAAACTTAGTAGATCACTAGCGTAAGTCCTCGACGCTTCAACTAACGGATGGTCACTAATGTCCTCCTTGGATCGCTGGCGCGTTATTTGCATAACGGATGTTCACCAATTCATACACTAGATCGCTAGCGCGTTAGCCGATTAATCTAATACTCGGATGGTCACTACCTTATTCACACATTTAATATTCTCACTTGGCCATCATTATATCCGGATGCTCGAGAGCTAACAAAGAATACAACAATACGGTTGGTTAGGGATAACATTTAGGATATAAAAAGGGGTGTAAAATAAAAATAAACAAACAGATAGATTAAGTCCTAGTGTGGTTAATCACTTTCCCAACCATCCCATGAATAAGACTCATATCATTGAATAACTCACGCTTTTTACACTTGTAACTCACGCTTTTGACACTTGTAACTCACGCTTTAGGTAGACACAAGTTATAATCAATAAACTCTTAATCAAAGAATAAACCTTAGTTGGCGTTCCCATAACGGTCAACTCCCAATCAATCCATAAATATAATAGAACAACAAATACTGACGATATCAACCACTTAATACAGAACTTTACAATAGTTGGTTTAACAAACTTCCAACTTTCTTCTTTCTTTTTCTTTTCTCATTTTTTTTGACATCAACATATAAATAAACTACGATGTGTAAAATTTCACCACATCACTTATAACGATAATTTTGGATAATTTTTTTCCCATACTTTTCATAACTTCAGATATAACGGTAATAGTGAAAGTAGTAAACACACGAAAAATAACACGACACAAAAATTATACAACATGTACTTTCACTCCATTGCATTGTGCCATTTCCCGACCTAACCAAATATAATGAATTTACGCACTTGAACACAGGTAATGCAAGGAAACACACTTAGCCTTAAAGCAACTAACGACGGACATTAATCTATAGGGTAGGCTAAGGTTTAAGGTGTAATGACACAATTAACAAAGGGTGTATGAAACGAAAGGAATGGTTCTGAGGGTTTGATACGCGGGATTGCGCCCTCGCAACAGGTTTTACCTCTCAAGGGATCTTGAGAAGCTTGCAATCCCCGCCAGGCAGTGTACCTGATCGTTGTAGTATAGTATAGTGACAAGTACCGGGGGATTGATCGTTCAACTCAGGAATACTGTCGCTAGGATTAGAGGGATGATTCTTTTTGTATTTTTTTATATTTTATGAAAGCAAGTAAAATCTCAGGTTTTGAAGGAGTGGGCGGAATTAGTTGCTAGTCAACTAACCCAATTAACTAAGATGCAATCAAAATAAAATAAAAGAAATGAAATTAAACTAATGTGGTGGAAACAATAATGAGAAAAAATGTGTTTACTTAGATTTCATTACTCCCTAGATATCTTTTACCGGTTGATTAGCTTGTTACAATTGCATGGATGACGGGTTATATTCCTTAATACTAGTCGTAGGGCCGTGTACAATATTCCCTAACTCTATAAGATCCTACTTCACTCCTATGTCGAGCTGGCTAAAAGCTCCTAACATGGGATCATTAGAATTCACTTATGCATTAAATACAACCAAAAATCGTAGTACACCTCCGATCATGTTTCTTAAGACGTTCAAGCAAGTTACCAATGGAAGTCTGCCAGTTTTCTTAAGCCTAACATCGAATACAATCATCCGTAACAATTATAAACAAACAATCAACCAATAATCAACATCTAGGTTTCACTACATCTAAGCGAACATAATAAAAACCTAGCCTAACATGTTAAAAGAATGATAAGCATAAGATAGAATCAAACAATACATAGACATATTGAATGATTATTGGAAGACTTATCTTTATTCAAACATGGAAGAAAGAAGGGTTTGAAACCCCTTCAATAAGCAGAAAATTCGACCTAGGGTTTATGCTTTAATGTTCCACAACTTGTTCCACTCTTTATAATGAAAAATTGGGAAAATATATATAGACAAAGCATCCTGACGGCGTCATGTATTAACTTCTGACGCCGTCAACTCGCCGCCAAGTTAAGAGTCGTATTGCCTAGATCCAGTTTTGATGCCTTCATGTAGAAATATACTCTGGGCCGTCATGTGTAAATCAATCCTGACGGCCTTGGTGACGTCGTCAGGCCAATTACATTGAAAATGTTCTGGGCCGTCACGTTATAAATTCCACTTCCACCTCTTTTGCCACTCTTGACGTCGTCATGTGTTAATCCTTGACGTCGTCAGGTACTGTTCCCAGCAAGGAATTTAAGACTTTGTCGTTTTCTTCACTTTTATGCTCCAAAAACATCCAAAATGCTTCCTTTTCCGGATTTCTCCTCAAAAGTACCTAAAATGACAAAAGGAACGAGTTAGGGAAATAATTGATCAAATAATCACGAATTCGGACTTAAATGACCCCATAAAAGCGGTACACTTTTCGCCTCATCAGGGTTTTTCTAGGGGTATCTTACTCTAAAAATAAGAGTAACAAAGGGTTTTAAACGGGGGTTTGTTGGCCCCTTTTACTAAGTTAATAGTTAACTAAAGAGTTAACCTAACCACGTCTCATGGCGTTTTAGCTCAGATATAAAAGATTAACAAATAAAGATAAACGTAAAGAAACAGACACAATATTTTTCAACATTTAATTCTTATTAGAAGTTAATCAAAAGAATTATACCCAAGTGTTTGCGGAATAACACTTGGGATTGAAACGACAAGTATGGTATGTACTCCTCACTAAACTCAAACTAAGTTGAGTGACAACTATAAGGTCACACTGAGCTATCTCAGGGACTGCGTTGTTCGTTGGAGGAGTAAAAGTGGTTTGTGAATGCTTAGCATTAGATGCACAAACTTGTCAACTTTTACTCCTCACTTAGGCTACCTATTTATACACAAGTAAATTTCAACGTTACTGATAAAGAAAAAAAGATGACCTAACTAGTAGAGACAAAATACTTACATATTTTTTCTCTGTAACAATAGACTATATTGGGTAAAAGACAACGTGCCTTTCTGATGCACAGTAATGACACCATCCTGACGTTATGCCATTTAGGGAAAGTTTGACTTCAGGTTGATAATGACACCTATTGATGAGTTCAAACTTTCCTGCCTTGTCCCGCCCATACTTCAGTCTTTAGGTCTACAGTCTTCATTACTTAATAGTTGTTGAGGAGTCTTGGGGTTCAGTGAGTTATTGTCATCCTCAATGAACCCATCACTTTCTTCTTGGCTTAGATGCCACTCACTGAGTTCCGCCTCACTGACTGGTGAACCTTTCTTCATAGACTCATTCTAAGCATCCAGAAGATGACTCACTGAGATACTGTTCACTCAGTGACTTGTTTGTGTTTACAACAGTAGGTTATTTTATGTTCAAATCCTTGTTAGAGGAGGATTGGGGAATTTAGTGACCCAACAGTCTCCCCCTATTTGGATATACAAATAGCCCATGTGTCTCATGATTCAGTGTGAGTTGGCATGGGTCTTCATCTCTCACTTAATGTTGATGTAATTATAGTAGGACACAGATAACTTAAAAGAACATAAAAGTTTATTAATTGTTATTACAATTCCTACTGATAATACAAAAACAAAAAAGATAGTGGTTGCAGATTTAAATATTCAGTTGATAGCCAAGTGCATCAAACTTTGCCTTCTTGGATCTCAGGAGGTGTCTCTCAGGGTGCTCCTCAATCAGAGCTTTAAGGTCCTGGCAGAACCTCACGTTTTCAGCATACTTAACAGGAGAAGCCAGCATCAGGTACATCAGCATTGCCTTAATCCCTGCCCTGTCAATGTCTGACCATCTCTGGAAAGCAGGGTTTCCATAATCATCAGTAAAGCACAGACCTCTTTCAGGGACTTCAAACACCACGTTGTCCATGAAGGTGATTCCTTCAGGAAGAGACCTATCATAATCCAATCCTGGGACCTTGATCTCAGGCTCCGACTCAATTTGCTTCCTCTTCCTTTTGGAGACCTTTGGTGGAGCAGGTTGAGTAGATGGAGCTGGAAGCAGGGAGGGAATGCCAAGAGCTTCAGGCATTTCCATCAGTCTTTCATACCTGAGATTTAGTGATTTCAGGAGACTAGGAACCACCACATTTGTCTTCTTAGAGATGATGGAGCTCATCCAACTCAGAGATACCAAATTCAGCGAACCTGAACGGATCATGGATGTCCATTACTCTTTGGTCTTGCCCTCTGAAGACTGTAACAATTGCAGGCTTGGTGTTGCGATGAATTTTGATGTCAGTGATGGTTTCAGGTTTCAGTCTTTCCTTCATCACCCAAGTGTACCTTTCAATCCTGGTCTTTCTGATATGAGTGTCCTTCCTGAGCTTTTCTTCTCTTTGCTTTTTCAGGGTGCTCATCTCTTCTTCCTAAGCCTTTTTTAAGGCAGCTCCAGCTTTCTCAGTAGCCAGTTGCTCAGCATCCAACCCAATTTTCTCAGCTTCCTCATGAACAACCTTTATGAGTTCTGGTTTGCTCATCCTTTTTTCAACAGCCACCATTTTGAGTATCTCATCTCTCTCCAAGTAGGCCTGAATTTGAGCATCAGTGAGGTGATGGACTACCCCATTGATCTCAAATGGAATAGTGATTGGTTCATTAGGATCCTGTCTGACAATGGTGGAGGCAGGCTTTAGCACTCTTACTGGTTCAGGCGTTGTAGCAATGCTTTTGCCTTTATCCTGCCGACGAGATGAAGAGACTGTTTCATCTTGTGGTTGAACTGATTAGATTGGAGTGGCCTCAGTGACATGCTCCCCCTCAGTGTGAGAGGGTTGTCCTCTTGAAGCAACATCGGTAGCTTCATCTTGGGCTTCAGTATGAGGGGCATTAGTGATATTCTCCCCCTCAACTGTTGCCTGAGCTGCTGTGATGGCAAGAGTTGGAGTAACTGATGCAGAGGTGGAGGAACCCTTGAAGGCCTGGTAGATCTCAGTCATCATGGATTTGATGTCTGAGGTGTCCTTCTGAATTGTGGAGACTTTGGCTTCAAGGGATGCCTGAGCGTTCTCCATTGCTATTAAACGAGAACCAAAACTCCAAGCCAGGGAGGCTGACTTTTGAGACTGAGCTACCACTGAGAGATCCAAGGCAGCAAGGGAGGTTTTGACAGCCTCCACTGAGTTACTAAGAGCCTGAAGATTGAAGGACTTCATCAGGTTGAGTAGCTCGGTAAGATGCACTGAATTGAGCTGATAGGTCTCTGATGCCTGAAGGAACTTCTTTGTGACTTCAGGATCATACTTAACTGATTCTTGAATGGATTGAACCCCTGTATTCAGCTTGTTTAGGGATTCAGGAAACTTGTTAAGGTGGGAGACCATCTGTGTCAGGGAGAAGGAGACTGAGGCATTTTGCTCCCTGACATCATCATTAAAATCTTCAACAGTATCTTTAAGGTTGAAGTAATGAACCGCCTGCTCAGTGTGCATGTCAAAAACCTGATATGTGACTCCCCTAAACAAGGCATTGGTCGCCTTCTTGATGAACTTGGTAAAGAACTTCCCAGTGAGAGGAGCTTGTTCATCTCCTGAAGATTCTGAGTCAGAGTGAGGTTCAGCAGCTTCAGTGTCAGAGGGTTGAGAAGACTGAGGGATTGGTTCAGGGACTGTCTCCTCAACCACCATATCATCTCCAGCTTCAAAAACCTCCTCGTCATTGTGGAAGTCATCATCAAAGAACATGGCTGCCTGAGCATCAGCCATGGACTGAATCTGCAACAAAAGGTTATCCGGCTCCTCTTCATAAGAAGACTTGCCTTCATTTTGGCAAGGTCCTGACCCCTCTAATCCAGTAGACTGGATTTTATCTACCTGGTCCTTAGAGCCAGTTCCCAAGTTGTGGGCACCTCAGGGAGTGGTTATGGGTTCCATATCAGTGGGTGGCCTTTTTCCCTCTGAATCTTTGTCCCTCGTGACCCCTTCAGACACTGATGGGTGTTTCCCAGTGTCATCCTTAGGAATAATGATTGTTGTGTCCCTATCAGCGGGTTGTATGAGTCCCTCTGAGTCTTTGGGATGAGTTTTTGTGCCCTCATACAAAAGCTTTGTTCTGCGAATGTCCTCATCAGGCACCTGAGTAGGTTCGCCCCCCCTTTCCGACAGGCGTGTGCTGGCCTGACGAAGATTTAAAGGCGGTAACTCCCTGATGCTTGGGTCGTGATTTACCCAAGCCTTTATCAGGATGTGAAGTGGTGTGTGTCCCCTTCTCAGTAGAGTAGTGCTGCTCCACCGAGGATATAGGACCCCTTGCTCCCTGAGACCCTGGTTGTGATTTGCTAGAGCCTTTAGAAAGATGTGGAGGTTGGGTTGATTCCAACTCCACTGACTTGTTTAGGTCACCAGAGCCTTTGGGAATGGGTTTGCCCAAGGTCACTGAGTGTGATGTCTTAGTGCCCTCCGTTGGCCTTTGTTTTGGGGTCAATGATGCGGTTATGATCCTGAGGGTGTCAGCGGTCAGGGTCTGTTGTTGTTGCCCCTTTGTGTCAGGCTTTAGGATGGAGGTCTCAGTGGCAAGTGACTTGGGTTGAGCCACCTTCCTGGACCCCTGACCCTTCTTCCTCTTCACCTTCTTGGTGGGAGAGGGAATTGGTGAGATCTTGTTGTCACCCTGGATAGCAGTAAGCATATACTGTGTTAGGGCGACAGGTGTAACCTCAGCAGGGTCACGAGAATAATTAGCCTTGTGTAACACATCAGGCTCAAATCCTACTACATCAGGCTTAGCATACTTGGACCCCAGCAAGTCTTGAAGGGCGCAAGAAATGAATCTAGGGTATGACATGAGTTTTTGCCTAGACTTCCCACCTAACTTTGCTATGAGGTCCCTGAAGATAATTTCTCCAAGGTCAATCTTTTTACCCTCTATGAGACAGTACACTATCATTGCTTGAGTAGTGTTCAATTGCTCAGTGGAGGATTTATTTCCCCCAAGGACCTGAATGACAAAGGTCATCAGGTTCCTCCAGGGGGCTGGGAACCAGGTTTTGATGATTGGGGCTTTGGATAGGAGGGCCCCTGGAGTCACCTCAGTGTGATTTTTGTCATAGGGCCCAAGTTCCAGCAGAATTACCTTCACACCCTCTTTAGTGAGTTGGGCAGTGAAGGACTCAGCATAGTCAGGGCCAGTAGCTTTGACAAAGGTCTTGTAGTTAAGAGTGAGGAACTTAGTTCCATTCTTTACTGAGAACCTTATGGTGGCATCCTTTGGTGCATCAGGGTTTTCAACAACCGTTGTGCACCAAAATTCCCTCAAATAGTCATGATAGATGACAGAGGGGGTTTTTGTGAATGTGGTTGTGAGGAAACAGTTTTGTAGAAACTTCACCACATCCCTATATTCAGGGAACCCTTTAGGGTAGGCAAAGTTTCCCACCACATTGTTCTTGGTCAGGTCTATGCTTTCCATTTGGAAATCCACATTGGGAGCGTATTTGATGACTTTGGAAGAATCCATTTGTGTTGAGAAAAGGTCTGGTTTGAGAAAAATTAGTATCAAAGATGAAACACACACAGTTTGAAAAGCAAATTTGTTCTTGAAATAATTTTGCAAGAGTTTTGATATGTTTTGAAACCGTGTGTGTGTTTTTCTTTGTGGGGGTATTTATAGGGAATGAATTAGGGTTAAGCTATTGCGGATATCAAAACGTTTTGATATTAATTCAAAATGGGTTATAAAGTTTGTTTGATATCCGCATTAAATAGCACGATTCCCATTACCCCATTTTTCTTGCAACATGATTAGAGAAACAGTTGTGTGGCTCTGCAAAAGATGCTTTTGTAGAGTGATGTCATCACACAAGTATTTGTGTGAGAGGGAGCATTTAATGTTCATTGGTTTTGGTAAGGTAGGTGTAGGGGCCCAAGATGTGGATGCCAGTTGTGTAAACAACATATATTCCTATATTAAATAGGAATCAGTTACCTACCTGAGACATTTACTAACTAAGTACTTAGAGCATTTAGTTAGGGTATTCAATGCCATATTATATCTTGAGCCCCCTAAATGAATTGTCATTCAGTGAGTTGATGATCAGTGATGAGGTTCATATCATTGAGTGAAAGGGGTTTATTCAGGGACCTAGGAGAATTTACATTAGGTTGGAATAAATTTCATCAGTTTCCTGATTCAATATCCAACATGCCCAACTCAGCTTTTAGTCTGGTGAAAGTGGGTTCATCCAGGGGTTTGGTAAAAATATCAGCTAGATGATACTCAGTGGGGATGAAATGTAATTCAATTTCTCCATTCATGAAGTGGTCCCTGATGAAATGGTACCTAATGTCAATGTGTTTGTTTGTTTGATGAAGTACTGGGTTATTGGAGATGGCTATGGCACTGGTGTTGTCATAGAAGATGGGTACCATCTTGTACTGAATGCCATAGTCACTCAGTTGGCTCTTCATCCAAAGTACATTTACACAACACCCTGCAGCAGCCACATATTTAGCTTCAGCTGAGGACATGGCTACTGACTGTTGTTTCTTTGTACTCCAACACACAAGTTTGCCACCAAGGAATTGGCAGGATCCTGAGGTACTTTTTCTATCCATATTATAGCCTCCATAGTCTGAATCAGTGTATCCCTTGAGATCAAACCCTGAACATTTGGGGTAATACAAGCCAAGGTTGGGTGTACCCTTCAAGTATCTGATGATTCTCTTTACAGCAGTAAGATGGGACTCTTTTGGTTCAGACTGATATCTAGCACAAAGGCAGACTAAGAATTGGAAGTCAGGCCTTGTGGCAAGTAAGTACATCAGTGACCCGATCATTCCTCTGTATAGGGTTTGATTCACTGATTTACCAGTGAGGTCAGGACCAAGGTTGTTTGGAGGAACCATGGGGGTTTTCACTGAAGAGCAATCAGAAAGCTCATACTTCTTCAGAAGGTTCCTGATGTATTTTTCTTGACAAATGGATATGCCTTTGTCAGTCTGTTTGATTTGGAGTCCAAGGAAGTAAGTGAGTTCACCCATCATGCTCATTTCAAACTTTGAAGTCGTCAGTTTTTCAAACTGCTTGCAAAGTTTGTAGCTTGTTGAGCCAAAGATGATGTCATCAACATACACTTGGACAAGGATGACATCACTTTTTGTTCTATAGAAGAACAGGGTGTTGTCAATCTTTCCTCTGACAAACTTGTTTTGGATCAGGAAGGCAGAAAGAGTTTCATACCATGCCCTGGGTGCTTGCTTCAGTCCATAAAGGGCTTTGTTAAGCTTGTAGACATGGTTAGGAAATTCACTCTTTCAAAGCCAGGAGGTTGTTGCACGTAGACATCTTCTTTAATTTCACCATTCAGGAATGCGCTTTTTACATCCATTTGGTAAACTTTAAAGTTCATGTATGTTGCATAGGCTAAGAAGATCCTGATGGCTTCCATTCTAGCAACAGGTGCAAAGGTTTCCTCATAATCAATACCTTCCTGTTGGTTGTATCCTTTAGCAACAAGTCTAGCCTTATTTTTGATGACTGTTCCATTCTCATCAGTTTTGTTCTTGTAGACCCATTTCATTCCTATGATTAAAACACCATTGGGGCATTCAACAAGGGTCATGACATTATTCCTGTCAAATTGTTCCAACTCTTTTCTCATGGCCTGAACCCAGCTTTCATAAGTTAAAGCTTCTTTAACATTTTTGGGCTCTATGTTAGAAAGGAAATCCACATAGAGACACACATTGGCTGAGGCTGCCTTGAGTTTGGTAGCCATGCTTCTTGTAAACATGCCTTCAGTGGGCTCACCAATGATGTTTACAAGCTCAATTGTTTTGGATTTTGTCCAGCTATTCTGAGGTCTAGGATACGAATTAGATCTTGTAGAAGCCTGAATTGTTGGAGTGGGTTCAGTCACAGGAACCTGAGGTAACTCAAGATTTTGGTCTTCAGTGACCTCAGTGTGAGTGGCTTTATTTGAGGTTTCCTAAACAACTGGTTCAGTGGAAGTGGTCTCATTGGAGACTTGTGTTTCAATGATTTCACTGATGGTTGGTTGGGGTAAATTGTGAGGGATGATGTAGTATGAGACATCAGCATCAGCTTGGTATTGAGTTGTATGATTCTCAGGGAGATACTCATCAGGAGGATACCTTGAAGAATCATCAATACCAATCTCTTCAACTGAGGAACTGGAAAACCTGATGGATTCAGTGCTCTCATCAACAGTTATATGATAAGTTTCCTCAGTTTGCTGTCTCCTTGTGTTAAACACCCTGAAGGCTTTGGAGATCAGAGAGTATCCCAAGAAGTATCTATCATCATCTTTGGCATCAAATTCACCCAAGTGATCCTTGTGATTATGAATAAACACAGGACATCTAAATACATGAAAGTAGCTGATGTCAGGGATCCTTCCTTTGAATATCTCATAAGGGGTCTTATTGTGCCTTTTCACAATGATGGACCTATTTAGAGTATAGCAGGCTGTTCCAACTGCCTCAGTCCAAAAGTGTTTTGAGAGGACTGGTGTAACACCCCCAAAAGTCGTTAATAACAGCGGAAGACTTAACATGTCAGCGGAAGACTTTCGGGGTATTACTTCGAGGATCTTTGTCACAATCATAGAAAACGACACAAAAGTGACGCTTTAAAGTTTAATTCCTTTAAAATACCAATTATTCGAGACATCAAGATGTTTAATAATTTAAACAACAAGTTTATTTGAAATATGTCAAAATGTTTATTATGGTTCTTGTCATGCTTTTGCCCACTCCGTGCCATCCAGATCCGTCTTGTTTAGTTACCTGAGATAAACATGCTAAAGTCAACATAAAGTTGAGTGATATTCATAGGTTTGAGTTTAAGAGTTTGAATCACAAGTTAAGAATGTATTGTAATCACATACAATCAATATGTTAAAAAAAATCAATGTTCCTGTTATTGCCTTAAGCTCATGATACTCAACGATTAACAGCCAATCATAATCTCAAGTTATGACGGTAAGTAGTAGGCCCTCAAGATAGGTATTTGCCAATAACCTATAATAAGAACAATAAAGTGCGCCTGGTGTTTTCTCTAACAACCAAACGAGGATTGTCAATCACTAATAGTACTATCCACGTTTATTTACGTTCACCCTTCAAGTGATTAAGGTTCATGATCGAGGAACTTTTGGCAATAGTAACTTAAGCAAATAACATTGGCCTGACGGTATTTCAATACCCGGTATAAAAGACTTGTGTTCGAGTTTTAAGCATGTATCTCCCCCACGGGAAAATAGTTAAAGAGTGGGCTATGAACTCACCTTAGTAGTACAGTGGTATCGTAGTCTCAACAAAGCAAGGAAACGGCTTCACACAACACAACCTAAAAGATAATGCAAGTTTCAGTTGATAGTCTAAATCTGGTTTTATCGCGAATACTTGTTATTTAGTTACGAACGAATCTCGTGTTTGTTTAAGTGCCTAAAGTTCAAAAACAAAGTTATATATACATATAACTCGTAAGTAAAATGATCGATGATTGATATAAAGTTAGTTTTTATAACGGAAATAAAATAAACGTATCGTTTAAAAGAAATAAATAATGTGTCGTTATATCGTTTAATTATAATTACGAATATATATCGTATATATATATATATATATATATATATATATATATATATATATATATATATATATATATATATATAAGTTTATGTTTATATAAGTCTTATATTACTTATATGTTTATATATGTAAAAGGTTAATATTATTTTGTAAAGTAATATTTACAGAAAATTCCTTTAAGTTTCCAAAATTTACATTTTTAACCCTAACGATATATATTTTACACCGTTAGTCCAAAAATATATATAATTTACATTTTAGGTCAAAAAGTATCAATATTTACATTTCTCAACTCCAAGTTTTATTATTTACAGTTTCTAACCCAGAAAACTCAGATTTACAGTTTTGACCCAAAGTTTACAACTTTTGCATTTTTAGTCCCTGGTTTAAGAAATTTTGCAAATCTAGTCCAAATTTCGCCAAAGTCAAAGTTTATCATTTTTATTATTTCAATAAGTTCAGAATGTTCAAAAGAGCTTATTAGAACAGCTTATTCCCTTAAAAAGCTTATTTTTCACTATATGGGCTTAACGAGTTCATTTAAAGGCCCGTTGACGTTTTGTGATCCAATGGGCTTACGAAAGTTTTGGGCCTGAGTTTGGACTCATTTTAGGATGCTAAAAACACTGGAGTTGGGCTCCCAGGCCTAGTGTATCACATAAGCTTAATGGGCTTAAGATAAGCCCACGTTTTGACTTATATTGTTTTATAAAAACTGAGTTTTTGTCGCTACAAAATAGGTCGAATACAAGGTTTAAGCAAACTTATTAGGTCGAATAAAATGTGTCTTGTGATTGTCTAATAAGCTGTTAATGAGGTCGAGTTTTAAAAAGAACATGTCACGTGTCAAATTATTCATTTATGAGACCAAAGTGATCGAGCAAACTTCATATGTTGAAACTGCTCAACACTTAGAAAAATTCTAAGTGTTGAGACTTTATTCGAGTTGTCCAAGAGGTCACAAAACATGTCGAATTCAATAAGAACACAATGTTTTTAGATTCAAAACTTCTTATATTTTGTTTACTAGTGTACCAAACATATAAAATGTCGAATAAAATGCGTATATTATAACGGGGCCCACCTGGTGTGTTTTGAGAGTCGGGTTACTATCCAATAATATTAATGAGTGATCTCGGGAATTTTCGTAGGCTCCGGGAATATATAAATATTGTACCTTAAATATACGAAACGTATATTATAAAAATATAAACGTTTAAAATATATATTCGCGATAATTAGACTATCTAGGTTGTGTGCATGCAACGTTTCTAAGCAAAAGATAAATCACAATGTCGTAGTGGTTCACATAATAAGTCATGCATAATAAAAAAAAAAAAATTGTTCTCCGAAAAAAATGGTTAATCTATGTTATGGTAACGTGTTAATCGTAGGAAAATTTTACGGGGTGTTATATTACCTACCCGTTAAACGGAATCCCGTCCCGGGATTCTAAGATAAGGTAGCTGTAAAGGTGAGTGGGAAGGGTGAATAAATAACGTATTTATTATTAGCTTCCTAATTGTACTTTCCAGCTTATCGTATCTACTACTACATTAGCTTTTTACTTGATGATAACCGATCTTAGTATGATTTTGAAAGAAAAACTTGGGGAAACTTTAGTCCAAAATTATAGTTGTTACTTGGCAGTATTATTTGTAGTTTTTTTTTTAAGGCGTAAACAGTATTTTACCACAGTGGTGTACAGTACCCAACTTTTATTCTCTTTAAATAACCCACTATTACACTCCTTTTTACCTAACTTTTCTTTCACTTTATCATTTTCGGTCGACATGCCTCACTTCATCACCAATCTTGCAATCATGTATGCCATTGTTACTGCTATCTATCTAGTGTATGTTCCGAACGAAGATCGTGCTATGTTGGTTGGGATCTTAATGTTTCTTGCACCATTCGTGGTTTTAGCGATGTTTATTGACAAGTTTTGGAAGTGAGGAATAGTGTCGTAATGTAGTGGTTGGAATGTTGAAATAAGGTTTGCTGTGTTTCCATGTAATTTCGAACGTATGAATGAAATTTTTTATTTCGCTTTATGCTGTCTTAGTTTATGTTAATTTCTCGCTTGTTTTTACTGCTTATGAATCGTTATATTTGTATTATGCATCAAAAACATTGGTTGGTTTGATTGTAGTTAAATTTTCAAAGGTGGGTTTTAAACCAAAACTATATATGGAAGTTTGTTTGGTTTCGAATACTTAGATAAATATGATTTTTGGTTATAGTGAAGCAATTGGGTTGAGTTTTGATGAAAATTTGACTATCGAAGGATCGATTAATTTACAGAGATTCGTCACACTTGATTCTTAGGTACATGATAATTCGAGAGGCACAAACAAAAAAAAAATATTGATGGGGAGTGTAGAAATGTTACGGAAAAAAATGGTTCGAAACTATAGGTATGAGTCGGTTAGGAGTAGTATTTAGATTTTGGGCTTTAGCAATGTCGGGCTTAAGTTGGTGATCAAGTTCAATGGTGTGTTGGGTTACTGAAATCTCAAGGCCCAAATGTGTGTCGGCGCATAGAAGCAGTGGGTTAAGGCCCAAGTTAAGAGAGTGTTTTTGATTTAGTTTTTGCGAGTATGTTTTATGATTCTAAGATATCTGAGGTTACGGGTTGGTCAGAGATCATTGAAATTTTATATAACGTTTGAGAGTTTGGAAAGATTATGGAGGAGTTCACAATTTCTTAGAGATTGAGGGGTCCAATCATGTGAGAGTGTATTACTTATACGTGGCGTGTTCATGATTTAAGTTATGGTGTTATGTGTTTAATGTGATCTGTTTCTTGCCACTTGTGTTGAAATGCGAAATCCAAGATAGAATTTTTACCACGTATCCCCAAAATTTTGTTGCTAGTTTTAATAGACACAGACTTTTTGAAAATTTTTACCGTTTGAAAACAAACGGTCACATTTAATACAATAATTGAGAATTATTTTTCCAATTCTTTATAAATACCATTGGTACGTGTTGGGTTATCCACATACACACACACAAAACAATCAATGGCTTGCAAGCTACCACATACCGCTGAACAAATTCAACAATATATCAAAGCAGAAGCCGAAAATAGTGATGTGGATCGCAAAAATGCTATTTTGAGGGTCATCCTGGAGTTTGAGGTGGCGAAACAATCGAAACAACAGCTTAGACAACGCTATGTAGAGTGTACAGATATATCGGATGATCGGAAACATGTGATTGATACTTTCT
Source organism: Artemisia argyi (assembly GCA_030686995.1). Classification (NCBI taxonomy): domain Eukaryota; kingdom Viridiplantae; phylum Streptophyta; class Magnoliopsida; order Asterales; family Asteraceae; genus Artemisia; species Artemisia argyi. The sequence continues at coordinate 74,876,232 of CM060706.1, forward strand.
TGTATGACGGATATCGTAAAGATGCGGCTATTATTGAATCATTATGGGTTTGTGTTCATCAGATAGAGGACCATAGTTCCAACAAGATCCGTTGGAGTTTTAAAGAGAATGTTGAAGCTGCTAGGATTGAACAACAACAGCAACAGCAGCAACAACAACAGCAGCAACAACAACAACAACAACAACAACAACCAAATCCATTACCACTACCACAACAACCACAACAGCAATCACTACTACAAGGTGCATCAAGTTCTTCTGCACCAAGAGTGGTTGTGCAACAACAACAATTGCCTCATCTGGATCAATTCCAGCCAAGTTTTGAGGAAAATGTGGCGGTCGATGATGGTGGTTGGACTTCTGACATGGAGCGGGAGCTGAGTAGGTTGGAGGCTCAAATAGAAGAAGAGAGGCTGGCAAGTTTTGACCCTTATGATGATGGATATGATTCAAACAATTCTCAGACTTGGGATCACCCAGATTACCGCTGAAGTGTGATGTTTAATTTAGCGTTGTTTGTAATGTTTTTATGTATTTCCGTTCAGTCTGCTTTTTAATAATATGGTGTTTGAATAAAATTCCTTGTGATCATACATTGGGTGAGAATTTATTCTGTTACGTTTAGATAAATTAATAATTACAAAAAATCTGTGCGGGTAACCTACCCGTTAAACAAAAGAGTTTTGTTGATATAGGTTTTTACAAAAGGAAGAGGGTAGAGAAATTTCTTGAATTATCAGTTTTTGTGGATAGAAATTTAGTTTGGGGAGAAGTGAGTGCACATGGTATTTTTATCAGCTGGGAGGATCAATCGTTTAGTGACGTCAAGGTTTACCTAATGATTTTAGCATTATCGATGTTAGGCATATCTTTGTGTATCAATATTCGTGGTTTCTAGTGAGATTTAGGGGTTCGTGGTTTCATATGCCTGTTAACTCAGAAGTAATTAAACCTATTTATCTATATTTCGTTATTTACATAGAGAAGCGTCCCAAACTATGTAACTAAGGAAATATAAACTTATGGTTCAATGATTTATAATTTCTTGATTTGAACAAAAGGGCGTCCCAATCCATTCAAATTAAGACGTTGTAAATCATTTTAAGATTTTAACTATTTGACAAAATAATTTATGTGCAGATTTTCCGAGAGTACGAAAAGAGTAGGTCGTAAGCAAAAGATGAAAGCGAGACAATTAAAGAGGATTTGCATAGTACTCAAAATATTTGGGGGAGCATATAAATATATATATTAATATACTAGAGTGTAGTTGTACCATAAACTATTTTAAAAGTCACATAATAGTCTAGCGGATGGAAATATGAAGACACAGTATTTGTAATAATCCCGATTAGTAAATGTAAGTCATTAGCATAATCATAACATGTAAGCATATATCAAGTTATATAAGTAAGAAATAATGAGAAGTAACTTTTCTACCAGATGTTGGAATGTAGGCACGGAGGGCATGAAGTGGTATTTTGTAAAAATGGTCCAGTTAAAGTGTAGTTATAGTCCAATGGTTAAAAACATCTGGTTCTCTATAACCGTGGCTCTGAATACCAATCTGTAACACCCCCAAAAGTCGTTAATAATAGCGGAAGACTTAACATGTCAGCGGAAGACTTTCGGGGTATTACTTCGAGGATCTTTGTCACAATCATAGAAAACGACACAAAAGTGACGCTTTAAAGTTTAATTCCTTTAAAATACCAATTATTCGAGACATCAAGATGTTTCATAATTTAAACAACAAGTTTATTTGAAATATGTCAAAATGTTTATTATGGTTCTTGTCATGCTTTTGCCCACTCCGTGCCATCCAGATCCGTCTTGTTTAGTTACCTGAGATAAACATGCTAAAGTCAACATAAAGTTGAGTGATATTCATAGGTTTGAGTTTAAGAGTTTGAATCACAAGTTAAGAATGTATTGTAATCACATACAATCAATATGTTAAAAAAAATCAATGTTCCTGTTATTGCCTTAAGCTCATGATACTCAACGATTAACAGCCAATCATAATCTCAAGTTATGACGGTAAGTAGTAGGCCATCAAGATAGGTATTTGCCAATAACCTATAATAAGAACAATAAAGTGCGCCTGGTGTTTTCTCTAACAACCAAACGAGGATTGTCAATCACTAATAGTACTATCCACGTTTATTTACGTTCACCCTTCAAGTGATTAAGGTTCATGATCGAGGGACTTTTGGCAATAGTAACTTAAGCAAATAACATTGGCCTGACGGTATTTCAATACCCGGTATAAAAGACTTGTGTTCGAGTTTTAAGCATGTATCTCCCCCACGGGAAAATAGTTAAAGAGTGGGCTATGAACTCACCTTAGTAGTACAGTGGTATCGTAGTCTCAACAAAGCAAGGAAACGGCTTCACACAACACAACCTAAAAGATAATGCAAGTTTCAGTTGATAGTCTAAATCTGGTTTTATCGCGAATACTTGTTATTTAGTTACGAACGAATCTCGTGTTTGTTTAAGTGCCTAAAGTTCAAAAACAAAGTTATATATACATATAACTCGTAAGTAAAATGATCGATGATTGATATAAAGTTAGTTTTTATAACGGAAATAAAATAAACGTATCGTTTAAAGAAATAAATAATGTGTCGTTATATCGTTTAATTATAATTACGAATATATATCGTATATATATATATATATATATATATATATATATATATATATATATATATATATATATATATATATATATATATATATATATATATATATATATATATATATATATAAGTTTATGTTTATATAAGTCTTATATTACTTATATGTTTATATACGTAAAAGGTTAATATTATTTTGTAAAGTAATATTTACAGAAAATTCCTTTAAGTTTCCAAAATTTACATTTTTAACCCTAACGATATATATTTTACACCGTTAGTCCAAAAATATATATAATTTACATTTTAGGTCAAAAAGTATCAATATTTACATTTCTCAACTCCAAGTTTTATTATTTACAGTTTCTAACCCAGAAAACTCAGATTTACAGTTTTGACCCAAAGTTTACAACTTTTGCATTTTTAGTCCCCGGTTTAAGAAATTTTGCAAATCTAGTCCAAATTTCGCCAAAGTCAAAGTTTATCATTTTTATTATTTCAATAAGTTCAGAATGTTCAAAAGAGCTTATTAGAACAGCTTATTCCCTTAAAAAGCTTATTTTTCACTATATGGGCTTAACGAGTTCATTTAAAGGCCCGTTGACGTTTTGTGATCCAATGGGCTTACGAAAGGTTTGGGCCTGAGTTTGGACTCATTTTAGGATGCTAAAAACACTGGAGTTGGGCTCCCAGGCCCAGTGTATCACATAAGCTTAATGGGCTTAAGATAAGCCCACGTTTTGACTTATATTGTTTTATAAAAACTGAGTTTTTGTCGCTACAAAATAGGTCGAGTACAAGGTTTAAGCAAACTTATTAGGTCGAATAAAATGTGTCTTTTGATTGTCTAATAAGCTGTTAATGAGGTCGAGTTTTAAAAAGAACATGTCACGTGTCAAATTATTCATTTATGAGACCAAAGTGATCGAGCAAACTTCATATGTTGAAACTGCTCAACACTTAGAAAAATTCTAAGTGTTGAGACTTTATTCGAGTTGTCCAAGAGGTCACAAAACATGTCGAATTCAATAAGAACACAATGTTTTTAGATTCAAAACTTCTTATATTTTGTTTACTAGTGTACCAAACATATAAAATGTCGAATAAAATGCGTATGTTATGTTTATATTTTACGAGGAAATTAGGCAAAGTAAATGTGTAAAAACCAAAATAACGAAATGAAAATATAACAAAAGGGGACTCCTCGTTCTCACCTCACCTCTAGGGGTGGAGTAATATAGTTCGTATGGTTCATTTTGGCACGAAGGATTAGTGGTACAATGGTTCACTCCTAGCAAGGTTCACAACGAGCTATTTGGTTCCTCCTTGGATCACTTGTGCACTTCGTACTCCTCGCCAACTTCTTGTCCCAATCTTGACTTGGTAAACTTCACGTAAACTTTGTGTATTGTATGTTTATGTCTGTGTGATCATCTCTGGTTGCATGGATCGTTATATAGGCTTGTGAGGGGATTGTGAGATGTTGAGACAAGAGGAAGAAACCAAAAAGTGTGTGTGTTGTCTCGTTAGACATGGGATGCACCTTTCCTTTGCCCAATCGCAACTAAACAAACAAGAGAATGTGTCATATAATTCTCTGTTCATTCCTGGCACTCTACTGTGCATTTGAGTCAGGTTATAAGTCATTGGGTGGCTTGTGAGGTGCTAGGGAAATTTATGACACGTTTTTGTAAGTTTGGCAAAATGGTTTTTAAGGTTTACTTTGGCCAGATTTGGATGACTAAATGTGTGAGTTATGGAACGAGATTTGTCATTCCTAAATGTTTGCTGGGTCATAAATCAAGACATGTAAAAATAGTATGGTGTCGTGTGTAGAAATCACAAAATAACGAGGGGTCTCCTTGGCTTGGTCGCGACTGGCACAAACAAAGAAAGAAAGAAAAGAAAATTTTTATAAGGGTGTGTTTGGGCTTAAAAGCCTGTTGGGCTTGTGTTTTGTTTCGGCCCAGCAGAAGAAAGAAAAAGAAAATAGTATAAGGGTCCGTTTGGTGTAGCTGATGGATTTAAGTGGCCCAATGGTTTAACGGGGCCCACCTGGTGTGTTTTGAGAGTCGGGTTACTATCAAATAATATTAATGAGTGATCTCGGGAATTTTCGTAGGCTCCGGGAATATATAAATATTGTACCTTAAATATACGAAACGTATATTATAAAAATATAAACGTTTAAAATATATATTCGCGATAATTAGACTATCTAGGTTGTGTGCATGCAACGTTTCTAAGCAAAAGATAAATCACAATGTCGTAGTGGTTCACATAATAAGTCATGCATAATAAATAAAAAAATTTGTTCTCCGAAAAAAATGGTTAATCTATGTTATGGTAACGTGTTAATCGTAGGAAAATTTTACGGGGTGTTATAACTGGGCCATTTAATATAGTCCTTGCTGCCTCAATGAGTGTTCTATTTCTCCTTTCGGCTACTCCATTTTGTTTAGGAGTATAGGGAGAAGTGAAATTCTGAGAAATCCCTTTCTCATCACAGAAACACTCAAGGTCATGGTTTTTGAATTCATTGCCATTGTCAGTTCTAATTTGTTTAACTTTGACATCATTTTGATTTTCAATGTTCCTGATAAATGACATGATTGTTTCAGCTGCCTGACTCTTTTTGGTTAGGAAGTAAACCCAAGTGTATCTTGAGTATTCATCTACAATGACCAGAGTATATTTCTCATGATGAATGGACATGGGACTGATAGGTCCAAATAAGTCCATGTGGAGAAGATGCAGGATGCTTTTGATTGAGAATGATTGTTTGGTTTTGAATGATGCCCTGTGGTGTTTTCCTTTTTCACAAGCAGAACAAGGCTTGTCTTTGGTATACACTAGGGATGGAAGGCCAAGAACTTTGTTCTGTTTTGCCTGGTTATTGATGTTTTTGAAATTGAGATAAGAGTCTCCTATGCCAAAGCCAGTTGATTGTCTCACTTGCCTTAGAGAAGAGGCAAGTTCCATTCTGAGTGAAGGATGACATGTCTAGTACATAAACATCATCCTTCCTAGGAGCAATCAACACAACTTCCTTGTTGGCATTGAAGATGGTTCCTCTCTTATCATCAAACTGAACTATGTATTTTGCATCACATAGTTGACTCACACTTATCAGATTGTACTTGAGACCATTGACATAAGCTATTCTTGTAAAAACCATACCATTGCAGTTTACTGAACCATAACCTTCAGTGGGAGCTGATGAGTTATCACCAAATACTACTTTGGGTCCTAGTTCTTCCACATATTTGTGCAGATAACTCTTCACACTAGTCATACTCCTTGAGTATCCACTGTCAAGGTGCCAAGCAGGATCCCTGATATGTTTCTGCACAAATGATAAACTAGGTTAGTTTTTCTTGTTACCCCACCTTCTAGTGGGCTTAGTCCTCTGAGACCTTTTGAACTTAGCAAAAGAATCATGGTCTGAAGTAGAGTGAACTGAGCTTCCACATGTTTTACATTTTGTGGTATTTGAAGACTCAGTTGACTGAGAAATGCTGGTAGAGATGTTTCTTCTGGACTGAATGATCTTTTCATGCCCTTTGTCATCATGTGTGGGGTCACCACAGATGTTACAATAGTTTTTCATCATACAATCATCAGGTAGATGATCATTGAACCCATAGTGAGGACATGGCAAGAAAGGTTTAGCCTTTTGTCTTTGTTTGGAAGATGAGGCATACTGATAGCCTTGTGTTTTGTAATGACCTTGTGCTTTCTGGGAAGCAATGTGAGAGTTATGATCAGAAGTCCTGTGGTCTTCTTGTTTGCATATCATGCAAAACAGGATTCTGAAGCAATTATCAGTAGAGTGGCCTGGATGATTGCAAAGTTCACATCTCACTGAAGGTCTTGATGAGGGTTTTGGTTTGGAGGAACTTGAGGAAGTTGCTGGTTTAGATTTTGAGTCAGAGTGTTTCTCAGTGGACTCAATCTTTTCACTCAACTTCCTGACAAGTTTAGCTAACCGATCAAACTTTGAATCAGTGCTTTCAGGTTTAGTTTCAGTTGTTACTAAGGGTGTGTGGTTTTCAGAAGGTACAGAGGTAGGTCTCTTCAGGAAAGTTATTCCTGGATTTGCTTTCTCCTTAGGAGAGTGAGGTTAATAGATTGATGGTGCAAGATTTGAATTAGGTGTTGCTCCCTGAAGTTGTTTTAGTGGAGGGAGTGGTGATTGTGAATCTGACTTAGACTCAGTGATGGACTCAGTATGACTGGGTTCATCAGTGACTCCTAGAAACTCATTAATAGCCTGACTTTCAGGCTCTAGAATTCTTCCAGTGTTAAAGTTTGGCAGTTTACTGTCAGGATTGACTCTTTCAATCCAATCACTGGTTTAGGAGCAAGTTCTTTGCCAGAGAGTATGTTTGCTGACAGAAAGGCTGTTGAATGGCTACTCTCCCCAGACATTTCAGTGAATTGATCTTCACCCAGAGTAGCATTTTTGGTGCTGGGTGTGAGACTCAGTGTGTCAAAAAGTTTGGGGTTTTTCTGAGTCCATTTCCAAATTAAAGCCTTTTCTTTCTTAAGTTCTTCTTGAAGAGCTTGATTTTGTTTTACAAGTTCAGAATTTTGAATTTGAAGTGTGACACTTTCAAGTTTAGCTTGTTTTAAAGCAAGGAGTTCATCCCTACACTGATTTAATTCAAAACTTAGTTTGTTAAATTTTGAAAATAAATTAAGCCTTTGCTCTTCAACATACTTAAGATCAACATTGATATAATCTAGGTAAGATTTCCAATTAGCATCATCATCCATAGAAAGTAAGATGTTTACCTTTCTCATTATGATGTTCACCCATTCTCCATTCCTGGCATGACCTTTTCCCACAGCAAGCTTGTTATCTTCTGAGAGAGCCATCAGGGCACTAATGTGTACTTCTTCATCATCAGAGGACACTTCAACCTCATTCCAGTCAAATGTTTCAGCAACTAGCCCCTTGTTTTTAGCCTGAGCTTGTTTAGGAGCCTGAGGTGGTTGAGTGACTAAGGAAGCAGACTCAAGAATAGCAAGTTTTGCCTTGGCCTTTTTATATTTGGCTTCAAAATCTTTTTGAGGAATTTTTTCAATTTTGTTTTAAACAAACTGATTTGATTGAAGCAACTTAGGTTGAAACTTGCTAGTTCCTAAGGAGAAATTGTTTCCTGAGAATTTAAAAGATGGTTCTGAGGTTGTTTTTGAGAAAAAAATCTTTTGCAAAATGACCCTTTTTGCCACATTTAAAACATTCAGAATTGTCATTTGCCTTTGAGTTAGAAAATTTTTTGTTTCTTTTAATGAACCTTCTTGAGTTTGCAAGGAGTGCCCCTTCATGAAATTCAATCCGAAGATCATTCAGGTACTCCTCACAGGTTTTTTCATCAACCTCATCATCAGATCCTTCTTGAAAATCCTGCACAACACCATTTTAATAGAGAGCAGTGGATATGGGTGAGGAGGTCAAAGTCTTTTTGGTCTCCTGAGCTTTACAAGGGTATCTCCTGGTGATAAGATTGTCTTCGTAGACAAACTTCCCATAAATTTCAGGGAGCTCAAGATTCTGGATATGATTTGCATTTCTCAATCCTTGAGAGAAGTTTAACCATTTCTCAGGGAGACTGTTGACAAAGCCAACATTTTGACAGGGTGACACCATCATTTGTCAGCTCATTCAGGAGGGTCTTATATAGGTCTCTGAGCTACTTTCGGAGTCTTTGGCCCTGAAAGTATTGTACTCAAGTTTCCGATCCATGATCCTGTTTTCCTTGGTATCATAGGGACCCTCATAGCTGTGAACCAACTCAGTCCATGTCTGCTTAGCAGTAGGACAATTGATGACTGATTCCATTATATCGTCAGGAAGACAAGATATAATGATGCTTTTTAGGCGTTGGTCCTAATTGACCACCTTCCTCTCATCTGGTGTCCACTGAGCTTCAGGTTTGACTAAACCTTGGGCAGTTGTTGGGACATATGGACCATCATTAATCAATTTAATGTAATATGGTTCCATCCAGGTTAAGTAGCAAAGCATTCGCTTCTTCCACTTATTGAACTTACCAACCTCAAGTCGAGGGGCAGTAGCTGAATAACTTCCACCCTTTTTATCGAAAAGTTAGGGAACATCTGAGTTAGCCATGGTGGGATCTTGATTTTAAAAACTTTTGAGCACTCTTTTGTATTAAAAACAGATTTAGAAACGTTTTACAAACTAGAGGCTCTGATACCACTTGTTGGTCCCTTTTACTAAGTTAACAGTTAACTAAAGAGTTAACCTAACCAAGTCTCATGGCGTTTTAGCTCAGATGTAAAAGATTAACAAATAAAGATAAACGTAAAGAAACAGACACAATATTTTTCAACGTTTAATTCTTATTAGAATTTAATCAAAAGAATTATACCCAAGAGTTTGCGGAATAACACTTGGGATTGAAATGACAAATATGGTATGTACTCCTCACTAAACTCAAACTAAGTTGAGTGACAACTATAAGGTCCCACTGAGCTATCTTAGGGACTGCGTTGTTCTTTGGAGGAGTAAAAGTGGTTTGTGAATGCTTAGCATTAGATGCACAAACTTGTCAACTTTTACTCCTCACTTATGCTACCTATTTATACACAAGTAAATTTCAACGTTACTTATAAAGACAAAAAGATGACCTAACTAGTAGAGACAAAATACTTACATATTTTGTCTCTGTAACAATAGACTATAATGGGTAAAAGACAACGTGCCTTTCTGATGCACAGTAATGACACCATCCTGACGTTATGCCATTCAGGGAAAGTTTGACTTCAGGTTGATAAGGACACCTGTTGATGAGTTCAAACTTTCTCGCCTTGTCCCGCCGATACTTCAATCTTTAGGTCTATAGTATTCAGTACTTAATAGTTGTTGAGGAGTCTTGGGGTTCAGTGAGTTATTGTCATCCTCACTGAACCAATCACCTTATTCTTGGCTTAGATGCCACTCATTGAGTTCCGCCTCACTGACTGGTGAACCTTTCTTCATAGACTCGTTCTAAGCATCCAGAAGATGACTCACTAAGATAATGTTCACTCAGTGACTTGTTTGTGTTTACGACACTTAGGTTATTTTATATTCAAATCCTTGTTAGAGGAGGATTAGGGAATTCAGTGAGCCAACAGGGTTAACTAATCAGTGTAGTTAGTTAATAAACATAACATATTAAAGGCTATTTGGTGTAATCCTAGAAATTTACCGAGTTAGAAAGGTCATTCCTATTATAACGATTACGCTCATTATGGTGGACTCAAATAGTATGCGAGCCAAGTTCTAAAGTTTACTAGTCACACACACAAAAAAAATATTTGAGCAAATAAAGTTATGTGTGCGGTTATGCAACTTAGATTTAACAAAAACATGCTAAAATTTTTTCATTTTTGATATATTAAGTATAGATTAAGCTTATTTTTAAAATTTTAGGACAAGTAAGCATTCTAATTCTCCATCCCCCCACTTTAGTTGAACAACATCCTCGTTGTTTCTAATAAAGATTAAAAACGGGAAATAAAAAGAATTATAATGGGAAACTCCCCTGAGATTTGCTCGGTATGATCCTCCATTATGCGTTTGTAAGAAAAATCTAGTTTTTTGTGGGCGAAAAGGCATTCATCCCTCCATGAATGACGTCTCCACAGAAAGTACAGAAACCTATATATATCTTTGTTCAACTAACACATATGTATTAAGAAAGTAACTACTTGCACGTAATTCATTAGTAGTTAGCGAAAACAAAATCTAAAAATTAAAATAAAAAATTTGGAAATCATCAGGTCAGTCGATACGCCGCATCTATTAGATTGGATGCACCGTATGGAGCCCGAAATAAGTACGAATCAGAGAATCAGATCCGTCGCATCCTTAACCAGGGATGCGCCGTATTAAATAAACTGACAGAACGTTTTAAAGTCTGAAAATAAAATAAAATGCAGAAAATAAAAGGTATGATCTATCAGTTGATACGCCACATCTATAGGATGAGATGCGCCGCATCTACTGTAGATCTGACAAACTCGAGACAAAAAAATAGTAAATGATAAATCTGGGTTGTTTCCCGGTGAGCATTTTTATTTATTCCAGAGTCTTCAAGTTAGACTCACGTTCAGCTCCTATTCCATTAATCCTGGTTCAAAGTCGACAACTTCCTTATTTTCGTCATCGATGTGATTATCAAAATACTTCTTCACTCTTTGTCCGTTTACATTGAACACATATCCATTCTTATCATATATTTCAATAGTCCCGTAAGGATAGACTTTCGTAACTATGTACGGACCCGTCCATCTTGATCGTAACTTTCCCGGATACATTTTTAACCGAGAATTGAATAGTTTGTATTCTTATAAGACTCATCTCGTAATTCAAAAAGATCATTAAGTTGCATGAATCTGTTTTTACCCGCGGCATCCATATCCATATTACATTGCTTCAAAGCCCAATAAGCACCTTGTTTAATTTCTAATGGTAGATAGCACGCCTTCCCATAGACAAGGCGGAAAGGTGTGCATCCCGTAGGTGTTTTATGAGCGGTACAGAATGCCTATAATGCATCGTTAAGTTTATCCGACCACCCTTTTGGATTGTATCCAACCGATTTTTCAAGAATACGTTTAATAGCCCTGTTGGTAACTTCAGTTTGTCCATTGGATTGGGGGTGGTACGCGGTTGAGACTCGGTGGTAGACTCCATATTGTTGCAAGGCTCTTCCTAGATGGTGATTACAAAAGTGTGTCCCTCTATCACTAATTAGGGATTTAGGGACTCCAAACCTAGCGAATAATCCAGTCAAGAATTTGAGCACTACCTTGCTATCGTTGGTCGGAAGTGTTTGCGCTTTGACCCACTTTGACACATAGTCCACTGCCACAAGTATATACTTATTCCCTTTTGAGTCGGGGAATGGTCCCATAAAATCTAATCCCCATATATCGAAAACTTCAGATACTTTAATATAATTTTGTGGCATCTCGCTTCTTGATGTGATATTTTCAGAACGTTGACATGCATCACATTCTTTAATATAATCCTTCGCAGATTGAGGGATATTAGGCTAATAAAATCCTGCATCAAGAATTTTTCTCTTGGTAATAAAAGCACTATGATGTCCTCCTGTAGGTCCCGGATGGCATTGTGCTAGTATCGCGGGAATATCATCACCATCAACACATCTTCTAATAATATTATCAGGACATATTTTAAAGCTATAAGGTTCATCCCAGAAATATTCACTAGCAAGAGAAAGAAATCTTCTCTTTTCGTCGGATGTTAAACCTTTTGGAACTTCATTTCCCACAAGAAAATTGACAATATCAGCATACCAAGGTCGATCATCCTTATCCTTCGTTTGAATCATCATAAGCTGTTCATCGGGGAATTCATCAGCAATTTCCCGTTCATCTAGTACCTCCTTTTTTGGGTTTTCAAGTCTAGACAAATGCCGGCCACAAGGTTTTCACCTCCCTTTTTATCTTTAATTTCAATGTTAAACCCTTGAAGTAACAAACCCATCGGATAAGCCTAGCTTTGGTATCCTGTTTATTGAACAAATACTTCAAAGCAGAATGGTCAGTGTACACCACAGTCTTTGATAATATAAGATATGATCTAAATTTATCAAACGCAAAAACTACTACAAGAAGTTTGTAACACCCCCATGTTTCACTGATCGCAGCGGATAAAGTGTTTGGGGTATTACTTCATAGAATCACAGATACAGTAATAGAAAATGACTCGAAAAGAGACATTTTGAAAATTTAGTTATCATTCTTAATTATCAGAGTTTTAATTATAAAAGATATACTTTTATTTTGTTGAGGTCCCAAAAATCTAAGTGTTAGGTTGGTTGTGTTTGAATGACAACCATGAAAAGTCCTCTGAGTTCAGTACCTCCTTCCGCCATAGGTCCATAGAAGTAATAAACCTTGAATACATGCTTAAAAAGTCAACACTAGGTGTTGAGTGAGAATCATAGGTTTAAGGGTTAGTGAATACAAGTTCCCTGGGTTCAGTTGTTACACCCATATGAGAAAATGCAAGTTTTTGTGATAATTGTGATGCATGCGCAATTATCAGGAGTTTAGTAGGTTTCACTAAGCTCATGAATCACACCTTAACGATCCGGGTCATGTGGGCTATAGACCCAACATGAGGGGATAGAAGGATAACTTGCCAAAGTTATACCTTGAGTGGATTCAAATATAGTACTTATTGGTACCACCTAGTGGGGTGTTAATACCAACGGGAGTTGTCAAACTCTAATAGATCTATCAACTATATTCACGTTCGTTTGGATAAAACGTCCCAAATGATTAGATTCATGAACCGAATACAAGTCTTTCTCTTTGGTTGTTTGCACGAGTAAACTAACAGCCAGCACTACATAACCAAAATTCATGAAGCTAATCGTTTGGGATGTTTTGTCCAAACGAACGCGAATATAGTTGATAGATCTATTAGAGTTTGACAACTCCCGTTAGTATTAACACCCTACTATGTGGTACCAATAAGTAATATATTTGAATCCACTCAAGGTATAACTTTGGCATGTTATCTTTCTATCCCCTCATGTTGGGTCTGCAGCCCACATGACCCGGATCGTTAAGGTGTGATTCATGAGCTTAGTGCAACCTACTAAACTCCTGATAATTGTCCATGCATCACAATTATCACAAAAACTTGCATTTTCCCAGATGGGTGTAACAACTGAACCCAGGGAACTTGTATTCACTAACCCCTAAACCTATGATTCTCACTCAACACCTAGTGTTGACTTTTTAAGCATGTATTCTAGGTTTATTACTTCTATGGACCTATGGTGGAAGGAGGTACTGAACTCGGAGGACTTTTCATGGTTATCATTCAAACACAACCAACCTAACACTTAGATTTTTGGGACCTCAACAAAATAAAAGTATGTCTTTTATAATTAAAACTCTGATAATTATGAATGATAACTAAATTTTCAAAACGTCTCTTTTCGAGTCGTTTTCTATTACTGTATCTGTGATTCTATGAAGTAATACCCCAAACACTTTATCCGCTGCGATCAGTGAAAAATGGGGGTGTTATAGATTGGCATCAGAGCTTCAGTTGTAGAGAACAAGGTCAAAAACTAAACTACAACTATTTTTCCTAAACCCGAGAAAGTCCTCAGTACCTCTGCCATCCTCCATAACCATATGTGCTATGGTAAGTATAATAATTGCCTGCTTAACTGCTAAATGATTTGCAGTATTTTCTTTATTATATAGTTATGTCTACTCCACTCTACTCTACCCCTATCTCATCTAGTCCACATCCGGAGAATGATCTTTCCTCTCCGAATGTACTAGATTATTCCCTTAAACCCTATAACTTAGAAGACTCTAGGAATAGCCTAGATAACCCTAATTTAAAACACATAAGAGATTTCTATGCTAAGACATCACCCCTACCTCCCCTAAACCCTATTATACATCCACTTTTTCCTACCCATAAAACAGAACCCCATGGTTTCTTTCTCCCGAGAGAACCATATATACCTAAACACCTTATCCCCACCTATACCCCTAGATTTGACTTTAGGCAACCCTATACCTTAAACCCTACCCCATACTTAATAAACCCTCCCATTCCATCTTGGAAAAATGAATGTTGATACAAAAGTTGGGCGTTCCTAGTTTGGGCTCCTGCTCTCGTACCAATTAGCTCTTAATGCTTGAAACCTGCGCACTAAGAAAGTAAACAAACACCGTTAGGCTTATCGTGGGATTGTCTCCCACGATTATCCTCCGGCGTGAGAGTAAGTAATCGGTTTAGGGTTATATTGAAGAGTTAGGATTTGTAAATCGTACCTTTAATGAGAATTCTGTCATTCTTTATATAGGCACGAAATCCTTGTAGATTTCGTGCTCCTCACTCTTCGCACGCGTAGTGCTTATCTGGCCTATGGATCTTTATCCATAAATAAAGGATCCTTATCTAGACCATAAATAGTTTGATTGGGTTTGGGCTTTCGTGAGTCCAAACCGTTAGTAGTGCGGCCTAAATCATTGTCATGATAGCCCACTCATAGTGGACTTGGGCCTTAATAGTGTTTATCATTTGGGTTCGTGGCCCGAATATAGACTATACGTCATCATGTCCCCCCAGTCTAGTGTGCGCGGGTTGTAGTCGCGGATACTAGACTAGAGAATATTAGCGGCAAGCATGGTGGGAAGAATTCACGATATTTACCGCCAAAAATTGGAACCATGTATCTAGTCCCAAAATATCTCAAAAAATACCTCGATAAATGGGAGAACCATCCACGTGTGCTTTGGAAGACGTGAAAAAGTGCATGTACCGGTTTGTATTCCACCACACGATTGAGATAGTGGGATCCACGTGTCATGCATCCGATACAAGAGGAAACCCTATATAAAGGGCTCCTCATTTCACTGTTTTAACCACAGTGAAAAAACGCGTTTCACCCTTAAAAAATCTTTCTTCCTAAAACTAATATCTTATAGAGGTAATTACGCGTGCGCTCTTCCTAGTAAAAATGGTCAAACAGTTATAAGAGTTTCATCCAAAGATGGACGAGGATGAACTACGTCAGTTCACCTCTGACTACTTTATCCCGCTTGCGGTGCATCTAGAATTACCGGATGCGAACGCATGTTTAGCGGATTTCCCTGAGGGAAAGATAGGGGTGTACACGCGCTTCTTTGAATTTGCAAACCAGCGCGTGCCCATATCCCGTTTTCTGAACGACGTGCTCAATTTTTATCAGCTCCATATTTCTCCGCTGCACTGCATAGGTGCAGCGAAAATAATAAATTTTGAAATAAATTGTCGCTTACTTGCGATAAATCCCACTATTAACCTCTTCCGCACATTTTACCACACGTCGTGGTCGAACGGGTGGGTGGCGTTTTCCAAACGTCCAGGGGTTTATCAGTGTTATACCGAAAAAGTAGATGCCCTGAGGGGTTGGAGAGAGAAGTTCTTCTGGGTGGATAGTTGTGTATTCCCCACGCTCTCTGAGTTTTTTGCTCCAGGGGAGCTTCCAAAGGATGAGCGCCCTGATCCCGGTACGTACAATGTGGGAGATACAGAGACTATTGATGAGAACCGCATCCCCATCAATACTTATCCCGAGGGGTTCTTGGTGCACGTGGGGCTGAGTCGTAACTACTTCGGGGGAAGTGACAAGGTGCCAACGTTCTTGGATGAAAGGGGCCGGAGTGGGTGCTTGTCCTTTCTTTATCCTCGCGTGCGTAATGTAAGCTTCTTTGTGTATATTGATTTTATCACTAACTTGTTCCTCCTTTTATGTGTTTGTATGTTGCGCAGAGATGGATCTGTTAGCCATGATGAAGCTGGCAAGGCCGACGCAGGTAACCGTGGGCGTGCGCCCATTGAAGGAAGGCGAGGTGCCTATTCTTGAGGCTACTGCTGGGCGTCTGCTGGAGCTTACGCAAGAGGAGCCTTCGGACGCATCACAGCTCGGGGTGAGTGCGGCCCCAGTTCAGACGGTGCCCGCGCAGGCAGTGGTGACGCCTGAAGTTGCGCGTGCTGAGTCGTCCACAAGTGTTGGTATTCTCAAAGTAGACACGGACTCTGAAGAGGAGCGCCAAGGTATGAAGCGCAAGGCTGTAGTTGATGATGGCGAAGGAACTTCTAAGCGCATGCATCATTTCATTAGTGTGGATGAGTCTTCAGACGAGGAGACGTCTGTGTCTGTTGTTGTGCAGAAGAATGCTCAGGCTTCTCCCTTTATGTAAGTAAACTGAATATTTATGTTTGTACGTATTTTTCCTCCTCGCCATTCCCTGATCTTTATTTTATGTTTGCTTGTAGTGATGATGCTGCAGGGGGTGATGCAGCGTTCGTGGAGGGGTCAGTGCCACCTCAGGCAGCTCATACGCATGTGGAGGAGCCGATGGGAGTTGATAAAGAGTTCTCTGCGCAACAGCTAATGGAGGAGCTGGGAGCTGTTGCTGAGCGTCAGGCTGAGTTGGTCACTCAGCTGAAGGCGCGGTATGTTGGAGAGGGTAGCAGTCTTGCTCAGAAGGATGAGGAGATTGCTCTGCTTAGGGCGCAACTGGCTGATGTGCGGGCAGAGGTGGAGTCCACAACTGCGTATGGTAGGCGAGTTGCTGATGAGAAGCTGGCTTTGATGGTGGAGCTAAGGCGGGAACGTGCTACTGCTGATGAGCATAGGTCTAACTGCGCTTGGGCTTTGAAGTACTTGCAGGAGAATCGGAGCCAGCACTTTACTCAACTTGATCAGTTCTGTGAGCGTGTAAAGGCAAAAGTTCAAGCGCAGGAAGACAAGCTGCGTAAGCTGAGTATAGAATATGATGAGGAGTTATACCCTCATTTGATGTCTACGATTGCTGAACGCAGGTACATATTCCCCTTTTATTTTTTCGGCTCCATGTGTTTTAATGCTTTTAATATCCTGACTATTGCATTGTTGTATGTACAGATCGCTGATTAGCCATGGCATGCGTCTGGCTGCCATGGGTACGCTGGAGTCCCCAAAGGTTTTGGAGGCCTTTGGGAAGGTTGTAGAGTACGCCATGGAGCGTGGCAGGGCGCAGGCTGTGGAGGAACTCCATGAGGGCAAAATGCTGACAGTGTCGCTTGCTGAAGTGCCTGGTTATAAGGCGGATGCCTATGATGAGCTCATGAAGGCCATGGAGAAGATGAAGTTCTTTGAGCTTCCATATATCGTGCGGCTAGAGCGCGACCAGGATTACCCCATAAAGCTGATCATGGAGGGTTAACCCTAGGGAGGCATATCTTGGAGGATGCGGAGGCTCAACCTGACTTTTTCTTGAATCCTGACGAGTCGCAGCTGCAAGTTCAGGTCTTTGCGCAGCCACGTGACATTCTTAACCCCTTCGCCCTTGAGAAGGAGGTCCCTCTGAAGGAGGTCTTAGAGGCTCATATAGAGAGGGCGGCAAAGAAGAAGGGTGTGAAGGGGAAAGCCATCCTTTGTGGTGTAGGTGCTTCGCATATCCCTAGATCAGATGGAGTCTCTGTTAGTGTGGCGACCGTATCGCCTAGGGATGCTTTGCTTTTGAGGAGGCTCCAAGAGGCTGGGAGCTCTGCTGACCAAGAGCGTAGCCCTGAGCGTTGTCTTAGCATGTAGATATGCATGGACTTTTTGTAACTTGTATAAACTTACGGTTCTTATGAATAATAATTTATATCTTTTGTTCGTATGCAATGTTGCTTGTACTTAGATTGTTATCTTTTGTATAAAAGATCAACCAAGAGTCAAATTGAAACCGTGACATACTTAAAAATGACTCATATTAAGTGCATAACTTAAAAAAAAAACAAATCGTAAGTGTGAAGATAGACTTGCAGTATTTTGCAAAGACTTTTATCAAATGACCAAGAGTCTTGGCTCGTAAATTGCTAAGCATGTACGGTGTACAAGGTATTGCACATCCTTCGTAGAATGCGCATGTAAACTTACTTCAATGTCTTGAAGGTAAGGCGCTTAGCAAGAATGCGTGATCCAGTGTTGATGGGTTTGCAAACCTCTTACTCAACGAGTTAGTTAGTAGGTTTACTCATCCTTTCTGCCATCATAGGTCTTACTTAGTGCATGCACGCCATGTAGGCAAAAAGTAAAAAATAACAATATTGAAACATAATAAAAATGTGCGCAATAAAGTTAAGTGTGTTATGGAGTTAGCTAGAAACCACAACGTTTTATTAATACTTGCAAGTTTTTGGAAAATAAAAGACAATTCCTAAAAAAAAAGAAAAATCAAAGACAGACATTTATTGGGCACGTGCTAAAGTGCGAGGTTGTCTGTTTGTGGGCCGTAGCCTTTCCTAAAGATAGCATCTCTTGAGATTGCAGATATTCCAAGTGCGTGCCAGTTCGTGGTCTTCCATATCGCGCAGCTTGTATGCACCATTACCTAGTGCATCCGTAACCTCATAGGGTCCTTCTCATTTAGGTCCAAGCTTGCCCGTGTCTTCTCCGTGGCTTGCATCATTAGCGCGGTATACAAAGTCTCCTGGCCAGAAAGAAGTATGTTTGACCTTTGCATCATAATACTTCTTCATCTTTGCTTTGGCTTTTGCTTCGCGTATAGTTGCACGTTCACGCCTTTCTTCTAGCAAGTCCAAGTCTATGCGCCGCTCCTCGTCGTTTGTTGTGACGTTTATTTCCGCTGTACGTATAGTTGGCATTCCAATTTCGGCTGGTATGACGGCTTCTGTCCCATGGACAAGAGAAAATGGTGTGTCTCCGGTACTGGTTTTGGTGCGCCCATAAAACATGTGACAATTCGTCCACCCATTTTCCTTTGTGTCTGTCAAGGCGCGCTTTTATTCCTTCGCCTAGACTGCGATTCGCGCGTTCAACCAAGCCATTGGTTTGTGGGTGTTTCACTTAAGTGAAGTGTTGTGAGATGTTCAATTGCACGCACCAATCTTTGAATGGGTTATCGCTGAATTGTTTTCCGTTGTCTGAAATAATTTCCCCAGGTAGTCCGAAGCAACACACAATGTTGTCCCACACGAAGCATTTTACCTGGTTGCCAGTGATGCTTACCACTGCTTTTGCCTTAATCCACTTAGTAAAATAGTCTATGGCTACGATGAGGAATTTTAGCCCTCCCGCTACAACTGGGAAAGGGCCTGCGATGTCGATGCCCCATTTATAGAATGGCCATGGTGAGGTGATGGGGGTTAACTCTTGTTGTGGTTGGCGCGGAATTGGCCTGTGGGCTTGGGAATTGCTGCATTTCTTTATCATATCCCGAGCGTCGCGGTGCATAGTAGGCCAATAATATCCTGATCGCAGGGTGCGCGCCACTACGGACCGAGGTCCCGAGTGCATGCTACATGATCCAGCATGAATTTCTCGAAGTACATAATCTGCTTGAAGAGGTCCAACACATCGGAGCCAAGGTTGTAGGAATGAACGTCGATATAGGATGCCATCTCGGAGTTCAAATCTCTGCGATGTGCGCCGCACCCTTCGAGCATCCTTCTGATGTTGTGGTAAGATTCCTTTGCTTATAAATTCAATGATCGGTGTCATCCACGTAGGATCCTATTCTTCTATCATCGTAGATACTTCCATCTCCAAGATTGATTTATTTTTTAGAGTTTCTACCAATACCTGTTTTGATAGGTGCGCAAAGCTTGTAGATGCGATCTTGCTAAGCGTGTCAGCTTTCCTGTTGTCTCCTCTAGGTACTTGTTTGATTGTGAACCTATCAAAGCTCTGAATTAAAGACTTGGTTTTCTCAAGGTATTGGATCATGTGTTCATCCTTGGCTTTATATTCACCTAGCACGTGGTTAGCTACTAGCCTGGAATCCACATTTGCCTCTAGGTTGCGTACACCCATTTGAATTGTAATACGCAGTCCAGCGAGTAGGGCTTCGTATTCTGCCTCATTGTTTGTGGCTGTGAATTCGAAGGACAGTGCGTAGGTGAATTCTACCCCCTCTGGATTAGTAAGGATATGGCCTACGCCTGATCCATCCACGCATGAGGATCCGTCTGTGAATAGAACCCATGGTTCTTGTAACTCTGTTTTCCCTGTTGAAGGTGAAGTATCGGTATCTGGCTTTTCAACAATAAAGTCAGCTAATATCTGCCCCTTGATTGCAGTGTGTGGTCTATACGAGATGTTATACTCACTCAACAACACACTCTACTTTTGTAGCCGTCCTGATGCGTCAGGTTTAGAGATAACTTCTTTGATGGGCTGGTCCGTGATTACAGCTATTGGGTGCGCCTGAAAGTATCTACGCAGTCTTTTAGCTGCGAATACTAGAGCTAGGACCAGCTTTTCCATAGCATTGTAGTTAGTCTCTGTCTTTTTTAGTGCCTTGCTTACAAAGTATATGGGCGTTTGAACGGAGTTCCTATCTGTCAATAGTACTGCGCTAATTGCTCCATGGGTTGCAGATAAGTACATGATCAACTCTTTCCCTGGTCGCGGTGCGACAAGTTTGGGAAGTGATGCAAGATGTTG
The DNA here is from genome assembly GCA_030686995.1 of Artemisia argyi. NCBI lineage: Eukaryota > Viridiplantae > Streptophyta > Magnoliopsida > Asterales > Asteraceae > Artemisia > Artemisia argyi. The sequence goes on from CM060706.1 coordinate 74,896,882, forward strand.
TTTTAGTTGTTGGAAGGCTTCCTCTGCCTCCTCAGTCCAACGAAAGTCTCCCTTTTTGTGCACTTCATGAGTGTTTTAAAGAGAGGGAGTGATTTGTCTGCTGACTTGGATAAAAAATGGTTTAGCCCAGCTAGCTTTCCGTTTAATGACTGGACTTCTTTCAGTGTGCGCGGTGAGGGGAGATCGATGACAGCTTTTGTCTTTTCTAGGCAAGGCTTGATGCCGTCAGGTTCTATTAAATACCCGAGGAACATGCCTTCTGTCGCGCCAAAAGTGCACTTCTTGGGATTTAGCTTCATGTTTATTTTTCCCAATGTTTTGAACGTCTCCTCAATGTCGTGCACCAATTCTCCTCTGTGTGACTCTTTATAACAAGGTCATCAACATAAACTTCCAGGTTGCGACCTACTTGCTTCTCAAATGTTGTGTCCACCAATTGCTGGTATGTTGCTCCCGCGTTCTTTAGACCAAAGGGCATTTTTATGTAGCAATATACCCCTTGACTTGTGTGGAAGGCTGTTTTTTCTTCATCCTCCTCTGCCATCGGAATTTGATGGTACCCTTTGTATGCGTTTAGGAAGCATTTAAAGGGATATCCGCATAGGGATTCTATCTTCCAGTCAATTTCTGGTAGCGGGTAGCAGTCTTGTGGACATGCTTTATTAAGATCAGTGAAGTCTACGCACATTCTCCAACTGCCATCACTCTTTTTTACCATTACTGGGTTGGAAAGCCAGTCGTGGTAGTAGACTTCCCGCATGATGCCTACGTTTACCAGTTTGTGCACTTCTTCCAAGATGGCTTTTGTGCGATCCGAAGCTTGGCCGCGCTTTTTCTGTCGTATTGGAGGAAATCCTTGTCGGATTTGTAGCTTGTGCTCCGTGATAGATCGTGGTACGCCAGTCATGTGCTTTGGTTCCCATGCAAAGATACCTAGGTTCTTTTGCAAGAGTGCGCACACAGTTGCTTTACCTTTGTCAGATAGAGACCCTCTAATCGATATTTGTTGATCCGGGTAATCAGGGTGAATGGCAACCTTTAGGTTTGGTACTTTAGCTGCGCGCTGTTCTGGACCACTTTCCGTCTCATTGGTTACCATGTTGCATTCTTTAGGCGGCACCGTAGTATTGTAGAGGGTGACAATCCCTCCTTCTACTGGAAATTTGAGCATCCCGTGTGCTGTGGATGGTACAGCGCGCATGGATGATATTCCAGGTCTCCCAATGATACCGTTGTACGGTGAAGGAGATTTGATTATCATGAAGTTTATCCATGTTGCTGTAGAGTGTTGTTCATCACCCACAACTACAAGTAAGCGTAATTGCCCTATAGGCCATATCTTTTCTCTTGTGAAGCCAGTCAGCGACGTCGTGGCCGGTATTAACTGACTTTGTATCTCAGGTCGTAGCCTTTTGAAGCAGTGTTCATACAGAATGTCTGCGGATGCTCCTCCATCGATATACATACGGGGAATATCGTGTCCCCCAGTATGTATCTCAATGGTTAGTGGCTCTACTACTGTGTTGCCCGCAGCTAGAGTGGGGAAGGATATTTCATTCTCTGAAGAGAATTTTTGACTGACCTTTTGCTTCGTTTTGCGCTGCCAGGACTGTATAATGTAGATAATGTCTGCCTTATCTTTGGAAGGTTCTTTTTTACCTCTATTCTTTTGTTTGTCCTTCCCTTCCTTAATATTCTTAACGAGGTGATCCATTCTACCCTCCTTTACTAATTTGTCAATTAGTTGTCGTAGCTGGACACACTCGTTGGTGGTATGACCCTTTTGTCCATGGTATTCGCAGTACCCGTTCCTTATACGCTTGTCCTCTGGGTTGCGCATTGGTGGGGGTTTTGGGAAGTTTGCGCCTTCTGTTACAAATATTTCCCTCGGAGTCTTTGTGAGGGGGGGGGGTATATTTGTCATTATCTCGTCCACTTCCCTGACTGCGAGAATTCTTGCTGCGATTGCTGCTCTGGTCATTAGATTGTCTCCTAGGCTGTTCTTGCTGCCTATAATTTAAGTAGCCTTTTTTATTGTCCGCAGCGGCTGCTTCTCCTTGGATGAAGGATCTTGTGCGCTTCATTAGTTCATCGAAGGTTTGGGGAACCTTGTCATTTAATTTCCTAACGAGTTCTGGGTTATTAATCTCATTCATGAACCCTGAAATTTTTAGGACTTCGGGACACGCCTTGACGTGTATACATTCATCTTTGAAGCGCTCCATGTAAGCACTGGTTGATTCTCCTTGGCGCTGTTTTACTCTGGCTAATTCAACAGGATTTTTAGCACACTTCTTTCTTTGGGTGAAGTTTAAGCGGAATGCTTTTCTCAACTCTTCAAACCCGTCTATGCTCCTTCGTGGAAGCTTGCTAAACCAAGTGCGTGCATTCCCCACTAATGTGGAGTTAAACATATGACACCACACAGGTTGTGGCCAATTTTCGATAGTAGCAGCGGATTCGAAATTTTTTAGGTGGTCATCAGGATCACCCATTCCATCATATGTTTTAGCATTAGTGGGCATGCGCCTTTTCTTATGATTGGAGTAATCGCTGATGCGTCATGTAATCAACTTTCTGACGACACCTAGGAAGAGATATGTCTTCGTCCTCTTCCTCGCGACGTCTTCCTCTGGACTTTCAGTGTCCTGTCTCTTTGTCCTTGTTATCCGAGGAGTCACTGGAGGAGAGGTTATCCCTTTTGCGCGCTTGCGCCGGTTTTCCTTAGAGGAAGAGCTTGAGGGGCTTTCACTTGGGGAAGTTCGCCTTCCCAACCTGTCGTGAATTCTTCTGCTCCCAGACCTGGAGGAGCCTTCGCTTGGTGAATGTTGACGTCCAAGTCTATCTTGTACCCTTCGACTACCAATTTTGGAGTGAACATTGGTGCGCCTCTCACCATCATCGTATTCCTTCGAGTATTGTGAGTCAGATGCTGTACCAAGTCTATCATGGATATTGTATGTCTTTCATTACTTTCGCGCCCCCTCTTTGGTAGCGCGGTGGGGATGTTTCTGGGTTAAAGTTAAGTCGGGCTTGTAGGCTCTGGCTTGATCTTCTCCTCACTTCTTCTTGCATGAGGGCAGCTAGGGTTTCATAATTTTGGGATACAAAATTATTTAACGTTAGCTCAGGCATGCCCTCTTCTGCTGCAAGAATTTCTGCCTCAACATTAGGCGCCCTATCTCGGTTGGGTGCGCCAGGTGGCACAGTGTCGTCCACTATAGGTGCCGTTTGGTGGTGAGTATTGAAGAGGGTGAGCTGAAGTTCTTCAATGCTTGGGACCACCGTGGTGGTTTGAGTAGTCCTTGAAGGCAATTCTACCACTGGGAGAGGTAGAGTTGGTCCCGTTTCTTGGTGACCAGGCGCACCGGTTGTTCCAGAGGCCTGCCTAGAGGTCGAGTTTTGAGGGTTCTTCCTCTGGGGGTCACCACGTGTTTTTTCCAACTGCGGAGTCCGCTGGCTTGAGTTTTTGTTCTTCGTCATTCTAGTTCTTATTTCTTAGTGTAGGGTCCCAGGGATGGCGCCACTTGTTGATACAAAAGTTGGGTGTTCCTAGTTTGGGCTTCTGCTCTCGTACCAATTAGCTCTTAATGTTTGAAACCTGCGCACTAAGAAAGTAAACAAACACCGTTAGGCTTATCGTGGGATTGTCTCCCACGATTATCCTCCGGTGTGAGAGTAAGTAATCGGTTTAGGGTTATATTCAAGAGTTAGGATTTGTAAATCGTACCTTTAATGAGAATTCTGTCATTCTTTATATAGGCAAGAAATCCTTGTAGATTTCGTGCTCCTCACTCTTCGCACGCGTAGTTCTTATCCGGCCTATGGATCTTTATCCATAAATAAAGGATCCTTATCTAGACCATAAATAGTTTGATTGGGTTTGGGCTTTCGTGAGTCCAAACCGTTAGTAGTGCGGCCTATATCATTGTCATGATAGCCCACTCATAGTGGACTTGGGCCTTAGTAGTGTTTATCATTTGGGTTCGTGGCCCGAATATAAACTATACGTCATCAATGAAATTGGAGAAAAACCCTCTAGGTTGACTCTAGAAGATGAGGAAAACCAATTAGAGGAGATTTTAAATAACTTAGATGAAATTTTTCTTGATTTCCTTGAGAAGATAGAAAAAAGTCATAATAATAATAACTTAGATAATCAACCTGGCTATAGTAGTTTAAGTAAGAATTTACTAGAAAACCGTTTTAAAATAGCTAAAATACAGAAAAACCAAATGAAACATCACCATAAAATAGCTTTTGCCCGCTTTAGGATTTTCACTTCAGAAAAAATAATAGATAATGATGAGGAAAACTTAGAAAACACTAACACATGGAATTAGGTAATTAGGAAACTTTAGAAAACCTTAAGTAGATAAATAACCCTAGGAGACATGCCTTAGGGTAGTTAGAGCCTTTAGGATAAGTAGAATAGGAAATAAATAAAATAAGTTAGGATTTAGAAACTACCTGGTACCCCTCAATTAGGATAGATTAGATAACTAGACTTAGGATTACCCTTCACCTTAGAAAACCCATGACTTACCCTTAACCCTTACCCTTAACCTACCCCGATGTCTTAGGTAAATAGAATCTCTAAACTCTTTTAAATTTCTCTTACTCTAACCCTTTTCAACTCTTTTTCCCCTTACCGATGGTGAGAATCCTCATTCTTCACCATAGAGATCTGAATTCTTTCTCCTCTGATCTCTAAACCTTCACTTCTTTCCATGGCTTTCTTAAGCTATCTTCGTTCTATTTAGAGATCTACCCCTAACTATTCCATATGCAAATATATGATCCTCATATATAAGCATATTCCTACTCTTAAATTACTATGATACCCGAGCTAGTTTTCCCAAATCCCCTTTAGTAAACCCCAAAACCTTAGTTAGGATTTCCATACTTGAGGTTAGAAATACCATTAGGGTTAGAAAACCTTAGACCATTAGGATTAGAAAACCTTAGACCATTAGGATAAGAAAACCTTAGACCATTAGGATTAGAAACCTTAGACCATTAGGATTAGAAAACCTTAGACCATTAGGATTAGAAACCAAAAACCCCTACCCCAATAGACATAGGATAAGACTTAATAGGAAAACATTAGGATTTGAATATAGATTAGGAAAAACATAGGATTAGATAACCCTCACCCTAAGCCTTTAGACCTCTAGTTTAGGATAGACACACTTACCCCATAGGAATAAGTAGATTTAGGTCAAAGATTACCCATACCTAGCCCTTAGGATAACCATACTTATACACTTGAGGATTTTAGATTATACCTTAGGATTTGACAATTTTAATAATACCCATTAGGAAATTTCACTTAGGAGACACTATGGATAGTGCCTTAGTTGGTTTCAAATCCCTAGGAATAGTAATACTCATAATAATAGTAATAATGGTAATAATAGACAACCTAAAACAAAAGAGAAAACCTGAAACAACACCTTAAATAAGGAAATACCTAGTCAACCCTTAGGAAAGAAAACACTTAAACCTAATCCCTCTTTAGAATCCTCTACCTCAATGGAACCAAACACCTCACCCTTAGAAATTAGGATTAGTTAGAAGAACCTTAGGGGGAAAACAAAACTCTGGGAAGAAATCTAGTAAATCTAAAACTCTGATAGGATATTCTCCTTCAGGTATCCTATACTCTTACTCTTCCGTTTAATCTCATCTTTTCATTTCTCTCATTCTACCGTTTAAATCTTTTCCTCCCACTTCCTCCTACTCTTCCATTTAAAATCCCATTTTCCTGCCCTTTTCCCCACTCCACAAATTAAAACCATACTTTTCCATTTTTCCCACTCCTATACTTTTCCCCACTCAACCCACTCCAAACTTCTTTTCCTTTTCCATTTCCCCTACTTTACCCATTCATCCTTTTTCCTTTTTCACTCCACTCCACTCCCATAAATCCTTCACTCCATTTCCCTTCATTTTTAATTCTCCGTCATTTTACACTCTATTTTCTTCTCTCTATATTCTCTCCCTACCTCATCCTGCAATGCTCTATTAGTTAGAACTTGCATTTATCATCGTAACGCAAGTTTCTATTAGTTAGAACTTGTAAGAATATCTACATCGAACTTTAATCCTCATTATGTTCGACTACGATATTAAATCTCGCTATGCAAGAAATTGTAAAAATGAGATCTTCTATGTCCGTCATTCTAGTCTTAACATAGGAATCTACCATGTGACAAGTTGCTAAACCGAAGAACATTAGAACTTGTCCCTACCATGACTAGAACTAGTCTCTATCATGACTAGAACTTGTCTCTACTTGACTAGAATATTCCTCTACCGCATCTAGAACTTGTCTTCACTGATATGACAACTATTAGTTGAAACTTGTCTCTAAAAATTTCCTTACCATATATCCTTAAATATGGTAAAACTCTCTTCATTTTCCACAGATACTACTTAAGGATGATTTAAAATGACTATCCTCTTAAAATGAACAATGATGTTCCTACATTTTAATGAGAAAGCTATAAGTCAAAAAGGTTAAGAGTTTATACGCTCTTGTTTTCAAATATTGGGACGCCTTTATTTACAAATAATGAGATATAAAAACCTAAGTATCTGGTATCTGTACAAGCAATTCTTCCTCCGCTTGTGCAAAATCTTCTTCCTTTTCACATCATTTTCCTCGATAATCCTCTTCTTTCTCTACTTTCTCGACTTATTCTCTCCCCTACTCCTATAATCGTCGAAATCTCAGGACGCGATTTTCTCTAAGGGGGTAAGACTATAACAACCCACAAACACCCATTACTATAATTCCCATTACAAATACCTATAGTAGGTATTTCACAGGTAAATTTTTGCTTTTTATATACATTATTACTTGCATGACTCACTAGACCTGCTCACGTATCTACACCAGCCAAATAACTCAACACTCACATCCTATAAACCCCAGGTATGTCAAGCATAAACTCATAACAACACCATAATAAGTAATACACCAATCTAAAACACTAAACATAACACAAAACCCTAATAAACCATAAACTAAAACTTAAGTAGGATTATGTGCTTATCTGAACCTATATGCTTAGTTAAACTAGTAAGAATGTGTTCAAGGCTTAAGTAAGAGTATCTTTAGGAATATTAGGATACATTAGGACTATTAGGTTATAGAATAAAACCCTTAGAACTTAGATACAAACCCCCTAAGCCCTAAACCATAACTAGGTCATAGATAACTAGAATTAGGTCTAAACCCTCCCAAAACTTCCCCATAGGTCACTACCACTTAGTATAAGCCTTTAGGAACTTAGGAATAGTTATTAGATACCCTTAGGACACTAACTTAGGCACAAAACCATAGGATAAACCCTAGTCTCTCACTAAACCCACTTAGGTTATTTAGGTTACAAAACTAGGTCAAACCTTCCCAAAACTTTCCCATAGGTTACCCACACTTAGAATAAACCCTTTAGGTCTTAGGATTAGTCACTAGACACACTTAAGAACTTAATTTAGGCACTAAACCTTAGGTAAAACCTTAAACACATAGTAAGTAGAAACTAGGTCTAAACTTAACTAAAACTTAGTAAAACCTGAACATAAGCACCTTAAACACCTCAACCTAGCATCCTAACACCTTAGTCATACCCATGCACACACCCTAACACCTCTAAGCACACACATAAGTAGGTGCATCACCTACTTGGCTAATCCACCACTAATCACCACTAATCCACCCTAAACCTCCCCTAATCCACCACTAAACCACCCCTAATCACCCTAAACCACCCTTAAACACCCTAATCAGCTTACAAGTACCTCCAAGCACCCAACCAAGGAAGTGCATCACCTCCTTGTAAGCTACTACCACCCAAACCGCCTCTACGGCTCATCCACCACCACAACCGGCCTAGGCAGCCCCCTAGCTACTCCTAGCTCGTCCTCATCACCATGTAGACTTGCCACAACCCCTCCTAGCTCTGCTTGCTTAGCCCTCCCCCTCCGTGACACCTATGAAGCATTTTCCACCCTTAACCGCCCTATCGCGACTCTAAATACCCCCTCCCTCTCATTTCTTCTCCACACCTCTCCCCCTCCTCTCTATCTCATATTTATGTAGTATTAAGTCATTAGAGGCAGTAGGAAACGTCTAGCTAGGCCTTGGTCAAGTTGTGTTATGGTTTGAAGTCGTACGAGCCCTAGAAAACCCTAACCCTAGTTCTAACCCATGTATACCCCCCCTCCTAGCCAAGTAAGTCTTATATTTAGTTAATTTAGCTTTAGTATAGTTTTAGGATAGATTTAGGATGCCTTAGATAGCTTAGATACCCTTGCATGAGCCTAGAACCATCTACTTGCTAGTTTACGTTTTAAAACAATAAATCGAGTCATATACTTGCATGCATGCTATAAGTAGTTAATTTAGGTCATACACTAGTTAAACATAACTTAGATAAGTTAAAATAAGTAAAACATAGGCTAGAAAACTTAAATACTAGATAAAATATAAGTTACATGCATATTAGGACTAGTTTTGCAATAGTTTACATGCATAGGGGTATATATCATAAATTCCTAAAATTATAAAGTCTAGGGAATGTTTTTGACCTTTCCTAGAAGTTATAAGTAGTAAGGACTAGTTTTGCATAATATTAAAACCCTAGGATAGATAATAACATAAGTATAAACTAAAAAGGACTAAAAACGTAAATATTATAAAGTTAAAGGTATAAAATGGTAAATATAGAAAACTTAGGAGTCTTAGGTTAATTACATAAAATATAGAAGTCTAGGGACTAGTTGTGTCAAGTATAGATAGTTATTAATATAAGTAATATAGTAATATAAAACTTAGGGTAGAAAACGTAAATATATAAACTATAAGGGTAAAAAGTAAAAATATCATATAAGTATAAAACCTAAATAAAGTTAGAAGGATAACACAATACTAGGGAGCTTCATGCGAGGAGTACTATGTGGATATTTCATTTTTAACGAGTTTGTTGGGTTTACGAATTAAAGTGCCCTGACTCCTCGAACGATTATTGAATATACTTCTGAGATATGATGGCCCGAACGGTGATATGATTATAACTAAACCCTAATAACAACATAACTCAATAATAGGGAGCTTTGTGTGAGGAGTATTAACTTCTGAATTATGATGGCCCGAACAGTATTATGTTGATAACATAATACAATAGTAGGGAGCTTCATGTGAGGAGTCATATACTTCTGAATTACAATGGCCTGAATGGTGTTATGTTATATCTAAAAAATTAACAAACCTAAAAACAATAACTTAAGAAACATAAACATAATAATTAAAAGCTTGACATACATACAAAACCAATAACAACACGGCGGTCTAGTTCCCGAGTCACTATTTGGATTACTTAGATTACTCTACACCCAGGTGAGTCTTCATAGCCCTACATCTTTTTAAACTTTCACTCTAAATGCTTTTATAAACCTTGTAAGGGGGATACATGCTAAATTTTTTACTTAAAACCGAATACAAGTTGTTTGCACGAGTAAACTAACAGCCACCACTACATAACCAAAATTCATGAATCTAATCATTTGGGATGTTTTATCCAAATGAACGCGGATATAGTTGATAGATCTATTGGAGTTTGACAACTACCGTTGGTATTAACACCCCACTAGGTGGTACGAATAAGTACTATATTTGAATCCACTCAAGGTATAACTTTGGCAAGTTATCTTTCTATCCCCTCATGTTGGGTCTACAGCCCACATGACCCGGATCGTTAAGGTGTGATTCATGAGCTTAGTACAACCTACTAAACTCCTAATAATTGTGCATGCATCACAATTATCACAAAAACTTGCATTTTCCCAGATGGGTGTAACAACAGAACCCAGGGAACTTGTATTCACTAACCCCTAAACCTATGATTCTCACTCAACACCTAGTGTTGACTTTTTAAGCATGTATTCTAGGTTTCTTACTTCTATGGACCTATGGCGGAAGGAGGTACTGAACTCAGAGGACTTTTCATGGTCATCATTCAAACACAACCAACCTAACACTTAGATTTTTGGGACCTCAACAAAATAAAAGTATATCTTTTATAATTAAAACTCTGATAATTATGAATGATAACTAAATTTTCAAAACGTCTCTTTTCGAGTTGTTTTCTATTACTGTATCTGTGATTCTACGAATTAATACCCCAAACACTTTATCTACTGCGATCAGTGAAAAATGGGGGTGTTACATCAGGTACTACTCCTAAATGTTTTTGAGCAAGTGCATCCAATTCTCTTCTAAAAGCTTGAATTTCTTCAGAAACATGAGTAGGAGTAGCTTTCTTCTCTTGTACTTGAGGCTTTATGACAGTCTCCTTCTTCTCTGAAGTAGTGAAAGGCTTCTTTGTTCTATTTTTTGCTGCATAATGCTTGATTGTTGTAGGCACATCAATGAACTCCTCACTCTCTCCTTTTTCCTCATCTGCATTGGAAGTTTGTGAAGTACTTGGATCATTAGTTACATCTGTGGAACCTGCATGAGAGTTAGCTTGATTCTCCAAAGATACAGGAATATAGCTCATAGAGTCAGTGAGATAATCAACATCAGACATCCACCTATAACCAACTCCTTTCACATTAGTTTTCTCTTCAAGAAAGTTAACATGGAGAGTCACTTCTACCATTTTAGTCACTAAATTGTATACCCTAAAGGCCTTACTATTTAGTGAATATCCTACCAAGAAATCCTCATCAAATTTTCCATCAAACTTGCCAAGCGCACTAAGAGTATCTAAAATAGTAACATGATACCCAAAAGGTCTTAGATAGCTAATAACTGGTTTGTGACCAAATAAAAGCTCAAAAGGAGTATTAGTCTGAGGTTTAGTCACCCTTACCGTATTGAAGATATAACAACCCGTATTAACTGCTTCAGCCCAAAAGGTGGTTGGTAAGAGTGAGTCTGCTAGCATGGTCCTAGCAGCTTCAATTAGGGTCATGTTCATTCTTTCAGCAACTCCATTTTGTTGTGGAGTTCTAGCACTACTATACTCTTGTTTTATTCCCTTGTTCCCACAAAATTCAAGCATACTTCTATTCTTAAACTCAGTGCCATTATCTGATCAAATAATCTTAATCCTATGATTAAGCTGGTTTTCTATCTGCCTAATGAATGTTTGAAGAATGCCTGTAGTTTCATCCTTGGTAGACAAAAACAATACCCAACAAAATCTAGTACAATCATCAGTAATGACAAGGCAATAACTAGCATGATTAATGCTTTTAACATAAGTAGGCCCAAAGAGATCCATATGCAAAGTGTGTAGAGGCTCAGTGATGGATCTTTCTAATTTGGCCTTACAGGAGGCCCTATGTTTTTACCCTTATGACAAGCCACACATGCATGGTCATTTTTGAAAACCTTGGAAGGCAAACCTTTTACAAGGTTTGCCTTCACAAGTTTGTTTAGATTCTTAAAATTTATATGACCCAACCTTCTGTGCCATAATTTAGATTCATCCAGAGTGGCTTTTGCAATTAAACAAGGAAAGCCTTTTGCAAGTTCAGGTGTCTTCATATCAAGACTGTACATATTGTGTTGCCTTGGGACCTTTAGAAGTATCTGATTTTCATTAGGCATTTTAAAGTCAGAAGTCACCACAAAACATTTAGTCTCAGTAAAAAGAACCTTGTGATGCTTATCACAAATTTGTGATATTGAGAAAAGGTTAAAATGCCCAAGTTCTTTTACAAAAGACACACTATCAAACTCTAAATTACCCACTTTAATTCTACCTTTACCAGTGATAGAACCTTCGCTTCCTCCAAAAGTAACAGATCCTCCTGTGAATTCTTCAAAATCTTCCAGGTGATCCTTGTTACCAGTCATGTGCCCTGAGCATCCACTATCCAATATACCTCTATCTTCCAAGCTTTTGAGTGGATGATCCTGCATATAGAAATAAGAGATTAGTTTCTCTTAAGAACTCAAACCTGTGCAGGCTTGGGTCTGCCTTGTGGATCAGTATATTTGTATGTCTTATAAGAGCATGATCCACTATTGCTTTGGGATTTATATATAAGTTCATTTTGAAAAGGATCCCAAATCCAACATGCTGAGGCCTTAACAGCAGTTTCCCCATTTCACTTTATAGCATAAGATTTTGACATTTTTGATGTTTCTTTAACAATAGGTCTTTTCATAGGTGAGTTTGAGGTAGCAAAATTGCTTTTCTGATTGAATTTGTTCACCTATGGCCTTTTATATGAGGTACTAGTAGGTACTAGTTGTTTAAGTCTAACAAAATTAACATTATCATAACCAATATTAACTTTAGACCTAACAGAATTAAAATTTTGCCTACCAGTATTAATGTTGGACTGAACAGAATTAAAATATGGACTACCGGCATTGATTAATACTGGTGTAGGTACAAATTGATTAGCATGATTAACTCTGTTTGTATTTGTCCACACTGGTTTAGCCATCCCATTACCAGTATTAACACCCCTGTGTTTCTTGAGTTCAGCCTCTCTAGCCATTCTTCTCTCATGAAAATCACAATCTTTAGTTAAATGACTAAGACTACCGCAAACAAAACATCTTTTCTTGGTAAAGAGTAGCCTTCCCCTAGCTCTCTTTCCATCTTCTCATTCCAGTTCTTTCTATTCATTTTAGGTGTCTCTGAATTTTTAACTTGTTGCCTAGGAGATTTTATGTATGAGACACAACTAGGTTCAACTGTTTTAGGTTCTAATTCAGACACAATAGGCTTAGGCTTAGACACTTCTTTTGGTTCACTAACAGGTTTTGACTCAAAATCAACAAGATGCTCAAAGATATTTTCAATGGATCTTTAACTGTCATTGGATTGACAGCAATGTTCTGAAAGGCTCAAGGCACACTAAGGCACAAAGGGGGTCAAACAGCCTTGAGTCGAGGCGCAAACCAAGGCGTGGGATTCATAAATACGAGGCGCACTATACATTTAGGTTTTTTTATAACATATGTGACAACTTATGCAGCTGAAATAATGCAAAAATATCAATATTCAATGCATAATGCCACTTAATGGTTATTACATCTAACAAAGCTTGCATTTAAACCCAAAATATCAAGCAAGCAACACATCAGAATCCATGAACTACCCTAAATCCCTGAATATACATTACAATATATGAGTTTATGACTTATAAAATTTAACAAATTACCATGTATCTCTATCAACTATCAATAGCAAAAAAATATATAGTTGTTTGGTAACACTTAACACAAAAGAAACAACATTTGTATCTGTTAATAAGCTACTATTCTTAGACATCAGATTACAAAAAATATATATTTCTTTGTTGATTGTGTGTTTTAGTTATTTTCTGAATATTAGGGTTCTTATATACTTTATAACTTAAAGGGCCCAATGTGTCTAATATGTAAGCCCCAAACGTATCTTACTATTAAGAAAAAAGGCCAAAACCCCATTACATCTTCTAGGCGCAAAAATCCCCAAGGCGCAAAGGCGCAAAAATCTCTAAGGCGCTGTGATTTTTACGGGATTCATGCATGTCGTGAGCCTCGATCTGAAAAAATCCCAAAGGCTGGAGCCTCATGGGATTTAGGGAGTAGGCGCGCCTGAGGCGCGCTTTTTAAAACATTGATTGACAGGTAGGATATTCACTGGATTTGTCATCTGAGATACTAGTTTCAGGCTCTTGGGGTCCCTTTTTACTATAAACAAACAAGGATTCGTTAATTTCTTTTTGTGGTTTAGGGGTATAATCTCCATCTAATGGATGAGGAACTCCTTTGAAGTTGTCAGCTTGTGAAAATCTATTGTAAATTGGTTTTTCAACAAAATATTCATCTTTACTAACAAACACTGTACGTTTCATTTCTTCCTCATAGCCTAAGACCTCATCATTTGATTTTATTTCATATCCTAAACCAACCTTGCAGTTTGAGCTCATACCTGAATCTACTAGTCTAAATAGGTTTTTAGAAGAATCATTCCATGAGTCTACTATGTGTTGAAGCTTTTCTTTATCTTTCAAAGCTTTCATTCCAATTCTCCTATATCTTTTAAGCTTTTCATCCTTCTTAAAAAATTCATTTGCTTGAAAAGAAAGTTTTTCATTTAAGGTTGTTTGCTGTTTTTGAAAAGTGACAAGTTGAGCTTCTAATTTTTTAACAGCATTATTATAAGCAAGAATTTGTGCTTCCTAATCACCTAATTGATGTAATTGCTCATCACATAGTGTTTTAAGTTTATTATATGAGTCAATGCAAGTTTTAGAACACAAAGATACCTCTGTGTTTGAGCTTATAGCCATGAGAGCATGATTTTTTTCTTCCTCATCTTCATTGTGCTCTCCCCAATTGACAACACCATCATCAACTGTCAGTAACCCAAACCGATTCTTCTCCTTCTTCTCAGCTTCCCTTTCTTGATAGACTGAATATGTCCTCTTCTTTCCATCAATGGACACTGTTGATGTACATTCCCTAGCAAAATGAACAGTTTTGTGGCACTTGAAGCACTCAAGCTTCTTCTTATCAAAGCCAACAGGTGTCTTGATGAGTGCTCAAACACTCATCATTTTTGGTCAAATCTGAATTGCAAAACATACAAAAACACTCAGAAATGCATCAAAATACTAAAAATATTTCAAAATTGTGTTTTATATGTTTTAGATGCAAAATGAGTAAAAACAAATGAAAAACGTACAAAGTTTGCAAAATTGGCAGTTTCAGTCCCCCAACTTTCATAAAATATCAAAACTAGTCCCTGGTTATTCAAAATATGGAAAATTATCACCAAAGGTCCTTTTAAAATCATAAGTTGTCATAATTAGTCCTTTGGTGAAAAATCTCAAAAGTTTTGGAAAATTACAATTTTGGTCCCTGGAGTTTCAAACTTTGGCAGGATTGGTCCCTGGTAGGATATTTCAAAAAGAAAAATCATTTTTGATCCTTGGGAAGTCACAAAAGTCATTTTTAGTCCTTGGGATGAAAATTTGGGAAATTTACATGTTTGGTCCCCGTAGTTTGGATTTTGGCATAATTGGTCCCCGGGTATTTCATTATGGAAAATAAAAATTAAAGGACCTTGTACTATTCATTTATGTCATGTTTAACCCTTGTGGCTATTTTCAAAAAATTACATGATCAGTCCCTCAAGTTTGCCAAAATTACAACTTTGGTCCATGTGGTGTTTTGCTAATAAACCAAAGGGGTCCTTTGTTATTTAACCCAACAAACAAACCAAACCCAAAACTAATCTAACACACCCCCACCCTTTCTGCTGGCCCAAATTACCCAAAAGCCCAACTCCATGTTTAATATACACACCCGGTCAACACTCCCCAGTCAAACCACCCTTGACCACTGTTCACCCATCCTCCTCACCCCATTTCCCGCTCCATGTCTTATCCCCCCTCCTCACCTTTCCCCCAAATCCTCACCAACACACCCTCTCTTGTCTCCCACTAATACCCCCACCAATTAATACTTTCCCTATTACACCAAACCACCCAACTACTTGTATCCATTTTTCCCGCCAAAACAAGATGGACGGCCAGGATCACATACTGCAATCCAATGGCCCAAAAAGATGGTGGGAAAGAGAGATGATATCTCCAGGGACTATAAAAGTCAAGAAAAAAAGAAGAAAAAGAGGCAATTAGTGTAGAAGTAGTGTAATTATAGTTTAGTTTAGTCGTTTAGCAATTTTTATCATTTCTCTTTTAATTTAAAGCTTTCCAGTACTCTTTTAAGTTATATCAGTGTATTGTACAACTTTTCAAGCAATTAATTTAAGTATTTTCATTCATATTCAGTTTGTGGTAATTTTATTCAAAAATCTCATTTTAGCTTTTAAACTGTCAAAAGCTCTTGTTTACTAATCATTTGAGGTTAGCTTAGCTCACTTTTAAGTTTTTATAAGCTTTGGAAGCTTAAAACTCAGTTACACTTAAAATCTCAAAATTAGAATAAAATCAAGAAAATTAGTTCAAAAATCAAAAGTTAGTGAGGAAGAAGGATAAGTAAAGAAGAAGAATGGAAGATGATGGTTCTTGGTTTAGTAGTCTCATTGGAGACCTTAGGAATGGTTCTTGGTTCTTAACTCTTGATACTCAGTAGGATTCCTAATTGTAAGCCAAATACTTCATTTTCCTTTATAACTGTTCATATGCTTATAAGCTGTTCAAACTTGAAATTTTATGCTTATATATCTTGTTTAGTCGATATTCTTGATTAACTTTACCTGTTTGTTCATTAGAATTCAAGCTTGTTCAAAGTCTCATGTTAACTGCCAAATTAGTGCTCAGTAGTAATCCTTAGGATTAGTTGTTTGTGATCAAGAGTTTTTGTTTAAATCAGTTCCTATTATATGCAGGGAAGTTCAGTTAGTGAAATCATGGCTTAAATCATGCATATGTAGTGTAAATAACCAAAACAGATTCACAAAGGGGGTGTTTGGCTCAGGTTACTCTCCTGAGTTGTAGGGTGATTTTGTTGGTATTTATGGTTGAGACACCTCTAATTAGGTCTTTGTATGTTGTTCAAACCATAACCTTGAGTCCTTGCACCCAATATAATCAAAATCACAACTTTTGAACTCATCACAGTCCACTGTTGGAGTTGTGAGTTCCAAATCCCATTCAATCTTTGCAAAGTTGTTTAATTTTGCTTATTTAAGTCTCATTGTAGCTTATTATCATGTTTACAGTAGATTAGAAGCAATCAAAATCCAATTTAATCAAATCTTAGGTTTAATCAAAAAGTCAAAGTTTG
Organism: Artemisia argyi; assembly: GCA_030686995.1. Taxonomy (NCBI): domain Eukaryota; kingdom Viridiplantae; phylum Streptophyta; class Magnoliopsida; order Asterales; family Asteraceae; genus Artemisia; species Artemisia argyi. The sequence goes on from CM060706.1 coordinate 74,913,659, forward strand.
TACTCTCTCAGTTTTTTCTCAAAATGGCTTGATTTTTGTGGAATTTTGTATGGTGTTTTAGACCCTGAGCTTTTCAGGGATCATAGTATCCCAGCTCATCTCCAAGTTCCTAGCATCATTATATTTTTAGCAATTTTCTAGTGGGCCCCAGCTAGGTTTAAACACACCTGCAAGGCAGGTGGTTCCCCTGCATCAGCAGGTCACCATCCCACACCACCACCTTTGGTGGTGGTTTCTGGCCACCACAGTGGTCCACAGCCCCTACACTTTGTTCCATTCAACCCCCCTCCTGTCCCTCTTCCACCTTTGACCATTTGTTTGACCTTAGGACCTCTGGGACCCACCTGATTTAGTCCCTTAACTTTGTCTCTGATTCTGAGTTGCATTTGGTTTTTGAATTAGCTTATTCAGCTTATTGGCTTATCCAATGGTCCCCTTTTGCTTTTTCTAGCTCAAGCATGTCCACACAACTTATTTAGATCAGATTTCACCATAGTGGGTCCCACTTGAGCTCATTTGAGCTTATTTTCCTTCTTGGTCAACATAAGTCAACTGATAAGCTATTAAGCCTCCACATTGCTTATTTTTTATTTATAAAAAAGTTGATTTCATAAAAGTTAGTTGTTTTTAGTTATAAAATAGTTTTGTGAAGGAAAAATCCAGAAAATCCAATTTAATTTTAAGTGATAGTTTCTATTTAATAATTAATTAATAATTAAGTTTTAAATAGCATAATTAGTTTTTATTAAGTAAGACCTAGTTTTTATATTTTTCCTAGCTTTTATATGTTATAAAATAATTTTAGGAATTTTTCCATAATTTTCTAAGTCATTTAGGTATTATTAGTAATTTAAATTAGTTTAAATAGTTTAATTAAGATAATTAGTTTTTAATTACTAGAAAATCCATAAAAAGACAAAAATATTTATTTTTAATTTTTATACTTTCTTCAAGTTCATTTTAAGTTTTAGAAATTATTTTTGCAAGTTTTTAGTTTAATTTGTAGTGTTTATCATTTTTAGTTTATTTAAATTAGGTTTAATTTACTTTTTAAATAGTTTTAATTAATTAAATAGTATTTAAATATTAAAATAATCATTTTAATAATTTCATTTTCATTTTAAATTTTCTTTTCATTTTAAGTTTGTAAAAGTGTCATTTTCACCCCTTGGGGGTTTTCAGATTTCAGTTTTCACATTTTATTTTGTACGTTCGCGTTATTTAAAATGTAAAAGTACGCGTTTTTAAATTTCAAGCGTTTTTAGGTATCTAACTTTCACGTAATCATCTTTATAGCTTGTTTAAGCTATTTCTTTGTAGATTCCCTAGTTTAATCACTCACAAACCCTTTCCCGTCCAGATTCACCCGATCACAGATCCGTTTGATAACCATCACACCTCGTCGGGACATAACGACCCGGGGAAACCACTATATTCCGCGGAGCATTGACTCTAAGCTGTTTGACCTTGGTTGACCATCACCTGGTCAATTTAGGTTGACCATTTGGACCCAATCAAATTTTGGCGCCGCTGCCGGGGAGGTGTGCGCGCTATTCTAAACGGTTTTTGTGATTAGTGAATCGGGATATACATTCTTTGTATATTTACCATCCTTGTTCATATTTTCTTATCTTATAAAAACAAAACTGTTCCCGAAAACATTTTAAATCAAGTTTTCAACGAACACAAAAAACACAAAAACATTTTCTTTCCTATTTGTACAAAATGTCTTTCCAAAAACCCAAAAATATTCACCTTTACCCTCCTACCCTTTTGATTATTCATTCCTTACCCTCCCAAACCTTTTGATTCTTTCTATGTCTCATCCACACTTTCTGATTTGCCAGTGGTGTGGTAGTTCTTATAATGGTGGTAATAGCCCCGGTTGTGGCATGGTAGAGTCAGGAAACGGGTCTGTCTATAACCAAGATCCCTATTCCTACCATGACACGACTGATTTATTTCACCAGCTACCACACCATGATACTCAGCAGTTTTACTGATGTGAGTACTGTGGTGGTTCACACTACAGTTATGATTGTCAATCAGGAAACACGCTTGTCTATGAGCATTTTCCTGATAACGATTATAACTTTAGCACATACGACTCACAGCCACATCAGTTTTACTGTTGTGATTACTGTGGAGGTCCACACTTCAGCTCCGATTGTCAAACAAGGAATCCATTTCCTCGTAACACTTTTGACACATCATATTATAACGAACCTCCATCTCCACCAGTTCCTCAAAGTCTTCTCCTTGATCTTTTGGATTTAGTGAAAGATTTGAGAGGAATCACACATACCCCAGATAATCCAAAACAAAAATCGATGGAAGAATTGTTAGCTGACGAACAGGCTGCTAAAATAAATTCCCAAGATGCTTATGAAAGATCTATTTGGGAATCAATAGCAAAAGAAAAAGCAGCCAGATCTAGCTCTCGATTTCGTTTCATTCCTGATGACAGTGATGATGAGGATACACTTGATATCCTTGGATTTTATAAAGATTCATCAGGTTCATCAGATGAGATTCCATCAGTTGAGATTCCATCTCAACCCACTCTTATCACACCCGAGGTTCCCACTCACTCTTTGATCATGGGGGACGAGCATCTTGACACTGTTCCTGATAAGGAATCGGACGAATTCATAAAGTCTAGTGTTGAGGACCTTGTTCCAATCCCAAGAGAGTCACAGGGAATTCTTGATCATATGTGTGATATCCATCCTCCTCTATTCTTCCCATCTAATCATGATGAGATGTTCTCTGATGCTACTAATGACAATTCGTTATCTTGTGGAGACATCATTTATATGGAAGAATTACCTTCTGAGCTAGTCAGCTTAGAAGAAGAGAATGATGAGATTGACACTGAAATCAAGGATGAAGCACTTCGTGCAACATTATTGAATGTCGATCTCCTCATTTCTAAAATCGAGGCTTTCAATATGAAACCTATTTCATCTCCTATCCCCATAAAGGATAGTGACATTTTCTCCGATGATCCTATTCCGGAGTTTGAAGCCTTTACCTTTGATCATATGGGAGAGAAGATTAGTGGCAGTACCACTTTTCATTCTCAAATTTCTCTCCCCGAGTATGATTCATTCACCTTTGAGGAGTTCTCCGGTGAACTCACTCATATCATATCTCCATCGGAGTATGATAACTTTCACTTTGATCTAGACAAAGTTGATCTTTGTTTTCCGGAGGGAAATATTCTCAACCTTGAGAATTTGATTGATATCAAAATCCCAACCCTCCCACCCATAATATGTCTAGATCATATGAACCTAAATGATGAGATTCATGATACACCAATCATGAATTCTCTTTCTGATGATGATGAGTCGATCTTGATTGTCATCAAGATCTTTCTACCTTTCTTCACCTACAGGGTGACTTCTCCTGTTCTTCATTCCTTCGGGAATGAAGACATTATCTTTGACCCCGGCATCACCGCTTATAGTTTTTACTATCTAAAGCCGGGATTATATCTCATCGGTGTGGAACTTTCACGTGCTTCAAATGTTTGTCCAAACATTTTGAATGAAAGTCTGATTGAGATTGTTTCTTCCACATCATGCTTCCCCATGGACAAATGAATTCGGGGTCGAGTCAAGCTAGCGACTCGGTAAACAAAAACAGTAGCATGCTTATAGGGTTTTCACCCTAAGTGTGGGGGAGTCACCCATGCTATGATTACAAAAGTGAAAAACATAATGGTGTTTTCCACATTTAGCTTGTAATGTTGCCCTTTTACGTTCAAAGAGTCGGCATAATAGCCGGGACTTTGAATATTGAGGACAATATTCATGTTAAGTGTGGGGTATTTCGCTATTCTAGCGAATCTTATCACATTTTACTATCTAGTATCCCTGTTTTGGCCAAATTTTCAAAATTTTCAAAAATTTTTCACTAAAGTTCAAAATTTTTGTGGTTATCAGTCCGCCTTGTCTAACCGACAAAAAGCATTGGCTAATCCAGGAGCAAACGGCTCTTGGTAAAGATATATCAAATCTGTTTATGGTTTGCAATTTGCCCAAAATTGTATGGTACCTCAATTCGCCATATCCCATAAAGCGAATGAGTTGGCTAGCCCGCAAGATTATGGCTTGTGGTAAAGGCAGTGGAAAATCCATAATTGGTAATCAGCTCACCAAGATGTTGACTTTGTCCATCAAGAGTTTGCTAGTCCAGAAGCAAACGGCTTTTGGTAAAGACTAATCAAATCCGTTGACAGCTGCTGGTTTGCTCAAAATCACATGGTTATCAGATGGACCATAGTTCTTACTTGAATCGATACATCTGGCTACTCCAGAAGTGATGGATTTTGGTAAAGAGTTTAAAATCCATCAAGTTTTCAAAACAGTTTATTGCTAGGGACTAGCAATAGTTTAGTGTGGGGGATTGATAAGTGCTCAAACACTCATCATTTTTGGTCAAATCTGAACTGCAAAACATACAAAAACACTCAGAAATGCATCAAAATACTAAAAATATTTCAAAATTGTGTTTTATATGTTTTAGAAGCAAAATGAGTAAAAACAAATGAAAAATGTACAAAGTTTGCAAAATTGGCAGTTTCAGTCCCCCAACTTTCATAAAATATCAAAACTAGTCCCTGATTATTCAAAATATGGAAAATTATCACCAAAGGTCCTTTTAAAATCATAAGTTGTCATAATTAGTCCTTTGGCGAAAAATCTCAAAAGTTTTGGAAAATTACAATTTTGGTCCCTGGAGTTTCAAACTTTGGCAGGATTGGTCCCTGGTAGGATATTTCAAAAAGAAAAATCATTTTCGATCCTTGGGAAGTCACAAAAGTCATTTTTAGTCCTTGGGATGAAAATTTGGGAAATTTACATGTTTGGTCCCCGTAGTTTGGATTTTGGCGTAATTGGTCCCCGGGTATTTCATTATGGAAAATAAAAATTAAAGGACCTTGTACTATTCATATATGTCATGTTTAACCCTTGTGGCTATTTTCAGAAAATTACATGATCAGTCCCTCAAGTTTGCCAAAATTACAACTTTGGTCCATGTGGTGTTTTGCTAATAAACCAAACGGGTCCTTTGTTATTTAACCCAACAAACAAACCAAACCCAAAACTAATCCAACACACCCCCACCCTTTCTGCTGGCCCAAATTACCCAAAAGCCCAACTCCATGTTTAATTTACACACCCGGTCAACACTCCTCAGTCAAACCACCCTTGACCACTGTTCACCCATCCTCCTCACCCCATTTCCCGCTCCATGTCTCATCCCCCCTCCTCACCTTTCCCCCAAATCCTCACCAACACACCCTCTCTTGTCTCCCACTAATACCCCCCACCAATTAATACTTTCCCTGTTACACCAAACCACCCAACTACTTGTATCCATTTTTCCCGCCAAAACAAGATGGACGGCCAGGATCACATACTGCAATCCAATGGCCCAAAAAGATGGTGGGAAAGAGAGATGATATCTCCAGGGACTATAAAAGTCAAGAAAAAAAGAAGAAAAAGAGGCAATTAGTGTAGAAGTAGTGTAATTATAGTTTAGTTTAGTCGTTTAGTAATTTTTATCATTTCTCTTGTAATTTAAAGCTTTCCAGTACTCTTTTAAGTTATATCAGTGTATTGTACAACTTTTCAAGCAATTAATTTAAGTATTTTCATTCACATTCAGTTTGTGGTAATTTTATTCAAAAATCTCATTTTAGCTTTTAAACTGTCAAAAGCTCTTGTTTACTAATCATTTGAGGTTAGCTTAGCTCACTTTTAAGTTTTTATAAGCTTTGGAAGCTTAAAACTCAGTTACACTTAAAATCTCAAAAATAGAATAAAATCAAGAAAATTAGTTCAAAAATCAAAAGTTAGTGAGGAAGAAGGATAAGTAAAGAAGAAGAATGGAAGATGATGGTTCTTGGTTTAGTAGTCTCATGGGAGACCTTAGGAATGGTTCTTGGTTCTTAACTCTTGATACTCAGTAGGATTCCTAATTGTAAGCCAAATACTTCATTTTCCTTTATAACTGTTCATATGCTTATAAGCTGTTCAAACTTGAAATTTTATGCTTATATAGCTTGTTTAGTTGATATTCTTGCTTAACTTTACCTGTTTGTTCATTAGAATTCAAGCTTGTTCAAAGTCTCATGTTAACTGCCAAATTAGTGCTCAGTAGTAATCCTTAGGATTAGTTGTTTGTGATCAAGAGTTTTTATTTAAATCAGTTCCTATTATATGCAGGGAAGTTCAGTTAGTGAAATCATGGCTTAAATCATGCATATGTAGTATAAATAACCAAAACAGATTCACAAAGGGGGTGTTTGGCTCAGGTTACTCTCCTGAGTTGTAGGGTGATTTTGTTGGTATTTATGGTTGAGACACCTCTAATTAGGTCTTTGTATGCTGTTCAAACCATAACCTTGAGTCCTTGCACCCAATATAGTCAAAATCACAACTTTTGAACTCATCACAGTCCACTGTTGGAGTTGTGAGTTCCAAATCCCATTCAATCTTTGCAAAGTTGTTTAATTTTGCTTATTTAAGTCTCATTGTAGCTTATTATCATGTTTACAGTAGATTAGAAGCAATCAAAATCCAATTTAGTCAAATCTTAGCTTTAATCAAAAAGTCAAAGTTTGCACTCTCTCAGTTTTTTCTCAAAAAATCCAATTTAGTCAAATCAGGTTTAATCTTAGGTTTAATCAAAAAATCCAATTGTAGCTTTTGTATGGTGTTTTAGACCCTGAGCTTTTCAGGGATCATAGTATACCAGCTCATCTCCAAGTTCCTAGCATCATTATATTTTTAGCAATTTTCTAGTGGGCCCCAGCTAGGTTTAAACACACCTGCAAGGCAGGTGGTTCCCCTGCATCAGCAGGTCACCATCCCACACCACCACCTTTGGTGGTGGTTTCTGGCCACCACAGTGGTCCATAGCCCCTACACTTTGTTCCATTCAACCCCCCTCCTGTCCCTCTTCCACCTTTGACCATTTGTTTGACCTTAGGACCTCTGGGACCCACCTGATTTAGTCCCTTAACTTTGTCTCAGATTCTGAGTTGCATTTGGTTTTTGAATTAGCTTATTCAGCTTATTGGCTTATCCAATGGTCCCCTTTTGCTTTTTCTAGCTCAAGCATGTCCACACAACTTATTTAGATCAGATTTCACCATAGTGGGTCCCACTTGAGCTCATTTGAGCTTATTTTCCTTCTTGGTCAACATAAGTCAACTGATAAGCTATTAAGCCTCCACATTGCTTATTTTTTATTTATAAAAAAGTTGATTTCATAAAAGTTAGTTGTTTTTAGTTATAAAATAGTTTTGTGAAGGAAAAATCCAGAAAATCCAATTTAATTTTAAGTGATAGTTTCTATTTAATAATTAATTAATAATTAAGTTTTAAATAGCATAATTAGTTTTTATTAAGTAAGACCTAGTTTTTATATTTTTCCTAGCTTTTATATGTTATAAAATAATTTTAGGAATTTTTCCATAATTTTCTAAGTCATTTAGGTATTATTAGTAATTTAAATTAGTTTAAATAGTTTAATTAAGATAATTAGTTTTTAATTACTAGAAAATCCATAAAAAGACAAAAATATTTATTTTTAATTTTTATACTTTCTTCAAGTTCATTTTAAGTTTTAGAAATTATTTTTGCAAGTTTTTAGTTTAATTTGTAGTGTTTATCATTTTTAGTTTATTTAAATTAGGTTTAATTTACTTTTTAAATAGTTTTAATTAATTAAATAGTATTTAAATATTAAAATAATCATTTTAATAATTTCATTTTCATTTTAAATTTTCTTTTCATTTTAAGTTTGTAAAAGTGTCATTTTCACCCCCTGGGGTTTTCAGATTTCAGTTTTTACATTTTATTTTGTACGTTCGCGTTATTTAAAATGTAAACGTACGCGTTTTTAAATTTCAAGCGTTTTTAGGTATCTAACTTTCACGTAATCATCTTTATAGCTTGTTTAAGCTATTTCTTTGTAGATTCCCTAGTTTAATCACTCACAAACCCTTTCCCGTCCAGATTCACCCGATCACAGATCCGTTTGATAACCATCACACCTCGTCGGGACATAACGACCCGGGGAAACCACTATATTCCGCGGAGCATTGACTCTAAGCTGTTTGACCTTGGTTGACCATCACCTGGTCAATTTAGGTTGACCGTTTGGACCCAATCTTGTCTTCCCATCAAATCTGATTGGTCTTCCAGTCTTCTTGAAAAACCTTTTCATCTTAATAGCAATCATTGTTATTTGTCAGTTAATGTCCATCTCTTCAATTTCCATGTCATTGATCTGTTTAAGGTCCTCATTAAGGAGGTTCAAGTCTTCTGAATGCTTTGGAAAGAGAGAATAGATTACTTCATCAGCAGAACCAGCAGGAACTTCTCTATCTTTCACATTGCTTGAAGAAGAAGTGTTGTAGCTACCAGATTTAACCTTGTTAGTACTGCTCTTGCTTTGGGAGACAAAAGCAACATTATGAGCACTTGTAGATGGTTTAGAATAGCTTTTGATTTCCTGTTCAAAGACCCTAAGGTTATTGTACAAGTCATCAATCGATAAAGTATCAACATCTGGTTTAGTTCTCATGGTCATTGCCGGATTTGACCATTCTTGAGGTAAAGACCTGAGAAACTTGTAGTTTGCATCTTTAGTGGACACATCACAACCATGAGCTTCCAACTGTGAAAGGAGTTGTTGGAATCTATCATACCCCTTTTCCAATCCTTCTGAACTAGAGATGGTAAATGCTTCAAACTGTTGTTTTAAAACAGCCTTCTACATCTTCTTGGAGTTTGCATTCTCTCCAAACCTAGTTCTGATTGCTTCCCAAATTTCCTTAGCATCATCCATTCCATGAAACCTTCTCAGGTGCTCTTTGGGAATGGCCATCAGGAAGATGGTTCTAGCCTTTTTCTCTTTTTCCACAACATGAATCTCTGCAGCAGAGACTGGTGGAAACACTCTAACAACACCATCTTTCCAAACTGAAATCCTCTTCTTAGAGTTTCCATTCTGTATTACTTTCTAGACATCATTGTCAATATACTCCAGGTAATGTTCCGTCTCCATAGCCCATGCATATATCATACTCCCCCTTCTTCAGAATTAGGAGTTTGATATTTGAGATGGTTGTTGTTACAAGCATGATTTGCTGTTGTGGTTTTGGTTTACTAGTTTCTGGGACAGCATCATCATGGTTTGAAGCATCATCATCACTGTTATGTAGAGAAAATTCATCATTGGCAGGGTGAGACATTTTACAAGGTTTTGTGAATGAATGAGTGTTTGTGTTTCTTCAAACTCAGAGTCTCTCTATAGGCTCTAATACCACTTGTAGGTCCAAAGTAATGGATCTAAGTAGCATTTGTTTGACGATAGATAACTTGAATAAATCCAAATCAATCTGTATGAGAAACTCTTAACAACTATGTTTAAGTGTTAATGCGAAATCTTAACACAAACAGTTATGAAGAACACAATGATAATAACTAACTTTGTGTTTTATTAATTTACTAATAGGCTTGAATTGTATATCTATCACAATGCCGTAGGGTTCCTTTTATACATCAAGGAAACCCTAATATTACAAAACGTGTAGAAGGATAAACATATCTTTTCCTAAGATATCTAATACGTGTGTATATCCTTCCCTAATATATCTCCTAAGATATCTATTCTATTTTTCATAGACAGGCTTAACTATAAATACTCAACAGACTTAACTCTGCCTGCCAGACTGAACTATGTACTGGCAGTACTAACTATAACTAACAGACTTAATCATAACACTAACAGTATTAAGTCTGTTTACATAATAATTCCTAAAAAGGATCATGTTTAAGAAAACGTGCCTTCGCTTCGCCTAATGAGCAAACTTCATATCCCTGAAATCACATAACAACCACAAGCATAAAACCTAAAAAGAAAAATAAATGAAAAATATAAATCCTAACTCACTTTTGTAGGAATCACGGTTGCATTTCAAGTGGACGAGTGAAGTCTCGTGAGGGTTTATAGTGAACACACCCACAAAGTTCATTTAAAAACTATTACAAGGTTAAAGTATGTTTTTTATAAAAAAAAAATTGAATTAAGTTGGTACAGGAGAAAACTACGGCGTAATGCAAATGGGAGCTATGCCGTAGGTGGATAAACCTGACAGACTGACCCCTGGAGGATGCTACGGCGTAGTAATGAATTGGGCTACACCGTAGTTGTGTTCTGAGGGAAGTCCTTGGAGTGAAAACTCCTATTTTTACTCCTCCAACGTCTATCTTTCTCTTTTACCAACAAAATGATTAAAACAAAAACATACAAAACCCAACTACACTAACAAAAAAAAAACAAAGATAATTTGGGTTGTCTCCCAAAAGAGCACTTTTCTTTATTATCAAGTCTTTAAGTTAGACTCACTGCCGCGTCAACCATGCGGGATGGTGAGCTTCTCCGCCTTTACCTTGTCCCAATAGGCGGATGACTTGCTCCAAACTGTTGAAGGAATGTAAGGTGTTGATCGGAAACAATCATCTCGGAGAAAGTTTGCTTTAGCCCATTCACTCTGATACTTCATTTTATCTTCTAGGTTTAATTGAACCTCATCGAATTTAACCTCCATCCAATTTTCAAATGATATCCCCTTATAGTCGACTTCCTTTCTCATATGTTCATTGAAACGTGCCCACTCGTATCTTCTAACCAATGGTTCGGTTAGCTTCCCACCATTGCATTTTTTTTTGAATGGGATCACAGGTGGGCCAAGCTTGAGCAGTTCCTCCTCGTTTCATGATTGCCAGTTTACAAAAGTGAATCGTCCATACGATCTCCTCACCAGAATTAACCCCATTAAAATAGTCTTTTAACCACGGGCTTTTGTCAAATTCCGAGTCTTCATAGCATGACCAAACGTTAGCTTCCCTTTTCATCTGTCTTAATCTAATTTGTCCTCCTCCATTGCTAGATTTAATAAAGGAAGAACATGAAGGCATAAGTGATCTATTTCCATCTTTTATATTTGCTTTCGGCTCACAACAATGGTGCACAATTATGACTGTTATGGGTCTTTCATCATTCCAAGGGTCAAATGAGCTATCCTCCTCATCACTATCTTCTCCAGAAGATTCCTCGCTTTCATTGCTCATATCGGAATTAACATCATGTGCGTATTTTAAACATAAAGGGGTCATGTAGTTAAAGATTTCACCTAAGATTCCAAACGTATCTGGTGGAGCTTCCTCAACCGCAATATTTGCCATACATGAATTAGCCACATCCTTGTTTCTCTACAAATTCATCCTTTCCATATTTAAAATGACCCTTTTGTTATAAAGTTCAACTCCTAATGATATTTCCTTCTCAAAGACATTGATACGGGCTCGTGATGTTGCAAGGAAAGGTCTTCCATGGAAAAGGTCTTCCCTTGGAACATTTGCCAACTCAATTACTACGAAGTCCATAGGAAATAGAAACCTGTCAATCTTAACTAAGACATCATCAACAACTCCTATTGGGGTTGCCTTAGTCATATCTGCCATCTCGATCACCAAACTTGTTTTTTGGAGGCTTGTTAATCTAAATGAAATAAATAAAGATAGTGGCATAACATTAATGCTAGACCCCAAATCAGCCAATGCCGATAAGTCAGAGTTACCGATGGTGCAAGGAAGGGTGAAGCTCTCCGTGCTATCCTCCTTAGTTGGTAACTGGCAAGGAGTTGTGTTGCTGGTTCTTCCTTCAAAAGAATTTTTTCACTAGGTTTATTGTTGCACCCTTTGGATGGATCATCTTCCTCGTCTTCAGTGAACATTGCTTTACATGCCCCTACGGCTGTCTTGCTTTCCTCAATCACAGTCTTCTCATGGATGTCATCAGCTAGCTTCCCTATCATTGTTTCAAGATTTTTTAGGGATTCGTCATGTCAAACGAGGCTCTTGTTGGTGGCTTCTTGAAAATTCATTAACCACTCATCTTGCTCTTCTTGCTTCTTTTTCGAGTCTTCAAGATATTTATTAATTGTTTTTTCAAGACTAGGCCTCCTCTCTCCGTATGGTGCTCGGTTGTATCTTGGTGGTCCCGAGCGATAGCCATTGCTATTATTGCCTTTGAATGGTCTTCCTTCCCCATACTTAACTCCCTCAACTCTTTCATCATCCTCTTTTAAAGGACAATTTTTAGACAAATGGGCTCCTTCACATATTTCACATCCCACTTGAATGGAATGCACATTTTCCTTTAGCTTCTTCATGTAACGGCCCAAACTCTCGAGTTTACTGGTGATAAGAGCCATTCCATCCGAACTTCCACTAATGCTCCTACTACTTCCTCCATTATGCCACTTCTGAGATGTCTTCAATTGCCTTGAGGGCTTGAATAGGGTTCATTCCAGGGATCGGCCTCTGAGAATCTAACATTTGGCGGGTATAAATATTGATCCCTTTGTAGAAAATGTTAATGATCTGTTGCTTTTTGAGATCATGTGTAGGGAACTTGTATAGAATATCATTGTACCTTTCCCAAGCTTGGTACAATGTTTCATCTCCATCCTGTTTGAAGTTATGGATTTCTTCGAGCAGTTGTGCCATTCTTTAAGAAGGGCAATACCTTTGGATGAACTTCTTCTTCAAAAGAGCCCAAGTATTGATGGTTCCCGCAGGCAGCCTATTTATCCATCTCTTTGCTGCACCTGTAAGTGTCTTAGGAAAAACACTAAGCATGATTGCATTGTGAGACACTCTCGGAATATTGAACAGACTAACAATGTATAAAACATTGTCAATGCGCTCATAAGCATCTTCCATCTTACTTCTCGAGAAGGGGTCTTTCCGAAACTCCCTTAAGAACTGATTCTTGATCTCGAATTGCACATATGCTCCAATAGCTGTCCTAACCAGACCAGGCCCTTGTTCTTCTATTGTAAGAGCTAGATATTCTTTGAGAGTGAGGGTATCGATATCAACATCACCCATGGTACCTGAAACTTGAAAAGAAATCGTGAAAAACTAACAATAAAATTAAAAATGCAAAACTCAAATAAAATCCAAATAGCTCCCCGACAATTGCGCCAAAAACTTGATGCAGGATTTACCGACCAGGTTTTATAATTATAATAGTCTCGTCTACCTAAGGTCTACCTAATGCACTATAGGGCGGTCTACCCAATCGTGTATGGTATAGCTAAATGGTAAAACCGAGGTCGTCCCAAGAGCTACGTGTGCGGAAGTTATCTAAGTTTAGTGTCACTAAAGAGGCTTTTATGATTAATTAATTAAACAAAAGAAAATGAAAGAAATAACAAAAATAATTAATTAAGCGAAGGGAAATTTAGATGGGGAGAATAGTGTTAACCTAATTACAACTCTTGTTATTAACATGACAAGTTTTCTAATTAATGCATCCTATCATTTCATCTAGGGATTCAAGTCGATAGACTCAGATGGTCAAATCGCCTATCCTATCTTACACCTTGCCCTATTCTTATAACTGTAACATTACAAGATTTCATGGGTTGGTCGCTTTGCCTATGAGGTGCAAGAGTCGTTAAGCGCCTCTACTAACTTAGAATAGTCTAGCGGGATGCGGCCTTTCGGTAACTTACATCCCCTCTAACTTCTTAAGCAAATCTATTTGGTAGGTGGTCGTTCGTTGAAATTTCCACATGAATGGTGATATTTCTATCACCAAAACACACCCTTATCCGCTATGGGTCCTATGGTCAATTCTACTAGCCTCAATGGACTACCAAACATCATTACTACCGAAACTAGAGTGTCCTAAGACATGCTAAGAAAGTATTCAAATAAAACGATAATGAATGCGAGAAAACTAAATCATGGCAATAACAATTTCATAATGAGGCTAACACCAAAGGTTTTTAGCCACTCATGTTAATAAATGTAGAAAAATATGTGTTCAACATTGTAAATGAAGACATAAATTCGATACAAAAATTATGAATGAATAAACTTATGATTGAAGCGTGAATTCTCCCTTGGAAGTGACTTGTATGCTTGGTGGAACTTCCTTCTCCTTGTTCCCTAACTTCCTCTGAACTTCTCTGTGGTGAAATGGTAAAAAGTGATATCTAAAACTCAGAATTAAGGCTAGTATTTATAGTGCATGACCTTGCTATGGCGTAGCTCTAGGGTTAACTAAGTCGTAGCCTTTGTATTTGGAAACTACGTCGTAGCTTGATCATTGGCTACGGGCGTAGAACTCTTGCTGGCACTTCTATGACATAGTGATATTGGGAACTACAGCATAACTTCATCAAGGATCACAAATTATTCTTTACTGTGTAAAATGAGGACCTACGGCATAGCTTAAATGTTTACTACGCCCATAGAAGTCTTCTAGGAGAAACTACGCCATAGATGATTTGACGACTATGCCGTAGATCTTCAATAAATGTTGACTTGTCTTCATTGAGTGATATGGCATAGGTGGAGCACACCTCGACGCCGTAGTTAGTGCAGATTTCACATACTTTAATTATTTTCATGAATAACCTTCCAATTCTGCGTCTTTTCGATCCTAAGCTCATCTTTGTCCTCAAAACAGAATATAAACAAATAAGAGTATATATCCTAACAAAATAACACAAAAGATGAGTATAATAGGGGGACATTAACACTAAAATATCGATACTATTTGATGTTATCAGTAACCAGACCACTTATGTGGTTGCAGCTATGGCGGGTGCGTGCAGTCACTCAATGAAGTCCAGATCTGAGCCTCTTTTTAAATGTTGACAAATTCAGTTCCACAAGCTGGTCAAATCAGTGCTCGAGTACGTTTAGCCATAGAAAGATGTGAAACAAAAGAGAATGGTGTGATAGGTCCTTTGGTGCAGTTTTTTTTCTCTCCACACCATCCTCTTTTGTTTCCCATATTTCTATGGAAATTGCATTTTACTATTGATCTTGAAGCTTTTGTGGAAGTCTAGCCAGACATATGCATGGCCACACAGGCGTTAAACATTGGCTGTCAATATTGCCAAACAAAGAATACCGTTTATTCTTCGTTTGCTAATATTGACGCATGATGTTCGACATTTGTGGTTGCTCTTCTGTTTCTTCTCCAGTTCGCTTTTGTTACTTAAATAGCCTAGCAATTCGCCTGTTGTAGGCCATTATGTAAAGACCATTTAAATAGCAAAAGGGGGCTGTAGGGGGAGATAAGATCTACCAGTTATGTTGACATTTTTTTGCCATAAAAAATACCTAGTATATGGCGATGATGATCATTCTGCGTTTCGGCTCTTCTATGCATCAGCTTCACACATAAATGTGTCTTGGCAGGGTAGCCAGAGCTTAAATCTGGCTGCAGCCATGGCTTATGTCTTGAGCTTGAACATAAATCGTAGATATGAGCCATTATGTCATGATTATCCTGTTTCGCTACAGGTGTCAGTGTGTGTATGTATGTGGTGGTCTATGGTGTATTGTTCACCTAACATTGCCTGATTGGTATTATTCAAAAGCATTCTTTGACATGTAAGTTTCAGTGCTTGCATAGTATGGATGGGAAGCTTCTCATTGTACTTATACACACCCTCACGTAAATGTTGTACCAGACACGGGATTTTAGCCACAAAATTTATGTTGTGTTGTTCGCCTAAGATTAGCTAATCGTTATTAGTTGTCAAAAATATATGAAAAATCAAAAATAGATGAAATATCAAAGATGGATGTACGGTGACCAAGTCTGATTGCTATGAAGTGGACATGGTCTGTGCATCCATCTTTGATATTTTCTTAGTATTTTTGTTGTCGCCAGATTTTTACAGTCATCCACCTGATTGTGGTATACTCCATCACAGATTGAGACCAAGTACTGGTAAGTTGGCATGTGCATACTTTGTCTACCTGTTTTTTCGTTTACCATTTTCTTAGCATCCTTGATAATACAGTAATGTTTCCTTTTACAGGATTACATACCACGCCAAAAGCTACCATGTGCAATACCTGAGGTCTGTATACGCTTGCTTATTATTTATCTAGCAATTGGGTTTTAAATTTGTAGTAGGAACTAAGGGTATAATAGGCATGTATCGTTTGTCAATATTGAGAAGTAAACAATGTGATGCATTTTAAAATGATTTTTTTTTTTTTTTTTACTTTAAAGTCCACCGCACTTTTCATTTTTTAATATTGACAAATGATGTTCAACGTAGTTAGCCCTTCTAAGTTCCCACTATAGTTCCTTTTGTTGTTTCAATAGTCTAGCGAATCGCCTGGTACATGCATTTACACAAAGAGTGTTGACAAGGCAAAAGGGACTGGGGTGGGACCTTAGAAACATTAACTATGTTGCTTTTTGCCTATTACATTTACGCTGTTTTATGCATATTGTCATATCCAGCTCCATAAAAGGGCCTGATTATTGGTAGAGTGCAGTTTACCAAAGAAAGATGCGAAAAGAAAAGAGAATGGTGTGGCAGGTTATTTGGTACAGATTGCTTTTTCGCATCATCCTCTTTTGTTTCACATCTATCTTTAGAAGTTGCAGACTATTATTGACCAGGGCCTTTTATGGAGCTGGAACTGAAAATATGCAAGAACATATTTTCCATCACAGGCGTCAAACACCAGGTGTCAATATTGGCAAACAAAGGATATTGTCTATTGGCAAACAGAGAAAACCATGTATTCTTTATTTGTTAATATTGACACACAATGTTCAGCATGTCTATTGTTCTTATCTTTCTTCTCTAGTTTCTTTTGTTAGTTAAATGGCCTAGCAATACACCTGGTGCAGGCAATTGTGTAAAGACTGTTTGAAAAGCAAAATAGACTGGAGATGGAGGTAAGAACTACCAGTTATTCTGACATTTTTGACCCAAAAAAAGGGATACCTGGTGTAAAATGGGTGGTTTGACGGTATGCAATAGTGGTTTCATTTTAACATGAAAAAAATATTATATGGCAATGATGATTATTCTGCGTACCAGCTCTTCCATGCCTTAGCTTCACAAAAAAAATGTGAACGCGGCAGGGTAACCAGAACTTGAATCTGGCTGTAGCCGTGGCATGTGTCTTGAACTTGAACATAAATCGTAGATCTAAGCCTTGTAGAGACGCAAAACTATGTCATTTCTTATGGGATTTAATCATATATATATAATTTGGTATTATGTTCATGTTTTTTAAAACGGCGTGGTTTTGACATCCATTTTTGTGGCAGGATTACGACCCAACTACTGGGTTGTGTACGCCTATTTATGTGGACAGTGTGCTTGGTTCTTTGTAGCCCAGAAAATGACAGATTTTATTGTTGTTGATCACATAGAAAATGACGTAGTTTTGCGTCGCGTTTTCCCGCCAAAACTGCGACCCACCTGCTGGGCTGTGTAGGCCTGCTTGCATAGCCCATGTAGTTCGTTGTTTGTAGCCCATAGTGTTAACCTATTTTGTTATTGTTTTTATATTATTGTTTTTAGAGAAAAGTAGTTGTGGTTGGTGCTACGACTCACTCATCCCTTGGTTTATCGGGTTCTTGCCATACTTTTTTCACCAAATCTATCGATCATGTGCCTGCGATTGTATGTCTGGTACGATGTGCGCGTGAAGCTGTGTATAAGTACAATGAGAAGCTTCTTATCCTACTATGTTGTTGCTAATCTTACCAGTCAAAGGAGAAGAAAAAGAAGCGTGCATGCCCAAAAAAAATAAAAAAAAATAATAAAGAGAGAGAGAGAGAGAGAGAGAGAGAGAGAGAGAGAGAGAGAGAGAGAGAGAGAGAGAGAGAATCGTGATAAACACCAAAGAAGACATATGGCAATGATGATCATTCTATGTGCCAGCTCTTCTATGTTCTCAGGTTCACACAAAAATCTGACTCGGCGGGGTAGCCAGGAACTAAATCTGCCTGCAGCCATGTCAAGTGTCTTGAGATTGAAAAGAAATTGTAGATCTGAGCCTGGCCAATGTTGAAACCCAAGAAAAACGCATTATCTGAACTGGAGAACAACAAGTTTCTTCCTAGATCAACAGCAATTGAAGCAAACCCA
Source organism: Artemisia argyi (assembly GCA_030686995.1). NCBI lineage: Eukaryota > Viridiplantae > Streptophyta > Magnoliopsida > Asterales > Asteraceae > Artemisia > Artemisia argyi. The sequence continues at coordinate 74,931,684 of CM060706.1, forward strand.
AGTGACACTATTTTACTTAACATTTTTTCTTACTTAAAGATAAAATCTGCATATACAGCTATTCACTATTTGTTTGTGAAAACTAGGAAAGGCATCACCAACGCTTCCACTAACAAACCCAACAAATATGGCACAGAAGACAGGTGGAGAGAGTAGGAACACACCGGTTAAAAGGTGATTGTTTCAAGATCAGCCAGCAGATTCAGCTTGCCAGAATCAACTTGCCTAATGACTGATGGTAGATAGCTCAGCAACAACTTCAAACGAGCAGTTCAACCGACCTTTGATTTTGGATAACAAGAAAGGGGAACCAGGTTTCAGATAAGATTTGTAAAAAGGCAAGCACGTTCGGCCGCCTTCAAAGGGCCATGTTCATGTCAATGAGTCGTAACTAAGTTAGAGCAGATAAAATTTGTAAAACGATATCAAGCTTCTTTTAATTTGGTTATATAATCAAACATTTCTCTACTGAGAATTTGGAACAATATGTTCAAATCAACACGCAACTAAGTTAGTACAGATAAGATTTGTAAAACCAAGTTTATAATGACAAATGACATTAGGCAAAAATGTTGCCATACCATTGATCCATCACATGAAGCCCAAAAACTATGCAGATCCATATATCAGTTTTATAATTCATCAATACCACATCAAAAGCCTTCATGCACCTTTTCAACCGCACATACAATAACGCCAAGGTGTTTCATGGTAGCGTATATTTTCTTTTTTGCTTTGGTAAATCTATTAGATTATATATATATGATTATATCCCATAGAAAACGCCATACTTTTGCAATGGGCTTTTTCCGTCATTTTTTCGAGCCCATTTTTAGTCTGCCTCGCATGATCTGTATCGATTGGGTTTAATTTGCTCACCCATCAAATGAGATAAAGTCGTATACATACCTTTAATTAAACACGCATCGAGCATAAACAAAAGCAATCCTCCAACACCAAAATCCCCCAAAATAGAAATCCCAAACGTTATAGTAGGTGCTTTTGGAGTTGAATTTGGTAGTTAAAAAACAAACATAAAAGTATGTGGTGTTCAGTACACCGACGCTTCTGGAACACTAAAGATATATCATCAAATTACTGGATCATCTGGGTTAGAACACAAAACGTTTTATTGGATTACCGGGGCCACGCAAAAAGGCTAAGAACATGATCCGTAGTTTTGCCGAGAAAACAGAAAAACCACATTGTATGCACATGTTTTTATTAGTATTGTATCATACTGGTATCGTCTTATACTTATCGCATAGAAAACGTCGACGTTTTGCGCACTATTTTCTACAACTTTTAACCCGCTTTTCCGGTCCGTTCATCTGCTGGAATGACCAACTTTATATGCGATGCACCTAGAACGTTCTATAATCCTCCGGAAATTTTAAGGAAAAAAATAAATAAATAAATAAATAACCATGAAGGAAAAAAGCATGCCCGCCGGCAACACGGCGATCCGTCACCATTCTCGTTACTATGAAATCGGGTGGTAGCATTAATTGACTTTACGGGCTTAAACAATAGAACATGGGCCTTACATATTGATAACTTGGATAAAATAGGTAACCAAAAAACAAATGTAAGAAAATATTTCATACACTAAAAGTGCTTTAACACAAATATAGACGTGCAAAAGAATTTTTAACAAATATCGCACTTAAATTTGTTCCATTTGCATATCACCGAAAATGATAGCTAATTAGTTAGCGAAAAATAATTTATAATGAATATTAGAAACTTATTCCCTGATCAAACAAACCAAAAATAATTTAAGAAAAACATCTTACTTAATTTGGATCTGCCGCAACGCGATAGCCCAATTCCTCGTTTTTAACATTTGCATTAGAAATGCGCTTAACTGTATTATTTTCAATAATGCTATTTTGTTAACAACATAAATGAATATATGTTTTAAACAATAATATTTTTTTTTTTTTTCTCTTTTACATTCTTTCAAAGCAATATCTATTACCAATCTTAAACCAATCCCACTAGCAAACCAAAGGAGGTTCTTAAAAATTGGTGAAAACGTGAAAAGTGACTCCATTTTTAGCCCTTGCAGCAAATTTTCTCTGTAAAATCCAGAATTTATCATTAAGCGAACTGGTTCTATAGCCCAAGTAAACAGCTAGTTTGCTTGTTGGGCCTAGGCTAGGACTGTACAATTATACTAGGCCTGGATCCCTAGTGTAAGGAACAGTTTGAACTTTGAAGTATTGGTATGTCTAGTCTAGTAGCCGACATGCACCTTGCGGGATAATTTCATAATCCGGATTTTTGGAATTTGACTACAGGACGTGAACGATACTACATTGTTCAACGTTGGATATTAGTCCAGGTCCAGTTCTCGTATGAATAGGTCTTAGGGCTTGTTTGTTTTTTTTTTAAAAAAGTCTGACTGCCTCTGACATCTTACCAGTCAGACGCGGTCAGACGTTTTTGTTGTTTGTTTTTTCATAACAAGTCCGGTAAGACATTATATATCTGACTCGGTAAGATGGGTGCAACATGTCTGACTATCTCTTACCCTAACACCCTTCAACCCAATTCATCTTCTCCACCTTCACCCCGCCGCCGGCCACCTCCAGCCTCGGTCGGTCACCTCTCACCGCCGCCTTCTTCTCCACCTATATCCACCGTCATCTCCACCTTTACACCGCCGTCATCTCCACCTCAAGGTATGTTTCTTTTTTCTCTTTACCTTTAATTGTTATATTTTGTGAGTATGTGAGGTTGGGTTTTGATAATTTTGATATGGGTTCTTTGTAATTTTGATATGGGTTGCTTTGTTTTGATATTCTGATATGGGTTACTTTTTCATGTTGCAAACTTATTGATGCTTTTTAGGGGTAGTTTAGGTTAGCTTACTTTTTGAAAACCTGTTTCATAAACCCAAAAAAAGTGGGCTTATTGATGCTTTTTAGGGGCGGGGGTAGTTTAGGTTAGCTTATTTTTTGGGCTTATGGGCTTATTTGGATATGGAAAAGCTTATAAGCTCAACATTTTCGGCCTATGACCTTGCGAAGCTGAACTTATGAAGCCCATAAGCTCATCTTCATAAGCCGACAAAAGTGGTGCTTATGAACTTTTCTAAACCCAAATAAGCTCATGAACTATGTTCAAGTCACTTCTGTTAACGGATTCTGCTCTACATATATACAAATTTATAAAAGTTGCATCCAAACCACAATCGTTGGTATCGAGCTTTGTGAACTCAACAAATGGGTTTGAAACTGTATTGTTTTTCAAATAAGCTCATGAAAATGAAGTTTGTGTAGGATGTGAAACACAGTAGCATCAGTTTCACACTCTTATCTCATCTGGGTCATTTTTAAATTTCAAGAAAGATGATCACTGATCTTGCTCATTTGATATTTTTTACAACGCCCTTTTGAACAAGAGAACGACCAACATTCAGCGCCCTTTTGAACCCATCTGCGGTAAGGTCAGTATTCTCGGATTTTAACTATTTTATCAAATGTTGATAAGATAACGGGTCAGAACAGGTTAGATAAGATAATGGGTCAAACAAGTCACATGTCCAGATTTTTGTGTAATGACAGTTTTTATGTTCTTTCTAATGTGCAAAATGTTTTGTGCTTTTCTGTTAACTGTTAAGTGTTAAGTATATGAATCATATTCATTGGATTTTTGTGATATTGTTCTCGGTTTTACTTTAACGCAGTCGCTTGAATGTTATGCGTCTATAAAGGGGTTACACATAGTTTCTTGATCATGGTATTTGCACGTAAAGATCTTGTTGAGTTTTCGAAAGTTAGTACTTGCTATTTAGTTGGCTAGTATACTTGATATGGGTTTCTTTTAGAACCTGTAAAGCTTGTCTCGCCTTCAATATGTGTACCAATGATATAAGATTATTATGCTGGAAAAACAGTTTTCAATAACGGGTTAGAAGAGGTTTAGGAACGGGTCAGAACATGTCTAAACTTTGTAACAAATTTGCTGATTGTTGTTGGTAGTGATGTTTGTTAAGTAATGTAATGTGATCTAGGTGTCTTCCATACAGAATACAAGTTATTTTCTTGTTAATTTTTATAGATTATGTGAAAAGATGTGAACTTTTTCGTTTTTGGAGTAATTGGTTATTTAGAATGTGAATGTGTATTAAATGGTGTGCCCGTAGTGTTCCTCCACTTTCATGAGCACAGTTACATGGGAAATTAGATGTGATTAATGGTGTCCCTTTTTAAATTATCATCCATATTTGTTAATTTTATATAAGATTAAAAAGCTATAGCAATTGATCTCATTGTCAAAACTATAGGTTAATGACACACCATTTAAATTTTGGTATGTTACACAAGACGAAAGATACAATAAGATGCACAAATTCAGTGGTTCATCATTTCAGAATCATGTGGTATGCACAACTGTGATTCTGTCATAAAGGTCATCATAAGGCTAATTAGCAACAAACACAAAGCCAATTCTGTTGTACAAATCAGATTGCAACCATTAACAAGCTAATCTACTGGCTACTGGTCATGGTGTGATAACTGATAAGTAACAAATGATATGCAAACCATGTATGTTACCTGGTTGTCCATGGACGTTCCGAGTTACCTGGTTGGGTCTGTGATGAACCAAATGGTTATTGAAGTGCAGTAGGTGTAAAGATTTTTTATGTTCTCTAATCTATCAAAATCCTTTGTTTGATACATGCTTGTTTTTTTGTTGGACTGAGTAGGCTAGATGATAATGTTTAGAATGCTTATTTGCTTATTCTTCGTTTAAACAGGAAAGGTTCATGGTTCCTTGGCTCGTGCTGGTAAGGTAAGAGGACAGACCCCAAAGGTCGCTAAACAAGACAAGAAGAAGCAGCCTCGTAGACGTGCTCACAAGTGTCTAAACTAGCAGGTGCAGTAACTTCTTTTTTTTACTGTTTTTTTAATGTGTTTTTGGTTTGTTGGAAAAAAGTTTGGATTTTAGTTAGGATTATGTGTTGGGTGAATTCGGTATTTGTTTAAAATGTAAAAAAGATGATTAATTTGGTAAGTGGTGATGAATATGTGTTGAGATTGATAATTTGAATGTTTAGAGTCTATATAATTAATGAAACTTGCCGTTAAAAGGTACAAATGAAGTAAGTGTGTTTAACTAATGGTCATTGTCATTATCACAAATGAAGTAATAACCATAACTAATATTTTAGGTTTACTGTGAATAGGGTTATAAGACCATTGTTTAAATTGAACCTTATGCTAATGACACTTATATATGCAACTGTGAATAGGGTAGATGCATGAAAATATAAGGATGCTTACTGTAATTGCATTACCAAAGATAATAAACCAGATAAAACCAGATTCTTATAATTTTGGTTCAGACCATGTTACTGTTACAGGGATGTGCAAGCTAGTAGTTTATCTTAAATCTGGTAGATTCTTTATCATATTTCGTTATAAAGTTTCAAACTTTATGCTTATTTGGACCTGGATTGAATCCCCATATCATTGGATTCGGATGGGAATTAGTTGTATCCATAAGTTGTTTGCTTAAGTAGAACATGTGTACGTTATTTCAATATAAGCAGGTACTAACATGGGCAAATAGTTTCGAGGGTGTTCAGGATTTGCTTATATAGTTGCATGTATAGATACAGAAACTATTGTATATTTGTTGTAGATACAGAAACTTGTATGTTTGTTGTAGGCGGCCTCTTTATGTGTATTGTTTGCTAGCTTGATCAATGTGATTGTTTGCGCCTCTTTATGTGTATTTATATGCTTGCATTGTTTTTTTAAAGAATGGGTGACACGATTACACTAAATTTTACTCCCGATCAATACAAGTTTTTTTTGGACTCATGTATCGAGGAAGTGAATAGGGTAGATGCTAAGGGTAATAGCCTACATATTGAGTCGTGGGCGATAGTTGGAAAAAAATGAAGGAAAAATTTGGCCTAACGACCACCCAAAAACAATTAAAAAATAAGTTTGATTACTATAGAGGAAAACATCAGGTTCATGCTTATTTAAGAGGAAAAACAGGAAATCTTTTCAATGCCGATACAAATACATTCAACCTAACGGATGAAGAGTGGAAAGATTTAAACAAGGTAGGTTCATGAATACTTTGAACGTAATTTTTACATACATATAATATAGTAATGCTAATGTTAATAATCTACTTTCTTTGTGATTTTTTTTTGTAGAAATTTCCGAAATCGGGTAGTTTGAAAACTAGTCCATTGCAACATTATGATCTATGTGATTACTTATTTGCAAAGTGTGCCGCATCCGGTTCTATTCGTCGACCCGTTGCTGAACGAAGACCTCAAAATTCTCGTGTCAAATTAGTTGAAGTTGAGGATGGTTCTGTTCGTCGACCCGTTCCCGTTGTTGAAGGAAGGTCTTCTTCTCAAAATTCTGGTGTCAAAGTTGTTGAAGTTGAGGATGACGTGAACAGTTTGAATGAAGATGTTGGTTCTTGGGCAGCTAGCGAGCATAGAAATGTTGATGCGGGTTATGACTCTGGTTTTGAAGGTGGTTCTTCTAAAGAACCAACTGTTGCACGAGGTAGGAAAAAGAAAAGGAGTAAAAAGGATTCGGAGTTGGGTGAGTTGGAAGAAAATATGAAGAATGCAATTGCTAAAATTGCTGTTCAAGAAAACCAAGGTCCAACTATGGAGGAGTGTCATGAGAAGTTGAAGAAGTTGAGGTTGGAATCTGAAGATCCAATTTATTTGGCGGCACTTGGGGTTTTTTGTCAGTCTAAGAGCCACAGGGAGGCATGGATACTGTTACCGTGAGAACAAAATGTCTTAAAGAAATGGATTCAAATGATGGCACGTCAAATTGGTATATTGAAGTAGTATTGTTGAACTATTAGGAGTTTGTGGTATTTGGTACTTTGTTATGTTGAAGTATTGGGAGTTTGTCGTATTTGGTACTTTGTTATGTTGAACTATTAGGAGTTTGTAGTATTTGGTACTTTGTTATGTTGAACTATTAGGAGTTTGTAGTATTTGGTACTTTGTCATGTTGAATTATTAGGAGTTTATCGTATTTGGTACTATTTTGAACTATTTGGTGTTAGTTTTGTTTGGTACTTTACGATGTTAAACTGTTTGATCTATTGTTATTTGGTTTTGATGTTAAATTATTTGGTGTTTGTCTTCATTTGGTAATAATCCTAAACCTATTTGATATGTATTGTTTCTATAGGTTAAATGGATGTTGCCCAAAAACTTGCGTTCATCTACATTGTTTATTTTTATTTTAAGTATTTTCGGCGAAGTGTAAGGAAACGTAAGCGGGATAATACTTCTGCAATGTCTGGGCATCAATATACTCAGGAACTTTTGCAAGGAAATAATTTACAATGTACGGAGTTAATACGGATGTCTCGTGACTTGTTTGTTCGACTATGCAACCATTTTAAATAAAGAAATTGGTTAAGAGATAGCAAACATATATCGGTTGAGGAGAAGATGTTTATCTTCCTTATGATAGTCGGGCATAATGAACGATTTTCTGTTATGAAGTGTAGGTTTCAACACTCGAAGGAAACGATTCATAAGTGCTTTCACGAAGTATTAACTCAAATGTTGGTATTTGCCGAAGAAGTTATAAGACCGACAACATTTAATCCAAATCCAAACATTCCAGGAAACAATAGAAGAGAGCGTCGAATATTTAAGGTAACTATCAAATTTATAACTAGTGTGTCTCTTTGTTTGATTGTATTTTAACAATTTGTTGTTCTAAATTTGGGATCTGTTGGTGCACTTGATGGAACCCTTATACATGCTGTTGTTCCATCTCATAAACAGAATGTATATAGAGCAAGAGGAAGAGGTGATTGTTATCAAAATGTTTTGGCAATTTGTGATTTCAACATGATCTTTACATACATTGTCGCTGGATGGGAAGGTACGGCACACGATGCGAGAATACTAAATGAAGCTTTGGTAGATCCGGTATTTGAGTTTCCAATTCCCCCTGCAGGTAATAAGTTTGGAATTGTAATATATATGAAAACTTAGATATCAAAATATCCAAAAATTTATATGTTTATTTTATTTTATTTTATTTTGTTTTTTTTTCCAGATAAATATTATCTATGTGATGCTGCCTATAAGCACACGCGTGGGTTTATGGCTCCATATCACAATGTCAGGTATTGGTTAGGAGACTTTCGTCGGAAACGTGCAATGAGTAGTAAAGAAAAATTCAATCACGCTCATGCAAAACTTCGAAATGTAATTGAGAGGGCATTTAGAGTCCTAAAAGCGCGTTTTCCAATCTTGAAGAGTATGCCCAAATTTCCTTTGGTAACACAATGAGATATTACTATTTCATGTTTTGCTATTCATAATTTTATTCGAAAAGAAGGTTTAGACGATGATTTGTTCTCTCAATACGATCAATGTGACGTACATGTTAATGAAAATGTACATGATGATAATAACGGTGATGTTGAAGTTGTTCAACAAATTGGGAGTGACGCGGATCAACGATACATGATTAACTTACGAGATCAAATCGCGGCACAAATTATGCAAAGCTAGGTTTTAAATTATTTGGTATTGGTTAAGTAACTTAATTGTTGTTTCATTTGCGTTAAGCTTATGTTTTATTTTAACACGATTTATGTAATAGTTTTTATTATGTTAAATTTTTTATATGTATTAAGATAAATTGTTTAATGATTTATAATTGTGTTAAATTTATGATAAAAATGTTTTGTTTCAAGTTTACACTATCTATTTATTAATCGTATTTTGCAATAGTTTAATATATACTTAAAAAATGAAAAATTAAAACCATTCAGACAATTATAAAAAAACAAACAACAAATTTTCATTCAGATTCAGACATTATAGCCACATCTTACTAGTAAGATGTGGTAGTCAGATTCAGATGTGAAACATCTAACTGAAACAAACACACCCTTAGAGCGTGTTTCTTTTTTTCTATATAGGGAGAGATAGTGGAACCCACAAATTTAATATTATTACTTTTTTAAATGGGACCTACTTTTTCTATTAAATGGTCTTATTCACTAAGGCAAAATTTATAAGATCCTCCTCATATAGAGGCTTATATAGGCGTGGGTCCCACTATCTTTCCTCATATAGAAAAAAAGAAACACACCCTGCGTATTAGTCTTTTATGTATTTCTATTTGAACTAATTGTACGCTTCAAGAATGATATGCAAATATTTTGGATAGATGACATCAAAATAAGTTATTATAAAATGATTTAACTCGTTTACGCCTAAAGTTCAATGATTTAACTTGTTTAATCGATTTAGCTAATCTCGTTCTTTTGTCATTAAAATAAGTTATTAGAACAAATATATATATATATATATATATATATATATATATATATATATATATATATATATATAGGGTAAGGATCTAGTGAGAAGAAATCTTAAAATGAGAAGAATAAGAAATGACTATAATAGAATATTTGAGGTGTATCGACTTGAATTAGATGCATCTCTATTCATTTAGATGAATCACAATTAATTTTGAAAGTGATTTTGAAGTGAAAACGATGCAAAGTAGTACTAGCAACAAATTTGACCCGCAGAGGACGAAAAATACATATGATTCGTCTAACTTGATGAAATGAATCTAATTTTTAGCTAGAAAATATATTATGATGCATCTCAAGATTATGGATGCATCTAATTCAAATTGATGCATCTCTAATATGTAGTTATAGTTATTTCTCATCCTTCTTATTTTAAGAATTATTCTCATTTGATTCTTACTATATATATATATATATATATATATATATATATATATATATATATATATATATATATATATATATATATCAACCTATATAAAACACAAGTTTGATTGCTATTTTTAGATGCAATAAATCACCTCAAAACTCTAAAAAAAAAGACTCGTGGAAACCTCCCCAATAATAGACCGGGATTTGGAGATAATTAAGGAGCTTGATTTGAAAAGATTTTCTGAAGGAAATTCAAGTCATAACAATCAGAACAACTTCAAAGGCATATATATCTCTTTTTATTATATCTTCACCACACATCAGAAACAAAAATCGAAACGATCAGTAAAGCAAAATTATGATTCCATGGGGTTGCAGGTACACACTTTGTTAACATGCCTATCTATAATCACAAATCTCATTATCATACAATCATTCTACTATCTTCTCTTGATATAATTGTTTCTAATTGATCGTAACCGTCACGATCTATAACCACTTCTTCAGGCATATCTATTTTACCAATCGATTCCGTACAGTTTCTATTTAATCTATTCATATCAATTAATTGTTGTAGTTAATCTGATAGATCAAATATCAAATTCGTATATTCTCTTTGACAATTAAAATAATTGACCTTCTGTGTTTATATATGTTATTTTTTTAGATTAGGCTCTTTTTGTTTGTGACGATAAATAGTCAATTATACGATATCGGATCGATAGCTGTTATATGATTTATCTTTTGGTTATATTACCTGTTTGATATGTGATATGATTGTATTTTGTATAATTAGGTTATATTCTATCGTCTATAGGATTATCAGATTATGTGTATGCATTTAGGGCTTTTTTTGTGTAAGGATATAGACTTTGAAATTTAGGAGTTATATATATGTGTTGATGAAATAACGATTTGTTAATTCGTTATATGATATCATTTTTCGGTCCGTCAATATTTGATTGTTGTTTTATGATGTAGCTTTTGTTATATAGTTAACTTATAGTACATAAAAATGGAATGATGCCAGTATGCAGTTTTCATTTATTAATTTTGCTGGTTGACAGATGTTTTATTGTTAAGATGTTAACTTTTGAGACACCGGCTTATTAGTTTCATATGTAGGTACTATTTCAGATGTTTTCAAATCACTTATAAATCAAGGTGCTCACATAACAAAGATTTATGGTTTCAATTTTCAACAAGTGATTTGAATAAGATATGTCAAAGTTGTTGGTGACACACCATAGGTCAGAATAATACTTATAAAATTTGGTCTGTTGTTATGAAATTAATGTTTAATTTTTGTATCAATGAGTATTACTGACTTGGTTGAAGTTGGTCACTTAGTGGTTGTTTTGTTAATTATAGGTGAGTATGAAGATAGGCATGGTCTATGGTGCTGGATGTTTTGGTCTAATGAATATGATATCTCAAAGAAATTTCGATGGAGGCTGCCATGATCTTGGGTAAGTTTGTTTGTCCAAGCTATTATTCGTATCATCAATGATTAAGTTTAGACCTAGATGAATAAATAGCTTGCATATGTGTACAGGAAATTAGTAACATATCAAAAGTGTGTTTGGTAATGTTTATAAAAACTGCTGATGTTATAGTATCTTATTTGAAATGAGGATGATCATCAAGATCTGTAGATGTTAGTATGTTGATGCCCTGTCACACTGCTCAAAGACTTAAAAGATGACTCAGTATAGAATTTCAATTGTCACCGGTGTAGCATCTTTAGATTTGGTGTAGAAACTTTAATGTTTTTATTAAAAAATGCAGGTTGCCAGAAAGTAAATAATTTGGAAAATCGACAAACTTGATTTTGTGGCATGTATGGGAGCATTTATTGGCGTCGTTTTTAGATCTGTTGAGATAGGTCTTTAGATTGCTGTAAGGATTAAAACCAAACCATCTTGACCTTCTTTTTAAACAAATTAGCTTGAATTTGATCTTACTTTTGTGTAAATATTAGGTTGCAATATCTTTTGCTAAGATTCTTCTCCAAGTTACACGATCACAAACGGCTATTCTTGGAAAGATCCCTCAAACAAGTGTTTATAGGAATATTGGAGAGTATCCTGAGGCAACTAAAGTTCCAGGTGTTCTGATTTTAAGGGTTCATTCAGCTTTTTACTTCTCGAACTCCAACTACATGAAAGAAAGGTAATTATCTTTTTGTAAATAAAGGTAATTATAGTGTAACAGCATATGAAGTATTAAGTGATATGGCATTCCTATAAAAAAAAAAAAAACTGATATGCAGAAATACACTTGGGCGACAAATATGGCAACATAACTTATGTGGGAGGAGACAAACTCTCCGGATATAAAGTGACCATGACTGCTTGGAAACCAAAACTACAACAAGCAAGTGAGTTCAATTTTTATCGAATTTAGATTTTGGGTGGTTCATTTGGTGAAGATTTCAATAACATTGAGGCTGGTTGGCAGGTGCAGACATAAATTGCATTTTCGATATTCACTTTTGAAGTATTGATTGCTGGTTACAATTGCTGATACAATGTTAAAATGTTGTTGATTTTCAGGTTAGACCGAATCTTTATGGAGGTATAACACAAGATTGTTCACTTTTGGGACTGTAAGTACTTTCTTATACTCTTTCCAGTGTTTTGCATTGAGTTTTTGAAAGTCATTATGCTATATGAGATAATTAAGGTCAATAAATTGCAACAAAACATGCCAGATAGAGAGTGTTCGGATGTGCTTATGAGATTTGAAGGTTTGACAATTATAAGATCAGTTTTTTCTTTTTTTAGTGTTTGACAAATTATTATTATCTACCTATTTACATGTTAAGAATAGAAAAGGAGCCAAAACAACATATAATCATTAAAAAAATGTTGAATAGCAAACTCAGATTGGACCAATTATGATTATCACAATATTTACTATTTTTTTGGTATTATCACTTTAAGTGAAGATGTGAAATTAATGCACATGAACTATTTTTATTGTTTGAGCTAAAGCAAATACAATGTACTGGTCCTTTTTTATGATATTTAATGTAAAAATATATATCTATGTTTGTCCAAATGCTAACTCTAAATTGTTATTTCACACGTTAGACTTATTTGAGTCATTTGATTGTAGCTCATTCAGTCTTTAAAATCAAATATGACATCAACTCAGAGGTGCTACTATCACAGAAAGAAAAAGGTACTATTCCAACCCTTAAAGCTTCGGTTTTTAAAAGGGTACTTATGTTAGAGAAAGTGTAATTCAGATCACATTGATGAGACTGTTACATTTGGTGATGGAGTTCAAGAATGCATTTTTAGCATATTGGTTGGTGATTAAAATAAAGGTATAACTTATTTTCTTATCATGTATATTTGCATGTCGTGTATTCATATTCTTCAATCTTTCGACAGAGCAATACTAATAATAATAATGTGTTTATGTGTAGATATACTTTTGTTTGCTGTGGCTCCGTATGCCAGGATCAACACACTGTTGTGTCCATTAAGGTACCCTATCTTTCAAAATTGGGATGATAAAGTTTGAGCATTTTTTTTTCTCGATTTGTAGCTCATAAACTAAACTTTATATTTTTGTAACAGGTTTATAAAGGTGAAAGGAGTCTTACACTGGAGTGTTGGCGTTTTGCAGTATTTGATCTTTCTTCGGTTCCCTCAGCTCCAAGGTTTGTTAATTTCATTTTTGAATTCAACTTAGTGATAGCGTTAGTTGTTGCTTTCATAATAAAGGGAGGAAAATATTGCTTTAGTTGTTGCTTTTCTATAAGAATCAAGGTATAGTTGATAAATTTAGATATTCACCATTCTGAGTTGTGCATTGCCACTTCCTGTCATGTTTCTACCAATATCGGTAAAGTAGATCATTATTACTTTACGCTAATCATGTTTTTGTAACCATATATAGTACTTGAGTTTTTACAAACTCCAAAAGTTAACTACAATATGTTAGCGGGTTGACCCAACCTTAATGGTTGTATTTATAGTCGTGTCATGTACTTTAGAATTTACAAGATTAAATGGTACTTGATTTGTTTTTTAATTGATAACGTATGATGTTGCAAAGGGTACATTTACCTAAGTAATTAATAATTTAAGTTCTTGTCAGGTTGTCCATTTGCAGCCGTTACTCCCAACTAAAGGTATTGTGCCGCATATCATGAAGGCCATGGCCACTTTTGGAATCACAGAAAGCTAAAGGTGAAGTGATCATTGAGGAAGCAAGTCCAAGTGCCTAAGAAAATTCCTACTGGTCCTATCAATGCTAAAGAGTAATGTTTGTATGAGTGATTCTTATGCCACAAAGTCCATTTTAATTATGTTTTATGTTTTCTATTATTTGAGAAAGTGGTGTACAATGTAGAGACACAAATTAAATCCGTCTGAATGAACAACCATGGATTATGAACAATACTAACACATTTCAAATATTTGTATTTTTATCGACCTTTTATATTAAAAAAGCTCATGATGTTGATGGGACTAATTGGATATAAAAAAGAGCTATACTTTGTATACATTGTCTTTGATTTAGGTCTAATGCATTCAAAGGATGAGCATGATGATTCTATTTAATTAAATGAAATTATAGAGCTAGCCCGCCTATCGGGCGGGTCTTGAAGCTAGTATATATATATATATATATATATATATATATATATATATATATATATATATATATATATATATATATATATATATATATATATATATATATATAAAGATTAGATAAATGTAAACAAATCGTGACTCCGTATACCTTTTTTTATGTTGACCAACCCTTCCTTAAATACATAAGTAAGTCATTTGATTAGAACACACGTTTTATTTTTACATTACTTAAAACCCAAATCTGTTTAACATATCTCAAGTTTCTCTTATTTGTCATTGTAAATAAACTCACATTAACTTACAACTATAACTCCAAACATCCCCTAAAACATTACTTAAGGAAAAGTAAATGGATGAGTTTTCCATATCCAGATTATTTAAAGTAGGCGAGTTATTGAATCAGACATACACGGTCTAATCGGAGTATCTCACCTCAAAATATGCAACTAGTAGCATTTGAACCTTTAAATTTTTGTGAGAAGATCAAGTATCCAAGGAGGTTTAAAGCATGAAATTCGCTAAAACCACATAAACTTTACAAATACATTTTTACATAATGATATGTCATGACACTTAGACAATCGATTTACTCACTTCATTCACAACTCTTTCTTTTAGCACAAATCATTTTATTACATTTTTTTTAAGAACCCACTAATTCTTTACAATTATAAGTGGCGCGTTAACCATATTATTGTATCCACCATCATGACTATTAAACTAATGTGATAATACATACACTTATCAGAATATGTCCCTAACCCAACGGCTATATTTCCACATTCTCACCACCCACCACCAACGGTCCAATATTTTCCCTCTCATTAAGATTCAATTCACACACAACACACACACACAAAAACATTTATCCTAGTACTAACAATGACATCAACAACCTTAACAACAACACCTACACCTATACTGACACCTAAACCTGCAGTACAACATGTCACAAAAGCGTCATCAGACGAACTGCTAAGCAAATTCGCTGAGCTAGATTCGCCAAAAAAGAAATCATTGCAATTGTTTAAACGACGAAAGAAGACGGTTACGACTCGAAGAGAAAGCTTGGAGAGTATGGTTGTTGTTGAAAGGAAGTCGTTGCTGCCTCCTGTTGGGACAGGGCTGGGGCGTAGGTCGTCGGGCGCGGGGGTGTTGGTTAAAGTTGGGAGAGCGCATTTTAAGGGGAGGAGTTTTAAGAAGCGATCGATATTTGGAGCGATTGAAAAGGTAAGTTTTGAAATTTTATTATGCTTTTGTTTGATTTACGGGTTTAAGGTTTAGTGAATTGGGTTGTTTTTGTGTCCCAGTTATGCATTTGTGATGGTTTAATTGTGACATACTGTAATTAGAAATTACTAGTATTAGTTAAGCCTATGAAACTTTTATAAGTTATTAGTTAGGAGATCGAAACAATTGGGTTTACAACTAGAACAATACCCAATCCTGTCAGAGCGGGGTGGGAGAGGTAGTGTTATAGACAATCGCATTCCTACAGCACCCAAGGGTAGAGATACTGCTTCAAGAAAAACCTCCAGCAAATTGGGTTAACTTTTTGTTAATGTCTGAATATTTTGTAAGTTACAATAGAAACATATGACTGAATCTAGTAAGACATACCATAAAAATTTGATTTTATCTCAATTGGGCTTAGCCGCTTAGGGAATGCATCTAAATATACCATCTGTTCCTTTTAGGGCAAGCAAATTGCACAAAAGGATAACAACAGCTTTTTTGGGTAACTAAGTTGGATGTGGAAATAACCATCTTCACTTCTTCAGCAAACACACAAATTTTTGTTTTAAAAAAGTTCTGTATGATTTTTGGTTGTTCTTTAAGCATAAGCTTGTTAACTTTTTATGCAATTTAATCTTTTAGCCAGTGAAACAATAATTGAATAGGGCTTAGCATAGTATGAATAACAATTGGGGATCTAGATGTTTCCCAAGCTTTAAAGTTGTGTTATAACCTGTCTTGGCTTAGCATAGTATGAATAACAATTGGGGATCTAGATGTTTCCCAAGCTTTAAAGTTGTGTTATAACCTGTCTTGTTAGTTTGGAACAGCACACCCTGTGCTTGCAAATATACACAAATAAATCCGTGAATATTGCTTGAAACTTCTTTGTCCATAGCTTCCAAGACATAATCAGGACATTTTAGTTGACATCTCTATGCTTTGGCCCTAACTTCAGCCTTCATGGTGTGATACAGGACATTTTAGTTGACATCTCTATGCTTTGGCCCTAGCTTCATGGTGTGATACAGTCAAGTGAGACTAACAAAAGTATCTTAATTTTGTTGTAGACTTCTAGTATTTGTTTTTTTTAAAACGGCACCACACTTGAAATCCGACACCCAAGATAAACCATCCAAACGGGCAGGCCCCGAGACCCGAACCACTAGGAGAGACTCGCGAAGGGAAACCCCTATAACTCACGGCTTCGCACTAAGAGGAAAATCTGGATTTTCTTTGTAACTTGCGAGACTCGAACCTGGGTGCAACCCCTCCCCAAGCTCCAGATGGAACTCAGGTGGCCAACTGATCATTTCATTTTGGTCATGAGCTCAAATATTCATTAAGTAGTCAATTCTTCAATGGTGTTTTTTTTTTATATTGTTACTGTATTATAGCAACTCAGTGCATCTTTTTGACAAGATAATGATAAGGTTAACACAACTAAACTATATGTTGTTTTTTGTTTTTGTACTTTTAGACATGGCAAAGGACTATTGATGGTGCATCAAAGGTCTTCATGGAGAAGCAGTATAACCGACATAAACGCTTGCTAAGTGACACAACTTAGATGACTTTGTGAGATTGATGATGTTTGTTGTGTTCTTTCTTGTGACATCTCACTCACAGAATTTGGAAGCGTATTTTTTTTCTTAAGAAACAATAATTCTGCGTTTTTTTGCTTACCAGGTTAGTCAGCAATTTAAACGTAGTTGGTGTGAATTAATTCTGTATTGATATAATTATCATTAGATAGCACTTGATTATTTGACTTCAATCATACATTAAGATATTGGAACCTAAAATAGTTAAAGGTAACAGCAGTACTTACTGTACAATATGGGTCAAAATCAGCAAAAAGTTTGCAGCAAATACAGATTAAAAGAAAAGCAAAAAATGAAAAATAAAAAAGGAAAAGTTCACAATATGGGCCTAGTAATAAATGGGCTATATAACTAGAAGTTTTCAATACAGGTCGGCAATTTGTGCCCAAAATCAAAAAAATGGACTAAATGGGTAAGTTTTTAAAAGATTTGGGTACATTTGGTCCCCCTCTTTTTTTTGAAATGGGCATATATTGCCCATTTAGAAATTAAATGGGCAAAATGGGCACATGTTTTTCTCGCGCATTAAATTATTTTTAATGAAAAACTTATGAATATAATATATTTAGTTACTTAAATATAAATGAGGTGTTACGTTTGAGGAATTTTTTTTGTTGTTTTAGGTCTTTTTTAAGACGATTCGTATAACATGCGCCCGTTTGGCCCGCGCCCGTTTAGCCCATAGTCCATTTAGCCCGTTTAGCCCGTAGCCCGTGCCCGCCCGGTCCGCCCGTTTTGCCACCTCTAGTTTTCAACAAAGTTTCAACATGTGACTACTTGTTTGAAATGATAATCTTAAGAAAGTGGTATAGAAGCAAATGCTTGTCATGATAACATATGCTCATTTCGAGTTAGCCACCATGACAAAGACATAAAGTAATCAAATTATACGAAGTTTATTGGCATATAAAGTAGAGTTGTTTTTTTTTCTCAAAATTTCAGTAACAATTTATTTATTTTTTAATTGAAAAGCTAAATGTGCCAAACTTACTCAAACTCGATTATGTAGCTTGATGAGATTTAATGATATGAGCTTACCATAAAAGAGCTCAAATAACTGGCAGAATAGCCATTAAGCAAGTCGTGTTTCAAACATAAAGGTATGATTCAGAATAGCCATTAAGCAAGTCGTGTTTCAAACGTAAAGGTATGCTTATGTAGCTTGATGAGATTTAATGATGTGAGCTTACCATAATAGAGCTCGAATAACTAGCAGAATAGCCATTAAGCAAGTCGTGTTTCAAAGGTAAAGGTATGATTCAGAAGCTCAATAGAGTTTGACTTACATGACTTCAAGCAGAGTGCGAGTTTATAAGATATGTTAAAGAGAAATGATTAACATGTCTAATTTATGGCGAACAAAGTTTTTGAAAACATGAAAAGAACAAATGTAAATTTGGAGAACACATCAAGTAACACTAGCTTAGAAATATGAACTAGACAATCCAAATCATTTCCTGTTAGAAAAACTCTACAATGCAAAGTTCACACAATAGCATATGCGTATCACATAATCTTTAAAGTGCTTAATAAGAATTCAATCTGTGTTTTGTTATGCTCGAGCTCGAGCTCGATATATGTTTCGAGCTTGATTCTGATATTCGAGGTAAAACTCGATCAGTTTCAATCACACAAGGTCACAAATAAAGGACGAGCCATGAGCTCGTTATATGTTTCAAACTTAGCTCGTACATTTGAGGTCAAACTTTGAATCAAACAACGTCAGATGCAAGAAGAGTTTTGACTTTTGAGTTTTGACATTGAATACGGTTTCATACAATACAGCCAATTGTTTGGTCATAAAGCTACGATGTACGTGTAATATTTATTAAAAGGGTAAAAGTGTAATTATCACTAGAAACTTAAAATAGCCAGATAGGGTTTGGTCAACTAAAAGCATCCTTATAGTATAAGTCAAATCACGGATCACTTGAGTTTTGCTGCTCCAAAAGTCTTGGACAGGAACATCTATCTGACTCATTGCACCCCTTTGACTTTGCTTATTTTTGCATGTGAAGCCCTTCATGTGGTTTACAAAGGCATAATGCCATTGAAATGTTTCTATTGTTATACACTGCTGTAAAAATCGGCCCGGGCGACTGATTAATCGGCGCATAATCGTTGTTCGGTTACTAATTGCCTGGATTTATCATAATCGGCCTATTTAATCGGTTTGGTCAAAGATCGCTTAAAAATTGGTTAACAAACCGATTAATATAAAATCGCTTAAAAGTCAGATAAAATCGCTTAAAATTTGGTCAAAAAATATATTAATCAGAAAAAATGGGTCAAAGATCTCTTAAAAATGGTCAACAAACCAAGTAATATCTATGTTTGACTTTGAACTTCAAAGAATTATATATTATGTTTATATTTGAACACTTGAAATATTTGAACTTTGATGCAGTGTGCTTTTCTCATACATATAAATATAATATCTAAAATTATAATTTTGTCCATAAAAATCCATCGATTAATACCCGCCTAACCGATTAATTGCTAGATCCTACCCGACCACCTCACTGGCGCCTAGCGATTTTTATAACCTCGGTTATACATAAGATCCTTAAAGATAACTAACTAGATATAGGGTTAGTTATCTTTAAGGACATTATTATTGGGTGCTGGAGCATTTGGAAGGCGAGGAATTACCTTAAGTTCCAACAAAAGAAGGTTATAATGGTGGACATTATCGGTGAAGTAAAGGCGTTGGGTTTTCTTTGGGCTAAGAATAGAGCGAAGTTGGCGTTTTTGTCTTGGGGCGATTGGTGTAAATTTGTTATTATGTAGTTTTTGTTTTATTGTTTAAGTGCCACCCCGTTTCGTGGGTTGGTGGGTTTCTAATGAAATATACCTTAAAAAAAAAAAAAAAAAAAAAAAAAAAAAAAAAAAAAAAAAAAGTTACATATAGGGTTCTAATAGGCTGTAAAAAAACGTGTTTTGTATCGAGTAGCGTTATCAACTTTCAAAGAAAACTTTAATGACATGCGTATGGTTTTAACTAGATATTCGCAATGTTTTAGCTATGACACGTCAACAATTTTAGCTTTGGTATTTAGTTGGTTCCATAACTAAATATGTCATGTATCTATTATAACTTTCACGAAAAAAAAAAAAAAAAAAAAAAAAAAAAAAAAGGATCTCTATTTTATATCCAGAAAATACATTAAAATTTTTAATTCTAACATACATTGAGCTTTTTAGTTCAAAATTGAAAATAATTTGTCAAAAATTTAACTCGGTTCTTTATTCGTCAAAAGAGTAACATTCATTTTTTATTTTTTTATTTTTTTATTTTTTTATTTTTATTTTTTTTCCTTAAGAAAGAAAAATGAACTTCCAATCATTATATGAGCTGGAGACTAGTGGATACATGCATTTGTTTTTCTTGATAAATTGTTACTTTTAATATATTAGCACTTATCATATGATATATTATCACCTCAACCTTGACTATGATATGAATCACCATTTGCTTTGTAACGTGAATGTAAACCTTATCATGTTATTAATTGTAAATATAGACACTATGATCATAAAGTTTAGGTGAGTTATAGAATAAAGTTTAGGTGAGTTATAGAAGGGAGGGAACCCCTACTTATTACCAAATGCTAATATATGCTTTTGAAGGCTTTGACTGATAATTAATTAGTGTCACTATATGCAATAAATTGACAACTCCAATCTTTTGAGCCACGAAGATGGACCTTGTATAGTTGTATTAAGGCGTCTCAAAAAGGGCTAGAAAAGTCTTTCAATGATAAAAGACAACAAGTTTGAAAACACTTACGGCCAGGTACATCAAAACATACATGCTTGTTTTCTTCTCTTTACCCATTTAGGATGAACACGTTTAAACTTATTCGTTAGTGGTTTTGGCCTTTCAGTTGCACATTATGAGTTTCAAGAAGTTTGACTAATGGTTACACGATCAAGGACCAAAATGCAAAACTACTTTTACTATATTCCAAAATCCTAAATTATACAACTTGTTAACTAACTTGTTAGAGTAACTCCAATGCATTACGTGTTAAAAATCTCAACCTATTCATTAACTCATTAATTAAAGTGAAAAGTCTTTCTATTTATTAACTCATTAATTGAAGTGAAAAACCTTTCTAAGGTAATATCAACCCATCATCTACTCCCAGTAATAGAGTATCAAGGCTTCAGCCCAACTAGTTAAGATCATATAGTCAAAATAGACCCACTACCAAAACGTATCACAACTCGTCTGGAAAGCAACTTCCTATGCCAGGCTTGAAGCCTGGCTAACCCGATCAGGTAACGACAAGGCTGAAGCTCAATCCACGACTGTTACAATGTACAAAACATGTGTCATTACCTTATGTGCATAGAGGTAATGATGTGAACATTACGCTGGTACATAGAAATCGTGCATGGATCATTTCATGCATATGGCAGAGCCAAGGATATCACTTGAGTTGGTCATTCCTATCTCTTCTATTGGATGTCGACTACGTAGAACTTTCTCATCCATAAATGGCTTTCATAGGTGGCACGAAACACTAAACACATCTCTATAAATACTAGCTCATTTCCCATGAAATAGCCAAGTCAAGTGAATTCTATCATTCACGCACATCATTTACACACACTAGTCATATTTGAGTGTTACAACCACGGCTGTCAAGATCGTGATCCCACCTGAGATCGTTTTTATCTTTGCAAAATCGAGATCGTAGGATCTGATAGAGTTCTTACGATCCTACGAATTTGTCATATTTTGTAAACAAAGGATAAACGAGTCAAACTGTTTTGCATTTCTACTCAACATCAAAGATAAATTCATATAATATCCTTTTAAAAATGCCAAATTTCAAATTTCAAACACCAAATAATAGTACTAAAAAAAAAAAAAAAAAAAAAAAAAAAAAAAAAAAAAAAAAAAGTTTCAATCAGTTAACGATTTAGCAGAATAAGATTACATAGCATGAGTCCTAAGCGTCTCAAAACATACGAGTCACCTATATGATTTCATGCAAGTAAACATTTCACAAGTTGCATTCCAAACATACACTTTGATTAGTTTAATCACACTGAAGTAAAGTAAATTGAACTATTGAACACTTTTAGACTTTTAGTTTTACACTTTTACTGCATCAAGTAACTATCAAGGGATTCAAGGCTCTTGTAATAGTAACAATGACACTATTTTCACTAATTATGGTTCAAACTTTAAAGTTAAAACTATGAAAAAGTTTATATTAAAGATTTAAAGTGTCAAGAAAAAACATCAATTACCTGTAAGGAAATCTTTGCTTCGCGTGATTAGATCATGAAAAGAACACCAGTAGTTTGTCAATTGGAATTTTGATTTGGGAAAAAGTAGAAAACTGGGTATAAACTATAATCTATTTAGAATATGAAACGATAGTGGTTCACTTATTAGACATTAGTAAAACTCGTTTATTTTTTGGCCTAAGCAAGTGAGGTGGACTTAAAAGATAGAAAAAGTGAAAACATAAAAAAAAAAAAAAAAAAAAAAAAAAGGAAGATGAATTCGGATCGAGTGTTTATCTTACATGCGATTCCACGATCTTACATACGATCCCACCCAGATGCAATCCTATACCGATACTACACGATCTTAGCTAGTAAACACGTAAGATCGTACGATCTTACGCGTTTACTCGCGATCTTGACAGCCTTGGTTATAACAACTCTTGACTCTGATCATATCTTAAGGTCCTTACCAGACGTTGACAACCCAACATAAGACCCTCACCCCGATACATACCTTAAACACTCACATACCGTTTTTCCAAAAAGTCATTATTAAGCCTTAACTGTTACTTTCAATGTATTCAAGTTCAAGCCATTATTAACTTTTTGTCAACCTTACTACTGTTGGAGATGCTATACCCTCGACCATTTTGCTATTACTTTAGAAAGAAAAAAAAAATTGTGTAAGAGTTGAAAACTAAAAGCATAATTCGGTAAAAATTTTATCTATTCAGTAATTTTTTTTCTCTCCTTCACCTACTCCCTATGTTGTCATTTTAATATCTAAATAACTCAACTCACATGAAAAATGAAGTAATTGACTTTGTTCATGTTTCAAATTAACTTTTTCACAAAGGCATTTACGATATTTTCTATCTCATACATGGAAGAACCTAAGAGCGACCTGGATGGGTGGTTTTCATTTATTTGCCGATGTGGAGAAGTATGGTCGAAATAACAATAAGCTTGAGGAACGATCTGGGGACAACAAACCCAATGAAGGTATTAATACTAAACCTGTTCATGACAATGCAAATGTTTTTCAGTCGGTTAAGTCGTATGTTGAAGCGATTTTGGGCAATAAAACAATGGGTGTGTCGGGCATTAGTGATGCAAATAATAGTGGAGAAAAACCTGAAGGGGTGTCGGTTAATAATAAGGCAAATGAGGATGAAGCGTTGATGTTTATCTCGGAAGATGATTGTATGGATTTGGATGGTATGGAGCGTAGTATTCTTGTTAAAGTAAAAGATTTAAGTGTCATTAAGGATCTTCTGAAATATATGTCTTCTGAGGGTTTCGTTGATGTTGCTCTTAGATACGTTGGGGGACGTTGGGTTTGGTTGGAATTTGATTCTACTGATCATGTGGAAAGTGTCAAGAATTCGAAGGTGTTAAATGAATTATTCTTGGAGATCAAAGATGTTTCTCACGATTTTATTCCGGATGAAAGATGTGTTTGGATAGACTTGGTGGGTTTACCATTGGCATCATGGGCACCAGAGGTTTATAAGAAGTTGGGTGGTCGGTGGGGATGTAGTGTGTTCACGGATATGGTCAACGACGGACCAATGTCTCATGGGAAGGTATGTGTTCTTACAGAGTCTTTACATCGTGTGCTAGAGTCCTTTATAATTTCTTATCGTAAACGATCTTATTGTATTACCGCTACTGAGTTTGCATATTGGGCTCCTAATATTGAATCGACGGAGGACAAATCGATGATTGATTCACTTGAAAGGAAGGATGACGGGGGACCTAGTTTGGATGGAGGATCGGAACAGGAGGAGCCTTTGGATGTTGGTAATTGTGGTTCGGATGCGTCTAAAGATGATAACAATGATTCTGATTCATCTAGTGAAATGTCATCAACTAATCGACTTATGCGAGAGGTGGATGTTCGTGGGGTGGATAGTGATCATGTAACCTTTGAAGAAGGAGAGATCAATGGTGAATCGGTCTTGAATGATGATGGGTGTGTCAAGGATTGTATGGAAAAGAAATTGGACAATGATGATGAAAAAGATATTGAAGATAAGTGTCGGGTTAGGCCAGTTAAAGCTGCTGTAAATGATTCTAGCATTGTGTCTACAGCTATGCCCTCGGGTACTAATATAAACCTTGCTGAAGAGTCTTGTTCTACGTGGCTTGATTATGTTGGTCCTCTAATTACCGACGAGCTAGATTGTGAAAAACGCTGGAGCTATAGAGACCCTGATGGGAATGTTCAAGGGTCGTTCTCCCTTGCGCAATTACATAAGTGGAAAGACTATTTTCCTAGCGATCTTAAGATTTGGAGTTATTATGGCAACGTTAAAGAAACTATTCTTCTACAAAGTGCGTTAAAGAGACGAACAAAGGATGTCGGTTAGATCCCTTTGCATTTGTGGTTTGATGCAGCGGGTGTTCGGCTTCGTCCATGGGAGGTCTTTGTTTTGGCGTCGCGTTGGGATCTCCGTTTTGATTGTAGTAGCTGTCGGTATATTGCGTGTTTGTCTTGTAACGTTAGACTTATTTTGTTCCTTGCTTTCTTTTGTTTGTTGGATCGATTTGCGTGTGTCTTGTACTTGCTAGCTTCTTACTAGCATTTTTTAATAAAATTTTTAACTGCCGTTCAAAAAAAAAAAAAAACATGGAAGAACCTAAATTTCACTACCTCTTGAATCTCACATACCACTAAGCCAAAAACCTTTCAATGATTTTATTCGTGTTTTATCTGACGATATAAGTACTTCACTAATAAGTCGCTCAAAACATAATAGCCACCATCTTTGCATCTCTACTAGTGACCAAGTCGACATACCACACTAGTCGATATGCAAGTAAATGGAGGGAAAAAAAAATCTTGGAAAATAAAAGGACTGAATTAGTCACTATGTAAAAAGTGAGGGACCTGAAAGCAAGTAAAGTGGTAATTTTAAAACCATATAATTCATCTTCCCACTCTAGTTTCTTCTCCGCTCTCAATTCCTTCCACGTCATATTTTCGGTCTTCGTGTTTCTTTCATTTTCGTTAGCGGTTAGTCGGTGAATAGAATTATGTTATAAACGGTCAAAGAATTACTTGAAGAAGAAGCAAACTGCTTCTCACATAATTTTCTCTGTAACTTCTTTTTTACTGCATTATATTTGAGAATTGTGAATTTGATATTATTTTTTTTAACTTGATCAAGAACTTATGTTATTTTAAGAGGTTGTTATATTTGAATTATATTTGAGAATTGTGATTTCATAAGATGAATGTGATTAATTATTTGCTATTTTTTGTTTACTTTTTTTTTTTTTTTTTTTTTTTTTTTTTTTTTTTTTTTTTGTAGTAATGATGTTTAATTTATCTGAATTAACATTGAGAAATACTATGATATAATCCAATGAATGTAGTTTTGATGTATTAATTACTTTATGTTATGTTTTTATGTAAACTTTGAATTATTTACACATTTTTTTTTACATAAATGTTACTAAATTTTATCAAGAAATTATTATATTTTTGAATTATTTCTATTTTCTTCAATTACATTTGAGAAATGAATATATTGATATAATTTGCTCAGCTTTTTTGTAGTATTGTATAATTTAATCAAGAATTGATTTGATTAGTGTAATTTTGAATTGAAGAGATGAATAAAATGTTGATAGTTTGTAAGGATTCTTTTGTAATTCAGTTATTAGTCAAGAAATCATAATGCTGATTATTTCATTTATTTAATCAAAATCTGAGAATTTATGTGATGAATGTAACTTGGATATGTTATTATTTGTTTGTTTCTTTGTAAATTGTGAATTTGTCATGATTTTCATGTACAATTGTTTAGTTTAATAAAGAAAATATAATTTATTTGAATTAATATAAATAATTTATGTGATGAATTGAATCTAGATATTTTAATTAACTTTTGTCATTTAATTATATAAAGTGTTAACAATCTGTTAGGCTTTATTTTATTATTTATTTATTTATTTATTTTTATTTTTTTGTAGTGATGTTAATGTAATCAAGAAATTGAAATATTTTTTAATTGATGAGATAATGTTATTTGGATGTATTAATTACTTGCTGTTTATGATTTTTTAAGTATTTAATTTCATGCTATTTATTTGTTAAAGTTTGAAAATATTATGTTACTTGTTCTTGTGTTTTTTTTTTTTTTTTTTTATTCTTTTTATATAAATTGTGATTTTGTTAGGATTTATTTGTAGTACTGCATAGATTAATCAATAATTTATACGGAGTAATATATTCTAGTATTTTATAAATTTAAATTAAATTTGAGAATTTATGTGATTACTGTAAATTGGATGTAGTATTGAAAGTGAATTTGTTAGTGTTCTCATAGTATCTTGATTTGTTTTAATAAACATAATTTAAGGCTTCTTATATTGCATTTGTTGTAATTTTCGTGTATAATGCTATGAACTGATCTTTTTTTCTTAAATTGGATATATATTAAGGTGGTGATTTAGAAGGAAATGAAGGATGAAATCTTTGATGCAAAAGTTAAAATCAGGAAGTCTTTTTGCTCGTATGGACAAGGGTGAAGGTTCCATTACTGACGATCATGATGATCTTTTATGGAGTAAGGATTTAGAAAAACATGCATTGGGCGAATTCTCGTTTGCCATTGTACAAGCCAATCATGTTTTGGAAGATTCCAGCCAGGTGGAGATTGGTCAAAACGCTACCTTTGTTGGCGTTTATGATGGTCATGGTGGTCCAGAAGCATCAAACTACGTGCGTGATCATTTGTTTACACATCTCATTAGTAAGTCTTTTCTCTTCACTTTCACATAAATATTGATTAAACGTTATGGGAGTCTATGTGTTTTGGGTATGCTCAGCAGGGTTGTACTTCATACTTTTGTGAGTTGTAATCTTGTATCGCTTGTCTGATGAATTGCACTATGATTCGGCATCATATTGTTTGATTGAGTTAGTTAACTTGTTTTCACGCTTGTATCAATTGGCATATATTGTAAAAATTACGGTTAATAATGGTAAAACCACTGATTTTTTTTTTTTTTTTTTTTTTTTTTTTTTTTACCTATTTGGCAGTTTAACCATTAACCTTCTATTCTCAAGATTTACTCCCTTCACTTTTTTGGTTATCTGTTGCAATTTTTCTGTGAGTACAGTAAGAGTTCTGGGACAAAAAAAAAGGTCTAGGGAACGAACCAGTGAGAAAGAACAGTAGGGGTTTAATCGCCACAATGATGAAAGTTTAGTTGTTTCACCATTATTAGCCCTAGAAGTCACTGACAGAAGTCGAGAATTTTTTAATATTTGGAGTAAAAAGTAATATTATTAGTTCTATTTGGTTCGAATTGTTTGTTGTTTAATAGATTTTGCAAAAGAAAAAGGACTGATGTCCTCAGAAGTCTTTGAAAATGCTGTTTCTGCTACCGAAGAGGGATTTCTCAAGCTGGTGAGCAGGACTTTAGACTTGAAGCCGACGATAGCTGCAGTTGGTTCTTGTTGTCTCGCTGGATTCATATCGGAAGGCACATTGTGTATTGCTAACATGGGCGATTCTAGAGCTGTTTTAGGGCGTGTAAAGAAGCGACGACAGAAGAAAATTGTAGCTGAGCAAATCACTGAGGATCATAATGCTTGTGTACAGAAAGTTAGACAGGAGCTCAAGTCAGATCATCCAGATGACCCAGAAATTGTGGTCATGAAACAAGGCGTGTGGCGTATCAAAGGCATTATTCAGGTTTTGGTGCTTGATCCTTTAATATACATAGTAATATAGGCGAAAATCTCAACCCATTGAACTATAATTTTCTATATTTTGGTCATATTTTATTTCCAACGGGTTAAGTTCCGAACTTTTGGAAACCTACCTAAAAGTGAAACGGGTCGATTGGGTTGATTGGTCTAAAGTTTCTCAAGGTGTTTATAAATATTGTAAACCTCCTAAAGCAATTTATTAATAATGAAGTTAGATCATTATCTCAGTTAACAGTCTCAAATTAATACTTTTAAAGAATGGACAAACATGTGTTGACGGGTCGGTCCAACCTAATGCATTCGATTGGACCAGGTTGACTCATTTTAATACGAAACAAATTGTGCATTTCTATCTTAGAGGTTAGATGTTCAATCTATTGTGGGTGTTTTCAGATTTCGAGATCCATAGGAGACGCATACTTGAAGAAGCCAGAATTTGCTCTTGACCCAACATTCCCACGGTTCCACCTTCCTACTCCTATCCAGCGACCTGTTATAAGAGATAGCCCGTCTATCTACACCAGAGAGTTGAAACCTGATGACAAGTTTATTGTGTTTGCATCGGATGGGTTATGGGAACACATGACGAATCGGCAAGTAGTCAAAATTGTTTACAAGAACCCGAGAGAAGTAAGTTTTTCTCTTTTTTTCAAAATTCAATTGTGTAACACTGATGCTTAATTGTAATCCTGAGTGGTCAGTAAACATTGAAAATGGACAGAAACAACCAAACGTTACAAGTTAACAGGGTTTGTATGGTTTGGTCTGATTTGGTTTAAATCAGGTAATTGGAGTATGAGACATGTTTTATGGGTGTCCGATAATGGGTCAAATGTGTGTGGGTCGAAACGGATTTTTGTTTATGCACTAGTCGGGTTTGGCTGACCTTGTCCAATTGTTTTTCTATTAACTTTCTGTAATAAGTTTGATTTTAAAATATATAATTGCAGTAATCATCTAATCTTCTCAGTAGAGCAATTTAGTTGGCTGTATGCTTTTTATAGAAGTACCACTTTCACTGACTTTCGACCCGTTTGACCTGCTACTTGTGTTCTCTTTAGATATCTTTCAACTTGCCCTTTTGACAGGAATGAAATATAACATAACACGGCTAGAGTTTCAATTTGCCATCTGTTTACACCTCTTACAATGTTTTCATATGTCGTATTTAAATAATAGGGAATTGCGAGAAGGCTTGTTAAATCAGCAATGATTGAAGCTGCAAGGAAAGGGAAAAGGAAGTATGATGTAGTGAAGAATATGGGGAAAGGGAATAGGCGTCTTGTTCATGATGATATCACGGTAGTAGTTGTTTTTATCGACCAACAAGTAAATACAGTTGTCGATGAGGTATCGATTCGTGGGTTCAGTAGCTCGACCGTGCCATCGAATTTTAGCACCTTGCAAGGTGTTGAAGAGAATGCACCACAATCAATTGAAGAGTCGTCTTGAATGACAAAACACAGGAAGTAATGAGTTTTGAATTGGTAGAGATTTTTTTTTTTTTTTTTTCATTTTCTAACTGTCGTGATTTTAGCTGAAACAAATGGTTTAACCGATTCTACATTTTTTTGTCTGAATGTTTGAATAAGAAATTTTACTTGTCACATGCTTGCATTCTCCTAATAATATCAGTCACATCATAGTTATTCAATTTATTACAAATAATTATCAACAACAGTTGA
This sequence comes from Artemisia argyi, assembly GCA_030686995.1. NCBI lineage: Eukaryota > Viridiplantae > Streptophyta > Magnoliopsida > Asterales > Asteraceae > Artemisia > Artemisia argyi. The sequence continues at coordinate 74,961,532 of CM060706.1, forward strand.
AGTTACTAGCTTATTTATGAACTGTGTTTATTCCCTTGTTTAACTATTTATATTAGTTTGTTCTATTAGATCGGGATAAAAGGGGTCTGCATGATAAGTTTCAATGATATTGGGGACCAACTGTAGAGAACTACAAGGGTCTTGGTAATATGTCTTGCAAATTCAGAACTTTGCTATTATCCATCACTCAAATAAGTGATGTATGCAAAAATACGTTAGGTGTTGGTGGATATCGACAAGCAGGAATGTCTGATTGGTAAAATTACAGTTAGAAGGGAGTTTTTATATTTCATCATCGATTGCTTTTCTTAGAGCAGTGGGTACAATGGTGCCGTTCTTCTCGTGCCGTTCTCAAAAAGTGATGTCACGTCAGCAAAGCAAAACAGAATGACACTAGAAAACCTTTGGCACCTGTGCCATTAGAGTTGACATCAGAAAATGTGGTGCCGTTCTCCAATTTTTATTTATTTATTTATTTATTTATTATTATTATTATTATTATTATTATTATTATTATTATTAATTTCAAAAAATGAATAGAGCACCTAAATAATAATTTCCAATTTCATCAAGTAATAGCTTTATTTCATTCAAATCCTGTTCTTGATCGTAAATGACGTAATAATTAGGAAACTGTAAGCTTCAATGCTATTTTTTCCTTGTTTGGGTCAATTTATATCTGTTAATTGTTTGGACACAAGTTAACTTTTGTTTCAAAAATAGCAACAAAAAAATGTACATAGTATTTTTTTTATGCCTGAATAAGTTAATTGTATAGGATATCTATAACTAAATACGTCATGTATCTATCACTTTCATGTCAAAAGATCATGAATATGTAGTTTGCACCCAGAAAATACATTAAGAAATTTAATTCTAACATAAATGAGTTTTTTGGTTCATAATTGAAAATTGTTAAAAAGTTATTCAATTATGTTTTCCTAAGAACAAAAATGAACTTAACAATAATTATATGAGCCGGAGCCACATGCATCTGTTTTTCTTGATAAATTGTTCCTTTTAATATATTAGCACTTATATCAATCACCTCAACCATAACTATTATGAGGTATATAAATTACTATTTACATTATAATGTGAATGTAAACCTTATCACATTATAAGTTGCAAATATAGTCGCTATTATCATAAAGTTGGGCGAGTAATTAAAAAGGGGGAACCTCTACTTATTAAGACATCCATTACGGTGATTAAAAAAAAAGAAGTTTAAAACACATGAAAAAGTTTATAGTTTGTTTTAACCATAGTGAGCATGTTCATGTGGAATAAAAACTTTGAAATCTTGAACCTTTTCATAAGGGTAAAATGCAAAAATGGTACCTAAACTATCACGAAATCACAATAATGGGACCGAGACAAAAAGTCACGCAAAAAAGCCACTAACATTACGTAAATTTGCAAAAAAAACCATCGAGAGCCATTTTCCGTTAGTTTCCTCGTTAAGTGCCATGTCATTGAAGGTAATATCGTCTTTTTACTGTTCATACTTATTAAATTTGCCACCATAATCAGGTCTGTGCTTGGGCATCGATTTGACATGACTCCATTGTCTAAATTTACAAAGTAACTTAAAATTTTTGACCCCATAACCCCCCCCCCCCCCCCCCAACTCACACTTGCAAATCACGACTCAAGATAATAGTAAAAAAACACGGCTTCGAAAATGGAATCATCACCAAATACCACAATAATCACCACCACCATAACCACAACCACAACCACCACCACCAACGCACACCAAGAACACACCAACGTTGATCACAACAACGACTGTTAATGAAACCCCACAACAACTTCCATGTCCACATTATCATTCAGAAGACACAAAATTCTGTTACTACAACAACCACAGCACTTCACTTCCTCGTCACTTTTGCCGTAGCTGCCGTAGACACTTGACTCATGGTGGCATTCTCCGGGACATCCCCGTTGGAGGTGGTACTCGAAAAAACAACAAAAGAAAAAAACCGATGAACCCCACCACCATTTCGGGTTATTGTGATACCACTTTTGCTCCGCATGAGTACCAGGAGTACCAGGCGTACTAGTGCCATCTGACGCCTCCATCTGTGGATGATGCCGGAAATGTGATGGTTCCGTTTGAACCCAATGTGTTTGTGCCATCGCTGTTTGAGGCTGTTGGGTTTGAGGATGATGTTTGGCCATTTTGTGGCACTTAAGCTAGTTTCTTAGTTTAATGTTTGTCTTTTGTTTGTAGTGGTTGATGTAACCAATCTTTTGGTGAATGGTAAACTCTATGTTTTGTACAATATTGGCGGGAAACTAAAACTAACTAGCTAATAACTAACTGAGCATTCTAGAACTACTTAGCTATAAAGGAGTGTTTGGTACTGCAGTTATTAGGTTGACTTGAATATTTTGACCCATGTTGAGTAGCATCCTCATTATCCCCCTCGCAAATTGGCAGTGTGTAAGGGTTACACAAAGCCAATTTAGATAAACAATTGCAGTGCAGAGGTTTGCTTAGGCCCTTTGTGAGAATATCAGCCAATTGTGACTTGGTTGGTATGAAAGTAGGTAGAATTTGACCACCTCTAATATTGTCTCTAACAAACTAGCAATCAATTTCTATATGCTTAGTTCTAGCATTATCACACACTATTGTGAGGTGTATTAAGCTGTCTTGAACCAGTTTAGAAGCTCTGTACAAAGGAGTGTTTGGTTCTGCAGTTATTAGCTTGACTTGACTGTTTTGACCCATGTTGAGTAGCATCCTCGTTACATATCTACCAAGTTTGACAATATAACATAGTTTGACAATATTTGTTTGACTTTTAACATAATCTTGTATGTGTGCATTTACTCTGCTATGCTTCATGAGAATGACTTTTAACATAGCATCATAGTATAAGTAACAAAGCAAAATAACATACTTAATCAACAAAAAACATAACATAATTGATAATATAACATAGTTTGATAAACAAAGAAACATAACATAGTTTTCTTTAACTACAAAACATTAAACTTCAAACAAACATAACATGATTGATAAAAAATATTGAAAGAAACTCTAAAGTCCCTTGAAAAATGCGTGCTTGTTGAAGAGCTTCAGCTTCGCTTCGGCAATCTTCTTCTTCAAATCCAAAAGCTCAATAACGTCGGCCTTTTGAAGCTTCTTAAAATACTCCAAGCACGTGAACATCTGCACCGAGAGACACACATGTTCCATTTCAGCCATGTACTTGTTCCTTTGAATAACAATATCAAGCAACTCTTGATATGGCTTAAAAAGATCTTTCACATACTTCACATCCTGCTGTGTCTCCCTAGCAAAATAAACCGACATATGGTATGATAACTCAGTTGAGTTAGCAGCCGCTGCAAGTTCCTGAAGAAGCACAAATTGAGACATTCTTACACCCTTTGATACAATTTATGTGTTTACTGTTTTTGTTACTAGATGAATGAGGAAATTACTTGGGTTATAACATATAAATAGGCGGGGTAATTACATGTGAAAATGTGTTTTAGGCATGTTTGTGTAATAAATGCTAAATGTGTGGGTTACCAACATACACATCCCAAAATTGCTTAGTTTTTTTGGCTTCCATTAGATTAGATAAAAGGTTATGCAACTATTGACCCTAGTTAATATTACATAATCGGTAGATAAACATTAGAAGCATAAAAGCATAACCATTATTTAGCATCATCCTTGGGTTTCTTGTTAGCCATCATCCTTAGTTTTCTTGTCAGCCATCAGTCTTCGACTCTTGATTGATCTTCCTTGGTCTTCAAACTTGTCCTCTACAAGCACTCCATCTTGCCCAACTCCATTTTTTTCAAGCACTTCATCTGGCTCATCTCCTTGTTTAGCATCTCCAACTACTTCAGCACACTGCTCATCCAGAATCACATCCTCATCACAAACTCTTTGTTTACCATCATTACCATCAACACCATCAACATCTACAAGTGGAACCAAACTGAAACTAATTGGTTCAGCATAAAGAGCATACACCTCTGTTCCTTCTCCAGCTACAACTACATCATCAAGTTCATTCAATGCTTGATCTATTTCAGCAAACATGTCACTAATCTCTTGAGGCTCTTAAGGCTCTTCAATTGCATGCATCTCTTCAGGTTCAGCTACATCAACTAAATGGTATGGATCATCTTGCCATTCAGCATCAGTTCCTTGATCCACCTCTTCATCATACCATTCAACATTAGTTCCTTGATCAACCTCTTCATCACTTGTGTCATCATAATACGCATCATCAAAATCGAGCAAACCTGTAGACTCCTCACTTGAATCCTCCACAGTAAAGTCTTGGTCAATCTCTTCCAATAACCTTCTGAATTGAAACTCATCACTCATCCTTTTTGTATGATTTGCAATCATTTTTTAAGCACAAAATGTTGGTGGGAAGTCACTGTCAGAATCAGTATAAAAAACAGGCCCAGCCTTCTCAGGTTGTCTTGTCTTATGCCACTCTAACAATAGTAATTTCCCACTGTTTCCAGTCTCACCATCAACACCCTTTCCAGCAGCCTCATTCAAATCATCATCCACTATTTCTTCGATCACCACACCCTTGCCCATAGTCATCATTCGATCCATCATCTCACACTTAACAATTGAAACACCGGTTTCAATATACAATTCCAATTGTGTAAATATAGGAACATACTTCACAAGTGTCTTCACATCTTGTCAGACTTTAGTGGTAGCAAACCATCATCCAATGACTCCCCAGGTATCCTAAAGTGAGTAAACATAAGGGTACTATCCGAGTAACCTAAATCCTCTAACATTTCGCCCAATAATTCCATGGAGAAAACGTCAGAGTGAATTCCGTCAAACCAATCTTTATCTCCAAAGAGATACATTCTTCCTAGTTTTGAGGTAAATTCACCATTGTGATGGATTTGCAAAGAAAACACCTTTTCATTCAAACCTGTGGAACACATAAAACATCAATTACTTTCAACAACAATAACAAGTTTAAATGGAAAACATTAAAATGGAACAAAGTATTATTACTATAAAGGATTCCTAAATCAGGTATTGGGGTACTGCGTGCACGATTTTGCCAAAGCTTAACCGTTCTCAAGATCTTTACTTGTGAAATTAATGTTCTCCTTGGAAGAAATTGAGCCACGTATATAAACTATTTTTCTAAAGGACTAAATTTGTAAAACAAAACACTGGCAATTGAAGTTATTTGCGGGAAAGGGATAAAAAAAGATACTACCCTCAATGACATGGCACTTAACGAGGAAACTAACGGAAAATGGCTCTCGGTGGTTTTTTTACAAATTTACGTAATGCTAGTGGCTTTTTTGTGTGACTTTTTGTCTCGGTCCAATTATTGCGATTTTGTGATAGTTTAGGGACCATTTTTGCATTTTTACCCTTTTCATAATTTAGTACATTTGTAATTGTTAAGCATTTTATAAATCTAAAAAGGTTTGTACATAATGCAACAAAGTTTATAAAATCAAAAAATTTATAAGTTAATGATTTAATAAATTTTTAGAACTTTTAAAAGGTCCTGATTGTGGATTCTCTTAGTTATTACAAAAATGCTAATATACGTTTTTAAAAGCTTTGACTAATACTAATTAATTAGTGTCATGCAATAAATTGACAACTCCACTGTTTTGAGCCACGAAGATGGACCATGTATTAAGACGTCGCAAAAGGGCTAGAAAAGACTTTCAATGCTAAAATAAAAAAGTTCGAAAAACTTAAGAGAATACGGTTAGGCCATCTACATCAAAGCATAACAAGCTTGATTTCTCCGAATGACTTGAGCATAAATCTTTCTCCATTTACCTGTTTAAGATGATCACATTCAAATTTACTAGACGAGTACCTGTGCATAGCAACGAGATATTATAGTGATATATAGTTGTAATGATATTTATGTTAGGTGTTTTGTATAATGTCGTGTAACCAAAATATCACTATAACTACCTGCCACTATAAAATCTCGTTGCCATGCACGGGTACTTGTCTAGTGTAGTATAAAAACTTAAGTTATTAATCTCCCATTCAAGCTGTACTTTACTTCAATAGTCAACCTTGACAACTTATATCCATCAATGTGTATCTTGATATCTATAGCTTTCTTGTATGCATGAGAATAACAAGTTGTATTAATGTGCATGGCAGTTAATTTTCTGTACTAAGGAAATCTGAAGAAAGAATTTTACTAATACGATAGGCATGCAAGTTGCAACCATGTCATTAACTATTTTTGTGTTCTCCGTTATGCTAAATGTGTTTGGCATGTGGTATACAACTTAGAGTTAAAATGAAAAGTAATGCAACGTAAATTCATTTTGTAGAGATGTGTAAATTCATGTTTATAAAAACTTAAATACTTGAGGGACTTTTGTATAAAATTAAACCAAAAAAAGGAAGATATAAGTCATCTTCTTCATACTCTATTCCTTACTGATCGATATGTACTATATGTAAATTCTTCCCATATAGTAAAATACCAAAGCAAGCTCACTTATAGCAAACATGTTCATCTTGTTTAAAAATGTCACCAGTTGGCTTCAAAACAGCCTAAATGACAACTGAAACGAATAAATCTAAAACCAAAACCACCACGTCTACTCCAACATTAAGACATAACTGAAACCACAGATTAATCATAAACAGATCTAGCAGTGTACATCACAAAAAACATCACAACCAATCTCAAAAGATATATGAACGGAAGGCTAAAAAATACAAACAATAACATCAGCACCACCAAACCCACTTCTGTTTCCCATATCCAAGAAAACATTAAACCTACATTTTTTCACCACCGAAATCACTACCAAAACTAGATGATCTATCACCAAAACCACCAAATCCACCACCGAAACTACAAATAACCAAAAACACAACAAAACCTATAGAGGTTTCCGCGAATTCAGACAATGCTAGTGGCGGCCGAGGTGGTGGCGGCAGTAGAGGGGGCAGTAGTAGTGGCAACAGAGGTTTTGTAAGGGACGACAAAGGTGGTGTAAAGGGTATTAGTTATGTATGTTTTAGAGAGGGGAGAAAGGTTGTGAAAAATAAGAGATAAAAAAGAGGATTATGGTTTTCTTATTTACAAAGACAACTTTTTGCTTGCCAAACATGTTTTAAGTTTTCAATTTGAATGTTTTTAAAGTTACCTATATTAGATGAGTGGTTAAAGAGTTGCCATAGATAACTTGATTTTTCTTCAAGCCGTGTATTAGTGTATTATAACTTTACTAGTTTCCATAGATAGTGTATTAAGTTTTCTTACCGCCGTATATTAATGTATTAAGTTCAATAGTTGCCCTAGATAGTTAATTCCGCATATTTGCTTTTAACTTTCAAGGTTTCAAGGGTAGAATAGTCAAAACAAATTTTCAACATTCAAACTTTGACTATTCTACTTTTCACCTTTGATCATTTTTACATTATATGTAGTTAAGATGTGTTAGTGCCTTTGGCCTGTCAATGGCGCGTTATGAGTTTTACAAAGTTTGACTAATGGTCAAACAATGAAGGACCAAAATGCAAATTACTTTTTCAATATTTCAAAAGCCTAAATTATGAAGCTTGTTAACTAAACTGCTAAAGTATATCTAATCTCAACCTATTAATTTAACTTATTAATTCAATGTGAAAAATCTTTCTAAGGTAATCTCAACCCGTTGTCTACTCTCACATAACAATTTTCCAGTAGGTTGAGTTATATTAACCTATTATTCAAAAAAGTCATTCTTAGGTTTTAAGTTTTATTTTCAATAGGTTGAGTTATACTAATCTTGTTCAACCTTATTGGAGATGCTATACCCTCAACCATTTTTCTATTTACTTAAGAAAAAAATATGTAAGAGAGGCATTTTATTTATTTATTTATTTTAAAGATGGGCTTTATTATAAGGAGAAGCTAGGCCAAAAATCACTACAACCAAATAAAATCCCATTACAATCAAGAATAGAGGCCATATAAAGAAACTCCTTAACAAACATTCCAGTGACGAACTTGACAGACGCAAACGAACCACCAAACCTCGAAATAACTCAATACTCCTTCCATATAATTAGAGGAGAAGTGTGATAAACCCCATCCTTAGCCTATTTATTAGCATCAAAATTGCATTCTCGGTATGTATGAACAATCGATCGACCTAAGCAACTTGATAAAAAAATCATTTATCTCTTACAAGTTATACTAAAAGTGTTATAAAGTGATAATTTTATCTAGTTTTGCTCTCCTTTCACCTGTTCCCTACGTTCTCATTTTAATATATAAATAAAAAATAGTGATTGATTTTGTTCACATTTTTTAATTAACTTTCTTCACAAAGGCATTTATAGTATTTGTAATCCTACACAATTATCCTACCATGAGTACTTCACTAATAAGTCACTCAAAACATAATATATAGCCACAATATTTGTATTTATTCACCAAGTTGAATATCTATAGTAAAGTATTATAAAGGAAAAAAAAGAGAGTAAATTACACCATTAGTCCCTGTGGTATGGCCACATTTCATACGACATCCAAAAACGCAAAATATTGCATGGTTAGTCCAATATATTGCATACATTACATAGGTGGTCCAATTTTGCTAACATCGTTAGCTTTTCTCGTTATCTCGGACCTCACGTGCAAATCACACGATGGTATTTTTGTCCGAACATATTTTTTGTCATTTTCCTTTGTGATTTCTTCGCTGACTAATACTGTAGCAGTTTGTACCTTTTTAGCTTATTTTTTGTTAACAAGTTCTTTTTTAAAGTTGACCACCCAAACACACATATTTTGTGATTTTGATTCATCTCACATACACACACATTCATTTCTTCCCCGTCCCTCTTTCTCAATTCTACAAAATCCAATTATCTTTGTATCAATTATTTTTCAAAACTATGATTTTCTATTGTGTAATTTGTTATAGTCTTTGTGTATTTTTGTGATTGTCTTTGTGTCAACCGGAAATATACAAGTTCAGTATAATTTCTAATTGATTTATAGTTGACACAAACACAATCACAAAAAACATAAAAGACACACAAAAAACAAGTTAAATATATTGTGGCTGATGGGTATGTTTCTTTACAGGGTCTGATCAGGAATCTAGGTTTCCTGGGTCGGATATAAAAATGGGTATTGAGACTGCCGGTCATTGGAACAGATGTCGGGTCGGATTAAGTTTGTTGAGACGCAATTTGGTGCTGGGTTGAGGGGTGTTCCTATGCCTAGGAATATTAGTCAATGGCAACTAAAAAAATGCTAATATTTTTATTTTCTTTTAAATGCACCGCAGGTGGTGGTACGGTGGTGCTAAAAGTTCAAAGATATAAGAAAGCGAATTCTCAAAATGAAATTTACTGACACATTATTTTTTTTAATAAAACGGTATGACTAGGTTCAACGACTTTTAATATATTGGTCCCCCACATCATTTATCCCTTACTCTCTTCACCTAACAGTTGTCAAACAAAAACACACACACCCGATCATTCCTCAATCCTCACAACCCTAAACTTTTTTTTGTCAAAAAACCCAATCAATGGAAGATTCTTCTTCAAATGATAGGGATTATAGCAAAAATGATAGTAACCAATTATATGGTTGACTATGTTTTGGCTAAATATGGGAATAAGTGGGTCTAGACGATGCAATAGGTGAGTTGATACTTGAAGACTTATGGCAAAGGGAGTACAATCAACAGGAGGTTGGGAAGGTTAGTGTATTATGTTGCTTGTTTGCATTGTTATGTATATGTGTGTATTATATATGGAGACTTAATGTTTATGTATTATGTTAGTTATGACCATGGTCTGAGTTAGGCCCTTTGTCAAACACCATAACTAGTTTTGCCTATGTGTTAGTTTTACCCTAGTCAATTATCATAAGCATCTTAATAGCCTTAGGTTCATGTGATCAACGTAGTATAAGGTTCATGTGCTTAATGGGAGGGAAATGTAGTATAAGGTTGATGTGGTTAATGTAATTTGGTGGTAACTAATTGTCTGCACATATTTATGGATAAGAGAATGGGAAATCTTGAAGATCTTGACAAGAGGATATCGAATCTTGAAGTTGTGTTTGGTAGGGCAAAGCAGGCAAAGGAAGCAGAGCAACAAAAGAAGGTGAACAAAGGTATGCATTTTGTTGTATTCAAGTTCTTGTCTTATAGATTCCTAAATGTTGAAGATGTATTTAACATGGCCAAAGTAAAAATGATAGGAAAGGCCGAAAGGCAAAGGGAAAAATGATTGCATATGAGACTATGGAGGCAGAGAAGATAGCAAAGCTTGAAGAAGTGTTTGGTAGGGCAAAGCATGCAAAGGAGGCATAGCAGCAAAAGATGGTGAACAAAGGTAATTTTGAAAACCCTAATGCTATATTTATTGGAAGGAAATGTAGCGTTAACTTGTGTACCGTTAAAATTAGATATAGTTTGTCGAAGGAAATTTATCTGTCTTGATGAACCCCATTTTATTATAGTCCTTTGGTAGATAGTGAGAACTGTAACGCCAACCTCCTGAAAAGGGAGGACTTTACTGGTTTGAGTCTGTGTGGTGGTGGGTTCAAACCCATGAATTAGTCGGTCAAAAGGTCGGAAATCATGGTTACCAAAAAGAATAATAAAATTAAAACTATATAGGAATGTAGTTAAGCTGGACTCTATATATAAAGTGAATAAAGTCATGAGGGTATGGTTGTGGAATAAAGGAAATGTATACAGAGTTATAGGCATTAAGATGTTCTATGCATTGACTCTGATTCAAGCTCTTTATTATTTGTAGCAGAAATCATAATAATTGATTCCGATACAAGCTCTGAATTCATGTTTGACTCTGATTCAAGCACTGAATCAGATGATACAAGCCTTGAGTTTTTTGATGATACAAGCAGAAAACACAAAAACTCTAGTTAAAAAGGTTACCTTAAAAACTAATGCTAGTAAAGGTTCCAGTTCAAAAGTAAAAATGCTTTCATGGTATTTGCCAACAAAATCATTCTACAAGTTTTGGTTCACGTTGTAATTCAACTTATGATTCAAGTTACGATGCCAAATTACCTATTCAAGCTAAAAAAAAGGTTCTAGCTCAAAGCAGCTTAAGCTAAAAGTTGTTCCAGCTCTAATCATCTTCAAGCTAAAAGAGGATCCAACTCCAAACATCTTCAGGATTCAAATCAGAAGGTTCCAACTCTTCAAGCTAAAAGAGGGTACAACTCAAAACATCTTCGGGTTCCAGAATGTTCTTGATGAGGCGAAAAATGAACCGTTTTTAGGGGGTCATTTAAGCCCAGAATTGAATTTATTTGATCAAATATTGCCCTAAATCGTTCCTTTTGTGATTTTAGGTACTTTGGGAGAGAAATCTGGAAAAGGAAGCAATTCGGACGTTTTTGGAGCATAAAAGTGAAGAAAACGCCAAAGTCTTAATTTTCCTTGCTGGGAACAGTAGGTGACGGCGTCAAGAAGAAAATCCTGACGGCGTCAAGAGTATTTTTCATGACGATCTAGTACAGAAATGACGGCGTCACAAGGTAGAGCGTCAAGAGTAAAATGCATGACGGCCTGGAAACACATAACACATGACGGCGTCAAAAGTAGATCAAGGCAGTCCGAGGAGTATTTTGGCGGCGAGATGACGGCGTCACCAATTTGGTCTTGACGCCGTCAGACCCTATTTCCTATATATAGTTTTCTAATTTTTACACATAAAAAGAGAGAAGTTTTGGAGAAACCCTAAGGCCGAACTTGGTACGAATTTTACAGGTTTTTCAAGGGTTCTCAGCCCTTGAACCATTTCATGTGTAATTAAGATAAGTGTTCTTTTAATTCAATCAATATGTCTATGTGTTGGTTGTCTATATCTTGTTCTTGTCTTAATTCCATCATGCTAGGCTAGATCTATCTTGTGTTTGCTTGGATCTAATGAAACCTAGATGTTAATTATGTGTTGATTACTTGTTTATGGGTGTATTGGATGAATGATTTCGATGTTAGGCTTAAGAAAACTGGCAGATCTCCAATTGGTAACATGCTTGAACGTCTTAGGAAACATGAACCGATGTGCACTAGGTTTTATTGGTTGTATTTAATGCATGAGTAAATTCTAATGATCCCATGTTAGGAGCTTCTTAGCCGGCTCGACATAGGAGTGAAGTAGGCACTCATAGGATTGGAGAAGTAAGTGCGCCACCCCATGAATGGTATTAAGGAATACAATCCATCATCCACGCAACTATAACAAGTAATTAATGTGTAAAAGATATCTAGGGAGTAGTGAAATCTAAGTAAACACATTTTCTCCACTTATTGCTCACAACCTTAGTATAATTTAGTTTATTTTCATTTCTATTATTTTATTTTGATTGCACATTTAGTATTGGGTTAGTTGACTAGCAACTAATTCCGCCCAAATCCTTCAAAACCCGAGATATTTACTTGCTTTCTAAAAAATATAAAAATACAAAAATAATCATCCCTCATCTTTAGAACTAGTATTTAGGTTTTCTAATCCTAGCGACACTATTCCTAGCTGAACGATCAATCCCCCGGTACTTGTCACTATACTATACTACAACGATCAGGTATACTGCCTGGTGGGGTTTGTAAGCTTCTCAAGATCCCTTGAGAGGTAAAGCCTGGTGCGATTCCCACGTATCAAGTATTTGGCGCCGCAGCCCGGGGAATAGTTATTGTCTTGGTTAGAATCTCTTTTTATTAGGTCTACTTACTAGATTCCTTTCTAGTAAGATTTTATTTTTATTTTTAGGTTTTCTTTAGTCTATCTTATTTCTTTGTGTTTTTGTTCGTAACTCTTCACCACCCGGCATCATGGATGATGGGAACATCTTTGAACCCGTCATCCTACCACAACAAAACCCACCACTAGAACCTCTTAGGCCCTGAACCTTAGGAGAGTATTCCCGACCTAGCCACCAAGGCTACCGAAACACCATTGAGCTCACCGGAGCCAATGTGACCCCCTTGCTATCCGACACCATCCGGTTGGTGCAAAGCGGATGTGCATTCCATGGACTTCGTTCCAAAGATCCAAACCAACATCTTAAGGACTTCCTTAAAATCGTAGACTCCATAGACCTAGATGTTGCAACTAGAGAGACAACCCGATTACGCCTATTCCAATTCTCTCTACGGGATCAAGCTAGTCAATGGCTTGAGCGTTTACCCATGGGATCCATCACCACATGGGATGATCTCACCACTCGTTTCCTTGCTCAATTTTTCCCACCGGGGAGAACTACTAAGCTTAGAAATGAGATCTTGATGTTCCAACAACGTCAAAATGAATCTCTCTATGAAGCATGGACTCGTTTCAAGGACTTACTCCAAAAACTCCCTCATCATGGCATAGATCTTTGGCTCCAAGTCCAAATCTTTTATGACCATATCGATCTCTCCACGAGGCGAGCCATTGACCAATCGGCCGGTGGTAAGCTACGTGATCTAAGTGCGGAACAATCATGGGAACTCATAGAAGATCTTGCTCTCTATGACAACGAAAGTTGGAATGATCCCCGTGATTTGAACAAAACGGTCAAGGCAATATCTTTGCCTTCGAACAATTCTAGCACTCCCGATCGTAGGATCATGGAACTTGAGGACCAAGTCAAGTTTCTCATGAAATCTTACGAAGCTCCTAAGCCTTCAAGCCAAGTGAACAAAATCACTTCTTCATGCGAATTATGTAGTGGTCCCCACGACACTCGTGATTGTGTGGAACTCCCCGGAACAGCTTTTGCGGACTACGCATCCACACGTACCGACGAAGCGGGAGATAAGTGGTACACTTTCAAGCCCGAGCCAAACCCTTACGGTGATTCGTACAACCCCTCTTGGAAAAATCACCCAAACCTTAGGTGGAAACAAAATCAACCCAATTCTTCCAATCCGCCTAATCGTTACCAACCAAACGGTTCACCCTCCAACCGTACTTTCAACAACAATCCTTTTAACAATTATGGTAGCACCAACAATCTTGAAGGGTTGATGTCTAAGTTCATGGCATCTCAAGAAGCTCGCATAACTAGGTTCGAAACCGAATTCAACCAACAACAAACGGAGATGACCAACAAGATTGACAACTTGTTGAAAGCCCTCAACAACCAAGTGTTAACCACACATAGGAAGGACACTAGGGACACCAATAACAGAGTCCAAATTAAGGATCCCTCATCATCCAAACATGTCCACTTTGTCAATGTTGTCACCATTAAACCAATAGATAAGGAGATAGAAGAAAGTGACAAGGATGAAGTTGGAGTAGAAACCGATATTAAGGATGAAAGTAGGGAAGTTGAGGTTAATAAGGGAGAAGAATTAGAGGAAGTAGAAACTATCGAAGAATACTTTGATAAGATGCCCACCAAGGAAGAACGGGAATACCATAAGGATTTATTCGATAGTCTCGAGAGACCATATATCCTTGGCACACCCCTTATCAAAATGGGAGACCCCTCTAACATTAACATACCATGCAATATTGGGCACATGCATATATGGAAAGCTTATATCGATCCTAGATCTCCTGTTAACATCATGACTAGGACTTATTACAATTGGGTGACGAAGAAACAACTTGATTTTAGGATGATGCCCAATAGGAATTTGATAAGTAATTTTGTAGGAAGAGCAAAGGGATTGCATGTGATTATAGGTAATCTCACCTATGAGATCAATTTTATGATAGTGGAAGACACTCGTCCGGTGATAGATGATTGCCTAAGCCAAGTAATATTTGGAAAACCATTTGTTGAGGCCACTAGGATGAGTTATGACCCGACTCTAGGGATAGTTAGATTCAAGGAGGAAAATGATGAGGTTGCCTACCAAATGCCCTACAAAATTGAGCAATACCGCCTCCTCTCTAATATAGAAAAAGAACACAAGCAAGCGGCTTATTATAGGAATGAGGAGGATAGACGTAGAGGAGTAGAGTATGTAAAGAATAGGATGCTTGGTTTCTACAAAGAATGCTTGCAACCAGGTCCGGAATACAAAACTGGTTTAGAAGACGACCTAGAGAGTGGAACCAACAATGAGGTCACGTAGTAACCCATGACCTTGAGTCTAGCTACAAGACTCGTAAATAAAGAAAAGCGCTTCTTGGAAGGCAACCCATGTTTTGTGTGATTTTATTTTGTTTGTTTGTTATTTGCTTTCGTATGCATGCTTTATTTTTATTGTTGGTAGATCATGTTTCTAAACTAAATAGTGGAAATACTTTACTTTGTTGTTTTGGCCTAGTCTTAACTCCACCTAAAAGTATTTTTGCAAAAGATAAGTGTAAGGGGAAACCCCAAATATGTTTTCAAGAAACAAACCGATCATGATTCTCCACAATATTAAATGAACATGTATATTCGTATTTGTTAGAGTCAAATGCTTGTATTGAGTCATAATGAAGTTTTGCAGGATTTTCCAGGAAGTAGGTCCAAGTTTTTCCAGAAATTTTCCGGAAACTTAACATAAGAATTTCTGCAGGTCACTTCTGACGGCGTCACGAGTTAACTCTTGACGGCGTCACGTTTAAAAATCTGGAAATTTTACCAGTTTTGTTTTTCTAACGGAGTCTTATAGTTTTTGTGAATTATTAAGTTTTATAATCTCCAGGAAATCTGCAAACTTCATTTCACAAGCATTATATCTTATTTTGTTTTCTAGGATTTAGTAACTTATATAGGTTGCCGCCGATTTTATGCGAGGTTGTCTTGTCTATTTTCTCAGGATTTACAGGTTATGTATGACAAGAAGATGATTTATATTCTGGAAGGGAAGCTTTGATTGTTCATCTCCTTGGAGGAAGATTTAACCTGGCCACCTTATTATCCATACCGAGCGAATTAGGGGAGTATTTGATTTCATTCTTTTTACTTTTTCACGTTTACATTCTTTACTTGAACATTGGGGACAATGTTCATCTTAAGTGTAAGGGGAGGGTAAAATGATGATACCTTACATATGCACTTTCGCTTGAGTTTGTTTTGTTTAATGGTAGATGTGTAATAAAACTATGAGAAATACTTGTTAGTGCAATTTTAGCGCCAAATTTAAAATTTTTTACAATATTTAGGAGTGAAACTTTAGCCATAGCAAGCGTCTCATGGATAGGAGATTTTATGACTAGCACATAACCGTACTTTCAGAAAAATTTTCCACCCAAATATGTGAGGTTCGCCTTTAGATTTGATAGGAAAAACATTTACTATTAGTGCTTATGAGTGTACCGGTAGCATTTAGATTCTAGAACTTGCGTTAGTGATGCATCCCGAGACCGCTAGTGAGACTACATTTGTGTGGTAGGATTTACTACATGATGAGAGGCATTAGGATCACCCTTGTGTTAAACCCGTATCATAATTACTTGACCATTTATGTCATATTATTTGGCTAGTTAAGTCAACTAATTTTTCCCACACCTTAGCGTTGTACTCATTTTTAGTACACGAAACCCCTAGTACACCCTTCCGAGCCTATCTTTTCGTTTCTAACTTTAAGCATTTTACTTAAAGGAAGAATTTGTTACACCCCACTTAAATGTACACCCAAATCGTCTTAGCCTTCCGTGTATGCACTCATCTTTAGTGCATTATTGTTATTTGTTAAACCCTAAGTTAATTATCTAATTGATTACATGGTTGCTAAGTCGAGTCATATCCTTGTACATATTGTTTTGGGACGATTGAGACTCATGGGTAAAGTACTTATTTATGGAGTAATGGGGAAGAACATCATTTATTACCCCCATATGTACGTTAATCTTAAAAGTACTCCAAGTGTTTTGATTTTCTTAATTCGAGTCATTAGAATAGTTCATTGTAAAGTATGTAAAGATTCAAGTGTAAGGGGAATGTTCATTCCCTACGATGTATTATTTTGGATGGTAGGGTAAGAGTGTATGCAAAAAAAAAAAAAAAAAAAAAAAAAAAAAAAAAAAAAAAAATTTGAAAAATCAAGAAAAAGAAAAAAAAAATAGAAAAGGAAAAGAGAAAAATATATACGGACTACCATCCCTTTTTATTCTATGTTCATTTTGTATTTTTGTTATTTTTCATTTATTAGCTTAAGTCGAGTCTAGTCTTGGCTTAGCAACGCCATATTGTACATGTAATTAACCAAGATTGTTAGCTCGCCACCAGTAAAAACTTCCTTTATCCAACAAAACCGTGTATTTCATATCCCTACACCTAACATTACAACCCTTTAAAAGACCTCTTTGATAGTTTATCCTAGGTGCTTACGCCATGTGGTGGAGATTTGATCCTTTCCCAAGCCTTTGGTAATCTATTTTGCTATAACAGGTAGTGAGAGATATGTTCCGTTTCCATATTGTAATTTATACTTTATTACACCCGAGAGATGTGAGTATCTAAACACTATTTGTGAGGTGCTAGTGTATGACCTCCATGCTTGTCTATTGGTCTTTAGTGGAACGATTATTTGTTGTAATTACTTTTATATTAGTGTTAAATGACCCCTAACTTGTATTTTGAGTAGAATAAAAGCGCATTTGCTTGAGGACAAGCAAATCTCAAGTGTAAGGGTATATGATGAGGCAAAAAATGAACCGTTTTTAGGGTGTCATTTAAGCCCGGAATTGAATTTATTTGATCAAATATTGCCCTAAATCATTCCTTTTGTGATTTTAGGTACTTTGGGAGAGAAATCTAGAAAAGGAAGCAATTCGGACGTTTTTGGAGCATAAAAGTGAAGAAAACGCCAAAGTCTTAATTTTCCTTGCTGGGAACAGTAGGTGACGGCGTCAAGAAGAAAATCCTGACGGCGTCAAGAGTATTTTTCATGACGATCCAATACAGAAATGACAGCGTCACAAGGTAGAGCGTCAAGAGTAAAATGCATGACGGCCTGGAAACACATAACACATGACGGCGTCTAAAGTAGATCAAGGCAGTCCGAGGAGTATTTTGGCGGCGAGATGACGGCGTCACCAATTTGGTCTTGACGCCGTCAGACCCTATTTCCTATATATAGTTTTCTAATTTTTACACATAAAAAGAGAGAAGTTTTGGAGAAACCCTAAGGCCGAACTTGGTACGAATTTTACAGGTTTTTCAAGGGTTTTCAGCCCTTGAACCCTTTTATGTGTAATTAAGATAAGTGTTCTTTTAATTCAATCAATATGTCTATGTGTTGGTTGTCTATATCTTGTTCTTGTCTTAATTCTATCATGCTAGGCTGGATCTATCTTGTGTTTGCTTGGATCTAATGAAACCTAGATGTTAATTATGTGTTGATTACTTGTTTATGGTTGTATTGGATGAATGATTTCGATGTTAGGCTTAAGAAAACTGGCAGATCTCCAATTGGTAACATGCTTGAACGTCTTAGGAAACATGAACCGATGTGCACTAGGTTTTATTGGTTGTATTTAATGCATGAGTAAATTCTAATGATCCCATGTTAGGAGCTTCTTAGCCGGCTCGACATAGGAGTGAAGTAGGCACTCATAGGATTGGGGAAGTAAGTGCGCCACCCCATGAATGGTATTAAGGAATACAATCCGTCATCCACGCAACTATAACAAGTAATTAATGTGTAAAAGATATCTAGGGAGTAGTGAAATCTAAGTAAACACATTTTCTCCACTTATTGCTCACAACCTTAGTATAATTTAGTTTATTTTCATTTCTAGTATTTTATTTTGATTGCATCTTTAGTATTGGGTTAGTTGACTAGCAACTAATTCCGCCCAAATCCTTCAAAACCCGAGATATTTACTTGCTTTCTAAAAAATATAAAAATACAAAAATAATCATCCCTCATCTTTAGAACTAGTATTTAGGTTTTCTAATCCTAGCGACACTATTCCTAGCTAAACGATCAATCCCCCGGTACTTGTCACTATACTATACTACAACGATCAGGTACACTGCCTGGTGGGGGTTGTAAGATTCTCAAGATCCCTTGAGAGGTAAAGCCTGGTGCGATTCCCACGTATCAGTTCTAACTCTAAAATTTTTTGCTACAAGACACCCCCCTAATAAGTAATTGCATTCTAGGCCTTACATCAGTTTATACCTAGAAATGTATTGATAATAAGACTTTTGGAATAAGAAAACCTAAAGATGGTCTAGAAGCAAGGAAATTGGGAAAAAGGAAGATGGTCTAGGAGTAGTTTATGATGGTTGTTGTTGTGTCTTTGGCTTTTGTAGATCTTATGGACATTTTATGATGGTAGTTTAGCTTATGAATGGTACTAGTTTCTAGACAGTTTATCGTATGGACAACTTTTGTGGAGCTTTTGGATCTTATGTTATGTACAATAATCTTTTGGATAGTTCAGCTTATGGATGGTACTAGTTTATGTATAGGTACATTTCTTGGATGGTATTTGTGTTGTTTGTTTGGTTCTTTGTTTTAACGTAAGTAAATTTTAGATGTTGTTTGGTCATGTTATGCTTAAGGAATAAATGATGTAATGGCAAAGTATCTTTTGTGTTTTGTACAAGATGTTTAAGTTGAATGGAAATGTTACTGATGTGTTTTGAAAGCTTTAAATATATAAAACAAGTTCTAGTGATTCCTTAATACACAAAACACATGGGTAAAAGTATAACCCCCATTTACAGTAAAAGCTATAGGTAAGACCAGGTCGTCCCAAGGGAGGTGATTATCTCTTTTGTCAGTTTTGATTAACAAAATTAGATCCCAATGATTGTCACTTATCACTAAAACCGTTTTTGTTAGATTTAAGATTTTTGAAATGTTTTGCCAAATTGATTTAAATATATGTTTGTCCAAGGCTGAGCACATGAGATTAATAATTGCAACAAATAAGATACATGGACAATGCATAGAAGTGAAGCATGATTGGTGATCATGTAAAATACTATATCTACCTCATGTAAGAAGATCTCTTTTCGGCCTATGATCCTAGATACCTAAAGTGCATCAAGTTGGTCCATGTATGAAGTATAATATATGTATTACCTCTAGTCAAGTCATTAGACATGAGACTAGCCCTTAAACATGTTATGGTCCAGGTTAACATTTGTTTTACTATCTAATTCTCACAAGGATAGCAATGACTCGTTATAGACAAACGATCCATAATGTAATCAATATAATTCCATCTTTCGGCCTTAAACAATTATATTGACCAATCAAGACAAATGGTAATGACTAAACAACAACATATCAAACACATAAATGATAGATTCATGATTTAAAGTGCAATTCTCTCATTAACTCAAGGCCTAAATGCCTTCAACAAACATAAAGGTACTACTCCATATTCATGTTGAAATTAACAAAGTAAACAGTTAACATGATCATATTCAAACAATATTATACCAAAGTTACTAGTACTATTTCGTTCACAATGATCCTCTAATGGTATTCCTGCTCCTCCTTATTCTCCACAAGTGGTTCTTGGTGAGATACCACTCCTTCTCTTCTCTTATGATCAAGAAAGTTATTCTTGATTGATGTCTATCTAATACTCCGATTTGAGCTCCTATTTATAGTGAAAATGCAACTCTAATTCGTCTTTGGAGAGTAATGACAAGCAAATGATCGGGCTCATCATTGATGTGGCTCATTAATGTAGAAGTATAACTGCCATGAGAAGTACGCCGCACAACCAGTGTAAAACCGGTGGGCTTCAATACTTTCTTGGCGCTAAAGGATCATTATTTGAACTGAAGACTGGCACACTTTATTCTTGAGATCGCCGTACTTGACTATTTGACTCGTAGTTGCATAGTTGACCAAAGGTGCCCGTAAGCGGCATGCTTTTATCAATGCTCGGCGCTCTTTATGTGTTATTCTTTATAAGTTCTCAAAGTTATTCGTTTATTTTACTTCTTGCGTCTTTCCTTCAATCCTTAGCCCTACATAATCACGTATGTATTAAGTACCAAAAGTTTTATAAATAAGGATATACTACTATATAATTTACATAATATCGGGGTATAAATATGTATAATACGAGACTCATCAGTTACCTTTTGATAAGTGTTTTGTACAAGTGTTTGTTTGTGGTATTTGCTTGTGATAAGTGTTTATACAAGTGCATTTTGATTGACTTTATATAAATCCAACAAAAATGGTAAAACTATAAAACATACAAACCATATACAAAAGAATAGGGTCAAACAAACATAAAAGAATACTATATACTAGGTCAAAAACAAAGGACAAAAAGCTGGACAGCTATAAAAGTCCAACTATAATGGGTCAAAAAGCATACACATGCCCTACAATGGGTCAAAAACGATACAGACACACCCTATAATGGGTTAAAAATGATACTGATATACCCTACACTAACATAAAACCATAAACACAAATAAAAGATTAAGGATAAGTCATAAAAGCTTTTTATAAGCTTAAATTCTTAAATGCAAACAGAGTAACATAGTTCACCAAGTCTTAAGTGCAAAACACAAAACATAAGTGCATATACATAACCCACATTGTGTAAGGTTTAAAACACATAATAAACTAGCCTATTACAACTTTTTCCCTTTTCCTTGCTGCTTTGGTTAATCATTAAAATCTTGCCAAATGGTTGAGTAGCCCCTAAGTCTCTCTTTGATTCAGGGTTTCTTCCCTACAACTTTGCTACTAATGTTAGCAACCTCAACTTGTGACTGTGGTACCTCAAGTTTAACACTACCACTAGCATTCTTAGCTTGTAGTCGTTCCTCACCGTATGCTTTTCTTCTTGGCTCTTCGAGAATTTCATTTGGTAATTGATCCTTGAGTTCAGCATTCTTCCCGTATCTCTCATAAATCTCTTCCGTTATTACATCTCTTAGTACCACATTTTACCATTCCCTATCATCAACTATTTGGTAGAGTTTAGCTCTATTACCACATGACATCATGAGAAAATTTTGATGAAAATTATGGTCAAAATCTGAAATAGGGGGGAAAATGAGTTAAGGAAAAATGATGTCAACTATAAATACACACGTTAGATATATATTTATGGTTGAGGTTGAAAGGCATGTTGTTTGTTGAGTGTTGATTATATTTAGAATCATTTTAGTCCCATTTTCAAGATCATGTCAGGGTTGTATTCATTTTGTCATAGTTTGAATAGTCAAATCATAAAAGGATTTTGTAGATTTCAACTTTAGTCCAAATCCAACTACAAAGTTGTACAAATTTCATGTTTGAATGGTTATTATTTTATGTTTAGTCCAAAATCTAAGAACAAGCCAAAATATGAATATATACACAATGATATGCAAAAAAGAGCATAAACTAAACATAATACATTCCATATATTCATAGATTGTCAACAAAAGTGGGTACATACAAACTTCATCAAAAAAACATCACAAATTAACATCACAAACTAAACTGAAAACATAAAAACACATTGACTACCAAAATCCCAGGCCGAACCTAAGCCCTACCGTCCTACATTTTCCTGAGCATCTGCAAGAAAACAAGCTTTTGGTTGATGGATGCCCTAGTTAGGTCGACCAGTTTTATGATCGACTTGCATTGCTGAAGCTCCTGGTGCACCGTCAACCTTTGAAACGCCATGTTATTTTCAGCAAGCTCGGATTTAGGACACAAATCAAGTTCAGCAGTAAGCTCTTGCCTTTTCCCGGCATCGTTCAACAACTCTTGGCAAAGGTTCAACATTTCCCCACGACATATCCATTGATGGTCAATATCCCTTTGTATGCAAACAATGATTTGTTCCTTCAAAGGAGATGAGTTTGAAGCAGTGGCTAGTTCGTTTAGTATATTGCATGCACGTACTATTTTTTAAGCCATTTTTGGTATTTGTATGAATTTTTGCTTTTAGTAAATTTGGTAAAAGAAGAATAGGTATAATGAAATGGGTTAAGTGGGTTTAAAAAGTATAAACCATCTGAAAATGCGCCCAAAACAGTAAGAAATCTGACAATTATCGAGATAAGAAACTAAGATAAAAGGCTATGGTTGTTTGATATGACCATGCTTGATCATTACAATCTTGTATATATTACATCTTTAGTCTCCAAAGTTATATTAATAGAATAAATTCGGAAGAAAAAAAATTGAAAGATGACTTATGTTTTACTATAAGTTTTTATGTTTTTTTGTGTGTTTACAGATTTTTATTTCTGCTTATGTTTGGGACTTAACGTGAAATACGTTACAACTTAACTAGTTGAATTTTGACTAAAGTAGTTGTATACCAAATCCTTTTATGATTTGAGGTACAAATGAGGGTACACGTGGGTGCACTTTTTAACTATTTTTGTCGTATATCTTCAAACGTATAATGGAACGCCTCACATAATGTTGGATGACTCAAATAGGCGGCGTTTCATCAACTTGGCCACTTGTACCATCTTTATTTTATTTTAAATTTGTTTGTTTTGAACTTAGCCGAAGCTATACCATCTTTATTGTAGATCCATTCTAATGTCTTTTTAGCACTTTGTTTCTTCTTAACTTTTTAATATAGAGAAAAGGAAAGTACTGAAATGAGAAGTAAAGAAAATGAAAGAAGAGGAAAACATGTTAGCTTCTTTACACTTGGTCTCAAGTTGGACAAAACTGAAAGGGAATGAAAGAAAGAATCTTTTACTTTTACTATTTTAACCTCATAACATGTTCCTGTACATCCACATTAGTAGGACAGTTTGGTAATTTCACTTTTGGGCAGGAAAAAATGAGACCGAAAGACCTACTGTTTACCTTCATTTGCTTTTCCTTCCTCAACTAAAAATCTTGAGAACATAATTTTTTTTTTTAGTTTTTTTCATTTGCTTTCACTTCCACTTTGTAGAAAACTAGAAGGGGGGTTGAATAGTTTTACCGATTAAAATCTCTTCTTAAGACTTGTAGATCGACTTATGTCAATCTAGTTTTGACGTGTTGGATATTGATAGAAATAAAAGCATATAAACTAAACTACGAGATAGAGTTAGAGAGACACAACCACGACACAAGTATTTATAGTGGTTCGGCTAAAAGGTCACCTTCCTTGCCCTACTCCACTCCTCGAGTCACCTACTCGAGAGTTTGTAATCACTGCACAACAAAAACTCATTTCACTTGTCGGAGAAGCCTTCACAACGTCGCTTACACTTTATACGGTACAAAGCTAGATACCGGGCTTTTCCACGATGTAAAGCCAAACTTTCGTCGCCTACACTTTATCCAGTACAAGGCTAGATATAGGTTCCTTAACACGAAGAACTAAACCAACACATCTAGTACAACATGACTAAAAGATCTAACGTCCTTTTACACCTAACGACTCAACACATCTACAACACCCTTTTGAGAAGAATGAAAGAACAAGATTCACTTTTGTGACTTTGGAAGAGAAGAATCCAAGAAACTCATATCACGAGCTCGCACATTTTCGAGAGTTTGTGATCTCGCCTTATGGAAGGAACCTAGAGAATCCCAAAGACAGACTACATAGAAAGATCCTTGGATATGAGGTTAGAGAACTTAGAATGTAGACAGAAGATATATCTAAGTGGGGTGAGAAACAAGAGAGAAATGGCTTACTCTTTATAGGAAAAAATGAGCACTGTTCACCCGGATCCAGTGGATCCCTTCCCAAAGGGATCCGGCCAGTTTAATCCAAGGGATCTGGGTATCTGGTAGTACCAGTTCGGTTTTTGGGTTACAATTTCGGGTTTTTGGTTATGGGTTAAGGTCCATGGGTTAAGTGATGTCATAAATGATGTCAAAGTCATCTTGGGTCATGGGTCATTGACTTTGGGTTATGGGTTATGGACTTTGGGTCATGGACATGGGTTTTACCCATTATGAGATCATGCATGATGTCATGCAAATGGGTTATGGGTTATGCATCAAGCTCCATGGGTTATGGGTTATGGGCTTGGTTTTTGGGTCATGGATAGTCCAAGCCTTTTTCTAGTATTTTACAAGTAACATGTATTTTATAAAAATGTAAGTAACTAGTTTACTTAAGTGTTTTTATAAAATGGTTTTGGTTTTATGTAAACTTGTTTAACTAAATATGTTTAAGGTTTGTTCAATGAAATGAGTTAGTAAGCTTTTGGCTCAAAGCTTTTTAAGTATTTTATCTATCTCATTAAAATGATTTTACGTTTGTTGTAGACAAAACTTTAGAAGATCGTATAATAAAAATAAATGTTTTTAAGGTTTATTTGTATTAACAATCTTCCCCTTTTTGTTGATGACAAAGCATACAATTATTTTAAGTAAAAGTATAAAATTCGTAAGTTTTGAATTTAAGCTTTTACACTTTTCTCCCATTTTTCGTTGAAACAAAAAGAGTGTCAAAAAGAAACTAACCCGAATGCAAGTTTTAATAAAGACAAAGATGTAAATAGGGAGCAAAGAGATTAAGAAGTTCTTAGTTACTCACCCTTGACGGTTGCTCCCCCTTGTTGAGGGCGTCAAGTAATTAGGGAGACTAAGACGTGATTATTGCAATTATTTTGCAATGTATTTGCTTGGACGAAAGCTCCCCCTTAATGAGGGTGTCAAGTATTCCATGTCTATTTTTGAAAATCTACAAACCAAAGATTAGAAAAACAAGTATATGTTGTTCTTTTGTTGAAAATTTGGCTGCATAAAAATTTTGTTAGTCTTCTGTTTGGCGGGATCCTTTTCAAAAGGGATCCGCCATGTACAAACTTGAGGATCCGGCTACCTGTAGCTTGTTAATAGTAGTAAAGATATATAATGGTATGAAAACAAGTAATGATCACACCAAACATGTTCACATAAACACAAAGCATGTAGTCATGTAGAATCATTTAATAAAACAAGAGAGATGTTACAACAAATGGACAAATATCTAAAAACTAAGGAAATGATCTAACATGAATATTCATATTTGACTAAAATTAAGCCTAAGACTAGAGGAGGTAGACTACTTGTGCTTGCACTTCAAGGTTTTTCAGGAATGTTAGGTTTAGTGACGTCATAAAGACATTTAATGAGATGGTAGAACATGAAACTTACTTCATCACATAGTTCATGAACTAAGGTTTGGATATGTTGACAATGATGATAAGTATCAATGTGACTTGGTTGTTGTGATGTTGGTTCTAAAAAAGAAGGTTGTGGAAGTATGTTTGAGGTGAATGGCTCTAGTTGAGGAGGTTGAATTTGTTAACATCTTCTCATAACCCAAAATGGGCCATTAGAAGGTGGAGGAGAGGAAGGTAAATTGGCTATAGGTAGTGGTTTGTTTATGTTAACATTTAGGTAGTGGGATGATGGTAGAGTTTTCATTCTCACAAAGGATGAGAATGTAGGCAATGGTGGTGGATTAAAGGTTCTAGGAGGTAGGCACTCCAATGAGTTCAAGAATGGATGAGGAGAGGTAAGAGGTGTGGTAAAGGAAAGGATTTGAGGTTGAATAGGTGAGGAAAGTATGGGTTGAGTTGAGATAGGTATGCTTGGTAATGTAGGCTCGATGGGAGTTGTTGCTTCAAAAGGAGTGGGTTGTGGTGATGTTGTTTTGATGGAAGCAAGTTGTGGTCGAGTTGGCTCATTTGAAGGAGTGGTTTGGATATACTTTCAAATAGGTGTTCTACTAGAAGGTGCTTTGATGGGTGAGGCTTCGGTTGAGGATATTTCATACACAATTCGTGCGGGTTTTCTTGGTGGACTCATAGTGGATGATCTTGCACTTGGTGCCTTTGTCATGTTTTAAGGTACGTTTAGAAGGTGAGTTTACAGTAGAAGATGGTTTGTTTAGGTGTGGTTTTGAAGCACAAACATAAGTGGTTTAAATAGTGAAGAATCAAGTATGGTAATTAAAGCCTAAACCACTAAAATCCTTTGAATTGGAGTGTTTTTAAAGGCAATGTAGAGTGTTTGAGTGTATAAAGTTGAGTTTTGGAAGACATTAGATGATCAACCATGTGTCTGTTTGCCTGGATCCACCAAATCATTTTAAAAAGGGATCCGACTAGTTTTAGCTGAGGGATCCGGCTAACAGATCAGGTGTGACGGAAACATGATTATGATTAAGCTATAGCAACCCTATGTTTTTTGGTGTGATGAGTATGGGAAAGTGTCTTAAATGTGAAAATCCTGAGTGACTTAAGACTAATGATGAGGGGTTGTCATAAATGGTCTTTAGTAAGGAAAGAGAGATCTAAGGTAGGCTAATAGGTGAATATGAGTTAAGAAAATCATATCACTAAGTGTTAATTGTATGTAGGTTTCAGTGAAAGGTTGAAAGGTAAATTTAAAAATTCTTTAAAAATCACAAGAATTAAAAGATTGATTTTAGAGCATTTTGAGCTAGAAAAGGTGGAAATAAATTTGTTAAAAGTTTATTTAAATTATAGATAGGTGTGTAATGATCAGAAAGAGGTGATGCAAGAAGTGGTACTGAGAAATGATGGTTATTTTGAAAATAATAAATTATAAACATCTTGGAAGAAACTTAAGTCAATCTTAAGAGATCAAAAAGAGCTACTAACCTTAAAGTCAGCTCAAATGTGACTAATAGGACATGGATAACTAGTGTACTAAGGTTAGAATGGTTGAGTTTGATGAGAAGTGGTATAAAATTATGCTATGTATGCCCGGATCCTCTGGATCCTTTCTAAAAGGGACCCGGCAGTTATAACTAAGGGACCCGACTTCTAAGACTAATTCTTTCATAGGGGGCTTGCAGAAGTATCTTCATTAGTCTAAAGTTAAATCTAGGAGATCAGGCAATACTTATATATGATAGAGCAAGCAGGACACATATACACGTAACCAAATAAGACACAAAATAGATAAAATTTGTTAAACAAGAGTTTAATAGAAACACTTAGAATAGTAAGTACGCTAGTTCAAAGAGATAACTACAATAGTCTTAGAAGATATTCAAAAGATGATTTAAACTACAATTTTCAATCTCTTCACTTTTTCTTCTTCCCCATGTTTGTGATAAAGTGAGCAAGACACTTAATCATTCCCTTTGTTTGTTTGAATTCTTCGGTTTCTTTAGGAAGTTTGGGAAGTTGTTCAATATAAGAGATTCGATCAAGGCGAAAGTTTGAAATAGGATTTTCTTCATCAGCTTCAACTTCATCTGAGGAATCTGAGAGAGGACGAGGCCTTTTGCCATTTACCAAGAATCTTTTGGCACGACCTTCACCGAGGGGTACCATGACATGATTAGCAAGAGCATGATCATTGGTGATTGGAGAGGGTTGGATTGTACTAACGTACCTAATGAGACGTGTGAGGAGCATACCATATGGAAGAACCATTTTTTCAGTTTTGAAGACACTAACCATTCTTTTGGCGATGTAGTATGCAAGGTTGAAAGGTTTCTGGCATATGAGGCAAAAGATCATTTGAACAAGATAAGCATTGGGGTGGTCTTTATTCTCAACCAAACAAATGACATTTTCCCTAAGAATTTCTTCCTACTTTTTGTAAGTTGGAATCATTTCAAAGAGTTCCATTTGAAAAGTATCATGATGAATAACTTCCTTGTTGCGAGTCATTCGAGATTGATCAGTTCTTTTATAAAGATGGTATCTCGAACTAAGGAGGGTTCGTCAAGAGGAGTGAGATATGTATGGTGATAATCTAGAGCAAGATTTTAATTGGCGATGGACCAATCATTGTAATACATGCAAATTCCATTGCATGGAATTTGAAGGATTTCAGCAAAGTTAGTGAGAGATAGAACAATGTTTTGGTCGTTGATAGTGAAGGAGATAGACATAGATCCGTCATCATTTCGGATAATCCGAACACTTTTGTAGAATTGGAAAATGAACACAGGACAAATTTGTTCATTAATGTTAAGAAGGCAATCAAAGTTGATTGCGGAAAAGACTTGATGAATATTTGTATCATCAAGATAGGGATGTTCAACGACACGTCCTTCATGAATGAGACGTTTGTGGAGCATTTTGAAAAAATTTCAATCGTTGGGAGAGAGATCATCCTTATGGTAGTATCTAGGAATGTAGTAAATGGTATCATGATGATCTTATTGGGCAGCCTTAGGCAATTTGATCCTAGATAAGTTTAAACAAAAATAAGGTTTATGTTATATGAAATAGGAGTTATGTATGAGGGTTCTTGATTAACTATGTTATCAAAAACTTTAATCAAATGGGATTTATGAAGAAGTTTTTATTTTATTAACAATGTCCAAACAAATTTAGTTTAGAGTAATTCAATTATTAAGTGGACTCCTTATGATTTTGATTAAACCCATTTGATTTAACTCTTGATATCGAACCCTAGATTTAAATTAGAGAAGAGGATAAAAGAAGATATTGTAATTACTTACAATGATGATTAGAAGATTGATTTTGAGAAAGATGGAACCCTAATTTTGGAGGGTTTTGTTTTTGATCATTCTATGATGTAATGAGAGGGAAAGAGGTTTGTTTATTTTTGTTTCAATTACATGGGCTGTCATTTGATGTGCCGTTCCACTGGATCCTTTTGAGAAGGGATCCGGCACGTTAAACCAAAGGGATCCAGGATGACAGTATAATTTTGACACAAATAATGTTTGGTGTTTTAGTTTTTTTGATTAACTTGGTTTAACGTTGATCATAACAAGTGTTCCTAAGCAATTAGGATGAGGAAGAGTTTAACTATAAGAGGTAGGATTTAGAGAAAACTTATACGGGAGATAGCTAGGAAATAGATCATGACGAACAAGTAGTTATGTTCAATATTAATGATTAGAAGATAGAGATATATGGGAAAGAATAAATGTTGCGGATGAAATTTGTGATGAAAGAATATTTTATTCTTGTGTCGATGAGTGAATTGAGGATGATTTGGAGAACATTAGAGAATTATCACGAGTGTGATTGGAATGGTTAAAAAGTTTTCCTTGTGTTAACCTTTTTATTTAATATTGGTTGTGAATGAGTTTCGAGAATAACGAGGATAATGGAATACAATTCCTTATGGTTTAAGAGATTAGTGAAGAGATACCTTTTGAAAATTGTTATTTGGATTTAAAAGAAAATAAGTGTAAGAAAATAAATCATGTAAGTACAAGTATAGCTAGTAATTGTGTACCATATAAGTCAAAATATTTTAATAAAGGAAAGCATACCTTTGCTATGTTATCTTTGAGAAGAGAGCATTTCTAGATAAGCAATATTTCATGAGTTTTTAAAGAGCTTCCCAACATGAAGATTTCTACAAGGAGGTATGTTAGAATAGGATACAAATACTAACAATATCAAAAAAAAAAAAAAAAAAAAAAAAGAAAAAAAAAGGAAGGTGAGTTAGATGTCAATTTGTACAAAAGATTTTTCCTTCGTTGTAGTTTTCAAAACATACACGGATCGTATCAAGTTTTTAAAGTACAATATACTCTAAGAAACTTGGTAACGAAGCTCTGATGCCAATTGTAGAAAACTAGAAGGGGGTTGAATAGTTTTACCGATTAAAATCTCTTCTTAAAATTAGTAGATCGACTTATGTCAATCTAGTTTTGAAGTTTTGGATATTGATAGAAATAAAAGCATATAAACTAAACTACGAGATATAGTTAGAGAGACATAACCACGACACAAGTATTTATAGTGTTTCAGCTTCAAGGTTACCTTCCTTGCCCTACTCCACTCCCCGAGTCACCTACTCCAGAGTTTGTAATCACTGCACAACACAAACTCCTTTCACTTGTCGGAGAAGCCTTCACAACGTCGCTTACACTTTATTTGGTACTAAGCTAGATACCGGGCTTTTCCATGAGGTAAAGCCAAACCTTCGTCGCCTACACTTGATCTGGTACAAGGCTAGATACCGGGTCCTTAGCACGGCTGACCAAACCAACACATCTAGTACAACATGACTAAAAGATCTAACTTCCTTTTACACCTAATGACTCAAAACATGTACAACACCCTTTTGAGAAGAAAGACAGAACAAGATTCACTTTTGTGATTTTGGAAGAAAAGAATCAAAGCAACTCATATCACGAGCTTGCATGACTTTGAGAGGTTGTAATCTCACCTTATAGAAGGAACCTAGAAAATACCAAAGAGAGACTACATAGAAAGATCCTTGGATCTGAGGTTAGAGACCTTAGAATGTAGAAAGAAGATATATCTAAGTGGGGTGAGAAACAAGAGAGAAATGGCTTACTCTTTATAGGCAAAAATGAGCACTGTTCACCCAGATCCAGTGGATCCCTTCCTAAAGGGATCCGGCCAGTGTAATCCAAGGGATCTGGGTATCTGGTAGTACCAGTTTGGTTTTTGGGTTATGGGTTAAGGTCTATGGGTCAAGTGATTTCATGAATGATGTCAAAGACATCTTGGGTCATGGGTCATGGACTTTGGGTTATGGGTTATGGACTTTGGGTCATGGGTCATGGGTTTTACCTATTATGGGTTATGCATCAAGCTCCATGGGTTATGGGTTATGGGCTTAGTTTTTGGGTCATGGATAGTCCAAGCCTTTTTCTAGTATTTTACAAGTAACATGTATTTTATAAAAATGTAAGTTACTAGTTTACTTAAGTGTTTTTATAAAATGGTTTTGGTTTTATGTAAACTTGTTTAACTAAATATGTTTAAGGTTTGTTCAATGAAATGAGTTAGTAAGCTTTTGGATCAAAGCATTTAACGTATTTTATCTATCTCGTTAAAATGATTTTACGATTGTTATCGCCAAAACATTAGAAGATTGTAAAATATAAATAAAAGTTTTTTAATGTTTATTTGTATTAACACACTTCTAAATGAACATAAGAAAAGAACGCTAGTGATGTTATTGCTAAAAATAAATGCATTATAACTAATGTGTACATATTTCAACTGCTACTAAAAGATAAGTTACAAATTAATCTGACTCATAATCTGATTCCAACACCCCAAATTCCAATAACAACATCTCTTCATACTCTTGTTCTTGCCTAATTATTTCCTCCAACTTTTTTTCAGCCCTTGCCTATTCAAGTGAGTAGACCTAAACGAGATAAAAATCAAAACCTATACTATTCCCTGGTAGAGGCGCCAAAAACTTGATGCGGCGGTTGTAAGACCTCACAAAGAAGTTTTACAATCCTCCTAGACAGTGCACCTAATCGTTGTAGTGTAATATAGGAAAGACAAGGGGGATTGATCATTCTCTAGGGGAATAGTGTATGTGAAGGCCAAAGTGTATGTCTAGATAGGTCTAAAGGTGAGGGATGAGTCTTTTTATATTTTTATATTTTATGAAAAGCAATTTAAAATCTCGGGGTTTGAAGAGTGGGCGGTTTAGCTACTAGCTAACTAAACCAAAACTAATAATTAAACTAAATTAAACTAAATAACAAGAAATGTAATGTGGTAACTCTTATAATGAGGAAAATGTGTTTACTTAGATTTCCTTACTCCCTAGTTATCTCCTACTAATTTGTCGAATTTTCACGTCCTTGTTTTAATTGAAGCATTGTATTCCTTAATATCAGTCGTGGGGAGGTGCCGAAGTCCCCAACTCTATGAATATATAAGTCTTCCCTAAAAACCTTAAAGTGTATTAAGTTTTCCAAGATCTACAAGCCGCAATTCATGTAATAAATACAACAAGAAAAACCAATAGTGCACTTTATGGTTGCGTTTAGTAAGACGTTAAAGCTAATACATATAAGGGAAAATAGCCAGTTTTCCTACTTCTAACTCTAAGCAATCAATTAAACAAGAGACAACAAATCAATGACCAATAACTAGGTTTCATTAGATCTAAGCAAACACAAGTAAATCTAGCCTAGCATGTTATAATGAAGAAAAGAAAAACAAATAATCATTGAATGATTAAACGAATAACTTATCTTCAATTAGACATGGGTGAAAAAGGCTAGAAGAGCTCTACAAAATCTCTGAAATTCGTCTAAGGTATTGTCCTCCAAAGTACTACTTCAAGATGTTACCATCAATGAGAAAAATACAAAAAATTTATATATGAATACACTTGTGACGGTGTCACTTGCAACTTGTGACGCTGTCAGCTCGCCTCCAATTAGGGTTTTGTTTGTGCAATCGCTGTCATGACATCATCAGCTCGGTCTTGAGGCCATCACGTGTAAAATCTTTTGAGTCGTCACGTTATAAAATTGCATTGAGTCTGGGTCTTCAAAAATAAGTGATGGCGTCAAGTTATATGTCATGATGCTGTCAGGTCTCCACTTTGACAGATTCTTGACTTGGGCGTTTTTCTTTGTTTTCTTTTCGTTTTTGGTCCAAAACATGCTGGTTTCCGCAATTCATGTCCCGAGTACCTAAAATTCAAAAAGAAATTATTTAGGGCAATATTTGATAAATTACATGAGATTTAGGCTTAAATGACCCCTTAGAAAGGTATCAAATAAATCCTTATCATGGTTGTACATGTTTGTTGGTTTTGTTTAAGTTTGGATTTTGGAAGAATATGGTCGTGCACTCAATTTTTTTTGAATCTAGTCTCAACTCGTTTATGTTTTTGTTTTTCTCATTTGTTTTCTTTAATCTTTCTTTTGGACCAGTAATGTCAAAAACTGGGGTTAAACTTTATAGATCTTGGTCAAAATTGAGAAAGTCAAAGTTTAGAAACTTGAAGCTTTCTTTGACTTTATCCAAAGTCGAAGAATTAGGGTCTTGAAGAGAAATTCGAAGGACAAGGTTTTGTCAAGAAACTCGAAGATCTTCAAAGTGAATCTGAAATTCGAAGAACTTTGAGCTTTTGAAAAACGATTAACCACAAATCCAAACCTTTTCCAATCCTTGTAATGAAACTTTTAGCACAAAACAAACACAAAAAGACTAGAAAAAACTACGTTTTTAAAGACAATAAGCACAAAATAAGCTAAAAAATAAGCAATTTTGACAATACCAGAAACTGGACCAAAAGACCTTAAAGCTTGTGTTTGGACAATAAAAGCAGTTATTTAGACCAAAATAAGCTCAAAATAAGCAGGATATAAGCACGTAATAAGCTTATTTTTTGGACCAAATAAGCTCAAAATAAGCAGAAAAACTTTTATGTTTTAGCAGTTAAGCTAAAAGATAAGCACGAAAAAGTTTTATGTTTTAAACCAAATAAGCACGAAATAAGCTAAAATATAAAGACACGATTTGTAAAAAAACAACAAAACACTCTTAAATCATCTTCTAGCTATTGATACGACTGTTAGGATCCCATATTTGCTATCATTTCACACATATAAGGTTTACAGAGAGAAAGTGATATTGTAGAGAGAGAAAGTAATAATGAGGGAAAAAAGAGAGTTTCTTATTCCACAATGATGGACATTCATCACCTTCTACTGTGTATATGAGGCATTATATAGTCATTACGTAAGGCCTTCATGGGCCCTGGATGGGGCCGGACTATTGGACTAACTTACTACATAAACTATCTTGACTAACCTAAGTCCGTTTACCCATAACTAGTTTATCTATTACACGATACATAACACAAGACTTGTTGGCTCGATAATCATCGTCACTGTAGCATTTTCCATCATTGTATACATTACATCTTTAGTCCTAAAAGTTATATTTAAAGAATAAATTTAGAACAGAAAAATCGAAATGTAACTTATGTGTTATTATAAGATTTTATGGTTTTGTGTGTGTTTACAGATTTTTATCTCTGCTTATGTTTGTGAATAAATGTGAAATATGTTACAACTTAACTAGTTGAATTTATACTAAAGTGGTTGTATACCAAATCCTTTTATGATATGAGGTACAAGTGGGTGAACTTACTAACTTTTTTTTGTCGTATATCTTCAAACGTATATGGAAGCCTTCATACGATGTTGGAGAACTCAAATAGGCGGCGTTTCTTCAACTTGGCCATTTGTACCATCTTAATTTTATCTTATTTTATTTTTGTTTTGAACTTAGCCGAAGTTGTATCATCTTTATTTAAGATACATTCTAATGTCTTTTTAGCACTCTGTTTCTTCTTAACTTTTTAATATAGAGACAAAAAATGTGTTCGGAAAATATTACCCTAGTGTGATTTGCACGTGAGGTTCGAGACAACGAGAAAAACTAACGACATTAGCAAAATTAGACCATCCACGTAATTTATTTAATATATTGGACTAACCGTGCAAGATTTCGCGTTTTTGGATGTTGTATGAAATCTGGCCATACCACAGGGACTAACGGTGTAATTTACTCAGAAAAAGATTAAAAAATCACAGTCACAAAAAGAAAATGCGGGAAGAATAAAAATTGACATGCTTAATACCGTAAGTATTTGATAATCGTATCATTGAATGACATAAGTTCGGTATAATGACAATATATATAGGATACAAGACATACGGGCCTAAATACCCTAAGCCTAATTGTCTAATACTCTCCCGCAGTTTGAGCAGGAGGAGACCGAGAAGGAACATGTAGAACTCGAACTTGACCAGTAGCAACCAAATCACGAACAAAATGAATATCAATCACAATGTGTTTTGTCCGCTGATGCTGAACAGGATTAGAGGACAAGTACACTGCACTCACATTATCACAATAAACAATAGTAGCCAAGGACAAAGGTGTATGAAGTTCACGAAGTAAATTCCGAAGCAAACATGTCTCAGCTACAACGTTGGCAACACCACGATACTCAGCCTCAGCACTAGAACGAGAAAGCATGGCTAACACTTAGAGGGCCAGGATAGTAAGTTGTTACCAAGAAAAACACAATAACCTGATGTAGACAGGCGAGTATTAGGGCAACCAGCCCAATCAGCATCCGAATAAGCAACCAAGGACTCAGTAGTAGAAGAAAGTAAATGTAAACCATAATCCGTAGTACCCCGAACATACCGCAAAATCCGCCTAAGAGCATAGAAATGAGGCTCTCGAGGATCATGCATATATAGGCAAACCTGCTGCACAACATATGTAATATTAGGTCAAGTGAAGGTGAGATACTGAAGAGAACCTGCAAGACTCCGATATAACTTAGGATCAGAAACCGGATCATCATCACCCAATTTAGACTCAGTGTCAACAGGAGTCTGAGAAGGGTTATAACCAACCATATGAGCTCGGTCAAAAATCTCCAAAGCATACTTACGCTGTGACAAAAACAACCCAGAAGAATCACGCATAACTGACACACCCAAAAAATAGTTAAGAGCACCCAAATCAGTCATAGAGAACTCCTTATGTAAAGAAGCAATAATCCGCTGTAATAAACTATCAGAGGAAGCAGTGAGCACAATATCATCCACATATAATAACAGAAAAACAGTATCAGCACCCTATCTGTAAATAAATAAAAAAGAGTCACACCGACTCGGAGTAAACCCAACAGTAGTAATGTAAGTAGCAAACCGCTGAAACCAAGCCCTAGGTGCCTGCTTAAGACCATAAAGAGACCACTGTAACAAACAAACATAATCCGGATGCTCTGGATCCCGAAAACTGGGAGGTTGATGCATATAAATAGTTTTAGCTAAATCACTATGTAAAAATGCATTCTTGAAATCAAGCTGGTGAACAGGCCAATGTCGAGAAATAGCTAAGCTAAGAACAATCCGAATGGTGCCCGGCTTAACAACCGGACTAAAATCTCATCAACATCAACTCCCTCAATCTGTGTACTACCATTGGCAACAAGACGTGCCTTGTACCGACTAAGATTTCCTTCAGCC
The DNA here is from genome assembly GCA_030686995.1 of Artemisia argyi. Classification (NCBI taxonomy): domain Eukaryota; kingdom Viridiplantae; phylum Streptophyta; class Magnoliopsida; order Asterales; family Asteraceae; genus Artemisia; species Artemisia argyi. The sequence continues at coordinate 74,998,115 of CM060706.1, forward strand.
AAATATTTATGACAAAATAACCACATATAACTAATAACATTGACACCCCCAGGTCGAGTCGAGGTACACGAGTCCAAGTTTTATTCTTTATAAGTGCATTATACTCATCATACATAGCATTACGCCAATTGGGATCATCAAAAGCATCTTTATAGGACCTGGGTGAAGGAGAAAACTGTAGACACATGACCAGCATATTTAGGATTAGACGAATAGTCCCGACACGAGAACGTGTGACCATGGGATGAGTAGATACAATAGGTGGTAAAGGAGGTGTTGGTTCAGGGACAGGATCATTTGGTGGAGAAGGTGGAGGTGTAGCTGGTATAGGAGGCGTAGGCGGTGCAGGAGATGCAGGTATGTCGATAGGTGTAGTAGGAATCGGATTAGTAGTGGGACCAATTGGTGTGGTGCAAATAATGGTGGAAATGAGATTGGAAGAATCTTCTAAAAAATCATAGGAGAGGTTGGGTGTGGATGGATTGGATTGAAATGGAAAAATCGTTTCATCAAAGGTAACATGACGAGAGATGATAATTTTATTGGTGTTAAGATCAAGACAATGATAGCCAAAATTATTGGCAGCGTATCCCAGAAATAATGCAGGTGTGGTACGAGGTCCTAATTTATAGTTGGTATCGATATGTGGGTAACAAAGGCATCCAAAAACACGAAGAACACTATAATCAGGTGTAGCACCAAAAAGTCGGGTAAAGGGTATTTCATTATTAATGGCATGGGAAGGTAATATATTCAATAAATAAACAACCATATTAAGAGCCTCAGTCTAATAGTTTGGCGGTAGGTGTGCTTGAAACAATAAAGTATGGATAATATTATTTATGGTACGAATCATGCATTCAGATTTTCCATTTTGTTGAGAGGTGCAAGGGCAAGAAAATCTAAACTAGATGCCATGGGTTGAAAATAACTTATGAAAGGCAATATTATCAAATTCACCACCATGATCACACTGAAACGATTTAATTCCACACTTAAACTGAGTAAGAACATAACTACGAAACAACTGAAATTTAGCAAAATATCAGATTTATTCATTAACAGATAAACCCAAACATACTGAGAATAATGGTCCAGAAACAAAACATAATACTTGAAACCATAAAGACTCGGAATTGGGGATGTCCACAAATCCGAGTGAACAATGTCAAAAAAAGAAGTAAGACGAGCTAACAAACGAAAGCTTCACATGTTTACCAAGCTGACAAGCATGACAAAGAATGGGAAGCTTCTCTTTATTACAAGAAATGGAATCACTAGACACAAGACGCCATAACACTTCACTTCCTGGATGTCTAAGTCATTGATGCCACATATACTGACTGGTAAGATAAGCTTAGGGAATGGGATAAAGCTTCATAACAGGGTAGAGATCATCCGTGCTATCACAAAAGAGGAGTACCCGTCGAGTTAGGAAGTCCTTCACATAAAAACCAAAAGGATCAAATTCAACAATGCAATAATTATCATGAAGAAATTGACGCACATAAATAAGATTTTTTAAAATATGGGGAGTAATTAAAACATTGTTTAATGTAGAGGACGTAAAGGAGTAGACAAAATACTATGACCAGAGATAGTGACAGGAATGAAACGCCCATCACCAACCACAACAGACGGATAAATGCACTCATTAAGAATATTACTAAGACAATGCACAGAATCATAAAGGTGAGAGCTTGCACCTGTATCCATATTCCAATTGCCAGTAGCTGGATCCTGAAGAGTGGTAGTAGTAAAAGCATTCGGTAAAAGAGTTACCTGACCCGAACCTAGGTGACCCGACACTAGAAGCTGACCCTGGTTAAACATGGAGCCAAGAACCAGACCTGTAGTTGGACCAGCCGAAGACCCTTGCTAAACCGCTGGCTGCTGTGAACTGGCATTGAATTGAACCCCTGGCAGTGGTGAACCGGTGATGTGAAAAGGCGCAATACAGAACCCCGGCTATGGACTGGCAACAAATTGAGCCCCCTGTGGTTGTGAACCTGCAACGAACTGAACCCCCTATGTTTGTGTACCTGTTTCATTAACGCTATATCATATGTTTCGTCTCCTACTTCTTGTCCACAATACTATTCGGTCAATGCCATGAGCACGTGTTTCAAACAAACCCAAATCTTTCAAAAGAACCAATTGAATGTAACGCCCAACATCAATTCAGTCAATAGCATAGTTGAAACACTTCCTACACAAGACCTTGGTGAAGAATTCAAGGAACTTCACCTTGAGCGTCCCGTCATTGATGTCTTAGCCCGTGCTCCCTATTACAATGCCCTTTTGTAAAAATATGAAAAGAAACTTAAGTTAGGCAAGAATGGGACCGCCTTCGTTCAAAACAAGTTGCCTAAGAAATTAGATGATCCGGGCATATTCGTTTTACTATGCAAGATTGGAAATTCTGAGGCTTTTGACACATTAGCCGATCTTGGGTCAAGCCTAAATTTGCTTCCATTATCTCTGTACACCACTCTTAAGCCAAGAAAGTTAGATGAAACAGAGGTAATCATAGGGCTTGCAGATGGAAGTGTAGCCTATCCGGTTGGGGTAGTGAAGGATGTGTTAGTGCATATAGGAAGGTTGAAAATGTTAGCCGATTTCCATGTCCTTGATATGGTTAGTGACACTACATGCCCGTTATTAATAGGAAGAGGATTCTTAGCTACCGCAAGTGTGATGATTGATTGTAAGGAATCTAGAATAGCGGTAGGAGAAGGAGAAACTTGGTCGGTCTATGATGTTAAGAAACACGCCTATGATACTAATGAGGAACCAACGCCCCATTGGGTAGATGTGAATAGGAGACCATCTAGGTATGGACCTTGGGTTAATAGAGACTTCATAGGACCTCAACGCCCATTTTATTTAGAGGAGGATTTTATAAACAAAGGGCATTCGGTAGAGCAACTCATAGCTAGGGGTGAAGAACTAAACCCCTTTGAGGATCCCTTAGTCTTTATGAAAATGATTGAATTCCTAGGAGTGATGCCTATCAACTTAGGAATGAACAAGTGGAAAAGGGAAGGTGATAAATGTAAATGGAGTTGGGATAAGCAACCTAAGGAAGGTGACGGATCATGGCATATGAAGATGATTCTATATGATCCGGATGGAGAAAAACTTGAGAAGTCATACCGCACCAAGAGAACCAATAGGAAATTGAAACCTAAGTTTGATTCCAAAGATGTCCTCGATGACGAGCTCACTCATATAGGATAGCCCATGACCTTGAGTCTAGCTACAAGACTCGTAAATAAAGAAAAGCGCTTCTTGGGAGGCAACCCATGCTTTATTTTTTTTATTTTTTTTGATTGTTTGTTTGTTTGATTTCATTTGTTTCCGTATGCATGCTTTATTTTTATTATTTGTGGATCATGATTCATAATAAATTGTGAAAATGCTTTACTTTGTTGTTTGTCTTAACTTCATAAAAAGGTATTTCGCAAAAGATAAGTGTAAGGGAAATCTAAATTTGTTTTTAAGAATGGTAATTGAACATGAAACACCACAATATTAAATGAACATGTATATTAGTAGTTGTTTGTGTCAAATGCTTGTATCGAGTCATAATGATGTTTTGCAGGATTTTCCAAGAATTAAGGCATGAGTTTTTCCAGAAATTTTTCGGAAACTTAACATGGGATTTCTGTCAGAATACTCTGACAACGTCAGGATTATAACCTGACGGCGTCAGGTGAAAAAATTCTGAAAAATTTTGCAAGTTTTGTTTTTCTAATGGAGTCTTAAAGTTTTTGTTAATTCTTTAGTTTTATAAACTACAGGAAATCTGCAAACATTCATTCCACAAGAATTATATCCTTATATACATAGATTGCCGCCGATTTTACGCGAGGTTTGCCATGATTGTTTTCTGAGGTTTAAAAGGTTATATTGGACAAGAAGATGATTTATATTTCTGGAGGGAAGCTTTCAACGTTCATTTTCTTGGAGGAGGATTTAACCATGTTATCCATTTATCCACACCGAACAAATTAGGGGAGCATTTGTTTTCATTCTTTTACCTTCATTACTTTTACATCCTTTTTATTGAACATTGGGGACAATGTTCAGCCTAAGTGTAAGGGGAGGGTAAATGATGATACCTTAGAGAATACAATTGCACTTGAGTTTGTTGTTCAATAGTAGGTGTGTAATAAAACTAAGAGAAATACTTATTAGGGCAATTTTAGGGCCAAATTTAAAAATTTTTACAACATTTAGGAGTGAAGCTTTAGCCATAATTCGCGTCTCAAGGATAAGAGTTGTATGACTAGCACAAAAACCGTACCACTCAAAAAAATTTCCCACCCAAATATGTGAGGTTCACCTTTAGATTTGTTAGGAAAAGCATTCATTATTAGTGCTTATGAGTGTACCGGTAGTACTTAGATTCTAGAACTTGCGTTAGTGATGCATCTCGAGACCGCTAGTGAGACTACATTCGTGTAGTAGGATTTACTACATGATAAGAGGCATTAGGATCACCCTTGTGTTAAACCCGTATCATAATTACTTGACCAATAAAGTCATAATTACTTGACTAATAAAGTCATATAATTTTCCCACACCTTTGCGTTGTACTCATTTTTAGTACATGATACCCCTAGTACACCCTTCTGAGCCTATATTTTTGTTTCTAACTTTAAGCATTTTACTTAAAGGAAGAATTTGTTTACAATCCACCCCAAATGTACACCCAAATCGCCTTAGCCTTCTTTGTATGCACTCATCTTTAGTGTATTATTGTTATTTGTTTAAACCCTAAGTTAGTTGTCTAATTGATTACATGGTTGCTAAGTCGAGTCATATCTTGTACATATTGTTTTGGGACGATTGGGACTCATGGGTAAAGTACTATTGTTATGGAGTAATGGGGAAGAACATCATATATTACCCCTATATGTGCGTTAATCTTAAAAAAGTACTCCAAGTGTTTTGATTATCTTAATTCGAGTAATTAGAATAGTTTATTGTAAAGTATGTAAAAGTTCAAGTGTAAGGGGAATACAAATTCCCTATGATGTATTATTTTGGATGGTAGGGTAAGAATGTATGCACAAAAAAAAAAAAAAAAAAAAAAAAAAATCGAAAAATCAAGAAAAAGAAAAAGAGAAAAAAAAACATACGGACTACCATCCCGTTTCCTTTTATGTTTGTTTCATGTTTTTTATTAGTTATGATTAGCTTAAGTCGAGTCGAGTCTTGGCTTATCATCACCACATGGTACATGTAATTAACCAAGATGATTAACTCGCCACCAAGAAATATTGCCTTTATCCAACAAAACCGTGTTTATCATATCCATACACCTCACGTTATAACCCTTTTTAGAAGACCTCTTTGATAGTTTATCCTAGGTGCTTACGCCAAGTGGTGGAGGTTTGATCCTTTCCCAAGCCTATGGTAATCTATTTGCTATGACAGGTAGTGAGAGATGTTTTCCATTTCCATATTGTGATATATACTTTATTACACCCGAGATATGTGAGTATCTAAACACTATTTGTGAGGTGCTAGTGTATAATTTCCATGCTTGTTTTTGGTTGAAGTGGAACAATTGTTTGTTGCAGTTACTTTTATATTAGTGTTAAATGACCCCTAACTTGTATTTTGATTAGAATAAAAGCGCATTTTCTTGAGGACAAACAAATCTCAAGTGTAAGGGTATTTGATGAAGCGAAAAGTGTACCACTTTTGGGGGGTCATTTAAGGCCAAAGTCGAGATTATTTGATCAATATTGCCCTAAATCGTTCCTTTTGTCATTTTAGGTACTTTTGAGAGGAAATTTACAAAAGGAAGCATTTTGGACGTTTTTTGAGCAAAAAAGTGAAGAAAACGACAAAGTCTCAAAATCATGCTGGAAATTGCACTTGACGGCGTCACATGTTGCTAGTGACGGCGTCATGACTTGACAAAGAGGTGGATAAATCAATTACACGTGACGCGCCAGAATGTTTTCTGAAGAGCTCGTGATGACGTCACGTTATAAGTTGTCAAGGTCGTCACGAGTAAATGCAAAGAGAGACGGCCCAGAGTCCATAAAGAGTGACGGCGTCAGAAGTGGATCTAGGCAATACGAGTTTATTTTGGCGGCCAGTTGACGACGTCACACCTATCTCTTGATGCCGTCAGGATACAAAATCTATATATAGTTTTCTAGTTTTCATTCATTGTGTGCAACTTTGAAGGGAGTAAACCCTAGACTAATTTACAGATATTTTAAGGGTTTCAACCCTTTGTTTCACCCATTCTTAATTGAAGATAAGTCTTTCATCAAATCATTCAATATGTCTATGTGTTGTTTGATTATATCTTACGCTTGTCTTCTCTTTAACATGCTAGGCTAGGTTTTCTTTGTGTTTGCTTAGATGTAATGAAACTTAGATATTGATTATGGGTTGGTTGTTTGCTTATAACTGTTGTGGATGAATGAATTCGATGTTAGGATTAAGAAAACTGGCAGACTTCCAATTGGTAACTTGCTTGAACGTCTTAAGAAACATGATCGGAGGTGTACTACGATATATTGGTTGTATTTAATGCGTAGGTAACTACTAATGAGGCCATGTTATGAGCTAGTAGTCGGCTCGACATAGGAAGAGGTAGAAGCTTATAGAGTTAGGGAAGATCGTACACGGCCCTACGAATGATATTAAGGAATATAACCCGTCATCCATGCAATTGTAACAAACTAATCAACCTGTAAAAGTTAGCTAGGGAGTAGTGAAATCTAAGTAAACACATTTTCTCTCATTATTGTTCACCACAATTAGTTTAAGTTTAGTTTATTTTATTTTGATTGTATCTTTAGTTATTTGGGTTAGTTGATTAGCAACTAATTCCGCCCACTCCTTCCAAAACCAAGATTTTACTTGCTTTCATTTAAAATATAAACATACAAAAAGAATCATCCCTCACCTCTAGACCTAGTTTTAGTGAGTTTTAACCCTAGTGAACACTATTCTTTGAGTTGAACGATCAATCCCCCGTTACTTGTCACCATACTATACTACAACGGTCAGGTACACTGCCTGGTGGGGATTGCAAGCTTCTCAAGATCGCTTAAGAGGTAAAACCTTTGGCGAGGGCGCAATTCTACGCATCAAGGGTATTTCTTAAACTACTATACTTAGGTCGTGTGCCTAGGTTATTATCATGACCTTCTTCTATCTTCTCAATAAGGTCAAGAAATATTTCATCTAAGTTATTTAAAATATCTTCTACCTATTCCTGGTTTTCTAAAGTTGTCTTAGGGGTATTTTCTCCTAATTCAGATTTCCAAAGTGAAGTAGGAGGGTCTACTAAGTAAGGTGTAGGTGCTAAGGTATAGGGTTATCTAGGTTTATATCTAGGGATATAGGTAGGGATAGGTTTCCTAGTTATATAAGGTTCTCTAGGAAGAAAGAACCAATGTGGTTCAAATCTAGGGGAGGGAAATGGTGGGTGTAAAATAGTGTTTCGGGGAGTAATAGGTGATGCCTTAGCATAGAATTCTCTTATACGTTTTAAGTGTGGGTCATCAACGAAAGGTGTAAAACCTAAGGGTGAAGGTGTATCTATACTATTCCTTGGGCTTTCTGGGGAAGAGCATTCTCCGTAAGTGATTCGGGTGGGGTAAAGGTAGAGTAGTGGGAGCAGGCATAACTATCTAATAATTGATAAACTAATGTAAGCTAGCATATAAGTTAAGAAAATACCTATTATGCAGATCTAATGCACATAAGGCTCTGGGAAGTAGGCATTGGGGAGTGAAGTGGCACGAAAGACTTTCTCGGGTATCGGGAAAAGTAGTTGTAGTTTAGGTTTTGACCTTATTCTCTACAACTGAAGCTCTAATGCCAATCTATAACACCCCCATTTTTCACTGATCGCAACGGATTTAGTGTTTAGGTTATTACCTCATGGATCATAGATACAGTAATAGGGAATGACTCAAAAAGAGACATTTTATTAAAATGAGTTATCATTCATTAAAATTATCAGAGTTTTACAAATTGAGGTCCCGTGAATCTAAGTGTGAGATGTCATGTTTGAATGATAACCAAATAGAAAGTCTATCAAGTCTCGTGCCTTTCCATGCCATAACTTCCACAGAGCTCCGTTACCTAGGATACATGCTTAAAAGTCAACACTAGGTGTTGAGTGAGAGTCATAGGTTTAGGGGTTAATGAATACAAATTCCTCAGGGTTCAGTTGTTACACCTTTCAAGGAAAATATAGTATGTCTGTGTGATAATTGTAATGCATGTACAATTATCAGGGGTTGGTCAGTTGGTCAGTTTCACTAATCTCATGAACCACACGTTAACAATTCGGGTCATGGGGGCTGTAGACCACTGCAGACCCAACCATGAGGGGATGGGAAGGATAACTTTCCAAAGTTAATCCTTCAGTGAGGGTTCAAATATAATACTTATTGGTACTCTCCAATGAGAGATATTACCAACGGGAGTTGTCAAACTGCAATATATCTGTCTATTATATTCGCGTTCGCTTGGATAAAATATCCCAAACGATTAGATTCATGAATTTTGTTGTGTAGGCATGGCAGATAGTTTACTCGTGCAACAACCAAAGAAAAAGACTTGTATTCAATTTAAAGAATTTAGCATGTATCCCCCTCACAAGGTTTGTAAAGCATTTAAAAGAGTGAGGCTATGAAAACTCAGTTGGGCTTAGGAAAATCTAATTGATGTGAAAAGTGACTCGGAAACTAGGCTGCCTACTCACGTATCCTGGTGGTTTTGTTGGTGCGGATGTATGTCAAGCTTTAGCTATCTTGATTACGTTTCTTAAGTAATCATTCTTAGGTTTGTTAATGTTTTAGATATAACATAACACCGTTCGGGCTATCACAATCCAGAAGTATAAGACTCCTCACATGAAGCTCCCTACTATTGTATTATGTTATCAATATAATACCGTTCGGGCCATCATAATTCAGAAGTTAATACTCCTCATGTCAAGCTCCCTACTATTGAGCTATGTTGTTATTAAGTTTATGACATATCACCGTTCGGGCCATCATAATTCAGAAGTACATGCAATAATCATTTGAGGAGCCAGGACACTTAAATTCGTAAACCCATCAAACTCGTCAAAACAAAATATCCACATGGTACTCCTCACATGAAGCTCCCTAGAATTGTGTTATGCTTTTAACTTTAATTAAGTTTTACATTTATATATTATTTTCACTTTATACCCTTATAGTTTATATATTTACAAAATCTACCCTAGACTTATATACTTATATTTATAACTATCTAAACTTAGCAATATTAATCCCTATACTTATATATTTTAAGGAAATGGCAAAAATGACCCTTGGACTTATAAATTTTCAAAGATTACTATTTATACCCTTAACTTTATATTTTTTGCAAAACTAGTCCTTATTACTTTATAATTATTTTACTTTTTATCCTAATGTTATATAACTTTGCAAAAAGGGTCCTTATACTTATAAATTCTAAGAAATATAAAAAATAGTCCCTAGACTTAATATTTTCAGAAAGTTACAATATATACCCCTATGCATGGAAAACTTTGCAAAACTAGTCCTAATTCCATGCAAACTATATTTTTATAAAACAAAAAGTTTTCCCAGCTTATTTTTAACTAATATTAGCTTATGTAAGTTACTTAAACTAGCTTATAGCTTATTATAAGGTATTATAGTATATATTTAGTAATTAGTGCATAATTAGGGTTTTAAAATGAAAACTAGCATGTTATAGTGATCAAGGCTTAGTCAAGGGTTCCTGTGTGATCTAAGGAATCTAATATCCATCCTAGGACTATAATTAAGCTAAGAGAGTGGGTAAATAAAGCTTACGAGACCAGAAGTGGGGGAACGAGGGTTTCTCGTGTTTTCTAGGGCAAACTAAGCTCGACAAGGGTTCAAGGCCTATACTACTCGACTTCTAAGTTTCCTAAGACTCTACTACAGCCCTTAGGACCAGAAAGTGTGAGGTAAAGAGAGGTGAAATGGTGTGAATGAAAAGAGATGGGTACTGTAAAACCCTAAATTCCGAATTCCAAATTTTACGTCTAATTTTGAATTTTTCGTAAGTCATGAAAGCAATTAATTACAAACCTAAACCATACGTTATAAATAATGATACGATTTATAAATTGAGGTATGATATGCCTAATTTAAATAATTATTACCAAAATAAAAAAATAATATCACACGTTGGAGGAGGCATGGACCAAGTATTAAAAGTCTGTACACACACTTGATATCTTAATAGCACATTACACGTATAAGATTCACATGGGCCGATTCATTTTATCTTTTGTGCAAACCCTTTTGAATATCGTTTAAGGCAACTCTGTTTGTGATAATTACCTTATCAATCATCTTGATACTCGACATTAATCACCTAAAACTTCCCCATGATATTCGGCCAAGCAGAATCAATCAAGCACCAATCACCACAACATTTCCCCATTTGGACCTCTCTACTCATTTATCATTAAACGGTTTACATATTCACCACATTCCTCCCATGCGTGAGCTGTGAAAATTTAACAAAAAACCCACACCCTTTTCTCCCATTTTCTCATTCAAACAAAAACAACACACACTCACAACTTATGTTAATAGAAGACACGACAAGGAGCTGGAAAAAGGTTTGATCGTAGTAGACATTTGTTCGTAGGAGACTTGTTTAGTTCGTGGTACTGGATGCTATTCGCGGCTTGATACGCCTTGCGTCTTATGTTCTGATCGTGTTACTTTCTTTTCGAAAGGGATGTTTTGGACCGTGGTACTACTGAAGTCGAGCAGTGCCAGATCGATTGATTCAGTTTGGTTTTAGTCTTGTTCCTTGCTCTTCTCCGTTCGACTCACCAAGGGTAAAGCTTCGACTCTACCTTGTCGTTTTTCACTTTTTGTTTTGATCTTCTACAACACGTATAACTTATCACATGAGTAAACAATATGGACCGGCTAAAAGCTATGTGAGGGTATACGATTTAAACGTGCATAAAATCAGGTTTTGGTCGCATGAAATAACGAATGAAAAGCTCCTATAAGCCTATCCATAATCTGATATATTAACGTGTAATAGAAGGGGTTGTGACCTGATCATTTTCGACCTATAAATCTAATTAATAACATGTTACAATCAGCTTGTGTGTTTGTATGTAAATCGAATTTTTGGTTCTTGATATTAAGAGTCTTGCGAATGGGTTTTGAAAAAGGAAAAGGGCATGTGACCTGTTGTTTGAATCTTATTCGACACACAATTATACAACGAAAACCCGTTTAAAAACTGAACTATACGAGCTAGGTAATTAAGGAAGAAGCATGCATGGCATATGTATTATATATCACCACTAAAGGAAATGATTTTTGAAGCTAAGCAGGTCGACTCATGGAAACTGTTTGGAGTCAAATAAATTGTTCTTGTTTGGCCTATTTATACACGACATCATCACAACTATATCTAACCTTTTCGAACTTAAAAAGAGTAAAATACATTGTGGTTGTCCTTACCCTTCTGAATCGCATGTATAAAACAGAAGGGAGTGCGAGTCGTTTTCGGCAAATTTTCATTATACTGTTGCATGGGAAATTACATACATTATTATATAAACTATTAACAAAATTTTATTATTGCATATTAAACCTTAAACTTAGTCATTTGCATATTAAACCTTAGACTTATGGAACTTACACTTTTAACCCCTAAACTTTATATAAATGTTACATTGAATCCTAAACTATACGTATTTGTCATTTTATACCTCAACTTAAGTAAATGATCACTTTGGCTCCAAAAGGATTAATCTTGGTAATTTTGGAAACCTTCTAAATAAGGAAACTTACTAAAAATAGAAAGTCTTCTAAAATACTTAAATTACTTAAAGTGGGAATTTACTAAATCTGGAAATTTGCCTAAAATAGAAAGCTGCGAAAAATGGAAAGATAACTAAAAGAAGTAATTTGAGTAATTCGGACTCGTCTTGATTCGTATCCATTATCTTCTAGGTTCGGTGAAGCGGGAGTGACCATTCTCTCTTTGACATGTGACTTTGCTTGTGCAATTGGACTGAGGTACAGATATTCCGTACTCTTTCAGTAAGAGTACAACTACTTCTCTCATGACTCTTCTTTCTCTCTTTTATATTACTTGATTGCACCCTTGATATTGAACCCTTGATATTGACCTTGATATTGACCATGATATTGAACCCTTGATATTGAACCCTTGATATTGAAACCTTGATATTGACCTTGATATTGAACCCTTGATGTTGAACCTTGACTTGAACCTTTGATTATGACTTGACCACTTATACTTGATATCGAACCTTGAACCCTTGACCCTTCAGTATTTTACCCAGGAGCTACTTGTTGTGGAGTAGCCACAACCATAGCATTGATGCACCAATGTTATGTACTCTAGTGGGGCTAGAGAGATGTCCCCCACCGTCCCTGATTCTTGTTATCGACTGCTGCTATGATTGTTATGATTATTATTATTGGCCAGCAGGGGCGTATGGATGCATCCTAGATTTGTCTTGACTTGTCTTGGGCTACGGCCACCTTGATTATGATATTGGACTACATGATATATATTGCTTGGTGACTGGGCGTGTGTGCATTACAGCCCCTCACATCTTGGGAGTTGATCACTCCATCTTGGGATACTTGACTTGACTTGTGTGCCTGGGGGTTAAATACTGATAGCCTTAACACTTGATACCAAATACTTGATAGCCTTGACACTTGACACCTGGTAACCTTGACACTTGATACTTGACATTTGACACTTGACACTTGATACCTAATACTTGGTACTTGACACTTGATACTTGACCTTGCAAACTATTGATACTTGACCTTGCTTAATGCTTGGGAATCTTGGGACTTGGAAACCTTTGATACTATACCTAAACCTTTACATTATACTTGACGATCCTTGAAACTAGTTAACCCTTACTATTACACTTGACGATTCTTGATACTTAACCTTGATGACGTTTCATATTAAACCTTGAAATTTCCTTGATATACCTGGTGACACCATATGTACATTCTATTCATACTCTCTTATCGTATTACTTGATGTACTTGTTATCTTCATATCTGTTCACTGAGCTTTTTAAGCTCAGCCGCGTCTTCTTTTCCATGCGGCAGGTACTTAAGCTAGGATGCGGGGTTTAGCTTTGGGATGAGAGAGCGTGGACCAAACTTAGAGTTCCTTCACATTATGGATATTGTTTTATTATTGAAATTCCCTTATCTTGGAATTTATTTGTAACCTTGTACTCATCGTATTGTTAAAGTATAAAGCTTGTGTTTTGCTCTGTTGGACACTATTTATTGTGATATCTTTACCCTTGATGGGTTGGGGTGTTACAATTTATGGTATCAGAGACCAGGCTGACGACTTATAATACATGACCTGGACCTGTGAGTTTTGGACCATTAGGTTTCCACTGTAGTAACATTGATGAACACCTTGAGAACTTGATTTAGGATTCTTCTCTGTGCGAACTTAAGTTTAAACCGGTGAGGATTGGGTAGATATTAGGTTTCTTTCGGCATACTTTTACCTTTCGTGGTTATTCCTGATTTCCCTATCCTGATCAATTGGTAACCGTTCAGATGGTTAAATCTCGTCACTCTGGATCACCTAACGAAGACCAAAAGGAAATGGCGACTCAAGCCATAAAGGATGTTCTGAGACAGACCGAGCGTGTAAGTACGAGTAAAGGGATTACTGTTAATGTGACGGGTAGCCAGAAGGTGGAGGACAAGAAGGAAGAGAAGTATGAAACCACACCAAATGATGACAAAAGTATTGGCACCAAGTATTGCGGGAAGTGCCCTGAGTTTGCGGAAGGAGATGAGAGAGATAGTGAGAGTGGCTTTGCTAGCCGCCTTCTACCGCAACACGAGAATAATAAGAACGGCTGGATTAGTGAAAGAGAAGAGGAGAAGGAAGAAAATGAGGTAGACTCCGACCTAGAGTCTACGGCGACCAGCCGCTATAACCCGAGTTGAATGAAGGGAATTTGTAATCATGAACTAGTTTCTTCTACTCTTTTGTTTAACTTCAAATTTCATTTCCATTTCCAAGTTACTCTCATGGTATTAAAATTTCGAATTAAGTTTCCCTCTTGTGCGCTTTGTTACGGCAATCTTGTTTGTATTCATCAGTTAATTGTTATGGGAATCTTGATTATTTTGGAAGTATTGGTACGAGGGTTTTGCACCCTAAGTTAATTGACTTGATAAATTCCGTTTCTTTCGGATAATTCTCATCTTTTGACCCCATTGACGGTGTTAGCAACTAGCATTCCACGCGTATCATTTTGACAACAATACAATGTTCGTATTCGCAATAAGGCACACTTGGGCTATGAAGCTGAACAAACTTCCAACCTTTTCGAATAGCTGACTTGTCCGCCTAAAGACTCTTGATAAACCTTACACTTGATCCTAATTCATGAACTATCCATCTGGTTTGACAAATGTAGTTACAATTTTGTTTACCTTGATATAATTTTGGACCTACCCTTGAAAATCCGTTCCCGATGACTTCACTTGAAAGACTGAAGAAACAAATGAAAGAACTTCTAAGAAATGGGTTACTAACCAAGAGTAAGCCGTGAAGTATATCAGTTTTATTGGTGAAGAAGAGGAGAGACGACGTAGAGTGAACGTGAAGGTTTCTTAAGATGATTGTGAGGCCGTAATTGTATTTCATGATAATAAGTTAACTATTCCAATTGTTTTGGCTATCACGTCAACTATTTTCGTGTACATGATGAGGTTATGTTTTCGTGAATATTTGGAGAAATTGTATAGTACGACATTGTGGTATGTTTTGAATGGAGTTATGAGTGGAGGTTATTTTGAAATCGCTTTCCGTATTCGTGACGACTACTATGACGGTTAGTGACGCTAATGGTATTAACTAAAGCTCTGACCGTCCTGTGAAACTGAGAAATACCGTTTTCTCGTGAGTACTTGGACAAACAGTCATGGTATGATGTAATAGTACATTCGAAGACGAGAAAGGACATGGAAACTATTTTGTACCTTGTTGAAATTTGGCGACCACTTGTGCATTTTGGGGAGATTGATAATTGTTGGACGACGGTGTTCTTAGATTAGAATATCTCTTTAAATTCCGCAAGATCTGAAATTTGCACCAAGTGATCAAGACCGACAATAAATTTGAAACTCTAGTCTTTTAAATCTTACAGAAGAATCTTGGAAGATGATTACCAGTTTGCGTCAACTAGAAACTTATGAGAAGATTAACTTCACTGCCTGACCTGGAATTGTCAACAACAGTGGCTACCATGAAGAGTGAAGACACTCCTTACAAGACAGAAGTGTTGACGATGCAGGGAACAAGAGCTAGTCAAAGTATCGAACCTGGAGCTGATGAAAACATGCAGTCTCACTTCCCAATTCATCTTGGTTGTACTAAGATGAATTAAGAGCGGAAGCAGACTGGATGATGAAGGAATTAAAGATCGTGTCAGGAATTCATATTACTCCATCGCATTTCAAGAAGAACTGCAGAAGGCTTGATGAATCATAACTCAAGTTCATGGTTTTGTTTCACTCCCGGATTGATAGGCGAAAAAAGACAGATTACTTGGACTTGAAGAGATTTGATGTTTTGAATGGGTGGTTTTTGGAACAAACCCTTTTGTTGTTTAGATAAGTTGATGAAGTTAATGTTGACTAATGCTCATTCTTGTTAAATTCTTGAGTTCGTTATCTGGTAATGTGATCCTTGGATGATTTAGGTTCTCCAACATCATCTCTATTTCGTGTTCATTCTACGTACGTTGATAATGGTCTTGTTTTGGAAATTTTGGAGAATTTTGGGAAAATTGATGCTTTTGGAGACGACGTACCTTACTTGCTGATATGATTAGATTTCCGTTACTCTTGCGAATAGTTTGTTTTCCTTTAGTCATTCATTGAGACTTCCATTGCTTTGTCATTGAACGTTCGTCCTGGTTATGACGCTTGATTTTGGTTGACCTCTTGGGTGATAGAAGTAAAGGGTGAACTAAGATGGACTTGTTTGTTTACGACTCGTGATAAAGTATGACCATCATGAGAGCATATTTATACGATGCTAGTATTATGACGCCTGGCCAACGTGATAATACTCACATCATATAACGTGCACTTATTGTGGTTATAGGATATCTTGGGGAGTATCTAATAAGTTTAGAATTTGGTCTTCGTCGGATTTTCTGCGACTTGTGAGACCTTAGGTTCATTCTACCAACGCGTTGACTCGGCATTCGTCATTAAATAATTGGATAAATTTGAACTCTTGATTTTGCATTCTGTTGACCTCGATACACCTGTCACCAATCTAAAGCTCTTGTAGAAATCTCTACTGTTTGATACAGTTGACTTGATTTGAAATATTGTTCGTATCCCATATGAACTTTCCAGAAGATACAATTATCATCCTCTACATATGGTGTCATACCCTTTTGATCAAATTCAACCAGATATAGCCATTCTTGATAGACAGGAGAGAGTCATGAGAAATAAAGTTATTCGTTTTGTTCTTTGGAAGAACCATCCACCACGTGAGGCGACCTGTGAGACCGAGGAGTCTATGCGAGCCAGCTACCCCCATTTTCCTTGAAGCCTGGTAGGAGTTCGTTTTGTTTCGCTACCTAATCCCTTCTTCCATTTTCGCGGACGAAAATTCTTTTCGAGGGGGGAATAGTTGTAAAACCCTAAATTCCGAATTCCAAATTTTACGTCTAATTTTGAATTTTTCGTAAGTCATGAAAGCAATTAATTACAAACCTAAACCATACGTTATAAATAATGATACGATTTATAAATTGAGGTATGATATGCCTAATTTAAATAATTATTACCAAAATAAAAAATAATATCACACGTTGGAGGAGGCATGGACCAAGTATTAAAAGTCTGTACACACACTTGATATCTTAATAGCACATTACACGTATAAGATTCACATGGGCCGATTCATTTTATCTTTTGTGCAAACCCTTTTGAATATCGTTTAAGGCAACTCTGTTTGTGATAATTACCTTATCAATCATCTTGATACTCGACATTAATCACCTAAAACTTCCCCATGATATTCGGCCAAGCAGAATCAATCAAGCACCAATCACCACAACATTTCCCCATTTGGACCTCTCTACTCATTTATCATTAAACGGTTTACATATTCACCACATTCCTCCCATGCGTGAGCTGTGAAAATTTAACAAAAAACCCACACCCTTTTCTCCCATTTTCTCATTCAAACAAAAACAACACACACTCACAACTTATGTTAATAGAAGACACGACAAGGAGCTGGAAAAAGGTTTGATCGTAGTAGACATTTGTTCGTAGGAGACTTGTTTAGTTCGTGGTACTGGATGCTATTCGCGGCTTGATACGCCTTGCGTCTTATGTTCTGATCGTGTTACTTTCTTTTCGAAAGGGATGTTTTGGACCGTGGTACTACTGAAGTCGAGCAGTGCCAGATCGATTGATTCAGTTTGGTTTTAGTCTTGTTCCTTGCTCTTCTCCGTTCGACTCACCAAGGGTAAAGCTTCGACTCTACCTTGTCGTTTTTCACTTTTTGTTTTGATCTTCTACAACACGTATAACTTATCACATGAGTAAACAATATGGACCGGCTAAAAGCTATGTGAGGGTATACGATTTAAACGTGCATAAAATCAGGTTTTGGTCGCATGAAATAACGAATGAAAAGCTCCTATAAGCCTATCCATAATCTGATATATTAACGTGTAATAGAAGGGGTTGTGACCTGATCATTTTCGACCTATAAATCTAATTAATAACATGTTACAATCAGCTTGTGTGTTTGTATGTAAATCGAATTTTTGGTTCTTGATATTAAGAGTCTTGCGAATGGGTTTTGAAAAAGGAAAAGGGCATGTGACCTGTTGTTTGAATCTTATTCGACACACAATTATACAACGAAAACCCGTTTAAAAACTGAACTATACGAGCTAGGTAATTAAGGAAGAAGCATGCATGGCATATGTATTATATATCACCACTAAAGGAAATGATTTTTGAAGCTAAGCAGGTCGACTCATGGAAACTGTTTGGAGTCAAATAAATTGTTCTTGTTTGGCCTATTTATACACGACATCATCACAACTATATCTAACCTTTTCGAACTTAAAAAGAGTAAAATACATTGTGGTTGTCCTTACCCTTCTGAATCGCATGTATAAAACAGAAGGGAGTGCGAGTCGTTTTCGGCAAATTTTCATTATACTGTTGCATGGGAAATTACATACATTATTATATAAACTATTAACAAAATTTTATTATTGCATATTAAACCTTAAACTTAGTCATTTGCATATTAAACCTTAGACTTATGGAACTTACACTTTTAACCCCTAAACTTTATATAAATGTTACATTGAATCCTAAACTATACGTAATTGTCATTTTATACCTCAACTTAAGTAAATGATCACTTTGGCTCCAAAAGGATTAATCTTGGTAATTTTGGAAACCTTCTAAATAAGGAAACTTACTAAAAATAGAAAGTCTTCTAAAATACTTAAATTACTTAAAGTGGGAATTTACTAAATCTGGAAATTTGCCTAAAATAGAAAGCTGCGAAAAATGGAAAGATAACTAAAAGAAGTAATTTGAGTAATTCGGACTCGTCTTGATTCGTATCCATTATCTTCTAGGTTCGGTGAAGCGGGAGTGACCATTCTCTCTTTGACATGTGACTTTGCTTGTGCAATTGGACTGAGGTACAGATATTCCGTACTCTTTCAGTAAGAGTACAACTACTTCTCTCATGACTCTTCTTTCTCTCTTTTATATTACTTGATTGCACCCTTGATATTGAACCCTTGATATTGACCTTGATATTGACCATGATATTGAACCCTTGATATTGAACCCTTGATATTGAAACCTTGATATTGACCTTGATATTGAACCCTTGATGTTGAACCTTGACTTGAACCTTTGATTATGACTTGACCACTTATACTTGATATCGAACCTTGAACCCTTGACCCTTCAGTATTTTACCCAGGAGCTACTTGTTGTGGAGTAGCCACAACCATAGCATTGATGCACCAATGTTATGTACTCTAGTGGGGCTAGAGAGATGTCCCCCACCGTCCCTGATTCTTGTTATCGACTGCTGCTATGATTGTTATGATTATTATTATTGGCCAGCAGGGGCGTATGGATGCATCCTAGATTTGTCTTGACTTGTCTTGGGCTACGGCCACCTTGATTATGATATTGGACTACATGATATATATTGCTTGGTGACTGGGCGTGTGTGCATTACAGCCCCTCACATCTTGGGAGTTGATCACTCCATCTTGGGATACTTGACTTGACTTGTGTGCCTGGGGGTTAAATACTGATAGCCTTAACACTTGATACCAAATACTTGATAGCCTTGACACTTGACACCTGGTAACCTTGACACTTGATACTTGACATTTGACACTTGACACTTGATACCTAATACTTGGTACTTGACACTTGATACTTGACCTTGCAAACTATTGATACTTGACCTTGCTTAATGCTTGGGAATCTTGGGACTTGGAAACCTTTGATACTATACCTAAACCTTTACATTATACTTGACGATCCTTGAAACTAGTTAACCCTTACTATTACACTTGACGATTCTTGATACTTAACCTTGATGACGTTTCATATTAAACCTTGAAATTTCCTTGATATACCTGGTGACACCATATGTACATTCTATTCATACTCTCTTATCGTATTACTTGATGTACTTGTTATCTTCATATCTGTTCACTGAGCTTTTTAAGCTCAGCCGCGTCTTCTTTTCCATGCGGCAGGTACTTAAGCTAGGATGCGGGGTTTAGCTTTGGGATGAGAGAGCGTGGACCAAACTTAGAGTTCCTTCACATTATGGATATTGTTTTATTATTGAAATTCCCTTATCTTGGAATTTATTTGTAACCTTGTACTCATCGTATTGTTAAAGTATAAAGCTTGTGTTTTGCTCTGTTGGACACTATTTATTGTGATATCTTTACCCTTGATGGGTTGGGGTGTTACAATTTATGGTATCAGAGACCAGGCTGACGACTTATAATACATGACCTGGACCTGTGAGTTTTGGACCATTAGGTTTCCACTGTAGTAACATTGATGAACACCTTGAGAACTTGATTTAGGATTCTTCTCTGTGCGAACTTAAGTTTAAACCGGTGAGGATTGGGTAGATATTAGGTTTCTTTCGGCATACTTTTACCTTTCGTGGTTATTCCTGATTTCCCTATCCTGATCAATTGGTAACCGTTCAGATGGTTAAATCTCGTCACTCTGGATCACCTAACGAAGACCAAAAGGAAATGGCGACTCAAGCCATAAAGGATGTTCTGAGACAGACCGAGCGTGTAAGTACGAGTAAAGGGATTACTGTTAATGTGACGGGTAGCCAGAAGGTGGAGGACAAGAAGGAAGAGAAGTATGAAACCACACCAAATGATGACAAAAGTATTGGCACCAAGTATTGCGGGAAGTGCCCTGAGTTTGCGGAAGGAGATGAGAGAGATAGTGAGAGTGGCTTTGCTAGCCGCCTTCTACCGCAACACGAGAATAATAAGAACGGCTGGATTAGTGAAAGAGAAGAGGAGAAGGAAGAAAATGAGGTAGACTCCGACCTAGAGTCTACGGCGACCAGCCGCTATAACCCGAGTTGAATGAAGGGAATTTGTAATCATGAACTAGTTTCTTCTACTCTTTTGTTTAACTTCAAATTTCATTTCCATTTCCAAGTTACTCTCATGGTATTAAAATTTCGAATTAAGTTTCCCTCTTGTGCGCTTTGTTACGGCAATCTTGTTTGTATTCATCAGTTAATTGTTATGGGAATCTTGATTATTTTGGAAGTATTGGTACGAGGGTTTTGCACCCTAAGTTAATTGACTTGATAAATTCCGTTTCTTTCGGATAATTCTCATCTTTTGACCCCATTGACGGTGTTAGCAACTAGCATTCCACGCGTATCATTTTGACAACAATACAATGTTCGTATTCGCAATAAGGCACACTTGGGCTATGAAGCTGAACAAACTTCCAACCTTTTCGAATAGCTGACTTGTCCGCCTAAAGACTCTTGATAAACCTTACACTTGATCCTAATTCATGAACTATCCATCTGGTTTGACAAATGTAGTTACAATTTTGTTTACCTTGATATAATTTTGGACCTACCCTTGAAAATCCGTTCCCGATGACTTCACTTGAAAGACTGAAGAAACAAATGAAAGAACTTCTAAGAAATGGGTTACTAACCAAGAGTAAGCCGTGAAGTATATCAGTTTTATTGGTGAAGAAGAGGAGAGACGACGTAGAGTGAACGTGAAGGTTTCTTAAGATGATTGTGAGGCCGTAATTGTATTTCATGATAATAAGTTAACTATTCCAATTGTTTTGGCTATCACGTCAACTATTTTCGTGTACATGATGAGGTTATGTTTTCGTGAATATTTGGAGAAATTGTATAGTACGACATTGTGGTATGTTTTGAATGGAGTTATGAGTGGAGGTTATTTTGAAATCGCTTTCCGTATTCGTGACGACTACTATGACGGTTAGTGACGCTAATGGTATTAACTAAAGCTCTGACCGTCCTGTGAAACTGAGAAATACCGTTTTCTCGTGAGTACTTGGACAAACAGTCATGGTATGATGTAATAGTACATTCGAAGACGAGAAAGGACATGGAAACTATTTTGTACCTTGTTGAAATTTGGCGACCACTTGTGCATTTTGGGGAGATTGATAATTGTTGGACGACGGTGTTCTTAGATTAGAATATCTCTTTAAATTCCGCAAGATCTGAAATTTGCACCAAGTGATCAAGACCGACAATAAATTTGAAACTCTAGTCTTTTAAATCTTACAGAAGAATCTTGGAAGATGATTACCAGTTTGCGTCAACTAGAAACTTATGAGAAGATTAACTTCACTGCCTGACCTGGAATTGTCAACAACAGTGGCTACCATGAAGAGTGAAGACACTCCTTACAAGACAGAAGTGTTGACGATGCAGGGAACAAGAGCTAGTCAAAGTATCGAACCTGGAGCTGATGAAAACATGCAGTCTCACTTCCCAATTCATCTTGGTTGTACTAAGATGAATTAAGAGCGGAAGCAGACTGGATGATGAAGGAATTAAAGATCGTGTCAGGAATTCATATTACTCCATCGCATTTCAAGAAGAACTGCAGAAGGCTTGATGAATCATAACTCAAGTTCATGGTTTTGTTTCACTCCCGGATTGATAGGCGAAAAAAGACAGATTACTTGGACTTGAAGAGATTTGATGTTTTGAATGGGTGGTTTTTGGAACAAACCCTTTTGTTGTTTAGATAAGTTGATGAAGTTAATGTTGACTAATGCTCATTCTTGTTAAATTCTTGAGTTCGTTATCTGGTAATGTGATCCTTGGATGATTTAGGTTCTCCAACATCATCTCTATTTCGTGTTCATTCTACGTACGTTGATAATGGTCTTGTTTTGGAAATTTTGGAGAATTTTGGGAAAATTGATGCTTTTGGAGACGACGTACCTTACTTGCTGATATGATTAGATTTCCGTTACTCTTGCGAATAGTTTGTTTTCCTTTAGTCATTCATTGAGACTTCCATTGCTTTGTCATTGAACGTTCGTCCTGGTTATGACGCTTGATTTTGGTTGACCTCTTGGGTGATAGAAGTAAAGGGTGAACTAAGATGGACTTGTTTGTTTACGACTCGTGATAAAGTATGACCATCATGAGAGCATATTTATACGATGCTAGTATTATGACGCCTGGCCAACGTGATAATACTCACATCATATAACGTGCACTTATTGTGGTTATAGGATATCTTGGGGAGTATCTAATAAGTTTAGAATTTGGTCTTCGTCGGATTTTCTGCGACTTGTGAGACCTTAGGTTCATTCTACCAACGCGTTGACTCGGCATTCGTCATTAAATAATTGGATAAATTTGAACTCTTGATTTTGCATTCTGTTGACCTCGATACACCTGTCACCAATCTAAAGCTCTTGTAGAAATCTCTACTGTTTGATACAGTTGACTTGATTTGAAATATTGTTCGTATCCCATATGAACTTTCCAGAAGATACAATTATCATCCTCTACATATGGTGTCATACCCTTTTGATCAAATTCAACCAGATATAGCCATTCTTGATAGACAGGAGAGAGTCATGAGAAATAAAGTTATTCGTTTTGTTCTTTGGAAGAACCATCCACCACGTGAGGCGACCTGTGAGACCGAGGAGTCTATGCGAGCCAGCTACCCCCATTTTCCTTGAAGCCTGGTAGGAGTTCGTTTTGTTTCGCTACCTAATCCCTTCTTCCATTTTCGCGGACGAAAATTCTTTTCGAGGGGGGAATAGTTGTAAAACCCTAAATTCCGAATTCCAAATTTTACGTCTAATTTTGAATTTTTCGTAAGTCATGAAAGCAATTAATTACAAACCTAAACCATACGTTATAAATAATGATACGATTTATAAATTGAGGTATGATATGCCTAATTTAAATAATTATTACCAAAATAAAAAATAATATCACACGTTGGAGGAGGCATGGACCAAGTATTAAAAGTCTGTACACACACTTGATATCTTAATAGCACATTACACGTATAAGATTCACATGGGCCGATTCATTTTATCTTTTGTGCAAACCCTTTTGAATATCGTTTAAGGCAACTCTGTTTGTGATAATTACCTTATCAATCATCTTGATACTCGACATTAATCACCTAAAACTTCCCCATGATATTCGGCCAAGCAGAATCAATCAAGCACCAATCACCACAACATTTCCCCATTTGGACCTCTCTACTCATTTATCATTAAACGGTTTACATATTCACCACATTCCTCCCATGCGTGAGCTGTGAAAATTTAACAAAAAACCCACACCCTTTTCTCCCATTTTCTCATTCAAACAAAAACAACACACACTCACAACTTATGTTAATAGAAGACACGACAAGGAGCTGGAAAAAGGTTTGATCGTAGTAGACATTTGTTCGTAGGAGACTTGTTTAGTTCGTGGTACTGGATGCTATTCGCGGCTTGATACGCCTTGCGTCTTATGTTCTGATCGTGTTACTTTCTTTTCGAAAGGGATGTTTTGGACCGTGGTACTACTGAAGTCGAGCAGTGCCAGATCGATTGATTCAGTTTGGTTTTAGTCTTGTTCCTTGCTCTTCTCCGTTCGACTCACCAAGGGTAAAGCTTCGACTCTACCTTGTCGTTTTTCACTTTTTGTTTTGATCTTCTACAACACGTATAACTTATCACATGAGTAAACAATATGGACCGGCTAAAAGCTATGTGAGGGTATACGATTTAAACGTGCATAAAATCAGGTTTTGGTCGCATGAAATAACGAATGAAAAGCTCCTATAAGCCTATCCATAATCTGATATATTAACGTGTAATAGAAGGGGTTGTGACCTGATCATTTTCGACCTATAAATCTAATTAATAACATGTTACAATCAGCTTGTGTGTTTGTATGTAAATCGAATTTTTGGTTCTTGATATTAAGAGTCTTGCGAATGGGTTTTGAAAAAGGAAAAGGGCATGTGACCTGTTGTTTGAATCTTATTCGACACACAATTATACAACGAAAACCCGTTTAAAAACTGAACTATACGAGCTAGGTAATTAAGGAAGAAGCATGCATGGCATATGTATTATATATCACCACTAAAGGAAATGATTTTTGAAGCTAAGCAGGTCGACTCATGGAAACTGTTTGGAGTCAAATAAATTGTTCTTGTTTGGCCTATTTATACACGACATCATCACAACTATATCTAACCTTTTCGAACTTAAAAAGAGTAAAATACATTGTGGTTGTCCTTACCCTTCTGAATCGCATGTATAAAACAGAAGGGAGTGCGAGTCGTTTTCGGCAAATTTTCATTATACTGTTGCATGGGAAATTACATACATTATTATATAAACTATTAACAAAATTTTATTATTGCATATTAAACCTTAAACTTAGTCATTTGCATATTAAACCTTAGACTTATGGAACTTACACTTTTAACCCCTAAACTTTATATAAATGTTACATTGAATCCTAAACTATACGTAATTGTCATTTTATACCTCAACTTAAGTAAATGATCACTTTGGCTCCAAAAGGATTAATCTTGGTAATTTTGGAAACCTTCTAAATAAGGAAACTTACTAAAAATAGAAAGTCTTCTAAAATACTTAAATTACTTAAAGTGGGAATTTACTAAATCTGGAAATTTGCCTAAAATAGAAAGCTGCGAAAAATGGAAAGATAACTAAAAGAAGTAATTTGAGTAATTCGGACTCGTCTTGATTCGTATCCATTATCTTCTAGGTTCGGTGAAGCGGGAGTGACCATTCTCTCTTTGACATGTGACTTTGCTTGTGCAATTGGACTGAGGTACAGATATTCCGTACTCTTTCAGTAAGAGTACAACTACTTCTCTCATGACTCTTCTTTCTCTCTTTTATATTACTTGATTGCACCCTTGATATTGAACCCTTGATATTGACCTTGATATTGACCATGATATTGAACCCTTGATATTGAACCCTTGATATTGAAACCTTGATATTGACCTTGATATTGAACCCTTGATGTTGAACCTTGACTTGAACCTTTGATTATGACTTGACCACTTATACTTGATATCGAACCTTGAACCCTTGACCCTTCAGTATTTTACCCAGGAGCTACTTGTTGTGGAGTAGCCACAACCATAGCATTGATGCACCAATGTTATGTACTCTAGTGGGGCTAGAGAGATGTCCCCCACCGTCCCTGATTCTTGTTATCGACTGCTGCTATGATTGTTATGATTATTATTATTGGCCAGCAGGGGCGTATGGATGCATCCTAGATTTGTCTTGACTTGTCTTGGGCTACGGCCACCTTGATTATGATATTGGACTACATGATATATATTGCTTGGTGACTGGGCGTGTGTGCATTACAGCCCCTCACATCTTGGGAGTTGATCACTCCATCTTGGGATACTTGACTTGACTTGTGTGCCTGGGGGTTAAATACTGATAGCCTTAACACTTGATACCAAATACTTGATAGCCTTGACACTTGACACCTGGTAACCTTGACACTTGATACTTGACATTTGACACTTGACACTTGATACCTAATACTTGGTACTTGACACTTGATACTTGACCTTGCAAACTATTGATACTTGACCTTGCTTAATGCTTGGGAATCTTGGGACTTGGAAACCTTTGATACTATACCTAAACCTTTACATTATACTTGACGATCCTTGAAACTAGTTAACCCTTACTATTACACTTGACGATTCTTGATACTTAACCTTGATGACGTTTCATATTAAACCTTGAAATTTCCTTGATATACCTGGTGACACCATATGTACATTCTATTCATACTCTCTTATCGTATTACTTGATGTACTTGTTATCTTCATATCTGTTCACTGAGCTTTTTAAGCTCAGCCGCGTCTTCTTTTCCATGCGGCAGGTACTTAAGCTAGGATGCGGGGTTTAGCTTTGGGATGAGAGAGCGTGGACCAAACTTAGAGTTCCTTCACATTATGGATATTGTTTTATTATTGAAATTACCTTATCTTGGAATTTATTTGTAACCTTGTACTCATCGTATTGTTAAAGTATAAAGCTTGTGTTTTGCTCTGTTGGACACTATTTATTGTGATATCTTTACCCTTGATGGGTTGGGGTGTTACAGGTACGAGCCCTTTTATAGGGTCGTATGGAGTGGTGACCAAGAAAACGGGAGTAGGAGGTATTGGGGGGGGGGGGGGAGGTGACTCATGGAAGCTGTATGTGACTATCCTAAGCTACCATGGTGACTAAGACAAGCTATCGGCAGTTCTAGGGTTTGTGTAGAGGGGATGAAGCCACGGGGTGAAGGTGGTGACAAGTAGGTGGTGCACCTACTTATGTGCTATCTTATGAGGTGCTAGGGTGTGTGCTAAGCATGAATAAGGTGCTTGGCTAGGTGCTTGAGGTGCTTATGTTTAGGTTTTAATTAATTTAGGTTTAGTTTTATCCTAATTTGGCTTAGTGGGAGATTAGGGTCTAGCTTAGGGTTTAGTACCTAGATTAGTGTCCTATGAGTTCCTAATGACTAATCCTAGGTCCTAAGAGGCTTATACTAAGTGGTGGTAACTTATGGTGAAGTTTTGGGATAGTTTATACCTAATTCCGGGAAGTTATGACCTAGTTATGGTTTTGTGCTTAAAGGAATTGTACTTAAGCTCTAAGGGTTTGTACTAGGGTTTAAAGGTGCTAAGATATCCTATTGTTCCTAAGGTAACTCATATTTAAGCCTTGAACACTTTCAAATGGGTTTAGATAAGCAATTAGGGTTTTGTGAACACATAGGCCTGATTAGGGCTTAATTAGGGTTAGATTAGGGTTTTTGATGAGTTTAGTGTGTTAGATTGGTAGATTACTTATAGTGGTGTTGTTGTGATCTTATGCTTGACATACTAGAGGTTTATAGGATGTATGGGTAGAGATACTTGGCTTGTGTGGATACGTGAGCAAGTATAGAGAGTCATGCAGGTAATGAATGCACATAAAAAGCAAAAATTTATCTGTGAAATACCTGGCATAGGTATTTGTAGTGGAAATGACAGTGATGAGATTTGTGGGTTGTTATATGATCACTATAACATGCTAGTTTTCATTTTAAAATCGTAATATGAGTCGAATACATGTTTATATACTATAATACCTTATAATAAGCTATAAGCTAGTTTAGATAACTTAGATAAGCTAATATTAGTGAAACATAAGCTAGGAAAACTTTTTGTTGTATAAAAATATAGTTTGCATGGAATTAGGACTAGTTTTGAAAAGTTTTCCATGCATAGGGGTATATATGGTAACTTTCTCAAAATATTAAGTCTAGGGACTATTTTTGACATTTCTTAGAAGTTATAAGTATAAGGACCCTTTTTGCAAAGTTAAATAACCTTAGGATAAAAAGTAAAATAGTTATAAACTAATAAGGACTAGTTTTGCAAAAGTTATAAAGTTAAGGGTATAAATAGTAAACTTTGAAAACTTTTATGTCTAAGGGTCATTTCTGCCATTTTCTTAAAATATATAAGTATAGGGACTAAAACTACTAAGTTTAAGTGAAAATACTTTTTATATATAAAAACATAAATTAAGTTAGAAGCATAACACAATATTAGGGAGCTTCATGTGAGGAGTACCATGTGGATATTTCGTTTTGATGAGTTTGTTGGGTTTACGAATTAAAGTACCCTGGCTCCTCAAACGATTATTGCATGTACTTCTGGATTATGATGGCCCGAACGGTGTTATTTTATAGCTAAACTTAATAACAATATAACTCAATAGTAGGGAGCTTCACGTGAGGAGTATTAACTTCTGAATTATGATGGCCCGAACGGTATTTGTTGATAACATAATACAATAGTAGGGAGCTTCATGTGAGGAGTCTAATACTTCTGGATTGTGATGGCCTGAACGGTGTTATGTTATATCTAAAACATTAACAACCCTAAGAATGATTACTTAAGAAATTTAAACAAGATAACTAAATCTTGACATACATCCACACCAACAATACCACCGGGATACGTGAGTAGGCAGTCTAGTCTCCGAGTCACTTTTCACTTCAATTAGATTTCCCTAAGCCCAGGTGAGTTTTCATAGCCTCACTTTTTTAATTGATTTAGAAACCCTGTGAGAGGGATACATGCTAAATGCTTTAAATCGAATACAAGTCTTTTTCTTTGGTTGTTGCACGAGTAAACTATCTGCCACCCCTACACAACAAAATTCATGAATATAATCGCTTGTGATATTTTACACAAGTGAACGCGAATATAATAGATAGATCTATTGGAGTTTGACAACTCCCGTTGGTACTACCTCTCATTGGAGGGTACCAGTAAGTATTATTTTTGAACCCTCACTGAAGGATTAACTTTGGCAAGTTATCCTTCCCATCCCCTCATGGTTGGGTCTGCAGCCCCCATGACCCGGATTGTTAACGTGTGGTTCATGAGCTTAGTGCAATAGATCAACAGACCAACTCTTGATAATTGTACATGCATTGCAGTTATCACACACACACACACACACACACTACATTTTCCTTGAAGGGTGTAACAACTGAACCTGAGGAACTTGTATTCACTAACCCCTAAACCTATAACTCTCACTCATCACCTAGTGTTGAATTTTTAAGCATGTATCATATGTAACGGAGCTCTGTGGAAATTATGGCATGGAGAGGCACGAGACTTGAAAGACTTTCTATTTGGTTATCATTCAAACATAACAACTCACACTTAGATTCACGGGACCTCATCTTATAAAACTCTGATAATTTTTAATGAATGATAACTCATTTTCATAAAATGTTTCTTTTTAAGTCATTCCCTATTACTTTATCTATGGTCCATGAGGTAATACCCCCAAACACTTAATCCGTTTCAATCATTGAAAAATGGGGGTATTATATACGTGTGGGGTGAACTTTTTAACAATTTTTTTGGTCGCATATCTTCAAACGTATAATGGAAGCCTTCATACGATGTTGGAGAACTCAAATAGGCGGCATTTCATCAACTTGGCCACTTGTACCATCTTAATTTTATCTTATTTTATTTTTGTTTTGAACTTAGCCGAAGTTGTACCATCTTTATTTAAGATCCATTCTAATGTCTTTTTAGCACTCTGTTTCTTCTTAACTTTATAATATATAGACAAAAAAATGTGTTTGGAAAAAATTACCCTAGTGTGATTTACACGTGAGGTTCGAGATAACGAGAAAAACTAAGGACGTTAGCAAAATTGGACCATCCACGTAATTTATTTAATATATTGGACTAACCATGCAAGATTTTGCGTTTTTGGATGTTGTATGAAATTTGGCCATACCACAGGGACTAACGATGTTATTTACTAAAAAAAAGAAAAAAAAATCACAATCACAAAAAGAAAACGCGGGAAGAATAAAAGTTGACTTGCTTAACACAAGTAGTAAATGAAATTAGAGACAAGTTAACGGTTGATATGCTAGGTAAAGGAGGGAGTGGAGAAGAGGATACGTTTGACTGGTTTTGGGGGTTTACGTTTTATTATTAAACGTATAATTGGATTTGGGTGGGTGTATTAATCATGGGGTATTTGTTTTGGGCTGGAGATTGTTTTGGGCCCAAGGAGTCATAAGGGTGGACTGGGTTAATGTTCGGTTTGGATTTAAAAATGGTGTGTTGGGTTTAAGTTTTACAAAGGCTCCGTTTGGTTTATTAATAACACAAACCCAAGGACCAATCATGTAAAATCTGAAAATCCCAGGGACCAAATCTGCCAAGCGGTCAAAATTAATCCATGGACCAAACTTGCTACATTCCATTTCCACAAGGTACGTTGATGTTTATTTTCTAAATTGAAACTATTCGGGGACCAAAATCGCCAACATTGAAACTTGAGGGGCCAAACATGTAAATTCTCCAAACTTTTCACCCAAAGATCATTTTTTATCATTTTTGACTTTTAAAGGACTTGGGTTGACTTTTCTTCCAAAACAAATGCTTAGGGACTAGTTTTGACAACTTTTGAAAGTTGAGGGACTAAAACTGCCAATTATGCAAACTTTGTTCGTTTTTCGTTTGTTTTCAATCATTTTGCATCTGAAACATATAAAACACGATCTTTGGGATATTTTCTGTATTTTGATGCGTTTCTTGGTGTTTTTAAATGTTTTTACAGTTTAGATTGATAAAAAATGATGAGTATTTACACACTCATCAAGGGACATGATCATTTGGTGGAGAAGGTGGAGGTGTAGGTGGTATAGGAGGTGTAGGCGGTGCAGGAGATGCAGGTATGTCGACAGGTGTAGTAGGAATCGGGTTAGTAGTAGGACCAATTGGTGTGGTGCAGATAATGGTGGAAATGAGATTGGAAGAATCTTCTAGAAAATCATAGGAGGGGTTGGGTGTGGATGGATTGGATTGAAACGGAAAGACCGTTTCATCAAAGGTAACATGACGAGAGATGATAATTTTATTGGTGTTAAGATCAAGACAACGATAGCCAAAATTATTGGCAGCGTGTTCCTGATAACGCTTAAAATTAACATATTTTTAGTCGCATTATTGTTTGTTTTACGCGTGGAAATTGGTCATATTTGTATATATTTGTTACTTAATCGTGAAAAAGTGTTTATGCATGCAAATATAGCTAAAAGCAGGTAAAAATGATTAAAATGTGAAGAAATGAAGTGATCATGCACATTTGGAGAGTTTCAAGAAGATCAAGAAAGAAAGAAACGACACATGGACAAAAGGATTTGATAAAGACAAGTCTTCTACACATATTTATCAAAGAAATATCAAGTTCTAATGAATAAAGTCATGCCACGAAGAAAGACAATGCATGCAACGTAAAATGATAAAGAAAAGACAAAAGAATAGTTTCCAGACAGTGTCCAACTGATCGGATGCAACCCGCATCCGATTCGGTTGGAGTGTTCTCAAGGAGTGCCATCCGATCGGATGGAGAGAAACCGATCGGATGGAGGTGACTGCTGTTACAAGTCTTGCATTTATGGACGAATTTACTCCCCATAATTATTTGTGGCTGATCATTTCTGCTTAATAACTCAAGAGGGACGTTATTACTTGAAGGATAAGTGTTATTATGCTATATAATGACTACTTAGGGTCTAGATTACATGTACCATCAAATATCTAACTAAGTGTTACACCAAATATTGTTAGTTCATCTTATAGTGCCTGAAAGTTTACTAAGTGTTGTGAAAAACGTCCAGAAAGTGTTGAGTTCGAGTCTCAAGCCTTGGTTCGAGTTTGGAGTTGTTTACTTACGTTAGTGAACAATTGGAGGAGTGTGGTTGCTATAGTTCCACAAGTTTATTCATTGTAATTCTCAAGCTAGGTACACCTTGATACTTATAATGAACAATTGTTACTTTGAGTTTAATGAAAGTTTTCTTATTTACTTGTGTTTCAATATCATTGTTATGGAGTAATTTGTGATATACTTGTGTGTATGATGTGATTGGTTACGGAGTATTCTTTTATAAAAAAGGTGATGCATGAAAACATATCTATTTTATGAGTTTGTTGAAGTAACATCTAATCTTGCTTAATTTGTTGGTAAAAACAATCTTTGAAAAAATAGGTCCGAAAGGAGTTTCAACTTGTTTTTATTCCAAAACATTAGTGCACGAATTAGTATGGAATATGATGCTTGACACCCATCTTATTTACTTGTTAAAATGGATTTGAGAAGATTTCATCACGAAAAAGGACCGAAAGGATTCGTAGGAATTCATAAGAAAAGAATTGATTTTCAAAAGAACCATGTGATTATAGAATTGTCATACTCATTTGATATGTCCTAAAGGAGTCATTTAGGTGATAGAATTTTTAGTGGTAGTTAAAACATGACATACATCATAGATTGTATAACTACTCATTTTTAGTTGCGCATCATAACAAGTTTTACACCAAACTTTATACTTAACGTTTTTCTTATTACTAAAACTATCAAATCCCTTGGGACAACCTCGACTTACCCACCTTTACTACATTGGACGAGTATACTTGCTCGTATGTGCTAAATAAATAATCGGATAAATCGTGTTTATAAATTTTAAAACTTGCACTAATAAAACGCACATCAAGTTTTTGGCGCCGATGACGGGGATTTGATTAATTTCTTAGCTTTTAGAAATAAAATTGTTTGTAATTTGTGAATTTTCAAGTTTTTAGAGTAAAATAAAAAAAATGGTTTTAGCCAACCGATTCGGATGAATATCCATCCGATCGGTTGGTGGCCACGGTAAAATTTTAGGATTCTTGTTTGTTCATTTAATTTTCAGTTTTCTGTTTTTAGTTAATTAATTTTAATGAATAGATGATTAATATTAGTAATTATCTATTAACATTTAAGATTGAGTCCTAAAATTTAAGGGGGAGTATTAATGACACCAATTTTTTTAGGAGCATTGATGATATAGTTTTTAGAAGTGAAAAATGTAGCCATGCGAGAATCAAGATTAATGTCACGTCCATGTCAAGCGTCCATGTTTACGAGGAGCATGCGAAGTGTTCATGTATTCATTGAGGCACTTATGATTGTAGAGGTTACATGGAATAAGGCATTTGGAGAGTCTATTTTAATTATTAGAGTATGCATTACTTGATCTTTAATAGAAAAATTAATTGGGTAACTCTTTCAACTACTTCTTTTGAGTATAAATAGAAAATTTAGCAACCCACAACAAATTATTCCACAGCCACATCCTCCGGAACCGGCCAACATCGACTGTTTCCGCCGCCGACACCACGTTCACCCAAACTCATTTTAGTCATCGTGGTGTGCATGAGTCGTTGATGAAGAATGTTATTGAAAAATGGTTGTGATGTTTATTTATTTGAATTGTCTCTTTTGGTAATGTGATATGATACTATGTTCAGTTTTGGTTGTTGTCATGTGTAATGAACAACTCCAAAATAACTAATAACGTTGGCAAACATGCTGACATATGGGTATTTGTTTGCGATTTTATTGTTAATGATTGATTTTTATTAATCTTATATGTGTTGTTTTTGCATGCTAGGTTTGGGCAAGAAGATGCTATAGGAGATGATATCTTCACCAACAACCGTATGTCTTTTTTTTCCCTTTTACAAAATATATTTATACACGTAAAATGTATTTGATTTTATACAAAATATATGTGTTGTTAATGATTCAATCATTTCGTTTTCTTAAAAAAAGTATTCGTGGGGGATAAAGTTAAGTTCTATTGTTATATGTATTATCGATTTTCCAAATGTCAGGGAATGAATGAAGGAAAAAAAAGAATTAGAATAAAAAGAAGAAGAAGAAAGCAAAACAACTAACTCAACTCGAGTTGCAACAACAAAAATTTGACGAAGAGAAACTTAAAGTCCACTTGGAGAAAGAAGAAAAGATTAAACAAGTGACCGATCACTACCGAGAAACAATTATGTTCATGCAAAACTTTCCTCACAAGAAAGATGCCAACAACAATCGTCTTCGAGCTTAGGAGTGTCGAAAACATGCTCAACCAATGGAATGCAAAGATATTCATCGAGGCAAAGTCGGTTGACTGTTCGGTCCTTTAGGTTTCGGTTGTCTACAATATATGAAGCTGAATCATCCTCTAATCAGTCTCATTATCATAAATTTTATTGATGATTCCATTGCGACACTCAATAGTTGGATGGATTTGAATGTTAATATTTTGTTTGCGTTTAATCTTTTTGACTCTTTGATATCCATATATGTATATATTGAATTGTTGGAGGATTAATTAAACTGAGCTTTAATTTTGTAATCTCATGATGTGAAAGTTATATTTTTTAACCTTTTTATCATCATGATCATGCTAAAATATAAAATTCAAATTCTATTAAATAAAAAAGTATGAATGAATGTTCGTCATATAATAAACTAACTTCCATGTTATAAGTATATACGCCATGTCATTGTTAGGCAATAATTTTTTATACTCAATCACTTTTTCAAGAAAATTAAAAAGTCGAACAAAAAATAATAGTTTTGTTATTTGTTTTTGGAATCATTAAAGGACAATGTCATTTGTGTTTATACTGATTTGGAGGGTGCTTTTAAAGTGATTTTAACAACTAAGAGAAACTTCTAATACAATGAATCATAATCATTCAATAAAGTATGAAAAAAGAATAGCAATCATCTTTGTAATTAAGCTACTCTCAATTTATTGATCAATTACTTGCGAAGTGCAAGTGTGTTTATCGAGAGGCAAAATTAAACGCATATTAAAATATGACCAATTAGATAGACGCCATGTGCTTCATATTACCAAGCAAAAACCGTCTAATAGACAAGTATTGTAGGGCAATGTAATAAACCAAAAGAAAAAAAGACATATTTTTTATCATTCAATTAAGTAATAGTCCAAAAAAAGAAAGCCATCACAACTTAATAACTAAAAGCCCATATATAAAATACAATACCACAAAACAAAAACAACATCAAACATTTTTAAAATTTTATACAACAAAGTTAAAACATTTCATACAACATACTAAACAATAGTTAAGTATACACTCGCCAATATACAGAAAGATTCTGCAATGCTCGTTAGTTTTAAGATGTTATTATGATTAGTTATTAATTTTTTGATTAATCTTAAATAGAGTTAATGCTTTTACAATGTTTAGAATACAGTTAGTCATAGTTAATTAGACATTCAATGGTTGCTTTTAAAATTTTCAAGTTTTTAGTCTTTTTATATAATTTTTTTTAGTTTCAGAAGCTCCAACCGAATCGGTTGCAGGTTCCAACCGATCGGTTGGAGGTGGGTAAATTGTTCCATCCGATCGGATGGATGTCCATCCGAACGGATGGAAGCCACGGTAAAAATTTTAACATTTTTATTTTCTAGTTTATTTTCAATTCTAAGTGCTTTAGTTTGTTAATTTACTTATTCTTATTTCATATTAAGAGTTAATTGCTTACAACTAACCCTCATGCTAATGATTTGGATGTTTTTGTTGATGGTTATGTTATAGTTAGTAATTGCTTAAGTTGAAATGGAGAGTTTAAGTCATATTTCGGCGTACTTGAAAGATTTGGAGGATATTGTTGATATAAATAATGTTTGTGAATGTTATTAATATTTCTCAATAAACCTATGTTTCGATAATCACAAAACTTAAATCAAATTAAGTCAAGAATAAGACATAAATAAGTATTTGGTGACAAATATTTTCCTCTACATCTTATATCACTCAAGGTATGCATAAACTTAGTAACTTATGCATTACATGATCAAAGGAAATTTTATATTAATACATAACATTATATAAAATGATTTTAACATTTTATATATATTTGTAAATCATTTTTGGAAAAGCTTTATTAAACCACAAAAATATGATTTCAAATTTCCAACCAAAAAGGGCAAATTTTATCCAGAAAAACTTTTGGAACGTTCAGGAGGGCAGCCCCCTTAATTTTACTAGGCGGCCCCCTTAATCATTAAGGGGACCGGCCTACAATTAAGGGGACCGGCACGCTCCCGAACAGTAAAATCTGGCCCTATAAATATTGGATCATTCCACATATTTTTCTCACCTTTTTGCACTATAAACTTTCTGATCCAATCTTCTTCTCTAGATCTAAAATCCTTTGATCATATATTTCATAAGTCTTTGTTTCCAAGTGATCCAAAGCTTCATCCATTCAAGTGCAAGAAGAAGAACACTTCTCTACATCCATCTTATTGTAGTGGTGTTGTGTATAGCTGGTTTCATATAGTACTAGTGATAGTTATTTGTTAAGGTGTTGTGTATATTTGTTGATTGTAGAATCTTGGTGTGTTGTAAACTAGTTTAGTAGTTGTGACTTAGTTGTGCATAGAAGAAGGTGTGAAGATTGACAAGGTGTGAAGACGGTGTGAAGTCTTGAAGAAGGTGTGAAGGTGTGATTAAGGTGTGAAGATCACGTGGTGTGATATTTGGTGTGAGATTGGTTCTAGCTACGATTAGAACTCGACATTTAGCTTAGTGTCGTTAACTTGTGTAAGCCAAGGTGTGTAAGGTTTCTCCACCATAAGGAGTTTGTTGACATAGTGAAGAAAACTCTCGAGTGTGGTACTCGGGGAGTGGAGTAGGGCAAGGAAGGTGTCCTTGTAGCCGAACCACTATAAATTCACGTGTTGTGGTTTGATCTTTCTAACTCTATCTTTTCTTCATTATATTTCAATACTTTCAATATTAGTTTAGACTTGCTTATATTGGTTGTTGCTTTAACTCACTTAAGATCGAATCGAAAGTTTTTATAACCTACAAAATATTTTGGAAATAAATTTAAAAGGACATAAAACTATTCAACCCCCCCCCCCCTTCTAGTTTTCCACAATTGGTATCAGAGCCACGTCTAGCAAGATCTTTAAAATATATTGTATTTTAAAACTTGTAACGATCTATGGAATCTGAAAAATATTTAGAAGGGCAATCTATGCAAAGACCACCACTATTTGAAAGTGATGGATTTTTATATTGGAAAAATCGATTCGAAACTTATGTGAAGTCAAAAGATCTAGATCTTTGGCATGTTATTACTAATGGTGATTTTTTACCTATTCAAAATAACCCGGAAACTAAGAAAGATGAAATCGTACCTTTTGAAAAACAAAATGATGATTTAAAAAGAAAACTTGCTAAAAATAATGAAGCAAAAATGATTATTTATAATGCGCTACCACGTAAAGAGTACGAAAGGATCTTTATGTGTGAAACCGCAAAAGAAATTTGGAACTCTTTACTAATAACTCACCAAGGTAATAGTCAAGTCAAAGATAATAAGATAGATCTACTTGTTCAACAATACGAGCAATTCACGATTCCGGAAGAGAAATCAATTGACAATGCTTTTGCTAGATTTAACACTATCATCACAAGTTTAAAAGCACTTGATGAGAATTTTTCTAGTAAGAATTTTGTTAGGAAGTTTCTTAGGGCTCTTCATCCAAAATGGCGAGCTAAAGTGACGGCTATTGAAGAATCGAAAAATTTGTCAACTTTGCAACTTGACGAATTAATTGGAAATCTAAAAGTCTACGAAGTCATCATTAAGAAGGACTCCGAAATGGTCAAGGAAAAACGAGAGCAAAGCAAGTCAATCGCCTTGAAAGCTAGAAAGGAATCTAGTATCGAAGATAGCTCATCTTCCGAAAGTGATGACGAAGAATACGCCATGGCCGTAAGAGATTTCAAGAAATTCTTCAAAAGGCGAGGAAGATTCGTAAGACAACCGTATGATGAAAAGAAAACATTTCAAAAGAGTAAAGATGACAAGAACAACAAGATTGAAAGAAAGTGTTTCAAGTGTGGAGATCCAAATCACCTTATTGGAAAATGTCCAATGATGACAAGAGATCAAAATCAAAGAGCATTTGTTGGAGGTGCTTGGAGTGATAGTGATGATGATGAGAATGAAACGACAAAGGAAGAAAAATGTCTCATGGCGAATACACCAAATGAGGTACGTTCCGAAACCGAATATTTTAGTGATAAAAGTATATCATTAGATGAAAAAGATCTAGATAATGAATATATTAAGCTATGCAAATTAGGACAACTAGTAATGGCCAAAAACAAATCACTAAAATACATTAACAATCAATTAGAAAGTGAAGTACTTGAACTAAAAATTAAAATACATCAACTAGAAAAAGGTAAAGAAATTTTTGAAGAATGTAAATCATGTCAAGAGCTTAAAGGTGAAAACGAAATACTTAGGGAAGAAATTCGCAAACTTGACAAATTTGAAAATAGTAGTCAATCACTTAGTAAAATAATAAGTATTCAAAGAACATCCGGAGACAAAACCGGCTTAGGATTTAATTCAAATGAGGCTTCAACAAGCGAGATTAAAAATGTAAAATTTGAAAGTGAACTCAACAAACAAAAACCTTTAAAATCTAATCCTAAGTATATACTTATTAATGATAAGAAAATACCTCTTGCCAACGATGAAGAAGTTAAAGATTTTTATAAACCGTCTTTAAAGACCGAAGTAGGATCTTCTAAACCCAAAATAAGATCTAAAACTCCACCACCTAGAAAACCAAATAATTCTCATCCTAGGTCTAAAACACCTCAACCAAGAAGAAATCAAAATAGACAAAACTATAATAACAATAGTAATCAAATGTGGAACTACCAACAAAGCTACAATCCTTGGGGCATTCTACCACCTTTCATGCACCCGAGTCAAATGTTAAACATGTTTGGACCAAACAACTTTGGACCAAAAGGACAATGGAGATCAAATGGCTAGACGAACATTCCTTGAGGCAATCTTGGTTTTTCTCTCAACATAGACTTTTTCAAAGTCTATATTTCATCTTGATGATGTTGAAGATTTCTTTTGAAGACCACCGGGTACGCCATTCTTTCACAACTCATTGCCATGCTTAGATAAATATGCATTGTTTGATTTCGTCAATTATTTAGATATAATTTGTTATTGTCTTCTATTTGTTAGAATCACATATATACTTATATATACATATATATACTATTATACGTAATATATTAAATATATATATATATATATATATATATATATATATTCACTTGTACATAACCTAGATACGTCATTTGTTGACTTTCTAGAACTCCAAGAAATCGTTCTTTATCGAACCCTTTCTTTCCCCCCCTCACGTTATTCTAGTAAGTCCTCTTTTAGGAGACTCATGATGATGAAGGGATATGAGTCAAGTGGACTTTTATAATGCAAGAACGCCTTCGCACGTGAACACTATGGATGAAACAAACTCCTCTCGCCAACTATATCCTATCTCCGCTACTATCCTTCAAATCTCACTCATCAACCCATCTTTCAATCACATTTATACTTATATATAAACAATATATATATATATATATATATATATATATATATATATATATATATATATATATATACACTTATTCACATATTCCCGAACACACCTCAAACCCTTCATCAACTTAACACTTTGATCATTTTATCCAAAAATTGTCAAAGGTATATTTTAATTATCGAAACGGTAATTAAAAATTGTTAAGAATTTTATCATCGTGCCAATAGACGTTTACGTATTTTTGATATATTATAAATCTAATTATATACGTATAAATATTTTTGTTCCAGAAATGAATTCCGCGAAATTTGGAAAGTTTCAAAGGCGGCCCCCTTAATGATTAAGGGGACCGGCTTGTTATCGAGGGCGGTCCCCTTAATGTTTAAGGGGGCCGGCTATCTGACACTTCCAAAATCGTTTTCCTCCTTAATTCCATTTCCAAACACTCCATTTACTCACTCACCTCTTCCCCTATACTGCTGTGAACGAAACTAAACCTCCAAAACCACCAAAATCCTTCACCAAATCACCAATCCGGGGTTATTTTGCAAGGGGCAAACATCAACCAAACATATAACAACATCTTTTGTAAGTTTTCCAACATGCATTTCATCACATTTCATTCGATTTGGTGTCTAATCAATAATTATGCATTTTATTAAAATTCATTTTAATTCGATTTTAAGTGTTATTGAAGCTAGAAATTGAACTACCAAATGCTCCCCATAGGATTAGAATGATGTTTTGCAACTCAAAATTAGTATAACATATCATCTAGTCAAAATCATTAATCGCCCATAAACCCTAGTCGAATTTTATTTTTCAAAAGGCACATTGTTGATATAACTCTTAAAAACCACTTAAAACTTACTACATTACATTGTTTTAACGTCCTAAACAATCAAAACATACTTTTCAATTTATTAGAAAATGGTTCATGAAGACAACATGGGCGTTTGGTTCATGAACAAACTATAACTATATGTAGTTATTTGAAACTTAAAACTTGTTCATAAAACTTGTTAATACTACTAAAATCAATAGACGTCATCAAGATATATAATCAATATATATACTGATGTTTTAGGATGTTTTTATCTAGTAAGGGAGCGTTTGGTTTATCTCAAAAATGATATTTTTGAAAACTAAAATTCGCATTTTAATCTTTTAGACAAACTTATGTTGTGTCAAACTCTCATGGAATGGAAGATATATAATCTAATATATATCTAG
Organism: Artemisia argyi; assembly: GCA_030686995.1. NCBI lineage: Eukaryota > Viridiplantae > Streptophyta > Magnoliopsida > Asterales > Asteraceae > Artemisia > Artemisia argyi. The sequence goes on from CM060706.1 coordinate 75,038,903, forward strand.
CCTTATTTCGAAATGAATTATGATATCATACTCTTCGATATTATATATTCTAAACGAGTTTAAAATCAAAATAAAAGGAACATCATGAAACTACTTCATTGAATATTTTTTTTGTGTCGAAGTAGAATTTCGTTCCATATATAGTGCATATAATTATATAAATATATAACATATGCATGATAGTTGTTTTTATATTAATTTTATTTTTGTTGTTATATTGTTTAGGTGAAAATGCCTAAGACCACGGTTGGTGATGTCTCCAAAACCAAACAATACATTCCAAATGTCTCTTCTACTCCCGGCATGTCTCCTTCAGTTGCATGTTTCTATCGTCCTATTGAAAATAGAAACATTCACGAAGGACGAATTGTCTATCCATCTTTCTATGAAAATGATCAAACCGAACGAATGTTCACCAATATTCGTTTTGAATGTCTTTTCCAAATCAACGAACCTATCATTCCTCGTTTTATCCTCGACTTCTATAGCCAAGTGACGGTGCAAACCGATCCCTATGGTCATCTCCTCATTTCCTTCATGATTCAAAACCAATTCATCACTCTTACTCTTGCTCAATTTGGGCAAATTCTTAGAATCCCATTCAACGGCCAAGCTATTTTCTCAAATGAATGGGATCTTTCCACTCTTGAAAGAAATCGTCCTCAGGATGGCCCCTACTATTCTAAGATTCCTAGTCCTGAAGACATTCGTCGAATGCTTGAACTAGAACGTCGTACGACTAGTCGAGTAATCAAGTCGAAGAATGTCGATATTCATGCCAATCAAATCCTCCTCAAAGAGCTAAGCCAAGATATGAAGAAGTGGGAAGAACTCATTCGAGAGAATGCGTTTGGTACTGGTGGTCACCGTGATCATGTCACGGCGAGCATTGCCCACATGCTTTATTGTGTTATTGCTGAAGAGCAATACAATTTGGCTTATCTTTTTGTTCATCGAATCATGTCCGCCAAAAACACCCCAAATGCCAATCTTCCTTACGGTATGTTTCTCACACGACTTTATCGTTATGTGATGGAACATTACCCACATCTTCAAAGAGACTACTACATTCATATCCTTCCTACTTTGAACCAACTTACTCGTGTTCGTACTCGCCGTCCTCGTAGTGACAAAGGAAAATCTCGTGTTCCTTTGTATTCTAGGCCTCGTGGTTCTACATCTCATCGTGATGACGATGATGATGAGGAGGAAGACACCTCACGTGTTAGTACTCCATCCCCCACGACCTTTGTTGAAGATCTTTCCGATCTTGATGATACCGAGTATCAAATTCCTCTTCCTCATGAACATACCGATGAGCTTCTCTTCACTCGTCAAACGTCTATCATCAATCGTCAACAACAAATGCATGAAGAACTTCGAGGGGGATTCAAATCCGTTGGGAAGATGTTTAGGAAGATGCTTGGAAAGAAAAAGAAGTAGAAGATATTGACGTGTTGCTACTTGTTATTACTTGTTTCTTTTAGACATTTGTATGGTTTGCTATTTGTCCGATTTATTCGGAAATACTTGTGTTAATTTCTTGTGTTATTCGGAATGATGTTTAGACTTTAATTATTATCATGCTTCTATATTAATGTTATCCCATGCTTCTTTTCAATATGGATTATAATATGTTTATTTGCATGCAAAATTTGATTATATATATATATATGTTTATATATCATCATTCCTAAAGTATGTACTCCTAATAGAGCTTGCTGGAAAAACACACTTGAAAAATCACCAAATTTTGCAAATTTTGGGTTTCTGGTCGTCTGGGAAAACACCAGATGGGCGGCCCCCTTAATTCCCTAGGCGGTCCCCTTAATTATTAAGGGGGCCGGCATACAATTAAGGGGACCGGCCATCTGGAACTGGGTTTACTGTATTCTTTTGCATCTTGTGAATCCTTTCTCTAGTTTCAGCTGCCATTTCCCATTTTGACCCAACTGATTTTAGAATCTCTTTCAACCATTTCAAACATTTACCTAAATCACCCATTTCCATACTATAAATTCCCTCCATTATCACCATTCTTCATCTCATCATTCATCATATCATCATGACTCCTCCAAGCACCTCAAACTCCAAAACCTCCAAGAAACAAAAACTTGTGGTCATTCCTCCAAAACAACTCTTCATTGACTTAACAAATGAAGACAACATAACCCCATCACCTCTACCAAAATGCTCCTATCCAAGTGCACCTAATGCACCATCCAAAACACCTTCCACTCATGGAACTTCCTCATCTTCCTTACCCTCAACCTCATCAATCAATGACTACATCAATTCACACTTGTCACCACAAGTATCATCACCACTTCCCATACAAGAACCTATATCCACCCATCTTACAATCTCACTTTCACCAATAACACCACTTGATACTCAACTCTCATCTCCACAAATTACACCACCATACTTTGCCAATCCCATACCTTGGAGGATGCTTGAATCACATGGTGATACTTGCCTTTGTTGTATCCACAACCGAACCATCATCTTTGGCCTTAAAGATGAAATTCAATATATGTTTTCATATATTGAACATTCACCCTTCTCATATTGAGTATAACTATTTGATATGCTTAATAAATAAAGTCTTTGCCACCCCTTGCAAGCTCTATGAAGTCCATGTACTTTTGCATGATGATGTATCTTTCTTGATTAATTGGTTTATGTATTTGCTATTATGTTGTTAGCTTATGTACTCGTATTGTTGTGTCTTAACACAACTATTGCTCTAATATGAATGTTTCTTTCTTTTCTCATCACCATATATTTGTGTACATGTATATACTTGTGCTTCTAATATTTTTGTTTTGCAAGCATTCCATAGCTCGTTCTCTTGGTGCCCCCAAACGAGGGGGAGTACACATCAAGGGGGAGTTTCTACCCGTCAAAATTTTCACGAATGAAAACTTGTCGGCATAACCTTTTTGATGTTACAAAAAGGGGGAGAAGTACATATAAACTCACTAAAATACTTGTTTAAAAACTAATTTTTGAGTTAATGAGTTTAAGTTTTGTAATCATCAAAAAGGGGGAGATTGTTGATATAAATAATGTTTGTGAATGTTATTAATATTTCTCAATAAACCTATGTTTTGATAATCACAAAACTTAAATCAAATTAAGTCAAGAATAAGACATAAACAAGTATTTGGTGACAAATATTTACCTCTACATCTTATATCACTCAAGGTATGCATAAACTTAGTAACTTATGCATTACATGATCAAAGGAAATTTTATATTAATACATAACATTATATAAAATGATTTTAACATTTTATATATATTTGTAAATCATTTTTGGAAAAGCTTTATTAAACCACAAAAATATGATTTCAAATTTCCAACCAAAAAGGGCAAATTTTATCCAGAAAAACTTTTGGAACGTTCAGGAGGGCAGCCCCCTTAATTTTACTAGGCGGCCCCCTTAATCATTAAGGGGACCGGCCTACAATTAAGGGGACCGGCACGCTCCCGAATAGTAAAATCTGGCCCTATAAATATTGGATCATTCCACATATTTTTCTCACCTTTTTGCACTATAAACTTTCTGATCCAATCTTCTTCTCTAGATCTAAAATCCTTTGATCATATATTTCATAAGTCTTTGTTTCCAAGTGATCCAAAGCTTCATCCATTCAAGTGCAAGAAGAAGAACACTTCTCTACATCCATCTTATTGTAGTGGTGTTGTGTATAGCTAGTTTCATATAGTACTAGTGATAGTTATTTGTTAAGGTGTTGTGTATATTTGTTGATTGTAGAATCTTGGTGTGTTGTAAACTAGTTTAGTAGTTGTGACTTAGTTGTGCATAGAAGAAGGTGTGAAGATTGACAAGGTGTGAAGACGGTGTGAAGTCTTGAAGAAGGTGTGAAGGTGTGATTAAGGTGTGTAGATCACGTGGTGTGATATTTGGTGTGAGATTGGTTCTAGCTACGATTAGAACTCGACATTTAGCTTAGTGTCGTTAACTTGTGTAAGCCAAGGTGTGTAAGGTTTCTCCACCATAAGGAGTTTATTGACATAGTGAAGAAAACTCTCGAGTGTGGTACTCGGGGAGTGGAGTAGGGCAAGGAAGGTGTCCTTGTAGCCGAACCACTATAAATTCACGTGTTGTGGTTTGATCTTTCTAACTCTATCTTTTCTTCATTATATTTCAATACTTTCAATATTAGTTTAGACTTGCTTATATTGGTTGTTGCTTGAACTCACTTAAGATCGAATCGAAAGTTTTTATAACCTACAAAATATTTTGGAAATAAATTTAAAAGGACATAAAACTATTCAACCCCCCCTTCTAGTTTTCCACAGATATGTTCAAGGATTCCGGTGATTCCTTGGAAAAGTTGGAAAGCATATTGGAAAAGGCTAAGTTAGATTTAGAAGGAGAAGAGGTTGTTGGTGACAATGTGTCTTACTTGCCACATGAAATGTGTTACCCAAAGAAGGCGAAGGAAAGGAAGGTTGTTGTTTTCACAAGAGCACCACTTAAGGAATTCGATGCTCCACACATGAGGTATTCTACACCTTGTGCGGTGGAAGGTGTTAAAGCGTGGGATGCGGAGTTGAACATGGAATATGGAGACAATTATATTTCGAAAGAAGTACTTGACAAGCTTGGTTTTGTTAGGCTTAACTATGGAGATTATGGAAGGAAGAAAGTGAAAGGAGTTAGAGTGAACATTCATGGTCACATTTTCAAATTTGATTTTGTGGTTGTGGAATATACTAATGCCGATGAACCGGAGGTTATCTTTGGTAGAGATTTTCTTGTGACTACCAAGTGTACATTGGATTTCGCACTTGGGGAGTTACGAATTAACATAAGTGATTTGGAAGAAGGAAAAGGTGTGAATGAAATGCTTGTTGATGTTTGTGAAGGTATGGAAAAGATAAAGGAAGGAAGGGATGAAATTTGTAAGATGGGCAAGGCTAACCGAAACAAAACACCATTGAATAAATTAACCCAACCCTCCACCCAAAAAGAAAAAGAAAACAAATTATCATCATCATCATCCAAAACTCCATCGAATTCACCAAAAAGTAGCAAACCCTTAACCAAAGAGCAAAAACAAGCTATCTTGGAGAATCTTGAAGCAAAAATTAGTGAATTGATGGAAAACAAACCGGTCATTGAAGTGTTAAGAAACTACATGGATTATAGGAAGAAATTAGATGGGGATATGTTAGCAAAGTCAAAGTTGGAAGATAATACTTTTGATGAAGTAGAGGAGAGAAGGATAATTGAAAATGGGCTCCCAAAGAAAATGAATGATCCCGGAAATTTTGTTTTGCCGGTGAAAATTAATGGGACAACTCCTTTATATGCATTAGCCGATACGGGCTCGAGTGTGAGTATTATGCCTTACCCATTGTATCAAAATTTAGGATTAAGAGACCCTAAACCTAACAATTCTAAACTCACTATGGCGGAAAATTCTAAGGCGAAAGCAATGGGGGAGGTAAGGAATGTTAGAGTTCAAATTGGTTACCAAGCGTTCTTGGCGGATTTTCTTGTGTTGGATGTTACGGTTGATAAGGAACTACCTTTGTTGTTAGGTAGACCATTCTTAAGAACATGTGAAGCGATAATAGATATGGGAAGAGGTACCATGACAATTGATGATGGAATTCTTAAGAACACTTACTATCCAAAGCCTAGAGGGGGTAGTAATGGGGATGATAATGATGAGGACCAAGAGGAGGATTACCTTGGTTGCTTTAAAGTAGGAAGAGATGAAGATGGTAGGCCTAAGTTTAGCCCATGCACACCTAGTTTCTTTAACATTGAGGATGAAATGGAAAGGGCTCTAGCAATGGAGGCTTTCTTTAACCCATTTAAAAACATTTTTGTGTTTAACAAATTGACAGATTTTCTTGGATCTTTACCGGTCCAATTTAAGAACTTGGAATGGGGATCCGATGGTCCTAGCATTTACAAAAGAGAAGAAGGAGATGGTGATTGGCATTGCGAATTTGATATCACATGTTCTAGCGGAAGGAATTTTGCACGAAGTTTCAAAACTCAAAAGACTACTAGGAAGTTGTCAAACAAGTATCGTGGAGAAGACATTCTTAGGAATGAATATTTCTATGGATGAAGAAGAATGATCACAAGAATAAAGCACATCTTGTGCTATTTGTTTGTTTCGTATTTTTAATTTCATGCAATTTATTTTATGTTTTTAGGTTTTATGCATTTCATGTTTGAAATAAGTCTATCTATTTATCTAGTTGTTTGTTTATCTATTTATATGTTTACTAGTTTTTAAGAGGTTAAGTTATGTTTTAGTCTTAATTTTAGAAGTAGAAATGACGACAAAAAAAAACTGGGGTCATAAATTCGACCATAAGAAGTTGTTTAGGAGTTACAGGAGTGATAATTGATCATCAATGGCATCAAGTCAAGTAAGTTACATCATTAATTTCATTCAATTAGGTTTTAATTCGGATGATTGAAATTAGATCACGAATTGGGTATTTTTGAATTAGTTCAAATTAAGATGTAATATTTTGAGGATAAGTGATTAGATGATAGGAGAATGTATTGCAAAAAGAATTAGATCAATTTATTAAGTTTTGAGTGAGAATTGATTGATTGAATTTTCGGATTGAATTGGGTAGAATCTTTGGAGCTAATTTATTTGCAATTGATGAATCCCAGGAGTTACATGCTTGATAATTAGTGATGTTAGGTAATTGCATTGTTAATTAGAGCACTAATTGGAAGAGTCTAGTAGATGGTGTTCTTGAGTTTCATAGGATCATTAGGTTGATGCATGGAAATGTTACGAATCATTGATAGGAGAGTTCAGACGTTAGAAGCACTCAAAAATGGTAGATTACAAGTTAGAAAGAAGTTCGAATTGATTGGGAAACGTTTAGAACGGATTGAGGATGCATTATGTAAACAGAAACTCTAGTCGATTGGGTTCCGAGTTGCAACCGAGCGGATAGGAGTGTGCCAAAAGATCCATCCGATCGGATGGAGCTCAATCCGATCGGATGGATGCTACGGAAAAATCTTTGACATTTTTGAAATCGCGTTTTCTAGTTTCTAAATTGATTAGTATTAGTTTTTATACTTTTATAATAACATAATTTGAGTTTTCTTTCAGGGAAATGTTACAGGATTGGGTCGTAGTCAAAGAAACCCGCTTGTTAACAAGTATTTGAAAAGGAACGAGAGGAAGAGGATCACTTTCAGTTTGAAACCGGAGTCTAATGATAATGTCAAGTTTTCTCATGTGCAAAACAAAGATGAGAAGAATCCGTATAGGGAACGTCTTTCAAAACTTCAAGAGAGAAAGATTGCTAAGCCTAGATTGATTGATTGGGATTTGCTTGCGAAGTATGAATGTGAGGATCAATTGAGGAGCATGATGACTATGATGTACGTGTATCCCAGTGATGGGATAGGTTTGAAGATTATTCTTGGGAAAGAGCTTTTAGTATACGTGAGGATGTTTACAAGGAATGGTGTTTGGAGTTCTTTTCTACATTTTACTTTGATAGGAAGGTGAATGATGTTCTTGGGGATGTTTGTATTTGGTTTAGATTGTGTGGGCGCGAACATGCTTTCTCTTTGCCAAATTTTGCAGTTGCCCTAGGTTTGTATGAGGAAAGTGAGATTAATCATAGGTTGTTTGGACTATATTTTGTGAGCTTGGCTAGAGATCATGATCAATACACGGGTGTTGATGCTTATTGGAATAGAATTGGTGATCGAACTTGTCTTAGGAGGAATTCTTCTAGGATTAGGAATTCGTTGATGAAGGTGTTACAAAAATTGATTTCTTGGGGATTGTTGCATAGGAGCGGTATTCAAGACAAATGTAGTCAACCGGACCTATGGGTGATGAAGTTATTGGAGGAAGATAAGAATGGGAATGCGCATGGATTATTGCCGAATATCTTTCTAAGAGAGCACCGGGAATTAAGAAACAAAGTGATGTTTGTGGAGGTCATTATGTGACCGTTTTGGCTAAGAATCTTGGGTACTATAATGAGAATGATTTGAGGAAGTGTCGAGTGAGGATGGAGAGTGAGATATGGGATGCTTTTAGTTTTGGAAAAGCATTGGATAGGAATAATAAGACTTTGGGACCTTGGACCGAACCAAGTGTGGGGGCGCAATCAGGAGCTTATACGGAGGCACCATCACAACCTCAAATAGGAAGTTATCCGGGGAATACTCAAAGTGGTTTTGATTCGGGATGGGGTGACTGGAACCGAGAGTTGAATGCTATTGAGTGTAGGGAAGTTTGGAAAGATTCAATGATGAGGAGGAATAATTACAACTTTGATTATTCCATGCCAATGATCCAACACTTGGCACAAGATGCCAATTATGAGGTACCTCCCTACAACCCACCAAATGTTCCACCATACCCGTTACCATATTCTCCATATCCTGAACCATACCCCTACCCTTATCCTGGTTATTCACCATTTCCCGAGCCATACCCTCCATACGGTAGACTTCCCGAGTATGGTAGTTCAGGTGTCAATGTGGGTGGATCAAGTTTTAATCCTGGAGGATCGAGTTATGATGTTGGAGGTTCGTCATCAAGAGTTGGAAAGAAGAAGCGACGAGTGGTGGATGAAGACGATGATGAGGATGAAGATGAGAGCGAGGATGAGTTTGTTCATCCCAACAAAGATTATTGATGATGACGAGTGATCGTCATATGGTTTATGGTTTGTGTTAGAAACAATTATGTGTCGAATTATTTCTTTTTCCACTACCTTTAACTATTTCTTTTAGGATTTATAACATAACTTAATTTTTTACTTATTTCGTTTAGATATTTTGTTTGGCTTTGTTTGGTTGTTTCTGTTGGATCGATATACTCTGATCAAACTACTTTGTAGCTTGTAAAGGTTTAATAATATTAAGTAAACTTAACACTATTAATATTGAAACACTGTTTAACCTTGTAAAGTATGCGGAATCTACTAACACAAAGCTTAAGAAGAACTTTTATATTAACCAAACTTTGAACCTGCTTTGTTACACAGATTCACTAACAATCCCTAACTATTTATCGACTTTGAACAACTCTAAAACATATATCGACTAATACCTCTTAAGGCTCCTTTTATAGATAACCTTAAGTCGGTTTACATCATCTAACTTGAACGACAGTAATTATCCCTAACTAATTCTAGAATATTCATTCAATATTACACATTAATCCTTTAACTAATATTGCACATAAGTCCTTGTTTCCTTAGAAGTACTTTAAACATTCTTCATTAAAAAACAGTACTTTGACTTTTACCTTCATCCGTACTTTGACTTTATTCTTCATGCAGCAGTACTTTGACATACAGAAGTACCTTGATCTTTTATATCCCAACAATCCTCCCCTAACTTGAACTCCACTTGCTTGATTTCAAGTTTCTTTGTTATCATTGAGCTTCAAAATCTTTAATCATTCAGAAAGATTGTTTCTTTATCTCTTTATCTTCTATCTGTCATGTGTCAAAGTACTCTTCATCAGCATATTTTCTTGCAATAAATCTTCTCAGCTACTCAGCAACATTTTGGTACAATAGTCATCAAATCTTTGAAAGTTTCATACTATTCTCATCACTTCCAGGTGTGTTAACTCTTGTGAGAGGTGAATCATTGAAAATTAATGATTTTTAGCAAATCATCAGCTATCAACGGATTTGAGTAGTCTTTACCAATAGCCGTTTGCTTTTGGACTAGTTAGTTCTTTGATATCAATCATGGTGAACTAATTACCAAAAATGGATTTTCCTCAGCCTTTACCACAAGCCATTTTTCCTTGTGGGCTAGCCAACTCTTTACTTATACAGATATGGTGAGTTGAAACCATACAATTTTTAGAAAATTGTCAACTAAAAACGGATTTGATTATCACATCAAAGCCGTACCCTCTTGATGAGTCAAACTCTTTCTTGTCTGTTAAACATGGTGAGTTGATTACCATTTGTTGTGCAGTATAAATACTAACACCATGTGTTTCTTTTCAAATCCTTTTACTTCTCTTTTAAACATCAAAACTTTTTATTTTAATTTTTATTTTAAAGGACTTATACTGGTTTATATCAGCAAGCAGTACTTTAATAAAGTACTGTTTGTCTTTGCAGTACTTTGAAAAATACTTATTATATAAAACAAATCATACCAGTATTATGCAATATTACTCTTCAGACTTGGTCCATCTGATAAATAGCTTGATAACATCCAAAGCTACGTCAGATTCATCTTCAAGTTCCATTCCATGATCCAGTATTCTGAGCATAATTTCTCTAATCAATGGATATCTCCTCTCAGCAAGCATATAAATCATGGTACCATCTTCCATCTCTAGTGTATGAACTCCTGATGACTCAAAGAATCTCCATCTTGTGATTTCCCAATTCTCTTGATCATTCCACAGAGGATCATCACTTGTTTCTTCAGTTTCCCAGATGGTAATTAAATGTCCAAGCAAAATTAATCCCACTCCTGATACTTCAATCTCTGCATTGTATGTCTGCACTTGCATATATAAGTAATAGAGATCTGCTCTTGTGATACAATGCAAAACATCCCATAACATGTTGAATATTGTGAAGCTTTCATCTTCTCTGTTGAACATAAGATAATTTCCTTCTTTTGATTCAACCACAGAGAATGAGATTATCTTAGACTTCTTTCCAGAATCTTCAGTCTTCTTATTCTCAAAATCTACAACTCTGAAATAGTTTCTAAGTTCATCAACTGTATCTTCATGAATCATCTTCAGCCTTTTTGACAGTTGATCATCTTGAACTACTTTCTTTCTTTTCAATCTTCTTTTCTCAGCCTGTTCCTTTCTAATATCTTCTAACTTCTTCTTTCTATCAACTTCCATGGGTACAAAGTTTTCTACTTCTTTCCTGATATCTTCTTGTACTTTATCCCACAGAGCTTTCACTTCTGGATACCTCATTTTGTGTAAGTTTTTGTATCCTCTTCTTTTCAAGAAACTTATCATCCAGTTCCTTTCCTGAGCAATAGTCATTGGCTTCTTTGTAATAGGCCTACTAACTTTTGCCAAATACTCAGCATCATACTCAGCTTGTTGCTTTCTAGCAATCTCTACATCCTCTGCAATCTTTAGTTCCTGATCTGAGCAAGAGAAAATTTCTTCTTTTTCTTCTTAATATCTTTCTAAACCTTGATCCCTTTCCCTTTATCTTTGGGATCTAACTCTTCATATTCAGAAGTACTTTCAGCAGCTTGTTGTGCAGACTCAGAAATATGTATTCCTCCAGTAGATCTATTCAAATTCATCATAATCTGAGGAATTGTTTCATCATCACTTGCAGTATGCACCTTAACTTCTTTTTGCTATATAAAAGTAGAAGGACCAACTTCATCTTCATAATTCATTGTAGAAGGTCCAGCTGTAGTAACTCCACTTTCATCAATATTCATAGTGGAAGTACCTTGCTCAGCAATACCTTGCAGACTTATGTTTTCTGCAGCAGTACTTTGAACACCAGCACTTTGAATTTGAATACTTTGAATATTATGTGCATCAACATCCTTCTCAACAATTTCTTGCTCAACAATATTTGCATCTTCTTAAGCAACTTCTTGCTCAATATCTTCCTCTTGTGCAATATTCACATCCTCTTCAATATATTTTTCTGGTACAAAAGTCTTTGGACTTTCTAGATATTACCAAAGGTGAGCATCTTCTAAATATTTAATCTCAGCATCATCTCTATCCAAATTCTCATCTTGATTCCTCCCCAATTTGATAGATGATGACTTCCTATGCCTCCTCTTGGATTTAGAAGACTTCTTTGAAGATTTAGACTTTGATTTCTGAGATTGTTTCTTTTCTTTCACATAAAGTCTAAAATTCTGAACAAGAGGCCAAACAAATTTCTTCAACCTTCTAAACTTCTTTCTTAACTTTTTGATTTCTGCAGCTTGAGCATTAACAGTTGTTTTCATCTTCTCCAATTCTTTAGTCAAAGCAGAAGTACTCAAAGCACCTTCAATTCCCTCATCTCCTCTAGGTGTTTGAATCCCACCTTTAGCAGAAACAGATTTATCCAAGGAAGCTGACACTGAGGGAGTCCTTTCACTAGAAACATCATGCTGAGGTGAAACAATAGACGGTGTAGAGGTATGTACTGATGCAGAATGCTTAGTAGAATCAGGTTGATCAGCATTATCAGAATGTGTAGAACCACTATTTTCGTCTTCATCCCTAACAACTTGAGCTACCTCTAACATATAAGCATTGAGAAGTGTATTCCTACCCGAAAAATTTACTCCCTTATGAGACATAAAAGTGAACACTTTAGGTGGCATCCTAATTGTGGGTACATAATCCTGAGGTTTTGGTATCCCATCTAATGGATTCTCTAAGAGAAGTTGAACAAATCTATGGTACATTAGAAAAGGTTTGCCAGCCTTAATATGTGTGAGCATACCTTCAAGGATCATGTATGAGAAATTGAAGGGTTGATTGGTAATAAGGCCAACAAATGCAGAAGCTATGGAATGACTAAATTGATCCCAAGCAGTACTCTTTGGACTTAAACAATGAAGTAAAACATGAATAAGAAACTTCCAATGAGGACTAACCATGGCTTTCTGAAAAGTAAGCTTAGTCAACGCGCCTTCATACCCAATATCTCTAAGTGTATTCCAAACTTCTTGTTTACCAAACAAAACAGAGCCTCCTTCATCTTCAAATAACAAAGCCTCTCTGATTGTTGCTTCTGTGACACGAATAGCTCTCCCAACAACTGTAGCAAGTATAATATCCTCACCATCTTCAACCTCTGACCTTGCTGTATCCCAAAACTCATGTATCCAAGGTCTAATAATCTCTGGGTTGACTAAGATTGAGTAACAAATGTTGGTTCCAATGAGAAAATCAATAATTCCATGAAAATCAAGGTTATGTTTCATTTTCTCAAGGTTTGCTATCATGTTGTGTTTGGTGTTGGTTGGTCGATGTGCCATTGTGATTAGGTTTAGAGAGAATAGTTGTAATCGGTGAATTAGATGAATGCGTTTGATGAACAAGAAATTGCATTCATCTCTTCCTTCATTAAAGCTACCATGGTAAGTGAACTTCAATACACTTCATTAAATGACCATTTACCTTTACTTTGCCTATAAAAGCAACTTCACCAACAACAAATTGCATTCATCTCTTCCTTCATTATCAGAACTCAAAAACTAGTAAAAACAATGAGTCATATTCCTGTTGTAAACATCTCCTCTAACTCTGATGGCTCCACAGATTCAGAGATAAGCTACTACTCTGATTATGAGTTTGAAGATCCAGGATGGTTGGATTACTTTCCTCCCCATGTAGAGTTTATGAGACCCCATGAATCATCCTCATCAGTGAGTGTTGCAAACTCTTCCATAACTGATGCAGCCAGCACTACCAACAAAAAGCCCAAGAAGAAAAAGTCTGTCCCTGGTTCATCTCTGGATAATGAGCTTCCACATGCTTTAACTCAAGCCCTGGAATAAGCAATATAGAACATGAAGTGGCCGGCTCCAAGAAAAGAGAGACCTCCCAAGCAAGTTCTTGGCATGGCTTGCCCAAGAAAGCAGGCTTCTTTTGATGACAAGAGAAAGACTGCTCAGAAGGGAAAGCAGAGCTATAAGGGCAAGGGAAAAAGGCCTATGGAGTAGGTTATGTGGAGCTTGGTAGTAGGTTGTGGTGGTTGTTTGTTTGTCTTGTCTTGTCTGTGTCTGTGTCTTGGTAACAACTAAGTGATGATGGATCTTGTGAAATGGTTGTTGTAACTCCTTGATGAATAAAACAACTTTTCTTTTGAATGATACATGTAGCCTCCCCTCAAATAATGACTAACTACTAACTACTGATGCCTCCCTTCAAAAATAGCTTACATATTAATTATGCCAATACTCACAACTAAAAAAGTAAATCTTGAAACATCAAAGCCCTTTGAGAGTAGATCAGCTACATTATCATCAGTATGAACTTTAAACACATTGATAAGCCTGTGTTCATAGCAATCTCTTATAAAATGATGTCTAATCTGAATGTGCTTGGTCTTGGAATGATACACTGGATTCTTCACAATACAGATTGTACTCTCATTATCAATGTTGATAGGAGTATTCTTGAAGTTGAATCCATAATCCAAAAGCTGATTTTGCAACCAAAGTACTTGTGCACAACAACTTGCAGCAGCTACATACTCTGCTTCTGTGGAAGAAGTTGCTGCAATTGTTTGCTTCTTACATTGCCATGAGACTAATCTGCTTCCAAGGTACTGGCATCCTCCAGTTGTGGATCTTTTATCATAGTTGTCTCCAGCATAATCACTGTCTGAAAATGCTTGAAGATGGAAAGGTGAATCCCTAGGATACCATAATCCTAGCTTAGGTTGTTGCCTAAGATACCTGAAAATCCTCTTGACAGCATTCAAGTGTGATACCTTTGGATGAACTTGATGTCTTGCACATAAACACACAGCAAAAGTAATATCAGGTCTTGATGCAGTTAAATACATGAGACAGCCAATCATAGACCTGTATAGTGTGACATCAACATCTTCTCCTTCTTCATCTTTTCCCAAAGGTTTATTAGTATCCACTGGTGTAGATGTAGGCTTGACAGTTGTGAAATTGAATCTCTTAAGAATATCTGCAACATACTTATCTTGACAAATATATATTCCACTGCTTGACTGTTTCACTTGAAGTCACAAGAAGAATGTTAATTCTCCCATTGAACTCATCTGAAACTCTTTCTGCATAAGATCTTCAAATTCCTTCACCATAGATTGCTTAGTAGCACCAAAAATAATATCATCTACATACACTTGGACAAGCATGATATCCTTCTTATCTCTCTTAATAAACAAAGTCTTGTCAATAGCTCCTCTCCTATAACCATGATGTAGTAGAAAATTAGAAAGTCTTTCATACCATGCTCTTGGAGCTTGATGAAGGCCATACAGGGCCTTGATAACCTTGTAGACTTTGTTTGGGTGTGCAGGATCTTCAAAACTAGGAGGCTGTTTGACATAAACTTCTTCTGTAATTTTTCCATATAGAAAAGCACTTTTAACATCCATTTGATATACAGGAAATACCATATAGGTTGCAAAAGCCAAAAATAGCCTGATGGCTTCAATCCTTGCCACAGGAGCAAATACTTCATCATAGTCTACTCCTTCTTCCTGTCTATATCCTCGAGCCACTAACCTTGCCTTATTCTTTATAACATTCCCTCTTTCATCTCTTTTTACCCTAAGGACCCATTTTGTTCCAATCAGTCTCTTACCATCAGGTAGATCACATAATACCCATACTTCTTGAAGTTTAAACTGTAAGAGTTCTTCTTGCATAGCTTCCACCCAACTCTCCTTGGCTAATGCTTGTTTGATATTCTTTGGCTCTTCTTAAGATAGAAAACAAGCAAATAAACACAACTTTTGATCCTTATGATTCACCCTATTTTGTTTGTAGATAAAACTAAGTAAAGAAGTATGTTGTTGAGACATATTCTTAGCCTTAGTCCTTGTGAGCACTCCTGAAGCTGAGGGTCCAATTATGTTGGTAACAGGATGAGTTTTGTGAATTCTAAGAGTAGGAGTTGGTGAGACTTCAAGATTATCTTCCTAATTAGTTAAATCAGGATCTTCATTAGAATCCGAGAAAATGCCTTCTTGATCCAATTCATCATCAGTGTCTTCTAAAGTAATATTGTTTGGATCATTCAAATCATCAGTATCTTCCAAGTCAGACATATTAGAATCATTCACAACATCAGTATTTATCCAATTTGAAGTATCTAATGGTTGAAAAGTACTTTCAAATTGATGAGCAGCACTTTGGGGTAAAGTACTAGCAGTGCCTTTAGCCTTCTTCTTTTTTGCCTCATAAGCTCTCCTTTGTTCATCTTCATAAGACTTAGCCATTGTTTCTTAAAAAAGCATCCTAGTAAGTTCATCTTGAATGACTTGATCTTCATTAGATACTGGTATTTGTGGTGGAACAATACTTTGAGGATCAGCAGTACTGTTAGGTTCAGCAGTACCTTGAGGCTCAGAAGTACTCTTCTTCTCATTATTGACATTATCATTTGGCTCATCTTCAGATCTTAAATTAATATCATGAACAATGTACTGTGCTTCTTCTTCAGTGAGAGCAGCTTGATTTTCTTCCCTTACAGGTACATAGTTCATTGATGAAGACATTAAATCAAGATTAAACATCCAATCAGGACCTTTACCTTTAGAATTTTCTTGTTCTTCTAGAAAATCAACATGAAGACATTCTTGAACCCTTTTGGTAGCCCTGTTGTATACTCTGAATCCTTTGCTATTGGTACAATATCCCAATGAATATCCTTCATCTGACTTCCCATCAAATTTGCCCAAATTATCAGCAGTGTTTAAAATGGTTAGGGGACATCCAAAAGGTTCCATAAACTTGATGCTAGGCTTCTTTCCCATAAGTAACTCATAAGGTGTCTTCATTTGAGGTTTTGTCACTGATACTCTATTCACCACATAATAAGCAGCACTTACTGCTTCAACCCAGAATGGAACAGGTAATTGGGAATCTGCAAGCATTGTTCTGGCTGCTTCTATTAGAGTTCTATTCTTTCTTTCTGCAACTCCATTTTGCTGAGGAGTTCTAGCAATACTGAACTCTCTTTTAATTCCTTTCTTGGCACAAAAATCATCCATTAGCTGATTCTTGAACTCAGTCCCATTATCACATCTAATGCCTCTTACCTTGAGTCTTAACTGATTTTCAAGTGCTATTATAAGATCATGAATAGCATCAAAAGTTTCATCTTTGAAGCATAAGAAAAAGACCCAACTAAATCTGCTACAGTCATCTGTTATAAACAAGCAGTACTTCTTCTTGTTTAGACTAACAACTGAAACAGGTCCAAACAGATCCATGTGCAGCAATTCCAAAGGCTCTCTAATAGTTTTCTCATCAATCTTCTTACAGGAAGCCTTGTGCTGTTTACCCTTCTTACAAGCAAGACATGAGTGATCATTCTTAAACGTTTTAGAAGGTAAACCTCTAACTAAATTTCCTTTGACTAGATTATTGATGTTCTTAAAATTTACATGCCCTAATCTTCTGTACCATTGATGTGCTTCTTCCATTGTTGCTCTTGCAATCAAACATGTTGCTCTTTCAGCAGAATTGACATTCTTTAAATCTATGTTGTACACATCATTAGTTCTTGGTGCTCTCAGCATCACCAAGTTTCTATCTTCTAATTTAAAATCAGGAGAAAGTATAAGACATTCTGTGTCAAAGAATAACACGGGGTACTTCTTATCACAAATCTGAGAGACTGACAAAAGATTGAATTTGAGCTCCTTCACATATCTAACATCCTCAAAATCAATGTTTCCTGCCTTGATAGTTCCTTTGCCAGTTATTCTCCTCCATCAGGATCATTCCCAAAGGCAACTTTTCCTCCAAAATAAGCTTTAAAATCTGACAAGAGCTCCTTTTCTCCTGTCATACTTCTAGAGCAACCACTATCTACAATAAGATGATCTTTAAGCTCCTCTTCTGGTTTGCCCTGCATACACATGAAAAAGGTTAGTTATTTTTAGGAACCCAAGCCATTACTGACTTGTGTTCCCCTTGTGGAGTGACATACTCAAAATTTTTGAGTATGTAATCACCACTGTCTTTGAAAACATGATCAAGAATTAAGGTTTTTGTTTCCAAAACTGTTGGTTTATCATGATCAATTTTCCCTTTTTCACCCTTAACCTCTGAAAGTACTGGCTCTTCCCCAGCAGAACTTTCTTTCCTAACCCATTTAGTTGTAACTTTTGGAGTTGGGTTCTGTGTTCTAGCATCTTTTCTTGTGTTGTAGGGCCTTCTAGGTTTGTAGCAGTTGAATTTCCTAGGTGTTACACTTGAGTGTTTGCTAGAAGCATCTTGGTTAGGGTACTTTCTATCAGTACTTTGTGAAGGTACTGGGGGTTTGGAGTATGATCTTCTCTGATGAGGGTACCTATAGTCTTTTGAGAAATTACTATGGTTAACCATATTTGTATAATTCCAAACTGGTTTGTTGTCCCTTGGCTTGTTCTCCCTATGACTTGGTTGTGCAGTTCTGGTCTTTGGATATTTACTTAAGTATTCTGAATGATAATCACAGTCTTTAATCAAATGATGAGGACTGTAACATACATAACAGACCTTTGGACCAATATCCCCAAATCCCTTTCCATAAGGTTTTCTAAAATTAGCAGTATTTTGAAAGTATTTTCTTTGAGGTACTGCTGAGTGATCAGCAGTACTTTGAAAAGTGTTTGAAGGTACTGCTTGTTTTGAAAACTTTTTCTCATCAACCTTAGGTGCTTCAACAGATTTTTCTAAAGTTTCAGGATTAGATTGACTTTTAAGCTTCTTCCTAAACTCTAGATTATCTACCCCATAACAAGAAACATCTTTTCTAGGTGGTTGAAAGCTACCTGGGGGATTAGGAACTGCATTATATCCCTTGTCTTTCTTAAATACAGGAGGTGTTGGACTAGGGTATTCCTCATCACTAGAAGTGTTTTCATCTAAACTTATGAACTCTTCATCACTAGTGGAGGTATCTACTGTAAGATTTAGTTCCTTACCCTTAAATGGAATGCCTTCATTGCTTTCATTATCATAACCTAGGCCAGTTTTAATGTTTGATGTTCTTTGTTTTTCAACAAATTGAACATGTGACAGACCTGATTCATTCCAAACAGCAAGTTTTTCTAATAACTTATCTCTCTCAGTAGTAACTTTCTCTAGTTCAGACACCTTACATCCTAGTTTCCATTCACTTAACTTAACTAGGTATTCCTGTTGCTTATATGTTTCAGCCCATGCTACTTCATTACTTTCATGTGTAATTATTTTGGCATCCATTGACTCTAAAGTCAACTGATAGCCAGCTATATCAGCCCTAGCCTTTTGAAATTTATCTCTTTCAGCTACATATTCACTAAGTAACTTTTGATACATATCATTGCACTTAGAGCATACCTCAGAGCTAGTGGATGAACTTGGTGAAGTAGCTACCATAGCAAGCTTAACAGGTGCTTCTTCAAACTCCATGCTCCAATCAAAGCTTCCTAGACCATCTCTTGACTCCAAAGCAGCATATCCAGGCTCTTCATCAAATGTTGTGCTCCAGTCTTCCAATGCATCCATTGAATAGGTTAGAGGTTCATCATCAAACTCATTGGACCAATCAATCTCTGACAGATTCTCTTGAGCAACCAAAGCTTTTGGTTTTGGTTCAGTAATAGGAATCTCTTTTCTTTCAGGCTTGGGTGGTTCAATCATCTTGTTTGCTTGATACTTTGCAAATTTGCATTCCCTTGCAAAGTGACCAGTCCTTTGACAGTTGAAGCACTCAATCTCGGACTTATCAAATGTTATTCCCTATTTAGCTCTGAAATTGATGCCTTTTCCTGTCTTATTCACATACTTCTTGATCCTTGCAGTGAGCATGGCAACTTGCCATCTGATATCAATTTCTTCCAAAGCATCATCATTTATTTGCAATACATCCTCTTGATAGGTGACAGGTAGAGATGCTTGTTGAGCAAAGAATGAACATAGAACATTATCTGAGGTGGGTGTAATTGATTGTAATGAATTGGTAGTGACCATAGTTGTACATGGAACCTGAGTTTCAGTCACAGTACTTTGGACAGGATAAGCAGTACCTTTGTTGGAAGTACTGCTTGTTGGATCGATATACTCTGATCAAACTACTTTGTAGCTTGTAAAGGTTTAATAATATTAAGTAAACTTAACACTATTAATATTGAAACACTGTTTAACCTTGTAAAGTATGCGGAATCTACTAGCACAAATCTTAAGAAGAACTTTTATATTAACCAAACTTTGAACCTGCTTTGTTACACAGATTCACTAACAATCCCTAACTATTTATCGACTTTGAACAACTCTAAAACATATATCGACTAATACCTCTTAAGGCTCCTTTTATAGATAACCTTAAGTCGGTTTACATCATCTAACTTGAACGACAAGTAATTATCCCTAACTAATTCTAGAATATTCGTTCAATATTACACATTAATCCTTTAACTAATATTGCACATAAGTCCTTGTTTCCTTAGAAGTACTTTAAACATTCTTCATTAAACAGCAGTACTTTGACTTTTACCTTCAGCAGTACTTTGACTTTATTCTTCATGCAGCAGTACTTTGACATACAGAAGTACCTTGATCTTTTATATCCCAACAGTTTCGTATATTTTGCAGTTTTCTTGCAGGGGTTTTGTTACGGAAGCATATAGTTGATCAACGTTTAGAGTCGATAAACTCATTTGCTTATTATGATCAAATATGCATATTGCGAATTTAACTCCGGTATTTTCTAAATTTTTCCATTTCCTTTACTTTGAAGTCAATTTTTTTATTACATTGAGGACAATGCAAAACTTAAGTGTGGGGGAGGGAAGAAAATAGAAAAATTGCATAATTTTTAATTTTTAATTTTTTAAATTTTCGTTTTTTTAGAGTCGTGAACTTTAGTAACTAGCAGTAGTTCGCCCTTCATATTTTAGTTAAAATAAGGTTGATTCAATGGTAAATAATAATGATATTTTTGGATAATAAATTAAGTTTAAAGAGCAATTCGTCTCAGAATTGATAACATTTGCTAGCACAATTTTATACCCTTATTACTATAAATTGTGAGGATTAGTTTTTTTTTATGTGAATAGTGTTTCTCATGCTATTTATATATTTCATTATGAGTGTGCCGGTGGTTGTGTTAATTATAGAACTTGTACTTGTTATACATTACGGTTAAATCATTTTCGAATGATAAGGATATATTCATATGATAAGAGGCAAACTTAGGATATAAAACCAAATGGCCATCCGTTTACAAAACAAATTTTTGCTAACCACATCGGTTAGTTATCCTCGTATTTGGAATCCCTTTGTTAGCGTTTATCTTTAGCGCTAGATACCCCTAGTTAAACCCTTTAACCCATCCTTTTCATTTTGTTAAATCCATAAAAATACAAAAATATTTTACACTTTGAACCTTAGCCTAACCCTTGTCAAAGTCTAAACGGTGGGTTGCTAGTTGCTTGGTATGTTGGATTGTTTTTGATGTTTATGAGTTAGACACACTTTGTTATTTGTGTGTGCCATTCCGACAAAGATGAAGGTGCGCAACTTCTTATTTGTATTTTTGCGGTAATGCTTATGCGAAGTGTGGGGGAGATGTATTTAAAAAATAAATAAATAAATAAATAAATAAAAAATCATCGCAACTATAAGGTGACAATTATAGCAAATGTGCTATATTATTATGAATAAAGAAAGTTATGTGATATGTTGTTAGCCAATGTGCTAAATATGAAGAATATTTTTATGGTGAATTGATGTATCGACATGTGAAAGTTCGAAGAGGAGAAAGATTGTAACTATTATCATTTATGGGATTTGTGGTTTGTTCGTGATTAGCAACAATGGGACTTAGACTTTGATTTTATTTTTCTTTAAAACCAATTTCATAAATATTCCCATGCCTTATCCTTACCTTTTTGACTTAGTGTAATTATTAAATAAGATATTTGCACGAAGGTTTTATTTACTCTTAGCCTAAACGTTACAACCCGAATAAAAGACCTCTTTGATGAAGTATTTCATTGTTTTGATACTTGTACAAGCCTATGGTAAGAAACATAAATCATGACTGAGCAATGAGTGATCTATTAATCATGACACATATTGAGTGATGAGTGAATTTCAAATTATCTTCGTAAGGTGCGTAGAATTGTTATCAAGCTCTTTATTTACTTGTTTGAGTTCAAATAAGATATTTGCACTATTGCCATTGAAATCAATTTTCTTTTGATTAAGACTTGCTCGAGGGCGAGCAAAGCTCAAGTGTGGGGGATTTGATAACGTTCAAAATTAACATGTTTTTAGTCGCGTTATTGTTTGTTTTACGCATGGAAATTGGTCATATTTGTATATATTTGTTACTTAATCGTGGAAAAGTGTTTATGCATGCAAATATAGCCAAAAGCAGGTAAAAATGATTAAAAGATGAAGAAATGAAGTGAATATGCACATTTTGAGAGTTTCAAAAAGATCAAGAAAGAAAGAAACGACGCATGGACAAAAGGATTAGATAAAGACAAGTATTCTACACATATTTATCAAGGAAATATCAAGTTCTAATTAATAAAGTCATGCCACGAAGAAAGACAATGCATGCAACGTAAAACGACAAAGAAAAGACAAAAGAATAGTTTCCAGATAGTGTCCAACCGATCGGATGCAACCCGCATCCGATTCGGTTGGAGTGTTCTCAAGGAGTGCCATCCGATCGGATGGAGAGAAACCGATCGGATGGAGGTGGCTGCTGTTACAAGTCTTGCATTTATGGATGAATTTACTCCCCATAATCATTTATAGCTGATCATTTCTGCTTAATAACTCAAGAGGGACGTTTTTACTTGAAGGATAAGTGTTATTATGCTATATAATGACTACTTAGGGTCTAGATTACATGTACCATCAAATATCTAACTAAGTGTTACACCAAATATTGTTAGTTCATCTTATATTGCCTGAAAGTTTACTAAGTGTTGTGAAAAATGTCCAGAAAGTGTTGAGTTCGAGTCTCAAGCCTTGGTTCGAGTTTGGAGTTGTTTACTTACGTTAGTGAACAATTGGAGGAGTGTGGTTGCTATAGTTCCACAAGTTTATTTATTGTAATTCTCAAGCTAGGTACACCTTGATACTTATAATGAACAATTGTTACTTTGAGTTTAATGAAAGTCTTCTTATTTACTTGTGTTTTAATATGATTGTTATGGAGTAATTTGTGATATACTTGTGTGTCTGATGTGATTGGTTAGTATTCTTTTATGAAAAAGGTGATGCATGAAAACATATCTATTTTATGAGTTTGTTGAAGTAACATATAATCTTGCTTAATTTGTTGGTAAAAACAATCTTTGGAAAAATAGGTCCGAAAGGAGTTTCAACTTGTTTTTATTCCAAAACATTAGTGCACGAATTAGTATGAAATATGATGCTTGACACCCATCTTATTTACTTGTTAAAATGGATTTGAGAAGATTTCATCACGAAAAAGGACCGAAAGGATTCGTAGGAATTCATAAGAAAAGAATTGATTTTCAAAACAACCATGTGATTATAGAATTGTCATACTCATTTGATATGTCCGAAAGGAGTCATTTAGGTGATAGAATTCTTAGTGGTAGTTAAAACATGACATACATCATAGATTGTATAACTACTCATTTTTAGTTACACATCATAACAAGTTTTACACCAAACTTTATACTTAAATTGTCATGATACTCCTAATTACCAATCAAGGAATTATACACAAGTATATGCTTAGTTCTTATTGAGTTTCTTTTAAATTGATATTTACATAAATTTGGATTGAAAACCCTTATTTAACAAACGTTTTTCTTATTACTAAAACTATCAAATCCCTTGGGACAACCTCGACTTACCCACCTTGACTACATCGGACGAGTATACTTGCTCGTATGTGCTAAATAAATAATCGGATAAATCGTGTTTATAAATTTTAAAACTTACACTAATAAAACGCACATCAGTCCCAGAAATAATGCAGGTGTGGTACGAGGTCCTAATTTATGGTTGATATCGATATGTGGGTAACAAAGGCATCCAAAAACACGAAGAACACTATAATCAGTTGTAGCACCAAAAAGTCGGGTATTTCATTATTAATGGCATGGGAAGGTAATATATTCAATAAATAAACAACCACAGTCCAATAGTTTGGGGGTAGGTATGCTTGAAACAATAAAGTACGGATAATATTATTTATGGTACGAATCATGCGTTCGGATTTTCCGTTCTATTGAGAGGTGCAAGGGCAAGAAAATCTAAACTAGATGCCATGGGTTGAAAATAACTTATGAAAGGAAGTATTATCAAATTCACCACCATGATCACACTGAAACGGTTCAATTTCACACTTAAACTGAGTAAGAACATAACTACGAAACAACTGAAATTTAGACAAAATATCAGATTTATTCATTAACAGATAAACCCAAACATACTGAGAATAATTATCCAGAAACAAAACATAATACTTGAAACCAGAAAGACTCGGAATTGGGGATGTCCACAAATCCAAGTGAGCAATGTCAAAACAAGAAGTAACATAACTAGACGAGCTAACAAACGGAAGCTTCACATGTTTACCAAGCTGACAAGCATGACAAAGAACGGGAAGCTTCTCTTTATTACAAGAAATGGAATCACTAGACACAAGACGCCGTAACACTTCACTTCCTGGTTTTCTAAGTCATTGATGCCATGTATACTGACTGGTAAGATAAGCTTAGGGAATGGGATAAGGCTTGGTAACAGGGTAGAGATCACCCGTGCTATCACAATAGAGGAGTACCCGTCGAGTTAGGAAGTCCTTCACAGAAAAACCAAAAGGATCAAATTCAACAGTGCAATAATTATCATGAACAAATTGACGCACATAAATAAGATTTTTTACAATATGGGGAGTAATTAAAACATTGTTTAACGTAGAGGATGAAAAGGAGTAGACAAAATACTATGACCAGAGTTAGTGAGGGGAATGAAACGCCCATAACCAACCACGACAGACGGGTAAACGCACTCATTAAGAATATTACTAAGACAATGCACAAAATCATAAAGGTGAGAGCTTGCACCTGTATCCATATTCCAATTGCCAGTAGCTGGATCCTGAAGAGTGGTAGTAGTAAAGGCATTCGGTAAAAGAGTCACCTGACCCGAACCTAGGTGACCCGACGCTAGAAGCTGACCCGGGTTAAACATGGAGCCAAGAACCGGACATGTAGTTGGACCTGCCGAAGACCCTTGCTGAACCGCTGGCTACTGTGAACTGGCATTGAATTGAACCCCTGGCAGTGGTGAACCGGTGCTGTGAATAGGCGCAATACTAAACCCCGGCGGTGAACTGGCAACAAATTGAGCCCCCTGTGGTTGTGAACCTGCAACGAACTGAACCCCCTATGTTTGTGGACCTGTCATAGTGTGAACCCCAGATGGTAACATGCCATACGAATTAGACCCCCAAGGTATACCTTAGAACAACTATGGGCCTTGATACATTTTGGCCAGCTGGGAAAAGGTGTAAGGAAGCTGGGCTGACGCATGGTATGCAACAGGAAGGGGAGTAGCAGGGGACACAACAGAAGGTTTATTATTTGGAGTGGTAAATCCCAATTTAGCCAATAATTGTTGCAAAGTATCCATATCTACGGATGAAAAATCCGACAAAGAAGAAGTCAAACCGGAACCACGAGGAAGTAGTGTAGACTTGCCATGAACGCCATTGTGAAGATACCGACACGCCTCACCAAAATGGCAATGACCTTTAGCTAACAAAAAACAAGGTTTGTTCACTTTCTCCAATGGATTAGACGGACGCCGAGTATTACTATTTTCCAATAAGACTATAGGAGAAGCAGATGTAGCATCCACAAGAGGGTCTTGAACTTTAGATTTCCTGTGCATCTCTTGCGTGGTCAACAAAGAACGAACCGTCTTGAGATCGGGAAAGGGTTCCTGACTAGCAATAATGGTTGAAATCACATCATACGTGTTTGGTAAGCCTTCAAGTGCAAACATAATAATGTCATCATTACTAAAAGGAGAACCAAGGCCATTCAAAACCGATGCAATTGATTCAATTTTCTGAAAGTATGCATCAATTGTTAAGTCCCCAAGCTTCAAGTTCCTTAGTTCCGCCTTCAAAGCCATAGCTCTTGGGCATTTATTGTCTTGAAAAATCGCCTCAAGGTATACCCACGCCTCTTTGGCAGTTTTGGGATTAAGAACAACCAACCATTTTTGAAGATTCGAGACAAGTGTGGAAAAGATCCAAGACCGAATAATAAAATCAACCTTGAGCCACTCCGAATCCCTAGTCGTGGTGGAGGAGGTGTAGTAGCGGAGGATGCGGGTGGATCAACTAGATGGTCCAATATGCCATAGCCGTGACAAAGATGAGAAAAATAGTACACCCATGAGGAGTAATTCATCTCATCAACATCAAGTTTAATAGGAACAAAGGTGGTTAAGTGATTCATGCCCATAAGTTTATCCGACAAAGTGAGGATGGGTGCGGTGGGATTTGTATCCGTAGTCATGGTGAAAACAGTAGGTGAGTGTTATGGTTTAGGGTATATAGATGTCGAACAGTGGGGGATGGTAGGGTTATAGATGCCAAACAGTAGTCGATATTTAGGGTGTATAGATGGTAAACAGTAGTCGAATTGTAGATAGCAAGCAAAGAGTGTTGAAAACTAACGAAACAAATAGTAGGGATAGATAAGAAGCAAAGCAAACAGGTCAACAACACACGTGGTCGACAAACAAACAAAGCACCCGTCGACAACACTCTTGGTCGACAAACAGTGAACGTGAAACAAAGTAAAAAAAAACAACAAGTTAGGGTTTAGGGTTTTGCGGAAGCAGAAGAGGGTTGGGATCGATTTTTAGGTTTGATACCATGTAAGTATTTGAAAATCGTATCATTGAATGACATAAGTTCGGTACAATGACAATATATATAGGATACAAGACATACGAACCTAAATACCCTAAGCCTAATCGTCTAACAAACACAAGTAGTAAATGTAAACTAGAGACAAGTTTCCAAAAGTAAAAGGACTGAATTTGGCAATCATGCAATAAACAAAGGACCTGAAAGCAAGTAAAGTGGTCTTTTTAGTTGATGTTCATGTTCCTATGTAGAAAATCCATCACCATTGACATTTTTCATGAACTTCAGTTTCATGTTCATCAAATATCTCTTCATCAAATGATTTATCTACCGTTTGCTCACATGTTTCCTCTACCACCAATCTTTTAACCCTAATGTTTCCTCAATTGCCTCTACCAGTTGCATAAATTAGGGTTTAAAAAAATAGATTTTTAACTAATTAACCTTAAAATCAAGTATAAAAAGATAAGAAATATGTTTACTTTTAGACATATTGCATATTGAAAAATATTTGATGCTAGGATAATTGGGGAAGAATTGAAAAAGATGTAGGAAAAAAAGGAATGTGTGTGTGATGAATCGTAATAACAAATGAAATATGTGAAAAAATAAGTTGAAATAAATAAAGAGTATCAAAGTACAAAAAGTTTTTGTTCAAAAAAAAAAGTACAAAAAGTGAATATTGGTAACGTGTGTTCGGGCAAAAGTGTGGAAATCACAGAGGAAAAGGACAAAAAATGTGTTCGGACAAAAGTACCCTCGTGTGATTTGCACGTGAGGTTTGAGATAACGAGAAGAACTAATGAAGTTAGCAAAATTGGACCAGCCATGTAATTTATTCAATATATTGGACTAACCGTGCAAGATTTCGCGTTTTTGGATGTTGCATGTAGAGGTGGCAAAACGGGTGGGCACGGGCTACGAGCTATGGGCTAAACAGGCAAGAGCTAAATGGGCGCGGGTCAAATGGGCGCATTTTATACAAATCTTTTTTTATTATTATTATTATTTTATTTTATTTTATTTTTTTTGTAAAAGAAAAGAAAAAAAAAATCCTCAAACGTAACACCTCATTTATGTTTAAGCAACTTTCATGAAATCTGGCCATACCACAGGGACTAATGGTTTAATTTACTAAAAAAAAAAAAATCATAGTCACCAAAAGAAAACGCGTGAAGAATAAAAATAGACTTGCTTAACACGAGTACTATACAAAAGTAAATGAAATTAGACACAAGTTTCCAAAAGTAAAAGGACTGAATTTGTCAACCATGCAATAAACAAAGGACCTGAAAGCAAGTAAAGTGGTCTTTTTAAAACCATATATATAAATTCATCTTCCCACTCTCCCCCCCCCTAAACAAAACAAACTTTCTTCTCGGCTCTCAATTCCTTCCACGTCATATTTTCAGTCTTGGTGTTTCTTTCACTTTCAGAATAGTTAGTTGTTAGTTACCGGTGCATAGAATTCTGTTATAACGGTTAAAACCTTGAAGAAGAAGCAACTGCTTCTCACATTTACTCTCTGTAAGTTCTTTCTTTCTATATATCAAACTGCATTGACTGGTTTATGTTTTCTTTATTCATTTTACTTTTCGAATTGAATCACTTTATGTAATGCAGTTAAAATCATCAAGAGATTATATTTGAGAGTACGTTGATGTGATGAATTGTGAATTTGATATGTTTTTTTACTGTTTAATTTGATCAAGAATTGATGTGATTAATTACTTGTCGTGTTTATTTTTAAGAAATTGTAATATTCTTGAATCAACATTGACAAGTTAAAATACAGTTTTTATAAATGTTAAATTTTATCAAGAAATTATTATATTTTTCAATTATATCTCTTTTCTTGAATTAGATTTGAAAAATGAATATATTGATTACTTGTTGTTTACGTATAATTTAACAAGAATTACATTATTTTAGTTATTTTATTATTTGGGAATTGATTTGATTAGTGTAATTTTTAATTCAAGAGATAATGTAATTTGGATGTATTAATTACTTGCTGTTCATGTTTTTATATAAATTTTAGATAACTTGTTCTTGTTTTTTTAATTTTTTTATATAAATTGTGATTTTGTTAGGATTTATTTGTGTGACTGCTTAGTTTAATCAATGATTTATAATATATTCTAGTATTTTATAAATTTAAATTAAATTTGAGAATTTATGTGACTACTGGAAATTGAATGTGAATTTGTTAGTGTTCTAATAGTATCTTGATTTGTTTTAATAAACATAATTAGGTGGTGATTTAGAAGGAAATGAAGGATGAAATCTTTTATGCAAAAGCTCAAATCAAAACTATTTGCTCGTACCAACAAGGGTGAAGGTTCTAGTACTAACGATCATGATGATCTTTTATGGAGTACGGATTTAGAAAAACATGCACTGGGCGAATTCTCGTTTGCCGTTGTACAAGCCAATCAAGTTTTGGAAGATTCCAGCCAGGTGGAGATTGGTCAAAACTCTACCTTTGTTGGCGTTTATGATGGTCATGGTGGTTCAGAAGCTGCAGACTACGTGTGTGATCATTTGTTTACGCATCTCATACGTAAGTCTTCTCTTCACTTTCACATAAATATTGATTAAACGTTATGGGAGTCTATGTGTTTTGGGTATGCTTAGCAGGGTTGTACTTCATGCTTTTGTGAATTGTAATCTTGTGTCGCTTGTCTGATGAATTGCACTATGATTCGGCATCATATTGTTTGACTGATTTAGTTAACTTGTTTTCACGTTTGTATTAATTCGGCATCATATTGTACTCTTTCTTCACAGGAGAAGTGCATGTTAATGTCATTGCTGTTTATTGTAAAAGTTACGGTTAATAATGGTAAAACCACTGAGAAAGAACTGTAGGGGTTTAACCATTAACCCTCTCTATTCTCAAGATTTACTCCCTTCACTTTTTTGGTTATTTGGTGCAATTTTTCTGTGAGTACAGTAAGAGTTCTGGGACAAAAAAAAGGTCTAGGGAATGAACCAATGAAAGAACTGTAGGGATTTAATCGCCACAATCATGAAATTTTACTTGTTTCGCCATTATTAGCACTATTTGTTGATTTTGGTTCGAATTGTTTGTTGTTTAATAGGTGTTGCAAAAGAAAAAGGACTGATGCCCTCAGAAGTCTTTGAAAATGCTGTTTCTGCTACCGAAGAGGGATTTCTCCAGCTAGTGAGCACTAATTTTGGAGTGAAGCCGACGATAGCTGCAGTTGGTTCTTGTTGTCTTGCTGGATTCATATCGGAAGGCACATTGTGTATTGCTAACATGGGCGATTCTAGAGCTGTTTTAGGGCGTCTAAAAAAGAAGCGCCGATGGACGAAACTTGTAGCGGAGCAAATCACTGAGGATCATAATGCTTGTGTACAGAAAGTTAGAAAGGAGCTCAAGTCAGATCATCCAGATGACCCGGAAATTGTGGTAAAAAAAGACGGCGTGTGGCGTATCAAAGGCATTATTCAGGTTTTGGTGTTTGATCCTTTAATATACGTAGTAAATAGAGGCGAAAATCTCAACCCATTGAACTATAAATTCCTATATTTTGGTCATATTTATTTCCAACGGGTTAAGTGGGGAATTTTTGGAAACCTACCTAAAAGTGAAACGGGTCGATTGGGTTGGCTGGTCTAAAGTTTCTCAAGGTGTGTATAAATATTGTAAACCTCCTAAAGCAATTTCTTAATAGGAAGTTAGATCAAATTAATACTTTCAAAGAATGGACAAACATGTGTTGATGGGTCGGTCCAACCTGATGCATTCGATCGGACCAGGTTGACTCATTTTAATATGAAACAAATTGTGCATTTCTATCCTAGAGGTTAGATGTTCAATCTATTGCGGGTGTTTTCAGATTTCGAGATCCATAGGAGACGCATACTTGAAGAAGCCAGAATTTGCTCTTGACACAACACACCCACGGTTCCACCTTCCTACTCCTATCCAGCGACCTGTTATAAGAGATAGCCCGTCTATCTACACCAGAGAGTTGAAACCTAATGACAAGTTTATTGTGTTCGCATCGGATGGGTTATGGGAACACATGTCGAGCGGGGAAGTAGTCAAGATGGTTCACAAGAACCCGAGAGAAGTAAGTTTGTTCTCTTTGTTTCAAAATTCAATTGTTTAACACTGATGCTTAATTGTTGTAATCCTGAGTGGTCAGTAAACATTGAAAATGGACTGAAACAACCAAACCTTACAAGTTATCAGGTTTTGTATGGTTTGGTTTGAATCAGGTAATTGGAGTGTGAGACACGTTTTATGGGTCTCCGATAATGGGTCAAATGTGTGTGGGTCGAAACGGATTTTTGTTAATGCACTAGTCGGGTTTGGTTGACCTTGTCGAATTGTTTTTCTATTAACTTTCTGTAATGAATTTGATTTTAAAATATATAATTCCAGTAATCATCTAATTTTCTCAATAGAGCAATTTAGTTGGCTATATGCGTTTTATAGACGTACCACTTTCAGTGACTTTCGACCCGTTTGACCTGCTACTTGTGTTCTATTTCGATATCTTTCAACTTGCCCATTTGACAGGAATGAAACATAACACGACTAGACTTTCTATTTGCCATATGTTTACACCTCTAACAATGTTTTCATATGTCGTGTTTAAATAATAGGGAATTGCGAGAAGGCTTGTTAAATCAGCAATGATTGAAGCTGCTCGGAAAAAGAAAAGGAAGTATGATGTGGTGAAGAAGATGGGGAAAGGGAATAGGCGTCTTGTTCATGATGATATCACGGTAGTAGTTGTTTTTATTGACCAACAAGTAAATACAGTTGTCGAGGAGGTATCGATTCGTGGGTTCAGTAGCTCGACTGTGCAATCGGATTTTAGCAGCTTGCAAGGTGTTGAAGAGAATGCACCAACTGGGCCATCTGATTTTAGCAGCTCGCAAGGTGTTGAAGAGAATGCACCAACTGGGCCATCGGATTTTAGCAGCTCACAAGGTGTTGAAGAGAATGCACCAACTGGGCCATCGGATTTTAGCAGCTCATAAGGTGTTGAAGAGAATGCACCAATCAATTGAAGAGGCGTTTTGATGACACAAAACAGGAAGTAATGAGTTTTGAATTGGTTGAGATTTTTTTTTCATTTTCTAACTGTTGTGATTTTAGCTGGAACAAATGGTTTAACCGATTCTACATTTTTTTGTCTGAATGTTTGAATAAGAAATTTTACTTGTCACATGCTTGCATTCTGCTAATAATATCAGTCACATCAGTTGAAGTTACTAGCTTATTTATGAACAACAGTTGAAGTTACTAGCTTATTTATGAAACTGTGTTATTCCCTTGTTTAACTATTTATATTAGTTTGTTCTATTAGATCGGGATAAAAATGTTATAACTGGTATACTTATGAAACAATACACATATGATTGAGATAATCCTATTGACTGAAGTGGATAAAACAGAAAGGATACAAACCATTCTATAAAGTAAATTAAAGAAACACGATTAAATATTTATGAATGCTAAAACAAATTACTGGTTTTAAAAATGTATGTGTCTGTCATTACTGCAAATAACCAAACGAGAACAGATGTTGTTAGAGCAGTTGATGCAAGGTACATGAACCAATTACTTGAGACCTGCAAACCTTGGTGTATAGCTGGAGACACTCCAACTATGGATCTTCATTGTTTGGCTTGGTCATCTTGGGTCTACCATATCGGTCAAAGGTTGAAATCAGTAAGTTTGATTTGGTTTAGTTTTAACCAAACAAGGTGGTTGACGCTATAAATCGAACAAAACTGGTTATTCAGCCACTTTGGTGTCTAGCTGGAGACACTTCCAAGTATGGATCTTCATTGTTTGGCTTGGTCATCTTGGGTCTACCATATCGGTCAAAGGTTGAAATCAGTAAGTTTGATTTGGTTTAGTTTTAACCAAACAAGGTGGTTGACGCTATAAATCGAACAAAACTGGTTAGTCAGCCACTTTGGTAGTCAACCGGGTTCCCTATGAAACGAGTCAAAATAAATTAGTTATTTTTTAGTTCCAAGAGGTTCCGATTGAAATGTGTCATGACTCATGTTGCCTAACATTTTCAGTAAACGATTATAAATGGTTCTAATTGACTTAACGTTAAAGTTAATATTAAGAATTTAAATTTAAAACAACAAATTCAACGCATCCACCCGTTTACAACCCACTTACACTCCACCATACCGACTTGTTTCTAACCTGCTTAATGTATAAATGAATTCCACAGGTCATGTCCAGTTTATTCGGGTTGCATTCCCAATCTTACACGACAAGATGATACGAAAAATAAACTTTTTAGAGTCGAGTCTAAAAAGGTTTGGGAGGGGTCTAGTTCTGGTTAATGGTGGGTTAGATGACTTGACCTGTCAACCCATTTTAACTTTTCAAAACAAATAGAAAAATGTTAAATTTGAAATGGGTTAAACAAGTTATACAAGAAAGTATCTAACCCGTAAAACCCAGTTTCATGTTTAAATAAATAAGTTAAACAAGTCATATTCGTGTGCAGGTCTGCAATTTTAAGGTTTTGATTTGTCGGCTGCATTTTTTGTCCTTACTGTACCTAGTCTGCACATTCCTTAAGTGTGCTCAGCTGTTATTTGCATTTTTAAGATTTTGTTTTGGGGGTCTGCATCTTTGGTAATTACAGTTCTGGCTGCATATTCCTTCATTGTGGTTACTATGTTCCTAGAGTGATAAGATGAGAGCTTGGGCTGGGGCTAATATTATAAGCCGAAATTGAAATACATTAGTTTGGTAAATTAGCTTAAGCTTGAGCTTATTATTACAAAATTACTAAAATTTGTAGCCTCTTTTTGGGGCTTATGGTTTGAAAAGCCTCTATAAGCCTCGCGCCAAACAAAACTTATTATATAAGCCGACTTATTTTAAAAGTTTAAGCCCTAATAAGCCCTCTCCTAAACACAACCCTATGATTTGTAATGGGCTTTTCGGTCTTTGTTTTCTTTTAGTTTTTAGCTCTTGTAAATGTTTCTGTTGGGTCCACTATATTTAATCATCTTGTTTATAAGTCGATGCCTTTTATTTATACTTTGGTTGCATTTTCACTTAACTAATATATTGCCTTTCAAAAAAAAAAAAAAAAAAAAAAAAAACAGTCTTGTTCGTAAACAGGTTAATAGCGAAATGGCTTAAGCATCCGAGCTCGGCGATAGCTAACCCGAGCTCAAGCCCAATACGACCGAGCCTAATAGTTTTGATTCTATTTGACGCAAGTAAAATGGGTGATATTATTAACCCAAATCCAATAATACCAATAGTACCCATAGCCACCACCCTAAAAAGTTGCTTGACATTGAAACAATAATAATTCCTTTTCTCCACAACCTATTTCACATTCTTACAACATTTTTCATGTGTTTTTTGTATTAATTTAAAAAGAATTGAAGAAATGAATAGAGCAGCAATTAAATTAGCCCTTAATAGTAACCCCCAATTTCATCAAGCGATTGCTTTATTTCATTCAACTCCTGTTCTTCATCGTAGGCGACGTAATAATTGGGAAACTGTAAGCCTTTTTTTTTTTTTTTTTTTTTTTTTTTTTTTAAGATTAAATTTTTTGTTTTTATTTCATTTGGGTGAATTTATATCCGTTAATTGTTTGGAAAATAGCAAAAAAAAAAAAAAAAAAAAAAAAAAAAAAAAAAAAAAAAAAAAAAAGTATCTTTTTATGCCTGAATAAGGATAAAGCAAATAAGTTAATTGTACAGGTATATAAAATCTTATGTTTTGAAGGGGTGTTTGGGATTGCTTATTTAAATGGCGTATTTGGTTATTGCATTTTGATACAAAAGATAAGCAAGGTGATTGTTGTTGATGAGTGTAATACGCTGTTTTTTGCACAATTCTAAAAAATGAAGA
The DNA here is from genome assembly GCA_030686995.1 of Artemisia argyi. NCBI lineage: Eukaryota > Viridiplantae > Streptophyta > Magnoliopsida > Asterales > Asteraceae > Artemisia > Artemisia argyi. Next base: position 75,073,391 of record CM060706.1, read on the forward strand.
ACATGTCCCTAAGTTTAATGATTTGGTTTGGTATATTAATCTGCACAAAGATCAATTGAGATGCCAAGATAAGTACATGTATTCTACGAGATTAGCCCGAAGAATGTTAACTAGTTGCATTACCTACATAGTGATAGAGTAAATCATTTGCATCTAATCGGAAATTTTGGGGTGCATATAGAGAAACGGGTTGCTAATTGTATTATTTCTAGTTAAAGTAAATTGATCAATTGCATAGTTTTTTTTAGTAAATTTATTCCTCCGTCCCATAATTATGGGAATTGATTTGCACACTCTGATTTTTTATTGGGACACTCCAATTAATGCATCAGACAGTTGTACAGTATTTAGATCATGCTTTATTTACTTGTACAGTGAGTGTTTAAGTCTTCGTTTTGCAACTTTTACCTTATATATTTTTATTTGTGTTTTATAATGCTTGATAAAAATTATACCAATGAAAAATACATTTAAAACTCAATCCATTCATTTATTTTGCATCAAGTAATATATAACACAAATAAAAATATTTAGAGTCAAAGTTGAAAACTAAGGACTTCAAAAGTCAAAAGTGGACTATAATTATGGGACGGAGGGTAGCGTACTGGTAAAATAACAGTAAGGTTGCAAACCCACATAGAACATGAAGGACATTAAGCATTATTGACTTGAATATATATTGCATTCGGCGGATTGTTATTCTGATTTTCACCTTTTTCTTTCTCTTTAATCTGGGCAGGCTGGAAGCTTTTACAAGAGTTCATGGGTAAGAATCTTGTACACAGTCCTTTATTCTTTGATTCCAGTAGTCATTTGTCAAGTTCTGCTGATTGTTTCAGTTTTGTATATTTTTCTGTGAACATTCTTTTGTTCGATAAATTAGTCTTTAGGCTCATTTCGGATCCCTCAGGCACGATGTACCATCTTATGTGTATGGTGTACCCGATAATTCTAAATTAAGTTGCTACATTGTATTAAAAATCCAAACTTCCAAATATAGTCTTACTTGACAAATTCTCGTAACCAATAAACAAATACCTAAGTCTAAAGCACATAACTTATAAGACATACTCTATTTAGTAGCCTTTATTTATTTATTTTTCCTTTTCCATTATTACGATATTCATCCATAACTTCTAGTGTTGTACTTGAACTTTGGAATTGTATTAATGTCCCACTTTTTGTGTGTTTCTTCTTTGCAACTCTCAGAATATAAATTGTAAGGCGATGGTTCAGGGTGCAAATACTTGTCAACCAAATGGTTATTCAGGGTGCAAGTACCTTTTTTTTTTACTACATTTGCTAGTCTTAGAGCTTCTGCTAGTCTTGGAGGTTCTGAACCATAGCTTGACCACCCATGAATAGCTTCCTGAGTCGCAACTGCATTTTAGCTCCTGCCATTGAATAAAGTGTCTTCTTAAGTGTTTGCAAACTTGATAGTTGCTCTTCTTTCCCATCTTTAATAATTATTGCAAAAGATTCCATTAATCTTGAGTTTTTCTAGGGATTCCAATGGGTCTTAATTTCTTAAGATAAGATGTATCATAAAACCGTGGAGTAAATGCAAGCCTTAAAGGTAAATGGATTGCCATCTTTTCCCACCTAGCAAACACAATTCTCAGTATCAAAGTAATAAGAACCATATAGATATCCCACCACACATCCATAATCTCTTTCTAACATACTATCCATCTTTTCATATATATATTTTTTTATTATTTATTTATTTATTTATTTATTTATTTTTTATTATTATTATTTTTTTTGGGGGGGTAAGGTTTTCCCCGGTAAATGTATATTTGGCATATTTTGATCAGCAAGAACATAGATTTTATTATAGCAAAACAACGCTCCGTATTTTGCAAAAAACTTCATTGAGCAGCAATTATTAAAAATTTTCGAGTGTATTCATCTCTTTCAATTTACCCTATCCGGCCACGATAAACGAAATTGTTCTAGCTAGAGCCACTTTACAATCAGCTAAACATCTCAACAAAATGTAGTGGCGGGCAAATTGGTGCTTGGCTACTTTTACCAAGTCGAATTTTTATCTTCTATAAGAGTTGCTGAAGCATGAGTGATTCAGAAAGTACTTGTCTATCAGATTACCCTTTTCTTATACATGTCCATCAACCAATATAATTCGTTTAGTAGGTGTTTAAAAATAAAAAGTTAAAACTGTAGGTTCAGCTGACATGCTCCAAGTTATGACGGACAACGCAACAAACTAAAAAACTGCCGATATAATAAACGCATATTTGGTCTCCTTGCTGTGTTCACGAGCTAAACTTGATTTTCAAAAACTATGCAAACAAATTTTAGTGGTTGTTGAATACATATAAGGGAAGAATGATTGTAAAGTCTTTTCATAATCACATGCACGACTTAACAAATATTAAAGAAAATCTAAAGTTTAGGTTGTTGGAAATAGCTAACTCCCATTCTGCAAAGGTAGTAGATTGTAGGGAGTTCTAGCTATAGAAATTGTCTTTAATTCATGGAAGGATTTGGTAAAACAAGGAGGATGAGAAAACTAAGAAAACTGAGACTATTATGAGTGAAGAAATTTGGGATGATGCAAAGAGCATTTTTACAATACCTAACTTCTTGTTAATCAATTTTTTTGATGGAGATAGTCCAAAAAAATGGGCAAAATATATGAAAACATGGATAACGTTTTAGTAGAGATCAAAGATGTGATGGTGGGAAATTGATGTTAAGACTCGAGAGACTTTTGCTCGTTAGATGGGAGAAGATGTACTGTTTGGGGTTTGCATTAACTCCACGGATTTAGGAAATACGTTATCGTGAGAAAGGAACACCCCCTTGAAAAGCTCTAACTTAAGACATAGAAGTTGAACATGGCTTAGCGCTAGTTTTTGCAAGAATTGTTGAATATGCAGAACACATATTAAGAGAGGAGTTTGCAACATTTCACTTGACGAATGGACTTTTTTCATTGGCGGCACCTCAAATGGATGTTTTAACGATGGACGCCATTGAGTGGATGCCAATTATGGCTCATATATTTCGGTACTAGTAGTGAGAAACTTATAGTCATATATTCACACTGAAAAGAAACTTTTGTATTATAGAACAGGATAACAAGTTGGAATTCATTTATTCAAAATCTGTCTATATATCATGAGTTTTCTGATAGCATGAAACCGCTGGTTTACATACTTAAGTAGAAGGCTCGGCGATATGCAATAGAAAATTTTGGGTGAAGATGTTGTTGATAATTGGGAAGGAACTAGACTAGACATAACGAGAGTATGCATATTGATTATATGCTTTTGAGTTGTGTATGCGACTATTTTTGTTAAAGTAATGATAGACTTTAAAAAATTTTGATTATAATAACACCTTAGGAATATAATCCTAATCATAGGTTGCATCGTACCAAAGGGATCCGAAATGAGCATACCTCCACTGTACAGAATATTCGGTACCTAAAATACCAAACCAGGACTGTTCAAGGTGACTATGTATGAACCTCAGCACTAATGTCCCTGCTGAACTTATTCTGTCTGTATGTTTTCTCTATTTGCGACCAAACACTCGGCTCTATATCAATCATAGAAAGTATTAGTATTGTCCCATAGAAGTAACCCGTCAGCTTCTGGTGGACATTTTAATATCAGAAGGCCCCCAATGTTCATCATGGTGTCAATCATTTTGTTTTCATCCTATGACTAACATCCTCACTGATCTCGATGTGTCAACTAACCTTCTAAGATTGATGCTCTTGGAATGCAATGTGAATGCCCTACACTAGAATATTATTTTGGCTATTCATAAACCTTGTCACCAAGCGACTTCAACCCAAAGCATGTGCATCCCTTTTTTATCAATGATGAAACCATAATTGTGCCTCTTAAAATTTGCAGAGACCCAACTTCAACCCAAGAAGACAAAGAAAGTTTTATGCTAAACAAGAAATGCTGAGGAATGCTAATGCTTTTGCTGAAAACCTTTTCCAGGTAAAGTTCACAATCACACATATTAAATACCAGGGACCCAGCGTTTAGTTAATTGGGTCATTTATAGAACATGAATAGTATAATAGATTCTAAGGTGTTAGCGGGGGGAAATTTTAAGCCATATATTTAACACATGTCAGTTTTTGTTGCCTACGAATCCAATGGAAATTAAAAAACGTGTAGCTGAAAAGTTGCCCAAAAATGTACCTCGAGTGCTTACAACCTCTATTTTCTTTTTTCTGGAGAAATCGTTTCATTACTTTCATTTATAGTATTTGTAATCATATTAGTTATTCGTGAAATGTAGAGAAAAATGGACATGGTATTGATGGGTCATATCCTGACCTGTCTCTACCCCCTAAACTTAATCTGTTTCACCAGCTATAGTGTTTTGGCGGCACTAGATCCATCCTTTAAATAGAATTGATTCTTCCAACTCGTATTATATTATACGTTGATTATTATCCATGCATGTTGTCAACTTCTGTTTTTTAGTTACAAAGTCTGTTGACCTTCTGGCGTATTTCTTTCTGTACATTTAGGGCTGGCATGATGATGATGAATTTGACCCGTCTTCAAGTCATAGAAGCTCATGGTTTAGAAGTCATGGTGGTGGTCCTGGAGGATTTGGTGGGACCCGAGCCAATAGTAAAGGGGCCCAGGCTAGGGCCCGCAAAAGTAAGTACCCATTTATATAACAAGTATATCTTTGCTTTATAGTGAACAAGTTAAAAATTGGTATGACATGATCCTTCAGAAGGATTCCAGTTCTATGAAGATGGTGAAGAAGTTGAGACAATTTTCCGTTCTGCTTTTGGTGGAAATGGATTCTACTTTTGGTCTTTTATAAATAATGAACCACCAAGGAGCTCATCTGGCTATTATAGTAATCAGCGAACTTCATGGAATTGGAGACAACGGTTCGAAGATAGCGATGATGATGATGATGAAGATGAATCGTCATCCGAGTCAGATAGAGTGGGAACTGATTTAAGAAAAGACAGGATGACCCTTGGTTTAAGTGGTTCTGGTCCTTTAAGTCTTGAAGATGTTAAGAACGCGTAAGCTTTTCGAGTTTCCTTTTATTTTTCTATGATGGTACTATAAAGATTTATTATCTTCAGACTACAATAATGCCTTTAAAGTTTAAAGACCAAATTAGAATATGTTGTGAACAATCTGTGTTTTCTGGATTAATTTGGTACAAACTATTTCGAACACATGTGCTTATTAATGAGTCCATTTGAGTTTGCTTTAATCTAAAGGTTCAAACATTGTGTAAAAAATAAATAAAATCTAAAGGTTCAAACATTGTAAAAAAAAGAAGAGAGAGATACTAGTTGACGCAGAACATGTCAAAAGCTGCCCAGAGTGTATGTTCACCGCATACAACCTCTTATATTGTTATTGAAACAATATGTTTTTGTGACTATATTTGACCATTTGGCACACCAAGTGTTATAGAGAAATTGAATTTTGGACAACGGATAGATACTTGGAATTTACTCTTTGGTTACTACTGATTTTGACACGGAAACCTGTTTTGACCCATTACCCAACTCACTTGCTCTTCTCATTATGCTCACCCACTAAAATGATCCCAAATAATGGTTTACTCTTTGGTTTCTACTGATTTTTAGTGTCTCATACTATGTTTTCCAGATACCGAGCTTGTGCGCTGAAATGGCATCCAGATCGTCACGAGGGTTCTTCCAAGGTATGTTGCATTCTGTTTATAATCGTAAAAGGAAATATCTTTAGGCTTTTGTCAAACCCATTACTCTGTAAATATGAAATTGTTTTTTTTTTTTTTTTTTTTTTTTTTTTTTGGTTACTATGGTTTATTTATTCATATTTGCTATAATAGTTAATTTATGAAGAAAATATCATGAAAACACTACTAATGGGGATTAGCGCCAATGGTATATGAACCCAAATTTTAGCAAGTAAAGAGTAAGCAGAAGGGTGCTCACAGTTTAAGTCATATTGAGTATGTTGCACACAAAGTTCGTTCATTGTTGCTTGCGTCGCGTGTGACTAGAGATAGGCATTCTCGACCCATTTACTTATCATGACCGAGTCAATTTAGGCTGTGTTTGATCTCAAACAGGTCAAATCATAGAATTTACTTTAACGGGGAACCTGTCAAAGAAGTTGGCATTTGTTCAAAGTCTTGGTTTCCATTCAAAGATTTAGGTTATTATTGTAATAGTATTGTTTTTTGTAATTATGGTTAACGTATTAACTTTAAAAAAAAAAAAAAGGAAAAAATGTCTGGTTGACCAGTTTGACTCGTACCAAAAAGGACCCTTTTAACGCATTAACCAGCCTGCCCATCTTGGCACATCTAATGGTGATGGTTGCTTCACAGATAATATACTTGACATTACACCTTTTACACGTGTATGTGTATCATCTACGTGAGTTGGTTTCCAACAATACTAATACGATGGTGTACATGAACAGGCTGTCGCTGAGGAGAAATTCAAGGTCTGCAGTGCTGCATATCAATCTATATGTGACAGATTGGCGCTAAATTAAGAATCTTGCTCTATTGACCAATGCCGCTAGACATGGATTCAGGTCTATCAGGAGATCATCTCTTTTAACCAATGTAGTTTGTCCACATCAGACGACGCCCAAATTAACCTATTTAAAATTGGATAAGGTGGTCGACAATGATAATGCTCGTGTCCTTTTGAAGGTGATAGTTAAATTGTAATACCAAAGCTTTGTAGGATCAACTGCTGATAGATGTTTCAGATTCCGTAGTTGTACTAGTTACTGATTTCTCACAACCATTTGTCATGGTTCCTTATTTGTTTTTTTTTTTGCCATAATTGAGACCGGCACATAAAATAAAAAGTATATTAGTCTTTTATTCGTCCAATCAAGATTGACTCCTTGTATCCTTGATATGTTACCAGTAATTCTAAAGCTCACAATTTTTTGTGATTCATAAAGTATTTCAGTTAAAACAAATTACCAAACAAGAATAATAAGATACCCGTTTTACAAAACATAACTTATTTTCTTCATCTTACGAAAATGAACCATGGCGCGTACAGACTTGTAATGCGCGCAACAGTGAGGACATTGTAGTAGTAAGCATTAAAAATTCAACCGACATATCATACGGTCTCCACATATGTACGTTACTTACTTAACTCATTATTTGTATAACATAGACGCGCTAGAAATCATAAATGATATATAGTTATATACGATAAGCTAGAAATAATTGAAAAACATGAATAGTCATGGACCATGGTGGCATATTAAGAATATTAAGGTATGATGAGGTATAAGATTGTTAAGTGTGCATAATGGGCATGGTAAGATAAAGAATAAGAGTAAAATGGTGATATAAGTATGTATCGACGTCTTGATATAAAACATACGGGTAGTTACGGAGCTAGCCTAATATTTTTAATAGGGCCGAAGTGCAAATTATAAAATTTGAGAGGGCCAATTCATTAATTATCTTTAAAATATGTGGTTTACAATGTAAATTGTTTATTAGTATAAGGGTATTTTATGAAAATACAAAAAATTTGGGAGGGGGGGGGGGGGGGGGGGGGGGAATAGCCCTCTCTTGTCCTCAAATGCCTCCGTCTATGCATACGGTGTTAGAGTTACTTAGTTATAAAAGTACGCAAATGATGAAAGAGTAAAGATGTTGAAGTAAAAATAGCTTGTATCCAATGCTCAGTACACGAACCCTTCAAGGGAAGGTGTTAGAAATCCTTCAGGATAATTTAGCTTGCCTTCACGGGCAAGAGTGCATATTTGTGTATAGGTCCTTCAGGACATGGTTTAAGATTCACCCTTTATTGGTTGGACGTGGTTTAAGGTTCACCCTTTACGGGTTTGACGTGTTAAGGCCAAATTAGGTTGGTGATACCGCAAGGGTATAGTTATAGTCCCTTCGGGGAAATGTTAGCGAGATTGGATCTAAGTCTACAAAGATCAAAATTAAAATTGAAAAGTTATTTGACATATGGTCAAAAATGTAAAGATAGATAAGTAAAGAAAGTTTTAGGTGAGTATGAATATTGTCAAAAATGTATGAGTAGGATGATTTATAATCTCCTTATTTAAATGAATTGGAATACTTTTTTATTTAAATAAAGAAATTGTAAATCACCGAACCATAAAGTTACAATCTCCTTACTTACATGGAATGGGAGGCCGTTTCATGTAAATAAAAAATTGTAAATCATTGGGCTCATGTGTATATGATATGACACGAGAATGAGTCAAGAGATGGAAAAGGTGAAAGCTAAAATAATTTTAGACCTTTTAAGATAAGTGTGAACAAAATAAACAACGAGGCTAAGATTAGGTGTGAGACCTATATAATAGATACCTAGAATGAAACATTGTGTGTTAAGTTGCGTAGATAAATTGGTAGATATTCCCGATAATAAGAGAAGATTTTCTAAGTGATGTATGGAGTATGGACTTATTAGCACCGTAAAAGTCATACTTGTTAGAAGCTAGCGGTCAATTTATTAAGAAATTTCTAGAAAATATCTTATGATATTGATGCGTGGGAATCGCAACAGGCTTTACCTCTCGAGGGATCTCGAGAAGCTTACAACCCCCACCAGGAAGTGTACCTGATCGTTGTAGTATCGTATAGTGACAAGTACCGGGGGATTGATCGTTCAGCTTAGGAATAGTGTCGCTAGGATTAGAAGACCTAAATACTAGTTCAGTAGTTCTAAAGGTGAGGGATGATTATTTTTGTATTTTATATTTTTTTAGAAAGCAGTTAAAAATCTCGGGTTTGAAGGATTTGGGCGGAATTAGTTGCTAATCAACTAATCCAATACTAAAGATGTAATCAAAATAAAATACAAGAAATGAAAATAAACTAAATTATACTAAAGTTGTGAGCAATAAGTGGAGAAAATGTGTTTACTTAGATTTCACTACTCCCTAGACATCTTTTACACGTTAATTACTTGTTATAATTGCATGGATGACGGATCGTATTCCTTAACACCATTCATGGGGTGGCACACTTAACTCCCCAATTCTATGAGCTCTTATCTCCTCCTACACCATGCCCAGCACAACTATAGGGATTGTAAACAGTGGCTCATGCATTAAATACAACCAATAAAGACCTAGTGCGGGTCGGTTCATGTTTCTTAAGACGTTCAAGCATGTTACCAATTGGAGATCTGTCAGTTTTCTTAAGCCTAACATATAAATCATTCATCCAAGACAAGTATAAACAAGTAATCAACACATAATTAACATCTAGGTTTCATTAGATCCAAGCAAACACAAGATAGATCTAGCCTAGCATGATGGAATTAAGACAAGAACAAGATATAGACAACCAACACATAGACATATTGATTGAATTAAAAGAACACTTATCTCAATTACACATGAAAGGTATCAAGGGCTTGGAACCCTTGAAAAACCTGTAAAATTCGCACCAAAATCATACTTAGGGTTTCTCCAAAACTTCTCTTCTTTAAATGTGAAAATTAGAAAACTATATATAGGAAAAGGGGTCTGACGGCGTCAAGACAAACATTGTGACGCCGTCACCTCGCCGCCAAAACTATTCTCGGACTGCCTTGATCTACATTTGACGCCGTCAAGACTTAATCATTTCCAGGCCGTTGATTGGTTCTGAATGGTCAACTAAGTTCACCAGGTGATGGTCAACCAAGTCAAACGTCAAAAACCAACTAACCAAGGAGTTTAGGGAATCCCCGGGTCGTTATGTCCCGACGAGGCGTGCAATTGTATTTGTGAACGTTTTAAAGGATCGAGTGATTAATCAGAAAGGTCAGGAATTTGATTATTATGGTTACACTACGAGATAATGATAGAAAATGACTTATAAACACTTAATTAACAATTACTGATGATCAGATGACTTAAAAATGCAATTTAACCTAAAAACGCGCGTTTCAGTTTAAAATAAACGCGAACGCGCAAATTAAAAAGTGAAACGGGAGTAAACAAAGTCCTACGAACGTGAAATTTATATTTTTACAATCCTAATGACTTAAGAAAATTTTTAGAAAAAGAAAAATAATTTTTACACTATTTAATTAGTTACTATTAATTAATTACTAATTATTAATTACTTTTTAATTAACTAAAATATCCTAAATTACTAATAATTATGAAAATTAACTAGAAAAATGAAAATAAAATTTAGAAAAATCTAAAATAATATAAAACTAATTTTTAAACAGAAAAACTATTTTTTCTAACTTTTAATTAATTATTACTAATTAAAAACTATTTAATTAATTAATTTAAATTAAACTAAATTATAAAAAATACTAAATGATTTTATAAAATAATATAAAACTAATTTTTAAACAGAAAAACTATTTTTTCTAACTTTTAATTAATTATTACTAATTAAAAACTATTTAATTAATTAATTTAAATTAAACTGAATTATAAAAAATACTAAATGATTACAGAAAATTCTGAAAAAATTCCTAAAAATCTATTTTGATACCAGAAGCCTAAGAAAAATTTAACAAAAGTTGCTGCTTATAAATAAGCAGAAAATAAGCCAAGATAGCTTAAATAGAAGCTATCACTTCTAATTTATTTTATCTTTTTTCAAAATTTTCTTTTACACAACTGATAAACTACTAAAATCAACCACCTTTTACAAAGGGACCTTGGCTGGAATTTAAAAATAAGCTCTATGAACCTTAATAAGCAAAACAGCCAAGCCTAGAGCTTATTTGGATTGAAAAGCTATGTAACAAGCTAAAGACTGATAACTACAAGTATAAATGGCAACTACCAACTAAAAAGCATTCAAACTAAGGTATAACATCTAAAAAAAGCACAATGAAAGGACATGCAATAGAAATAAGCTAATCCAAATCCTTATCAGCCAACACAGGCCTCAAGGACTCACTAGCAGCCCCCTGTGGGGTCCACTAGGGGTTTCAGGGGTTCACAATGGTGGTTGATCCAAGGAGAGGGCCTGGTGAGCTATCCATAGGACCAATAATCAAGTCCTAGGTCCTAATATTGAGACCTGTGTGAGCTTGTGAAATGGAAGGATTAAACTGAGTGGTCAGACTTGGCTATGGGCTCAGGCAACAACAGTGGGTAAATAAGTAGTGAGCATAAGGTGTTACAGGCTAATTCCAAGTTCTTAACTAGTTTACACAGTCCTAAATGAACATAAAAATGCTATAAACAACAAGCTTGAAACACAAATCAACAAATTAACAACCCATACATGCACTAATGTACATTAGTGGAACAGTTATCAAGGGCAACAAAAAAGTTGAAAATAAGCTATTAAGTGAGCAGAAACTAGCAAACCAAATATGGATTCAACAAGTCAATCTGACCAACTACCCAAATCACAAGAATCAAAGTCAAAGCTTAAATTGTGAGCAAATTATGGCCAGTTGGAAAATGGGTTAAGCTGGGAGCAGGGTATGGTTCATGCCCTGCAGGTCCAAAAACACGCTTGCACAAGCTTGATAAAAATTCTAAAAAATGAAAAAACTACAGGATACTTTAGATGAGGTGATAGACTATAAACCCACAAAATTTCAAGTCCTCACTTGTTGTTGAAAAATCAGGAAAATTATCCCAAGTTTTGAAAAAACTGAGTTCACAAGGACTTTTGACTTTTTTAGAAATTCATCTAACTGACTTTTGTGAGATTTAAATAATCCTAGATGACTAATGTTGATGTAATAAGCCTAAATGAAACTACTTCAAGCAATGTAACTAAGTTTGCAAGCCAAAATGATGATTTGGCAAACAAAAATCTACTCAAACTAGCAGTTAAGCACTCACAAGGGAGATTTGACTTTTTTCTATAAGAACCACTAAAATGACTCCTAATTGGACCTTATGGAAGCTTAAGTGAGATGTCTGAGCAATGATTTCCAAGAGATTATAACCAAAGCTCAACTGAACTAGCAATCCCAAACACCCCTGATCTGAGTTATCTCAGAAGTATCTCAAAGCAATTAAGCAAACTAAACCTAAAACTTGATCAATTAACTTATTTCTAGCAATATTACACTTAATTAAACAAGCTGAAACAATTAATAACAACAAATTACTCTATTCACAGATTATGAGAAGATTTAGTCACTTACTTACTTGATATCCAAAGCATAGGTGATACTCAAGTCCCAGTGATTATAACCAATTCCTAACATCCCCCATGGGATTCTAAACCATATCCCATGCTAATCTCTGCCAATGCTTCTTCTATCCTTCTCTTTTTTTTTTTTCTTCACTTACTTAATTCTAGTTATTCCTATTTTTTTTTTTTTTTTTTTTTTTTTTTTTTTTTGAGTTTTCTTACAAAGGAACTGAGTGAACTGTTAAATAGGCTTGAAAAAGATTACAACAAGCTTAAAATGAGCTTATATTAGTGTTACATAACATCCTTTGAACTTATACCATAATCATATAAACTTGAACTTTTAACTGAAAATGAGAATGATTAACTGAAATACTTGCATTGCATTAATATTGAAAAGATTACATACTAAAATTACTACTGAGTTAGAAAAGTTACATAATAAGACTGCCTAAAAACTACTTGCCACCATGGCTTACAAATTATGATATAAATACTGAAAATAAAAATAATGGAGCATTGAACCAGACAACTTTTTTTCTTCTTTTCCACTTTGTTTCCTGCTCTCTTTTGCTTTTGTGTTGTCCTTGTCACCTGGGAGCACTTCCTAGCCATTGATTGGACCACATCTTCATTTAGCAGACCTAGGATTTGGTGATATAAGGTGGGAGGAGGGGGTAATAATATTGTTGGGGGTTGACTTGTTGGGATGGTGTAGGGTGGCTGGGTAGGATGGTTGGGGAGACAAGATTGTTGGGGGGTTGCAGAGGTAATGGAGGCTAGGTGTTGGTGATGGCGGCAAAAAAAGGGGGTGGGGATGGAGATTGACCAACTTTGACCCGGCTTTTATTTTTATTAATAATATGGAGTGGGTCTTGGGCTTAGGTTGAGGTGGGCTGGGATAAAAGTGGGCTTGGTGGATTGTTGTGTTTGGTTTTGGATTACACAAATACAAAGGGTCCGTATGTTTTTAGTTCAAAAATCACAAGGACCAAAATTGTAATTATGTGATTTTATGAGGACCAAAGGTACCAACAATCCAAAGTACTCCAAGGATCTCATTTGTTACATTCCCAAAAGATGAGGGTCACAAAATGTATTTTTCATTTAAAAATTCCCCAGGGACCGATTTCGTCAATTTCCCAAACTGCAGGGACCAAAAGTGTAATTTTCCAAAGTTTTTTTTACCTAAGGATCGATTTTGATAATATTTGACTTATAAATGCCTTAGGTTGACTTTTCTTTCAAAACAAATGCGTAGGGACTAGTTTTGTAAATTTTTGAAAGTCGGGGGACTAAAACTGCCAATTGTGTAAACTTTGCTCGTTTTTTTATTGTTTTTGCTCATTTTGCATTAGAAACGTATAAAATACAATCCCTGGGATATTTTAAGTATTTTGATGCATTTCTGAGCGTTTTCGGATGTTTTGGCAGTTTAAATACGACAAAAATGATGAGTGTTTGAGCACTCATCAATCCCCCACACTAAACTATTGCTTGTCCCTAGCAATATTTTTGGAAAACTTGATGGATTTTAAACTCTTTACCAAAAGCCATCACTTCTGGAGCAGCCAGGTGTAAGAACTGTGGCACACCTGATAACCGTGTGATTTTGAGCAAACCACCAGCTTTCAACGGATTTGATTTGTCTTTACCAGGAGTCGTTTGCTCCTGGACTAGCCAGCTCTTGATGGAATAGTCAACATCTTGGTGAGCTGATTACCAATTATGGTTTTTCCACGGCCTTTACCACAAGCCATAATCTTGCGGGCTAGCCAACTCATTTGTTTTCGGGGAGTTGAGGAACCATACAATTTTGGGCAAATTGCAAGCCGTAAACGGATTTGAGATGTCTTTACCAAGAGCCGTTTGCTCCTGGACTAGCCAATCCCTTTTGTCGTTTAGACACGGCGGACTGATTACCACAAAAATTTTGAAATAAAGTGAAAAAATTTTAAAATTTTAGGCAAAAAATGGGGATTCTAGGATATAATGTGATAAAATTCGCTAGAATTTTCCCCTCCCCCACACTTAGAATTGAATATTGTCCTCAATATTCAAAGTCCCGGCTATTATGCCGAATCCTTGAACGTAAAAAGATAATATTAAAAACTAACTGTGGGAAGATCGTTTTGTATTTTTCACTTTATTTATCTGTACAAACAATCATACATTTTTTTTTTTGGATGAAATCTTATATACATATATACATTTTCAAATAGCGGGGGGTTGGCCATTCCCCCACACTTGGGTGGTAGAAAGTAGAAAGAAATCAGAGATACGGGTGAAAACCCGTATTGTTGCTATTGTTTTTGTTTATCGAGTCGCTAGCTTGACTCGATCCCCGAATTTAATTGTTCTTGGGGAACGTTTGGAGATCCGGGACAACCATGGATGGTATGTCCTCTCCAAAGTAGTGTTTCAACCGATGTCCATTCACTTTGAAATTAGGACCGTCATTTTGAGATAATTCGACGGTGCCATAAGGGTAAAATTTAACGATAGTAAATGGACCAGTCCATCGGGTTTTGAGCTTTCCCGAGAAGATCTTGAGTCTAGAGTTGAAAAGAAGGACTCGATCACCAACGTTGAAAACGCGGTTCTTGATTTTTGAGTCATGAATCTTCTTTGTCTTTTCCTTATAGATCAAAGAGTTCTCGTAAGCTTGATCACGAAGTTCATTTAATTCATTCAGTTGAACTTTCCTGTGATCACCCGCCGTTTTGAGGTCAAAATTGGCATGCTTGAGGGCCCAATAGGCTTTATGCTCAAGCTCGATCGGTAGATGGCACGCTTTCCCGTACACAAGCTTATATGGCGTGCACCCAATGGGTGTTTTATACGCCGTACGGAAAGCCCAAAGTGCATCATCTAACTTATCCGACCACGATGCACGATTCTCACCTATAGTTCTTTCCAATATTCTTTTTATGCCCCGATTTGAAACTTCTACTTGTCTACTTGTTTGAGGGTGGTACGCAGTAGAAAGACAGTGAGTTACACCATACTTTTGCATGACTTTGTCGAATTTGTCATTACAGAAATGTGTACCACGATCGCTAATTATAGCACGTGGAGTTCCAAATCGAGCAAAAAGAGCTTTCAAAAATTTCACGACCACTCGGGCATCATTAGTGGGTAAAGCTTTGGCTTCAACCCATTTTGACAAATAGTCAACAGCCACGAGTATGTACTTATTTCCATGAGATGATGGAAATGGTCCCATAAAGTCGATGCCCCATACGTCAAAGATTTCACAAACTTAGATTGCATTTTGTGGCATTTCATTCTTTTGTGAAATGTTCCCGTGACGTTGACAAGCGTCACAGGATTTGACTAATTCCTGGGCATCCTTATAGATCGTGGGCCAGTAGAACCCGGAATCAAACACCTTTTTGGCGGTGTAGTTTGGATTATGGTGGCCCCCAGTGGGACCAGCATGGCAAGCCTTTAGAATTTCGGAGGCTTCTTGGCCATAAACACACCGCCGGATGACTTGATCCGCACAGATTTTAAACAAGTAGCGGTCGTCCCAGAAATAATGTTTGACATCCTTGAAGAATTTATTCTTCTGTTGGGACGACATCCCTTTCACCACAAAATTACCCGCATAGTAGTTTGCGAAATCGGCAAACCATGGGGTAATAGAATCTCCACGAAAGGCAACCGCATTAAGTGTCTCGAGAGGGAAGGTTTCATTAATTTCCTTCTTCTCGAAGACATCTTGATGGGGGTTCTCCAATCAGGAGAGATGATCAGCAGCTAGGTTCTCAGCTCCTTTTTTTATCACGAATTATGATATCAAATTCCTGGAGGAGGAGAACCCAACGGAGTAGTCTCGGCTATGCATCTTGTTTTGCAAAGAGGTACTTCAAAGCCGAG
The DNA here is from genome assembly GCA_030686995.1 of Artemisia argyi. Classification (NCBI taxonomy): domain Eukaryota; kingdom Viridiplantae; phylum Streptophyta; class Magnoliopsida; order Asterales; family Asteraceae; genus Artemisia; species Artemisia argyi. The sequence goes on from CM060706.1 coordinate 75,089,375, forward strand.
TGATCCGTATACACTATGCTTTTGGTCAATATCAAGTATGGCCGAAATTTCTCAAAGGCATACACCACAGCTAATAATTCTTTTTTAGTGGTGGTGTAATGACTTTGAGCCTCGGTCATTGTTTTGCTCGCATAGTGTATAGGCTGAAAGTGTTTTGTTTTACGTTGCCCCAAAACTGCCCCAATAGCATAATCACTCACATCACACATGAGCTCAAAGGGCAAGTCCCAATCGGGGGCAACAAGAATCGGTGCCTCGGTAAGCCTTTTCTTTAATGTTTCAAAGGCTTCGATGCACTCGGGAGAGAAGATAAAAGGAGCATCCTTCTCGAGGAGATGGGTCATAGGCCGGGCGATTTTAGAAAAATCTTGAATGAACCTACGGTAAAAACCGGCATGACCCAAAAAGCTCCTAACACCTTTGACGGTAGTGGGATGAGGTAATTTTGCTATGACATCAACTTTGGCTTTGTCGACCTCAATCCCACTCTTTGAAATTTTATGGCCGAGGACAATGCCCTCTTTGACCATAAAGTGACTTTTCTCCCAATTTAGACATAACCTTGTGTCTTCACAACGTTTAAGCATGTTGTCTAAATGGGAGAGACAAGTTTGAAACGAATCCCCAATGATCGAAAAATCGTCCATGAAGACTTCCATAGTTTTCCCGATCATGTCGGAAAATATGGCCATCATACATCGTTGAAACGTGCCCGGAGCATTACATAAGCCAAATGGCATACATTTATATGCAAAAGTTCCATAGGGGCACGTGAACGTGGTCTTCTCTTGATCTTGCGGATCAATGGGAATCTGAAAGTAACCCGAGAAACCATCGAGGAAGCAATAGTACTCATTCCCCGCTAATCTCTCAAGCATCTGATACATAAAGGGCAGAGGAAAATGATCTTTACGGGTGGCGTCATTTAACTTGCGATAATCAATACAGACACGCCACCCCGTAACCAAACGAGTTGGAATCAACTCATTTTCCTCATTTGTGACAACAGTAATGCCACCCTTTTTTGGAACGCAGTGAATTGGGCTCACCCAAGGACTGTCCGAGATAGGGTAAATCAATCCGGCATCAAGGAGTTTTAAAACTTCTTGTTTGATCACCTCATGAATTTTTGGATTCACCCTTCTTTGTTGTTGGACTGCCGGTTTGAAGTCGTCCTCCATTAAAATCTTATGTGTACAAAATTCAGGGTCAATGCCCTTTATGTCGGAGAGACGCTAAGCAATTGCTTGCTTATGTGACTTCAAAACCTTTATTAGAGCAGCCTTTTCCTCATCACTTAAATCCTTAGCAATTATGACGGGTAATTTATCACCACCCTCAAGAAATGCGTATTCAAGATGAGGCGGCAAGTCCTTAAGCTCGACCTCAGGAAAATCATCAGTTTCTTCAACATATTTGATTTCCTGATTATGAAGTTGTTGTGGTAGAACGGGAAGAGGAGAGGGATCCTCATTCTCAAGGAGAAGAATATCCCTCTCTGGGTCAATCTCTTGGTTATCGATTCCATCGGGAATCGAATCACTTTTAAGAAAGGACTCAATCTCTTATAAGATGAAGTCACTTCCCTCAAACGGAGTAAGGGAAGGAGCAGAATTAGCAATGATGGGATAAGAAGACGGAGTGAAATTTTCACTCGTAGAATCATCGACGAAACCTAAAACCTCTTGAGCGTACTCCTCAGCCGCAACATCGATGACATCTATTCGGTTTACCGATTCAGAGTCATAATTGGAGGAGTACCTCGATGTTTGATCAAGGTTAAAGGTGATTGCTTCAGTTCCAACACGCAATGTGATCTCTTGCTCAAATACATCGATAAGAGCACACCCAGTTCTAAGGAATCCCCTTCCAAGAATGAGAGGGACCCTCGAATCGGCATCAAAGTCAACAATCACAAAATCTGCTGGAAAATGGAACTTTCCCACTCTAACAAATACGTCCTCGGCTATGCCAAGGGGACGAGAAATCGATCGATCGGCAAGCTCTAAAGTCATGCACGTGGGAGTGAGTTCGGGAAGAGATAATTTCTTCCACACAGAATATGGCATCAGGTTAATGCTAGCACCAAGATCGGCCAAGGCGAAGCATTCAACCATACCCGGAAAAATACAAGGAATGAGAAACTTTCCGGGGTCTCCAAGCTTTTCGGGAAGCTTTTTCAAGAGCACTGCTGAGCAGTGCTCATTCAATGGAGTTCTTGCCATCTCAAAGAGTTTTTCCTTATTACTTAACAGATTTTTGATTGTTGATGCAAACTTGGGCATCAAGAGAATAGCATCCGCGAAGCTAATGTCAAAATGCAAATCTTGAAAGATTTGGAAAAATTTATCCATTTGGTGACTAGCTTTTTTGCGGAGCTTTTGTTCATTGAGACGTGATGGGTAAGGGATAGAAGTTTTGGATTTAGGGTTGTCCACTGGAGTCTCAGGTGGTTCAAAGACAACTCCAGGTTTACGTCTGGTTTCTGGAATAACCTGAGGTTGGATGTGTGCTGTACTTCGTGGGCTAGGAGTTTGCACCTTGTCCTTTGTCACCTCAGGTTCACGATTCACTACCTTTGGAGGAGAGGAAGAAGAGGTAGTAGGAATCGCGGGTTCATCATAAGAAGCACCACTTCTAGTTGTGATCGCCTTAGCATCGCCCCTCGGGTTAGCGATCGTGTTGCTCGGAAGTGTTCCTGAGCCCGAGGGTCGTTCATTTAAAGACTTCTTAATTTCAGAAATCTGGCTGACCAACAACTTGTTCATTTCTTCTTGGGAATTCATGAATTGTTTTAACAACTCGTCGGATGAAGGCCCAGTAGGAACAATGGCTTGATTTTGGTTGTTAAAATTTTGAGCACGATTGTTCTGATTGGGGCCTTGATTTTGAAAATTACCCTGATTAGGGTTGTTGTTTCCATGAAAATACCCGGGATTGAAATTACCCTGACCTTGGTTTCGATTAAAGTTTCCTTGATTTTGTTGTTGGAAACCTTGATTTTGAAAACCTTGGTTTTGATTCTGAAAACCATGACCTTGATTGAAGTTACCTTGGTTTTGAAAACCTTGGTTTCCTCTGTTTTGATTCTGGCCACGGTTTTGGACATTTTGGTTTTGATGAAAACCAGGAGGTCCAGGATAATGATTAGGACGGTAGTTCGGGTCCATAGGAGGGCGATATTGATTGCCTCCTTGATTAGATGACCCGACTACAGCATGAGCTTCAAACGGAGAACCATCAGTAGCTGTGCAATTGTAGTAGGCATGCGGCCCACCACAAGTTACACAGACTTCCACTTTCTTAACCTCAGCAGGTGGAGGATGTTGTGGAAATGAAACTTTATTAGTCTGGGCGAGAACCAAAGCTTGAATAGCCTCAGTAAGCTTGTCAATCTTAGCATCGGTGCTAGACTGACTCGAAGGAGATGAAGTGGAAGGACCCGCACTAATTTGTGAAACAACCGGCTTGCTTCGTGTAGAGCGGACCTTAGACTTGTTCTCGATGATTGCTAAGGCTTCTTTGGTGGTTCTACTCAAAAAGTTACCTCCCGCGGAGGCATTGAGAGAATCCTGATCAACTTGGCTCATGCCATTGTAGAAAGTATCGAGTTGCATCAACTCGGAGAAACCATGATGTGGACACTTGCGAAGTAATTCTTTGAAACGGTCCCACGCTTCACCAAATGATTCATCATATTTCTGAGTGAACTTGGTGATCTCGTTTTTAAGACTCGTGGTCTTAGAAGGTGGGAAGAATTTATTCACAAACTTTTTTACCAGATCTTCCCATGTCTCAATAGATCGAGGGGGTTGTTTCTCAAGCCAAATCCGGGCTTGACCCTCGAGGGAGAATGGGAAGAGGAGAAGCTTAATTGCTTCACACGGGACATTTTTGTATTTGATGGTCGATGTGATTTTATTGAACCATCGAATATGAGCATGAGGATCGTCCCTCTCAAAACCGTAAAACTGACTTGAGGTTACAAGATTAAGTAACCCGGTTGTGAGCTCAAAACTATCAGCCACGATGGCTGGGACAACAATAGCGTCTCCGTAACCCTCGATGGGTGCTTGGAGAAGCTCACACACAGGGCGGTCTTCCGCCATGGTGACAGCTGGAGTGGAAACAGTACGGATCTCATATCCGACTGTTGGTGCGGAACGTCTACGAGGTCTTCTAGGTTTTCGTACAAGCTCACGTAATGGGCTAGTAGACCTAGAAGAGCGAGTGCGCATGCACTAGTGAGCAAAAATCAATCAAAACAAAGTCGAGGCAAAACCACAGTGAACTTAAACCAATAATCGCAAGTAAGTGGCTTCTTTAAGAAAGGTACACCACCTACATGGATACAAAGGCAAGTTTTAATCTTTCGTTTGGGAACTTATTATGTTCACACCCCCAGTTAGTAGGTGTTCTGTCTTGATTTGCGACGATTTATTTTTATGTAATGTTATTCACAAGAAAAGACGAATGTTTTTGGGTTTTTGTGAATGGGTGAAAAAATTTTTGGACAATATTTTTGGTATCGTTTCGTTTTACCAAAATCGTATTTCTTTAAGAATCACCTTAAAAGAAACCCGATATAGAAAACGTAACGATCTGTTTTGTTTGTTTTTTTATTTTTTTTGGTGTTGTTAACACTTTAGGAAAAGTGTTAATGACGTTTTTGTTTTATGATTAAGATTTAGAAAAAGTGGGTGAGTTTATACAGTGATGTGTGAGAAATCACTAATCTTAAAAACGTGTGCAGATACGCAGCAGCCTCCCCGGCAGCGGCGCCAAATTTTGATTGGTTCTGAACGGTCAACTAAGTTCACCAGGTGATGGTCAACCAAGTCAAACGTCAAAAACCAACTAACCAAGGAGTTTAGGGAATCCCCGGGTCGTTATGTCCCGACGAGGCGTGCAATTGTATTTGTGAACGTTTTAAAGGATCGAGTGATTAATCAGAAAGGTCAGGAATTTGATTATTATGGTTACACTACGAGATAATGATTGAAAATGACTTATAAACACTTAATTAACAATTACTGATGATCAGATGACTTAAAAATGCAATTTAACCTAAAAACGCGCGTTTCAGTTTAAAATAAACGCGAACGCGCAAATTAAAAAGTGAAACGGGAGTAAACAAAGTCCTACGAACGTGAAATTTATATTTTTACAATCCTAATGACTTAAGAAAATTTTTAGAAAAAGAAAAATAATTTTTACACTATTTAATTAGTTACTATTAATTAATTACTAATTATTAATTACTTTTTAATTAACTAAAATATCCTAAATTACTAATAATTATGAAAATTAACTAGAAAAATGAAAATAAAATTTTGAAAAATCTAAAATAATATAAAACTAATTTTTAAACAGAAAAACTATTTTTTCTAACTTTTAATTAATTATTACTAATTAAAAACTATTTAATTAATTAATTTAAATTAAACTAAATTATGAAAAATACTAAATGACTACAGAAAATTCTTAAAAAATTCCTAAAAATCTATTTTGATACCAGAAGCCTAAAAAAATTTAACAAAAGTTGCTGCTTATAAATAAGCAGAAAATAAGCCAAGATAGCTTAAATAGAAGCTATTACTTCTAATTTTTTTTATCTTTTTCAAAATTTTCTTTTACACAACTGATAAACTACTAAAATCAACCACCTTTTACAAAGGGACCTTGGCTGGAATTTAAAAATAAGCTCTATGAACCTTAATAAGCAAAACAGCCAAACCTAGAGCTTATTTGGATTGAAAAGCTATGTAACAAGCTAAAGACTGATAACTACAAGTATAAATGGCAACTACCAACTAAAAAGCATTCAGACTAAGGTATAACATCTAAAAAAAAGCACAATGAAAGGACAAGCAATAGAAATAAGCTAATCCAAATCCTTATCAGCCAACACAGGCCTCAAGGACTCACTAGCAGCCCCCTGTGGGGTCCACTAGGGGTTTCAGGGGTTCACAATGGTGGTTGATCCAAGGAGAGGGCCTGGTGAGCTATCCATAGGACCAATAATCAAGTCCTAGGTCCCAATATTGAGACCTGTGTGAGCTTGTGAAATGGAAGGATTAAACTGAGTGGTCAGACTTGGCTATGGGCTCAGGCAACAACAGTGGGTAAATAAGTAGTGAGCATAAGGTGTTACATGCTAATTCCAAGTTCTTAACTAGTTTACACAGTCCTAAATGAACATAAAAATTCTATAAACAACAAGCTTGAAACACAAATCAACAAATTAACAACCCATACATGCATTGATGTACATTAGTGGAACAGTTATCAAGGGCAACAAAAAAGTTGAAAATAAGCTATTAAGTGAGCAGAAACTAGCAAACCAAATATGGATTCAACAAGTCAATCTGACCAACTACCCAAATCACAAGAATCAAAGTCAAAGCTTAAATTGTGAGCAAATTATGGCCAGTTGGAAAATGGGTTAAGCTGGGAGCAGGGTATGGTTCATGCCCTGCAGGTCCAAAAACACGCTTGCACAAGCTTGATAAAAATTCTAAAAAATGAAAAAACTACAGGATACTTTAGATGAGGTGATAGACTATAAACCCATAAAATTTCAAGTCCTCACTTGTTGTTGAAAAATCAGGAAAATTAACTCAAGTTTTGAAAAAACTGAGTTCACAAGGACTTTTGACTTTTTTTAGAAATTCATCTAACTGACTTTTGTGAGATTTAAATAATCCTAGATGACTAATGTTGATGTAATAAGCCTAAATGAAACTACTTCAAGCAATGTAACTAAGTTTGCAAGCCAAAATGATGATTTTGCAAACAAAAATCTACTCAAACTAGCAGTTAAGCACTCACAAGGGAGATTTGACTTTTTTCTATGAGAACCACTAAAATGACTCCTAATTGGACCTTATGGAAGCTTAAGTGAGATGTCTGAGCAATGATTTCCAAGAGATTATAACCAAAACTCAACTGAACTAGCAATCCCATACACCCCTGATCTGAGTTATCTCAGAAGTATCTCAAAGCAATTAAGCAAACTAAACCTAAAACTTGATCAATTAACTTATTTCTAGCAATATTACACTTAATTAAACAAGCTGAAAAAATTAATAACAACAAATTACTCTATTCACAGATTATGAGAAGATTTAGTCACTTACTTACTTGATATCCAAAGCATAGGTGATACTCAAGTCCCAGTGATTATAACCAATTCCTAACATCCCCCATGGGATTCTAAACCATATCCCATGCTAATCTCTGCCAATGCTTCTTCTATCCTTCTCTTTTTTTTCTTCACTTACTTAATTCTAGTTATTCCTATTTTTTTTTTGAGTTTTCTTACAAAGGAACTGAGTGAACTATTAAATAGGCTTGAAAAAGATTACAACAAGCTTAAAATGAGCTTATATTAGTATTACATAACATCCTTTGAACTTATACCATAATCATATAAACTTGAACTTTTAACTGAAAATGAGAATGATTAACTGAAATACTTGCATTGCATTAGTATTGAAAAGATTACATACTAAAATTACTACTGAGTTAGAAAAGTTACATAATAAGACTGCCTAAAAACTACTTGCCACCATGGCTTACAAATTATGATATAAATACTGAAAATAAAAATAATGGAGCATTGATCCAGACAACTTTTTTTCTTCTTTTCCACTTTGTTTCCCGCTCTCTTTTGCTTTTGTGTTGTCCTTGTCACCTGGGAGCACTTCCTAGCCATTGATTGGACCACATCTTCATTTAGCAGACCTAGGATTTGGTGATATAAGGTGGGAGGAGGGGGTAATAATATTGTTGGGGGTTGACTTGTTGGGATGGTGTAGGGTGGCTGGGTAGGATGGTTGGGGAGACAAGATTGTTGGGGGGTTGCAGAGGTAATGGAGGCTAGGTGTTGGTGATGGCGGCAAAAAAAGGGGGTGGGGATGGAGATTGACCAACTTTGACCCGGCTTTTATTTTTATTAATAATATGGAGTGGGTCTTGGGCTTAGGTTGAGGTGGGCTGGGATAAAAGTGGGCTTGGTGGATTGTTGTGTTTGGTTTTGGATTACACAAATACAAAGGGTCCCTATGTTTTTAGTTCAAAAATTACAAGGACCAAAATTGTAATTATGTGATTTTATGAGGACCAAAGGTACCAACAATCCAAAGTACTCCAAGGATCTCATTTGTTACATTCCTAAAAGATGAGGGTCACAAAATGTATTTTTCATTTAAAAATTCCCCAGGGACCGATTTCGTCAATTTCCCAAACTGCAGGGACCAAAAGTGTAATTTTCCAAAGTTTTTTTACCTAAGGATCGATTTTGATAATATTTGACTTATAAATGCCTTAGGTTGACTTTTCTTTCAAAACAAATGCGTAGGGACTAGTTTTGTAAATTTTTGAAAGTCGGGGGACTAAAACTGCCAATTGTGTAAACTTTGCTCGTTTTTGTTTGTTTTTGCTCATTTTGCATTAGAAACGTATAAAATACAATCCCTGGGATATTTTAAGTATTTTGATGCATTTCTGAGCGTTTTCGGATGTTTTGGCAGTTTAAATATGACAAAAATGATGAGTGTTTGAGCACTCATCAGCCGTCATGACTTTTACTCTTGACGCCCTACTTTCGTGACGCCGTCAAATCTATACTGGATCGTCATGGAATTTTGCTCTTGACGCCGTCAGGGAATTACTCTTGACGCCGTCACCTACTGTTCCCAGCATGGAAAATTAAGACTTTGGCGTTTTCTTCACTTTTATGCTCCAAAAACGTCCGAATTGCTTCCTTTTCCAGATTTCACTCCCAAAGTACCTAAAATCACAAAAGGAACGATTTAGGGCAATATTTGATCAAATAAACTCGAATTCGGGCTTAAATGACCCCCTAAAAACGGATCATTTTTCGCCTCATCATATACCCTTACACTTGAGATTTGCTTGTCCTCAAGCAAATGCGATTTTATTCTAGTCAAAATACAAGTTAGGGGTCATTTAACACTAATATAAAAGTAATTACAACAAATAATCGTTCCACTAAAGACCAATAGACAAGCACGGAGGTCATACACAAGCACCTCACAAATAGTGTTTAGATACTCACATCTCTCGGGTGTAATAAAGTGTAAATTACAATATGAAAACGGAAGATATCTCTCACTACCTGTCATAGCAAAATAGATTACCATAGGCTTGGGAAAGGATCAAACCTCCACCACATGGCGTAAGCACCTAGGATAAACTATCAAATAGGTCTTTTAAAGGGTTGTAACGTTAGGTGTAGGGATATGAAATACACGGTTTTGTTGGATAAATGAAGTTTTTTACTGGTGGCGAGTTAACAATCTTGGTTAATTACATGTACAATGTGGCGTTGCTAAGCCAAGACTAGACTCGACTTAAACTAATAAATGAAAAATACAAAAACATAAAATGAACATAGAATGAAAAGGGATGGTAGTCCGTATGTTTTTTTTTCTTTTTCTTTATATATATATATATATATATATATATATATTTTTTTTTTTCTTGATTTTTTTCGATTTTATTTATTTATTTATTTATTATTATTATTTTTTTTTGCATACACTCTTACCCTACCATCCAAAATAATACATCATAGGGAATGAACATTCTTCTTACAGTTGAATTTTTACATACTTTACAATAAACTAAATCTAATGACTCGAATTAAGATAATCAAAACACTTGGAGCACTTTTAAGATTAACGTACATATGGGGGTAATAAATGATGTTCTTCCCCATTACTCCATAAAATAAGTACTTTACCCATGAGTCCCAATCGTCCCAAAACAATATTTACAAGGATATGACTCGACTTAGCAACCATGTAATCAATTAGATAGTTAACTTAGGGTTTAACAAATAACAATAATGCACTAAAAATGAGCGCATACACGGAAGGCTAAGGCGATTTGGGTGTACATTTAAGTGGGGTGTAACAAATTCTTCCTTTAAGTAAAATGCTTAAAGTTAGAAACGAAAGGATAGGCTCGGAGGGGTGTACTAGGTGTTTCGTGTACTAAAAATGAGTACAACGCTAAGGGTGTGGGAAAAATTAGTTGACTTAACTAGCCAAGTAATATGACTTAAATGGTCAAGTAATTATGATACGGGTTTAACACAAGGGTGATCCTAATGCCTCTTATCATGTAGTAAATCCTACTACACGAATGTAGTCTCACTAGTGGTCTCGGGATGCATCACTAACGCAAGTTCTAGAATCTAAATGCTACCGGTACACTCATAAGCACTAATAGTAAATGCTTTTTCTATCAAATCTAAAGGCGAACCTCACATATTTGGGTGGAAAATTTTTCTGAATATACGGTATGTGCTAGTCATACAATCTCCTATCCATGAGACGCTTGCTATGGCTAAAGTTTCACTCCTAAATGTTGTAAAAAATTTTAAATTTGGCACTAAAATTACACTAACAAGTATTTCTCATAGTTTTATTACACATCTACCATTAAACAAAACAAACTCAAGCGAAAGTGCGTATGTAAGGTATCATCTTTTTACCCTCCCCTTACACTTAAGATGAACATTGTCCCCAATGTTCAAGTAAAGAATGTAAAAGTGAAAAAATAAAAAGAATGAAATCAAATACTCCCCTGATTCGCTCGGTATGGATAATAAGATGGCCAGGTTAAATCTTCCTCCAAGAAAATGAACAATCAAAGCTTCCCTTCCAGAATATAAATCATCTTCTTGTCATACATAACTTGTAAAACCTGATAAAATAGACAAGACAACCTCGCGTAAAATCAGCGGCATCCTATATAAGTTACTAAATCCTAGAAAACAAGATAAGATATAATGCTTGTGGAATGAAGTTTGCAGATCTCCTGGAGATTATAAAACTTAATAATTCACAAAAACCATAAGACTCCGTTAGAAAAACAAAACTGGTAAAATTTCCAGATTTTTACACTTGACGCCGTCAGAAGTGACCTGCAGAAATTCTTATGTTAAGTTTCCGGAAAATTTCTAGAAAAACTTGGTCCTACTTCCTGGAAAATCCTGCAAAACATCATTATGACTCGATACAAGCATATGACTCTAACAAGTACGAATATACATGTTCATTTAATATTGTGGAGAATCATGATCAGTTTGTTTCTTGAAAACACATTTGGGGTTTCCCCTTATACTTTTTGTTTTGCAAAAATACCTTTAGGTGGAGTTAAGACTAGGCCAAAACAACAAAGTAAAGTATTTCCACTATTTAGTTTAGAAACATGATCTACCAACAATAAAAATTAAGCATGCATACGGAAGCAAATAACAAACAAACAAATAAAATCACACAAAACATGGGTTGCCTCCCAATAAGCGCTTTTCTTTATTTACGAGTCTTGTAGCTAGACTCAAGGTCATGGGTTACTACGTGACCTCATCGTTGGTTCCACTTTCTAGGTCGTCCTCTAAACCAGTTTTGTATTCTGGACCTAGTTGCAAGCATTCTTTGTAGAAACCAAGCATTCTCTTCTTTACATACTCTACTCCTCTACGTCTATCCTCCTTATTCCTATAATAAGCCGCTTGCTTGTGTTCCTTTTCGAAATTAGAGAGAAGACGGTATTGCTTAATTTTGTAGGACATTTGATAGGCAACCTCATCATTCTCTTCCTTAAATCTAACTATCCCTAAAGTCGGATCATAACTCATCCTAGTGGCCTCAACAAATGGTTTTCCGAATATTATTTGGCTTAGGCAAGCATCTATCACCGGACGAGTGTCCTCAACTATCATAAAATCGATCTCATAGGTGAGATTCCCTATAATTACATGCAGTCCCTTCATTCTTCCTGCAAAATTACTTATCAGATTCTTACCGGGCATCATCCTAAAATCAAGTTGCTTCTTCATCACCCAATTGTAATAAGTCCTAGTCATGATGTTCATGGGGGATCTAGGGTCGATGTAAGCTTTCCATATATGCATGTGCCCGATATTGCATGGGATGTTAATGTTAGAGGGGTCTCCCATTTTGATAAGGGGGGTGCCAAGGATATATGGTCTCTCGGGACTATCGAATAAATCCTTATGGTATTCCCGTTCTTCCTTGGTGGGCAACTTATCAAAGTACTTTTCTATAGGTTCTACCTCCTCTAATTCCTCTTCCTTCTTAGCCTCAACTTCCCTACTCTCATCCTTAGTCTCGGCTTCTATTCTAACTTCATCCTTGTCGCTCTCTTCAATCTCCTTATCTATCGGCTTAATGGTGACAACATTGACAAAGTGGACATGTTTGGATGATGAGGGGTCCTTAATTTGGCTTCCGTTATTGGTGTCCCTAGTGTCCTTCCTAGGTGTGACTAACGCTTGGTTGTTGAGGGCTTTCAACAAGTTGTCAATCTTGTTGGTTATCTCTGTTTGTTGTTGGTTGAATTCGGTTTCACCTAGCTATGCGAGCCTCTTGAGATGCCATGAACTTAGACATCAATCCTTCAAGGTTGTTGGTACTACCAAAGTTGTTAGAAGGATTTTTGTTGAAAGTACGGTTGGAGGGTGGACCGTTTGGTTGGTAACGATTAGGTGGATTGGAAGAATTGGGTTGATTTTGTTTCCACCTAAGGTTTGGGTGATTTTTCCATGAGGGGTTGTATGAATCACCGTAAGTGTTTGGCTCGGGCTTGAAAGTGTACCACTTATCTCCCGCTTCGTCGGTACGCATGGATGCGTAGTCCGCAAAAGCTGTTCCGGGGAGTTCCACACAATCACGAGTGTCGTGGGGACCACTACATAATTCGCATGAAGAAGTGATTTTGTTCACTTGGCTTGAAGGCTTAGGAGCTTCGTAAGATTTCATGAGAAACTTGACTTGGTCCTCAAGTTCTATGATCCTACGGTCAGGAGTGCTAGAATTGTTCGAAGGCAAAGATATTGCCTTGATCGTTTTGTTCAAGTCACGGGGATCATTCCAACTTTCGTTGTCATAGAGAGCAAGATCTTCTATGAGTTCCCATGATTGTTCCGCACTTAGATCACGTAGCTTACCACCGGCCGATTGGTCAATGGCTCGCCTCGTGGAGATGTCGATATGGTCATAAAAGATTTGGACTTGGAGCCAAAGATCTATGCCATGATGAGGGACTTTTTGGAGTAAGTCCTTGAAACGAGTCCATGCTTCATAAAGAGATTCATTTTGACGTTGTTGGAACATCAAGATGTCATTTCTAAGCTTAGTAGTTCTCCCCGGTGGGAAAAATTGAGCAAGGAAACGAGTGGTGAGATCATCCCATGTGGTGATGGATCCCGCGGGTAAACGCTCAAGCCATTGACTAGCTTGATCCCGTAGAGAGAATTGGAATAGGCGTAATCGGGTTGTCTCTCTAGTTGCAACATCTAGGTCTATGGAGTCTACGATTTTGAGGAAGTTCTTAAGATGTTGGTTTGGATCTTTGGAACGAAGTCCATGGAATGCACATCCGCTTTGCACCAACCGGATGATGTCGGATCGCAAGGGGGTCACATTGGCTCCGGTGAGCTCAATGGTGTTTCGGTAACCTTGGTGGCTAGGTCGGGAATACTCTCCTAAGGTTCGGGGCCTAAGGGGTTCTAATGGTGGGTTTTGTTGTGGTGGGATGACGGGTTCAAAGATGTTCCCGTTGTCCATGATGTCGGATGGTTACGAACAAAGGCACAAAGAAATAGATAGACTAAAGAGAACCTAAAAAAATAAAAATAGAATCTTACTAGAAAGGAATCTAGCAAGTAGACCTAATAAAAAGAAATTCTAACCTAGACAATAACTATTCCCTGGGCTGCGGCGCCAAAAACTTGATGCGTGGGAATCACAACAGGCTTTACCTCTCGAGGGATCTCGAGAAGCTTACAACCCCCACCAGGCAGTGTACCTGATCGTTGTAGTATAGTATAGTGACAAGTACCGGGGGATTGATCGTTCAGCTTAGGAATAGTGTCGCTAGGATTAGAAGACCTAAATACTAGTTCTAAAGGTGAGGGATGATTATTTTTGTATTTTATATTTTTTTAGAAAGCAGTTAAAAATCTCGGGTTTGAAGGATTTGGGCGGAATTAGTTGCTAATCAACTAACCCAACACTAAAGATGCAATCAAAATAAAATACAAGAAATGAAAATAAACTAAATTATACTAAAGTTGTGAGCAATAAGTGGAGAACATGTGTTTACTTAGATTTCACTACTCCCTAGACATCTTTTACACGTTAATTACTTGTTATAATTGCATGGATGACGGATCGTATTCCTTAATACCATTCATGGGGTGGCACACTTAACTCCCCAATTCTATGAGCTCTTATCTCCTCCTACACCATGCCCAGCACAACTATAGGGATTGTAAACAGTGGCTCATGCATTAAATACAACCAATAAAGACCTAGTGCGCGTCGGATCATGTTTCTTAAGACGTTCAAGCATGTTACCAATTGGAGATCTGCCAGTTTTCTTAAGCCTAACATATAAATCATTCATCCAAGACAAGTATAAACAAGTAATCAACACATAATTAACATCTAGGTTTCATTAGATCAAAGCAAACACAAGATAGATCTAGCCTAGCATGATGGAATTAAGACAAGAACAAGATATAGACAACCAACACATAGACATATTGATTGAATTAAAAGAACACTTATCTCAATTACACATGAAAGGTATCAAGGGCTTGGAACCCTTGAAAAACCTGTAAAATTCGCACCAAAATCGTACTTAGGGTTTCTCCAAAACTTCTCTCCTTTAAATGTGAAAATTAGAAAACTATATATAGGAAAAGGGGTCTGACGGCGTCAAGACAAACATTGTGACGCCGTCACCTCGCCGCCAAAACTATTCTCGGACTGCCTTGATCTACATTTGACGTCGTCAAGACTTAATCATTTCCAGGCCGTCATGACTTTTACTCTTGACGCCCTACCTTCGTGACGCCGTCAAATATCTACTGGATCGTCATGGAATTTTGCTCTTGACGCCGTCAGGGAATTACTCTTGACGCCGTCACCTACTGTTCCTAGCATGGAAAATTAAGACTTTGGCGTTTTCTTCACTTTTATGCTCCAAAAACGTCTGAATTGCTTCCTTTTTCAGATTTCACTCCCAAAGTACCTAAAATCACAAAAGGAACGATTTAGGGCAATATTTGATCAAATAAACTCGAATTCGGGCTTAAATGACCCCCTAAAAACGGATCATTTTTCGCCTCATCAGATATTGAGTAGAATTGCGAGAATTACCTTGTTTGGCATTAAGTCATATAAAGCATTGATAGATGTTGAGGAAAATATTAGTCAAAGTTTGACTTATATAAAGTCAAAGTAGCAAATTTTTCTAGTGATGACAAATCGTCCTTGTTGGAAATTTAGAAAAGAATAATAGAAAGCATAATGATTTGGTAGAAAATTGGTGAAATGGAGAGTTGACCATATAAAATGTGACGTAAATGACATGGTGTCATTTGAAAGAGGCAAAAGAGAGTAGAAACTAAGTGTAGAATAATGCAAATTTTAGAGAAGTGACTAGGGAATACTATGGTTAAGGTTGAGAAACCAAGTAAATTGTAGTAAGTATAAGAATGAGTATTTGGACTAGAATGGTGAATCGAGATATAATAAGTTCTGATGAATGGTTGCAAATATTAAGTGAATAATAGATTTTGGGGATGAAATCTTATTAAGGGGTAGATCTGTAACACCCAGAACCGGTTTTTTTAAGTATTTTATTATTTAAATGCCATAATTTGACTATGACTTTTAATGTTAAAAGAATTATTTTGATTAGTTAGTCAAATATTTAAGTGGAAAGTCAAACCATATAGTCAAACTTAAGTTGACTATATGTCAAAGTGTAATAATTGTTTCAGAAAATACTATGTGGCTTAAGTCTTCGAGAAGAGAACTTGAGGGACCATTTATTTCAAAGTGGCAAACTTTCACCAAACTAATAACTAAAAATTCCAAAGGATTCCACTAGCTTCTCTTTTATTTTCTGTGTATTGTGGGTGACGTGAAGAACCAAGAAAAGAGGGAAACAAGAACCTTTTCTAGTGATCAATGTGAAGGAGAATTAGTGTTTTAATTCAAGTAGTGAGTCCGTGGCTGCAATCCTATCATGTAAGTGTATCTAATGTTTGGTTTAATTTCATATTTGGGATTACGGTTCATGTAATTCAAATTCAGGGTTTTTGGTAAAAGGGGTTTTGAGCTAAGTAATGAAGGAATTCTTGATCATGGTTTAAGTCCCTTTAATGGCGTATATTGAAATAGATGAATTTGTAAATTTATTCATATGAACATAATATGATCATATGCATGTTAAAAATGAGACGGGATATATAATTATGGATAGTGTTAGACCCTATTTATTTAGTTATGCATTGAAGAGATGTTAAGTGTTTATGATGATTCTTGTTTAGGAATCAAGTGATGATGGTGATAATGTTTCTTGGTAATGGAGATAATATAAGTAAATTGGTTATAATGTGGAATTACATGGATTTTATCATATTATGTGTTACGTGAATTTCTTGTGTTAAGGTTATGGAAGGCATTGGACAAGTGTGTACTAAGGTAGAATTAGACTAGTTGTTCATAACTAGCTAAGAATGTGGTTAGACTAGTTGATAAACTAGTTAAGGTATGTGATGCTTATTTTGTTATTTAATGATGTTAGTTAAAGTGCTTATATGCAGGTGGAAGTGTACACAAGTCTTTTGGACTAGTTGTCGAAATGTATGATGTAAGTATGTTAAATGATGTATGATGTTATACTATTTCCTTTTTACTTACTAAGCGTAATGCTTACGGTTTAGTTGTTAACCATTTTTTGTAGGTATATTGTATTGCAAATTAAGGTCTTGCTTAAAAGATCTTAGGTTTGGAAGCAAAGATGGAAGTCCAATGCTTTATGTGTATGCTAGTAGTATTTAGATAGCCATGTTATAGACTAGAGGTGTCATTAGGGTCGGGTCAACCTGAAACCGATAAGGCTTATTGGGTCGGTTGAACCAGGTTGAAAATTCTTATCGGGTTTTGTGACCCGATCTTGATAAACCGACATAGTTATCGAGTTGGGTTAGGGTTGAATTATTTTTATTATCGGGTTATCGGGTCAGCCCGATAAGACCCAAAATTTATTTTCTAAAAAATGTTTCCCTAAAGTTTTATAAGCCAACTAGTTTTTACAAGTCGTTAGGCTGCTTCTGATGGCTATAAATATTCGGTGTTACCCATTAACCATTTGTTTCATGATAAATTATCTCATCTCCGGGAAGGAGGTTCGACACCTAGATTTAGCTGCTTGTTATCTATAAAATAAATGTTAACAACGTTATTGACAATATAAGTATGTAACTTTTATAGTATTGTCATGATGTGTTTGCCTTTGCTAGTGTTTGAAGCATGACCAACATACTGAATGTGGATGGTGTCGTTTGCACTTTGTCACTCTATACATGAGATTTTGTGGAGAGTGCTTTAAATCATGTTAGATGTGAATACTGATTTCATTTTGATATTTACTTGGCTTGTAAGATAAATAGTTTTGATGAGCAACTTAACACCTTTTCTAGAAATGTCATTAGGGGTGTTATCGGGTCGGGTTGTCGGGTTATCAGATTTATCAGGTCAGGTCGAATCGGGTTTTGATTATGAAAAATTAACCTGGAACCCGACCTGATAAGTAATCGGGTTATCGGGTTCGAGTTGTTATCGGGTCGGGTTATTCGGGTTAATCGGGATCAATAGTTTTTTACCCTCAAAATAAGTTACGGCAATACTACATATGCTGGTAACCTTTCATTAACAATTCCACTTTTAAAGTAGCATTTGAATACACTTTAAGATAACTTTTTTGATGCATCCAAATTGTTTGGCGAGTTTATATTTACTTTCATAAATAAATATGAGTCACCCAATGACATATTTGCTAGATTAGCCGAATATAGACAGTTCAGACCCTCTCTTTTGTTATGCAAAATTTGGTTTCAAGAGTAACAATGTTTTATAAATCATGTCCTACAATGAACCCTTAGTAATGTATTATGTTTTGAATAATCATGTTATGAAATTTGATTTATTACTAAAACGGTTGGTTTTTGGGAACTAGAGTAAGTTGCAAAAAGTTGGGTGTTTGGTTTTGGAAATAGGTACATAAGCCCTTATGGCCATGAGCATAAGTTCTTCTGGATGAAAACTTGTTTTGAAAGAATCTGACTTTTTTAGGCATAAGGCCTTCCGCATCTTGGTATAAGGCCTTCTACAATAAAATGGTTTTTCTCATTTTCTGAGTGTCAGGCCATACGCCCTTATGGGCTTAGGCATAAGGTCTTCAGCATAAAATGCATTTTTCACAGATTTTGAGTACTAGACCATACGCCCTTCTGGATTTTAGGCATAAGGGCATATGGTACCCAACAACAACAACAAAAAATAAAAAAAATAAAAATATTTCAATTCTGGAAAAGGGCATTTCAAAGGTAACTCCAATATATATGCAACTTGTCCCACTTTTACAACACCTTAAAGAGACCAAAATACCTTGGAGAAAACTTATGATGCTTGTCTTGTTTTAATATAGTTTTCATGTAGGGTTGAAGTTTTAAGTACACCCAATCTCCTATGCCAAACACCCTTTCTATCATTTTCTAATCAACCATTACCTTCATCCTATCTTGAGCCCTTTCCAAATGAACTTCTAGGAGTTGGACAACAGCCTCTCTTGTAAATAAAGATCTATCAACTGTGTATATAGCACTATCACCTTGAGTGTAAGTAATGTGAGTAGGAGGAACTTGGCCATACAGTGATTGGAATGGTGTAGTATTAATTGCAGTGCGATAAGATTTACTGTAACAATATTCAATGACAACAATCCAATTGACCATTCCTTAGGTCTATCACCACATATGAGGCAACCATCTACACGCCTGTTAACCACCTAAGCCTTTCTATTACTTTACTTATGATAAGTTGAACTCATATGCAGACTTACTTGCAAACGCCTAAACATTTCTTTCCAAAATCTACTCAAAAATACTGTATCCCTGTCCCTTACAATCACCTTTTCTAGGTCATGTAACTTGTAAACATTATTTAAGAAATCTTGAGCCACAGTTAGTGTAGTATAAGGATGGGGGTAAGAGGAATTAAATGACTAAAGTTGCTCAATTTGTCCAGTACCACCATAATCACTGTTCTACCTTTCGACATGGAAAATCTATCAAAAAATCAATTGAAATTTTTTTCCAAATGTGAGCTGGAGTAGGAAGTGGTCTCACAATTTGTTGTTCCTATAATATCACATCTACTCTAATAATCTTAGTGAGATAAAGTGGGTGTGGACACTTTAGTCTAGAGAGAGGAACGAGAGAAAGAAAGAATAGTAAGAGAACACACACATCATAACCCATGAGGTAGGGGTATTTATACCCATACATAGCCAAGCATCCTCTCGCAACTATACAAGTGTGAGAACCAATGTTTCAGCATAATTGTTGCCTGTGATCAGATAAACTCATTCAAAGAGCTTTCTTGACAAGTTTCCAGCTCGTTGCAGGTGTTACCTCTAACACAAATGTGTTAGATTCACTTTTTCTCGCTGTTTCTCTTTACCAGATGTCCTTATACTAACACATTATACTAATGAAAGTATAAAATGGTAAAGAGTGAGTTAGGCAATTACTATCTGACTAACTATGCCATCAATACATGTTCAAAAAAAAATACCATAATTAGATTTCAAGAAAGAGATTTTAAAGAACCTCCCAACTCAGGTGTAAACCTTTGTCAAGTGATCCCCAAATTCTGTCCATCGTCAATCAATCATGTCAGCAAACATTCCACCACTTTTGCTTCTCACACATTGCTAACTCCAATCATATTGCTTTCTTATCCTGCAAATGTTAGTCCAAAACCAATGAAACACATTGCAAAGCATTTGTTTCATAACAATATAAAATATGACTTACAGTTCAATGATTACAAACTTAATTTGCACTAGCAGTACAAATTATACATAGCGGTACCAATTTAAATAACTAGCAGTATGATGTGTAAGGAAAGCTTTAAATTTATAATACTAGTTTCACCGATTTTAATAAACCAAACACACGGGTAAAGTATAACCCTCGTTGGTAGTATAAAATTTAGGTAAGACCAGGTCGTATCCACAGGGACTTAGTTCGTTCATATTAAGTAAAAATGAATAGTAAACAAGACAAGTAATGATAATGATAATATGAAGAATTCAAATGATGAAACGAATGATTGCTTGGATAGCTTAGATAATTTAGTGACAATGTTTATGTATGATCTCAGTTTGATAATGTAGTGGTGCACAACTTATGACCTAGCTGTTTTCGTCAAAAGAGCAATTTCATAAATTGTAGGTTCAATTCAAGATTCATATTTATCTATCAAGTGATTTCTCTCAAGATAGTATTCCATATCAATTCTAGATTATTATTAATTCTCCTAAGTGGATTTCTCCTTTCAAAGGCTAGAAATGCAGACAAGTTCCTAGAATTGCTTTTAACAAGTTGGTTCTTTCGACCTATCCCAACACATTATATTCAACCAGTTTCATTAATCAAACGTGATAAGACTAGAGATAAAACAGTTCACAACATAAAATTGATATAGATCAAAACATAATCATAAGTCACTTTATTATATTCACATATCTAAACAATCACAAGAGATTTAGCCTCTCCTGGCTAATGAGTTCATAACAACAGAAATGATTAAATAGTAAACAAAAGACATATGGATTATAGTGCTCAAATGGATTACACAAGTGTCACAAGTAACCAAGAGTTCGACACCAACAAGTATATAACGCCCCCTGTTTCTGATTCGTTCACGTCTACCGATGGCTCAGGATCACGTAGCACTTCTTATCTTTACTTAGTGAAAATTGGTTGTTGAGTGGAGAGTTCAAATGCTTGCAAATGAGCTCTATTTATAGGCTTACTGATAGGTAAAGTACGGCGCACAATGATTGTGAGTGCGGCACACTTAGCTATTTTCTTTGCGCCAAAGTTTCATAAATGCAGAGGAAGTATGGCGCACATCGATTGTAAGACCGGCGCACTTTTATTGAATACTACTTATTGACTTCCTTTTACAGAGAGGACAAGTGCGGCGCACTTTGCTTGGTTAAAATACTAACATAGTAGACTTATTAATTTACTTCAAGTGGTGAAATAGTAGGGCTTTGTGATGTTTCTTGCTTCAGAGCATCCGAGCGTGAACCTGCATTCAATTTATGCTATTAAGTACTAAAAGTTCACACTAAATGATCATAAAACATTTAATATAATGCTCGAGAAATATGTATAATTATAGCGTTATCAAATACCTCCACACTTAGCTATATATTGCTTGCCCTCAAGCAATCAAGCGAGGAAATTCAATTTGTTTTTTTGATTATGGAGATATATTATCAAGATTTATTAATTTGCTAAAAAGGCGTTGACACATAACTTAAGACACCTCCCGAAGGATTATTTAAATGATTCACACAATTCACTCAAGTAAGGTTAAATTCACTCAATTTGTACAGACGCGACTAAATAGCTACCATAGGCTTGCTGTCACATCTCGTAATTTCCGGTCATTTTCCAACCCTCGACAATTTACTATTAACAAGTTACTATTCACCATTTACTATTCATCGATCACTATTCATCGTTTTTGAGGTCAATTTGACATTTCGAGAAACATTCAGAAATTTTACTATTCACTTGACACTATTCATTCCCGGAAGAAAACCACTATTCACGTGCATTACTCATGTCATCGTAAACTTAGTTTACGGGTATTCAATTCGCGTAACCGTATTGGTTCAGGAGTGAATTCATGCATTATCATTGAGACATTTCATACGGACTAGAAATAGTCCGCATATCATTATTATGGCACTTGCATACTATTCCACTCGTAGGATATATTCAAATTAATACTTTTGATATATTTGACTTTTTATGTATGTTTATTCTTAAATAAACGTTAACAAACGACCAATAATGTGAATAAAACGTCCGACACTCCCGACGATGATCCCAATATATTTTTATATTCATTCTAATAATATAAAAATTATAATATTAATTTACCCGGTGTTTTCAAATCAATGACTACATTTCACGGTCGAAGCTTATTACTCAGTCGGTTTGCGATATTTCAACCCGATAATTATTCTAACACTCAATTCTCACCAGGAATAATATTTTACAACTTTTACAACTTCGTCGTATTTTATTTCACCTCGGTAACATTTATTTTTAGTTAACTTGGTACCCGGTATCTTCTAAAACTATTAATATCTACACAATATTACCTAACATCTTACAAATTCACCCATTTTTC
Source organism: Artemisia argyi (assembly GCA_030686995.1). Taxonomy (NCBI): domain Eukaryota; kingdom Viridiplantae; phylum Streptophyta; class Magnoliopsida; order Asterales; family Asteraceae; genus Artemisia; species Artemisia argyi. The sequence continues at coordinate 75,111,730 of CM060706.1, forward strand.
TTCACCCTCATCACTTTACTTACATGTTTGACATTTTTTTTACTAACCCATTAATGTATGCTTGTACTAGTTAACTACAATAATTCAACAATATACATAAGATATTTCTACACATATCTCATTTCACTTTCAACTTTCACTAGCAAAAACTCTCTCCTTTTTCCTCTCTTCTTGGTGTGCTCGGCAAAACAACAAGGAACAAGAGAAGCAATATTTTTCCAAGATCTATTTTAGTAGTTAGTGTATTTTGTATCCCTTTTGGAGTTTTGTAATACAAACTCAAGGTTTACTTAGGTTTTCTCCATCAAAAACCCTCTAATCTTTCAAGTAAGTAAACAAAACTCATCCTTATGATTTTACCAAGTTTTTACAAGATTCATACTATATATATACAAGATCTACATGCATGTATTGTTTATACCACTTTATTTTACAAACTCTTAACTTTTGAAACCTAGAAAGTGTTTATGGTTAGATCCTTGTTAGATCTACTTGGTTATGATATTTAGGAACCCATGACATCCTAAGAAGGTGTATGGTAGGATTAGACTAGTTTTGTGGTGATTGAAAGTGGTTTGGTTGAAGTAGAAACTAGATTGAAACCTTGAAAATGGTTTTTGAACAAGTAAAAATAAATGCTGTCCTATTTTGGTTCACCCAGAAAACTCCGAATTTACACAGTAACTTTTGATAATATTTTTAGAAAATACTTTCGAAAACGAAGCCGTGGGCGAAAGAACAGATTAAAACGAGTTAATAACGAAGGAGATATGATTTTCCGAATTTAACGACGAAAACTATTTTCTGAAAAACTGCTTGCTGATGAACAGTACTCACGGGCAAATTCGAGGCGTAAAACTAAATCTAGCCATCCCGACTTATCAAAAATATATTAGTATATACTAAAACGAATCCGGGGATATAAAGAACGAGTAAAATGAGCTTAAAACGACCAAGTTATACCCGTTTTAACATCGTCAAAACTATATATATATATATTTGGTCACAAATAAAAATAATAACTTACGCACTAGATGGTATATTTTCTAGAAATGGTACTAAGGACTATATTCTTAACAAATGAATACGTATGACCCAAGAGAATATTTATACGACTTAACGACGTTATTCTAAGGTTTTCGATACGAGGAATATAACGCTAACATTTTCATACAAGATAATACGACAAGTTATATACTTCTATATTTGGACTTATTTTTCCTAAGTATGGAAACTATTTTACTATGACGATAACTAGTATTTCCAAGTTACGAGTGGTATAGGCATCATGTGCACGTGCATTCATTTCATTATGTCATGATCTAAGGTAGATCGTTATTACTCATATTAGGTTGCGGTTAGAGATCGTGCCTCATTTCAGTGTATCCATTCTTGTCATCATAGCTATCGCTCCAGGTGAGTCATAGCCCCTACTATTTTAATTGTTTTGTAAACTCTTTGAGGGAGAATACATGCTCATTTTACTTAAACGCACTACTGGTTTTACCTGGTTGATTTCTCAAATATTCCCAGCTTTATCTAAATATATATTTGATCACCTGCACTTCATTAGTATGGTTGACTACCGGTATTTCTTTGGTATATTTAACCACTTGCATTCATTGGTATGTTTGATTTTCTTGTATTTCATGGGATTGATTATCCTTGTTTACATGACCACATTGTCATAATTGTTTATCTGGCGACATTGTCAGTATTGTTTATCTGGCGACATTGTCAGTATTGTTTATCTGACGACATTGTCAGTATTATTTTATCTGGCGACATTGTCAGCGTTATTTATCTGGCGACATTGTCAGTATTGTTTAGATAACCTCATTGACTGAATCATTTTATTTATATAGCCGTTTTGCTATATTTATCTGGGAATTTGGATACCAGTATTACTTATGTTCACGTAGACTTTAATACATTTGGCAGTGGGTTGTAAACACACAGGTTGCAAGTCTCTTATGGCGGGACTTGCAACTGAGTGGATTTACGATGCCTTTGCTGGGCGATCTTTTCTCTATAGGCATTATTTGTTAAACAAACTCTATGAACTCACCAACCTCGTGTTGACACTTTAGCATGTATTTTCAGGTATTAAGCTATGGCACGCTACAGGAGGTTTTGGCAGGGCATGGCATGGTCATAGAAGACTCTGATTATTTATATGGGGACCGTTTAAAACTATTTTAAGGGCCTACTTCCGCACTACTTTTAACAATGTAAATACAATATTTTTGACTTAACTATTTTATTCTAAATGATTGAAGTGAAAACCATTTTTGTACTTGTGTTGTGATACCGATTGAGTTACACCCCAGCTATATGTATGCTTCCGCTGGACCCGATTTTGGGGGTGTGATAGATTGGTATCAGAGCTTTGGCTATAGCGAACTAAGTGTTTTTAAAACCTAGATTATAGCTACTTTTATGAAAAACTTAACCCTGTGACCATCACGTGCCTGCCTGCCAAGCTGAAGCCTCATTTGTGGTTTGTTGCTGACTTAGGTGATGAGATTTGTGTCTCATTATCTGGTATACTATATTCATTTATCATGGTTGATTACTATCATTGTCTTTCATATGAGCATGTTCACGTATCGTATATGTCACCGCATTATGTTTTCTATGCATAGTTTCAGCATTCGACCTCGAGTTTGGTCACTTGCTTTTGTCTTTCTGAACCTCTTGGTATTTGTGAAGGACATAGTCTTAGTATAACTGAGCTGAGTATTTCAAAATTCATGGAACCTCGGTGGGATATAGACTGGTCATCTATATTCAACCCGGGATAGTGAGATATAGGCTGACCACCTATGTCTGACTCAGAGATGAATTTTTCAACACTAAGAATGGTTATAATAAAATTTTGTCCGGAATAAATTCTCAACTCATTTTCCAAATGCTTCATTTATGTGTGTGTATACTCTCGTTGTCATAACATTTCTACTTTTCATCACTTCGTGAACCACCGATTGGAAGCTTGTCAACTAGTCATTTTATTTCATGAACTTTCATATTTATGCATAATACACTTGCATCACAGTATTTTCTTATATCACGTTCTCATTATGCTGCAGTTGTCACAGTCTCTTCCCTTCTCACCATCACTCACTACTATCAATATTGATAAGTGGATATTATCAATGACCTCCCTAGGAAAGACTTTCCATACCTTCTATGAGGAGGATCCCTCGGTACAGTAAGACCATTCAAAACTCAACAGAAATCCCAAGATATCACAAAACCATTCGAACCACTATCACTGGCCTGATTGCCACAATTCCACTATCTGGAAAGTATTGGCTTGGCTGAATTATAAGATTCGTTTAGATACGAGTGCTCACTAAGCAACACCATAGAGATAAATCCAACCTTTTTAACCGAGACTATAAATTGAACATGCCCTCACCAATAGCCTTTATTCAAACATGTTAGACACCTATGCATTTGTGCATACATACATACCTAGCTATTTTATCCACTTAATACTTTCACTTTTAAATGGATTTTTCTCCAAACTATAGTTATGCAAAACATATATCTTGTAAGAAATACTTTTCTAAGACACTTATTTTGACAAGCAAATTTCTTTTGGTTAATCTTTTACAAAACTACTAGATGCTAAGAAATTTTAAACATCGATTTTGGTAAATCATATTATCCATCTTATGTTGAAAATAGTCCTATCTTGCATAACTATTAAATTTTGAAACATTAAGAAAAATGTTACTTAGAAAGCCGTTTGCTTAAAAATTGTAAATTCATTTACTCAGGGGAGGTTTATGAACAAAACACACAATCTCAAAACAAGCTTTGAAAATCAATCACTATATTACCTCACTCATATCTTTAGGAGTTTGTGATTTGATGACATATAACTTGGGGAAAATCTTAGTAATGGAGACTAAGCACCGTAGGTAGAGAGAGACCCTAATTCATGACATTCATGCGGAGGAATCACAACCTTATCCTAATCTAGTATTTTCAACAACACCCTTGACGGACCTAACCTTGTAAGCCTTTCAAAACAAGATTCATGATACCCATCTCAATTACTCCTAATAGAGGAACTTGATTCATCTCAAACTCCTAGCCATTTCATTAAGATTTCTTTGGAACCACACCACCTATCATCTGCAGACCAATGGTCAGAAGTAGAGAATGATTCACACATAGGGAGATATGCTCAGAACATGAGTGATTGACTCTAGAAATGGTTGGACTAACCATTTTCCATAAATCAGATTCCTTTATAACCATAGTTACCACACGAGCCTAGAGACTATACCATTTGAAGCACTCTATGGTCGAAGTGCCCCTATCCATTGACGAATCGAAATTGGAAAATCCTAACTCACTAGTCTAGTAGGCATTCATGAAATAACCAGAAATTTCCTACAAGTCAAGAATCAATTACAAATTCTATAAGTTGTAAACCATTAAAACTTCAAATTGGTAGCCAGATCATGTTGAAAGTTCTGCCTAGGAAAGGCATGATATTATTCGGAAAAATTTGGAAAGTTAAACCTGATATACACTGGACCACGTAATATTTCAGACAGAGTAGGCCTAGTGGCCATCAGAATTGAGCCTTGTTAGAGAACAGTCGGATTACACAACTATGGTTCACCTATTCAAACCCCAGGAAATGACTTTTAGATTAGTCACTTATGATTCCATTGGAAGGAATCCAACCCAATGACAAACCTAAACCTTGTAAGAGAACCACTAGAAATCATGGACTGTTAGGTCGAACGGTTAAAGCAGAGTCGAATTTTCCTATCATGGAAGTTCGCTGAAATTCTCAACTATCACCATCTTTTCACCAATACCATTCTAGAGACTTACACAAACTGAACTTCGGGACGAAGTTCCTGTTAGAAGGGAAGACTGTCACATCTCGTAATTTCCGGTCATTTTCCAACCCTCGACAATTTACTATTCACAAGTTACTATTCACCATTTACTATTCATCGATCACTATTCATCGTTTTTGAGGTCAATTTGACATTTCGAGAAACATTCAGAAATTTTACTATTCACTTGACACTATTCATTCCCGGAAGAAAACCACTATTCACGTGCATTACTCATGTCATCGTAAACTTAGTTTACGGGTATTCAATTCGCGTAACCGTATTGGTTCAGGAGTGAATTCATGCATTATCATTGAGACATTTCATACGGACTAGAAATAGTCCGCATATCATTATTATGGCACTTGCATACTATTCCACTCGTAGGATATATTCAAATTAATACTTTTGATATATTTGACTTTTTACGTATGTTTATTCTTAAATAAACGTTAACAAACGACCAATAATGTGAATAAAACGTCCGACACTCCCGACGATGATCCCAATATATTTTTATATTCATTCTAATAATATAAAAATTATAATATTAATTTACCCGGTGTTTTCAAATCAATGACTACATTTCACGGTCGAAGCTTATTACTCAGTCGGTTTGCGATATTTCAACCCGATAATTATTCTAACACTCGATTCTCACCAGGAATAATATTTTACAACTTTTACAACTTTGTCGTATTTTATTTCACCTCGGTAACATTTATTTTTAGTTAACTTGGTACCCGGTATCTTCTAAAACTATTAATATCTACACAATATTACCTAACATCTTACAAATTCACCCATTTTTCTTCACCCTCATCACTTTACTTACATGTTTGACATTTTTTTTACTAACCCATTAATGTATGCTTGTACTAGTTAACTACAATAATTCAACAATATACATAAGATATTTCTACACATATCTCATTTCACTTCCAACTTTCACTAGCAAAAACTCTCTCCTTTTTCCTCTCTTCTTGGTGTGCTCGGCAAAACAACAAGGAACAAGAGAAGCAATATTTTTCCAAGATCTATTTTAGTAGTTAGTGTATTTTGTATCCATTTTGGAGTTTTGTAATACAAACTCAAGGTTTACTTAGGTTTTCTCCATCAAAAACCCTCTAATCTTTCAAGTAAGTAAACAAAACTCATCCTTATGATTTTACCAAGTTTTTACAAGATTCATACTATATATATACAAGATCTACATGCATGTATTGTTTATACCACTTTATTTTACAAACTCTTAACTTTTGAAACCTAGAAAGTGTTTATGGTTAGATCCTTGTTAGATCTACTTGGTTATGATATTTAGGAACCCATGACACCCTAAGAAGGTGTATGGTAGGATTAGACTAGTTTTGTGGTGATTGAAAGTGGTTTGGTTGAAGTAGAAACTAGATTGAAACCTTGAAAATGGTTTTTGAACAAGTAAAAATACATGCTGTCCTATTTTGGTTCACCCAGAAAACTCCGAATTTACACAGTAACTTTTGATAATATTTTTAGAAAATAATTTCGAAAACGAAGCCATGGGCGAAAGAACGGATTAAAACGAGTTAATAACGAAGGAGATATGATTTTCCGAATTTAACGACGAAAACTATTTTATGAAAAACTGCTTGCTGATGAACAGTACTCACGGGCAAATTCGAGGCGTAAAACTAAATCTAGCCATCCCGACTTATCAAAAATATATTAGTATATACTAAAACGAATCCGGGGATATAAAGAACGAGTAAAATGAGCTTAAAACGACCAAGTTATACCCGTTTTAACATCGTCAAAACTATATATATATATTTGGTCACAAATAAAAATAATAACTTACGCACTAGATGGTATATTTTCTAGAAATGGTACTAAGGACTATATTCTTAACAAATGAATACGTATGACCCAAGAGAATATTTATACGACTTAACGACGTTATTCTAAGGTTTTCGATACGAGGAATATAACGCTAACATTTTCATACAAGATAATACGACAAGTTATATACTTCTATATTTGGACTTATTTTTCCTAAGTATGGAAACTATTTTACTATGACGATAACTAGTATTTCCAAGTTACGAGTGGTATAGGCATCATGTGCACGTGCATTCATTTCATTATGTCATGATCTAAGGTAGATCGTTATTACTCATATTAGATTGCGGTTAGAGATCGTGCATCATTTCTGTGTATCCATTCTTGTCATCATAGCTATCGCTCTAGGTGAGTCATAGCCCCTACTATTTTAATTGTTTTGTAAACTCTTTTGGGGGAGAATACATGCTCGTTTTACTTAAACGCACTACTGGTTTTACCTGGTTGATTTCTCAAATATTCCCAGCTTTATCTAAATATATATTTGATCACCTGCACTTCATTAGTATGCTTGACTACCGGTATTTCTTTGGTATATTTAACCACCTGCATTCATTGGTATGTTTGATTTTCTTGTATTTCATGGGATTGATTATCCTTGTTTACATGACCACATTGTCATAATTGTTTATCTGGCGACATTGTCAGTATTGTTTATCTGGCGACATTGTCAGTATTGTTTATCTGACGACATTGTCAGTATTATTTTATCTGGCGACATTGTCAGCGTTATTTATCTGGCGACATTGTCAGTATTGTTTAGATAACCTCATTGACTGAATCATTTTATTTATATAGCCGTTTTGCTATATTTATCTGGGAATTTGGATACCAGTATTACTTATGTTCACGTAGACTTTAATACATTTGGCAGTGGGTTGTAAACACACAGGTTGCAAGTCTCTTATGGCGGGACTTGCAACTGAGTGGATTTACGATGCCTTTGCTGGGCGATCTTTTCTCTATAGGCATTATTTGTTAAACAAACTCTATGAACTCACCAACCTCGTGTTGACACTTTAGCATGTATTTTCAGGTATTAAGCTATGGCACGCTACAGGAGGTTTTGGCAGGGCATGGCATGGTCATAGAAGACTCTGATTATTTATATGAGGACCGTTTAAAACTATTTTAAGGGCCTACTTCCGCACTAATTTTAACAATGTAAATACAATATTTTTGACTTAACTATTTTATTCTAAATGATTGAAGTGAAAACCATTTTTGTACTTGTGTTGTGATACCGATTGAGTTACACCCCAGCTATATGTATGCTTCCGCTGGACCCGATGTTGGGGGTGTGACACTTGCACAGAACACAAAGACAACTCCGACAAGGCGTAAGCACCAGACAATCATATCAATGAGGACTTTTCGGGCCGGCTTAGGGATTAAGGGTATGAATAGGCATGGATAATTTTTTTTCTTGTTTTGATAGATTTGTAGAACAATATACTAATAAGCTGCTGTTGATCATCAATATTCATAGATCATTTTTCTCTATTCATTCAACATAAATCTTTGCTTTACTTTTGCTTTCAACGTACAAAAATTCTCAAATTATTTTTCGTTCATATTTCATATAACTTCTTTTTCTTTTTCATAATTTTCTCATACTGCAACAATAATCAATCAAACTTCATTCTTTTTTAGCATATGTAATAGGTTTAAACAAAGAAAATGGCTTAGGCTCAGCATGTTGTTCTAGGTGGCAATAGCACTAAAAATGAGTGCTAGAAGGTTAATTTCTGGAATATGCTAGTAACTAGTGTAGTCAACTAGATCATAACTTTCATAGGATGGCTATTTGGTGTAAATCCTAAATTTGCCTCAATATCATATAAAATTGTCTATAAAGCATAAAAATGCAATCTCACTACAACATTCGTTATTGATGTATAAGTGCAAGTTCTAGAACTAATTTAGATCGTCGGCTCACTCATATATTTTGGAGAAAGTGTAGCAGATATACACTTAAAAAGGCTTATAATTATCTCACATTTGTGGTGGATGAAATTGTGTCTAGCTACAGTGTCAATCCAATTGGATTTGCCTTAATAACCTATAAAAATGTATAATTTTTGTTAGAAAGCAATGATTGTATCATATAATCATTTTTATGGAATAAATATTTTTACTGTTTGACTCCCCCCACTCAAGTTGAACATTGCCCTCAATGTTTATAACTGCATATAAAAATAGGAAAAATATAACTACTAAAAGACAGAGAAACTTCCCGGGCCATATGAGAAAGCATGAAGAGCTAAGCTATCCCAAATGCGGTCTTTTTTTTTTCTTCATAATAATCTGCAAAATAATAACAAACAAACACACAAAAATGGAAAATACTTTGGGTTTTTATTATTATTATTTTTTTTAATCATAAGTACCTCCACACTTAAGTTTTACAGTGTGGTTTAAACAAAGTAAATAAGAAGAAAGAAATAAAAAAAATGAAATGAAACGGGTTGCCTCCCGCCAAGCGCTAATTTGAGAGTCTATAACTCGACTCATGTTATTTCCTATCTTAGTTCTAGCTTTATAAAGGCGAGAGTTTTCATAAGCATGAAAGCGTAGTTCGTCTAATTCATGAAGTTGAAACATTCGTTTCTCACCGGCTGCAATTAAATCTAGATTACAGTTTTTAAATGCCTAGTATGCACGGTGTTCTATTTCAAAAGGTAGGTGACATGCTTTACCATATATAAGTTTGTATGGAGTTGTTCCAGTTGGTGTTTTGTAAGCAGTTCTAAAGGCCCATAGAGCATCGTCAAATTTCCTTGACCAAACAGCAGGGTTGTCTTTAACTGTTTTTTCAAGTATTCTTTTAAGGTCTCTATTAGTATTTTCAACTTGACCACTCGTTTGAAGGTGATAGGATGTAGAGAATCGATGGTTGACTCCATATCTTTTCATAGCTTTTTCCATAATTTTATTGCAAAAATGAGTGCCTCTGTCGCTAATGAGAGCTTTTGGCATGCCAAAACGACATAATAGTTTCTTAAGAAATGTTGTAACAACTTTGGCATCATTTGTTTGAAGAGCTTGGCTTCTGCCCATTTTGAGACATAGTCAACAACGACTAGGATGTATTCGAATTTTGATGATTTAGGAAAAGGTCCCATAAAGTCTATACCCCAGATGTCAAAAATTTCACATACTTGAATGTAATTCATGGGCATTTCATCCCTTTTAGAAATGTTTCCAGTTTTCTGACATGCTTCGCAAAGGCAAACTAGAGTATGTGCTTCTTTTAGAATTGTTGGCCAATAGAATCCTAATTCAAATACTTTTTTAGCAGTAGTGGTGGCACGTTAATGTCCACCGGTAGGTCCATGGTGACATTTATGAAGAATGGCACGAGTTTCTTGTCCAGATACACATCTACGGATGATTCCATTAGGACATATTTTAAATAAGTATGGTTCATCCCAAAAATATTTCTTTAAGTCTGAAAATAATTTATTATTTTCTTGGTGAGTCATTCCTTTAGGTAATACATTCCCCGCCAGATAGTTTGCAAGGTCTGCGAATCATGGCGTGTCTGGAGAACTAATTGCATTAAGAGTTTCATCGAGAAAGTTATCATTTATTTCAATTTCTATTTCTTCATCTTCATTTTCTAAACGAGACAAATGATCGGCCGCTACGTTTTCAACACCTTTTTTTCTTTGATTTCTATATCAAATTCTTGTAAAAGCAAAATCCAACGAATAAGACGTATCTTAGCATCTTGCTTTTTAAATATATATTTTAGAGCGGAATGATCTGTATAGACCACAGGTTTAGATAGAACTAGATATGCACGGAATTTTTCAAATGCAAATACAACGGCCATGAGTTCTTTTTCAGTAACCGTATAATTTTGTTGAGCAGCGTTGAGTGTTTTGCTAGCAAAGTAGATAGGATGGAAATGTCTACCATCTTTTTGTCCTAAAACAGCTCCAACTGCAAAATCGCTTGCATCACACATTAATTCAAATGGTAAATTCCAATTTGGACTTATTATGATTGGAGTACATGTGAGTTTTTCTTAAAGAGTTTCGAAAGCTTTGTGACATTCGTCATCGAATTCAAATGTAACGTCTTTTTCGAGAAGTTTAGTTAAAGGTCGAGCAATTTTTGAGAAATCTTTAATAAATAGTCGATAGAATCCTGCATGTCCACTGGTACAAAAAGTTCTATTGGTCACGCATGGTCGATTTTGAAATGTCACACTGTAACATTTATACGTGACTAAATGTACCAGAATAAAATAAACAGCCACACTTGATCCGACTTGTGTGGCCATTTCGGAATTCTATTGTCACACATTTGAATATTTATGTGACTAGAGGTAACTGGAAAAAAAGATTTGGAATATTTATTCATTTATAATTTGGTGCGTGTAACAGATACAAATGAGTTTGAGACATTAGTCACACTATATATATACGTATGTGACAAATATATGTCACACAATTGAACAGTGTGACCAAAATCCATATATGGTCACATGAGGTAATTGTGTATGTGGCTAAATTATATAGTCAAGTTTGTCACACATTATTTAAACGTGACTGCTATTTTTTGCTGAATATTTAGCCACATAGCATTTGAAATGTGTGACAACGGAAAAGTAAGTTTGAAGCGTTAGTCACGATATGCATTTAATAGTGACAAATATATATCACACACTTGACGAGTGTGACCAAATGTCATATATGGTCACACTAAACCATAGAAACATGATTAAGTGTAACGAAAATTCGATACATATGGTCACGTAAGTTAATATGTGTGTCTAAAGTTTAGTGTGTGTTTGCTTGCCAAATCCTAATGTGTATAGTCACACTTAATTGAAGCAGGATCATGTGACTATAGGCTTTGCAAAAAAAACAAAAAAATAATAAATAAATAAATAAATAAATAAAAATAGTCACATTGTAACTATAGGCTTTACAATAGTCACACCATATCAGAAATGTGTATCTAAATGATGTTTATGGCCACATTATAAGGGTATTATATGTGACCAATACATTCAAAATAGTCACAGTGAAATATTCATGTGACTATTATTTATAGCAAAATGTGAAGTCAGTTATCATTAACATTGATATATATTAGTTACATTGAGTTTTTGGCTCTTTCATACATTTTGAAGATCTCATCATCTGAGTATCGCTTTAATTGAATAAGCTTCCAACCCTTCATATTATTTAGATAGTACTCATAGTACTTCCTCTTTTGCTTAACTGTTGGACGACTGAGCACTTTTCTCTTCTTTCTTTGATTGAGACAAAATTTCTTCCTTTCAGCTTCATAATTCCTCTTCTATTCATCTTTTTGTTCTTGAGTGTACTCTTGCATTTCTTCTTTTATTTGTTTCATCAGTGCAATATCAGCATCACCTTTAATCCTTTCTTCATCCCAAGAATCCAAGAGTGCTTTTGTTTTGGCCTCAGCTTCAGCGTGTTTCCTTCTTTGTTCAAGTACCATCTAATTCTCCTCTGCAAACGAAGCAGCCATTTTTCTTGCAGCAGCTCCATCTACTTCAAGTTGCTTGTGTTTGGGCTAGTACAAAAAAGGAAGATCCTTTAAAGGATCATGCTTAGGCTCTTCAATAATAATAACTTTGCCTTTGCCCTTATAACTTGGCTCTTGTAAACTCTTCTTGATTTGTTGAGTTGGTTCTCTAATCACCACACCTTTGACAGGTACTCTTGGTTGTTGTGGTGGTGGTTGTGATTGTTCTGTTGGTAGTGGTGATTGTGGCACTGCTTGTTTAAATTGTGTCTTCAATAGAATCATTGCTTCGGCCAAAGTTTTATCATCATCACTAGCAACAGGAACATTTTCCTCAGTAGTAGTATCCTCCTTGGCCATTTCTTCACTTGCACCAGCAGTAGAATCTCCCATGCCTTTGATTGCTGCTTCCATAACAACCTTATTACCTTGATTATCAGCAACCATATACTCATCATAATTCTCACCAGAATTCACATCCATATCCACACCAATGTCATCACCAGCAGCAGCACTATCAAAATTTTCCATAGCTTCCCCTGAATCCTTGGTTTCATTCCTCCCTTGTTTGGGATCATCCTCCCCCAAACTTATGCTTTCAGATGAACTAATCCTTTGTCTTGTGCCCACTTTTTTCAGTCTTTCGAATGACCTGGTTCTTGACCCCTTCTGACCTCCCAATTGCTTAACCCTCAGCTTCAAACCTGTAATTACATCCCCCTGAGTATCTGTGATTTGTTGTAGGCCAAGAACCTGTTCTTTAAGTTTGGTATATTTAACCATCAATTCTTTAACAAGTTCCATCTCTTCCTCACCACTTTTATCCTCATCACTTGCATTGTCCCCTTGGTTTCTTGGCACCTGTGGTTTCCTTCACCTGAATCATGGTTTAACTATGACAGGAAAGTCCTTACCCTTTCTCTTCATGTTAGAAAAGACCTTTTTAATATGAGAGTGAACAGGATAAACCTTGTCGTGAACTTTCTTATTTGTAAACTGTTTGTCCATAAGAAGTTGCAAAAATCTTGGATATAAGTAATGTTGGTTTGAAGAATTATCTAAGGCTTTAACCACATGATCAAAAATTAAGTTTGAAAAATTGAATTTTTCTTTATTTTTTGCCAAACATATAAGGGCAGAAGCCATGTTACTATTAAACTCATTCCAACCAATAGTCTTTGGGCTAAGACACTGTAACAAAGTGTGAATTAAGAATTTCCACTGTGGGGGAAAGCCACCTTTATTAAATTTCAAAGAATCATTTTTTCTTACATACCCCATCTCTTGAAGGTTTTCAAAAATTGTGGAGTCTGGAAGATTCTCAATTCCATTAACATCTCCTAGATGAAGAACTTCTCTAACAGATGCCTTTGTAACAATAATCTTCTGCCCATCCACACGGGCATGAATCTGTACTTCCTCATCAATAGTTTTGACCTTTGCAGTAGCCCAAAACTGTTTGATGTTGGAAACATATACAGTAGGGTTAACTGTTAATGCATACCTAATATGAGTAGCATTGAGAAAATCACCAACTTTAGTGAACTCTTCATTCTCTTTGGTGGGATTTTGCAAGAATGCAATCATGTTATGCTTGTTGGCAAAAGACAGAGTCGACATTGTGAAATTTGAAAATTTGTGTAGGGTTTTGCTGGGAATTGCAATTAGTTGATAAAATCAAGCAGTGGTTTTATGTTTGATAGAGTTTTGATTGGATAAAAACATTTGTGTGAAAATGTGAATGATTGAAGTGTACAAACCCTTAACCGTTCATATTTCTAAAACAGTACCCTGCACTCTAAAAAATAGCAGAACAACCCTTAGCCAGACTAAGTTAGGCTTAGCAGCACTAAAATATTCCTAGCAACACTAAGTTAGTTTCCACTCGAAACGGCTTATTTTTCAGGACTCTAGCACTTTTCTCAGCTTATCCTGCAAAATATTAGTCCCAAAAACAAAAAACCTAACTCATTACCCGAATCACAATAATCACATCATCAATTACACTTAACAATACTATTTATAACTAGCAACATTAACACATCATTTCTAGATTTTAACAATTTGACATACTGCTTTTATCCAAGAAACCAAACACACCTTTGACAGTTTGACATCACAAGCAACCATACAAGGTCTCAAAATTTTCATTGATATTTTTTAAAAGATACAACCATTCATAAAAGCTGCAAACATAAATATAATTAATTATCCTACCTAAATACTAAAGATACTAAAAACATAAAAACATCATCATTAAAAACTGCTTCACTGCATTTCACACCAACTTGTTAAAACCAGAGCGCTCTACTCCCTGTGTTGCATCCTTTTCCTTTCCAGGAGATATTGAAACTTAATTTCAAGATCGGTAATCCTGTTTTCCAGATTTAATGGGTCTGCAAATGCAAACCCATCTTGTTGACCCCCTTGGTTTTGATGCTCCACCACATTTTGATGCTCCATCACATTTTGCTGCTGATCCTCTTCATTTTGATGCTCCACCACATTTTGCTGCGCATCCTCTTCATTTTGCTGCTCCACCACATTTTGCTGCGCATCCTGTTGATCCTCCTCATCCTCTTCATCTTCTTCCTCCACCTCCACATCATTCAGTCCCCAACGCTCATCCCAGTAAAAGTCTTGTCTATGCAGCCATTTCAAAATTATTGACCTCTTCCACGTATCTACCTAACAATACGACCCATATTCGTAAACGGGATCATACCCGAAATGATTAAACACTGCGTCCCATAGCAAACTGTTGTTTAATACCCACTCGTACTCTTCTGCATCATTTTGAAAGTTACCATTTGCTGCCATTGTTGAAGTTTTCTTTGAAAGTGATATATGTGTTTGTGTGTGTTATTTGGTATATATACAATAGAGAGGTATAAATAGGCTGGAGAGGTATATGAACGGTTCCCAAGACTTTTGGCAGGAAAAAGGATCGACCAAAGGCGCCTAAATCATACTGTGAATTGAAGATATTTTAAAACTGTTCCTAAAGATAGTATGCAAAAGTCTCCACTTTCCTTTTACCAAGTCTTGACTTACCAAGTACAATAAGTTGATGCAATAAATACTTGTATCTCATGCTTTATGAATAATAAACTTCCAAACTCAATATTTCCAACAATGATTTGGGATCGGTTTTTTACCCGAGGGAATAAATGTTTGACCGTGACTCGAAGAAAACTTATGTTATGTTTCTTTGAAGTTTAATGTTTTTGTGTTCAAAGAAAACTTATGTTATGTTTCTTTGTTAATCAAGTTATCGATTATTATATGATCAAGTTATCTTTTTGTTGATTAATTATGTTATGTTGCTTTTTTGACTATGTTATGATGCTTTGTTAAAAGTCAAACAAAGATTGTCAAACTTGATTGTCATTTGCAAAAGTCAAAGAGTCTCCAAGTGAATTTGGGCAATTCCGGGTAATTACTATCAAAAGATAACTAATAGCCAATCATGATTGTCACTTTGGGTAATTTTTGGTAGTTTTGTGCCTATACATTCATTTGCATAAGGTCAAATAGGATAGTCAAATTGTGCCATTTTGGGTAATTACTGCCAAAAGATATCGAGTAGCCAAAAGATCAAGATCAGTTAAATTTACAAGCAAACACTTAACCATTCACCATAAAGATGGGGTACATGAGCCACTACAAACCACACAATCTAGCCATAAACACTATACTACTTCAGTGCAAGTACCAAAGAAACCACAACTGCAAAAACACAAAGTGTTGACTTCCAAACACTGACTTTCTTTAAGGCATTTGTCAACTCTGGCTCCAATTCTTCAATCCTTCTTTGACGATTAACTTCAATTTGAACCTCACACCTTTGATTGGGATTCAGTTTGCTATACATCTCAAACAAATGCATCTTGTAACAATCACATTCCTCCTCTGGATCATACCAATCAAATTGTTCACATTTCTTCGTACCCGATTTCTAAAATCAAAAAAATGTAGTATATTAAACATTAAACTTAATAATCTTTAAACTAAACGTATCTGATAACTTACCCATCGATTTTGGCAGCAAATGAAACGTCGAGCAGGGTTGGATGGTGTCCAAGATGTTACCACCATTGCTGGCCTGTCACATTTGCAATAATCTTCACAAAGATAAGACGACATGAGTTAGTTTGATTTTGATTTGGGATTTGTTATGATTTTTTTAGAGTGTGTTAAATTAGGGTTTATATGAAAGGGAATTGATTTGCACACTTTATAAATTGATTGGGACACTCCATCTGTGCATTAAATACTTGTACAATATTAAACACTCTACTTCAACCGCTTGTACATTGAGTGTGCAAATAACTTTTTTGAGTGTGCAAATCATTAGCCGTATGTATAACAGAAGATCAAAAATTGACGGCCATTAATCCTTATTCGGGTCAATCGGGCCAACCCCGTACCTGAGTTAGCCAAATATTTTCAACCCGATACGGGACCCTATTTAGTATTTGGGTTACTCGGGTTGACCCGAATCACCCGAATAAAAAGGAGAAGGACGTATGGAAATGGAAAAATCATATAAAAATGTACGAAAATGTAATAAATGTTTTATAACATTTTAATATAGAGGAAAACATTCAGAAAAGCTTAGAACATATGAAAACGAGCGAAAATTTTTGAAAACATTCAAAATGGATGAAATCGGTCGAAAAGGGTCGTAGTCGGACTAAAATGGTCTAAATCCGTCGAAATCTGTCGAAATTGTCAACGTCGGTCGAAAACTAGCGACATCGATCAAAATCGATTGAAAACGGTAAAAAAGGGACGAAAAACGTTACAAACGGATGAAAACTTAAAAAAAATACAAAACGTATAAAATGTTGTATAGTATTTTTCTTAGTTTACAAAATCCAATGCACATGACCCATGACCCATGTTAATTACCCATTGTCGATCACCAATCATGTATTGGTCGATAACATATATGACATGTCATTACAACCCAATATTAATGCACATGACCCGTTACCCATGTTAATTACCCAATGATCAATAGTCATGGATGTGACCAGTGATAACCTAATGCATATGACCCATATGATGTCAAATACCCATTATTAAATGTGACCAGTGATAACCTAATGCATATGACCCATGACCCATGTGAATTAGCCATTATCACCGGTCATGCATAGGTTGCACCGGCTTGGTAGGTGTATAGTTATATATAGTGTGAATTGAATATTATATGAATTGTATTTGAAGTTATTAAAGGCGGTCATGCATGGGTTACACCGGCTTGGTAGGTGTATACCGTTTGTCACAGACACTAATAAGAAGCAAGTATGCAAGGACCTCCCGATCATGTTATCCGGGATCGAGAAAGTTTGAACTCGGTTTGAGCTTGATCACTCAAAAATCTCTGTTTATTTGTAAAGGTGTGTTGTCTTACACAAATTAAAATTGAAATATAATCTAATAATCGAATTCGGTTCACCTTCGGATAAAAAATCTCGATACCAAGGTTTTCAAGATCGGGATCATATCCTACTTAGGATCGATTTTGTCTTTGCAAGATCGAGATCATAAGATCGGATCGGGATCTTAAGATCCTACCATAATGCATTTTTTAAGTATCCTTTGTAATATTATACAAATTTATAAATTATTATATACATTCTTGGATGGTGATG
Source organism: Artemisia argyi (assembly GCA_030686995.1). NCBI lineage: Eukaryota > Viridiplantae > Streptophyta > Magnoliopsida > Asterales > Asteraceae > Artemisia > Artemisia argyi. Next base: position 75,129,647 of record CM060706.1, read on the forward strand.
AAGATTTTGTTTACCAAATGCCCCGTGCACACCCTAGGTTCAAGGATTTTTCTTTAGAGAAATGTAATAGGTATCCACCCCTTGAAATGCTAAGTGAAAATGATAAAAGGAAAGGGCTTAAATATCCTCATGAAAAAAATAAAAGATATTATCGCGGATGTTTAGAGCTAAGTGATGATTATAAGAAAGATGAGGCGACTATTAGATGGCTCACCCTAGGGTATGTGAGCATAAGCGACACACGATAGCCCATGACCTTGACTCTAGCTACAAGACTCGTAAATAAAGAAAAAGGCTTCTTGGGAGGTAACCCATGTTTTGTGTGTTTTTATTTGTTTGATTTTTAGTTGTTTGATTGTTATTTGCTTCTGTATGCATGCTTTATTTTTATTGTTGGTAGATCATGTTTCAAACTAAAATTGTTAAAATGCTTTATTTTGTTGTTTAACTTCGTCTTAACTTCATATAAAGGTATTTTGCAAAAGCTAAGTGTAAGGGGAAACCCCAAATTTGTTTATAAGAACGAAATTGATCATGATTTGCCACAATATTAAATGAACATGTGTATTAGTAATTGTTAGAGTCAAATGCTTGTATCGAGTCATAATGATGTTTTGCAGGATTTTCCAGGAAGTAGGACATAAGTTTTTCCAGAAATTTTCCGGAAACTTAATATAAAGATTTCTGCAGGTCACTTCTGACGGCGTCAGGGTTTAATTCTTGATGGCGTCACGTGTAAAATTCTGGAAATTTTGCGAGTTTTGTTTTTCTAACGGAGTCTTAAAGTTTTTGTTAATTCTTTAGTTTTATAAAGCCCAGGAAATCTGCAAACATTCATTCCACAAGCATTATATCTTAAATTGTTTTCTAGGACTTGTTAGTATATATAGATTGCCGCTGATTTTACGCGAGGTTGCCTTGTTTGTTTTCTCAGTTTAACAGGTTATATATGACAAGAAGATGATCTGTATTTCTGGAGGGAAGCTTTTGATGAGGCGAAAAATGATCCGTTTTTAGGGGGTCATTTAAGCCCGAATCCGAATTTATTTGATCAAATATTGCCCTAAATTGTTCCTTTTGTGATTTTAGGTACTTGGAGAGTGAATTCTGGAAAAGAAGCCATTTTGGACGTTTTTGGAGCATAAAAGTGAAGCAAACGGCAAAGTCTCAATGTTCCATGCTGGGAACAGTAGGTGACGGCGTCAAGAGTAATTTCCTGACGGCGTCAAACCTCAATAATAAAATCCGAGAGTTCATGAAGGCGTCAAGAGTTTTCCTGACGGCGTCAAAACCCCAAGAATTAAAATCCGTAGTTGATGACGGCGTCACACACAGGGCGTCAAGAGTAATTTGTGTGACGGCCTAGGCCTTGACGGCGTCAGAAGTAGATCAAGGCCGTCTGAGGAAGTATTTGGCGGCAAGATGACGGCGTCACACCTTTGTTCTTGACGCCGTCATCCCTATTTTCCTATATATAGTTTTCTAGTTTTTCACATTTAAGGAGAGAAGTTTTGGGAGAAACCCTAAAGACGATTTTGATGTAACTTTACAGGTTTTTCAAGGGTTCCAACTCCTTGATACCTTGCATGATTTATCAAGATAAGTGTTCTTCTAATTCAATCAATATGTCTATGTGTTGGTTGTCTATATCTTGTTCTTGTCTTAATTCTATCATGTTAGGCTAGATCTCTTTTGTGTTTGCTTAGATCTAATGAAACCTAGATATTGATTATGTGTTGATTACTTGTTTATTCTTGTTTTGGATGAATGATTTATATGTTAGGCTTAAGAAAACTGGCAGATCTCCAAATGGTAACATGCTTGAACGTCTTAAGAAACATGAACCGAGGCGTACTAGGTCTTTATTGGTTGTATTTAATGCATGAGCCACTGTTTACAATCCCTATAGTTGTGCTGGGCATGGTGTAGGAGGAGATAAGAGCTCATAGAATTGGGGAGTTATGTATGCCACCCCATGAATGGTATTAAGGAATACAATCCGTCATCCATGCAATTATAACAAGTAATTAACGTGTAAAAGATATCTAGGGAGTAGTGAAATCTAAGTAAACACATTTTCTCCAATTACTGCTCACAACCTTAGTATAAATTAGTTTATTTTCATTTTTAGTATTTTATTTTGATTGCATCTTAGTTTTGGGTTAGTTGAATAGCAGCTAATTCCGCCCACTCTTCCAAAAACCGATATTTTTACTTGCTTTCATAAAAATATAAAAACATAAAAAGAATCATCCCTCACCTTTAGAACTAGTAACTAGGCTTTCTAATCCTAGCAACACTATTCCTAAGCTAAACGATCAATCCCCCGGTACTTGTCACTATACTATACTACAACGATCAGGTACACTGCCTGGTGGGGGTTGTAAGCTTCTCGAGATCCCTCGAGAGGTAAAGCCTGTTGCGATTCCCACGCATCAAGTTTTTGGCGCCGCAGCCCGGGGAATAGTTATTGTCTAGGTTAGAATCTCTTTTTATTAGGTCTACTTGCTAGATTCCTTTCTAGTAAGATTTTTTTTTTTTTAGGTTTTCTTTAGTCTATCTTTTTCTTTGTGCCCTTTGTTTGTAAAACCATTTTCATTTGTCTTTATGGCGGATGAGATTCCATTTAGATCATTAACAATAGAGGAACAATTAGTTTACTCGGATAGATTTGCTTCCTGTTGTTCCAATGAATTTTTAAGTGATCTTAGATATATACAAGAAGAGATGAGTGTAAAGTTTGATAGGTTTGATGAGTTATGCGCATGTGTGGCCTATATTAAACAATCATTGTTAGTATCAATTCCTTTTAGTAAGACCCTTTGGAAAAATTTTGAGGAAAACCTCCTAACCGTGAACCATGAGTTCAATGAATTGATGGGTTTGTATGCATCACAACTTGAGGAAACAATTAAGGAGGATTTAGCCGAACAGGATCATATTGAGCAAAAAGATGAATCCTTTAGGCAAATTGAGCATTGTAATCAAGTTATTGAGGAAGGTTCTTATGAATCAGACTTAGAACTTGAAAGGGCTAGAGAAGGATTTGAGATACTTAGGAACATGTTTAGGATAGATTCTACTAAAACACATGATGAGGATATAGGTGATGTTGAGAAAAGGAAGGATAAGGTAAATAACACAAACCTACAAAGTACCCCACAACTCCCACCATCACTTGAGGAATGCACACCACCCGTGACTTACCCGGAAGAGGTAGAAGAGACTATAGGAGCCCCAATAGAGGTAGAACCCTTGTACCAAACACCACTAGAGGATATAGGTTTGAATACTTGTAGTGATAACCTTACTCTTAGTTCTAGGGAATTACCTAGTGTTGATGAACCGGAACCTCAATCTTCACACAACTTTCCATCCTTAGATATACATCTAGGAGACAAAAGAGGAGCCGACCTACCCATCAACCCATGTAGTCCGGGTAGTCTTAGGACAAAGGTAGTGGACTCTAAGCCTTGTAGAGAGGAAGCAAATATAGGAGTGGAAAATGACCTTACATACTTACATCACCCATTCATGATTGATCATAAGAAACATTATGGGTTTAAACCGGGTCTATTGGGTCAAGATGGACTCCCAACTAGGAATCTCTCGAAGTTGTTAGAAAATGATCCCTTTCTAGGAGAAAATCTTAATCCACCCATTAACCCGATTGAATTAGGTAAGGTTATGATGATAGGAGCACACCCCTTTGAGCATATAATTCATCCACCACTCTTTCCTCACGAGGCATATTTACACCCTAAGGGTGTGTATCGCTACTTCCACCCGCACTTAATCCTAAGTGTAGGGAAAACCTCCCCTATCTTCGTTAAATAAGGGTAGAGTCAGGCTTGTGACTCGAACAAAAACAAGCGCTCCTTGGGAGGCAACCCATGCTTTGTGTGATTTTATTTTGTTTGTTTGTTATTTGCTTCCGTATGCATGCTTTATTTTTATTGTTGGTTGATCATGTTTCTAAACTAAAATGTGGAAATACTTTACTTTGTTGTTTTGGCCTAGTCTTAACTCCACCTAGAAGTATTTTTGCAAAAGATAAGTGTAAGGGGAAACCCCAAATATGTTTTTAAGAAACAAACCGATCATGATTCTCCACAATAATAAATGAGCATGTATATTCGTATTTGTTAGAGTCAAATGCTTGTATTGAGTCATAATGAAGTTTTGCAGGATTTTCCAGGAAGTAGGACCAAGTTTTTCCAGAAATTTTCCGGAAACTTAACATAAGGATTTCTGCAGGTCAATTCTGACGGCGTCAGGGGTTTACTCTTGATGACGTCAGGAGTAAAAATCTGGAAATTTTACCGGTTTTGTTTTTCTAACGGAGTCTTATGGTTTTTGTGAATTATTAAGTTTTATAATCTCCAGGAGATCTGCAAACTTCATTCCAAAAGCATTATATCTTATCTTGTTTTCTAGGATTTAGTAACTTATATAGGATGCCGCCGATTTTACGCGAGGTTGTCTTGTCTATTTTGTCAGGTTTTACAGGTTATGTATGACAAGAAGATGATTTATATTCTGGAAGGGAAGCTTTGATTGCTGATTTTCTTGGAGGAAGATTTAACCTGGCCAACCTATAATCCATACCGAGCGAATCAGGGGAGTATTTGATTTAATTCTCTTTACCTTTTCACTTTTGCATTCTTTACTTGAACATTGGGGACAATGTTCATCTTAAGTGTAAGGGGAGGGTAAAAAGATGATACCTTACATATGCACTTTCGCTTGAGTTTGTTTTGTTTGATAGTAGATGTGTAATAAAACTATGAGAAATACTTGTTAGTGCAATTTTAGCGCCAAATTTAAATTTTTTTACAACATTTAGGAGTGAAACTTTAGCCATAGCAAGCGTCTCATGGATAGGAGATTGTATGACTAGCACATAACCGTATATTCAGAAAAATTTTCCACCCAAATATGTGAGGTTCGACTTTAGATTTGATAGGAAAAGCATTCATTATTAGTGCTTATGAGTGTACCGGTAGCATTTAGATTCTAGAACTTGCGTTAGTGATGCATTCCGAGACCGCTAGTGAGACTACATTCGTGTGGTAGGATTTACTACATGATAAGAGGCATTAGGATCACCCTTGTGTTAAACCCGTATTATGATTACTTGACCATTTAAGTCATATTACTTGACTAGTTAAGTCAACTAATTTTTCCCACACCTTAGCGTTGTACTCATTTTTAGTACACGAAACCCCTAGTACACCCCTCCGAGCCTATCTTTTCGTTTCTAACTTTAAGCATTTTACTTAAAGGAAGAATTTGTTACACCCCACTTAAATGTACAACCAAATCGCCTTAGCCTTCCGTGTATGCGCTCATTTTTAGTGCATTATTGTTATTTGTTAAACCCTAAGTTAACTATCTAATTGATTACATGGTTGCTAAGTCGAGTCATATCCTTGTACATATTGTTTTGGGACGATTGGGACTCATGGGTAAAGTACTTATTTTATGGAGTAATGGGGAAGAACATCATATTATTACCCCCATATGTACGTTAATCTTAAAAGTGCTCCAAGTGTTTTAATTTTCTTAATTCGAGTCATTAGTTTAGTTTATTATAAAGTATGTAAAAATTCAAGTGTAAGGGAAATGTTCATTCCCTATGATGTATTATTTTGGATGGTAGGGTAAGAGTGTATGCAAAAAAAAAAAAAAAAAAAAAAAAAAAAAAAAGAAAAAAGAAAAAAAAAAAAAAAAAAAAAAAAAAACATACGGACTACCATCCCTTTTTATTCTATGTTCATTTTATGTTTTTGTTATTTTTCATTTATTAGCTTAAGTCGAGTCTAGTCTTGGCTTAGCAACGCCATATTGTACGTGTAATTAACTAAGATTGTTAACTCGCCACCAGTAAAAACTTCCTTTATCCAACAAAACCGTGTAATTCATATCCCTATACCAAACGTTACAACCCTTTAAAAGACCTCTTTGATAGTTTATCCTAGGTGCTTACGCCATGTGGTGGAGGTTTGATCCTTTCCCAAGCCTATGGTAATCTATTTTGCTATGACAGGTAGTGAGAGATATCTTCCGTTTCCATATTGTAATTTACACTTTATTACACCCGAGAGATGTGAGTATCTAAACACTATTTGTGAGGTGCTTGTATCTGACCTCCGTGCTTGTCTATTGGTCTTTAGTGGAACGATTATTTGTTGTAATTACTTTTATATTAGTGTTAAATGACCCCTAACTTGTATTTTGACTAGAATAAAAGCGCATTTGCTTGAGGACAAGCAAATCTCAAGTGTAAGGGTATATGATGAGGCGAAAAATGATCCGTTTTTAGGGGGTCATTTAAGCCCGAATCCGAATTTATTTGATCAAATATTGCCCTAAATCGTTCCTTTTGTGATTTTAGGTACTTGGAGAGTGAATTCTGGAAAAGAAGCCATTTTTGACGTTTTTGGAGCATAAAAGTGAATAAAACGGCAAAGTCTCAATTTTCCATGCTGGGAACAGTAGGTGACGGCATCAAGAGTAATTTCCTGATGGCGTCAAACCTCAATAATAAAATCCGAGAGTTCATGAAGGCGTCAAGAGTTTTCCTGACGGCGTCAAAACCCCAAGAATTAAAATCCGTAGTTGATGACGGCGTCACACACAGGGCGTCAAGAGTAATTTGTGTGACGGCCTAGGCCTTGACGGCGTCAGAAGTAGATCAAGGCCGTCCGAGGAAGTATTTGGCGGCGAGATGACGGCGTCACACCTTTGTTCTTGACGCCGTCATCCCTATTTTCCTATATATAGTTTTCTAGTTTTTCACATTTAAGGAGAGAAGTTTTGGGAGAAACCCTAAAGACGATTTTGGTGTAACTTTACAGGTTTTTCAAGGGTTCCAACCCCTTGATACCTTGCATGATTAATCAAGATAAGTGTTCTTCTAATTCAATCAATATGTCTATGTGTTGGTTGTCTATATCTTGTTCTTGTCTTAATTCTATCATGCTAGGCTAGATCTCTTTTGTGTTTGCTTAGATCTAATGAAACCTAGATATTGATTATGTGTTGATTACTTGTTTATTCTTGTTTTGGATGAATGATTTATATGTTAGGCTTAAGAAAACTGGCAGATCTCCAAATGGTAACATGCTTGAACGTCTTAAGAAACATGAACCAAGGCGTACTAGGTCTTTATTGGTTGTATTTAATGCATGAGCCACTGTTTACAATCCCTATAGTTGTGCTGGGCATGGTGTAGGAGGAGATAAGAGCTCATAGAATTGGGGAGTTATGTATGCCACCCCATGAATGGTATTAAGGAATACAATCCGTCATCCATGCAATTATAACAAGTAATTAACGTGTAAAAGATATCTAGGGAGTAGTGAAATCTAAGTAAACACATTTTCTCCAATTACTGCTCACAACCTTAGTATAAATTAGTTTATTTTCATTTTTAGTATTTTATTTTGATTGCATCTTAGTTTTGGGTTAGTTGAATAGCAGCTAATTCCGCCCACTCTTCCAAAAACCGATATTTTTACTTGCTTTCATAAAAATATAAAAACATAAAAAGAATCATCCCTCACCTTTAGAACTAGTAACTAGGCTTTCTAATCCTAGCGACACTATTCCTAAGCTGAACGATCAATCCCCCGGTACTTGTCACTATACTATACTACAACGATCAGGTACACTGCCTGGTGGGGGTTGTAAGCTTCTCGAGATCCCTCGAGAGGTAAAGCCTGTTGCGATTCCCACACATCAGCTTTCAACGTTCATTTTCTTGGAGGAAGATCTAACCTTGTTGACACACTATCCACACTGAACGAATCAGTGGAGTATTTGTTTTCACTCTTTTACCTGCTTTACTTTTATATTCTTTAATTGAACATTGGGGACAATGTTCATCCTAAGTGTAAGGGGAGGGTAAATGATGATACCTTATAGGATTCAATTGCACTTGAGTTTGTTTGTTTGATGGTAGGTGTGTAATAAAACTAAGAGAAATACTTGTTAGTGTAATTTTAGCGCCAAATTTAAATTTTTTTACAACATTTAGGAGTGAAACTTTAGCCTTAACAAGCGTCTCATGGATAGGAGTTATATGACTAGCACAAAACCGTACCATTCAGAAAAATTTTCCACCCGAATATGTGAGGTTCGCCTTTAGATTTGATAGGAAAATCATTCATTATTAGTGCTTATAAGTGTACCGGTAGCATTTAGATTCTAGAACTTGCATTAGTGATGCATCCCGAGACCGCTACTGAGACTACATTCGTGTAGTAGGATTTACTACATGATAAGAGGCATTAGGATCACCCTTGTGTTAAACCCGTATCATAATTACTTGACCATTTAAGTCATATTACTTGACTAGTAAAGTCAATTAATTTTCCCACACCTTAGCGTTGTACTCATTTTTAGTACACGAAACCCCTAGTACACCCCTCCGAACCTATCTTTTCGTTTTTAACTTTAAGCATCTTACTTAAAGGAAGAATTTGTTACAACCCACCCAAATGTGCAACCAAATTGCCTTAGCCTTCCGTGTATGCACTCATCTTTAGTGCATTATTGTTATTTGTTTAAACCCTTAGTTAATTATCTAATGGATTACATGGTTGCCAAGTCGAGTCATATCTTGTAAATATTGTTTTAGGACGATTGGGACTCATGGGTAAAGTATTTGTGTTATGGAGTAATAGGGAAGAACATCATATATTACCCCCATATGTGCGTTAATCTTTAAAAGTACTCCAAGTGTTTTGATTATCTTGATTCGAGTCATTAGATTAGTTTATTGTAAAGTATGTAAAGATTCAAGTGTAAGCGGAATGTACATTCCCTATGATGTATTATTTTGGATGGTAGGGTAAGAGTGTATGCAAAAAAATAAATAAATAAATAAAATAAAAAAAAAATAAAAAAGGAGAAAAAACATATAGACTACCATCCCATTTTATTCTATGTTTATTTTATGTTTTTGTTATTTTTAATTTATTAGCTTAAGTCGAGTCGAGTCTTGGCTTAGCAACGCCATATTGTACATGTAATTAACCAAGATGATTAACTCGCCACCAGTAAATATTGCCTTTATCCAACAAAACCGTGTTTTCCATATCCCTACACCTAGCGTTATAACCCTTTAAAAGACCTCTTTGATAGTTTATCTTAGTTGCTTACGCCAAGTGGTGGAGGTTTGATCCTTTCCCAAGCCTATGGTAATCTATTTGCTATGACAGGTAGTGAGAGATGTTTTCCATTTCCTTATTGTGATATATACTCTATTACACCCGAGAGATGTGAGTATCTAAACACTATTTGTGAGGTGCTAGTGTATAACCTCTGTGATTGTTTTTGGTTTTAAGTGGAACGATTATTTGTTGTAATTACTTTTATCTTAGTGTTAAATGACCCCTAACTTGTATTTTGATTAGAATAAAAGCGCACTTGCTTGAGGACAAGCAAATCTCAAGTGTAAGGGTATATGATGAGGCGAAAAGTGTACCGCTTTTAAGGGGGGGGGGGTCATTTAAGCCCGAATTCGAGATTATTTGATCAAATATTGCCCTAAATCGTTCCTTTTGTCATTTTAGGTACTTTTGAGGAAGAATTTGGAAAAAGAAGCATTTTGAACGTTTTTGGAGCATAAAAGTGAAGAAAACGACAAAGTCTCAAATTTCCTTGTTGGAACAGTACCTGACGGTGTCAAGCTTCTTTAAGTGATGGCGTCAAGAGTTACAAAAGAGGTGGATGTGGAATTACAACGTGACAGCCTAGAGTATTTTTAAGCTTATGGACCTGACGGCGTCACCAAGGTCGTCAGGGTCCAATTACTAGTGACGGCCCAGAGCATTTCCCCACATGACGGCGTCACAAATAGATCTAGGCAATACGATTTTATCAAGGTGGCGATTTGACGGCGTTACGATCTAACACATGACGCCGTCACGATGTAATATCTATATATAGTTTTCCAAATTTCATTCATTAGTGTGCAACTTTGAGGGAATAAACCCTAGTCCGAATTTTATCAGCTTTTCAAGGGTTTCAACCCCTTGATTCTTCCATGTTCAATTGAAGATAAGTATTCATTCAAATTATTCAATATGTCTATGTGTTGTGTGATTATATCTTACGCTTGTTTTCTCTTTAATGTGCTAGGCTAGATTTTCATTGTGTTTGCTTAGATGTAGATAAACCTAGATATTAATTATGGGTAGATTGTTTGTTTATAATTGTTACGGATGATTGTATTCGATGTTAGGCTTAAGAAAACTAGCAGACTTCCGTCGGTAACTTGCTTGAATGTATTAAGAAACATGATCGGAGGTGTACTACGATTTTTGGTTGTATTTAATGCATAAGAGAATTCTAATGATCCCATGTTAGGAGCTTCTAACGGCTCGACATAGGAGTGAAGTAGGATCTTATAGAGTTAGGGAATATTGTACATGGCCCTACGACTAGTATTAAGGAATATGACCCGTCATCGATGCAATTGTAACAAACTAATCAACCTGTAAAAGATATTGGTTGTAATGAAATCTAAGTAAACACAACTTTCCTCATTATTGTTTCCACCATATTAGTATAATAGTTTCATTTTCATTTTTGTTATTTTATTTTGATTGCATTTGTAGTTAATTGGGTTAGTTGGCTAGCAACTAATTCCGCTCACTCCTTCAAAACCTGAGATTTTACTTGCTTTTCGTAAAATATAAAAATACAAAAAGAATCATCCGTCACCTCTAGACCTAGTTTAGTAGGCTTTCTAATCCTAGCGACACTATTCCTGAGTTGAATAATCAATCCCCGGTACTTGTCACTATACTATACTACAACGATCAGGTACACTACCTGGTGGGGGTTGTAAGCTTCTCGAGATCCCTTAAAAGGTAAAACCTGTTACGAGGGTGCAATCCCCACGTATCGCTAAGATCCTATGGTCAGGATCGGGTTCCTATACGATCTTAAGCTTTCAAAGATCCTACATAAGATCCGGATCGTTTTTGCTTTGCAGTATCATAAAATCGTAAGATCCTAAGATCAGGATCGGGATCCTGACAACCATGGTCGATACATTTATAATTAACTATTTACACTTAGTACGCTTACATATAAAAAATATATATGTGTATATATATATATATATATATATATATATATATATATATATATATATATATATATATATATATATAACATATGCTATATCACTTACAAGCTCGAAAACTCAACAATAACTCGAGTCGAACTTTTATAAGGTTGAGCTCAACTCATTAAACATTTAACTTCATTTGATAGGCTTGAGCTTGAGCTCAAACCTCGATAAGAATCAGCTCGAACGAACTCTAGTTACTCGACAAAAGCTCAAATCATTTTACTGATATGATCTTGAGCTTTTCACGAGCGGCTCGGCTCATTTCCGCCTCTAATAAAAGCAAAAAATTAAGATACTTCATGTGTTAAATTTATATGTAATATTTTACATGTCTCCTCACTTAATTGCCTAAAATAAAATTTCCCTTTTAACTTTTCCAAAGAGCACGCCTAAATTTTGTCCCCAAATTTAAATTGCTCCTCCACTTAATTTCATTGAACCCGCCAATGTTTTTCAATACTCCATCCCAAATATATATCCACCAAAACTAGATCTGGTCTTCTTCTATCTCCTCAACACTCTCCTCACCAACGCCACCGCTCACACCACCACAACACTCGCACCAAGACCACCGCTAAGGCCCGATCCAATGACATGTTTGGCGGCCCAGTCTGGCTCGATCGGTAAATTTTACTTTTTTTTCTCGGTGATAAATACCGACATAGCATCTTCTAGAACATCAGTCTCTCTCAAAATACACACACACACACACACACACACACAGTTTGCGCAAGTCTGGTTATGATAGGACAGGTGATTGAGCCCGAACCACCTAACTTATATTGACCAAATAATGGTCAACAAAGTCAAATAGCCTAGGTCAATGCTCCGGGTAATATAAGGTATCACCAGGTCGTTAAGTCCCGTTGAAGTGTGGATTGTAACTTTAGCGTATTTGTGATCGGGTAATTATTCACAGGAAAAGGTTATGATCAGAATTATTTGGAATTTATTAACAAATATAGCTTAGGAAAGCTACGTGATTGATTACGGGAATTTAAATTACGAAGATTTGAGCTAAAAACTAAAAACGTACGTTTTAATTAAAAAACGTATACAGACGCACAAAACAAAAAGTACAACTGAAGGACGGGAAGGGTTAAAAGTGTAAAATTGATATTTTTACAATCCTAATAATAAAAGAAAATTTTAAGAAAAATTAAAATTATTTTTACACTATTTAATTATTTATTATTAATTAATTACTAATTATCTATTTAATACTAATTAGAATTATTAAAAATACTTAAAAGACTTAGAAAATTAAGAAAAATTTAATAAATCTAATTAACCATCATGGGAATCCTAAAAAATTATGAAAAGTTAATTTTATGTATTTTTAAACTAGTTAACTAATTATTATTCTATTTATTAATTAATTTCTAATTAAACTATTTAAATTATGAAAACTATTAAATAAACAGTAAAAATTCTAGAAAAATTTATAAAAATGTTTTAACTAAAATACAAGCTATAAAAATTATAAAAACTAGGTTATACTATATAAAATCTAATTATGCTATTTAATTGATTAATATTAAATAAAACTAAATTAAACTAAAATTAATTAGAAATACCACTAAATGACAAAATAAAAATCTGGAAAAATTTGTAAAATTATTTTAACCCAAAATATAATTTCTAAAAATATAAAAGTGACATATTACTTAGAAATAAATTAAAAAGAAAAATATATTGATAAATCCTATTAAATAGAAGCTCTCACTATTTTTAAAATTGGTTTTTTGGATTTTTTCTTTTTCTAAACTAATAATAAACTAAAAACAACTAATTTTAACAAAAACACTTTTGATTTAACCCAAAGAATAAGCACTTAGAGTGCTTATTATACCCACAGTTGACTTTTGTTGACTGTGGAGTGTTTTAAGCTCAAATGGGGGAATGTGGGGTCCACACTGATCAAACTTGGTTTCTCTGAGTATTTTGAACAATAATAAGCAACTTTTGAGCAAAGGAATGGCCTGAATAAGCTAAAAAGATCAAATAAGCACTTAGCTTATTGTTGACTGAGGCAGTTTAAGGGACAAGAATCATGGTCCAAATTAAGTGGGGTCCACAGACTTAGGGGTCAAACAAAAGGTCAAAGGCTACTCCCTAGTAGGAGGGGGGTTGAGGGGAACCAAACACAAAGGATATGGACCACTGAGGTGGTCACAAACCACCACCAAAGTGGTGGTGGTGATGAGGAGTCTGATGTGCAGAGCAGGGGTGTTGCCCTGCAGCCTACTTCAAAGGGCTGTGGGGCCCTCAAATAAAATCACAAAAATCTATGAAAATTCTCAAAAATCAACAAAGTGGTAGAGAGTAATCCTGTAAAAGCTTAGATCCTAATTCCTAGTATCCATTATTTTAAAAGCTTCCAAAGTTTGATCAAAAACTGAGATTGTTCAATTGACTTTTATGAAAACTAAGCACTTTGACTTTTGTGAATTTGTGATGAATCCTACTAACTACTGATGATATAATAAGACTTATTAAGACTAAATTAAGCTGTATTGAACACTAATGAACCAACATGATGTGCATTCAAACCCAAAATGCTAACAGTTAACTAATAGGCTTGGATTGAATGAAGTTTTGACTTTTTAATGTTTGGGTTACCAATTTTTTACTTCCTAAGGTCTAACTTAACCTGATGCAAGTGTATGAAACAAGTATCCAAGTTAAATACCTACAAGAAACCTCCACAGTGGAATAAACCAAACACCCCTTATCAAAAGCAAACTTGTGATTTTTGAAAAGAAACACTGATTTAAACCATGAGTTTGATTCCAAACATTGTATACAGATGTAATAAGATCTAATGATCACAAGAACACAGATTTCAACACCTTCTAACTAGTAAACACAATTATTCTATTTTTGCTATCTAATGAAATTTCTAGCAACTAAGATTTTCAATACTCAAACTACCAATGTTAATCTATATTACAACTAACAATCACCAAATAAGCATAAAACAAGAGGAATTAAGCTAAATTAAGAACTGCTACAGAAAATGGCAAAAATTCAAGAAATTGCTTACAACTTGAATCAGGCCAAAATTTGAGAACCAAGATCAAGTATCACTCCTATGGCTTTCCACAAAGCTCTAATACCCAATTTCCATCCAAGCTCAGCTCTCATCCACCTCTGCCTTCCCTTCTTCTTTATTTTTTTATTTTTGAGTCATTTTCTTGATTTTTTTATGTATTTATAATTTCTTATCTAACAGTCCACTAATTATCTAAAGGCTTCAATAAAGTTTATGAAAAAGCTTAAGTGTTCCTAACAACTAATGAATCACAGGTTTTGAGCATCTTAAGACAATTTTAGGTTTTTAGTTGAAATAAGCATAAGATAAATAAGCTAAGAAACACTGAAATTGCTTGTTGAAATTAAGTTCAATTACACTAAAAAAAACTTAATACATTGCTTTTAACTGAGATTACATTGGAATAAAAAAAACGACATTAAAAATTGAGACTAAAAAACTACTCTCTGGCCTCTGCTTCATCTTTTTCTTCTTATAGGGACTCACTAGGGTTTGGGGAGCTTGTTTGTCTTTTCCCAGCTGGATTCACCACCCTTGGATGACTACCACTTGATCTTGACCCTTTAAAAAGCTTTTGGCGCCTTTTTTCTTCTTTGTCAGCTTGGTTGAGTGAGGAGTTTAGGGTAGTATTAATTGCCCCTTGGAAGTTAGTTGAGGTGGGGGAACAAGTCATGGGATTGCTGAGCTGGAGGAGGGGGGAGGAGAGGTGTGTTGCAGTGGAGCAGGTTTGCAAGTGGTGAGGTTAGGGAGACGGTCAAACAAGGTTTGACCGTTTATTATTTAAAACGGTTTGTGGAGTTTGGGTGGGCTAAGGAGGGTAATGGGCTTGGGGGGTGATTATTTTGGGCTTGGATCAGTTTTGTGGGTTAAAGAGATAACAAGGATCCGGTTGGTTTTGGTAACTTTTAAATCACAAGGACCATTCATGTAATTCGGCAAAAGTGAGGGGCCAAAGTTGTAATTATGCCAAAATATCATAAAGGACCAATCATGCATAGATTAAATATCCAAAACCTATTTTTGCAATTTTCGTATTTTTCAAAATTCCCGGGGACTAAAAATGATAATTTTCAAAGTCCGGGGACTAAAATTGCCATTTTATAAAAATCTTTTATCCAAGGACCAATATTGAACATTTTGAATGTCCAAGGACTAAAAATGAGTTTTCATCCAAAAATATCCCACCGGGGACCAAATCTGCCAAAGTTTGAAACTCCAGGGACCATTTATGTCAATTTTGGATTTTGAGGGGTAAAAGTGTAATTTTCTCAAACTTTTTCACCCAAGGACTTATTTTGATAATTTTTGACTTTTCTTTGCCTTGGGTTGACTTTTCTTTGCTTTTAAACTTCGAGGGACTAGTTTTGCCAAATTTTGAAACTTGAGGGACTGAAACTGCCAATTGTGCAAACTTTGTTCGTTTTTCATTTGTTTTTAAACATTTTGCGTCTAAAACATATAAAACACACTTTTGGGATAATTTGTGCGTTTTGATGCGTTTTTGGGTGTTTTTGGATGTTTTGGCAGTCCAGATACGATAAAAATGATGAGTGTTTGAGCACTCATTAACAGGCGTATGAACAATACGAGAGATTTATAGGGTCACCTGGTAAGGTTTTAAATGTAAACTTATGATAATTCATGTCTAAAATCTTACCATGTCTTTTTAATTCTCTCATGTAGCATAAATGTTTCGATTCCTGGATTTGGGGTCTCAATTACAATGGCGGTGATGGTTGCGACTGATAATATACTGCGGTGGTGGTATTCAGCTCACTATTACAAATAAAAGGTGCAGAATCGATTGTAAGAAAGCCAAAAATCGAAAAAAGATCAAGATCTGACTATCAAAAAATATAGCTGTTTCTAATCAAGTAATCACGTTGGTCTATTTGATTTTTTTAGCTTATCTTTTCCATTTTTAGTTGGGTGGTTGGGATAAAGTTACTTGTACCTTTGTAAATCATTCCTAAAGTTTAATCTATACCTTATTTTACATAATCAGGGCTATCAGTTTTGGACTCAAAACGACAATAAAGGTTACTTTGAGATCAAGAAGGTCCGCCCGGCTCAGTATAATTTATATGCTTGGGTTCCTGGGTTCCTGGGTACATCGGTGATTATATGCTTGGGTTCCTGTTTCTAATCAACTAGTCACGTTGGTCTATTTGATTTTTTCAGCTTATCTTTTCCATTCTTAATTCATCTGCATTCTTTACAGCACCGTATGATTTTGTTTCATATGCTCATAGTTAGACGTGGCAAAATAGCTAGGCAGGTTATGTAATAGTTCAAAACTTCAAATTTTGGTAGGGTGGGAGTCAGGTTGGATTGGCCCAATGGTGATACCCTTATACATCCAAAGACTCCGAACTTTGTGATTTTGTTTATAAATAGTTAATGTCAAATATATACAACTCCTTAAATATACATTAGAAATAGTAAGTTTTATTCCAGATGAAAATACATTGGAACGGGAAAAAGTAAGAGCACAGGTAATTGGTCTTTTTTTTTTATGCATTTTGCCCTCTTTTACTTTCACTTTATTCGAGGAAAATACCATAGACCTTGTTTGTGCAGATAGTTGAACCAGTGGCGCATCAAGTGACTCAAAATCACCAAAGCAGATAGTTGAATAAGTGGCGAATCAAGCAACTCCAAACCACCAAAACGGCATATAGTTGAACTAGTGGCGCCTTACAAACTAGATGCACATGAGAAAAGACAAGGCAATAGTGTCTCTATGTCAAATGTCAAGAAATAGATGCACCCGTCAACAATATATATAACCACATACTTTTTAGAGAGGAATGTTTTCTAGCATCTAATCAAGAACTTTATTCCGGTATGCTCATCTAGTTCTGTCATGTTGTGTGCTTTGACATGTTCTAGTTCTGTTCTAATCCTGATGTGGTTATTGTTGATATGCAGCAGCCTACATTTTCAAGGCTTTTATAACCAGATGATGAGATTAGATCAATGGGAGAAAAACTTGTAAGTTTAACTGCAAATTTTATTAATATGTTCATTGTTTTGGATTAAAAGTTTTCATGATGTTGTTTGAATTACTGCTTCTCATGTTTGTGTTAATATTGCTTAGATGGATTTAGTGCTGCTCATGAATTTCAAAGAAAATGTGCCAAGTATTTACTACTGCTAATACAAAAGTTACTACTGCTAGTGACAGTTGGTACTGCCCAGAGATCAAGACGGCTCGAAGTTGCTAGCTAGTTGCTTCTGGAAAATATTATAGATACTTAATTAGGGAACTATTGTAAGTCGGCTAGGACTCCTTGGTGTATAAAAGGATGGCCAATTTTATATTTGGTTTAATTATATACATTCCAATTTGTGAAAAACTAGAAGGGGGTTGAATAATTTTACGTCTTTTTAATTTGTTACAAAAGATTGTTTGAGTGTTTTCTTTATTTCAAAAATTTAGATTCGATAATATGTGATTTCAAGTCTTGCACAATATGAACAACAATAAATATGTACGATATAACAATAATAATGTAAGTAAAGAAGTAAATGAGAGATGGAAAGATCGAACCGCGAGACAAGAGATTTATAGTGGTTCGGCTACAAGGACACCTTCCTTGCCCTACTCCACTCCCCGAGCACCTAACTCGAGAGTTTTCTTCACTATGTCAACAAGCTCCCTTATGGCGGAGAAAACCTTACACACCACAACTTCATCACAACTTAATCACAACTTCTACACAACCTCTTCACACCAATCTACTTCACGACTTTCTACTTCACACCTATCTACTTCACACCAATTCTTCTTCACAACTTTCTACTTCACACCTATCTACTTCACACCAATCTTCTTCACTACAATCTACTTCCTAACTCTTCTCCTTCACAACAAACTACTAACCAATCACACTATCTATAAAATTAACTAAACTATCTACTATCAATTATTCACAACTAATTACACAAAGAGATAGATACTATTGATGATACTCTAACAACTTGGATGTGGAGGTCACAACATGTTGTAATACTTCTTGTCCAGGAGGATAGAAGTATTCTTCTCTTGCACTTGAGAGGATGATGTTTGGATCACTTTGAAACAAAGATTTATGTATGTATGATCAAAGGATTAAGAGAATAAAAATGGAGATCTAGAACAGAAAGTTTAGGAGTGCAAAAGGTAAACAAAATCAGTGGAATGAACTACTATTTATAGGGAGCAAAAATACTATTCTGGAGCGTGGCCAGTCCCCTTAATTAGGGGGCGGTCCCCTTAATGATTAAGGGGGCCGCCTAGTAAAATTCAGGGGGCTGCCCTCCTGAACGTTAGAGTTTTGATGCGTAGGGATTGCACCAGGCTTTACCTCTCGAGGGATCTCGAGAAGCTTACAACCCCCACCAGGCAGTGTGCCTATTCGTTGTAGTATAGTCTAGTGACAAGTACCGGGGGATTGATCGTTCAGCTTAGGAATAGTGTCGCAAGAAAACTACTAATTAAACTAATGTGCAAGAAAACTAAACTAAGGTTCTACAAGGGATGTGAATCATGTCTACCTATGATATGTTACTCCTTGATAGCTATCCAATTCTACCTATTGAATTGTCACACCTTGTTTTAATTGATGGGTTGTATTCCTTAATACCATTCATGGGGTGGCGTACTTACTTCCCCAATTCTATAAGCTCCTACTTCACTCCTATGTCGAGCCGGCTAAGAAGCTCCTAACATGGGATCACTAGAATTCGCTTATGCATTAAATACAACCATAAAAACCTAGTACACATCGGTTCAGGTTTCTTAAGACGTTCAAGCATGTTATCCTATGGAAGTCTGCCAGTTTTCTTAAGCCTAACATTGAATACAACCAACCAAACAAGAGACAATAGGAATCAAGAATTATAAGCTAAACCAATTAGATCTATCGAAGTGTCACACCCTAATTGATGAAGATAGACACAAACATCAACAAGGAATCAATAAGATCTAATCAATTATATACAAGTTTCACATAAACATAAGTAGACACAAGATGAATTAGCAAAACATAATCAAAGAAGGACAATCAACAATAATAATGAAAGACATAATTGAGATAGAATCATCAAACCAATACATGATGTTTATGGAGTGATTGAAACCCTCTAAGTTGCTGGAAAAACACCTACCTAAACACAGGAATCGACCTTAGGGTTTAGAGCTTACAAAAAGTGAAGTTATGAAGTTATATTTATAGGCTAATTTTCTGGCAGCCCATCTTGATGGCGTCAGCCCATTTCTCTTGATAGCATCATGACCATTTTTTAACCAAATTGTAGATCTCTTCGTCCTCTTCGCGTGGGCTTTTGAATCACCTAAATCCGAGTTCGTATGCAAAAGTTATGACCAAAACAATATCAGCTACTCCGCGCGCAAGTTTTGACAAGTTAACACGTGACGGCCTTGGGTGACGCCGTCACGTTTCTTCTGGATCGTCACCACTTTTACTCTTGACGGCGTCATCAAAATGCTCTTGACGCCGTCAGGTACTGTTCCTAACAAGGAAAATTAAGACTTTGCCGTTTTCTTCACTTTTATGCTCAAAAAACGTCCAAAATGCTTCCTTTTCTAGAATTCACTCCAAAAGTACCTAAAATCACAAAAGGAACGATTTAGGGCAATATTTGATCAAATAAATTCAATTCCGGGCTTAAATGACCCCGTAAAAACGGTTCATTTTTCGCCTCATCATATACCCTTACACTTGAGATTTGCTTGTCCTCAAGCAAATGCGCTTTTATTCTAGTCAAAATACAAGTTAAGGGTTATTTAACACTAACATAAAAGTAATTACAACAAATAATCGTTCCACTAAAGACCAAATACAAGCACGGAGGTCATACACTAGCACCTCACAAATAATGTTTAGATACTCACATCGCTCGGGTGTAATAAAGTAATATCACAATATGGAAATGGAAAACATCTCTCACTACCTGTCATAGCAAAATAGATTACCATAGGCTTGGGAAAGGATCAAACCTCTACCACATGGCGTAAGCACCTAGGATAAACTATCAAAGAGGTCTTTTAAAGGGTTGTAACGTTAGGTGTAGGGATATGGAATACACGGTTTTGTTGGATAGAGGCAGTCTTTACTGGTGGCGAGTTAACAATCTTGGTTAATTACATGTACAATATGGCGTTGCTAAGCCAAGACTAGACTCGACTTAAGCTAATAATTCAAAAATAACAAAAACATAAAATAAACATAGAATGAAATGGGATGGTAGTCCGTATGTTTTTTCTCTTTTTCTTTTTCTATTTTTTTTTCTTTTTCTTGGTTTTTTCGATTTTTTTTTCTGCATACACTCTTACCCTACCATCCAAAATAATACATCATAGGGAATGTAAATTCCCCTTACACTTGAATTTTTACATACTTTACAATAAACTAATCTAATGACTCGAATTAAGATAATCAAAACACTTGGAGTACTTTTAAGATTAACACACATATGGGGGTAATATATGATGTTCTTCCCCAATACTCCATAACATAAGTACTTTACCTATGAGTCCCAATCGTCCCAAAACAATATGTACAAGGATATGACTCGACTTAGCAACCATGTAATCAATTAGATAATTAACTAAGGGTTTAACAAATAACAATAATGCACTAAAGATGAGTGCATACACGGAAGGCTAAGGCGATTTGGGTGTACATTTAAGTGGGTGTAAAAAATTCTTCCTTTAAGTAAAATACTTAAAGTTAGAAATGAAAAGATAGGCTCGGAGGGGTGTACTAGGGGTTTCGTGTACTAAAAATGAGTACAACGCTAAGGGTGTGGGAAAAAATAGTTGACTTAACTAGCCAAGTAATATGACTTAAATGGTCAAGTAATTATGATACGGATTTAACACAAGGGTGATCCTAATGCCTCTTATCATGTAGTAAATCCTACTACACGAATGTAGTCTCACTAGCGGTCTCGGGATGCATCACTAATGCAAGTTCTAGAATCTAAATGCTACCGGTACACTCATAAGCACTAATAGTAAATGCTTTTCCTATCAAATCTAAAGGCGAACCTCACATATTTGGGTGGAAAATTTTTCTAAATAGTACGGTTATGTGCTAGTCATACAATCTCCTATCCATGAGACGCTTACTATAGCTAAAGTTTCACTCCTAAATGTTGTAAAAAATTTTAAATTTGGCGCTAAAATTACACTAACAAGTATTTCTCTTAGTTTTATTACACATCTACTATCAAACAAACAAACTCAAGCGAAAGTGTATCTATAAGGTATCATCATTTTACCCTCCCCTTACACTTAGGATGAACATTGTCCCTAATGTTCATGTAAAGAATGTAAAAGTGAAATAAGTAAAACGAACGAAATCAAATACTCCCCTGATTCGCTCGGCATGGATAATAAGGTGGCCAGGTTAGATCTTCCTCCAAGAAAATGAACAATCAAAGCTTCCTTTCCAGAATATAAATCATCTTCTTGTCATACATAACCTATTAAAACTGAGAAAACAATCACAAAAACCCAAAGCATCAATCCGAACAAAGAAAACTCACAACTAGATGTAATTCCAGACTTAGGAATAAAAACAAAATAATTAATGATATAATGCTTGTGGAATGAATGTTTGCAGATTTAGATTTCCTGGAGTTTATAAAACTAAAGAGTCAACAAAAACTTTAAGAGTCCGGTATAAACAAAACTAACAAAATTTCCAGAATTTTACACATGACGCCATCAGGAATTAATTCCTAACGCCGTCAGAAGTGACCTGCAGAAATCTTTACGTTAAGTTTCTGGAAAAACTTACGTCCTACTTCCTGGAAAATCCTGCAAACATCATTATGACTCGATACAAGCATTTGACTCTATACATGTTCATTTAATATTGTTGTGGATCATGCTCAATTTCGTTCTTATAAACAAATTTGGGTTTCCCCTTAGACTTAACTTTTGAAAAATACCTTTATATGTAATTAAGACGAAGTTAAAAACAAAATAAAGCATTTTCACAATTTACTTTGAAACATGAGCCACAAACAACAAAAATAAAACATGCATACGGAAACAAATAAAATCAAATAAACAAACAAACAAACAAACAAATAAATAAATAAAGCTTGGGTTGCCTCCCAATAAGCGCTTGTTTTTGTTCGAGTCACGAGCCTGACTCTACCCTTATTTAACGGAAATAGGGGAGGTTTTCCCTACACTTAGGATTAAGTGCGGGTGGAAGTAGCGATACATACCCTTAGGGTGGAAATATGCCACGTGAGGTGAAGGGGGTGAGTGGATGGCTTCCTTCATCCTAAAACTACCCGTATAATATTGGTTGATGGGTGGGTCGGTTCCTCTTTTATCTCCTAGATGTATATCTAAGGATGGAAAGTTGTGTAAAGCTTGAGGTTCTGGTTCATCAACATTAGGAAAATTCCCTAGAACTAGGAGTAAGGTTATAACTACAAGTATTCAAACCTATATCCTCTAGTGGTGCCTGGTCTAAGGGTTCTACCTTCATCGAAATTCCTAAAGTTTCTTCTACTTCTTTCGGGTAAGTCACAGGCGGTGTGTGTGCCTCAAATGATGGTTGAGTATTTTGTGGTCCTATGTTATTGACCTCATCATTCCATGTGTCAAGATCACCTATATCCTCATCATGTGTCTTGGTAGAATCTATCCTAAGCATTCTCCTAACTATCTCACGTGCTTCTCTAGGCATCTCAACTTCTATGTCCGAATCATAAGGTTCATCCTCAATATTCTGACTGCTATATACAAATTGCCCAAGAGATTCATCATCTGTTTCTTGAGATTCATCATCATCGATCATAAAACCTAGATCTTTTTTATCAATGTGATCATGCTCGGCTAAATCCGCCTCAATTGTTTTCTTAGGTAGTGATAATATCAAACCTAGTGCTTCATCCAACATATGATTTGTTGCAATGGCTCTCTCCATAATTCCTTGGCAAACTAGGTCGCATTTCATATTGGCCTCCTAAAACTAGATCTTAAACATGGAGGTTGTTCATAAGAATCTATCCTAGGTGAAGGATCATATGATTCATAGGTGTCTCTAAATGAGGTATTTTGAACTCTTTGGTGTGTTAGCCGCTCAACCTTATCTTGTAATCTTAGAAGTCTAAGTGTAAAGTCCATTTGAAGCAAATTACAAACAAAATCACAAAGAAAAGATAGACTACGAGAAAGCTACAAAATAAAAAGAAAAAAAATCTCACTTGATAGGAATCTAATGAGTAGACCTAATAAAAATCAAATTCAACCTAAACAATAACTATTCCTCGGGCTGCGGCGCCAAAAACTTGATGCGTAGGGATTGCACCAGGCTTTACCTCTCGAGGGATCTCGAGAAGCTTACAACCCCCACCAGGCAGTGTACCTGATCGTTGTAGTATAGTATAGTGACAAGTACCGGGGGATTGATCGTTCAACTCAGGAATAGTGTCGTTAGGATTGAAATTAATCTAACTAGGTCTAAAGGTGAAGGATGATTCTTTTTGTATTTTTATATTTTATGAAAAGCAAGTAAAAATCTCGGGTTTTGGAAGGAGGGGCACAATTAGTTGTTAATCAACTAACCGAAAAGCTGCTAATTAAACTAATGTGCAAGAAAACTAAACTAAGGTTCTACAAGGGATGTGAAGCATGTCTACCTATGATATGTTACTCCTTGCTAGCTATCCAATTCTACCTATTGAATTGTCACACCTTGTTTTAATTGATGAGTTGTATTCCTTAATACCATTCATGGGGTGGCGTACTTACTTCCCCAATTCTATAAGCTCCTACTTCACTCCTATGTCGAGCCGGCTAAGAAGCTCCTAACATGGGATCACTAGAATTCGCTTATGCATTAAATACAACCATAAAAACCTAGTACACATCGGTTCATGTTTCTTAAGACGTTCAAGCATGTTACCCTATGGAAGTCTGCCAGTTTTCTTAAGCCTAACATTGAATACAATCAACCAAACAAGAGACAATAGGAATCAAGAATTATAAGCTAAACCAATTAGATCTATCGAAGTGTCACACCCTAATTGATGAAGATAGACACAAACATCAAAAAGGAATCAATAAGATCTAATCAATTATATACAAGTTTCACATAAACATAAGTAGACACAAGATGAATTAGCAAAACATAATCAAAGAAGGACAATCAACAATAATAATGAAAGACATAATTGAGATAGAATCATCAAACCAATATATGATGTTTATGGAGTGATTGAAACCCTCTAAGTTTCTAGAAAAACACCTACCTAAACCCAGGAATCGACCTTAGGATTTAGGGATTACAAAAAGTGAAGTTATGAAGTTATATTTATAGGCTAATTTTCTATCGGCCCATCTTGATGGCGTCAGCCCGTTTCTCTTGACGGCATCACAACCATTTTATCCCCAAATTGTAGATCTCTTCATCCTCTTCGCGTGGGCTTTTGAATCACATAAATCCGAGTTCGTATGCAAAAGTTATGACCAAAACAATATCAGCTACTCCGCGTGCAAGTTTTGACAAGTTAACGCGTGACAGCCTTGGGTGACGCCGTCACGTTTCTTCTGGATCGTCACCACTTTTACTCTTGACGGCATCATCAAAATGCTCTTGACGCCGTCAGGTACTGTTCCCAGCAAGGAAAATTAAGACTTTGCCGTTTTCTTCACTTTTATGCTCAAAAAACGTCCAAAATGCTTCCTTTTCCAGAATTCACTCCAAAAGTACCTAAAATCATAAAAGGAACGATTTAGGGCAATATTTAATCAAATAAATTCAATTCCGGGCTTAAATGACCCCGTAAAAACGGTTCATTTTTCGCCTCATCAAGTTTTTTGACATTTTGTGGGGAAGGTTTTTCTGGATAGAATTTTCCATTTTTTATTGGAAATTTGAAATCATATATTTATAATGATTTAAACATATTCTTTTAATTCCAAAATTGTTTTATGAAAGATATTAAGTGTTTATGACATTTTATAAGGGTTCTAGTGATTTAGAAAAATTTTCCTTTGATCATAGATTACAATAAACACTTTGTTTATTCATACCTTAAGTGAGTTGGATGTAAAGAGAATATTAATCACTAAATACTTGTTTACGTCATAAATTTTAGATCAATGGGTTTATGTTTTGTAATTATCAAAACATAGAGATATTGATAATAAGTTAATAATTTTTTTAGGCATTATTTATGTCAACAATCTCCCCCTTTTTGATTATTACAAAACCTTAAACTCATTAGGTCTAAAATTTATTTTTGGACAAGTATTTTAGAGTTTATTATTCTCTTCTCCCCCTTTTTATAAAATCAAAAAGGTTAAACCGAGTAAGCTTCATAGAAGAAGTTAAACGGGTAGAAACTCCCCCTTGATGTATGCTCCCCCTCATTTGAGAGCACCAAGGAAACGAGCTAAGGAAAGCATGGCTACAAAAAAATATGCAAGGAGGACAAGACCTAGATATGAAAAGCAACAATTATGCAAATAAAAATAGATTCATTTAAGCATATAAGAGACAATCATAGAAATGATCATCATTACAACATTCAATATGCTTGAAGCATATTGATTACAATAAAACAAAAGAAACAACATAGTCCTATATTGCCGAAGAGAACACTTGGACTTGCTTGCAACCCATGATTGAGTGTTTATTTTCTTGAGGGGAACATAAGCATAGAGCTTAGTTGTTTGATGGAGAGGGATATGGAGTGGGGTATGGTGCGGAAGAGGTGGATCTCACTATGTTGTATCGAGTTAAGGGTGGTATTGGGTGAGGACGAGTGAGAAGATATTCAATCCAATAAATATCTTCACTCAAGTAGAGGATTTGTTTCTGAAGAAAGATGCAACAAGGGAAAAAGTGAGTGTGGTTTGTAACTTGATCCAAGTTGAGAGAGTGGGGTAGGCAATTTGCATAGGGAGATGATGGAGGTTGCCCTTTGTTGCGTTGTGCAAGATGCATAGCAAGGAGATCACTAAGATCATGGATTTGGTTTATTTCATCACGGAACTTTTGCTTTTCCGTGGCAATGTTGAGAGAATCATTGTGTTGATATGGATGAATTGGGTTTGTGTAGTTGGAATTATAGTTTGATGGTTGATCAAACTTGTATGGATCATTATAAGTGGGTGAAGGTTGAGATGTGTAGTCTGGCATGAAAGAAGATGTTTGGCCAATGTTGTATGGTTTGTAAACAGGATCAAATGAATGTCCTTGTGGGTTTGGTGTAAAGTTTGGGAAGTAAGTAGTTGGAGGTGTTGAGTGATTTCCAACTTCATTGGTTATGATAGATTTGTTTCGAGGGCTTTTTCTTCGCCAAACGGGTTTTTCCGTCATCCTTGCTAGCTTTGAGGCTTTTGGTTTTGGTTCGTTTGGAGAGGTCATAATGGGATGAATGGATAGTTTTGAAGATTGGGGATATTTATAGTGTAAGATTTGTGTGTTTATGGATAGATAAAGTTTGTTTGGGAGATTAGGACAAAATATGTTGGTGAAAATTAGGAAATGCAGGTTGAAATGAGCTAAAAAGCAGAAAAGATTATGTAAACCCGACCATCAGATGGCCGGCCCCCTTAATTAGGGGGTGGTCCCCTTAATTATTAAGGGGCCCGCCTTACATAATGAAGGGGGCCGCCCATCTGGTGATTTCCAGATTGCCAGAATTGGGTTTTTGGCAGAAAATTTGCAGAAAGGTTGTGTTTATGGATTTGGATTCAAGCAAGTTCAATTCCTTGAGGCAATATAGCATCTAATCTAATCATGATATAGCATGCATGCAAAAACACTTAAGTAAAAGAGCAAACAAGCAATTAATAATAAGCTAGAGGAGACAAGCAAAGGCAAGGGCACTCAATCTTCCTAGGGCAATTATCTTAGATCAAAGGCAAAGGTAGCTAGTGAGTCAAAAACTAGTGATGAAACAAGATGACAACATAATGAGTGATTTTGTCCTAGTGTGTGCCTATACGCAACAAATGTGGAGTTGTGATTGTTTCGACTCCTAAATGCAAAGAAAAATAATTTTCCTAAGAAACAATCCAAAATCTCCTTGATTCGATTTTTGCTCGATTCATGAATGTCAATGATATATATTAGATTATATATGTTGACAATTTATGTGAGAGTTTATTCATGATTTAAAAAAAAAATTAGCATTTGTCAACAATGCAAGGAAAATGATGTTCATGTAATTCCTAGATGTGAGAATAGTTTTTAAGAAACTTTAATTGGGTTTTACAAGAGAGTATATGCAATGAAAATGAGGTTTCCCAATCTCTAATTTTGTGCAAAATAGATTCCTAGACTCAGAAATGGAGAAGTGGAAGCAAAGTAAATTTTATGCAAGAGAAAAAGTTTGTCTAAATGCAATAGAATTTAGTCAACTTGTTCCATCATTCCTAATCCTAAACGCAAGTGATTGAATAATTCACGCTTAAGGGGTTTAGTGAATATATCCGCAATGTTATCTTCCAATGCAACCTTTTCTATGGATATGTTTCCTTTTTGTACATTATCCCTAAGGAAGTGGTGGCATATTTCTATGTGTTTAGTCCTAGAGTGTTGCACCGGATTTTTACTTAAATCTATCGCACCTTTGTTATCACACATAATGGGAACATTTTCTAACCTAATGCCATAGTCTATGAGAGCTTGTTTCATCCATAGTGCTTGTTGACATGCCTTTCCAGCGCTTACATATTCGGCTTCGGTGGTAGAAATAGCAAGAGCGGTTTGCTTCTTCGAAAACCAAGATGTTAGAAAACATCCCATAAACGTGCAAATACCGCTAGTGCTTTTTCTATCTACGTAGTCTCTCACATGATCCGAATCCGCATAGACGATGGTTTCTATGTCGGATCCCTTAGGATACCATAATCCTAAGTGTATAGTGCCTTTAATGTATCAGAAGATACGCCTAACCGCTTCTAGGTGAGAAGTTTTGGGATCCTCTTGAAAACGGGCACAAAGGCAGACACTAAACATGATATCGGGTCTACTTGCCGTCAAGTATAGTAAACTACCTATCATTCATCTATACTTGGTGTTATCTATGGACTCACCTTCATTATCCTTTGTGAGTTTCACTTCCGTAGACATGGGAGTTTTCATGGGTTTTGAGTCTTCTAGGCCAAATTTCTTAAGCATTTCCTTAATGTACTTAGATTGGTTAAAGAATATTCCATCTTCTAATTGTTTTATTTGTAATCCTAGGAAGAAGTTTAGTTCACCCATGATACTCATCTCAAACACATCATGCATGAATTTGGCAAATTCATCACACATGTCTTGACAAGTCGATCCAAATATAATGTCATCAACATATATTTGAACAATGATGAGATTTGGGTCTTCCTTTTTAGTGAAAAGAGTGTTATCTACCATTCCCATGGAATAATCATGTTTAATAAGGAAAGCTTTTAATCGATCATACCAAGCTTTTGAAGCTTGTTTGAGTCCATACAAAGCTTTCTTTAACTTATAAACATAATCAGGTTTTGCGAAGTCAATGAATCTTGGAGGTTGTGCCACATAAACCTCCTCATTGATAAAACCGTTAAGGAATGCACTTTTCACGTCCAGTTGGAATAACTTAAAATCTAGGGCGCATGCATAGGCAAGTAATATCCTAATAGATTCTAGTCTAGCTACGGGGGCATAAGTTTCGTCATAATCAATTCCTTCTTGTTGATTATAACCTTGGCCAACTAACCTAGCTTTATTCCTAGTAACTACTCCATTTTCATCTAATTTATTCCTATATACCCATTTAGTTCCTATGATGGTCATATTCATTGGATTTGGGACTAATTCTCAAACATCATTTGCCTTAAATTGATTTAATTCTTCTTGCATAGCTATAACCCAACTTTCAACTTTTAAAGCCTCATTAATATTCTTAGGTTCTATTGCCAAGAGGAAACAAAAGAAGTTATTTTTATCTTGGGCTTGTGACCTAAGGGTTCTTTGGTTAAGATGTCCTATTATATTATCTAATGGATGTGATCTAGATTCTTTAATATTTATAATTTCGTTATTTCCTAAGTCAGTGTCTTCATTATCATTTCCTATGGGTTTTGTTTTACTAACTTCAATAGCTTCATCTTCGACTAAGTCATCATCTTCTAAAGGTAATGTTTTAGGAGGTGGTGGTGTTTCATCAAATGTTACATTTAGTGATTCTTCTACTTTCATAGAGTGTTTGTTAAGTATTATATATGCTTTACTATTTTGTGAGTACCCTAAAAATATTCCTTCATATGATTTTGGATCAAACTTAGTGAGGTAATCCTTAGTGTTTAGAATATAACATTTACTTCCAAATAACCTAAAGTAGCTCAAGTTTGGTTTTCTACCTCTTAGTAACTCATAAGGAGTTTTTCCTAGAATTCTCCTAATTGATACACTATTAATAATTTATGTTGATGTATCTACAGCGTGACACCAAAATTTTTGTGGGATGGATTGTTCATTTAAAATTGTTCTACTCATTTCTTGTAGTGACCTATTTTTCCTTTCTACTACGCCATTTGATTGAGGAGTACGAGGAGCGGAGAAATTGTGAGATATTCCATTTAAATCACAAAATTTTCCGAATTGTACTTCGTTGTCAAATTCCCTACCATGGTCCGTCCTAATGGCTACTATTGTGCATCCTAATTTATTTTGAATCATTTTACTAAATATTTTGAATTTTTTAAAGGCTTGGGTCTTGTCACTTAAAAACCTAGTCCACGTGTATCGTGAATAGTCATCTACTATTACTAAGGTATACTTGTTTCCTCCATAGCTCCGCACAGCAGATGGACCAAAAAGATCCATATGTAATAATTCTAGGCACCAAGTAGTGGATACTATATTCTTAGCTTTGTGACTAGCATGAACTTGTTTTCCAATTTTACATGCATCACAAAAATGCTTGTCATATTTTAGATTAGGCAAGTTTCTAACTAGTTCTTTAGAGGCCAAAGATTGTATTTGTTGCATGTTTGCATGTCCTAATCTCCTATGCCACAATGTGGAGTTTTCATCTAGGGTCGTTAGGCATATCCTATACTCAGGTTTGTTTCCTAGTTTCATAACATATATGCCTCCTTTCCTAATTCCTCTACCTATAATCTTTCCATTCTTAACTATTTCGCTATCCTCTTCGGTAAAGGTAACTCTACATTTATTATCGCATATTTGGCCTATACTAAGCAAGTTATATGTTAAATTATCTACATGCTCAACATTTTCAATAGTAAGTGACTCTTGAGAAATCGTACCTTTGCCAATGATTTTTCCACGCAAGTCACTACCGAAAATAACGTTACCTCCATTGTATGCCTTATACGTAGAAAATAGCTTGCAGTTCCCCGTCATGTGCCTCGAACATCCACTATCCTTGATCCATTCGTTAGGCTCCAAGTCAATTCCTAAACATATTTCGTCGGTTGCTTTTGCCACAAACCATTTTTCGTCTCTTGGTTTTTCCACTTCTTCTTTGTCACTATCACTCCATGTTCCGCTAACAAAGGCGCCTTTATTTTCATAACCAGGCGGCTTTAGACATTCACCAATGAGATGATTTGGACTTCCACATCTAAAGCACTTTCTTTTCCCGTAGTTAACACTTCTATTTCTTTGGAACGGTTTTCTTTCGTCTCGTGGTGATCTAGTGAATCTTTCTCGTCTCTTGAAGAATTTCTTGAATTCTCTTACGGCCATTGCATATTCTTCATCTTCACTCTCATCACTCGAGTCATCATCGTCACTAGGTTCCTTTTTGGCTTTTAGAGCAATGGATTTGGTTTGTTCTTTCTTGACTTTGACCGTTTTCGAATCTCTTCTTATAATTTCTTCATGGACCTTCAAGTTGCCAATAAGTTCATCAAGTGATAACATCATCAAATTATTTGATTCTTCAATTGCCGTGACCTTAGCTCGCCATTTTGGATGCAATGCCCTAAGAAATTTCCTAACACAATTTTTACTAGAAAATGTCTCATCAAGTGCTTTTAAACTTGTGATAATAGTATTAAATTTAGCAAAAGCATTATCAATTGATTCCTCTTCCGGAATCGTAAATTGTTCATATTGTTGTACAATAAGATCTATTTTATTATCTTTGACTTGACTATTACCTTGGTGAGTAATAAGTAGTGATTCCCAAATTTCTTTGGCGGTTTTACACAAAAAAAATTCTTTCATATTCTTTACGTGGTAACGCATTATAAATTACCATTTTAGCTTCATTATTTTTAGCTAGTTTCTTTTTCAAATCATCATTTTATTTTTCAAAAGGTACAATTTCATCCTTTTTAGTTTCCGGATTTTGTTGATTGAGGGAAATCACCAAAGGTAATAACATGCCAAAGATCAAGATCTTTTGATTTCACATAAGTTTCGAATCTATTTTTCCAATATAAAAATCCATCACTTTCAAATAGTGGTGGTCTTTGCATAGATTGCCCTTCTAAATATTTTTCAGATTCCATAGATCGTTACAAGTTTTAAAATACAATATATTTTAAAAATCTTGCTAAACGTGGCTCTTGATACCAATTGTGGAAAACTAGAAGGGGGTTGAATAGTTTTACGTCTTTTTAATTTGTTACAAAAGATTGTTTGAGTGTTTTCTTTATTTTTAAAAATTTAGATTCGATAATATGTGATTTCAAGTTTTGCACAATATGAACAACAATAAATATGTACGATATAGCAATAATAATGTAAGTAAAGAAATAAATGAGAGATGGAAATATCGAACCACGAGACAAGAGATTTATAGTGGTTCGGCTACAAGGACACCTTCCTTGCCCTACTCCACTCCCAGAGCACCTAACTCGAGAGTTTTCTTCACTATGTCAACAAGCTCCCTTATGGCGGAGAAAACGTTACACACCAATGTACACGCCACAACTTCGTCACAACTTAATCACAACTTCTACGCAACCTCTTCACACCAATCTACTTCACGACTTTCTACTTCACACCTATCTACTTCACACCAATTCTTCTTCACAACTTTCTACTTCACACCTATCTACTTCACACCAATCTTCTTCACTACAATCTACTTCCTAACTCTTCTCCTTCACAACACACTACTAACCAATCACACTATCTATAAACTTAACTAAACTATCTACTATCAATTATTCACAACTAATTACACAAATAGATAGATACTATTGATGATGCTCTAACAACTTGGATGTGGAGGTCACAACAAGTTGTAATACTTCTTGTCTAGGAGGATAGAAGTATTCTTCTCTTGCACTTGAGAGGATGATGTTTGGATCACTTTGAAACAAAGATTTATGTATGTATGATCAAAGGATTAAGAGAATAGAAATGGAGATCTAGAATAAAAAGTTTAGGAGTGCAAAAGGTAAATAAAATCAGTGGAATGAACTAGTATTTATAGGGAGCAAAAATATTGTTCTGGAGCTTGGCCGGTCCCCTTAATCAGGGGGCGGTCCCCTTAATGATTAAAGGGGCCGCCTAGTAAAATTAAGGGGGCCGCCCTCCTGAACGTTGGAGTTTTTTGACCTTTTGTGGGGAAGGTTTTTCTGGATAGAATTTACCATTTTTTGTTAGAAATTTGAAATCATATATTTATAATGATTTAAACATATTCTTTTAATTCCAAAATTGTTTTATGAAAGATATTAAGTGTTTATGACATTTTATAAAGGTTCTAGTGATTTAGAAAAATTTTCCTTTGATCATAGATTACAATAAACACTTTGTTTATTCATACCTTAAGTGATTTGGATGTAAAGAGAATATTAATCACTAAATACTTGTTTATGTCATAAATTTTAGATCAATGGGTTTATGTTTTGTAATTATCAAAACATAGAGATATTGATAATAAGTTAATAAGGTTTTTAGGCATTATTTATGTCAACACAAATTTATTGTATTTGAATTTGTTTTTATATATATTGATCTTTTAAATGTGACTAAAAGACGCATATAGTCACACTTTTGGTCACTGTTTTCTTAATTCGTTGTGTGACTAAATATTACAAAATGCCACACAAACATAAAATTCATGTGGCCATTGGATGATCAATAGTCACACAAAAAATACACATTTGTTCACTTTAAACAGCATATGGTCACACCTATTACCACTTTTGGCCACTGTTTGCGTAATTGTATGTGACTAAATAGCCAAAACAAATATGCTTTGTGTGACTAAATATTACAAAAGGCCACACAAACATAAACTTCATGTGGCCAATGGATGATCAATAGTCACACAAAATGCACATTTCTTCATTTTAAACAGCATATGGTCACACTTATTAACGATTTTGGCCACTGTTTGCTTAATTGCATGTGATTAAATTCCCGAAAGAAATACACTTTGTGTGATTAAATATTACAAAAGGCCAAGCAAACATAAACTTCATGTGGCCATTGGATGATCAATAGTCACACAAAATACACATTTCTTCACTTTAAACAGCATATGGTCACACTTATTAACACTTTGGCCACTGTTTGCTTAATGGTATGTGACTAAATACCCAAAACAAACATGCTTTGAGTGACTAAATATTACAAAAGGCCACGCAAACGTAAACATCATGTGACCATTGGATGATCAATAGTCACACAAAATACACATTTCTTCACTTTAAACAACATATGGTCACATTTATTAACACTTTTGGCCACTTTGTGTTAAATTGTATGTGACTAACTCTAAAAAAACAACACCCATTGTTTTACTAAATCATCACAAATGTCACATTTATTGTATATTCATGTGGCCACAGGACGGGAAATAGTCACATAAAATACACATTTACTTGAATATATCATCTCAAATGTCACATATATTATATATTTATGTGGCCAAAGGTTGAAAAATAGTTACTCTCAAAAAACATTCGCGTGACTATAAAGTGTTTACGGTCACTGATAATGACTAATCCAACAAAATTTGTGCCTAATTTGTCACACATATTCTGGGTTTTGGTCACTCTTTTTCGATGGAAAAGGCCACGAACTCAACAATGTGACCATATGCCACCTACGGTGGCGGGACCTATGGTGACACACAACGAAAAAAACGTGTGTGACTATATGCATATCGTCACACATTTTTGGCGTGACCAATACAACTTTTTGTACCAGTGGTCCTAGAAAGCTTCTAATGCCTTTCACATTAGTAGGAGGTGGCAGTTTTGAGATTACGTCAATTTTTGCCTTGTCAACTTCAAGTCCTGCTCCTGACACTTTATGTCCGAGCACAATTCCTTCTTTGACCATTAAGTGGCATTTTTCCCAATTAAGTACAAGATTTGCATCTTCGCAACATTGAATCATTTTATCTAAATTACCTAGGCATTTGTCGAAAGAATTTCCAAAGACCGAAAAATCATCCATGAAAACTTCCACAGATTCTTCAATCATATCATGAAAAATTGCAATCATACACCTTTGAAAAGTAGCAGGTGCATTACATAAACCAAAGGGTATACGTCGATAAGCATAAGTTCTGAAAGGACAAGTAAACATTGTTTTTTATTAATCCATTTGATCGATTGGTATTTGAAAATAACCGACAAATCCGTCTAGAAAATAGAAATATTCATTTCCCGCTAGTCTTTCTAACATTTGGTCAATGAATGGGAGAGGAAAATGATCTTTTGTGGTTGCTTCATTCAGTTTTCTATAGTCAATACATACGCGCCAACCAGTGACAGTTCTGGTTGTGACAAGTTTGTCATTTTCATTTGTTACTTCTGTGATACCATGTTTCTTAAGTACACAATGAATAGGACTTACCCATGGGCTATCTGCTATAGGGTAGATAATTCCTGAGTCAAGGAGTTTGACAACTTCTTTTTTAACAACTTCTTTCATATTTGGATTGAGTCTTCTTTGCTTTTGAACAACTGGTTTCTTATCATCCATTAACTGAATTTTGTGTTTACAGAAAGATGGAAAAATTCCATGTATGTCACTTGTTTTCCAAGAAAAGGCCCTTTTGTGATTTTTGAGAACCGAAATTAATTTTAATTTCTTTCTCTCAGAGAGTTTAGATGAGATTATGACTAGGAGCAATGATTCACCTTCCAAGAAAGCATATTCCAAATGGTCTGGTAATGGTTTGAGAACGAGATCAGTAGGCGGTTCTTCAATGGAGTTTCTAACTTTGTGTTCGGTGTCAAAAATTATTTTCTCGAATGATGGTTCTTCATTATCATCGTTGTTGGAACTTTCATTATTATCTTCGATAGTCATAGCCATGAATTGATCATGTTCAGCAATGACTTCGTCTTCAAGGATTGTTCAATCGACTGAGTAGAGTAATTGATTAAATTCATTTAGCAGTTCATCAAAATCCTCCTCAAGAATTTCATCGATAACATCAATTCTAAAGCATGTATCATCATTAGAGTAAGAGTGTTTCATAGCCTGATTAATAGAGAAAATCATTCTTTCTTTACCAACTCCTAAATTGAGTTGTTTTGTTTTACTCGGATCATTGCATCGGCTGTATGTAGAAAAGGTCTTCCCAAGATTAAAGGTACTTTGCTATCTTCTTTCATTTCTAGGATAACGAATGCTACGGGGAAGGTAAATTTTCCAACTTCGACTAACATACTTTCAGCGATCTCGACAGGATATTGGAAAGATCGGTCTGCTAACCTAACACTCATCTTGGTAGGTTTAAGCATTTCGATGGATAATTTTGCATAGAGATAATATGGCATCAGATTAATGCTAGCACCAAGATTGGCTAAAGCATGGCACGAGAATGTTTTACTGAAAGTACAAGGAATTAGGAAACTTCCGGGGTCTTTGAGTTTTGGTGGAATTTTGTTTTGAACAATTGCTGAACATTCTTCATTAAGGAAAGTTGCAGAAATTTGTTTTAGCTTACTTTTGTTACTAACAAGTTCTTTAAGAAACTTCCCATAGTTGGGCATTCCGGCTAAAGCGTCAACTAGAGAAACATTAATTCGAACAGCTCGAATTATGTCAAGAAATTTTCCATATTGGGCTTCCATTTTTTCTTTTCTTAAGTGTTGAGGGTATGGAATTCTAGGTTTATAAGGTTTGAGGACTGGTGTTTCATGAGTTGTTGTTTCCTTTCAAGGAACATGTTCATCCTCTTCTTCGTCATCAGTGAAAACTTGAACAGCAGGTTGAGTTTGACTAGGATCATGTGGTGGATCATATGAGGTACCCTTTCTTGTGGTAATAGCATTCACATGCTCATGTCAAGCTTATGGTGGTTGATAAGGTTTGTTTTGGTTATTCTTAGGATTTGGTTGAGTGTTACTAAGAAGAGATCCAGAAGCTCGACCCGATTGCTTTTTAGCAAATCTGTCGAATTTAGCTTCCAAATTTTGAATTAAAGCTTGATGATTTCTGGTTGAAGACTCGAGTTTGTCCTTTAGGTCCATGAATGTTTCTTTGAAAAAAAGATTTGTTGATTTTTGTGCTTTAATAAAGTCATTCAGCTGTGTTTGTACATCTGGTTTGTCATCAGAGTTTGTTGGTTTGAAAGGTTCTCGATTGTATTCAGTTTTTGTATTAGGTCTCCATCTCTCGCGATCACGATCACGATCATGATAGTTATCATAAAAATGAGTGCGTATAAATGCATTCATAAATTTAGCTTCTTCTTCACGTGACATAGGTGTGTCATCATCACTGCAATTTGCAGTTGAATGATTTCCGCCACAATGATTACAAGGTTCACGTTTTTCTTTCATTTCTTTATATTGGGCATCCATTTTGATTACCATGGCATCCACTCTATCCATAATTTTGTCACTATCGGAATTACTACTGCCTTCATCTGCGAAAGCAACAGTTTTACGAAGAAAAGTTTTTGGTTTTTGCACTTTAGCCCAATCAAATTTAAGCAAGACTTTGTCTTCAAGAATTTGATATTCTTGATTTGGCGTTTTATAGAGAAATATACAACCGACTGCAATGTTTAAAGCTTTTTGAGTTATCTCATCAAGACTATGATAAAAGATCTTGATTATATTGCTTTTCGTTAAACCGTGTCCATGACAGTTTCTTAGCAGTTCTTTCATTTGAAGCCAGGCTTCGGTGAGATTTTCACGTTCGTGTTGTAAGAATCCTCGGATTTCTCCGAGAAGTTTATCAAATATAGCTGGTGTAAAAATCTACTAACAAAAGCAGTACGAAGTTCGTCCCATGATTTAATGGTTCCTTCATCAAGTTCGTCAAGCCAGGTTTTAGCTTCTCCCGTTAAAGATAAAGGGAACATCATTAGTCTTTCCGCTTCAGTTTCGGTAGCTCCGTATTTGAACATATCGCAAACGCTCTGAAATTCATGAATGTGTTTGTGAGGATCAGTTTTAATTCAACCATCAAATCGATTACCTTTGATAAGAGTCTAGTGATTTCCTTTGATTGCAAATTCGTTTGCGGTTTCAGGAATGGTAATAGCTGATCCAGGAGTAGGTGCAATGATATGATCGTTAGCCCACATAGGTTCATTGTCAGCATCATCCATTAGATCGTACAATTGGATTTGTTTGATGAAAATCTGAAATTTGAGATATCGTTAATAGGTGTGTGGTGAACACGAAGTTGTTCGGGTCTTTCGTCTTTTTCAGAAAAAGCAACTCTTTTGTTGTTACGTTTTCTTTTGTTTAAGGTTCTGATAAAGGTGAAATGGGATCAGTTTCACTTGAACGAGTGTGCATCCAATATAGAGAGCAAAATTTAAATCAGTGTGATAAATTTCGTTTTCAGAGTGAGTGAGTGCGGCGTACACAGAAAAGTGTGTGGCATACTTGTGTGTAAGTGCTAGGTTCGGCGTACTTGAGTGTAAGTACGGCGGTGTTATTTTTACCGAGAAGATTAACTTCAAAAGACAGTGAAAAGAATATTCTTTTTGGTTTATATGAAAAGATTTATAAATTTTTAAGAAAAACATCATGGAGTGAAATGAGTGCATCATACTTGGTGACAAGTACGGCGGTATGCGTGTGTTTTGTGTAAAAGTGCGGCGCGCATATTTCTTTATGCGGCGTGCTTTCTGCAACAGAAGAAACAAAGTGTTCTAGTTTTTGAAGTAAATATGGTTTGTTTGCTAAATTCACTTCGAAAATACTTAAGGAATAGATATAAGTCCCCGGGAACAGCGCCGAAAACTTTGATGTGTAAGGAAAGCTTTAAATTTATAATACTAGTTTCACTGATTTTAATAAACCAAACACACGGGTAAAGTATAACCCTCGTTGGTAGTATAAGATTTAGGTAAGACCAGGTCGTATCCACAAGGACTTAGTTCGTTCGTATTAAGTAAAAATGAATATTAAACAAGACAAGTAACGATAATGATAATATGAAGAATTCAAATGATGAAACGAATGATTGCTTGGATAGCTTAGATAATCTAGTGACAATGTTTATGTATGATCTCAGTTTGATAATGTAGTGGTGCACAACTTATGACCTAGTTGTTTTCGTCAAAAGAGCAATTTCATAATTTGTAGGTTGAATTCAAGATTCATATTTATCTTTCAAGTGATTTCTCTCGAGATAGTATTCCATATCAACTCTAGATTATTATTAATTCTCCTAAGTGGATTTCTCCTTTCAAACGCTAGAAACGCAGACAAGTTCCTAGAATTTCTTTTAACAAGTTGGTTCTTTCGACCTATCCTAACACATTATATTCAACCAGTTTCAATAATCAAACGTGATAAGACTAGAGATAAAATAGTTCACGTACAACATAAACTTGAAATTTATAGAGATCAAAACATAATCATAAGTCACTTTATTATATTCACATATCCAAGCAAACACAAGAGGTTTAGCCTCTCATGGCTAATGAGTTCATAACACTAGAAATGATTAAATAGTAAACAAAAGACATACAGATTGGATTGATCAAATGGATTACACAAGTGTCACAAGTAACCAAGAGTTCGACACCAACAAGTATATAACGCCCCCTGTTTCTGATTTGTTCACGTCTACCGATGGCTCAGGATCACGTAGCACTTCTTATCTTTACTTAGTGAAAATTGTTTGTTGAGTGGAGAGTTCAAATGCTTGTAAATGAGCTCTATTTATAGGCTTACTAATAGGCAAAGTATGGTGCACAACGATTGTGAGTGCGGCGCACTTAGCAATTTTCTTGGCGCCAAAGTTTCATAAATGCAGAGGAAGTACGGCGCACATCGATTGTAAGACCGGCGCAATTTTATTGAATACTGCTTATTGACTTCCTTTGACCGAGAGGCCAAGTGCAGCGCACTTAGCTGGAAAACCGGCGCACTTTGCTTGCTTAAAAGACTAACCTAGTAGACTTCTTATTAGTTTATTTCAAGTGGTGAAATAATAGGGCTTTGTGATGTTTCTTGCTTCTGAGCATCCGAGCGTGAACCTGCATTCATTTTATGCTATTAAGTACCAAAAGTTCACACTAAATGATCATAAAACATGTATTGGTGTCTTCATGTGACTTCTCTTCATAAACTATACTGAGAAAACCATGTTCATCTGAGTTCTTTGTTTGTCTTCTTGTCTTAACTCCTACTGCACATCACCAATCATAAGATCAAGTGAATGATTCTTGGGAACCCTTGTATGAGGAGTTGAGGGAACTTCATAGGTGAGTGGAATGTTGTTAGCATCTACTTCAAAGTCATCAAAAGGATCAGCATGTGGATTAGAATTAGTTGTTGGTTCAACAGTGTTGAGATTTGGTCTACCAGTACAATCTTTTGGCTCAGTAGTACTAACTCCATTTGTACTACTTTCAGGAAACTCTTGTTCTTGATCATCCACTCCATTGTCATGAGTCACATCTACATCATTTCCCTTTGTAGAATCACTAGAGGCTGGTGGATCATCATTCTTTGAAGAGTTAGACAGAGAACCATCTTTCAAGATTGGCATCAAAATGTAATCATTGGCATTCTCTTTTTCCTTTCTTGGTTCACCTGCATTAATACCGTCATCTGGACTTGCAAAATCATTAGTATTTGTACCTGCAACAACTGGCACATAGTTCATAGATTCTGTTAGCTTTTCAATGTCAAATAGCCAAGTAGGTCCAACACCTGCAACATTAACCATATTCTCTAAAAACTCAACTTGCAGGTTTTCCTCTACCTTCCTAGCCATTATGTTGTATACCCTAAATGCTTTGTTGTTTACATAGTACCCAACTAAGAAACCCTTATCTGAATTTCCATCAAACTTTCCCAAATAATCTAAAGTATTTAGGATAGTGACACGACATCCAAATGGTCTCAAAAAGTCAAGGGCAGGAGTTCTACCCCTAAAGAGTTCATAATGTGTCTTATTGTGAGATTTGACCACTAAAATTCTGTTCTGAACATAACGAACAGTATTAACTGCTTCACCCCAAAGGGTTGTGGGAAGCTTTGAGTCAGCTAACATGGTTCTAGCAGCCTCTATCAGTTTCCTATTCCTCCTCTCAGCAACCCCATTCTGCTAAGGAGTTCTAGGTACACGAAACTCTCTCTTAATACATTTTTCTTCGCAAAAGTCATCCATTACTCTATTTTTAAATTATCTCCCATTGTCACCTTGATGATTTTCACTTTCTTATCAACTGGATTTTCTATTTCTATGATAAAATTTTTAAGAATGATACTGGTTTCATCCTTAGTTCCTAGAAAGAAAACCCATGTGAACCTACTATAATCATCAGTTACTACAAGACAGTATTTCTTACACATTAAACTACTCACATATTTAGGACCAAACAAGTACATATGAAGCATGAATAATGGTTGATTAATAGAGTTTTGGGTCTTGGATTTACAAGAAGCTTTGTGTTGTTTGCCTTTAAGACAGGCAATACAAGTTTGGTCATTTTCAAAATGTTTTTTAGGCAAGCCTCTTACCAAACCATCTTTAACAATCTTATTTATGGTTTTAAAATTCACATGACCGAGTCTCCTATGCCAGAGCATTGACTCATCCAATGTGGCTTTTGCTAAGTGAGATTCTCTTTAGGAGCAATTTTCTTCATGTCAACACTATACATATTGCCTTTTCTTGGAACATTTAAATAGTACTTGACTTTCATCAGGTATCTTAAAGTCAAGAGATAGGACAAGACATTCAGTGTTTGTAAAAATAACTTTGTTCTTTATGTCACAGATTTGTGAGATACTAAAGAGATTATATACTTGAGTTCCTACACAAAATACACATCTTCAAAATAAAGTTTTCTTGTTCTAAGTGTACCTTTACCAGTAATTCTGCCACCTATTCCTCCCCCAAAGGTAACATATCCTCTATCCAAAGGTGTAAAATCTATGAGGTAAGACATGTTCCCTGTCATGTGCCTAGAGCATCCACTGTCAGTATATCCTTGATCTTCTTCATCATCTTGTGGATGTTTCTACACAATAAGTAAAGAAAATCAGTTTCCTTTAGGGACCCAAGCCATTACTGACTTGGATCTGCATCGTACATCAATGTAATTATATTTCTTTAAGTTAACTGATGCATGATGTGTTCCGAAAGCTTTAAATTTATAATAACTAATTTTACCGATTCTCTTAATTCAAAACACACGGGTAAAAGTATAACCCTCGTTTATAGTAAAGAGTTTTGGTAAGAAAAGGTTGTTCCACAGGGACTGAAATTACTCTTATATATCAATTAACTAATCAAGATGTAACAACCCCTATTTTAAAATATGTGCAGCGGAATAAAGATTGGGTGTTACTTCATAGCTCACAGTTTTTCAGTAGAAAACGATTATCAATTTAGTCATTTTAAAACATTTATCATTCAAATATAGAGTTTACAAAATGAGGTCCCGTTGTTTTCAAAGTTAAATAAATAGGTTTCGAATGATAGTAAAATTTATAGCCTTTGTAAGAATCCGTGCTCCTCCGTACCATCCTTGCTCATTATGGACCTGAGATAAACACATGCTAAAAGTGTCAACACAAAGGTTGGTGAGTTCATAGAGTTTATAAGTAGAGTAGTTGATTTCCAAGAATTAAAAGAGTTTGTGGGTCCATAGTAGTCATAATAAATAATTGATTATCAAAATCAAAGTATGAGTAAATCCATAGTGTTTATAGTCAAACAGTTGATTATCAAAATGGAAGTGTGAGTAAATCCATAGTGTTTATAGTCAAAACAGTTGATTATCAAAATGGAAGTGTGAGTAAATCCATAGTGTTTATAGTCAAAAATAGTTGATTTATCAAAATCAAAGTTTAACACAAAATAGTTCGTTGGTTTGCCCTAACTGGGTCAACACCAAAATAGTTATGATTTGCCAAGTAATAGTGATTTTCTGCTATATAGTGAACGCAAGTTCGTCATTTGATAAAAACAGTGGGCTACGTTGTTATACACCCATAACATTAGTTATTGTAGTATTGTGTCATGACCATAACACTACTGCTCTATTGCATAAAGCCTCATGACACGCAACGATTAACAGGTCATCAAACATGATGTAAAGTAACAGTGGCCCTCGGGATAGGTATTTGCCATTAACCTATAGGTGGTTTA
The DNA here is from genome assembly GCA_030686995.1 of Artemisia argyi. Lineage (NCBI taxonomy): Eukaryota > Viridiplantae > Streptophyta > Magnoliopsida > Asterales > Asteraceae > Artemisia > Artemisia argyi. Next base: position 75,172,398 of record CM060706.1, read on the forward strand.
AATAAAGTGCGTTTGGTGGCCTATCCTGGCAGACACAAACGACGATTGTCAATCCCAAATAGATCTATCCACAATTATTTACGTTCACCCTTCAAGTGATTAAGGTTCATGATCGAGGGACTTTTAGCAATAGCAAATTTAGGCAATAGAAATCAGGTATAGCATACAGTTGATAACTCACTTGTAATCATGTTTATAGCAGTTATCTCTCCATGAGATATTAAATATGTAAAATGGTGGGCTATAGTCCCACAGTAATATGTAAATAGTTTAACGAGTACTTGTAAAGTATAAAACATGTAGTTGAGCATGTATCTCCCCCAAAACGTTTATAAACAATTATAAAACTAGTGAAAGTAGGGGCTATGACTCACCTTAAGTGATACTGGAAATGATGAAAAGTAAATTCGGGTGAGATTATGGTAACGACTTCAGTATAAAACCTGATAATTAAATTTATCTGAGAATCTAACCAAATACTATTTGGTAAATGAATAACGATTAATCGTTATGATGAGAAGATGATATGCAAATGAAATTCTTATATTTATAATAATATGACAAGATATGTTATTATTTCTAAAGTTTTCCTTTCTTAACCATGATGATAATAATACGAAAAGATAATTAGTTAAAATATCGTTATATATATTATTAATGTAAAGTTAACTAATAAATAAATAAAATGTAATGAATATGCATATGACGTAATGGGGTGACGTAAAATAGAAAATAAAATAAGAATGTCAAATATAATATGTCGGTCCTTGTCCTTTTCCAGTTTTTACACTTTTTATCCTAACGGCGTTTACGTTACACCGTTAGTCCAAAGTTAAATGTATTTATGTTTTAAGTCCAAAAGCTTCCAACTATTACACTTTTCACCCAATAGTTTCATAAAATCAGTTTTTCATCCTAAAGCTTGTAAAATGGCAGTTTCCACCCTAACTTTATAACTTTACATTTTTAACTCAAACATTATAAGATTTGCAAAATTATTCCAAAATTTCACCAATTTCAAAACTTAGCATTATTATTTCTTAATTAAGCTAAAAACAGCTTAATTAACTTTCCAACTGCTTATTTCCAGAAAAAGTGCTTATTAGAGTTTATTGGGCTTTTAACGAGCAAAACCACAACCAATTAAGAGTTCTTGATCCATTGGGTTTAAAAAGGTTTTGGGCTTTGTTTTAGGCTTATTTTAGTATGTTAAAAACATTTCCAAACTGCTTAATAGGACTGCTTATTTCGTTTGCTTATTTTTAACTGATTGGGCCTTAAGGCCCAATCGATAGTTTCTAGTTTTCAGAAACTAGTTCACAGTCGATATACTTGAGGTCTAGAAATGTGTTTAGTTGAGCTCATGGTGAGGTATAAAGGACACGACTTATTAGAGTACGATATAGAGAAATAGGTTAGGCTTTAAAAATGAGTTGTCATGTGTCAAATATTAAAAATACGAGACCAAAGCTTGGTTGAAGGTTCATTATCAAAATAGTTTTTCATGTCAAATAATTCTAAGTGTTTTAGGTTGCTCTCAACGTGATTCGTACGTGAGTTTATGATTTGAATCTTTATGTACTTGATAAATAGCGTAGTAAATATATAGATGGATGAAAAATATGTATGTGTTGTTTTAATGAGTAATGAGGTCCAAGTGAAAGTAATATATCACGAGAAATCAAGCTATAATAAGTTAAGTAAAAAAAAAATATGAAATGGAGTATGTGACTTACTACACCAAGGATGGTGGGGTAAAATGAGTTGTATAGTCGAGGTAAGGTTATAACGAGAGTATGGCTTATTTGTCGACCCAACCAAGGTTCACGAGCACGTTCTTGTTCTTCCTAAACACCACTCGAAGACCTTGTACCCTTGCCAAAGTAATTCGATCCAGAAAACTAGAGATAAAGACTTAGCATTTTTGAAATCTTGGTTTGCATGTATGTGTCGAGTGCATGCATGCAAAGGTGATCTTATATACTAGCTTTGGAGTGTTTCAGGGAGAAATATTTATGAGACATGATGGAAGAGTGTTGTAGAGTGAATGGTAGGGTGTAAAATGTTTCCTTTGTTTCTAGCTTGTCAACACAAGCAAAGTCAAAAGAAAAGGTTAGTTTGTGTTGTTTATTTATTTGGTTATACGTATGGGTTTTTAAGAAAAATGCAAACTAGTATTTAAATGACTTCAATTTAGATTTTTCAACTAGCCTAGGAACTCTACAATAAGTTTTTGAGAGCATAAAAGATTGGTGCTTGTCTTGTGACTCATCCTTATATGTCGACTAGTATATATTGAGGTAGGGAAAAGCTAGTTTGCTTGGTATTTAATTTGATTCTTTAGTTAAATGTGTTATGTTATATGTTTTCGGTACTGGGTTAGCTGGAAATCAATTTTTAACGGAACCATATGAAATATATGAATGTCATAAAACTTATAAAATTATATTTCTCGCAAGTATCGGGTGAATAAATAATTATTGTATTGAAATTACGGAAACCATCGTAATTATAAACTTTTAATGATATGTGTACCAAATAAATTCAAACTGTCGGGTAAATTACTAATATAACTTTTATATCACTGAAATAAGTGTAAAAATATATTAGGATCATAGTTGGGATTGTCGGATCATTTATTCAAAATAATAGCTCATAGGATAACGTTTATTAGATAAATAACCGTATGTATACTGAAATAATGCAAACTCACACATGGATGACAAACTTCTCCGGGAGTGAATAGTGTTTCGTGAATAGTAAAACTTTTGAAAAACATCTCAATATCACTAACCTACTCCAAAAACAATGAATATTGTTTGGTGAATAGTAACCGATGAATAGTGAATTTGAAAAATGTCCTGAAAATACGGGTTTGTAACGACCAATTTATATAATAAAGAAAATTTTAATTTTTCCTGTAAAAATAGTGATTAGAAGTAATGACAGAGATTAATATATAATTAAACGTTTTTAATTATAGGGAAACCCACGGGATGTGATACAAGATGATTTAGAAAACTTATGCAAATGTTTTATGGTGAAATTCAAGTATGAGACAAATATGATTAATTGGATAGTTGCTATAATTAAGTGATGGTATATGATAATGATCTCAGTGGTTTAGTAAGTTCAACAAATGAGTAGTTGTTTTTTGTCAAAATAACGTTTCATCATTTAACGAATGTGATTCAAGACTTATGTCTGCTAGTCCTTAAACAAATGGTTAACAAGTTTAAGAAATAGTTGCAACGTTTAAAACTCTATTGTTTATTTCAACACAAAAGCGATTTCACTCTTTCAATTGATCAACACACATAGACATATGTTGAAAACCATAAAATACTAATTGAATCTTTCGATTCTATTCCAATTAGCAATTATAATCAAAGAGATAAACAATGGTGATAAGTTTAGAATATAACAAAATTGTAACATAAACAGGAAATCAACAAGAGATCATAACCACAACCATACACTTTATTATATTAACATATCTAAGAAACCATAAGGAGTTTAGCCTAACATGGCTTTAACAAACAAGCTTACAGAGATAATAACGTTTGAAATGATCAACCTGCTTCTGAATTAATGTAATGAAGAAGCTACCATCACTAGCGATCACCACAATAATATCTAAGAATTATTTCAACGCTTTAAAGGATCTTTGACTTCACTTTAGCATTCCAATGATTGGATTATGAGAGAGAGTGAAAATTAGAACTTTATTGGTTGTTGGGATGAGATGTTTTGTGCAAATGAGGCGAAATGAGGCTCTATTTATAGGCATGGAGAAGTGGCCAGGCACTGAAGTACGTCGCTTTTGAGGAAAAGGCCGGCGGGCTTCACACTGAATGCCGACGATCTAGGAGATAAACAGCGGCGGCCTTCAAGAGATTTCTTGGAGCCAAAGGGTCATTAATAGAGCTGAAGGCTGGCGTACTTGAGATATAAGATCGGTGCACTTGACTTGATTTAACTTAGATTGTGTAGGATTATATTCGCCCCCGTAACCGGCGCACTTGAGACAAAAGCTCGGCGCTCTTTTCACTTGGAATAGGCTTTATCATAAGATTATATTGGATTTGTACATTTTGCCTTGGATCTAGAAGTTCTTTGTCTATTGGACCTGAAATGTATTTTCATGCTTTTAAGTATCGAAAGTCCTTATAAATCATATAGAAACTAACAAATAACGCTATATAAAATATGTATAATTCGAGCATCATCAATGCACTATTGGGTTTGGTAGGTCTCCATCTCCAACATGTTGAGGCCTTAACAGCATTGCCCCCATTTGCCCTAACAGTGTTCACTGACCTAGCAGTGCTAACTGCTGGCCTAGCAATACAAATTGCTGGCTTAGTAGTTTTGACTTTTAGATCCCAAATTTTATTATGAACCATTTTTTCTCATAATAGGACCTTTTACCAGTTTGTTGTGCTGATTTTGTAAAATATGTGATAGGTCTAGCACTTAAAACTGTTGGTTTGAAGTTAACAGTCTTGATTGGTCTAGCAATACAAAGTAGTTTAAGGCTAGACTTTATCAAGACTGCTCTGGGAGTCATATTACTGTTAACTTTAGGGTAAGTATTTCTTGAAAAACATGTGTTCACCCTTGCATCATTATTCCCATTCACCTTTGTATTCCCCTGATGGTAGTTGCAAAAAGCATGCAAGTGATCAAAGCTACCACAAACATAGCAAGCTTTATTGAACATAACAAACTCATTGCCTAGTTGTTGGGACTTAAGATTGTTCCAGTTCCTCTGGTTTCCCTAGGGTGTTGAGACCTACTTGTTGACCTATACAACTTTGCATATTTAACTGTTGTCCTAATAGGTTTTACTTCCTATTTAGGTATAGCATTTTCTACCTTAACAACCTTAGGTACAACACTTTCTTTCTTTATTACAGCACGTCTAACTGTTTTCTCATCTACTTTCACCTCGGAAACATTTTTCCTCAATCAATGAGGTGTCACTTGCACTCTCAAAAGCTTCATTGACTTCTTCAGGCTTTTCTAGACTAATACTCTCCTTAGCCTTAGGCCCATATTCAAATTTGGGATCTTGAAATTCATCTAAAGCTGTGTGTGACAAGTCAATACCTGGGGGTGAAGTTACCCCTCTTAATGATTTTAGTAACTCCTTTATAAGCATATTCTATGGTGTCTATACTTAGCTGTATGTTATCTTTTGCTTTCTTAATCTTTTTCCAACTCAGCTCTAAGTACACTAATCTCAACATCTTTATGAACCATGTCTCTTTTAAGTACAACAATGTCCTCAGTAAAGACAAACTCATTTTTCTTATAAGACAATATTTGTTCTTCTAATGCAGCTAAACCTCTTTTATGATTTGCTAAATTACAATCAGTTTGGTTAAGCTCTATTCATATTCTTTTTAAGTGTTTCATAATCTTTTAAAGCAAAACAAGATTCTGAACAACTTTTTACTAAATGTACCTCTGAGTCATAAAATACCATTAATGGCATCTCTGTTGGTGCTTCTTCCTCATCAGTCATGAAGCTTCAATGATATCCAAGATCATTTATAGCTACCATTGCCTTTGAAGAAGGCTCTTCCACTTCCATAGTCTTCTTGTTTTCCTATTGTTTCCTATACCCATTGCTTCTATTGTCCTGCTGCCTTGGCCTTCTACATTCTCTGGAAAAATGTCCCAACTTGTGGTAGTTGTAACATTCCACCTTTGATTTATCAAACCCAGCTGTATTACTACTACTGATTGTGACCTTTTTCCCTATCCTCTGCCAGAACTTCTTGGCCCTCATGCTTAGCAGTGCAACCTGCCATTTCAAGTCCATCTATTCTAAATCATCTTCATTAATTTGTTAAAGATCTTCTTAGGATAGCAGTGACCCCTTGGATTGACTGGTCAAGAAAGCATAGAATGTAGCATCACCTATGCCAGCAGTACTAGTTTCTAAACTAGCAATTAGGCTTAGTAGTACTAACTCCTAAAGCCACATTATCCTCCTCTGGACTGATATTGCTGGGAGATGACACTTATGTGTGGAATTGCACCCTCGCAAAAGGTTTTACCTCTCAAGGGATCTTGAGAAGCTTGCAATCCCCACCAGGTAGTGTACCTGTTCGTTGTAGTATAGTATAATGAGAAGTACCGGGGGATTGATCGTTCAACTCAGGAATAGTGTTCGCTAGGATTAAAAAGTCTACTAAACTAGGTATAAAGGTGAAGGATGATTCTTTTTGTATTTTTATATTTTTATGAAAGCAAGTAAAATCTCGGGTTTTGAAGGAGTGGGCGGAATTAGTTGCTAGTCAACTAACCTAATTAACTAAAGATGCAATCAAAATAAAATAAAATAAACTAAAACTAATTTGTGGTGTAAACAATAATAAGATAAAATCTGTTTACTTAGATTTCATTACTCCCTAGATATCTTTTATCGGTTGAATAGCTTGTTACAATTGCATGGATGACGGGTTATATTCCTTAATACTAGTCGTAGGGCCATGAACGAAATTCCCTAACTCTATAAGCTCCTACTTCACTGCTATGTCGAGCCGACTAAAAGCTCCTAACATGGGATCACTATAATTCGCTCATGTATTAAATACAACCATAAATCGTAGTACACCTCCGATCATGTTTCTTAAGATGTTCAAGCAAGTTACCAATTAGAAGTCTGCCAGTTTTCTTAAGCCTAACATTGAATACAATCATCCACAACAATTATAAACAAATCAACAACCAATAATCAACATCTAGGTTTCATTACATCTAAGCAAACACAATAAAAACCTAGCCTAGCATGTTAAAGAGAAGAAAAGCATCAGATAGAATCACACAACACATAGACATATTGTATGATTATTGGAAAACTTATCTTCAATTGAACATGGATGGAACAAGGGTTGAAACTCTTATTATCACAGAAAATTCGTCTAGGGTTTTTACAAAGAAGCTCTCCAAGAGTTCCACCCTTTATGAATGAAAATTAGAAAATTATATATAGATTTTACACCTTGACGGCGTCACGTTTTAGCTTGTAACGCCGTCAACTCTCCGCCAAGATAAAATTCGTATTGCCTAGATCCACTTCTGACGCTGTCATGTGTAAATTTACTCTGGGCCGTCACATGTGTTTTGACCCTGACGGCCTTGGTGACGCCGTCAGGCCAAATTGCCTTGAAAATGTTCTGAGCCATCATATGTATTTTCCATATCCACCTCTTTTGCCACTCTTGACGTCGTCACTTGCAGTGCCTTGACGCCGTCAGGTACTGTTCCCAGCAACAATTTTGAGACTTTGTCATTTTCTTCACTTTTTCGCTCCAAAAACGTCCAAAATGCTTCCTTTTGTAAATTTCCTTTCAAAAGTACCTAAAATGACAAAATGAACGATTTAGGGCAATAATTGATCAAATAATTACGAATTCGGGCTCAAATGACCCCCCAAAAGCGGTACACTTTTTGCCTTATCAAATACCCTTACACTTGAGATTTGCTTGTCCTCAAGCAAATGCGCTTTTATTCTAATCAAAATACAAGTTAGGGGTCATTTAACACTAAGATAAAAGTAATTACAACAAATAATCGTTCCACTTAAAACCAAAAACAATCACAGAGGTTATACACTAGCACCTCACAAATAGTGTTTAGATACTCACATCTCTCGGGTGTAATAAAGTATATATCACAATAAGGAAATGGAAAACATCTCTCACTACCTGTCATAGCAAATAGATTACCATAGGCTTGGGAAAGGATCAAACCTCCATCACTTGGCGTAAGCACCTAGGATAAACTATCAAAGAGGTCTTTTAAAGGGTTATAATATGAGGTGTAGGGATATGGTAAACACGGTTTTGTTGGATAAAGGCAATACTTACTAGTGGCGAGTTAATCATCTTGGTTAATTACATGTATAATATGGCGTTGCTAAGCCAAGACTCGACTCGACTTAAGCTAATAAATATAAAAATAACAAAAACATAAAACAAACATAGAATGAAACGGGATGGTAGTCCGTATGTTTTTCTCTTTTTCTTTTTCTATTTCTTTTTTCTTTTTCTTAATTTTTCAACTTTTTTTTTTTTTTTTTTTTTTTTTTTCATACGCTTTTACCCTGCCATCCAAAATAATACATCATAGGGAATGTGCATTCCCCTTACACTTGAACTTTTACATACTTTACAATCAACTATTCTAATGACTCGAATTAAGATAATCAAAACACTTGAAGTACTTTTAAATTAATGCACATATGGGTGCATACACGAGTACTATACCCTGAGTCCCAATCGTCCCAAAACAATATGTACAAAATATGACTCGACTTAGCAACCATGTAACCAATTAGACAATTAACTAAGGGTTCAAACAAATAACAATAATGCACTAAAGATGAGTGCATACACGGAAGGCTAAGGCGATTTGGTTGCACATTTGGGGTGGATTGTTAACAAATTCTTCCTTTAAGTAAAATGCTTAAAGTTAGAAACGAAAAGATAGGCTCGGAGGGTTGTACTAGGGGTATCGTGTACTAAAAATGAGTACAACGCAAAGGTGTGGGAAAAATTAATTGACTTTACTAGTCAAGGTAATTGACTTAAATGGTCATGTAATTATGATACGGGTTTAACACAAGGGTGATCCTAATGCCTCTTATCATGTAGTAAATCCTACTACACGAATGTAGTCTCACTAGCGGTCTCGGGATGCATCACTAACGCAAGTTCTAGAATCTAAATACTGCCGGTACACTCATAAGCACTAATAATTAATGCTTTTCCTAACAAATCTAAAGGCGTACCTCACATATTTGGGTGGAAAATTTTTCCTTCTCTAGTATTTTCCTTCTCTCTAAGATTTCATCACATTTTATTAAGTAATTCATCATCTATTTTCAATCCAACCTTTTGATTTTAATATTGTTTTTAGATATGTGTTCCTTTTTTAATTCCACACATTTTAATACCAAATTTCACCATAATAATGTTTCATTAATTGCAATTCATATTTCCATTTTCGCTGTTCATACTCTGTCCTTTTTCATCTGAGCCCTAATTTTACCAATTCCTTACCTTATTTCAATCATATTTTAATCATTAACCCTATTTGCTATGTTTTTTAGTCCTGATTGATCTTTCCCAATCATGGCTGAACAAACTCCCAAACCCCCAAATTTAGATCATCCACCTTTTCCGGTTGAGGATCCTATTTGATCTAAGAAATTCAATAAAAAATCTAAGAGTGAAGCTAAATCTTCCCTTAAGAAACCCAATGATATTTCTAAGTCGTCTCATGTCAATTTTAAGAAAGGAGTTCATAGAAGTGTTACTAGAAGTTCTGGTTCTGTGAAGAGTGGTGGTTCTGGGATAAGTTTAGAAGAGATGGAGATGGAGGAAGAAGATATTGATGTATCTGAAGAAATTGAGAAGTTGCAGAATAAGGAAGAGAGTATGGGGGTTTGTCTGCTAAGAAGGGGAAGGTTGATGTTACTAGTGTGGGGGATGAGAGGAATGAGGTTCAGGGTAATATAGATGCTAATAAGGTGAGTATTTTATTTCCTGAAGTTGAGGTGAGCAATAATACTGGTAATTTGAGTTGTGATAAAAATAAGGTTAATTCTGTTGATTCTAGTAATGATTTACCTACTATGCCTGTCCCTTTTGATGAAAATCCTGTGTTGAATCCTAAGTTGAAGAGTGTTCTCAATACTAGTGTTTCTGCTAATAATACTGGTGTAGTTGGTAAAGAGGCTAGTTCTGGTTGTAATAGTAATGTTGGTCAAGGTATGAAGAAAAGTGAATTTGTTGTTGGGGAATCTAGTAAGTCTAATGATGTTGTTATGCAGGAAAATACCACTTTTAACAGACCTTTGTCATTTAGTAATGCTGTACAAGGTTTGTATAATAGTGTTAATAATAGGCTTAGGCTTATTCCTGGTTTTGTGGATGAAAAAGGAAAAGAAATGGTTGATTTAGACCCTGTGGTTGAAGAAGGAAGTAAGAAATGGAAGTTAACACTTGTTGGGTATTTTGTGGGTTATGGTATGAGTTATAGGGAAATTGTGGGTCACTTGAAAAGGATGTCGAGGCCTTATCAGTTGGATGATGTGATTGTTAATAATTCTAGATTATACTATCTTAAGTTTAAGTCAGAGGAAGGGTTACAAACTGTCATTGAGAATGGACCGTGGTTGGTGGATCATAAACCTTTTTTTATGCAGGGATGGGAAGCTGGTTTATGCCTGAGTAAACCAGAACCTACTAGAATTCCAATTTGGGTTAAAATTTTTAATGTTCCACTTGAACACCAATCATTATGGACAGAATTACTACAGCTATGTGTGAAAGAGCCAATGGAAGGGCTAATTTTGCTAGAGTCCTTGTTGAAATTGATGCTACTAAAGGTATCATTGATGTTGTGGATGTTTGTTATACAAGTTTGGGAAGATCTATGCAGTTGAAAGTGGATTATGATTGGAGGCCACCAATTTGTTCTCATTGTAAGGTCTTTGGTCACCATTTTAATGAATGTACTAAAAGGGAGATTTCTATGGAAGAGAAGACGGAATTAGCTAAGGCTAAATCTTAAAATGTTGTGGGTAATACTCAGAATGTTAGAGAAAATAATGGTTGGCAAACTGTTCAGAGTAGAAGAAATAATAGGAATGATGGTATGAGTAATGTCGTGTATGAAAATGTGAATAATCAGTATGAGCAACAAAAGAGTAGAGGGTTTTCTAATAATTATAGGGGTGGAGTAAGTCAAAGGGGTAGAGGAGGTGTTTATGCTAGAGGTGGATTTAATGGTGCTAGAGTTAATAGTGACAATAGGAATGTAACTGCTACTACTGGTAGTAATGTGAAAGTTCCAAGATTTGATGAAGTTGTTAAACAGGATAAGCAAAAGGAGAAAGTTAATCCTAATGTTTCCGGAAACAATGTGACTAAGGCAAAAGAGAAAATTAGTATTAATAATAAGTTTGGTGTTTTGGTTGATGAAAATGAGAGCAATATTGAGAATGAATGGCAGAATATGAAGCTTAAGATAGATGTTGCATGTGATTTGGGTATTGATATTTCTGAAGAGGAGAAGAAGGGATGGAATAAGGAGTTGCTTGAATATTTTGATTTGAAATGTAAAGGTTTGGAGAAGAATAAAAGGAAAGCCCAACTTATGGATAGAATTATGAGCTTGGAGAGTGAGATTGCTTCTAGTAATAAAAGTATTGATATAAATGTTAATGAAAAAATTGAGAATTTGGTGACTGAAGAAATGGAGAATACTGGTGCATCTAGAAGTCAGGCCTATAGTAATGTTTATGATACTGTATATCGGAAGGAGTTAGAAAGAATCAGAGGTATGGTGTTGAAGAAACAGATGGCTGAAGTGGACCTTTTCATTCTTTCTGAACAATCTCTTTCTAAGTCTATTAAAGATAGTTGGACAGATGAAATGTTAGAGTTCTATAAGGCTAAATTGATTGATAGTAGGAAGAATGTTATTGATGATATTGTGAATGCTATGGAAGATGAAGTGGCCACTGATGTGTCTGCTCATGCCTCTTTCATGACTCAGAATAATGTAAGTAGTGTGGTGAATGATTTAATGACTCAGATGCAGAGTGGAGATGCATCTAAATCCTCTCTGTTTCAATGGTGGTAAAAATTGCTTCTTGGAATGTTAGAGGTATGACTGACACCTCTAAACATGATGAAGTCAAAAGTTTAATTTCTGAGAATGATATAAGTATGTGTGGTATTGTTGAAACAAGATTGAATCAAAAGATTGTCAGCTCTGTTTGTAGTGGAGTTTTTGGCAATTGGTATTGGGATAATAATAGTATGGAATGTGTTAGAGGGTGTAGGATTGTTGTTGCATGGAATCCTAGCATCCTTAATGCTTCTGTTCTTTCTAAAAGTGATCAAGTAATGCATCTCTTGGTTATTGATATTGCTAGTTGTAAGCCTTTTTATGTTTCTTTTATTTATGCTGAGAATGACCCTAAGGAGAGGCTTGTTCTATGGAGAAATTTAGTTGATCATATGGTTGCTGTGGGTGATTCTCCATGGGTCATTCTTGGAGATTTCAATGTGTTGCTGTATGCTGAAGAATCTACCAAAGTTGGCTCTCAAAGAGATTTTGGTATTCAAGATTTTAGAGAATGTATGGAGGCTTGTAATATGGAAGATTTACCAATGGAAGGCATTTTTTATACATGGATTCAGAAGAGAACCAATCCTGATTGTGGTATCATGAAGAAGTTGGATAGAGTTATGGGAAATTGTTATTTTTTGGATACTTTCAAAGAATGCAAAGCTATATTTCTTCCCTTCTTAACTTCTGACCATAGCCCTGCTATACTTAGTATCTCTGATATTGAAGTAAAGAAGTCTAAGACATTTAGATTCATGAACTATTTAACTGACAAGCCTGAGTTTCAAGAAGTTGTCAAGCTTAATTGGAATGTTCCTATTAATGGGTTTTCTATGTTTATTCTTGCTAAAAGGTTGAAAGCTATGAAGAGGCATATGAGAAATCTTAATAGGAAGAATGGAAATGTTTTTGATAAGGTGAAAAGATTGAGAAGTGAGCTGAAGAAGGTCCAACAAGATCTTGATAAGGATCCTTATAACCCTATGTTGAAAGAGGAGGAAATGATTTACAATTTTGCTTATAGAGAAGCTATTCAGGATGAGGAGAAAGTTCTTAAGCAAAAATCTAAGATTGAATGGCTCAAGGAAGGTGACTTTAACAATGCTTACTTTCACAATCTCATCAAAGGAAGGTATACTAGAAGTAGAATTGATTTTGTTCATGATGAAGATGGTAATAAGTTCACTGGTAAAGATATGGCTGTGAAATTTGTTGAGCATTTCTATGGTTTTCTTGGTAAAGAGGGTGATGTCTTCCCTGTGGAAGACCTTGACAGTTTGTTTACTAAGAAAATTAGTGAAGAAGAGGCTATTAGTATGATCAGACCTATCTGTGATGAAGAAATCAAGGCTGCTATTTTTGACATTGATGATAATAGAGCTCCTGGTCCTAATGGCTTTACATCAAAGTTTTTCAAAGCTTCTTGGAGTACTGTTGGTGGTGATGTATGTAGAGCTGTGAAGGAATTTTTTTCTAGTGGTAAACTGCTTGGAGAATTGAATACCACTGTCATCTCTCCGGTTCCTAAGATTAAAAATCCTTTGAAAGTGACTGATTACAGGCCTATTGCTTGTTGTGGTGTGGTTTATAAAGCTATTAGTAAAGTTATTGCTAACAGAATCAAAGGTACTCTTGGTAATCTTATTGACTATAGTCAAAGTGCTTTCATTGAAGGTAGACAGATAAGTGATAATATTCTTCTCCTTCAAGAGCTTATGAATGGTTATAACTGGTCCAATATGGCTAGAAGGTGTGCTTTCAAAGTTGATATACAGAAAGCCTATGATACTGTAAGTTGGAGTTTTTTGAAGACTACACTTGAGAAGTTTGGTTTTCACTCTATTATGGTTCAATGGATTATGGTTTGTCTTTCAACAGCATCTTTCTCTATTAAAGTTAATGATGAGACTCATGGTTTCTTTAAAGCCAAGAGGGGATTAAGACAAGGTGATCCTGTTTCCCCTTATTTGTTTACTGTGGTTATGGAAGTTCTTAATTTAATGATCAAAAGACAAATAAGATTGGATAATAGGTTTAAGTATCATTGGGGATGCAAGGAGATTGGAATCACACACTTATGCTTTGCTGATGATCTTATTCTTTTATGCCATGCTGACTTGATTTCTGCTTCTATTCTTAGAAGAGCTCTTGATGAGTTTACTATTGCTTCTGGTCTTTACCCAAGTATTATGAAGAGTACTATTTATTTTGGGAATGTTAATAATGATGTGAAATACAAAATCCTTATGGTCATGCCATTCTAGGAAGGCTCTCTTCCTGTTAAATATCTTGGAGTTCCGTTAGTGGGTAGAAGATTATGTAAAGATGATTGTACTACTCTTATTGAAAATGTCAAGAGAAGGATTGATGATTGGAGGAACATGCATCTCTCATATGCTGGAAGACTTCAATTGATAGCCTCCATCCTTTGCTCTTTACAGGTATATTGGGCTTCTATTTTCATCCTCCCTTTGAATGTTTGTGATGCTATTGAGAAATTGTTTAAAGGTTTCTTATGGGCTGCTAGTGATAGAGCTGGTAATAAAGCTAGTGTTGCTTGGAAAGTTATTTGTTTGCCTAAGAGTCAGGGTGGTCTTGCTCTCAAACCTCTTCATGAATGGAATGAAGCCCTTATGTCTAAGCATTTATGGAATATAATTGCTAACAAAGACTCTATTTGGGTAAAATGGGTGAATTTACAGTGGATAAAAGGTGGTAGTGTTTGGAATGTGGTTGTAGATCAAAAGAATTCATCTTGGTGTTGGAAGCAGTTCATGGGTCTTAGGGATAAGATTAAACAGTTTGTTAGATTTAAGCTTGGGAATGGGAAAAGATGTAATGTTTGGTTTGACAAGTGGTCTGATGATGGCCCTCTATGTAAGTTGATCAATGAAAGAGCTTTATATCAGTCAAATATGAATGTTAATGCTAAAGTTGCTGATGTGATTAGAGATGGGCAGTGGAAGTGGCCAAGAATTTGGAACTTTAGATTCAGTGAGGTTTTAGATATACCTGTGCCATCTCAAGTTGATAACTTTGAAGATAAAGCTATTTGGGTAAACAAGAAAGGAAAGGAAAAGAATTTTAGTGTGAAGGAAGTGTGGAAGAATATAAGATGTGATGCTCATAAAGTTATATGGTCTAAGCATGTTTGGTTTTCTCAATGCATTCCTAGACATGCATTCATTCTATGGATAGCATTGAAAGGTAAACTGAAAACCCAAGATAGATTATCAAAATGGTTAAATGTTGCTGATATGAAGTGTCCTTTCTGTAATAATTGTAAGGATTCTCATAGTCATCTATTCTTTGAGTGTGCTTTCTCTAAAAGGTTGTGGGAGAGGTTAAAAGCAATGTCAAATTTACAAGATCTATCTAATATATGGGGTGAAGTGATCTCTGGTATGGTTAACAAGCCTGCTAAGAATAGTATATGGAGTATTATTCAAAGATTAGTGTTTGCTGCTACGGTTTACTTTGTCTGGCAAGAAAGAAATATGAGGCTTTTTGGGAATTGTGCTAGAAGTGAGGAATGCTTATTTACTCTAATTACTGACACTATCAGATCCAAGCTTATGGGTTTGGTTATGAAACAGTCATTAGAGGTTAAAAAAGCAGCAAAGGTTTGGAATTTTTATGTTAGTTCTGTTGGCATGGATGAGGAGATGTTGGATGATTCTAATTTTTAAATGATGTGGCTGAGTAATTTTCATTGGGGTCTGCATATTTCTTCTTTGATTCTGTGTAGACCTAGAAGAAACTTTATTAGTTGTGGTATGTGGTGGTGCAATAGAATTTTCATGGTGGATTTATTTGATGTTGGAATGTTTTTATTTAGATGGCTAAGTTGGTGGAGAAAGCTTGGTGTTCAGCTGAAATTATGTGATAGTTTAGTGAAGATGAAGTGCTTTCTATCATATGATTCTCAGTTTGTTCCCTGGGTTAGTAAGCCATTTAACTGGTTTCCTAAATTGATTTGGTGTTATGAGTTATGGTTCTTACATTTGATGTTATTTGGTGCCTTGCTGTTGATCCTTATTGACTGGTATTGGAATGGTTACATTTTTGGGCTGAAGTTCAGATCACTGGTGGAATGGGCTTCAGTTTGTTTAAGTGATTGTGGATTCCCATTGTTTTCTGCTAAAGTCTATTTTGGAAGAGATGGTATTAGATTTTGTGGTCCAGTGGATAGTTTGCTTGTATTAGTCTTTTTTAGTATTGGTTTGGTATTGTTATTTTGTCTAGTGTAGGCTTCTTTTTATTGTATGTATACGCCCACCTTATGCCCCATGAGTTTGTCATGGTTGCCATGGGTTGGTTTCTGTTTATATTTTTTTGGTGGCTATAAAATTTACCTTAAAAAAAAAAAAAAAAAAAAAAAAAAAAAAAAAAAAAGTACAACGCAAAGGTGTGGGAAAAATTAATTGACTTTACTAGTCAAGGTAATTGACTTAAATGGTCATGTAATTATGATACGGGTTTAATACAAGGGTGATCCTAATGCCTCTTATCATGTAGTAAATCCTACTACACGAATGTAGTCTCACTAGCGGTCTCGGGATGCATCACTAACGCAAGTTCTAGAATCTAAATACTACCGGTACACTCATAAGCACTAATAATTAATGCTTTTCCTAACAAATCTAAAGGCGTACCTCACATATTTGAGTGGAAAATTTTTCTGAGTGGTACGGTTTTTGTGCTAGTCATACAACTCCTATCCATGAGACGCTCATTAAGGCAAAAGCTTCACTCCTAAATGTTGTAAAAAAAATTAAATTTGGCGCTAAAATTGCCCTAACAAGTATTTCTCTTATTTTTATTACACACCTACTATTGAACAAACAAACTCAAGCATAATTGTATTCTCTAAAGTATCATCATTTACCATCCCCTTACACTTAAGCTGAACATTGTCCCCAATGTTCAATTAAAGGATGTAAAAGTAATGCAGGTAAAAGAATGAAAACAAATACTCCCCTGATTCGTTCGGTGTGGATAGTGTGTCAACAAGGTTAGATCTTCTTCCAAGAAAATGAACTTTGAAAGCTTCCCTCCACAAATATAAATCATCCACTTGTCCAATGTAACCTGTTAAACCTGAGAAAACAATCAAGGCAAACCTCGCGTAAAATCGGCGGCAATCTATATATACTAAAAATCCTAGAAAGCAAATTAAGATATAATGCTTGTATAATGAATGTTTGCAGATTTCTTAGAGTTTATAAAACTAAAGAATCAACAAAAACTTTAACACTCTGGTATAAACAAAACTCGCAAAATTTTCAGAATTATAGTACCTGACGCCGTCAGAATGTTCCTGCAAAAATCTCATGTTAAGTTTCCGGAAAATTTCTGGAAAAACTTATGCCTTACTTCCTGGAAAATTCTACAAAACATCATTATGACTCGATACAAGCATTTGACTCAAACAATTACTAATATACATGTTCATTTAATATTGTTGTGGCTCATGCTCAATTTCGTTCTTATAAACAAATTTTGTCTCTTTTATACTTAGCTTTTGCAAAATACCTTTATATGTAATTAAGACGAAGTTAAAAATAAAATTAAGCATTTTCACAATTTACTTTGAAACATGAACCACAAACAATAAAAATAAAACATGCATACGGAAATAAATAAAATCAAACAAACAAACAAACAAATAAATAAATAAAGCTTGGGTTGCCTCCCAATAAGCGCTTTTTTTTGTTCTAGTCACGAGCCTGACTCTACCCTTATTTAACGGAAATAGGGGAGGTTTTCGCTACACTTAGGATTAAGTGTGGGTGATAGTAGCGATACACACTATTTCGGTGGAAGTATGCCTCAAGAGGAAAAAGTGGTGGATGGTTTATATGCTCAAAGATGTGTGCTCCTATCATCATAACCTTACCTAATTCAATTGGGTTAATGGGTGGATTAAGATTTTCTCCTAGAAAGGGATCATTTTCTATCAACTTTGAGAGACTCCTAGTTGGGGATCCATCTTGACCTAATAAACCCGGTTTAAACCCATAATGTTTCTTGCGATCAACCATAAATGGGTGATGTAAGCATGTAAGGTCATTTTCCACTCCTATATTGGCTTCCTCTCTACAAGGCTTAGAGTCCACTACCTTTGTCCTAACACTACCCAGACTATATGGTTTGATGGGTGGATCGGGACCTATTTCAGTTCCTAAATTTTCATCCAAGGATGGCAGATTAGGTAACGGTTTTGGTTGAGGCTCTGGTTCATCAAAACTAGGAACTTCCCTAGAACTAAGAGTAAGGTTATTATTATAAGTATTCAAACCTATATCCTCTAGTTTTGATTGGTTCAAAGGTTCTACCTTAGTTGGGATTCCTAAAGTCTTTTCTACTTCTTCCGGATAAGTCACGGGCGGTGTGTATGCCTCAAATGATGGTAGGACATGTGGGGTACTTGGTGGGCTTAGATTTTCTACTCTATCCTCCATCTTATCAAGATCACCTATGTGCTCATCATTTACTATAGTAGATCCTAACCACCTAGGTGTCTCAACCCTATCCCCAAATAAACTTCTTGCTTGTTCCCTCAAACTTGCTATCAATTGATCCGTAACAACGTTTGTTGGGTTGTGATTCGTTGTGTTTCGGTCTGTGCAAACAACAATTATCAAAATATCAATAAACGTGAAGTCTAATTTATCATGAGACAAATAGATGTGAAGTAATACGAGTAAACCTTTTATGAAAAAGATTACCTCGCAAAACTTGTGAAAGTGATATTTAAATTGTGAGACCGGGAAGTGATTTCCCGGCTCGTACCCCAACGAGGTGTGAATGGAAAGCTTCGAATGAGATTGGGATTAAAATCTTGTATGATTGGAAAGGTTATTTGGTTTTATGATACGTTAAATTAACGAAAGTAGAAAATTAACGAACGAAGGTGAAAATAAATTAACCTAAGGGTAAACAAAAGGTAATTACTAAACTAGGGACGTCCTAAAATACTACGGGAAACATAATTAGGTATCGGGAATCTTAAAACGTAAAATAAATTAAAAACGCAAAAGTTATTTGAAAATTACGCGAGTGCGCAAAATAAAACGCGGATTTTGAGCTACAAAGATCCTACATGTTTCCAAATAATTTTCTTACGCACAAAATGACAAAAGAAATTTTAGAAAAAAGAAAATCAATTTTTCGAATAAAATTCTATTTATTATGAATTAAATTCTATTTAAATTAAATTAAATTCTAATAATTAATCTAATAATCAAAAAAATCTGAAACTTTTTTAATGGATACTACAAATTAATATTAATCTATGAAAAATATGAGAAAGCTGGTACAGTAGTAAATAAGCACAAATTAAGCAGAGATAAGCTGATAAGCTTATTTATACCAACCAAACACCAAAGGCATAGGTATTAAATTATGCAAGGTGTTATTGAAAAAAGACCCAAGGGCAGTTGGGTGAGGTGTTGTGTTTGAGCTGAATGGCGTGGGTTCAAATCCCACCCATGTCAGTTTTTGCTTTTTTTTTATTTTTTTTCTTTTCAATTTTCTTTCAAACAAACATATAAAATACATGAAAATAAACATTATTTATAACTCCCATACTTTATAAAACCCAATCAATTAGCAGAATAAAATGACAACTAGAGAGCAGTTGCAAACTCCTAAAACCTACTCTATAAACTACTTATAAACTAGAAATGAAAACCAACTTCCTACAACTAAATTCATGATCAAAAAGGGCTGCAATATAAGAACTGATGGGGTACTTTTGAGTGCATGAACTTCGATTAAATAAGCTTCCAAATAAGTAAAATTCCAAGTTTCAGGTCATGATTCCAAAAGATGAGCGAATTAAAACTAAAAATCAAGTGGGTTAGAGGCTATTTACGGACTGTTACAGCAGGCCTAAAGGTGGAGGTTTGATCAGTCAAAAGGTTATCTAAATGGCCAAACTAGTGCATGAAAATAGCATATATGGATAAATACTCAACCAAGAAATAATTAGAACAAGCTCGAACTGAATCGGAGCTTGTCTAGGACCAGATATACAGCTGTTTGGATAGGACAAATGTGCAGGCCACAAGGGTAGGAAAAACTGTTCAGTACCACAAATTATCCTACCAAATTGAAATTCTAACAAGCTAATATTACTTACTACTCATAAATTCAAAATCAGACACAGAGGGGCCTGTTAGGGGACTCAATATTGAGCTGCTAAGGGACGTTTTGGACCTGACGAGTAGCAGGCCTTGAAGGTGGTTTTTTAAGCTTATGAATAAGCTACAAAAGCTGTCCTAAGGGGAACCATGTTGAGGGCAACTCGGGGAAAACCTAAGTAAGCACTGAGGGTGACAGAATAAGCATAAAACTAAGCCTACAAATGGGACGACAATTGTGGAAACAGCTGCTGAAGCAGCAGACCTGACGCAACAGGGAACTTACTTAGCAGGCCTAGTGGGGCATATTTGAGACCATAAAAAGTTATCCAAATAAATTCCTAAAAATAAAACAAATATATATAAATGTAGACAAGCTGGGGAATAAGGTGAGGACCAAATTTCAGGTCAAACGGCAGAGAATAAAACAAATTAAAAATTCCCTATTGAGGGCTGTTGGGGACCTGTTGTAGCAATGGGTGAATGGGTCAAATTTAGGAATTTCTGACCCACTAAAGGTCAACTACAGCTTATGAGAGCATGAATTACCCTAATGGTGACTAAGGTCGAGCAAATTAATCAATTAGTGACCCTTAATTCGAACCTACCCCATGTGCTTGAGTAAAAACAGTATATACGTAAAAAAAAATTATAAATCAAACTCAAATGATGGAAAACTACTTTTAACTACTGAAATTTACTTTAAACTAACTCCTAAAACTATTTTTAGACTAATCTAAGTGGGAGATTTAGACCAAACCATTTTTAGACCAGAAAGAGCTTTTGTGCCAAACACTAGTTTAAACGACTACTTTTCATTCTTTCATAGAGAACCTATTTTTTAGTAACCTTTTTGGACAAATTACTTACATTATACTAATTTAAGTCCTAACAAAGAGAAGTTATTGTCTAATAAGCAATTTGCAATAAGCTACTAGGATAAGCATACATGACAGTTAACTGCTAAAAGTATAAACTAAGCTAATCTAAACCACAAATTGAGTAATCTAGCAATGAATGACTTAAATAAACAAGAACAGACAGGTATAAATCAAGATCAAACACTAAGAGTTGATACTAGCTTAAAGTAAAAACAGTGAATTCTTAAGAAAATGGAAACTTGCATTACTTGAATCACAGTGAGTACATAAGAAGATATTCAAGATTTTAAACTAAAAATTTAAAACATACTAACTGACTAGTACTAAAACCTAATTCAAGACTGCCTTTCATGGCTACATCCCATAAACTATTTATACTCATCAATCTAGGGTTTCACTTGTTCCCTCTTTTGTCTTCTTCTGCCATGAACATTCTTTATGCCGTGCTTCTTTTGAATAAATCCTAGCCGTCTAATTATCTTTTACATAATCCCAGCCCTTAAACAAGATTTGGTACCCAAATAGAGTTGGGGATTGCTAGGGTGGATGTGGGTAGGTATGGTATTGTGAGGGTAGTGGGATGGGATACTGTGTTGGGGGAGATAATGATGGTGATGGAAGATGGCAGGTCACGGGTTGGAGAAGTGTAAGAGATGGGTTTGTTTGACCTGTGTTTTGACCAAGAAGGGAGACAACCATTTTTTTATTATTATGTGAAAAAGGGGTGGTTTGTTGGGCTAGGGGTTTAGTTGGGCCAAGTAAATTGGTGTGTGGACTGGGCTAGGGGTGTTTGTGTATGGTTTGGTTTTAATATTTAAGGATCCGTTTGGTATCATGAGTATCACAAGGACCATAATTGCAACAAAGTGAAACTTCAAGGGTATTGTTTGCCAGATTTCCAAACTCAATTCAAGGGGCCATTCCTGTCAAGTTAGATAAACAAATGGACCAAAAATACAATTTTCCAAATTTGAAACACCAGGGACCAAAATTGCCAATTTGCCAAAGTACATGGACCAAATCTGTAATTTTCCAAAATTTTTCACCCAAGGATCATATTTGATAAATTTTGACTTTTAAATGCCTTGGGTTGACTTTTCTTTCAAATAAATGCTCAGGGACTAGTTTTGTTAAATTTTGTAAGTTGAGGGACTGAAACTGCCAATTATGCACACTTTGTTCGTTTTTCATTTGTTTTTACTCGTTTTGCATCAGAAACACATAAAACACGATCTTTGGGATTTTCTTCGTATTTTGGTGCATTTTTGAGTGTTTTTAAACGTTTTGCAGTTCAGATTTGACTAAAAATGATGAGTATTTACACACTCATCAATCCCCCACACTAAACTATTGCTAGTCCCTAGCAATCTTTTTGAGAAAAATTAATGGATTTGAAGTCTCTTTACCAAAAGCCATTACTTCTGGAGTAGCCGAATGTTTCGGTTCAAATAAGAATTATGGTCCATCCGATAACCATATGATTTTTAGCAAACCACCAGCTTTCAACGGTTTTGATTTGTCTTTACCAGAAGCCGTTTGCTTCTGGACTAGCCAACTCTTGATGGAACAGTCAACATCTTGGTGAGTTGATTACCAATTATGGTTTTTCCACTGCCTTTACCACAAGCCATAATCTTGCGGGCTAGCCAACTCTTTCACTTTTTAGGATATGGAGAGTTGAGATACCATACAATTTTGGGCAAATTGTAAGCAATAAACAGATTTGATATATCTTTACCAAGAGCCGTTTGCTCCTGGATTAGCCAATCCTTTTGTCGTTTAGACAGGGCGGACTGATAACCACAAAAAAATTTGAAATAAAGTGAAAGAAAAAATAAATTTTGGCCAAAAATGGGGGTACTAGATGGTATAATTTGATAAAATTCGCTAGAATTTTCCCCTCCCCCACACTTAGAATTGAATATTGTCCTCAATATTCAAAGTCCCGACTAGTATTCTGAATTTTTGAACGAAAGAAGATAATATTAAAGCTAACTATGGGAACGTCATTTTGCACTTTTCACTTTATTTGTACATACATTTTTTTTTGAAGATATATACATTGCAAATAGCTGCAGGGGTGGCCACTCCCCCACACTAGGGTGTTAGAAAGTAGAAAGAAATCAGAGACATGGGTGAAAACCCATGTTGTTGCTACTTTTTTTGTTTACCGAGTCGCTAGCTTGACTCGACCCCGAATTCATTGGTTCTTGGGGAAGCAGGATGTGGAAGAGATAATCTCCATCGGACTTTCATTCAAGATGTTTGGATAAACATTTGAAGCACGTGAAAGTTCCACACCGATGAGATATACAGACCCTAGCTCAAAATAGTATAAACTATAAGCGGTGATGCTGGGGTCAAAGATAATGTCTTCATTCCCGAAAGAGTGAAGAATAGGAGAAGTCACCCGATAGGTGAAAAAGAGAAAGAAAGTCATGATAAACATCTTGACTAACTCATCATCATCAGGAGGAGGATTCATGGATTCATCATCATGAATCTCATCATTTAAGCTCATGTGATCAAGACATATCCCGGGTGTGTCTAGATCAAGGTAGAAGTTATCAAATTCTGGTGGAGATATGATATGAGTGAGTTCACAAGAGAACTCCTCAAATGTGAATGAATCATATTCAGGATTGATGTGAGTGAGTTCACAGGAGAACTCATCGAAGGTAAATGATTCATAATCGGGGAGAGAATTATGAGAATGAGAAGTGGTACTGCCACTAATCTTCTCGTCCATAGGATCAAACGTAAAGGCTTCAAATTCCGGTATAGAATCATCGGAAAAAATGTCACTATCCTTAATGGGGATAGGAGAGAGATAGGTTTCTCTTTGAAAGCCTCGATTTTGGAAATGAGAAAACTAGCATTCAATAATGTTGCACGAAGTGCTTCATCTTTGATTTCAGTGTCAGTTTCATCATTCTCTTCTTCTAAGCTGACTAGCTCAGAAGGTAATCCTTCCACATGACTGATGTTTCCAGAAGATAGAGAATTTTCATCAGTATGTGAAGTACTAAGCTCGATGTTGGGATTAGAATTTAAAAGGTTTTCAATTTCTCCCAGATCGGCTTCGAAATCAAACAGATCATCATCACTTCCCAATGGAAGTGGATTGATGTGAGTAAGTTCATCTGTGAACTCCTCAAGGAGAAGGTCAACATCAGAATGAGGCAGTGATGCCTCTACATACTCAACTTCTCCATAAGATGTACAATCATCATCAAAGTCGGAGAAAGTTTCAAAATGATCTTTTGGATTTTTAGGAGGGGAAGGTGAATCACACATCTGATCAAAAGTTCCATATGACTCTCCTGGGATTGAGACAAGGTTCTCAACACTAGACTTTATGAATTCATCTGATTCCATTTCAGGAACAGTGCTAAGATGCTCATCCCCCATATTCAGAGAGTGAGTGTGAACTTCGGGTGTGATATCAATAGACTGAGAGAGTTGAGAGGAGCTAGCATTCATGGATTGTACAAGTTCCATTTGATCTTCTGCTAGTAATTTCTCCATCACATTATTTTCTCCCTGATTTTTCATGGAAGGAACCACAACTGATGAATTTGATGAGCCTTGATGAATATCAAGGGTATCTTCATCATCACTATCATCATCGTCATCGTAGATGATAGTTTTACGCATTCGAAATCTTACTCTAGCTGCTTCTTCAGCTAGTATTTCTTTGTAAGACTTCGGACGAGGTTCTTCCGGAGCAGGTTTGTTAACCAAATCCTTAAGATCATTTGAAGTATTTAAGACATTTTGCAAAAGTTCTTGAGGAAATGGTTGAGGTTGTGTTTCGAAAGTTTGGTATTCTGGAGGTTGGTCGTGATAATTGTTGTCACAAGAAAAAAGATTCCTAGTTTGACAATCGGTGCTAAAATGCGGACCTCCACAATCCTCGCAACCGTATTGTTGTGAAGTTGGTGCATTTTGAAACGATTCGGCATTGCAATTTTGATAACACGGATTATGCTCATATGAAATGAAATTGTTTTGTGGCTCATTGCAAAAGCTCGGATTAGAATCGCAAGCGAATGAATTACTCAAACCACAAAACAAACAACTTCCGTTTTGAATATCATTACCACATCGTTCACACGTGCACCAACGACATGGTAGACCGAAAAGTGGCTCACCACAACCGACGCAAGGAAAAAACGATTGCCTTAGAGAAGGAATCGGACCATTCAAAGAATCAAAAAAATAATTCGAATGATTATCAAGTCTCGAAGAACATTTTGAAAAATCCGGAGGTGGGACAAGTGGTGTGCTCTGAGTGCTAGGAATTTCTACCACTTCCGTTGTGGTCCCCGGTTTTTGTTCTTGATAAACGTGATGATCAGGCCAGTCGTTTATTTTAGTCACCGTTTTAAGCTCAGTACGTTTGCTTGATAAACTTTGAATCGTAAATCGTGAGAGGTGTGGATCGACTCTTGACGGTTTGCCATTCATAGTACGTATTTCGGGATGTGAGGGGTAGTCGGAAGAATTTTTAGAATCATTTAAAGCATTCGGATATGCTTTGCACCATTTACAAAATCCGTCTCTAATATTACTTCCACACCGCTCACACCCACACTTGTAACAATGAAGATTGTTATCCACCGGACCTTTACAATGAAAACAGTGATAGTCGGGTGACGACATAAGAATTAAACATTAACGAGGATAAGAAGATTATTTTTTGGCTTTTCGAAAAACACAACAATTAAAACAAGACCAACTCATAAAGACAGGGGAACTTAAACCAATAATCAAGAACGTAAGGTTAACCTTTAAGGATAAACGTACAAGGAGCGGGAGAAAAGAATGGATTTCCCACTAGGGCGAAGTTCGTTGGATCGCCCTATACCGTTTCGACTCCACTTAATGTAAGCTTGTCAATTAAAAGTTTTCCAAAACGCAAGTGATACAAAGGCAAGTTTTGATCTTTGATTTGGGAACTTATTATGGTCACACCCCCAGTTGGTAGGTGTTCTGCCTTGGTTTTCGGCGGTAAGATTTTATTGTTGTAATTATTAAACAAAGAAAACGGGAAAATCTTTTTGTGTTTTTAATCTTTTGTAATACATATATAGAAACAAAAGAAAAATATTTTTGGTTTTTTTTTTATAAGATTTATGAAAACGTAACTTCTTGCGAAGGTTCTACAAGACTAATCGTCTAAACCTTATCGAGACTTTCGACACACAGCCTCCCCGGCAGCGGCGCCATTTGATTCGTTGTGTTTCAGTGTGTGCAAACAACAATTATCAAAATACCAACAAACGTGAAGTCTAATTTATCGTGAGACAAATAGACGTGAAGTAATACGAGTAAACCTTTTAAGAAAAAGATTACCTCGCAAAACTTGTGAAAGTGATATTTAAATTGTGAGACCGGGAAGTGATTTCTCGGGTCGTACCCCAACGAGGTGTGAATGGAAAGCTTCAAATGAGATTGGGATTAAAATCTTGTATGATTGGAAAGGTTATTTGGTTTTACGATACGTTAAATTAACAAAAGTTGAAAATTAACGAACGAAGGTGAAAATAAATTAACCTAAGGGTAAACAAAAGGTAATTACTAAACTAGGGACGTCCTAAAATACTACGGGAAACATAATTAGGTATCGGGAATCCTAAAACGTAAACTAAATTAAAAATGCAAAAGTTATTTGAAAATTACGCGAGTGAGCAAAATAAAACGCGGATTTTGAGCTACAAAGATCCTACGGGTTTCCAAATAATTTTCTTACGCACTAAATGACAAAAGAAAATTTTAGAAAAAAGAAAATCAATTTTTCGAATAAAATTCTATTTATTATTAATTAAATTCTATTTAAACTAAATTAAATTCTAATAATTAATCTAATAATCTAAAAAATCTGAAACTTTTTTAATGGATACTACAAATTAATATTAATCTATGAAAAATGTGAGAAAGCTGGTACAGTAGTAAATAAGCACAAATTAAGCAGAGATAAGCTGATGAGCTTATTTATACCAACCAAACACCAAAGGCATAGGTATTAGATTATGCAAGGTGTTATTGAAAAACGACCCAAGGGCAGTTGGGTGAGGTGTTGTGTTTGAGCTGAATGGCGTGGGTTTAAATCCCACCCATGTCAGTTTTTTCTTTTTTTTTATTTTTTTCTTTTCAATTTTCTTTCAAAAAAACATATAAAATACATGAAAATAAACATTTTTTATAACTCCATACTTTATAAAACACAATCAATTAGCAGAATAAAATGACAACTAGAGAGCAGTTGCAAGCTCCTAAAACCTACTCTATAAACTACTTATAAACTAGAAATGAAAACCAACTTCCTTCAACTAAATTCATGATCAAAAAGGGCTGCAATATAAGAACTGATGCGGTACTTTTGAGTGCATGAACTTCGATTAAATAAGCTTCCAAATAAGTAAAATTCCAAGTTTCAGGTCATGATTCCAAAAGATGAGCAAATTAAAACTAAAAATCAAGTGGGTTAGAGGCTATTTACGGACTGTTACAACATGCCTAAAGGTGGAGGTTTGATCAGTCAAAAGGTTATCTAAATGGCCAAACTAGTGCATGAAAACAGCATATATGGATAAATACTCAACCAAGAAATAATTAGAACAAGCTCGAACTGAATCGGAGCTTATCTAGGACCAGATATATGGCTGTTTGGACAGGATAAATGTGCAGGCCACAAGGGTAGGAAAAACTGCTCAATACCACAAATTATCCTACCAAATTGAAATTCTAACAAGCTAATATTACTTACTACTCATAAATTCAAAATCAGACACAGAGGGCCCTGTTAGGGGACTCAATATTGAGCTGCTATGGGACGTTTTGGACCTGACGAGCAGCAGGCCTTGAAGGTGGTTTTTCGAGCTTATGAATAAGCTACAAAAGCTGTCCCAAGGGGAACCATGTTGAGGGCAACTAGGGGAAAACCTAAGTAAGCACTGAGGGTGACAGAATAAGCATAAAACTAAGCCTACAAATGGGACGACAATTGTGGAAACAGCTGCTGAAGCAGCAGACCTGACGCAACAGGGAACTTACTTAGCAGGCCTAGTGGGGCATATTTGAGACCATAAAAAGTTATCCAAGGAAATTCCTAAAAATAAAACAAATATATATAAATGTAGACAAGCTCGGGAATAAGGTGAGGACCAAATTTCGGGTCAAACGGCAGAGAATTGAACAAATTAAAAATTCCCTATTGAGGGCTATTGGGGACCTGTTGTAGCAGTGGGTGAGTGGGTCAAATTTAGGATTTTCTGACCCACTAAAGGTCAACTACAGCTTATGAGAGCATGAATTACCCTAATGGTGACTAAGGTCGAGCAAATTAATCAACTAGTAACCCTTAATTCGAACCTACCCCATGTACTTGAGTAAAAACAGTATATACGTAAAAAGATTATAAATCAAACTCAAATGATGGAAAACTACTTTTAACTACTGAAATTTAAACTAACTTCTAAAACTATTTTTAGACTAATCTAAGTGGGAGATTTAGACCAAACCATTTTTAGACCAGAAAGAGCTTTTGTGCCAAACACTAGTTTAAACGACCGCTTTTCATTCTTTCATAGAGAACCTATTTTTTAGTAACCTTTTTGGACAAATTACTTACATTATACTAATTTAAGTCCTAACAAAGAGAAGTTGTTGTCTAATAAGCAGTTTGCAATAAGCTACTAGGATAAGCATACATGACAGTTAACTGCTAAAAGTATAAACTAAGCTAATCTAAACCACAAATTGAGTAATCTAGCAATGAATGACTTAAATAAACAAGAACAGACAGGTATAAATCAAGATCAAACACTTAGAGTTGATACTAGCTTAAAGTAAACACAGTGAATTCTTAAGAAAATGGAAACTTGCATTACTTGAATCACGGTGAGTACATAAGAAGATATTCAAGATTTTAAACTAAAAATTTAAAACATACTAACTGACTAGTACTAAAACCTAATTCAAGACTGCCTTTCATGGCTACATCCCATAAACTATTTATACTCATCAATCTAGGTTTTCACTTGTTCCCTCTTTTGTCTTCTTCTGCCTTGAACATTCTTTATGTTGTGCTTCTTTTGAATAAATCCTAGCTGTCTAATTGTCTTTTACATAATCCCAGCCGTTAAACAAGATTTGGCGCCCAAATAGAGTTGGGGATTGCCAGGGTGGATGTGGGTAGGTATGGTATTGTGAGGGTAGTGGGATGGGATACTGTGTTGGGGGAGATAATGATGGTGATGGAAGATGGCAGGTTACGGGTTGGAGAAGTGAAAGAGATGGGTTTGTCTGACCTGTGTTTTGACCAAGAAGGGAGACAACCGTTTTTTTATTATTATGTGAAAAAGGGGTGGTTTGTTGGGCTAGGGGTTTAGTTGGGCCAAGTAAATTGGTGTGTGGACTGGGCTAGGGGTGTTTGTGTATGGTTTGGTTTTAATATTTAAGGATCCGTTTGGTATCATGAGTATCACAAGGACCATAATTGCAACAAAGTGAAACTTCAAGGGTATTGTTTACCAGATTTCCAAACTCAATTCAAGGGGCCATTCCTGTCAAGTTAGATAAACCAAAGGACCAAAAATACAATTTTCCAAATTTGAAACACCAGGGACCAAAATTGCCAATTTGCCAAAGTACAGGGACCAAATGTGTAATTTTCCCAAATTTTTCACCCAAGGATCATATTTGATAAATTTTGACTTTTAAATGCCTTGGGTTGACTTTTCTTTCAAATAAATGCTCAGGGACTAGTTTTGTTAAATTTTGAAAGTTGAAGGACTGAAACTGCCAATTATGCACACTTTGTTCGTTTTTCATTTGTTTTTACTCGTTTTGCATCAGAAACACATAAAACACGATCTTTGGGATTTTCTTCGTATTTTGGTGCGTTGTTTAGTGTTTTTAAACGTTTTGCAGTTGAGATTTGACTAAAATTGATGAGTATTTACACACTCATCAGGTTGTCCATTTTGTTGCAAGTTGGACACAATCCTCTATGGTTTCCCATGCTTCATCAGCATTTAATCCCCAAAGGTCCCCATCTACGGCATGGTCAATGTCCATTTTGGTATAGCAGTCAACATGATGGTAAAATATTTCAATTTGGGACCATAAAACGAAACTATGATGAGGGACTTTTCAGACTAAATATTTAAAACGAGTCCATGCATCATAGATAGGTTCATCTTGATGTTTTTTGAACATCAAAATGTCATTTGGAGTGGGTGAATTTCGTGGTTGGTAGTATGGTGGATTCGCATTCTCCATAATGGTGAACGGAAAAGTCAATGAAAAGGTTTTTACGAACAAAGACACAAAGAAAAGATAGACTAAAGAAAACCTATAAAAGTAAAATAAAAATCTTACTAGAAAGGAATCTAGCAAGTAGACCTAATAAAGAGAAATTTCAACCTAGACAATAACTATTTCCCCGGCAGTGGCGCCAAAAACTTGATGTGTGGAATTGCACCCTCGCAAAACGTTTTACCTCTCAAGGGATCTTGAGAAGCTTGCAATCCCCACCAGGCAGTGTACATGTTCATTGTAGTATAGTATAGTGACAATTACCGGGGGATTGATCGTTCAACTCAGGAATTCTTAGGATTAAAAGTGACGATCATTATTGAGTCAAATAGTTATTTAAATAAATCAATGTAATAGTTAGTAAATGCTAGTTTATTAAGTTTATGTGTATTATTCATGCTTGTATAAAGTCTAAGGGCTAGTTATGTAATATGGTCAAAGATATGTGAAGCCCTAGACTACAAGTATAAATACACATGTAAGGCCTCATTTTGAGGTTGGTTCTCTTAGTAATATCAAGGTTATTCATTTACACACACTAGGAGTTCCCTTCCACTCTCTCTCTACTTACTTTCTCTCTCTAGGTTTAGGCATGATTCATATGTGAAATAGGTTGTTCTACGTTCCTACAAGTGGTATCAAGAGCCAAGGGATAATATTGGTTGTTTTAGGTTAGATTTGGTCGAAAAAACTAGGATTTAAGGTGATTTTTCGGATCTCGTTACTGTTCATCAAATTTTTTTTCGAATTAAGAAAAATTTTCGAGTTAGAAAAATTTTTTTTCGAGTTTGAAAATTTTTTTCCGAGTTTGAAAAATATTCTATCGAGTTTGAAAAAAAAAATTCCGAGTTTGAAAAATATGTTATCGAGTTTGGAAAAAATTTTGTCGAGTTTGAAAATTTTTTCGAGTTTGAGAAATTTTTTTCAAGTTTGAAAAATTGCTTACCGAGTTTGAAAACCTTTTACCGAGTTTGGGATTTTTGCGAGTTTGAAAGTTTTACCGAGTTAGGTGATTCCTGCGAGTTAGGTTTTTTTTTAGTGAGTTACACTATTTCTAGCGAGTTTGGTATTTGGTTTAAGCTAGCGAGTTTGGCTGTATTTCTAGCGAGTTTGGAACCTAATTCTTAGCGAGTTTAGTCTTCAGTTCTTGCGAGTTTTGAAAGTTTCTTTGGCGAGTTAGCCTTAATTCCTTATCGTACATCGAGTAAGGACTTTTCTAGACCAATACTAAACAAAACTCTGCCCAAATTTCTTTAAAGTTATCAAGTAAGCCACTCCAAAAAAAAATTGAGTAAAATTTATTTTTCACAGGAGATTAAACGTTCAATTTTTACGCGAGATTCAAAATTTGGTATAACGTTGAAATTTTCGGCCGAAAATTCAAATTTTAAGGCCAAAATTCAAATTTTTTCGGTAAATTTTGTCGTAAAAATTTTCAAACCTCAAATTTTTCTGGTAACCTTAGAATTGTATTTCTTTGTGATTTTCAAATTTTGAGAAAGAAAATTTTTCGTATTCATTTTTTGGAGGGAAAATGTGAAATCGCCAAAAATTCAACCGAGAACGTTTTTCATCTTCACCAAAACATCTAATCTTCAACAACAACCTTTGTTAACTTAAAAGATCCTAAGATCAACTTTATCACACATCGCTTTTCAATGGAAATGAAAATGCAAATCCATGAGAGAGATTCTAAGAAAGTGTTTACAGTGTTCAAGTCATATGTAGTGAAGGTCATCAATACTTATGGCTTAGAAATAAGTTTCGATGAGGCATTTGAATACTACGTCAGAGACCGATTTCATTATTTCAAAGAAGAACTCATCCAAAACCTGAATCAACTTGAAAAACTTCTTAATGAAGAAGAACTTCATACGCATAACTGCAAAGAATCTCTTAAAGTTATCCAAACTCAGTTTCAGAGAATATTTAACCCTTGGATAATGAACCAGACAGTGTTTATCGATGCGTTTTATAAAAAATTTTGGGTAAGCTATTCGACCTTCAGAACTCAATGCATAAATCAAATGGATGAGCTCGAAAAGATACTTGATGCTGAGGAAGCTGAGTTAAATGAAATTGAGAAGCTAAAACGGGAAAGAGAGCAGATTGAAAAAGATGTGCAGTTAAAAGAAAGAGAGCAAATTGAAAGAGAGATGCAGTTAAAGGAAACAGAGGTGATTGAAAAAGAGACAGAGAAAGATTTTCAAGCAAAAAAGGAAACGGTCAATGAGGGTGATGCATCAGATGATAGTTTGGTTTTTACGGGAAGTGATTCATCTTCAGAACAGCAGGTTGAAAGCAGCAGTCCTAGCTATGATTCAGATACTGATGGTACACAAAGGAATGAAGCTGTTTGGGACACCGAAGATGATCATATTAGACCTTCATCAGACACAGAGATATTGGCTACGGTACAACATTCACATGCTCATGATAATGTTGATATATTTGAGAATATGTTTGTTCATGATCAGACACATCCTGAGCATCCTGAGTCTATTAGTGACACTTATGTGGTGGAACAAAATGATAGTAATATCACTTTTGATACTCCAGATATGGATCCTAATAGAGGTGAGCCTACCCAGGATGGATCTTCTTATGAACAAGATCGTGCCTTATTTGCTTCATTAATCAATAATTTCAAACATGAACTTGAAAAGTGCAAAGAGGACAATCGTAAAGCTAAGCAAACGAATATCTTATTGACAAAAGAGCTTGAGAGATTTAAAGAAATGGAAAAAGGTTTACAAAATGTAACAAAAAGAAAAGCTGAACTTGAATTTGAAAACTCAAACCTTAAATCTCAAGCTCAAAAGTTTGAAATGTATAGAGAGTCTGTTAAACCACTTTTAAAAAGAAATGAAGAACTTGAAGTTGGTTATAGAGAAGTCGTTCTTCGTGAAAAACGTTCCATTCAAAATCTGGATGCTCAAATGGTTGTTAACAACAGAAAGGTTCAAGCGCTTTTAAAAGAGAACAATGATTTAAAAAGTCAAAATTCAAAGCTTCAGAAAACCACATCAAATTTTGAGATTGTAAACACAAAACTTGAGAATGAAAACCAAGAGTTTTTTAAACGAACAAACGATCTTGAAAACAAACTTCGAAAATTGAGACAGACTTCTCAGACTATCAACATGCTGCCTACTAAAGATGAGAAGGTTGAGAAACAAACATCTGGGATTGGTTTTGTGAATAATGCTAATGTGGAAAATGAAAAACCTTGTTTTTTAAACAAAGTGCAAAAGTTGACACCTATTTTGTATAATGCTAATGATATGGGAAAAGAATTGTCAGATGATATTTTGTTTGAGTCTCAAGATATTTTAAAATCTGAAGAGGAAAAACGTTTGAAAGTTAATAAAACAAAAAATCCACTCTCATACCACGGCTTTGTGTATGGTTGTCTACAATTGACAGATATACGAAAAGAACCTTTCAAAAGAAAAGACACAAATGTGAAAAGATTTTTCAAAGAAGCTCAACTTGCTACCTATGATGCTAATTTATGGCAAAATAGAGCAAGGAAACAATTTTGTAATCTTAAACATCACATTGAGCAAACGTTAAAGGTCATTTGGTTTAAGCAAGAAAACAT
Source organism: Artemisia argyi (assembly GCA_030686995.1). Taxonomy (NCBI): domain Eukaryota; kingdom Viridiplantae; phylum Streptophyta; class Magnoliopsida; order Asterales; family Asteraceae; genus Artemisia; species Artemisia argyi. The sequence continues at coordinate 75,206,012 of CM060706.1, forward strand.
CACAAACAACGTTTTCTCTAATCCTCTTTCATCAGATGTACGCCTTAAGTTAGAAGTCAAAAAGATTTTGAAAGATGAGATTGAACCTCGTGTGAAAGATATCAACTTATGTTTTGAGTACTTTGAAAAATATCTTGTAACTGAAATGAGAGAAGATCTAAAGTACGTTCACTCTCTGGAAGACGAATTTGATGAAAATGCTTAATTCTAGACATTTAAAAAGAATTTTTCACAAATCAAATAGAGTCGTTCAAGTCAGCATCTGTTAGCCATGCGAAAGTGAATGAGAATTTTGAACAAACATCTTCTCTGAAATCTGAAAATCTTTGTCTAAAAAGGAAAATCACCGAGCTTTCAAAAGAAGCTGCTGATGTCAAAGAAGAACTGTCAAAAAGAACTGCTCAGTTTGAGAAACATCTTGCAAAACTCGAAGCACAAAGTATCTCTTTCCAACTGAAATTGCAAGAGAAGAATGAGAAAATGTCTTCTGAAAACTCTTTGACATCAGTGCTTAAAGAAAAACAAAAGATTTTTGAAGAAAATTGTGATGATACCAATATCAAATTTGATTTTGACGAACTTGATACAAAAAATCTTGAATTGGAACATGCTGTGGCATCATTACAAAAAGAAAATGAGCATTTGAAACAAACTTACAAAAACGTGTTTGATTCAATCAAGCGGTCCAGAGTTCAGAATCAAATTTCAAACAAATCTGACTCTCAGATCACACCAAATCATCTTTTTGAAAAAGAAAAGTCTGTGCTTCAAAAGAAAATTGTTGAATTGGAAAAAACGATTGCACAACAAACCAAGGATTTTGGTGATGCCAAAAATGATTTTTCAATAGAAACCGACAAATATGAAAAATATTTTTCACATCTTGAAAATCAAAATGCTTCTTTGCAAGAAAAACTGGCATCATCAGATCATCTTTCTCTTCAAAAAGAATACAATGATTTGAGAACGTCATACAATGCCTTAAAAGCGAAGTTTGATGTTCTTAACCGATCAACAGGAAAATCTCAAGTTTCAAACAAGTCTAAACCACAAGTAAGTGTCTCAGAAAAGGTTTACACGGGTGAAACCTCAAAACCATTTTCAAAAAGGGTTTCTCAATTTACCACCTATTCTTTGCAAAAAGGAAGGAAATTTTCAAAGAGACCAAATTTTTCTGAAACATTTACTCCTCAAAAGGTTTCACATCCAAGTGCTCATGAAGAAAAGAATCAAGGTTTTCAAACTCCATACTCTCGTTTTACTCCGATAAAGCCAGTGTGGAAACCAAAGCAAAGCTGTTCAAAACATTTGAAATATTCATACTCTGAAATGCTTCCGCTACAACAAAAGAATGGCTATGCTTGGAAAAATCCTTATTCTGGAAGGTTTCCATTCATCTCAAAAACGAATTTTCGAAATGAAATGCCGAGTTTCAACAATGGATGGAAAACTTCTTCTTCAAGTTTTAAAACTCCAAGAGAGACACCGAGTTTCTCAAACAACTTTCAAAAGCAAAAGAGTTTTAAATCACCGTTGATTCCACGAGCTTTATTTCAAGATGAAACACCGGTTTTCAGTCCTCGTTGGAATTCAACTTCTTTGTCTCGGATTGACACAACTTTCAAATGGATTTCAAAATATGGTAAACCCATTGGCGCCGTGCTTAAATGGGTTCCAAAAGTTGTTGTCTAATCCAAAAACATAATGACTTCTTAGTATTTCTGCTAAGGACTCGTTCTTCAAAGAAAGGAAAGTGCTTAAATCAAAACAAAGGTTTTACATATTCTTTGAGCACTTATCCTAAAAACATAATGGCTTATGCACACATAACAGTGTATAACCCGCGATTTTCAAAGAAAGGACCCTGTTGTACATTTCTGTGCGATAATCCTAAAAGATAAGAAGACTTCTCTCCAAAAATCTTATCAAAGTCTTCTTAATTTTTTTGAGCAACATGTTGAAAAATGTTTCAAAAGGTTTTCAAAACCTTTTAGCTCAAGATATTACTCCCTCAATCCTTAAAAGCTTAAATTTAATCAAAATGTTCTATTTTTGAGGGGGAGTAATATAAACTTGTTCCAAAAAGATCATGCTTAAAGAAATCGAATACGGAATTTACAAACATCCGTTTCTCCCATAAGCTATCCAAAAAGAAAAGGTTTTAATCAATTGGTATCAAAAATACCATGGATATGCTATTTTTGAGGGGGAGAATACGTGACTAAAATGTGATCGTCTTGAATCTCAAAAGAGCTCGACTCAGAAATGACCCAAGAATTGACGAAACAACATAAGTTAGTAATTGAAAATACTTATCCTCGACGGGTAATAACATCAAGTTAGTTACTAGAGCTAATTGTCACCTAAAAGCTGACAATGGAACTCTTTAACTAGCCACGTAAGTGTGTCTCGAAAAGGATTTGTCTTAGTAGAAATGTACCGTTTCGAGAAACTTTCTGTGGACTTGACCAGGCCGGGTAATAACTTCAAGCTAGTCTAACTAGTGATGTAAGCGTGTCTCGAATCGGTTGTGTTCATTGAAAGTGAATCTATTCAAAAGTGCAAACTCCTCACGCATGTGCAAATTTCTTAAAATTCCATGAGCACATGTGAAGGGGGAGTCCTTCTAATGAAATGCAAAACTCTCGAAGTGTTAACAAAGTACGTTTTATTATCATAAACACTTTGAGAGATTTTCACAAATGGTTTGATGGCAACAATAGGATAGTCATGAAGATATAAGGTGACTAAGGTTAGGAAAAACCGTCCTATGATCCGCCAGAGCCGGATGGATCTACCCAAGGACAAATCCAATAGATTAGAATTAAAAGTCCTTAGGTATGATTGAAAAAAGGAGAAAATGAGAAAGGAGAAAGAAGGGGTTGAAGAATTAAAAAGAAAAGATATGAAAAGGGGTGAAAAGAAATAGCCCTCCAAATGTTCTGTCACAACTCGTAATTTCCGGTCATTTTCCAAACCTCGACAATTTACTATTCACAAGTTACTATTCATCATTTACTATTCATCGATCACTATTCATCGTTTTCGAGGTCAATTTGACATTCTGAGAAGCGTTCAGAAATTTTACTATTCACTTGACACTATTCATTTTCGGAAGAAAATCACTATTCACGTGCATTATTCATGTCATCGTAAATTTAGTTTACGAATGTTCAAATTCGCGAACCGTATTGGTTCAGGAGCGAATTCATGCATTATTATCAGGGACATTTCATACGGACTAGAAATAGTCTGCATATCATTATTAGGGCACTTGCATGCTATTCCACTCGTAGGATAACTAAATTAATACTTTTGGTATTATTAACGATTTACGTACGTTTATTTTAAATAAACGCTAATACGCGAACTATAAATGTGTCTAACATGTCCGACACTCCCGACTATGATCCCAATATATTTTTATACTCACTTCTATAATATAAAAATTGTAATATTAACTTACCCGGTATTTTGGAAATTTAACTATTACGTATCGTACGTTTAACTTAATAACGACGGTTTTCACCAAAATTAAACAATAATCACCCTAACTCTCCGTACTTGTACCCGGCATATTTTTACAATTTTTACGACTTTATTACGTCCCGAATAACTTCAATAAAATTTATTTCTAACAAACCCGGTACCCGATTAAACCTAAAACCAACTAATACTACACAATCTTACCATTAACTCACTAAATAATTACCCAACACAAACCCCCTTTTCCCTCCTTTGTGAACCGCCCCCCCCCCCCCCCCCCTCCTAAGCCATCTAATGAGCTAACTTCACCAACTTAATTTAATGCTCACCAAACATTTGTCTAAGTATAAATTAAACTTTTCATCCATTTTAATCACAAAAATCATTTTTACTAAGGCAAGCAAACTTTTTTTCTCTCTTTTCTCTTATGGTGAATTCGAACTAGGGTGTTCAAGGAGCAAGAAGAATAAATTTTACAAGATCTTGGTATAAACTAGTTTATATAATCATCCTTGTTGGAGTTTTGAAATAAAAACTCAAGGATTAGTAGGTTTTTCATCATCTAAACTCTCTAAACCATCAAGTAAGTATACAAACTCATTTTTATGATTTTTACAAGTTATTATTATGTTTATATAATTTTCTTACAAGATCATATACATGCATCAACTTGTACCACTCTATTTTTGTATATATAAACTTTGAAGTCCTAGAAATGGAAACATATGAAACCCTTGTTAGACCTAGTGGATTGATGATGTTTAAGGATCCATGACACCCTAAGAAGGTGTATGGTAGGATTAGATTAGCTTTGTGGTGTTTGAAAGTGGTTTGATGGAGGATGGAACTAGTTTGGAGACTTGAAAATGGTTTTTGAAACAATAAGATTACCTACTGTCCCTATTTTAATTTCGTGGGAAAATCAGTAGATGGTGGCCAAGTTTTGACCAAATATTTAGAAAATACATTCAAAAACGAAACTTTAGGCGAAAGAATGGACTAAAACAAGCTTATAACGAAGGAGATATGATTTTTGCAAATTTAACGACGAAAACTACTTTTACAAAAACTGCTTGCTGTTAGGCAGATTTCAATGGGTAAAAAGAGGCATTAAACATAACCTAGAGGAGCCGAGTTATCTAAAATATACTATTATACACAAAGACGAATCCGTGGACATAAAGAACAAGGAAAACGAGCCTAAAACGACCGAGTTATACCCGTTTTAACATTATAAAAACTATATATATATATTTTTGGGTCACAAATAAAAATAATAACGTACGTACTAAATGGTATATTTTCTAGCAACGTTACTAATGACGATTTTATTAACAAACGAATACGTACGACCCGAGGGAATATTTATACGACATGACGACGTCATTCTAAGATTTTGATACGAGGTTCATAACGCTAACTTTTTCGTACGAGTTAATATGACAAGTTATTTACTCCTATATATGGACTTATTTTCCTAAGTATGGAAACTATTTTACCATGACGATAACTAGTATTTCCAAATTACGAGTGGTATGAGTATCATGTGCATGTGCATTCATTTCATTACGGCTTGATCTAAATTAGATCACGATTATTCATTTAGGTTGCGGCTAGTGTTCGCGCCTCATTGTCCCGACCACTTTACCATCGTTGTACCATCTTTGTACTATCACTCCAGGTGAGTTTTCATAGCCCCGTTTTTAGTACTTATTTGATTTTAAATCCCACGGGGGAGAATACATTGCACTATTATTTTTGTACATGCCCAAGTATTAAATTCCGTACATTGCTTAAGTTGCTAGTACTACCACTGCAAGTCCCCTTTATTATCATGAACCGTTAATTATATTGCCAAGCGAGAGTGAGTGGATAGATCTATCGAGGGTGACTCCTCCATTCGTGTTTGGGTTGCTCCATAAGGAAAACGAATGCATTTCATGTCTAATATAGTACGAGTGTCTGGTAAACACTCCTTTGGGGCATATTTTAGTACGTCTAGCTTCGGTGTCATGAGCTTAAGAGACAATGTAAACTTTTTGACAATATGTCACTTTACTTTATACTTGTGGCTTATTGTACATACGATTTAACTTATAAACCTATGATTATTCACCAACTTTATGTTGACCGTTTTCGCAATGTATTTCTCAGGTTATTAAGGTAGCTCATGTTGCATACATTTGGACCTTCATGGAGTCGCGGAGTCGACGCGTCTCACTATATTTTCTGCACTTATGAAACGTTTGATCTTGTTGAACTTATTTTAACTATTTTGGCAAACTCTTTTGGGACCTAAGCTTTGTAAACTCTGAATGATTTGATGATCAAACGCTGTATTTTCTAAACGACACTTTAGGTCGTTCAATATAACGGTAAACTATGGTGCTATGACAGTCACTCCCAGGTATTCCATTCCGCTGCCATTCAGGTATTTTGGGGGTGTGACAGATTGGCATCAGAGCTAAGGTTATAGCGAACTAGGATGTATCTTGGACCCTAGACTATAACCACATCATCATAGCATCTCATCTTTTCATCATAGGTGCATATTCACTATACATGTTGTTTTACGCACACACTGTGCAAGTTATTCATACCCATACTCATATATATATATGATTATATTGACCTGGTTCACAAGTGACATGTCTTCAGATACCCACGCTGTTATCCTTTCATCGGATTCCGACATTGAAGATGCCTTGTCATCTTCCACTACCATTATACCACCAGTTACACGTACACCACCATTAGCACTATTGAATTGTCATAAGAGCGAGGTTCTCATTCAGCCTATACATAGAATGCCATTTGGTAGAGTATTCAGACTTAATTTTAATGGACTTATTTGGATGCTTATTACAAGGGAGATAGCATGTTTTATTTCCTTCACTAGTAGGACGCTTACTACTTAGGTACTACCACCATCGTTGGTTACTAATTACACTATTGGTCGTCCCATAGTGCGTACTTCAGCTTTACCTCTTAGATGTCGCGAAATAGCGCGAAAGAGGGTAGTATCCCATTCACTATTATCACCATTATCTCTTAACTCATCACTGGGATTTCATCGTCATCAATGTTATTCTCATCCTTTAGAATACCACCATTGTCAGTTTCCTTTCCCATTTTCACTTGCCACGAATTAGATAACATCTTGTGGATAATACCAAGATTACGGACTCAACAGGAACATCCGCAGGTTCCTCAAGAATGGTTTAGAACCTACGCTATCTAGAACTTGATCGATGTACAACTACAGACACCACTTCAGGATTATCCCGACCTTATGATGCCGTAAAACCTGATTTCACCTAGAAGGACTACAGGAAGTCTTTAGACTAGACTTATATCCTTACTAGCTTTTACTATTACCCTAGCCACGAGAGGTGTGGCATAGTTCGAAGAAACTTGTAGTATTTTGATTTATGTACAAACGGAATCACAAAGTATTGACTCTACTATAGGGGAATGGTTGTGCCATCTATGATATTGGCCCATATAGACCGAAACCTTCATGTATTATATTCATGTGTTATGAATATGATGATGTTATTACCTATAGATTCTCATGGACTCTTATGATTTGATGGAGATAGATTTAAGCAAACCACTCCAAGCATGACGCAAGCCGCTGTTGGACAATTCATTGCCAGGAACGTAACTACCGCCCTCACCAAGGAACTTACTCACGTGGAATTTATGGGTTGTAATCCCTCCTCCTTTAGCGGAAATATTGACACAAAAGAATTTCTCAAATGGTGCGAAGAATTAGAAACAATCTTTCAAAGTGGTGACTGCCGTAAGGAAGACAAAGTTAAGTTCGCCACTTGCACTTTTCAGAAGCATGCCCAGAAATGGTGGACTAAGTATGTCCAGGTAGTAGGAGTTGATGCTGCTTACTCACACTCTTGGGAGAAACTAAAAAGGATGATGAGTTTGAAGTTCTGTGTGAAAAGCGAATTACAAGCAATTGAACAAGAAACACTAAACCTTACCATGGAAGGAGATGATGTTGTCAAGTATACTGCTTATTTTTATGATTTTGATCGACTAGGCTCTGCAATGGATGAACCGGAAAGCAAGAGACTTGAAAGGTACGTCGGAGGACTTTCTCCTGAAATTCGTAGGATGGTCATCGCATGTGAACCCAATACCATGTCTGAAGCTATCCAGATGGCAATCGAAACAAAGGAACTCATAGTTCGCGACAAGACATCGGGAGACAATAATAACAACAAGAGAAAGTGGGACGGTAATCTGGATGCTAATGCTTCTCAACAACCGTTTAAGATACAACAAGTGGTGGAGACCTGTGCTGTGGGGTCAAGCCAAAAGAAAAGGTATGTTGGTAATTTACCCGAGTGCAACAAGTGTCAGTTTCATCACAAAGGATCTTGCCCCTCTCAATGTAAGAACTGCCAAAAGCTTGGACATGAAACCAAGGATTGCAAGGCTCCCACCCTCGCAAAGCATCAGAAACTCTCGGTAACCTGCCGCGAGTGTGGAGTAGTGGGACACTTCAGGAGTGAATGCCCAGAGTTGGGAAGCCAGAATTGGAAGAAGAAGTTTATGTTTTAGTTATGTGAACCATAGGTTGAGCCCTCTAGGGTTGTACTTTCTTTTGGTACTTTCTATAAGTACGTTGATGTAACCTAGTTATATTAAGCACTTTCCTATCTAATGTAATGACTATCTTTTGTTACCTCTGTGATAACCGTAGCCTTTGTTCATTCCATTTTCTATTGCAATGGCGCAATTTTCAATCATTTAGCAACATTATACCATTGTCTTATTAGGGATTTGACCGATTTCGTATTTGACGGATTAATAGATTATTACCAATCCATAGGATTTACCCATGTATCCGATAAACCATTCAACGAGTTTTATTTCAAACTATTTTACTACCTTATGGGGAAATTGTTTTTACCGAATATCTAAAATAAACCGTTTTGTTACCGTGCTATAAACTGATTTTCCGATATTACGCCAAATATTTACTATTATTACGCGAAACAATTTTTATATTACTTTGAAAAGAAATGACTAGAATACCATTCTTCGAAACAAAACGTTGAACACCATCTAAAGCTTTTGAGAAAAATAATATTATTTTGATTAAATCAAGCATCGCATCATTAGTCCTCAACTATACATAGCCTGATCACCTATGTATACTTCAGGAAAGATTATGCCATGAAGGAAATAGTTACTTTATAAAGTATTGTTAATAACAATCTTCATCCAAAAGCGTTTTAAACGAATAAACTCTTTTATGAATATTTCTCTCTGACAAATTTTCTCTGGATACTTACCCCACCTGTCACACACTTAGTCATTAAGTTAGACTTTCCATTGACTTCTTTGGGAGAGACTTCCCATATTAAGTACTAGGAGGATTCCTCGATACAAGAAAAACAATAAAAGGGTTACGAAAACTACTAACCTAGAATAGAAGTATACACCAAGGCAATTTATAGCTCAATAACAGTTCTAAGATGCCACTGGACCATCCGACCCACCATCTCTGACCTAGTTGTCCAATTTATTATTCAAAGGTACTAGTTAGACTGATCTACAGGATCAAACACATTGTGAAGGTACGCTAAGCAACACCATGGGAATAAACCAAGCCTCCTAACCGATACTGTAAAGTGTTTGAGTTAACATGGTCTCATCCATACGCAAACTTCCCTGCAGTGAGTTTACGACAAGAATGATTGATTCGAATTATGGATATCGATATAGATTCCCCTAAAGCATTATGCTCTTTAGAACTTCTGTATAACCTCACCTATACATCGAGAAAGGCATCAGACCCAAGCATATCTCCCCAGCTACATGTGAAGACAGTGCGGAAATTCATCGACATTGTATCAATTGAAACCCTCATATTGCCAACATGATGGCAATTTCAACGATAAACCATCTCAAGACTTAAGTTGGTTGAATACCTAGGCTTGTAGTTTTGCCAGATAACCACCAATAGGTACCGTCCAATATCAGAAACCGAACGTTAGACATCTATGCATTATGCGAACATTGCCTATCCTACTATTTTATCCTTGTTAGTATTTTCACTTTATGTAAAGTCGATTTAAAATTTGTGTTTATACAAATCACATATCTCGTAGAAAATAATTTTTGAATTGCCTATTTTGAACAAATACGATCCTTTTAATCAATATTTAGCTAAACCATTGTACAATGGGAAATATATAAACATCAAACTTTGGTAAACAGTCCTATTCGCAACCAATTTGAAAACCGCGTCACATTTCCTAACTATTGAATTTTGAATCATCAAGAAAGATATTATTTAGTAAACCATTTGCTCCATTTTCTAAATTCGTTTATTCAGAAAAAGATTTCGACCAAAAACTCAAAAATCGCGAGATAAATTTTGAAAACCAATCACCATGCTACATCGCTTATGCATTTAGGGCTTTGTGACTTGACAATAAGGAATATTGGAATATGTGATGAAGGAAACTAGGAGGAACACCATAGAATGATTACAAACGTCATTAATGGAAACCAAGCATAGCAGGCAAAGAATGACACATGTCTTAGCAAGCCATTAGACCAAAACACAAGAAATCAAAGTTTGTTACCCATAGCCTATCCCCTTTATATGACGCTGAGTTCGAAAGACGTAACGTGGAGGAATTAGTCACAAGATTTATTGTACCTATTCCAATTGTTCCTGATGAAGGTGATCGAATCACCTCAGACTTCTAACAATCATTCTAAGATTTCCTTCGGAACCTCATTAAGAGGTGAGCACCGCCTATCATCCACAGACCGATGGTCAGAGTGAGAGGACTATTCAGACACTTGAAGACATGCTTAGAGCATGTGTGATTGACTTCGGAAATGGTTGGGCTAACCATTTGCCGTTAATCGAATTTTCCTATAACAACCGTTACCATTCGAGGCACTTTATGGTCGTAAGTGTAGATCTCCAATTTGTTGGGCCGAAGTCGGTGAAGTACAATGTACTGGCCCGGAGATGGTACAAGAAACAACAGAAAAGAGAATTCAGATTCGAGAGAGACTCGAAACTGCTAGAAGTCGACAGAAGAACTGCGCAGATGTTCGACGCAAACCATTGGAATTTCAGGTCGGGGACAAAGTTATGTTGAAAGTCTCGTCTTGGAAAGGCGTGATACGATTTAGAAAACGCGGGAAATTGAACCCGAGATACTTTGGGCCATTCAAGATCCTGGAGAGGATTGGTCCGGTTGCTTACAAGCTTGAACTTCCATCAGAACTTAGCAATGTACACAACACGTTTCATGTTTCGAACCTCAAGAAATGTCTTTCGGACGAGTCTGCCATTATACCATTAGAAGAAATACAACTTGATGACAAGCTTAACTTTGTGGAAGAACCAGATTACAAGCAACGAGAAACTGGCAGAAGTCAGGTTGGTACATGACGCACATCATACGGATTGGGTATCCGTGAAAGAACGAACTAAATTGAAAGCTTTGCCTTGGAGAGGCATGATACGATTTTAGTAACACGGGGGATTTAACCTCTAGTATATTGGATCATTTCAGATTCATGATAGAATCGACCAACTGACATATAAAATTGGAGTTCTGACATAGTTCAGCAACATATATTACCCATATTACATTATAAACCTGAAGAAGCACTGATCATCTATTGACGAACCGAACTCGGAAAAAGCCAAACTCACTATTCCAGTAGGCATTCATGAAATAACCAGAAATTTCCTACAAGTCAATAATCAATTACAAATTCTATAAGTTTTAAACCATTAAAACTTCAAGATTGGTAGCCAGATCATGTCGAAAGTTCTGCCTAGGAAAGGCATGATATCATTCAGAAAGCTGGGAAAGTTAAACCCGATATACACTGGACCACGTAATATTTCAGACAAAGAAGGCCTGGTGGCCGTCAGACTTGAGCCTTGTTAGAGAACAACCGGATTACCCAACTATGTTTCACCTATTCAAATCCAGGAAATGACTTTCAGATTAGTCACTCATAATCCCATTTGGAAAGGAATCCAACCCAAAGATAAACGTAAACTTGGTAAGAGAACCAGTGGAAAGCATGGATCGTGAGGTCGAACGGTTGAAGCAAAGTCGAATTCCTATCGTGAAAGTTCGCTGGAATTCTTGAAAAGGACCCGAATTTACTTGAGAACGGGAGGACCAAACGCAACTTAAGTATCCACGTCTTTTTACTAAATATACTTCAGAGACCAACCAAAACTGAACTTCGGGACGAAGTTCCTGTTAGAGGGGAAGACTGTCACAACTCGTAATTTCCGGTCATTTTCCAAACCTCGACAATTTACTATTCACAAGTTACTATTCATCATTTACTATTCATCGATCACTATTCATCGTTTTCGAGGTCAATTTGACATTCTGAGAAGCGTTCAGAAATTTTACTATTCACTTGACACTATTCATTTTCGGAAGAAAATCACTATTCACGTGCATTATTCATGTCATCGTAAATTTAGTTTACGAATGTTCAAATTCGCGAACCGTATTGGTTCAGGAGCGAATTCATGTATTATTATCAGGGACATTTCATACGGACTAGAAATAGTCTGCATATCATTATTAGGGCACTTGCATGCTATTCCACTCGTAGGATAACTAAATTAATACTTTTGGTATTATTAACGATTTACGTACGTTTATTTTAAATAAACGCTAATACGCGAACTATAAATGTGTCTAACATGTCCGACACTCCCGACTATGATCCCAATATATTTTTATACTCACTTCTATAATATAAAAATTGTAATATTAACTTACCCGGTATTTTGGAAATTTAACTATTACGTATCGTACGTTTAACTTAATAACGACGGTTTTCACCAAAATTAAACAATAATCACCCTAACTCTCCGTACTTGTACCCGGCATATTTTTACAATTTTTACGACTTTATTACGTCCCGAATAACTTCAATAAAATTTATTTCTAACAAACCCGGTACCCGATTAAACCTAAAACCAACTAATACTACACAATCTTACCATTAACTCACTAAATAATTACCCAACACAAACCCCCTTTTCCCTCCTTTGTGAACCGCCCCCCCCCCCCCCCCCCCTCCTAAGCCATCTAATGAGCTAACTTCACCAACTTAATTTAATGCTCACCAAACATTTGTCTAAGTATAAATTAAACTTTTCATCCATTTTAATCACAAAAATCATTTTTACTAAGGCAAGCAAACTTTTTTTCTCTCTTTTCTCTTATGGTGAATTCGAACTAGGGTGTTCAAGGAGCAAGAAGAATAAATTTTACAAGATCTTGGTATAAACTAGTTTATATAATCATCCTTGTTGGAGTTTTGAAATAAAAACTCAAGGATTAGTAGGTTTTTCATCATCTAAACTCTCTAAACCATCAAGTAAGTATACAAACTCATTTTTATGATTTTTACAAGTTATTATTATGTTTATATAATTTTCTTACAAGATCATATACATGCATCAACTTGTACCACTCTATTTTTGTATATATAAACTTTGAAGTCCTAGAAATGGAAACATATGAAACCCTTGTTAGACCTAGTGGATTGATGATGTTTAAGGATCCATGACACCCTAAGAAGGTGTATGGTAGGATTAGATTAGCTTTGTGGTGTTTGAAAGTGGTTTGATGGAGGATGGAACTAGTTTGGAGACTTGAAAATGGTTTTTGAAACAATAAGATTACCTACTGTCCCTATTTTAATTTCGTGGGAAAATCAGTAGATGGTGGCCAAGTTTTGACCAAAGATTTAGAAAATACATTCAAAAACGAAACTTTAGGCGAAAGAATGGACTAAAACAAGCTTATAACGAAGGAGATATGATTTTTGCAAATTTAACGACGAAAACTACTTTTACAAAAACTGCTTGCTGTTAGGCAGATTTCAATGGGTAAAAAGAGGCATTAAACGTAACCTAGAGGAGCCGAGTTATCTAAAATATACTATTATACACAAAGACGAATCCGTGGACATAAAGAACAAGGAAAACGAGCCTAAAACGACCGAGTTATACCCGTTTTAACATTATAAAAACTATATATATATATTTTTGGGTCACAAATAAAAATAATAACGTACGTACTAAATGGTATATTTTCTAGCAACGTTACTAATGACGATTTTATTAACAAACGAATACGTACGACCCGAGGGAATATTTATACGACATGACGACGTCATTCTAAGATTTTGATACGAGGTTCATAACGCTAACTTTTTCGTACGAGTTAATATGACAAGTTATTTACTCCTATATATGGACTTATTTTCCTAAGTATGGAAACTATTTTACCATGACGATAACTAGTATTTCCAAATTACGAGTGGTATGAGTATCATGTGCATGTGCATTCATTTCATTACGGCTTGATCTAAATTAGATCACGATTATTCATTTAGGTTGCGGCTAGTGTTCGCGCCTCATTGTCCCGACCACTTTACCATCGTTGTACCATCTTTGTACTATCACTCCAGGTGAGTTTTCATAGCCCCGTTTTTAGTACTTATTTGATTTTAAATCCCACGGGGGAGAATACATTGCACTATTATTTTTGTACATGCCCAAGTATTAAATTCCGTACATTGCTTAAGTTGCTAGTACTACCACTGCAAGTCCCCTTTATTATCATGAACCGTTAATTATATTGCCAAGCGAGAGTGAGTGGATAGATCTATCGAGGGTGACTCCTCCATTCGTGTTTGGGTTGCTCCATAAGGAAAACGAATGCATTTCATGTCTAATATAGTACGAGTGTCTGGTAAACACTCCTTTGGGGCATATTTTAGTACGTCTAGCTTCGGTGTCATGAGCTTAAGAGACAATGTAAACTTTTTGACAATATGTCACTTTACTTTATACTTGTGGCTTATTGTACATACGATTTAACTTATAAACCTATGATTATTCACCAACTTTATGTTGACCGTTTTCGCAATGTATTTCTCAGGTTATTAAGGTAGCTCATGTTGCATACATTTGGACCTTCATGGAGTCGCGGAGTCGACGCGTCTCACTATATTTTCTGCACTTATGAAACGTTTGATCTTGTTGAACTTATTTTAACTATTTTGGCAAACTCTTTTGGGACCTAAGCTTTGTAAACTCTGAATGATTTGATGATCAAACGCTGTATTTTCTAAACGACACTTTAGGTCGTTCAATATAACGGTAAACTATGGTGCTATGACAGTCACTCCCAGGTATTCCATTCCGCTGCCATTCAGGTATTTTGGGGGTGTGACAGATTGGCATCAGAGCTAAGGTTATAGCGAACTAGGATGTATCTTGGACCCTAGACTATAACCACATCATCATAGCATCTCATCTTTTCATCATAGGTGCATATTCACTATACATGTTGTTTTACGCACACACTGTGCAAGTTATTCATACCCATACTCATATATATATATGATTATATTGACCTGGTTCACAAGTGACATGTCTTCAGATACCCACGCTGTTATCCTTTCATCGGATTCCGACATTGAAGATGCCTTGTCATCTTCCACTACCATTATACCACCAGTTACACGTACACCACCATTAGCACTATTGAATTGTCATAAGAGCGAGGTTCTCATTCAGCCTATACATAGAATGCCATTTGGTAGAGTATTCAGACTTAATTTTAATGGACTTATTTGGATGCTTATTACAAGGGAGATAGCATGTTTTATTTCCTTCACTAGTAGGACGCTTACTACTTAGGTACTACCACCATCGTTGGTTACTAATTACACTATTGGTCGTCCCATAGTGCGTACTTCAGCTTTACCTCTTAGATGTCGCGAAATAGCGCGAAAGAGGGTAGTATCCCATTCACTATTATCACCATTATCTTTTAACTCATCACTGGGATTTCATCGTCATCAATGTTATTCTCATCCTTTAGAATACCACCATTGTCAGTTTCCTTTCCCATTTTCACTTGCCACGAATTAGATAACATCTTGTGGATAATACCAAGATTACGGACTCAACAGGAACATCCGCAGGTTCCTCAAGAATGGTTTAGAACCTACGCTATCTAGAACTTGATCGATGTACAACTACAGACACCACTTCAGGATTATCCCGACCTTATGATGCCGTAAAACCTGATTTCACCTAGAAGGACTACAGGAAGTCTTTAGACTAGACTTATATCCTTACTAGCTTTTACTATTACCCTAGCCACGAGAGGTGTGGCATAGTTCGAAGAAACTTGTAGTATTTTGATTTATGTACAAACGGAATCACAAAGTATTGACTCTACTATAGGGGAATGGTTGTGCCATCTATGATATTGGCCCATATAGACCGAAACCTTCATGTATTATATTCATGTGTTATGAATATGATGATGTTATTACCTATAGATTCTCATGGACTCTTATGATTTGATGGAGATAGATTTAAGCAAACCACTCCAAGCATGACGCAAGCCGCTGTTGGACAATTCATTGCCAGGAACGTAACTACCGCCCTCACCAAGGAACTTACTCACGTGGAATTTATGGGTTGTAATCCCTCCTCCTTTAGCGGAAATATTGACACAAAAGAATTTCTCAAATGGTGCGAAGAATTAGAAACAATCTTTCAAAGTGGTGACTGCCGTAAGGAAGACAAAGTTAAGTTCGCCACTTGCACTTTTCAGAAGCATGCCCAGAAATGGTGGACTAAGTATGTCCAGGTAGTAGGAGTTGATGCTGCTTACTCACACTCTTGGGAGAAACTAAAAAGGATGATGAGTTTGAAGTTCTGTGTGAAAAGCGAATTACAAGCAATTGAACAAGAAACACTAAACCTTACCATGGAAGGAGATGATGTTGTCAAGTATACTGCTTATTTTTATGATTTTGATCGACTAGGCTCTGCAATGGATGAACCGGAAAGCAAGAGACTTGAAAGGTACGTCGGAGGACTTTCTCCTGAAATTCGTAGGATGGTCATCGCATGTGAACCCAATACCATGTCTGAAGCTATCCAGATGGCAATCGAAACAAAGGAACTCATAGTTCGCGACAAGACATCGGGAGACAATAATAACAACAAGAGAAAGTGGGACGGTAATCTGGATGCTAATGCTTCTCAACAACCGTTTAAGATACAACAAGTGGTGGAGACCTGTGCTGTGGGGTCAAGCCAAAAGAAAAGGTATGTTGGTAATTTACCCGAGTGCAACAAGTGTCAGTTTCATCACAAAGGATCTTGCCCCTCTCAATGTAAGAACTGCCAAAAGCTTGGACATGAAACCAAGGATTGCAAGGCTCCCACCCTCGCAAAGCATCAGAAACTCTCGGTAACCTGCCGCGAGTGTGGAGTAGTGGGACACTTCAGGAGTGAATGCCCAGAGTTGGGAAGCCAGAATTGGAAGAAGAAGTTTATGTTTTAGTTATGTGAACCATAGGTTGAGCCCTCTAGGGTTGTACTTTCTTTTGGTACTTTCTATAAGTACGTTGATGTAACCTAGTTATATTAAGCACTTTCCTATCTAATGTAATGACTATCTTTTGTTACCTCTGTGATAACCGTAGCCTTTGTTCATTCCATTTTCTATTGCAATGGCGCAATTTTCAATCATTTAGCAACATTATACCATTGTCTTATTAGGGATTTGACCGATTTCGTATTTGACGGATTAATAGATTATTACCAATCCATAGGATTTACCCATGTATCCGATAAACCATTCAACGAGTTTTATTTCAAACTATTTTACTACCTTATGGGGAAATTGTTTTTACCGAATATCTAAAATAAACCGTTTTGTTACCGTGCTATAAACTGATTTTCCGATATTACGCCAAATATTTACTATTATTACGCGAAACAATTTTTATATTACTTTGAAAAGAAATGACTAGAATACCATTCTTCGAAACAAAACGTTGAACACCATCTAAAGCTTTTGAGAAAAATAATATTATTTTGATTAAATCAAGCATCGCATCATTAGTCCTCAACTATACATAGCCTGATCACCTATGTATACTTCAGGAAAGATTATGCCATGAAGGAAATAGTTACTTTATAAAGTATTGTTAATAACAATCTTCATCCAAAAGCGTTTTAAACGAATAAACTCTTTTATGAATATTTCTCTCTGACAAATTTTCTCTGGATACTTACCCCACCTGTCACACACTTAGTCATTAAGTTAGACTTTCCATTGACTTCTTTGGGAGAGACTTCCCATATTAAGTACTAGGAGGATTCCTCGATACAAGAAAAACAATAAAAGGGTTACGAAAACTACTAACCTAGAATAGAAGTATACACCAAGGCAATTTATAGCTCAATAACAGTTCTAAGATGCCACTGGACCATCCGACCCACCATCTCTGACCTAGTTGTCCAATTTATTATTCAAAGGTACTAGTTAGACTGATCTACAGGATCAAACACATTGTGAAGGTACGCTAAGCAACACCATGGGAATAAACCAAGCCTCCTAACCGATACTGTAAAGTGTTTGAGTTAACATGGTCTCATCCATACGCAAACTTCCCTGCAGTGAGTTTACGACAAGAATGATTGATTCGAATTATGGATATCGATATAGATTCCCCTAAAGCATTATGCTCTTTAGAACTTCTGGATAACCTCACCTATACATCGAGAAAGGCATCAGACCCAAGCATATCTCCCCAGCTACATGTGAAGACAGTGCGGAAATTCATCGACATTGTATCAATTGAAACCCTCATATTGCCAACATGATGGCAATTTCAACGATAAACCATCTCAAGACTTAAGTTGGTTGAATACCTAGGCTTGTAGTTTTGCCAGATAACCACCAATAGGTACCGTCCAATATCAGAAACCGAACGTTAGACATCTATGCATTATGCGAACATTGCCTATCCTACTATTTTATCCTTGTTAGTATTTTCACTTTATGTAAAGTCGATTTAAAATTTGTGTTTATACAAATCACATATCTCGTAGAAAATAATTTTTGAATTGCCTATTTTGAACAAATACGATCCTTTTAATCAATATTTAGCTAAACCATTGTACAATGGGAAATATATAAACATCAAACTTTGGTAAACAGTCCTATTCGCAACCAATTTGAAAACCGCGTCACATTTCCTAACTATTGAATTTTGAATCATCAAGAAAGATATTATTTAGTAAACCATTTGCTCCATTTTCTAAATTCGTTTATTCAGAAAAAGATTTCGACCAAAAACTCAAAAATCGCGAGATAAATTTTGAAAACCAATCACCATGCTACATCGCTTATGCATTTAGGGCTTTGTGACTTGACAATAAGGAATATTGGAATATGTGATGAAGGAAACTAGGAGGAACACCATAGAATGATTACAAACGTCATTAATGGAAACCAAGCATAGCAGGCAAAGAATGACACATGTCTTAGCAAGCCATTAGACCAAAACACAAGAAATCAAAGTTTGTTACCCATAGCCTATCCCCTTTATATGACGCTGAGTTCGAAAGACGTAACGTGGAGGAATTAGTCACAAGATTTATTGTACCTATTCCAATTGTTCCTGATGAAGGTGATCGAATCACCTCAGACTTCTAACAATCATTCTAAGATTTCCTTCGAAACCTCATTAAGAGGTGAGCACCGCCTATCATCCACAGACCGATGGTCAGAGTGAGAGGACTATTCAGACACTTGAAGACATGCTTAGAGCATGTGTGATTGACTTCGGAAATGGTTGGGCTAACCATTTGCCGTTAATCGAATTTTCCTATAACAACCGTTACCATTCGAGGCACTTTATGGTCGTAAGTGTAGATCTCCAATTTGTTGGGCCGAAGTCGGTGAAGTACAATGTACTGGCCCGGAGATGGTACAAGAAACAACAGAAAAGAGAATTCAGATTCGAGAGAGACTCGAAACTGCTAGAAGTCGACAGAAGAACTGCGCAGATGTTCGACGCAAACCATTGGAATTTCAGGTCGGGGACAAAGTTATGTCGAAAGTCTCGTCTTGGAAAGGCGTGATACGATTTAGAAAACGCGGGAAATTGAACCCGAGATACTTTGGGCCATTCAAGATCCTGGAGAGGATTGGTCCGGTTGCTTACAAGCTTGAACTTCCATCAGAACTTAGCAATGTACACAACACGTTTCATGTTTCGAACCTCAAGAAATGTCTTTCGGACGAGTCTGCCATTATACCATTAGAAGAAATACAACTTGATGACAAGCTTAACTTTGTGGAAGAACCAGATTACAAGCAACGAGAAACTGGCAGAAGTCAGGTTGGTACATGACGCACATCATACGGATTGGGTATCCGTGAAAGAACGAACTAAATTGAAAGCTTTGCCTTGGAGAGGCATGATACGATTTTAGTAACACGGGGGATTTAACCTCTAGTATATTGGATCATTTCAGATTCATGATAGAATCGACCAACTGACATATAAAATTGGAGTTCTGACATAGTTCAGCAACATATATTACCCATATTACATTATAAACCTGAAGAAGCACTGATCATCTATTGACGAACCGAACTCGGAAAAAGCCAAACTCACTATTCCAGTAGGCATTCATGAAATAACCAGAAATTTCCTACAAGTCAAGAATCAATTACAAATTCTATAAGTTTTAAACCATTAAAACTTCAAGATTGGTAGCCAGATCATGTCGAAAGTTCTGCCTAGGAAAGGCATGATATCATTCAGAAAGCTGGGAAAGTTAAACCCGATATACACTGGACCACGTAATATTTCAGACAAAGAAGGCCTGGTGGCCGTCAGACTTGAGCCTTGTTAGAGAACAACCGGATTACCCAACTATGTTTCACCTATTCAAATCCAGGAAATGACTTTCAGATTAGTCACTCATAATCCCATTTGGAAAGGAATCCAACCCAAAGATAAACGTAAACTTGGTAAGAGAACCAGTGGAAAGCATGGACCGTGAGGTCGAACGGTTGAAGCAAAGTCGAATTCCTATCGTGAAAGTTCGCTGGAATTCTTGAAAAGGACCCGAATTTACTTGAGAACGGGAGGACCAAACGCAACTTAAGTATCCACGTCTTTTTACTAAATATACTTCAGAGACCAACCAAAACTGAACTTCGGGACGAAGTTCCTGTTAGAGGGGAAGACTGTCACAACTCGTAATTTCCGGTCATTTTCCAAACCTCGACAATTTACTATTCACAAGTTACTATTCATCATTTACTATTCATCGATCACTATTCATCGTTTTCGAGGTCAATTTGACATTCTGAGAAGCGTTCAGAAATTTTACTATTCACTTGACACTATTCATTTTCGGAAGAAAATCACTATTCACGTGCATTATTCATGTCATCGTAAATTTAGTTTACGAATGTTCAAATTCGCGAACCGTATTGGTTCAGGAGCGAATTCATGCATTATTATCAGGGACATTTCATACGGACTAGAAATAGTCTGCATATCATTATTAGGGCACTTGCATGCTATTCCACTCGTAGGATAACTAAATTAATACTTTTGGTATTATTAACGATTTACGTACGTTTATTTTAAATAAACGCTAATACGCGAACTATAAATGTGTCTAACATGTCCGACACTCCCGACTATGATCCCAATATATTTTTATACTCACTTCTATAATATAAAAATTGTAATATTAACTTACCCGGTATTTTGGAAATTTAACTATTACGTATCGTACGTTTAACTTAATAACGACGGTTTTCACCAAAATTAAACAATAATCACCCTAACTCTCCGTACTTGTACCCGGCATATTTTTACAATTTTTACGACTTTATTACGTCCCGAATAACTTCAATAAAATTTATTTCTAACAAACCCGGTACCCGATTAAACCTAAAACCAACTAATACTACACAATCTTACCATTAACTCACTAAATAATTACCCAACACAAACCCCCTTTTCCCTCCTTTGTGAACCGCCCCCCCCCCCCCCCCCCCCCCCCCCCTCCTAAGCCATCTAATGAGCTAACTTCACCAACTTAATTTAATGCTCACCAAACATTTGTCTAAGTATAAATTAAACTTTTCATCCATTTTAATCACAAAAATCATTTTTACTAAGGCAAGCAAACTTTTTTTCTCTCTTTTCTCTTATGGTGAATTCGAACTAGGGTGTTCAAGGAGCAAGAAGAATAAATTTTACAAGATCTTGGTATAAACTAGTTTATATAATCATCCTTGTTGGAGTTTTGAAATAAAAACTCAAGGATTAGTAGGTTTTTCATCATCTAAACTCTCTAAACCATCAAGTAAGTATACAAACTCATTTTTATGATTTTTACAAGTTATTATTATGTTTATATAATTTTCTTACAAGATCATATACATGCATCAACTTGTACCACTCTATTTTTGTATATATAAACTTTGAAGTCCTAGAAATGGAAACATATGAAACCCTTGTTAGACCTAGTGGATTGATGATGTTTAAGGATCCATGACACCCTAAGAAGGTGTATGGTAGGATTAGATTAGCTTTGTGGTGTTTGAAAGTGGTTTGATGGAGGATGGAACTAGTTTGGAGACTTGAAAATGGTTTTTGAAACAATAAGATTACCTACTGTCCCTATTTTAATTTCGTGGGAAAATCAGTAGATGGTGGCCAAGTTTTGACCAAAGATTTAGAAAATACATTCAAAAACGAAACTTTAGGCGAAAGAATGGACTAAAACAAGCTTATAACGAAGGAGATATGATTTTTGCAAATTTAACGACGAAAACTACTTTTACAAAAACTGCTTGCTGTTAGGCAGATTTCAATGGGTAAAAAGAGGCATTAAACGTAACCTAGAGGAGCCGAGTTATCTAAAATATACTATTATACACAAAGACGAATCCGTGGACATAAAGAACAAGGAAAACGAGCCTAAAACGACCGAGTTATACCCGTTTTAACATTATAAAAACTATATATATATATTTTTGGGTCACAAATAAAAATAATAACGTACGTACTAAATGGTATATTTTCTAGCAACGTTACTAATGACGATTTTATTAACAAACGAATACGTACGACCCGAGGGAATATTTATACGACATGACGACGTCATTCTAAGATTTTGATACGAGGTTCATAACGCTAACTTTTTCGTACGAGTTAATATGACAAGTTATTTACTCCTATATATGGACTTATTTTCCTAAGTATGGAAACTATTTTACCATGACGATAACTAGTATTTCCAAATTACGAGTGGTATGAGTATCATGTGCATGTGCATTCATTTCATTACGGCTTGATCTAAATTAGATCACGATTATTCATTTAGGTTGCGGCTAGTGTTCGCGCCTCATTGTCCCGACCACTTTACCATCGTTGTACCATCTTTGTACTATCACTCCAGGTGAGTTTTCATAGCCCCGTTTTTAGTACTTATTTGATTTTAAATCCCACGGGGGAGAATACATTGCACTATTATTTTTGTACATGCCCAAGTATTAAATTCCGTACATTGCTTAAGTTGCTAGTACTACCACTGCAAGTCCCCTTTATTATCATGAACCGTTAATTATATTGCCAAGCGAGAGTGAGTGGATAGATCTATCGAGGGTGACTCCTCCATTCGTGTTTGGGTTGCTCCATAAGGAAAACGAATGCATTTCATGTCTAATATAGTACGAGTGTCTGGTAAACACTCCTTTGGGGCATATTTTAGTACGTCTAGCTTCGGTGTCATGAGCTTAAGAGACAATGTAAACTTTTTGACAATATGTCACTTTACTTTATACTTGTGGCTTATTGTACATACGATTTAACTTATAAACCTATGATTATTCACCAACTTTATGTTGACCGTTTTCGCAATGTATTTCTCAGGTTATTAAGGTAGCTCATGTTGCATACATTTGGACCTTCATGGAGTCGCGGAGTCGACGCGTCTCACTATATTTTCTGCACTTATGAAACGTTTGATCTTGTTGAACTTATTTTAACTATTTTGGCAAACTCTTTTGGGACCTAAGCTTTGTAAACTCTGAATGATTTGATGATCAAACGCTGTATTTTCTAAACGGCACTTTAGGTCGTTCAATATAACGGTAAACTATGGTGCTATGACAGTCACTCCCAGGTATTCCATTCCGCTGCCATTCAGGTATTTTGGGGGTGTGACATGTTCAACCTTAGGGCAGAAACCGGGTTCAACTCATATGCTACTGGTTGCTACTAAAGTGACACCGGTATTGAAGACAAGACGTCATGGACCCAGTGACGCACTGCACTTAACCTTCTAGCCACTCAAGTTCTCTCAAAAGAGCTTGTTTCATTCTCACGGGGAACCAGTGTAATCTATCAACTTATCTCTTAGAGATGGTTGATATTGAAGTAGGAGACCCCTCCCTAGTCTCCGCATAGGAAAACCAAATTATGCACTTATCGAGTCTAAAGCCATGAGATTCATTAAAAGATCTCTTAGGATACACTTCCTATGAATACACTTGTGTTCGCCAAAAAGGACACAAGTTGTAAGAGTCTTTATGAGATCTACGGATCTTGCCTTATCTATCATGATGGTTACTATGTCTCAAATGGTCTACAGTTGTGGGGTGATCTCCAGCAACTCACCTGAATCATTGATGTACTTCGGTGGATCTAGTAAGCCCTTTCAAGGGTATCTGGTTCAGGAACGGCCTTGGTAAGGGTTAGAAGGAGTCTTCACACTATGCTGTTGACGATCTCTAATTCCGAACCTGTAAGTACCGGTTGATTTATTGCTAACTGTTTTATGCAGGTACTCATAAATGTTCCTTGGAGAAAGACCGTTACCATCACTCAAAAATCCACATGCTCATACCCTGCAAAGCTCTCTTCAAAGATCAAAGCAAAGCAAAGTTCAGAATGTTTCTAAGTCAAAGTCAAAGAATCTTCTAACTAAAGAAACAAAGATTCAAAGTCAAACAAAGTATGAGCATGTTGGAAAAGACATAAAGACAACATAGTAAAGATGTTGATCAATGGCAAGAAAGATCACAAAGCATGATTGGAACAAAGGAACTAGCAAAACTATTACACAAGGACTCAAAGTTCAAGAGAACAAGCTTCAAAGATCAAAGATCAAAGTCACAAAAGAGAGATCTCAATGATCACCCCTAGGGGGAGATTGTTAGAATTAGAAGTGTTGATCATTTATGAAATCAAAGTGAGATCTCAATGATCGTCCCTTAGGGGGGGATTGTTAGGATTAAAAGTGACGATCATTATTGAGTCAAATAGTTAGTTAAATATATCAATGTAATAGTTAGTAAATGCTAGTTTATTAAGTTTATGTGTATTATTCATGCTTGTATAAAGTCTAAGGGCTAGTTATGTAATATGGTCAAAGATATGTGAAGCCCTAGACTACAAGTATAAATACACATGTAAGGCCTCATTTTGAGGTTGGTTCTCTTAGTAATATCAAGGTTATTATTTCACACACTAGGAGTTCCCTTCCACTCTCTCTCTCTACTTACTTTCTCTCTCTAGATCTAGCCTAGATTCACAAGTGATAAGGTTGTTCTACGGTCCTACAGGAATAGTGTTCGCTAGGATTAAAAAGTCTACTAAACTAGGTCTAAAGGTGAAGGATGATTCTTTTTGTACTTTTATATTTTTATGAAAGCAAGTAAAATCTCGGGTTTTGAAGGAGTGGACGGAATTAGTTACTAGTTAACTAACCCAATTAACTAAAGATGCAATCAAAATAAAATAAAATAAACTAAAACTAATTTGTGGTGTAAACAATAACAAGAGAAAATGTGTTTACTTAGATTTCATTACTCCATAGATATCTTTTACCGGTTGAATAGCTTGTTACAATTGCATGGATGACAGGTTATATTCCTTAATACTAGTCGTAGGGCCGTGTACGAAATTCCCTAGCTCTATAAGCTCCTACTTGACTCCTATGTCGAGCCGACTAAAAGCTCCTAACATGGATCACTAGAATTCACTCATGCATTAAATACAACCATAAATCGTAGTACACCTCCGATCATGTTTCTTAAGACATTCAAGCAAGTTACCAATTGGAAGTCTGCCAGTTTCTTAAGCCTAACATCGAATACAATCATCCACAACAATTATAAACAAACCATCAACCAATAATCAACATCTAGGTTTCATTACATCTAAGCAAACACAATAAAAACCTAGCCTAGCATGTTAAAGAGAAGAAAAGCATAAGATAGAATCACACAACACATAGACATATTGTATGATTATTGGAAAACTTATCTTCAATTGAACATGGATGGAACAAGGGTTGAAACCGTTATTATCACAGAAAATTCGTCTAGGGTTTTTACAAAGAAGCTCTCCAAAAGTTCCACCCTTTATGAATGAAAATTAGAAAATTATATATAAATTTTACACCTTGACGGTGTCACGTTTTAACTTGTGACGCCTTCAAATTGCCACCAAGATAAAATTCGTATTGCCTAGATCCACTTCTGACGCTGTCATGTGTAAATTTACTCTGGGCCGTCACATGTGTTTTGACCCTGACGGCCTTGGTGACGCCGTCAGGCCAAATTTCCTTGAAAATGTTCTGGGCCGTCATGTGTATTTTCCACATCCACCTCTTTTGCCACTCTTGACGCCGTCACTTGAATTGCCTTGACGCCGTCAGGTACTGTTCCCAGCAAGGATTTTGAGACTTTGTCGTTTTCTTCACTTTTTCGCTCCAAAAACTTCCTTTTGTAAATTTCCTCTCAAAAGTACCAATAATGACAAAAGAAACAATTTAGGGCAATAATTGATCAAATAATTACGAATTCGGGCTTAAATGACCCCCCAAAAGCGGTACACTTTTCGCCTTATCAGACACAAATGCCATATTTCTAGAACTAGAATTTGAGCTTCCAGTCTTCTTTACCTCTTGTTCAACAATTTTAAAATTTTTGTACAAATCATTCAGATTCATTGTATCAATTTCTGGCTCATTTTTGCAGACAACCAAATGAGTGTACCAATCAGTAGGCAAACTTAGGAATTTGGAATTAAGATCCTCCTGTGGGATCTCAACACCCAATACAGAAGCTAGTTGGTTGATTATCTTCTGCTGCTTGTTGCACATATGATCTAGAGATTCATTGCTAGTAGCACTGAAGTTCTCAAAATTTTGCTTCAGTAATGTCTTATGGGTCTTCTTGGTGGCTTCATTACAACCAAACCTTGTATTAATAACTTCAAACAAGGTTTTGGCATCCTTGTACATGCTGAAGGTTAGAACTTGATAGTTAGGGATGGCCATTAGTAGCATGCTCATTGCATTAACATCATTCTTTTTCTGGAGCTTTTCCTCTGTAGTAACAGGAGAAGTGTTTACAGTTGTAACTGTCTTACCTTCAACTATTTTTTCAGTCGTTGATGGTTTGAAAGAGTTGCCATTCTCTATTATTTCCCATAGACAATAGTCCTGTACTTGGAAGTACTACTCAATCCTGAGCCTCCACATCTCAAAATCATTCTATTTGAGCATTGGAAATTTAGCAGCAATGCTGTTTTGAGTAGTCTCCATGTCCATCTTCTTTGTAGGGAATAAAGAGTTCTTCTGTAAGGATCTTCTAAATCAAAGTGTCATAACCCGGCTCTGATAGCACTTGTGAGGATCTAATCGCACGAGCCTTGTGTCGAGGATACTTTGAATGTATACCAAATAGTATGTGGAATCTACTACTTGATACTTAGAAGATTGATCAATGTAACAATATAGTATTTTATGAATATTGTATGAGAACAATGAAGTAACAAAATGATTCAATATTATTAGCTCAATAATCCGAGTGATCTTAACTATCACTAGGGTTTACAACCTTGAATCACGTATGCAAAAGTATATCTAACATGTTAACCTAGGACCTCCTTTTATAACACAAGGAGTCCTTTACAAGATAACTATTCATGTACAATATACATATCATTCTAATCTTATAGGATATACATGCAATCGATTCTATACTTATCACTAAACGCGTCTTCATCTCATAAGCAGTACCTTCTTGCATCTTTAGTCTTGAGCATATAGTAGTACAAACTATTTATACTAGCAGTACTTATAACTCAATTAGTACTGTGTAACCACCGGTAAATTTCCACTTGCATTAATATTCTAACGAGAGAATACTTACCCATTTTCCACGCCTGAATTTTTTTTATTAAGCATTATCAGTTTAATTTATCACCACAACCAACTATTGTGACGTAACTCACATCCTTGATAAACTGCTCATAGGTGAACCAACACCAACATGCCTAATGTTTATTTTAAATAAACATTCCCTATATGTCCAGTATAAAAGACTACAACCCTAATTTGCCACTTTACTTTATTTCATTAACGTACGAATATTAAACGTTTAAACTAAACGCTTGGTATCTATTAACTCATTCACAAAACCCTGGTCATTATATACATTATACATATAAAATATCAAGGTACAAGTTTTGCAAGCATATTTACAAGTCCTTAATGCATAACAATTAAACATTAATATAAATCACATTATAAACCTAAGTATACTCATTTTAAAACATGTAATACAAGGTCTTTATGCACAAATCCTAACCCTAGTATTTTTACAAATTTTAAACTAAATGTACAAGTCCCTAAACCTAAGGTGCAAGTGGCTAATGCATAAAAACCTAAAGTCTCATTTCTACATATTCTAACTTAATTAAAAATCCATAAAACTATATAAAGTAAACCAAAACCTTAAGACTACATTTCCTACATTCCTAGACATCATGTACAACCCTATCTAGACTATGGTACCACTCTCTAAAGCACAATTCGAATTTCCTTTTCATTTTCTATATAATTCGACATAAAACAAAACTAAGCTAACCCTGGTTTGTTTCTAACCACTCTCCACTCAAACTAAACCTTATCTTAGGTGTCCTACACTCCTTAGCAAAGGTACAACTTCCTAATGCCTATGTATAACCTATTCAAGCATGATTCAATCCATTTCCAACTATATAGTTCACATTGAACAAGAACTCAACAAAACTAGTTACCATTAGATAAATCTAACCCTAGAAGTTAATTACACATTTACTACCACATGTTACCCTAATTTTCAAACTTAGTCAACAATCTCAAGATCATCACATGCATAAACCTTCCTAAGCCTTCCATGCATCAAATCTAGACTCGTTTGGGCATTTCATTCCTAACATACCTTGTACTAGGTTAACTTGTGTCCCCATAACTCTTTACAAGCCCTAACAAGTGGCATCCAACATTTAATGCAAGCCCTAGCCATTTCCCCTATAAATAACGAGCAAACACACTCCATTTCATGCAATCCATACTCAAATATCATACTACACTCTCTTATACATACTCTACTGATCTTAAGACCCTAAAAAGAAGTATAGAAAAGTTCCATTTGGAGTTAAGAGCTTGGAGAGTCTTATTTCCATTTTGAGGTTCCACTTGTGACAAACTCTTTTTGATCGAGTGCCACCACAAATCTGTAAGGAGTGACGGAGCTACGTATATGGTAGGGTGTGCCATGGCCAACCCAAATACTCTTAAATTTTCTAATGATATTGTTATAAATTATCTGCATTCAATATACAGTTGACTACACTGAGTAATATTGGTGTGTTTGGCTCACCCACACGTACCCAAAACACAAAAAATGAAGCAGTTATTTACTTATTTATATAGCTTAAAAAACTGATTAATTTGATTTCAAACCTGAAGAAAATTTTTATATGTCCTCCAACTTTACATAGAAGTTAACTATGAATCATTAATATTTCAAAATTTATCTTATTAAGAGTTTATTGTTGTTTCATATCACAAGATTCTTCTTATCAAATTAGTTTCATTATAACAAATTATAAGTTATATAGATTTATATCATCGTTCTTTGATCACAATTAAGCTAATTATGAGGTTTCTTATTATCTATTTGATTTTTCTTTTGCCTTACTTATCCCCGAAGTTGTTTAATAGCAATTAGGATGAAGTCAATCTTTATTGTCGATTACTTCAATTCGCTATTTGGCCCACCCAAAACTCAAATCCTAGCTCCGTCACTGTCTGTAAGCTTTCCCTTCTTTTGAACTCTTTCATACAAGGTCAACTAATAGGATATTAAACATGATATAAAGCCATGAAAAATGAACCATGAAGTCTTAAGATCGAAACTACTCTTTCTTTTTGTTTTACTGTTTTGTCGAGAAGCTAAAAACAAACACCCTCTCTATTATACTATAAATTTTGTGAGCATATATAAAATTAACAATCAGTTAGGAGAAATAAAAATGAGTATCCAGGCTTTTGAATCACCCAAAACGAGTACACGAGTCAAAAAAATACGGCCAAATGAAATTATCAAAAATCTTGTCGGAAAGCTGTCAAGTTTCTGTGACAGAAACTGAAAACACGCAAAACGAGCCATTTCTAGTCCGATTTATCAAAAAGTTAAAACACGAAAGTTGTCCGGAATGACGTTTTCTTCAAAAACATACGTGCACGGGTCCTAAAAACGCACAACAAGTGCTGTAGGTGACGAATGTTTTTAAACTCGGGATTTGAATTTCAAAAAATCTTCTCTTAAAGGACCTAGTTCTCGAACTTGATAATTTACCAAACCTAACAAACTTCACTATTAACTTATAAGCATCATAGAAATATTGCAAGGCCCCGTTTATATTTGACCTCCTTTTGGGCCTGTCGCTCACTGAAACTGAAACTATTATTTCTTTTATTAAGAAAACGACCCAACCCCTCCACTTTGGACAATTATTGCAAGCAAACCACACAAGGTTAGGAACTATAGTTTGCATCATTAGAAAGATCACCTGGAAAATATTTGAAAGGATCAAGAACGTTGTAGAAACCTCGTAAGGCCTCGTCTAAAACTGAGCTTGTTTTTTCCTCGTTGACACAAACCAAACATACCCTTTTAATTATTTCCTTGAAAACTATAGCGTAATTTTTGTAATTAATGAAAGATGGAGTTTTCTTGAGCCAAAATTGTAAATACTTCAAAGTTATAAGTATAAGGGCTGTTTTTTCCAATAATTATAGTTGAGAGGGTATAAAGTGTTATTTTTGAAACTGCAAGGGTAAAACTTGTCATTTTATTAAAGTTGAATAGTATAAATTGTCATATTATGGAAATTGAGGGATATAAGTTGTCATTTATAAAAGTTCAAGGGTATAAACCATCAATACTTGAAATTTCAAGGGTACAAATTGTAACATTTTATATATATTATCTCGTGAATATATTTTAATACGTAACGATTCAGGATTTCGATAAAACTTATATAAGAAATATACCTAACATTAAAACGACTCGGGATTTTGATAAAACTTATATACGAAATATATCTATAATGTTAAACGATCAAACGAAACCTAAAAAGGAAAATATGATAAATATTATCATCCACCAATTTTTGAAGGAACTTCATATTGTCTTGTTCAACACTCAACCATCGCCAAAACACTTACGAAACAAATATTAAAATCGCGTATATTTGTACACGAATACTGAAACTTGACATATTCACCCAGGATACGCGTGTCAGAACAGTTTATTCGCAATACTTGATTTGTTTTTCATCCAGACTACTGTATCACCAATGTGAGTCATAGCCCCTACTCTTTTCTTATTTTTGAACTTTTTGGGGGAGATACATGCTCATTTTACTTACAAATCATGCTCATTATTTCATAAACATTCTACGTGCATGATTTATGAACACTTTATTTGTTTACTAAAAGTTATTACATGCTGAACACAAATACTCTATGTATGCTATCCTGATTCTTATTGCCTAAGACATACTTTTGCCACTGAAAGTCCCTCATATCATGAACCTTAGTCACTTGCGAGTGAACGCGAATATAGTGAATAGATCTATTGGCAGTTGACGCCCCATTTGTGTTAGCCGGATAGGTAACAAAATGCACTTTATTTGAAGAACAATAGGATGTTGGCAAACTCCTACACGAAGGCACTATTACTTACATCATCATTATGATGTGAGTAACTTACATCATTTTTATGATGTCTCACATGTTAAGGGTTGCGTTCATGAGACTTAGAGCAATAACACGGTACTGTAATCATGATACGGTACTGCCATTATTGAATATATGGGTGCAACAACGTGGCCCACTGTTTATTAAACTTGAAACTTGTGTTCAACTAATTTGCATACAAACACCTTTGACTATTGAAATCAACTGCTTTATTTATAAACTCTATGAACTCACCAACCTTTGTGTTGACACTTTTATCATGTTTATCTCATGTCCACAATGAATGAGAATGGCACGGAGAGGCACGGATGCTGATAGAAGGCTACATTATAATTATCATTCAAAAACTTATTTAATAAGCTGTAAAACCTACTAGGACCTATTTTTGTGAACTCTGATATTTGAATAATAAATATTTTAAAACGACTAAATTAGAGTTCATTTTCTATTATTATAACTGTTGTACCATGAAGTAACACCCAGCTTTAATTCCGCTGCGTATCCCAAAGTTGGGTGTGTTACAGATTGATATCAGAGTTATAGTTATAGAGAAACGGGTCTAATTGAGACCTAAACTATAACTGCTTGTTCACAAATTCATTTTTATAGTCTTACGCTCTCCGTGCCTTCCATCCTCCAAACGATTATGTGACTTCTAGGTAATTTATGCTACACAAATACTTTATTATATTGATATATACACATACGACATACTTCTGATCACTTTATACAAATAAACATACATGCATATGCCTATTCTAAGGCATTACGACTCAATCATATTTCCCCAGCATGTATCTACTTCTACATTTTGCAACTCACAAAACCTTCCTAAGACATTGTGCTTTGCATAATTCTTACCCTATTTGCGTTAAAAATATATTCACTAACTATTTTGAATCCTAATTTTCCTGTACTCCTAGAACACACAACTCATCGATTAATTACAAATGATGAGTCAGAAATTCTTAAGTAGGACGATTTACAATGTCTTTATTTGAATGGATTGGGACGCCTTTTTATTTAAATAAAGAAATTCTGAATCGCCTAATCATAAGTTTATATTTATTTATTTACATTGTTTGTGACGCCTCTCTATGTAGGTAATGAATTATAAACAAGTGGGCTTATTTGTATCTGAAATAACATGAGTATGAACTAAAGGATCACTAGAATTCACAACACGTAAATTTGTAGTACCCACGGATATTAATACATAACGACATAATTAGCATTAGTAATGCTAATATTATGAAGAACACTAAAGCATAAAGTCGCCAATTGGTTGACCTACCAAGCTAATAGAGAACACCACTACACCTACAAGAGCGAGAACCCCGACTGGACGTAACACCTTGAATATTTTGTACGATAAACAAATTATTAATGCCAGACATGGTTTTATACATAAAACAAATCTTATTACACTTTCATTGAAGATTACATAAAAGCACAACAAAGATTTATTTCAACGCCCCTACCACAATACTATCTATTACTTCCAAACCTCATTGCTAGAATCAAGAGTGGTATGAGAAATGCTAAAAACCCGGCCAAGAACGCATAATTTTCTTCTAGAACATAGGCCATGTAGATAGCAGTAACAACAACATACACGATCGCAATAATGGTAATAATGTGCGGCGTTTTGAAATTTTAATGAGAGAAATTTGGGTGAATGAGAATTAAAAATGGGGTATTTAAAAGAGGATTAGCCGTTGGATTACTGTTCATGACCGTTCGGTTACTATTCATGACCGTTATGTTACTGTTCTTGCCCGTTTGAAATTACAAAAATCTTTACTAAGAAACAAAGTGATTCATCATCTACAAAAGTTTAAATTCAACAACTTTCTCTACATTCAACAAAGTTCTCTTCCAAAACCTTCGTTGTTAAAAATTCATTGCTTAAAACTTCCTTTGTTTCACATATATTATAAAATCATAATACATAAAATAACAATCTTCATTAAAAATAAAATTTTCTTAAGATTATATGACCTTTTGAATAATGCTTTTCACATCTATAACAATAAATTCTAACTTATAAAGTTTTCACAAGTGAAACTACATTTCATCCTCATCACTTCAACACCCCGGGATTCAGTTAAGGGGGTAAGACTGTAGCCACCGGTAAATTTACACTTGCATTAATATTCTAACGAGAGAATGCTTACCCATTTTCCACGTCTGAATTTTTTTTTATTAAGCATTATCAATTTAATTTATCACCACAACCAACTATTGTGACGTAACACACATCCTTGATAAACTGCTCACAGGTGAACCAACACCAACATGCCTAATGTTTATTTTAAATAAACATTCCCTATATGTCTAGTATAAAAGACTACAACCCTAATTTGCCACTTTACTTTGTTTCATTAACGTACAAATATTAAATGTTTAAACTAAACACTTGGTAACTATTAACTCATTCACAAAACCCAGGTCATTATATACATTATACATATGAAATATCAAGGTACAAGTTTTACAAGCATATGTACAAGTCCTTAATGCATAAAAATTAAACCTTAATATAAATCTCATGATAAACCTAAGTATACTCATTTTAAACTAAATGTACAAATCCCTAAACCTAAGGTACTAGTGGCTAATGCATAAAAACCTAAAGTCTCATTTCTACATATTCTAACTTACCTAAAAATACATAAAACTATATAAAGTAAACCAAAACCTTAAGACTACATTTCCTACATTCCTAGACATCATGTACAACCCTATCTAGACTATGGTACCACTCTCTAAAGCACAATTCGAATTTCCTTTTCATTTTCTATATAATTCGACATAAAACAAAACTCAGCTAACCCTACTTTGTTTCTAACCACTCTTCACTCAAACTAAACCTTATCTTAGGTGTCCTACACTCCTTAGCAAAGGTACAACTTCCTAATGCCTATGTATAACCTATTCAAGCATGATTCAATCCATTTCCAACTATATAGTTCAAATTGAACATGAACTCAAGAAAACTAGTTACCATTAAAT
The DNA here is from genome assembly GCA_030686995.1 of Artemisia argyi. Taxonomy (NCBI): domain Eukaryota; kingdom Viridiplantae; phylum Streptophyta; class Magnoliopsida; order Asterales; family Asteraceae; genus Artemisia; species Artemisia argyi. The sequence goes on from CM060706.1 coordinate 75,240,522, forward strand.
AAATCTTACCCTAGAAGTTAATTACACATTTACTACCACATGTTACCCTAATTTTAAAACCTAGTCAACAATCTCAAGCTCATCACATGCATAAACCTTCCTAAGCCTTCCATGCATCGAATCTAGACTCTTTAGGGCATTTCATTCCCAACATTCCTTGCACTAGGTTAACTTGTGTCCTCATAACTCTTTACAAGCCCTAACAAGTGGTCTCCAACATCTAATGCAAGCCTAGCCATTTCCCCTATAAATAACGAGCAAACACACCCCATTTCATGCAATCCATACTTATATATCATACTAAACTCTCTTATACATACTCTACTGATCTTAAGACCCTAAAAAGAAGTATAGACAAGTTCCATTTGGAATTAAGAGCTTGGAGAGTCTTGTTTCCATTTTGAGGTTCCACTTGTGACAAACTCTTTATGATCGAGTGCCACCACAAATCTGTAAGATTTCCCTTCTTTTGAACTCTTTCATACAAGGTCAACTAATAAGATATTAAACATGATATAAAGCCATGAAAAATGAACCATGAATTCTTAAGATCGAAACTACTCTTTCTTTTTGTTTTTATGTTTTGTCGAGAAGCTAAAAGCAAACACCCTCTCTATTATACTCTAAATTTTGTGAGCATATATAAACTTAAAAATCAGTTAAGAGAAATAAAAACGAGGATCTAGGCTTTTGAATCACCCAAAACGAGTATACGAGTCAAAAGATACAGCCAAATGAAATTATCAAAAATCTTGTCGGAAAGCTGTCAAGTTGTCCGGAACGACGTTTTCTTCAAAAACTCAGGAGCACAGGTCCTACAAACGCACGACAAGAGTTGTAGGTGCGGACTATTTTTAAACCCGAGACTTGAATTTCTAAAAATATTTTCTTAAATGACATAGTTCTCGAACTTGATAATTTACCAAACCTAACAAACTTCACCATTCAAAACTCAACAGAAATCTCAGGATATCACAAAACCATTCGAACCACTATCACTGGCCTGATCGCCAAAATTCTATCACCTAGAAAGTATTGGCTTGACTGAATTACAGGATTAGTTTCGATATGAGTGCTCACTAAGCAACGCCATAGAGATAAATCCAACCTTTTAACCAAGACTATAGATTGAACATGTCCTCACCAATAGACATTATTCAAACATGTTAGACAACTATGCATTTGTGCAGACATACCTACCCGACTATTTTATCCTCTTAATACTTTCACTTTTAAATGGATTTGTCTCCAAACTACAGTTATACAAATCATATATCATGTAAGAAATAGTTTTCTGATCCACTTATTTTGATAAGCAAATTCCTTTTGGTTAATCTTTTACAAAACTATTGAATGTTAGGAAATTTTAAACATCGATCTTTGGCAAACCATATTATCCACCTCATGTTGAAAATAGTCGTATCTTGCATAACTACTAAATTTTGAAACATCAAGAAAAATGTTACTTGGAAAGCCATTTGCTTAAAGTTGTAAATTCATTTATTCAGGGAAGGTTTATGAACAAAACACACAATCTCAAAACAAACTTTGAAAATCAATCACTATATTACACCACTTATACATTTAGGATTTTGTGATTTGATGACATAGAGCTTGGGGAAAATCTTAGTAATGGAGACTAAGCATCATAGGTGTAGAAAGACTTAATTCATGAAATCCTGCGGAGGATCACAACCTTATCCTAATCTATTATTTTCAACAACACCCTTTGACGGACTTAACCTTGTAAGTTTTTCCACAAGATTCATGATATCCATTTCAATTATTCCTAATAGAGGAATTTGATTCACCTCAAACTCCTAGCGATTTCATTAAGATTCTTTTGGAATTACACCACCTATCATCTGCAGACCAATGGTCAGAAATTAGAGAACGATTCAAACATAGGAAGATATGCTCAGAGCATGAGTGATTGACTCTAGAAATGGTTGGACTAACCATTTGCCATAAATCAAATTCCTTTACAACCATAGTTACCGCACGAGCATAGAGACTACACCAATTGAGGCACTCTATGGTCAAAGTGCCAACATCCATTGACAGAGTGAAATTTGGAAAAGCCCAACTCACTAGTCCCGTAAGCAGTCATGAAATAACCTGGAATTTCCTACGAATCAAGAATCAGTTACATGTTCGATAAATTGTAAACCCTTAGAATTTCGAGTTGGTGGCAGGGTTATGTTGAAAGATTCTGCCTAGGAAAGGCATGTTACCATTCAGAAAAATTCAGAAAGTTAAACCCAATATACACTGGACTATTTAATATTTCAGACAAAGTAGGCCTAGTGGTCGTCAGACTTGAACCTTGTAGGAGAACCAATAGAAATCATGGACTGTAAGGTCGAACAGTTGAAGCGAAGTCGAATTCCTATCGTGAAAGTTCGTTGGAATTCTCGGATATTATCATCTTTTCATCAATACCACCCTAGAGACCAACACAAACTGAACTTCGGGACGAAGTTCCTTTTAGAGGGGAAGAATGTCACAACTCGTAATTTCATGTCCTTTTTCAAACGTCGAAATTTTATTTTTATCTCGGGAAGTTACTATTCATTTCTACTATTCACTATTACTATTCATTTTCACTATTCATTTCCAAAATTTTTATTTTATATTCTCGTAAGTTAAACTATTTTAATGATAATCCGAGAGTTTGGCACTCGTCGGATCATTTCTGCAAAAATCACGAAGCCGTGTCCGAGATTTACTTTTGGGTTTAAACGTCGTTCCAGCATCCCGATATGTCCATAAAACTCTATAAACGATAGAAATATGATTTTCTCTCATTTTACGACAATTTTAAAAGTTTTGAAATTTTACGTTTTCCAGTTAAGCGTTTTACGCGAATTACGCGTTTTAGACCTGCGTTTCCAGTTTTAACAGCGTTTAAGCAACCCGATAGAACTTACCATTCATTTTATATTTTATTATGGAGTATTTTGACAAGTTTAGTCATTCTTTCAAGTTTCATATTTTTACGATACCCGGAATTACGTTTCGCGGTTCAACACTTTACGGTTAGCGATTATCGGAACCAAAACTGACTCCGTGAACTGGATAATACCAAGCTTCCCACACACTCTTCCATCTTTCCCCTAAAAACCAGCCACATGCCCCTCCCCTAGCTTATGCACATGCTTTCCTTTACAACAAATATCTACATCTCATTTTACATACTTATATTTCTAGCAAATCAACTAGCAAAAAGTCTCATTCTCCTTCTCTCTTGCTCAAAACCCACGACCCAAAACAGAAAAAATACACCATTTGGATCTTGATTCTTGGCCATTTCATCCATTAGAAGTAAACCTTATGATCCTAGCTCGATCCTAGTGTGTTACAAAAGGGTTTTGGTTAATAATCTTGAAGTTATTACAAGGTTTTCATCATCTTTTTCACATAACACTTCAAGTAAGCTTACATATTATTTTTCATCACTTTCATACATGTATTTTTGATCCATTACAATTGTCATATGGATTTATGCAAGTATACATAGGTTGTCATACCACTTATTACTCATTTTTCTTTATAAACATAGATCTATAATTTTTATTAGCAATCTCATGAGATCCACCATTTTTGGTGAAGACTAGGAACCCATGACACCTTAAGAAGGTGTATGGTAGGATTGGGTACTTGTGGAGTTGATTTGGAGTAGCTTGGTAAAGATTTGAACAAGTTACAAACTAGGAAAATCAATTTTTGAAACAATATATAAGCTACTGTCCCAAAACGCCAAATATAGAAAACTCAGGGGATTCCGGGTAACATTGGGCTAGAGAATCAGAAAATACTTTCAAAAACGAAGCCGTGGGCGAAAGAACGGATTAAAACGGGTTTATAACGAAGGAGATATGATTTTTGCAAGTTTAACGACGAAAACTATTATTTTCTAAAAATAGTAAGCTGTCACACGATTTTTATGGGTAAAATCTAGGCGACAGACGTAACCTAGAGGAACCGAACTATCAAAAATATATTAGTATATGTCAATACAATTCCGGGGATATAAAGAACGTAGAAAACGAGCTTATAACGACCAATATACAAGCGTTTGAATTTTAGACGATTTTAATATTTTCCTTCAGCCCAACACTTACAAAATTTTCCAAAGTATTAACCATTTTTCCAAGTGACCAGGTTGAGAGCCATTTTACTCATTGATAAACTCATTTCTGTAAAATTTACATCATTGACAAAAAGTTAGTTCACCCAGCCTAGTTTTCAAAACATCCAACCTTTCGTCAAAAGGATTTATAACGAATAACTTATGGTCTTCCAAACTTCCCCGAAAAATGCCCAGAATCTGCCAAAACAGCCCAAACACCTCACTTCCCGGCTATTTATCTTTATGATCAAGACTCGTATGGACACACATCAGTTCTATGACTTTTTAGATAAGGTGAAAATTTTCCTAAAACTACTGAGCTTCTTTCCTAACTCTTAATATTCACTATTTCGCGACTAGTTTTGCCAGACCATTTTGGTCATATTTTCAAGTTATGAAAAGTGTCATTTTTATGACGAAAATACTATATTTACCGATAAAACACCAAACGAGGATCGTGGAGAACCGTTTCAACCTATTTACATGGAAAGTATTTATTAACCTAACGAGACGTCAAAAACGTATTTTTCGACGATAAACGTTATTTTCAAAACTAACGAGTGGTATCGATAACATACGTATTTGCATGTGTAGCATCATTTCATTTCTTACATTAGATCATATCATTCATATTAGGTTGCGGTTAGAGATCGTGCCTCATTTCGTGTATCCACTTTTGTCATCGTAGCTATCGCACCAGGTGAGTCATAGCCCCTACTCTTTTAATTGTTTTGTAAACTCTTTGGGGGAGAATACATGCTCGTTTTACTTAAACGCATTACTTGCTTTACATGGTTGATTACTCAAATAGTTTCAGCTTTACCTAAATATATGTTTGATCACCTGCATTTCATTGGTATGTTTGATTACTTGTATTTATTTGGTATGTTTAATCACCTGCATTTCATTGGTATGCTTGATTACCTATATTTCATGGGATTGATCATCCTTGTTTATATGACCTCATGGTCACCAATTGTTCCTATAAGTTCTTTGTAATATTGTGGTATTCCTCACTTGGCTGTGATGTCAAACGTAATATTGTGGTGTTCCCCACTTGGCTGTGATGTCAAACGTAATATTTTTGTTTCCTTACTTGACTGATTTACCATATGGCCTAATTGTCTGAATTATTTATATAGCCGTTTTGCTATATTTATGTTGGAATTTAAATACAAGTATTACTTTGTTCACCAAAACCAATATATATTTGGCAGTGGGTTGTAAACACACAGGTTACAAGTCTCTTATGGCGGGACTTGTAACTGGGTGGATTTATGAGACCTTTGCTGGGAAATCTTCATTCATATGCATTGCATTCTTGTTAGGAATTATACTTTGAGTTGATATTGACAAATATGAAAGATGAAGGACTTATGGAGACAAAGGAAGAAACTTGCAAAGAAAGAAAAAGATTACAGCATATCTTTTATTATTCTAGTTTATTCCTTGTAACCCTAGTATCTCTATTATATAAAGAGATACAGGGAATATGTTTTACATGTCTTCCACAATGTAAAATCAGAAAAACGTGTGTGTAAGTCTAGGGCTGGAAAAACGCCTAGACTAGTGTACAGGTGTTTTATGGGAAACACCTAGGGTAGATTGTGTTAAGCCTCAACTATCTTAGATAGCTGTTAGGATGTAACCGTGCTACACTTGATCACGTAGCATTGGGGCTTTGGTGAATGTTAGAGTAGAGATGATGACGAGAAACCTTGTTAGCAATAATAAAGATGTTTTGTTTATTCCGCTGCGTACATGTTCTTTATCTTTGTTATTGTGCAATCCCTAGATGAGGTTTATCCAACCTCGAGCTTTAAACGATCTTATCAATTGGTATCAGAGCCATGGGGCTCGTGATCGTGGGATTAAACAAGGTTTGGTTTGTCGAAGATGGAAGAAAATTCGAATCTGGTTCGTATCTTAAAAACTCACTGCAGGGCTGTTTTCAAAGGGCGATATCTCCTTCGTTAACCGTTGGATCGGGCTGAAATTTTTATTGGAGGTTCTCTACATGTCAAAGAAGAGTTCCACCAGAGGGATCTTCAATCTGAGCTTCCAATAAAAAGATAAAAATTCTTGAAAACTGCTGCAGAGAGGTATATTATTTCGAATTTTTAGGGTTTTTAGTGACTCCAAAAAGTGTCACTAAAGGCTAAAAAGTGTCGTCTTTATACTTAAAAAACAAAAAAAAATTAAAAAAAAAAAGGAAAAGGACGACTACAAAAGAAACCCTAATTGGTGAGAGGAGTATGATTAATAGGGCTTCTGGATCTGCTATACATGCTTCTACTGGTACTTTCATTAGACTTGGTGAGCAGGTTTTAAAACCTGTGATGAACCCTAATGATGATGCTGGAACGAGTTATGATGAACCCTAATGATGCAAGAATGATGGTTAATAAGATTGGTTGATTGAAGATACTGGTGGTAAAGATGTGTATAAGCTTACTGGTCATTCAAAGCTCACAACTGCTGCTTATATAGTTACCACTGCACGCTTATCAGTTACCACTGCAAGTGTATTCGTTTCCACTGCAAAGTGTATTCGTTTCCACTGCAAGTGTATATGTTACCACTGCTGCGTTATACGTTTCCACTGCAAGTTGACAGTTACCACTGCAAGCTTAATCATTACCACTGCTGTCAAGATTGTTACCACTGTGCGTTCCCACTGCTAGTTAAAAGTTACCACTGCTACGCTTACATTGTTTCCACTGCTGGTAATTAATTTTCCACTGCTTATACAAGTTACCACTGATGCCTTAATTGTTTCCGCTGCTGTTCATATTTCTTAAAGGGCATGTGGTTGGTACTTATTCATGTTGCTATATTTCACGTGGAGACTTTGATTATTTCATTAGTTACAAGCAGTGAGGGGAAGTATATATTAATTTGGAACAGGTTGGTTCCAATACACACACAGGGGAAGACACACACACAAGAGTTATGATTTTTGGTTTCGGGGCTTAATAGATTCAAAGGCTCGTTCTTATTTTGTTCTAATTGGTTACGAAGAAAGGTTTTTATCACCTATTTGATGATGAAGTGGAGTTTCACAGGTTTGTGTTTTATCATACCTTTTTCAGTTGGAGGTAACTTGTTCGTTCGTTCAGGTGACTACGAATTGGCAAAACACTTGAAGGAGTTACGTTATTGTGCTCAGTGATTTTTTGTCAAGAGGTTGCGATCTCCCTATACGTTAGGTATACGTTCGAAGTCAATTTTAGTACAAGATATAAGACACAAGTTTGGGTGGTTCTACTTCAGCATCAAGTTGGTTATATTTAGTTTTCTTCATCAGTAATCATTACATGGAGCTTACATTCGACACATGGTTAACATATGGGTTTCAGGGGAAGCTTAATGTTTAAATGTTTAACCATTTGTGTGCTATATCGAGGTGAAGGTTTTTGCTACTGCTAGTTGTTATTACTACTGATGGTTTTGATTTCTATTGTTTCAAGTACATCTATAGATGCGAAAAACTTAATGGTGGGCGACTTAGAAACATTGGAAAGATGGATTGGACGTGTAATATTGATTCGTGGTTGTGAAGATCAAGGTTGCATACATTTGTCCCTTATTTGATGATGACAAAAAGGGGAAGAAGATTTACATGATTGCAGCTTGAAGATCCTTGATGATATGCATGGTTTGAGGGGAAGACGACATCTTTCATATACTTGGTTTTGTCATATCAACTAGGGGAAGATTGTTAGGAATTATACTTTGAGTTGATATTGACAAATATGAAAGATGAAGGACTTATGGAGACAAAGGAAGAAACTTGCAAAGAAAGAAAAAGATTACAGCATATCTTTTATTATTCTAGTTTATTCCTTGTAACCCTAGTATCTCTATTATATAAAGAGATACAGGGAATATGTTTTACATGTCTTCCACAATGTAAAATCAGAAAAACGTGTGTGTAAGTCTAGGGCTGGAAAAACGCCTAGACTAGTGTACAGGTGTTTTATGGGAAACACCTAGGGTAGATTGTGTTAAGCCTCAACTATCTTAGATAGCTGTTAGGATGTAACCGTGCTACACTTGATCACGTAGCATTGGGGCTTTGGTGAATGTTAGAGTAGAGATGATGACGAGAAACCTTGTTAGCAATAATAAAGATGTTTTGTTTATTCCGCTGCGTACATGTTCTTTATCTTTGTTATTGTGCAATCCCTAGATGAGGTTTATCCAACCTCGAGCTTTAAACGATCTTATCAATTCTTTTTCACAAGACTCTATGAACTCACCAACCTCGTGTTGACACTTTAGCATGTATTTTCAGGTATTAAGCAATGGCACGCTACAGGAGGTTTTGGCAGGGCATGGCATGGTCATAGAAGACTCTGATTATTCATATGGGGACCGTTTAAACTATTTTAAGGGCCTACTTCCGCACTACTTTTAACAATGTAAATTCAAAACTTTTGGTTAAACGATTTTATTTTAAATGATTGAAGTGAAAATCATTTTTGCACTTGTTCTGTAATACCAATTGAGTTACACCCCAGCTACATGTATGCTTCCGCTGGACCCGATTCTGGGGGTGTGACACTATGTATAACCTATTCAAGCATGATTCAATCCATTTCCAACTATATAGTTCAAATTGAACAAGAACTCAAGAAAACTAGTTACCATTAGATAAATCTTACCCTAGAAGTTAATTACACATTTACTACCACATGTTACCCTAATTTTAAAACCTAGTCAACAATCTCAAGCTCATCACATGCATAAACCTTCCTAAGCCTTCCATGCATCGAATCTAGACTCTTTAGGGCATTTCATTCCCAACATTCCTTGCACTAGGTTAACTTGTGTCCTCATAACTCTTTACAAGCCCTAACAAGTGGCCTCCAACATTTAATGCAAGCCCTAGCCATTTCCCCTATAAATAACGAGCAAACACACCCCATTTCTTGCAATCCATACTCATATATTGTACTAAACTCTCTTATACATACTCTACTGATCTTAAGACCCTAAAAAGAAGTATAGACAAGTTCCATTTGGAGTTAAGAGCTTGGAGAGTCTTGTTTCCATTTTGAGGTTCCACTTGTGACAAACTCTTTTTTATCGAGTGCCACCACGAATCTGTAAGATTTCCATTCTTTTGAACTCTTTCATACAAGGTCAACTAATAAGATATTAAACATGATATAAAGCCATGAAAAATGAACCATGAATTCTTAAGATCGAAACTACTCTTTCTTTTTGTTTTTATGTTTTGTCGAGAAGCTAAAAACAAACTCCCTCTCTATTATACTCTAAATTTTGTGAGCATATATAAACTTAAAATCAGTTAAGAGAAATAAAAACGATGATCTAGGCTTTTGAATCACCCAAAACGAGTATACGAGTCAAAAGATACAGCCAAATGAAATTATCAAAAATCTTGTCGGAAAGCTGTCAAGTTGTCCGGAACGACGTTTTCTTCAAAAACTCAGGAGCACATGTCCTACAAACACACGACAAGAGCTGTAGGTGAGGACTATTTTTAAACCCGAGACTTGAATTTCTAAAAATCTTTTCTTAAACGACCTAGTTCTCGAACTTGATAATTTACCAAACCTAACAAACTTCACTATTAACTTATAAGCGTCATAAAAATATTGCAAGGCCCCGTTTATATTTGACCTCCTTTTGGGCCTGTCGCTCACTGAAACTGAAACTATATATTTCTTTTATTAAGAAAACGACCCAACCCCTCCACTTTGGACAATTATTGCAAGCAAACCACACAAGCTTAGGAACTCTAGTTTGCATCATTAGAAAGATCACCTGGCAAATATTTGAAAGGATCAAGAACGTTGTAGAAACCTCGTAAGGCCTCGTCTAAAACTGAGCTTGTTTGTGCCTCGTTGACACAAACCAAGCGTACCCTCTTAATTATGGGAAAATTACCAAAATGGCCCGTTGCCCTGCGGTCTAGGCATTTTTTGCCCATTTTTGAAAAATTACCGTTTTAGCCCAAGTTGCCCTTGGCAACTATCGTATAACTGTCATCAAGTTGCCCCCAAAACAAAAAAGTTGCCCAGAAAACACAAAAGTTACCTCGACGTGACACTCTGTAGTTGGCTATGTGCTAGTTGCCCAGGGCAACCCGGGCTAAAACGGGAATTTTTCAAAAATGGGCTAAATATGCCTAGACCCAGGGCAACCGGGCTATTTTACTAATTATCCCTTTAATTATTTCCATGAAAACTATAGCGTAATTTTTATAATTAATGAAAGATGGAGTTTTCTTGAGCCAAAATTGTAAATACTTCAAAGTTATAAGTAAATGGGCTGTTTTTTCCAATAATTATAGTTGAGGGTATAAAGTGTTATTTTTGAAACTGCAAGGGTAAAACATGTCATTTTATTAAAGTTGAATAGTATAAATTGTCATATTATGGAAATTGAGTGATATAAGTAGTCATTTATAAAAGTTCAAGGGTATAAACCGTCAATACTTAAAACTTCAAGGGTACAAAGTGTAACATTTTATATGTATTATCTCGTGAATATATTTTAATACGTAACGATTCGGGATTTCGATAAAACTTATATAAGAAATATACCTAACATTAAAACGACTCGGGATTTTGATAAAACTTGTATACGGAATATATCTATAATGTTAAACGATCAAACGAAACCTAAAAAGGAAAATATGATAAATATTATCATCCACCAATTTTTGAAGGAACTTCATATTGTCTTGTTCAACACTCAACCATCGACAAAACACTTACGAAACAAATATTAAAATCGCGTATATTTGTATACGAATACTGAAACTTGACATATTCACCCAGGATACGTGTCAGAGCAGTTTATTCACAATACTTGATTTGTTTTCCATCCAGACTACTGTATCACCAAGGTGAGTCATAGCCCCTACTCTTTTCTTATTTTTGAACTTTTTGGGGGAGATACATGCTCGTTTTACTACAAATCTTGCTCATTATTTCATAAACATTCTACATGCATGATTTATGAACACTTTATTTGTTTACTGAAAGTTATTACATGCTGAACACAAATACTCTCTGTATGCTATCCTGATTCTTATTGCCTAAGACACACTTTTGCCACTGAAAGTCCCTCATATCATGAACCTTAGTCACTTGCGAGTGAACGCGAATATAGTGAATAGATCTATTGGCAGTTGACGCCCCATTTGTGTTAGCCGGATAGGTAACAAAATGCACTTTATTTGAAGAACAATAGGATGTTGGCAAACTCCTACACGAGGGCACTATTACTTACATCATCATTATGATGTGAGTAACTTACATCATTTTTATGATGGCACACATGTTAAGGGCTGCGTTCATGAGACTTATAGAAATAATACGGTACTGTAATCATGATACGGTACTGCCACTATTGAATATATGGATGCAACAACGTGGCCCACTGTTTATTAAACTTGAAACTTGTGTTCAACTAATTTGCATACAAACACCTTTGACTATTGAAATCAACTGTTTCATTTATAAACTCTCTGAACTCACCAACCTTTGTGTTGACACTTTTAGCATGTTTATCTCAGGTCTATAATGAACGAGGATGGCACGAAGAGACACGGATGCTGATAGAAGGCTAAATTATTATTATCATTCGAAAACTTATTTAATAAACTGTAAAACCTACTGGGACCTCTTTTTGTAAACTCTGATATTTGAATAATAGATCTTTTAAAATGACTAAATTAGAGTTCGTTTTCTATTATTATAACTGTTGTGCCATGAAGTAACACCCAGCTTTAATTCCGATGCGTATCCCAAAGTTGGGGGTGTTACATACTATTAGTGTTATCTTTAGCAATTCCATTTGTAGACTTGGCAGTACAAACTATTAAGCATTTAATTCCCAACAGAATGTGCAGGCTCAAGACAACAAAACTCTCCATACAAGATGATGGCCATGATGTCTAGAAGTTTTTATTGCTATTCACAGATGTGGTGTATATACTCTAGTAGCTTGTAAAATAGTTAGATTAGTCAGTTTTACTTTCCCGGCATTTTATAGTATTTAAATAGTCGTAACCCTCACATTGTAATTTAATTTATCAATAATACAATTTCACATTTCCAATATGTTCTCTCATTTCTTTACAGTTTATGTCTAAAAACAAATAGAAACATATGTTTGACTAATGAAAGTCAAACTGGATACCTATATTTTTGTAGTTTGAATAATAATAATGGCCATGGTGCTATAGCATAATAGGGAACGCTGTGGACAAAAACCCACCTCAACATATAGTCAATACCACTAGTGCATCAGTGGAAAGGCCATGGACTCCCAATGCCTGGCTACAACTTAATCAAATAATGGGAAGCATATAAGGGCATAGGAATGCTATAAGAAATGGAATATAACATACAACAAATATCAAAGCAAATAATAACATAAATGGATCGATCAAATATGGATCATACAAAGGGATCATAGCAATGGTTCAACTCAAAGGTCTAATAAAAGATTCATATCATGAGGTTCAAATCAAAGGTTCATAAAAGCAAAAGGGTTCATGGCAAAGGTTCAAAATTTGAAGTTAAATATTCAAAAGATGTTAAAGAAAGTCGTGGGAAATCCTAGAGAATAAAATAGATTAAGGACTTTAGAAAATTATTTAAAACCTTTTTATCGTAAAAGTATTCCTTTAAAAACATATTTCATAAAAGTCATAAAACCTTCATATAAAACTGGCATCGTATTGTAATCACATAAATCTTTTCGAAAATAGTTTTTCTCAAATGTCATCAGGTTATATTTAAAATGGTCTTCATACGAAATTGTACTATCAAATGAACCAAGGATATCAGGCGTATAAAGATCATAAATCATAATAGTGGCAATGGAACGGATCATGAGTCATAAGAAACCTTACTGAAAGGTTAGAATATCTGTACCTTAATCACAAATGCAAAACACACCAGAAGACACAAAGATTAGAAGTTACTCCCTCTTCAATGGATCTACACGAATTCATACTTATTTTAAATCAGATTGCTCATTTTAGTCAGCTTTCCATTTTTAGTAACTTTCCGTTTTTAGCAGCTTTCCAAAAAATAGAAACTTTCTGAAAATAGTAAGCTTCCATATTTACAAAGTTTCCTTATATAGTAAGTTTCCAAAAAAGAGCCAGTTTCCAAATCTAGTAACTTTCCAGATTTAGCAAGTTTCTATATTTAATAAATTAGGGTTATATTTATCATTATTAGGGTTTACAAGTGATCACAATCCTGTTTACTTACTAATTATGGCTCTTGATGCATCTTTAGGGTTTCCTAACCAAAATAGTAAATTTAGGGTTCAATACATAGGTTTAACTCCCATTCATATACCAAACATATTTTATATCGAATTGGGTTATGACATGTACTTACATATCTTAATAACACTTATAAATGATAAGGCATAGTTCGGTTAAACCACATTCATAACTATTAGGTTAAAAGTGATACTTCACTCTTCAAGTCAATTTCAGGTTTTACACAAAATTAGGTCACACATTTATAAATTTTAGAACCACATTAATACTCAAAAACAAAATTCACAAACATTCTCACATAGACTTCAATATCTTAAGAGTCTACTGGAATTTTCCCAGAATTTATTACAAAGTGTAAATACCCTTAAAAAATCATTTACCCAGACATGTCCAGAAAGTGAACTACAGAAATATGCAGAAAGTTTGCATTTACTTTTCCCATATAGATACTTCAGAAGAATTTACAAAAAATTCCAGGAAGTCACACATATCCTATATTTAATCCCTGTAAAAGGAGAGCTCCTAAATCCTTATGTTTTGGAAATGAAAAATCAAATACTCTAACTGAATTTCAGACCCGATTACTCATCTTTAACACTTAATCTTATAAAATTAAAAAATCAACCTTCCCGACCTCTAAAAGTTAAGTGGCTTACTTTTCCAGAAAGTATAAAAGTATTACTTATGTTTAGAATCAAAAATAACTTAAAAACACGTTGGTATCATCAAGATATAGCCACATCAATTCGACGCAAAATTTCTGTCAGCATGATTGAGCCCGAACCGTCTAATTATTATTGACCAAGGTCAACAAGTCAAAGATAGCCTAGAATCAATACTCCGGTGATAGTATAGTGTATTCCCGGGTCGTTAAAGTCCCAGCGAGATTGAAATGGTGCTTTTGGAATCGTTTATGAGAAAGTGGCACTGAGGACAGTAGCCAGATGATGTAGGAATGATATTGCTACTGTTATTTTGGTGTTGACAAACAGATATAATATTCACAAAAATCAGATAACAGATATATACACGTATTCACAATTAAGATCACGTATCGGACTGAAAAAGTGGGTTTTGGTATTTAACAAACTACAGGGGGTGCTTTTGACACTTTTCAAAACTTGAAATTAAAAATGAAAAAGAAATGATAAAAGTGATTAAAATAATATTAAACTATTATTTAATTAATTAAACTATTTAAAATCTAAATTAAAACCTAATTTAATTAAACTAAAAATGACAAATGATTTAAATTAAACTAAAAATTTATAAAAATATTTTCTAAACCTAAATTAGAACTTGAAGAAAGTATAAAAAATTAAAAATAATATTTTTGTCTTTTTGTGGTTTTGTAATTAATTAAAAACTATTTAGCTTAATTAAACTATTTAAACTACTTTTAATTTATATTAATACTAAATTAACTTAGAAAATTAAGATAAAATTTATAAAATTATTTAACCATCACTGGAATCCTACAAAATTATAAAAACTCTAAAATTATGTTTTAAAATTAAACAACTAATTATTTATCTATTAATTAACTTAAATCTATTTTAAACAAATAAAATAAGGAAAATAGAAAATGAACAGTAGAATCTCAAAATTTATTTTCTAAAAACTTATTATACTATATTAGAACTAGAAAAATTATAAAAACTAGATTTAACCTTATAAAAACTAATTAAGCTATTTAATATTTGATAATAATTAATAATAAAGAAAATTAAAATTAAATCTAATAAATACTAAATGACAAAATAAAAATCTGAAAAATTTATTATAACTACTTTAATATATGAGGTATTTAATAAAAATATAAAAATACTAGTTACTTAATTAAAATCTAAAAATGAAAATTAAACTTAAATGGAATTAAATAGAAACTATCACTTGTTTTAAAACTAATTTTTTTTGGATTTTTCTTTTACAGAACTACTAAACACATTAAAATAACAAACTTTTGTAAAAATACTTGTTGAAATAGCTTATAAATAAGCTGTGACACCCCCTTTGGCTAGGCAATTGACTTTGTTTGACTGTTTGGTCAAATGAGGTCAAAACAGTGAAGGTGGGGTCCACAATGTCAAAGCTTGATACAAATAAGCTAACTAAACTTCAATAAGCCAGAAACAACAATTATACAACACAAATAAGCTAAATAAAACCTAATAAGCACTTAAGGAAATTGAGTTCCAACACAGAAAGGGGACAGACTTTTGGCCTGAATTCAAGTGGGGTCCACTGGGTTTGGGGTCAAACTAAAAGTCAAGGGTTGAAGCCCACCAGGGGGGGGGGGTTGAAAGAACCAACTATGGGAGTTGTGGGACCACCATGGTGACCAGAGAACCACCACCAAGTGGTGGTGGTGGACTGCTCATCTGTGCAGCAGGGGAGATCAGTGAGCCTGCAGCCCTCTTTGGAGGGTTGTGGGGCCCACTAGGAAATTCCTAAAAATATAAAAAAAGTGGGATAATGGAGATGAGGTGGGGTGCTACTAATCCTAAAAAGATCAATCCCTAAAACCTAATCCTAAATTCTAAACAAATCCTCTAAGTTTTACAAAAATCTGAGCATTTGGAATTTTGACTTTTGGTGAAATCAGTTGAAGTTGACTAATTTGAGTTTCCACTAATCCTAACTGACTAATTAAGTTGTAATAAGCTGTATTGAACCTAATTTAAGCTAAACCTACTTTTAATAAGCTAGAATGAAGGTTTATGAAGTCTAAATCCCTCACAGTTAACTGTGAGGGTACTTAAGATGAAATTTTGACTTTTAAGGCTGAAAGATGAAATTTTATGACTCAAATCACTTCAATGTAACCTGGAGAGTTTGTTTGTGCAGAAATTTCTCAATCAAAACCATTCAGTCACTTGAGATCATATAAATCCAAACACCCCTTTATTTGCACAATTACACTAGAATACATGGAATCAAGCCTCATTTATTCAAACTATCAATCAATCTGAATTTAAGAGCCATATCAGAAGCCAGATACACAACAATCAAACATATAACACCAAGAACACAGAATCATGGATCAATCTAAAATAGACAATGCAAATGTAAACCTAAGCAACTATGCCATCAAATGAAGAACCACTGTTTCATTCATCATAGATTAGCTTTAGAACAGTAAACAAATACAGAACACTTATGATTAAACAAATTATCCAATGCTACAGTAAACACAACAAAAAAAAAAGAATTTTGCTTACAAAGAGTCCAAGTTTGGCAAATGGTGTCAAATGCTCAGAACATACCCCTATCACTCCCCATGGAGTACTAAACCATTGCATCCATCTTTTCTTCTCTGCTTCTTGATTTTATTTTATTTTTTTTTATAACTTAAAAATTAACATGAAATCTTGACTATATTTTGACAAATTCTGGAAATCCAAAAGAGACTTTAAATCACACTTAAATAAAGTTTATTTATCACTAGAAATACTGAATACAAGGCTTTGAAACTAAAAATTACACTTGAAAAAGAAAATACACTACCTACGATTAAACTAAATTAAAACTACACTACTTTTACACTACTTGATCTCTTTCCCCTGCTTCTTCATGCTTTATAAGCCTTCCCATGTGTTAGTGGGACCCACAGGGTCAATTCCCACCACCCATAGCAGCCAATAGGAGTCTCTTGTTCACTTGTCAAATTGGCGGGAAAAAGCATTTTGAGTCAATTGGGGCCTGTGGCTATCACTAGGGGGGGGGTGGCATTTATTGGTGTTGGGAGGTGTAATTGGGATAAGGGATAGGGTGGCAGAGGCAAGTGGTGATGGTGGGGTGGTATTGCAGAGGTGGTTTGGTGGTTTTGGTGGGGAAGAAGGGTGGGTTTGACTGTGTTGACCAAAGGGACGGGGTGGGTTATTAGTTTTGGGTTGACCGGGTTTGACTTTGGGTGGGCTTTTACATTTTGGGCTTGGGATTGGGTTGGATCAGGGGTATGGGTAGGTTTAGTGTTTGGATTGGTTTTTATTTTTATTTTTGGTCCATTTGATTAGTAGTAATTAATTAACAAGGACCAAAAATGTAATTTCCTGAAACTTGGGGGTTGGATTTTGTAAATTTTAAAAAGTAGTCACAAGGGTTTTTCTTGCTAATAGTGAATAGTATAAGGACCATAATCTCATTTTTTTCACTTTTGAACACCCCAGGGACTAAATCTGCCAACTTTGTAAACTCCAGGGACCAAACATGTAATTTTCTGATTTTGAAGGGTTAAACCTGTAAATATCAAACAGTTAACAAAAAGGACCAATTTTGTCATTTATGAATAGTATAAGGTTTATTTTGATTATTTTCTTATTTTTAAAACCTTAGGGACTAATTTTGACACTTTTCCAAAGTTGAGGGACCAAAGCTGTAAATTTGTGATTTTAAACTGAAAAGGATAATTTCTTACAACTTGTGAATCCCAAGGACCTTTTATGATAATTTTACAAGTTTTGAGTGACCAGGGACTAGTTTTGCCAATTTATGAAACTTGAGGGACTGAAATTGCCAATTATGCAAACTTTGTAAGTTTTTCATTTGTTTTTGCATATTTTGTGTTTGAAACATATAAAACACACCTCTAAGATATTTTAAGTATTTTGATACATATTTGGGTGTTTTTGTATGTTTTGGCAGCTCAGATTGGTATAAAATGATGAGTATTTAGACACTCATCAATCCCCCACACTAAACTATTGCTAGTCCCTAGCAATATTTTATGAAGTTTTAATGGATTTCAAAGAACTCTTTACCAAAAGCCATCACTTCTGGAGTAGCCAGGTGTAAGAACTGTGGCACACCTGATAACCGTGTGATTTTGAGCAAACCACCAGCTGTCAACGGATTTGATTAGTCTTTACCAAAAGCCGTTTGCTTCTGGACTAGCCAGCTCTTGATGGAATAGTCAACATCTTGGTGAGCTGATTACCAATTATGGTTTTTCCACGGCCTTTACCACAAGCCATGATCTTGCGGGCTAGCCAGCTCATTTGCTTATGAGGATGCGGGGGAGCTGAGGAACCATACAATTTTTGGCAAATTGCCAGCCATCAACGGATTTGAGATGTCTTTACCAAGAGCCGTTTGCTCCTGGACTAGTCAATCCATTTGTCGTTTAGACTTTGGCGGACTGATTACCACAAAAATTTTGAGCTTTAGTGAAAAATTTTTGAAAATTTTGGTCAAAAACGGGGGTATAAGATAGTAAAATATGATAAAATTCGCTAGAATAGCGAATACCCCCCCACACTAAGCATGAATATTGTCCTCAATATTCAAAGTCCCGGCTATTATGCCGACTCTTTGAACGTAAAGGGCAATATTAGAAGCTAAGCGTGGAAAACATCATTTTTGTTTTTCACTTCTGTAATCATAGCATGGGGGACTCCCCCACACTTAGGGTGAAAAACCCTATAAGATGCTCTGTTTTTGTTTACCGAGTCGCTAGCGTGACTCGACCCCGAATTTATTAGTCCTTGGGGAAGCTCGATGTGGAAGAACTTTCATTCAAGATGTTTGGATAAACATTTGAAGCACGTGAAAGTTCCACACCGATGAGACATAGTCCCGGCTCAAGATAATGGTAAATGAAAATGCCGGGATCAAAGATGGTATCCTCATTCCCGAAGGAGTGAAGAAGAGAAGAAATCACCTGGTAGGTGAAGGAAAGAAGAGAGATCTGAATAGCAATTAAGATAAGAACTTCCTCCTCAAGAAATGTATATTCAAGTGGAGGAGGCAAGTCCTTGAGCTTGATCTCAGGAAATGTATCAGTTTCCTCAACTGATTTGATTTCCTCATTATGAAGTTGTTTGGGTGGGAGGGGGGGAAATGGATCTTCGTTTAACAAACTTTCTAGAAAAAGAATGTCCCCCTCAGGATCAAGATAATTATCATCAACTTCATATGAAATTGAACTATCTTCAGTAAGAAAAGCCTCGAATTCGTCCAGATCATTTACACTTTCCGGAGGAAGTGGATTGATCTGAGTAGGATCAATCGAAGGATCATGAGTAAGTAAGAATTCTAACTCTCTCAAATCAGCATTAAAGTCAAAGACTTCATTTTCATCCCTTGGTGGGATGAGATCCATATGAGAGAGTTCATCAGCGAACTCTTCAAGAAGAAAGTCAACATCAGAGTGGAGAAGTGATGCATCAACAAATTCAATGTCTCCATAAGATAAACAATCATCACTGGAATCAGAGACAGTCTCAATTTGATCATTTGGATTATTAGGGGTGGAAAGAATATCACACACATGATCCAAAGTCCCCTGTGACTCTCTTGGGATTGGGATAAGGATCTCAACACTAGACTTTATGAATTCGTCCGATTCCTTTGAAGGAACAGTGTCAAGATGCTCATCCCCCATGTTTGGAGAGTGAGTGGAAACCTCGGGTGTGACAGCAGTTGTTTGAGATGAAATCTCAACTGCTGGGATATCAACTGATGAACTTGATGAATCTTTTTGAATAATAACAATGTTATCTTCATCATCACTGTCATCATAGTCATCAAATAGAGCAGTATTTCGAATGTTAGCACGAAATTTAGCTGCTCGTTGCTCAGCCAATAACTCTTCCATGCTTTTTCCAGATTCTCGTTCTTCAGCAAGTAATTCTGCCATAGTTTTCCCACGAGAATTTGGAATGAAAGGAAATTGTGGGGATGTGGATGTGTCAAAACCGTAAGGTTGACATTTAAAATCATCGTGAGGACCCCCACAATATGCACAAGAGCTTGGAGTATGGCGAAGTGAAATATTAGATAACTCCTCCTTAAGTTCTTTACATTTCTCAAGAACCTCTAAAAAGTCTTGCTGGATTGGAAGAGTTGCTTGGATAGTTTGATACTGTGGAGGTTGGTCTTGGTACGAAGAGTCATAATTGTTACAAGGAAATGGATTCCTCGTTTGACAATCAGAGCTGAAGTGTGAACCTCCACAGTACTCACAACAGTTGAACTGATGTGGCTGTGGGTTGTATGTGCTAGAGTCATAATTGTTATCAGGAAACTGCTCATAGACAAGCGTGTTTCCTGATTGACAATCAGAACTGTAATGTGAACCACCACAGTACTCACAACAGTTAAACTGCTGAGACTGAGGGTGTGGTAGCTGGTGGAATGAATCAGTGGTGTCATGGTAGGAATAGGGATTCTGGTTATAGACAGACCCGTTTCCCGATTCTACCATGCCACAACTGGGGCAATTGCCACCATTATAAGAACTACCACACCACTGGCAAACCAGAAGGTATGGATGAGACATAGAAAGAATCAAAAGGTTTTGGAGGGTAAGAAATGGAGAATCAAAAATGTGAGAGGGTAAAGGTGATTATTTTTGGTATTTTCGGGAAACATGATTAGTGCACATGCACCAAAATCAATTTTTCAAAACAAATTTGAGGCAAAACCACAGTGAACTTAAACCAGCAATCACAAGTGAATGGCTTCTTTTAAAAAAGGTACACCACTCACAGGGATATAAAGGCAAGTTTTAATCTTAAGTTTGGGAACTTATTATGGGTTTATTAATTAATTTGAAAAACTGTTTTAGGCTTATGGGTGTGTGTGCAGAAAACTTGGGAAATATTTTTGGAACTGATTCGTTAACCGAAATCGTCCCTTTAAGATTACTCGCAGGCTGGCGGGAGGAAGTAAATAGGTTTCCTCTTCAGTTCGCAATTTAATGTCAGAACTTACCTTAAACCAACTGTTTCAGGTTGTAATCTTAAAGAACACGAAGTAATTTAACTTCACAGTTTGTTTTTGATTGTTTTTAATTTTTTTGGTGTTTCTCAACACTTCAGGAAAAGTGTTAATGAACGTTTTTGATATGATTATGTTTTTAAAAACTTTTTACAGGAAGGGTTTTGAAAACCACTAAACTTAAAACGATTTTAAAACACGCAACAACCTCCCCGGCAGCGGCGCCAAATTTTGATTGAGCCCGAACCGTCTAATTATTATTGACCAAGGTCAACAAGTCAAAGATAGCCTAGAATCAATACTCCGGTGATAGTATAGTGTATTCCCGGGTCGTTAAAGTCCCAGCGAGATTGAAATGATGCTTTTGGAATCGTTTATGAGAAAGTGGCACTGAGGACAGTAGCCAGATGATGTAGGAATGATATTGCTACTGTTATTTTGGTGTTGACAAACAGATATAATATTCACAAAAATCAGATAACAGATATATACACGTATTCACAATTAAGATCACGTATCGGACTGAAAAAGTGGGTTTTGGTATTTAACAAACTACAGGGGGTGCTTTTGACACTTTTCAAAACTTGAAATTAAAAATGAAAAAGAAATGATAAAAGTGATTAAAATAATATTAAACTATTATTTAATTAATTAAACTATTTAAAATCTAAATTAAAACCTAATTTAATTAAACTAAAAATGACAAATGATTTAAATTAAACTAAAAATTTATAAAAATATTTTCTAAACCTAAATTAGAACTTGAAGAAAGTATAAAAAATTAAAAATAATATTTTTGTCTTTTTGTGGTTTTGTAATTAATTAAAAACTATTTAGCTTAATTAAACTATTTAAACTACTTTTAATTTATATTAATACTAAATTAACTTAGAAAATTAAGATAAAATTTATAAAATTATTTAACCATCACTGGAATCCTACAAAATTATAAAAACTCTAAAATTATGTTTTAAAATTAAACAACTAATTATTTATCTATTAATTAACTTAAATCTATTTTAAACAAATAAAATAAGGAAAATAGAAAATGAACAGTAGAATCTCAAAATTTATTTTCTAAAAACTTATTATACTATATTAGAACTAGAAAAATTATAAAAACTAGATTTAACCTTATAAAAACTAATTAAGCTATTTAATATTTGATAATAATTAATAATAAAGAAAATTAAAATTAAATCTAATAAATACTAAATGACAAAATAAAAATCTGAAAAATTTATTATAACTACTTTAATATATGAGGTATTTAATAAAAATATAAAAATACTAGTTACTTAATTAAAATCTAAAAATGAAAATTAAACTTAAATGGAATTAAATAGAAACTATCACTTGTTTTAAAACTAATTTTTTTTGGATTTTTCTTTTACAGAACTACTAAACACATTAAAATAACAAACTTTTGTAAAAATACTTGTTGAAATAGCTTATAAATAAGCTGTGACACCCCCTTTGGCTAGGCAATTGACTTTGTTTGACTGTTTGGTCAAATGAGGTCAAAACAGTGAAGGTGGGGTCCACAATGTCAAAGCTTGATACAAATAAGCTAACTAAACTTCAATAAGCCAGAAACAACAATTATACAACACAAATAAGCTAAATAAAACCTAATAAGCACTTAAGGAAATTGAGTTCCAACACAGAAAGGGGACAGACTTTTGGCCTGAATTCAAGTGGGGTCCACTGGGTTTGGGGTCAAACTAAAAGTCAAGGGTTGAAGCCCACCAGGGGGGGGGTTGAAAGAACCAACTATGGGAGTTGTGGGACCACCATGGTGACCAGAGAACCACCACCAAGTGGTGGTGGTGGACTGCTCATCTGTGCAGCAGGGGAGATCAGTGAGCCTGCAGCCCTCTTTGGAGGGTTGTGGGGCCCACTAGGAAATTCCTAAAAATATAAAAAAAGTGGGATAATGGAGATGAGGTGGGGTGCTACTAATCCTAAAAAGATCAATCCCTAAAACCTAATCCTAAATTCTAAACAAATCCTCTAAGTTTTACAAAAATCTGAGCATTTGGAATTTTGACTTTTGGTGAAATCAGTTGAAGTTGACTAATTTGAGTTTCCACTAATCCTAACTGACTAATTAAGTTGTAATAAGCTGTATTGAACCTAATTTAAGCTAAACCTACTTTTAATAAGCTAGAATGAAGGTTTATGAAGTCTAAATCCCTCACAGTTAACTGTGAGGGTACTTAAGATGAAATTTTGACTTTTAAGGCTGAAAGATGAAATTTTATGACTCAAATCACTTCAATGTAACCTGGAGAGTTTGTTTGTGCAGAAATTTCTCAATCAAAACCATTCAGTCACTTGAGATCATATAAATCCAAACACCCCTTTATTTGCACAATTACACTAGAATACATGGAATCAAGCCTCATTTATTCAAACTATCAATCAATCTGAATTTAAGAGCCATATCAGAAGCCAGATACACAACAATCAAACATATAACACCAAGAACACAGAATCATGGATCAATCTAAAATAGACAATGCAAATGTAAACCTAAGCAACTATGCCATCAAATGAAGAACCACTGTTTCATTCATCATAGATTAGCTTTAGAACAGTAAACAAATACAGAACACTTATGATTAAACAAATTATCCAATGCTACAGTAAACACAACAAAAAAAAAAAGAATTTTGCTTACAAAGAGTCCAAGTTTGGCAAATGGTGTCAAATGCTCAGAACATACCCCTATCACTCCCCATGGAGTACTAAACCATTGCATCCATCTTTTCTTCTCTGCTTCTTGATTTTATTTTATTTTTTTTTATAACTTAAAAATTAACATGAAATCTTGACTATATTTTGACAAATTCTGGAAATCCAAAAGAGACTTTAAATCACACTTAAATAAAGTTTATTTATCACTAGAAATACTGAATACAAGGCTTTGAAACTAAAAATTACACTTGAAAAAGAAAATACACTACCTACGATTAAACTAAATTAAAACTACACTACTTTTACACTACTTGATCTCTTTCCCCTGCTTCTTCATGCTTTATAAGCCTTCCCATGTGTTAGTGGGACCCACAGGGTCAATTCCCACCACCCATAGCAGCCAATAGGAGTCTCTTGTTCACTTGTCAAATTGGCGGGAAAAAGCATTTTGAGTCAATTGGGGCCTGTGGCTATCACTAGGGGGGGTGGCATTTATTGGTGTTGGGAGGTGTAATTGGGATAAGGGATAGGGTGGCAGAGGCAAGTGGTGATGGTGGGGTGGTATTGCAGAGGTGGTTTGGTGGTTTTGGTGGGGAAGAAGGGTGGGTTTGACTGTGTTGACCAAAGGGACGGGGTGGGTTATTAGTTTTGGGTTGACCGGGTTTGACTTTGGGTGGGCTTTTACATTTTGGGCTTGGGATTGGGTTGGATCAGGGGTATGGGTAGGTTTAGTGTTTGGATTGGTTTTTATTTTTATTTTTGGTCCATTTGATTAGTAGTAATTAATTAACAAGGACCAAAAATGTAATTTCCTGAAACTTGGGGGTTGGATTTTGTAAATTTTAAAAAGTAGTCACAAGGGTTTTTCTTGCTAATAGTGAATAGTATAAGGACCATAATCTCATTTTTTTCACTTTTGAACACCCCAGGGACTAAATCTGCCAACTTTGTAAACTCCAGGGACCAAACATGTAATTTTCTGATTTTGAAGGGTTAAACCTGTAAATATCAAACAGTTAACAAAAAGGACCAATTTTGTCATTTATGAATAGTATAAGGTTTATTTTGATTATTTTCTTATTTTTAAAACCTTAGGGACTAATTTTGACACTTTTCCAAAGTTGAGGGACCAAAGCTGTAAATTTGTGATTTTAAACTGAAAAGGATAATTTCTTACAACTTGTGAATCCCAAGGACCTTTTATGATAATTTTACAAGTTTTGAGTGACCAGGGACTAGTTTTGCCAATTTATGAAACTTGAGGGACTGAAATTGCCAATTATGCAAACTTTGTAAGTTTTTCATTTGTTTTTGCATATTTTGTGTTTGAAACATATAAAACACACCTCTAAGATATTTTAAGTATTTTGATACATATTTGGGTGTTTTTGTATGTTTTGGCAGCTCAGATTGGTATAAAATGATGAGTATTTAGACACTCATCACAGCAACAACTCATATAAAATCACAACAAAACCCTAATCCTTTAACCCTAATTGACCCATAGTTATAGTCTAGGGTTCTTAGCATGGTTATATCTTGTTTAATAATGATGTTAGGTTGAATTAAAACAGAAAACAAAGAGGGAAATCAAAACCTTGTTGTCGACTTGAAATAGAAATCGAATAGGATCCAAACTCGGGCTCAGTTTGAATGAATTCACCACCAACGACTTTTACTCCTTCTTAATCACTAAAACTCCTTGATTATCTCCTTCTTCTTGATTTAAACGAGCTAATCATGAATGGTTATGGCAGATTTCAGGTTCGGTGTAAGGGAGGAACAAGGAAGCCGCCATTTAACTTTTTTTGTCTAGGTAATTAGGTTTAGGGTTTCAAAATTAAAGCATATGTTTGATGTGTGTGAATAAAATGAAATAAGGGTCTCCCTATAATCCTTGTGGGTTCAATTTGGGCCTAAAGGGCCGAACTTAGTGTGTGGGCTAAGTTAATTTGGTCCTTGGTTGGGTTGTTGTAGCATAACAAAAGATATATGGCCCGAAACAATAATTTATGTAACGCAATTAGTGCCTCGTATTTATTTCATGTTTCAGAAATTTTTTAGATTTCAAATATATTCAACAATTCCGTAATGATGTTTTGTTTTAATTATTTGTATTAACGGTAAATTCGTTTAGTTACCTTCGGGTTTTATAATTAATCATATCCATAACTTAGGAAAATTTCAAATTAGACGTAGAATTAGGTATTTACAATTTAGGGTTTTACAACTCTTCCCTTCTAAAAAGAAAATTTTCGTCCTCGAAAATTGAAATGAAGAGTTCAAACGAAAACGTATCAATTCACGAAATGAAAAGAGCGTGATTAACTTGCTCGGACTAGTTTCTCCAAAGAAATTTAACAAACGAAAAGTTTCTCATGACTCGATCTAAATAAAATAGGATAGCCCCAGGCTCTCCACATAAAACACATCTAATACAACGAATACGAAATGATCATGAAATAGATGATGGTCCAATTTCACAAAGAGGTGCATGAACATCAAATTAATCTGGAATAAATCTGGAAGTGATACTAGATGGTAGAAACTTCACAAATCAAATCAGGTTCTGAAGGTGCTAAGGGACTAGCGAAAGGAATCAGAGAGACATATATCGAATTATCTGACCTACCAAAAGTTTCTTAAAGAGGTTGGTAACTTATTCATACTAACGATTAACTAAGCATAAATCGAAATATCGAATCGTATCAAAAAGTATACTCGGATAGGAAAGGATAACCGCACAGACAAGAATGAATCTAAAGACTAACGTAAAACGAACCAAATCTCCATTAATGCCAACATGTCCAACTCTTCCGTACGGAAACATCATATGGAACACACGATTTTCTGTCTAAAATTTCAAACTTCCTCTTCCACAAGGTCAGCAAATCCATCAGTCATTGTAACCAGCTCCAAACATTCAATGAGCAGCTTCTGGACTTAATTCAACCCAAAGGTGTTCTACATCTCCGTTCTTACACTATTTGAAAGGACAACTTGTCACTTGCATGCCATCGATCTTAATGAGCAACCACAATCAGATCACACACTTGTTAACATCCTGGTCAACACACTAACAGTCATAAGGGTTGTTACGAATACTAAAGGCAATTTCTAGAAATAACTTCAAGCCATAACTCCATCTAAAGGGAACTCCGTGTACTACGGCTAATCAGATACATATTCGATTCGAGATAGGGGATGATGATTTCTAACAATGATACGGTTCTGCTTCCGGGAGTCAATGCATAATCTCCTGCTACCATCCTTCTTCATCGCTGATAGAACTGAAATACCCCAAAGAGATACACTAAGACAAACAAACCACTTCATAGTTTTTGGTTGCTGCTCCTCCAGTTCTCTCAATTCAACTGATGTTGATCAATAGGGAGTTTAAAAAAAAAATAGGCAAAACGTCGTTCTATACGGATAGGGTTCTGTCTCATCAAACTTTACTGTTCTCAGGCACTTCTCAAAGACATCCTATGATCCCCATAAGTTCAAGTTATATGATGTAATTATTATTAGGTTGGCCAGGCGTCATAATACTTGCATCATATAAACATGCCTTTATGGAAATCATATTCAACCTCGAGTCATGACTAAACAATCTCTCAGTGCTAGCTCAAAGCAAATTCACAATCTGGTGTAAATCTTGGTGGTTCATTCAGGGATTATATCAGAAAATCTCAGATCGCAAAATGAATCTCAAGGTGAGATTCATCCCACGGGAACAAGAATAGATGCTAGGAAAAATTTACAACCGCGAAAATAACGTACGAGTTTCTAGGTTATCAAGGATAACAAAATTTTAACAATCAGAAATCATGATAGAAGTAAATCAGAGTGGTTCAAAATGTCAAATGAGAGACGTAGTATGATAGTAGTTAGCATCTTGATGCTCAATCAACCAATCCATACCGAAATAATATCGAATTTAACATTCCAAGGAAGGACAGATCAGCATAGCAAACCTTATCATTCAAAAGTGAGGGAGACATTCCTATACTCGTGATTAATTACCACAAGATTTCTCATATGAATTGAAATGAATAGGGCAAAATCTAATAGTGTAGGGAGACTTAGATACGCTCACCAAAAGTAAGAGAAATCACAGAATGTGTCAAACACATCATGGTCATACGAATTCCCAGAATGCTCGAAGAGGCATCTAAATGGTTAACAAATAAATCAGAGGTTGAAATCACACGAGGATGAAGTTTATGAAATGTCAAACATTACTGCTGAATTCTCAATGTGTTCTAAACTTACTTAGTCACTAATCTCATGTTGTGCAGAATCATAAGGTTCAAACCACCGGGAGGAGAAATCTAAAAAGGACTTAACTAAAAGCAAAGCATGAATCAGACGTATGTGGAAGCATCGATACTTAAACAAATGCGTTATAGTCTACCCAAACCTCACCAATCATAACTTAAGTTTCAAAGTGGAAATCCTAAAGCAACTTTTCAAATGTTGTTTCATAACTCCTATTGTGAAAAACTTAAAGGCCTAATACTCACAGGTCATAGCCTAAGCTCTACGGGTTTTGAATCCGCCGATCAAACATGCCTCTGATACCATAATTGTAGCACCCCAACCCAAAAAGGGCTAAAGTGTAACATTATGGGGTCAAATAAGAACATAAGCAAGCGGAATACATTAATAATACAAGGTTCACAAAACAGTTCTAAAGAAAAGATAAAGGACTAATTCTAAACATTACAACTTCCAAACTAATTACAAACTAAGAACCAAAAGGAAATCTCTAAGTCTATTCTCGAATCCATGGGAAGCTATCAACAGTGTAGTCCACTAAGAGCTCCTAAGCACTCTTCACCCAACCCAGCTTCCTTCTAAAACCTGCCCCAGGAAAATAAATGCGGTTGAGCTTAAAAAGCCCAGTGAACAGATATAAACAAACAAAGGCTAATAACAAAAGGGAAACGAAAGTGAATCTGAAATGAATCCAAGCAAACCTGTTGAGACGAATATCAAAGAATATGAAACATATGATAGAATCAACAAAACACGATCGAAGGGAATACGTATAAGGAATATCAAATGAATCAAAGGAAAGTGAAACGAATCATAAGTGTAAGCAAATGAACTAAGGAAAGCATAAGTCAATAACAATAAAGAAGTTAGAACAACAAGGATCACATATAAAATAGAAGTAACAGAAATGCCCAACAATCATATATCAAAATTGTACGTAGAGTAGCTAGCTCGATGTACCAAATGTGAAATGGAGTGTATTGCACACACATACCCATTCACCAAATTCAAAACGAAACAAAGTACCTAGGATGCATCCATATGCTCCTTGCAAAAACTAATATACATATACCAAGCTCTAGGCTAAGCATACATACAATAATAATAATGGCCATGGTGCTATAGCATAATAGGGAACGCTGTGGACAAAAACCCACCTCCACAGATAGTGTCAATACCACTAGTGCATCAGTAGCTAGGCCATGGACTCCCCATGACTGGCTACAATTTAATCAAATAATGGGAAGCATATAAGGGAATAGGAATGCTATAAGAAATGGAATATAGCATACAACAAATATCAAAGAAAATAATAACAGAAATGGATCGATCAAATATGGATCATACAAAGGGATCATAACAATGGTTCAAGTCAAAGGTCCGAATCAAAGATTCATATCATGAGGTTCAAATCAAAGGTTCATAATAGCAAAAGGGTTCATAGCAAAGGTTCAAAATTTGAAGTTAAATAATCAAAAGATGTTAAAGAAAGTCATGGAAAATCTTAGAGAATAAAACAGATTAAGGACTTTAGAAAATTATTTAAAACCTTTTTATCGTAAAAGTATTCCTTTAAAAACACATTTCATAAAAGTCATAAAACCTTCATATAAAACTGGCATCGTATCGTAATCACATAAATCATTTCAAAAATAGTTTTTCTCAAAAGTCATCAGGTTATGTTTTTAAAAGGGTCTTTATATGAAATTATACTATCAAATGAACCAAGGATACCAGGCGTATAAAGATTAGAAGTCATAGTAGTGGCAATGGAACGGATCATGAGTCATAAGAAACCTTACTGAAAGGTTAGAATATATGTACCTTAACCGCAAATGTAAAATACACCAGAAGACACAAAGATCAGAAGTTACTCATTCTTCAACGAATCTACACGAATTAATACTTATTTTAAATCAGATTGCTCATTTTAGTCGGTTTTCCATTTTTAGTAACTTTCCGTTTTTAGCAGCTTTCCAAAAAAATAGAAACTTTCCAAAAATAGTAAGTTTCCACTTTAAGTAACTTTAACCATTTTAAGTAACTTTGTACTCTTAGTAGGTTTCCCAAATTAGTAAGTTTCCATATTTAGAAAGTTTCCTTTTTTAGTAAGTTTCCAAGAAGAGCCGGTTTCCAAATCTAGTAACTTTCTAGATTTAGCAGGTTTCTATATTTAATAACTTAGGGTTATATTTATCATTATTAGGGTTTACAAGTGATCACAATCCCGTTTACTTACTTATTATGGCTATTGATGCATCTTTAGGGTTTCCTAACCAGAATAGTAAATTTAGGGTTCAATACATAGGTTTAACTCCCATTCATATACCAAACATATTTTATATCGAATTTGGTTATGACATGTACTTAGATATCTTAATAACATCTTTAAGGGTCATATAAATGATAAGGCATAGTTCGGGTAAAGCACATTCATAACTATTAGGATAAAAGTGCTATTTCACTCTTCAAGTCAATTTCAAGTTTTATACAAAACTAGGTCACACATTTATAAATTTTAGAACCACATCAAAACTCAAAAACAAAATTCACAAAAAATC
Organism: Artemisia argyi; assembly: GCA_030686995.1. Lineage (NCBI taxonomy): Eukaryota > Viridiplantae > Streptophyta > Magnoliopsida > Asterales > Asteraceae > Artemisia > Artemisia argyi. The sequence goes on from CM060706.1 coordinate 75,271,198, forward strand.
TCAAATAGACTTCAATATCTTAAGAGTCTACTGGGGTTTTCCCAGAATTTATTACAAAGTGTAAATACCCTTCAAAAATCATTTACCCAGACATGTCCAGAAAGTAAACTACAGAAATATGCAGAAAGTTTGCATTTACTTTGCTCATTATATACTTCAGAAAAATTTACAAAACTTTCAGGAAGTCACACATATCCTATATTTAACCCCTGTAAAAGGAGAGCTCCTAACTCCTTATGGTTTGGAAATGAAAAATCAAATACTCCACTGAATTTCAGACCTGATTACTCAGCTTTGACACTTAATCTTATAAAATTCAAAAATCAACGTTCCCGACCTCTAAAAGTTAAGTGGCTTACTTTTCCAGAAAGTAGACAAGTATTAATTATGTTTAGAATCAAAAATCACTTAAAAACACGTTGGTATCATCAAGATATAGCCACTTCAATTCGACACAAAATTTCTGTCAGCAACAACTCATATAAAATCACAATAAAACCCTAATCCTTTAACCCTAATTGACCCATAGTTATAGTATAGGGTTCTTAGCATGGTTATATCTTGTTTAATACTGATGTTATGTCGAATTAAAACAGTAAACAAAGAAGGAAATCAAAACCTCGTTGTCGACTTTAAACATAAATCGAATAGGATCCAAAATAGGGCTCAGTTTGGATGAATTCACCACCAATGACTTGTACTCCTTCTTAATCACCAAAACTCCTTGATTCTCTCCTTCTTATTGATTCAAACGAGCTAATCATGAATGGTTATGGCAGATTTCAGGTTCGGTGTAAGGGAGGAACAAGGAAGCCGCCATTTATTTTTTTTTGTCTAGGTAATTAGGTTTAGGGTTTCAAAATTAAAGTGTATGTTTGATGTGTGTGAATAAAATGAAAGACCGGCCTCCCTATAATCCTTGTGGGTTCGATTTGGGCCTAAAGGGCCAAACTTGGTGTGTGGGCTAAGTTAATTTGTTCCTTGGTTGGGTCGTTGTAGCATAACAAAAGATATACGGCCCGAAACAATAATTCATGTAACGCAATTAGTGCCTCGTATTTATTTCATGTTTCAGAAATATTTTGGATTTCAAGTATGTTCAAAAATTTCGTAATGATGTTTTGTTTTAATTATTTGGATTAACAGTAAATTTGTTTAGTTACCTTCGGGTTTTATAATTAATCGTATCCATAACTTAGGAAAATTTCAAATTAGACGTAGAATTAGGTATTTACAATTTAGGGTTTTACACAGTCAATGTGCCTTTATATAAGTTTGACTAATGAAAGTCAAACCGGTTACCTACTAGTATAAAAATAAGCTACCTCACCATTTAATCACACACTTTGGAAGAGTAAACGCTAAACACTCACACTGTAAAACAACCCGATTAAACCCTAAAGATATACTAAGCACAAAATCAAGACAATGAAGTCTCCTAACCGTATATGTATTTATAGGGATATTGTTATTTATCTTTTGATAAATCTTTTGGTCCATTTAATTGTAATTTATCTTATTTATCATATTTGAGGTTGTTTTCTGTTACCAATTTTGGCGGTTTTGTTATGCTTGTTAGTATTTGCATGTTAGAAAGAGCATAGTATTGGATTACTTTAGACTAAGAAAACTAGACCCATGTATTATTGTAGTTACCTACTCATTGAATGTTACATAGATGTTCTACATTGATCCTTGTATACCTAGTAAAGTTTTGAGACATGCCTTGCCACACTTGTATTATTCTACATTGCAGCCTTATAATGTGCCTAGAATGTGGTTTCATGCCTACCCTTGAACCCTAATAGAACAAATGTAAGAACAAATGTAATGTGCCTAGTTGAACCAAATGTGATGTGCCTAGAATGTAGTTTGATGCCTACCTTTGAACACTGATAGAACCAAACATAATGTGCCTAGTTATGTTTTTTGTGTTTGATTATTTGTGGTGCCTGTTTGGGATTACACTGAGAGGACCAAATCAGAGAACTCATTGGAACCTTGAAAAGCTTTTGTTTGTGCTTGGCCACCAAAGAGAGAACATTGCATCCTTGTTTGTGCTTGGCCACCAAAGTGAGTACCTTGCAGCCTTGTTTGGGATAATAATAAGAGGACCAAATGAGAGAATACTTGATTCTTCTACATTGCAGCCTTGTTTGAGATTACATTGAGAGGAGCAAAATGAGTATTAGATCACTTAATTCTACATTGGTATATCTTCAAAAACTTTTTGTTAGATAGTGATATTTCTTAACATTTTCATCAATCAAACTGACATAGCATTTCATATTTGTAGAAGGCATACCCATTAGCTCTGATTCAAGCAGTGATGGTATTGGAATCCCACTCCGATTGCTTGCGTGGTATTATCCACAACAATCTGATTCTACTACAAGCTCTGAGTATCTAATTGAAGATTTTACAAGCTCTGATGCGATAGAAGTTGTTCATCTCTAAGTTATTGAACCTCCTGAGCCTCTCCCAGCTCAGAATCCTGTCCTACCCTGCCTATCCCAGTTGAGAAGCCTATCTCAGCTCACAAACTCAAATTTAACCAGGATATTGTCATTGAGCTGGTAGCAACGAAAACATGGACTGCTATTGGTGAATGCAACAAAGGCAAGGCAAAAGGAAGATGGTGTAGGATCTCCATCTTAAGCTTTTGTATAACTTCTTAACTTTTGATGATGGTTGTAAAACTTCTTAACTTTTTATGACTGTAATTAATGAAACTAGTATAGCAGACAGCCTTGTTTGGAATGATGCAACATTTTGATACTAATGTATTTGACTTATGGTAGCAGTTTAAATGTGATATTGTCTTTTGGAAATTTATGTTATTAATTTGTGTTTAGGTTATGGATTTCTAAAAATTGTGGGTTCATGATTTCTGCAAATCATGGCCTCATGATTTACATGATTTCTGCAAATTATGGATAGACCCATGTATTACCATTAAGCTCAAAAAAAAAAAAAAAAAAAAAAAAAAAAAAAAAAAAGCCCTTTAAAGATCAAGGCATACAATCTAACATTCTATGATATCAATACTAAAACAGGAAATCATATACTATGAATACCTACATACATCAAAAACAATAAATCAGAAACAATATTTGGTAATTCCTTAAGTCAAACTACAAACTTTTTTTGTTGACTTCATTAAGTCAAACATATTTGGTAATTCACAAGCAACCATAAATCAGAAACAATAAATTAACAACCAAAATTTTCATTGATATGTTTAAAGGTTACAACCATTTGATACATCTAATTATCCAACAAAAATACTAAAAATATAGAAAGACCATCATCATAAACTACTTGACTCTATTTCACTCCAACTTGTTAGAACCAGAGCTCTCTTTCCTGCTTTCCCTCTTTTCCTTGATGAAAATACTTGATGAAAATTATATCAATAGAAAATGCATTTGAAACCCAATCCATTTATATATTTTTCATCAAGTATTATGTAATACAAATAAAAATATTTGTGGTCAAATTTGAATAAAAAAGACAAAAAAATGTCAAAGTGGACAATTATAATATATATTGCTACCGTAGCATAGAGAAAATATGATGACGTGGACTACTTTTAGGTTCGTTGGATCATGTTATTAATCAATCTCAGCCACATAAAACAACTATTTATTCTTTGCCGCCGAAGAAAACCCTGCTATGGATATGCAGAAACTATAGAACAAACTCCCCTACAAAAAAGTGAATGTACATGTACCATTTACTAGCCTAGATGCATAAAGTTTCAACTTTTAGAATTTCATTATTTTGGCGCCTATTACCCATGCATCGCCTAGGGTTTGTGTTAGTTTTGTAGTATATATGTGAGGGTCACTTTTACTGATCACATACAAAACACAAACAAATATTAGAAATTGTCACTTTCACACTTTGCATACATAGCAATTGTCACTTTCACACTTTGAATACATATCATCACAATGGCAAACCATCAAGTACATAACATGTGTTCATACATCAAATACGAACAAGTTTAAGGATCATTTTCCTTTAATCATGTATTGTAATCTTCTATTTTGATTATGATCTTGCTGAAATCATCCATGCTATGGTGGAAAACAACAACGACAACCAGGTGGTAGGTTTATTAGATCATGCATTTCACATTTTTTTTTACTTCATAGTTATTTTCTTAATTTACTTTGTTCTATACCAGGATATCGCTGAAATAATTCGTGAGGCAACGAAAAAAAAAAGGGTGAACATAACCTAAAGAACTATTGTCACTTACGTGCCAGTTCCAGAACATGTTAGTTTACTCTCACATACGACATTAATTGATACTCTAACTTGGATGCTCAGGAAAGTAGTGATGATGATGTCCCAATGACGCCCATCAAACGAAAGAAGAAAAACCAAAATCAAGATAAAGGGACGAAATAGGTTGTGTCGATTATTTGATGAAGATTCAAACGAAGAAGCAGAACACAGTGAAGATGATGAATGGATTTAGGAGTCTCTTTTTTGTTTTAGATGGCAATATTTCAATTCTTAAGCTACTATCTTAGTAGTCTATTTATTTTCGTCAGTTAGACATACTACTATAGTAGTATGTGTTTTCCTTTTGTCTCATTTTAGGTGTTCTTCAATAAAGTTTGGGTAATACTTGCTTGCATTATCTCATGTTGCTTGGGTAATACTTGGTGTTCTTTGTGTAATATATATCTCATTATCTCATAGAACAAGCAAAGTGGTTTACACATATAACTGCATGTTGAAAAAACGAGACTGAACTTCCAAAAAAATGAATCATAAACATTTTAAATGGTTACCTACCGTGTTAGTTAGGAACAAAAAAATATACAGTACAAAAATGGTTATCTACTGTGTAATGTATACTTTGCACTACAAGAAATATATTGAACCATTTTCACAAATTGACTCACCATGTCTGTAACTCATGGTTATTACCCAAGTAACAATACTTTTGTGCAAAAACGTGTATACCTAGTGTCATACCAAAATATAAAGTACAAAAAATGTTAGGTTATCACAATCATACTTTTATACAAAAATGTGTAAAGTAATTGTGTTAGTCTACCTACAAAGTACAAAAGTGTTATATGGTCAACAAGGAATAAATGAACCACTTATCTCTCCCATTCAATGCTTTTGTATTTTTTTTTTTTTTTTTTTTCATAGAACAAGCAAATTTCCCTACACATAAAAAAAAAAAAAAAAAAAAAAAAAAAAAAAAAAAAAAAAAAAAAAAAAAAACCTTCGATATTAGTATATGTTATCTGTTTCCAAAATGTTTATGATTCAAAATTTGAATTCAACATAATAATATTTAATTAACCAAAAAAGTGCTACTTAAATGGAGACTTTGTTACCGCATATTTTATCTAACATGATAATTAGGTTAATCGTTCGTAGTCCTTTACTTGAATCGTTTAGACAATTTGCAGCCCTTTAATGCGTTCATAAATTTACTTTGATCATTTAGTACATTATGAAAATAATGAGTTTAGACCATCATTCATTATGCTTTATTTTATTATTCTGTTATAGTTCAATTATGATTTTTTTCCTTTAACTTTTCGATGTTCTATCTCTTCTTAATTTATTGCAACATCAGAAGAAAAAAAACGTCTACCCGTGCAACGCACGGGTATTGTTCCTGTTATTATGGGACGGAGGTATAGTACAATTTTAATAAGCCATGATAGCAAGCGTAAACAAATTTTTACACTGTAACTTGTGACGATAAAAGAAAAAAAAAAAAAAATACACTTTAATCTAGTTGGGAAGATATTTATATGTACAAACACTAGTTTTTTGTATTATTTATTGGTTAAATTGTTTCTCGTCGTATTTTCTTCCACAAAGTAAATTGCTTCTATAGATACATGGTCAAGAGAGTTTAACTTTTACATGCATATATTTTATTGCAACACGTGCTTTGTTGCAATGATCTTGTTATTAGTATAATTTTTTGCTAATGCAATTTTTTTTTTTGCCTTCTACAATTTAATTTTCTGGCTCTATCACTGGTTAAACCTCCTCAGCCTCCACTAAATTCTATCTATGTTTACATGGTGGGGTTTGGTTACTCATAAGTCATAACAAAAAACAAAAAAACAAAAAAAAATGGTTTTCTAGCTTTTCTTGTTACATGACCAAAGGCATAATACAAGGACCATTCATGTAAATCATTCATTAAAAGATGCGAACATTGTGGACATAAATTTATATTTTAATCATCCCCAAAAAGTGGATTTAGGGACAAAATCAAAATCCATTCATCATCATCATTTCAAGATTCTTCATTTCATTTAAATTTGCATGTACAAAAACAATGCTAAGAAGCATACAAATTGTTGGTGGGTTATTTTTTCACAGATTAAAACTTCATAAAAATCATTCCTTTATATCAATATCTGCAAAATCAAGACCCCTTTTGTCAAATTCAAGATTGTCTCAGTTTAGGGTATGTTCAACTCGTTCTGAATCGAACCCAGATGTAATTTCTTCATCTTCTGCCAAGTTTAGATCAAATGTAAGTTTTTTATTTCATTTGTTTTTGTTGGGTTGAGATAAAGCTGTGTACTTTTTATGAAATTTTAATTTCTTTGAATGTTGTAGTGAGTTGGTTTTTATTATTTTTTTTGTAGCTTTTAATGGAAGAATTTGTTGGTGTTTATTTATTGTTGAATGAGGATATTAAGATTGAGTTTTATGGATGCTTTCGGGGTTTTTGACCTATGGTAACAAGTACATTGTTTAGAAAACAAAATTATGTTCCTTATTTAATCTGATTTGATTAGGATTCTGCGAAATTTGGGAAAAAACCATAAAATCGAACCTAGGACTGTGTTTGGTAAGGAACTTTTAGGAGCATTTTGGAGGGTTAAGCAAGCGTTTAGAATTGAAAACTTGTTTGGCAACAAGCTTTTAGATTTTGATTTTTGTTAAACTTTCCTAATGAAACGGCAATGGGAGAAGCGTTTAGCTTTTAAGATTCTGGTTTTACACTTTATAATTACCGCTACAGCTTGTTACCAAATGCGTTTACAAAACAAAAACATGCAGCTACAGCCTACAGCTAACAGCTTGCCTCTACAGATTGCAACTACAGCTAACTGCTAGCGCTAGTTTTTCTAAACATAGCGTTGTACTATTTGTAAAACTGATCATAAATTGTTAAACACTCATACATCAAACCATAGGAGGACATCCAAACACTATTGGCTATAACATGTTTTATTACAGCTGATTATCTGATTCTGTTAGATCCTATAATCACTTACTTACATGGTGGGGTTTGGTTACTCATAAAAACCCCCAACTTCAATCCATGGTCACGTCTACAAGAATTTTTTAGTTTTTTTTTTCTTCATAAGTGGACACTCTACTTGTTCTAATTGGGCAAATCGATGGATTGAAGGTTTAGTGTAAATTGCATTAGGTATCTCTGATTACATATAAGTTTTCTTTTTGTTTGTAAGATGTTCTTACTTAGTTTTCTACGCTAACTTCAATTTCATTTTTACTCTTTTGCTTGTATCCCTGTAATCTGAAAAGGAATCTAAATTTTGTAAAACACTAGCATTCTTCTTTTGTTCTTGTTTCTGTCATTTTGTTGCTCTTGCCAATACCTATGAAGTTTCTTTTTGTGTAAAAGATGTTGATGAACTTCTCATTTTGTTCAATTGGCTTCTATTTTTTCCCCCTTTTTTTCTCTCTTTTTTTTTACATATGTGTGCTTAGTGACTTAGTTGCAATTAGCACGAAAACTTAAGTTTTATTTAACCTAAACCTGTATAACTATTGTGTACGTTAGATAGAAATCAATTCCTATGATAAATTTAGTTTTGTAGGGATAATAGAGGCCGTCCAATTAGGGTACCTATACCGTGTATAACTTTGATATAGAGAAATGAATCCACGTGGGAAACTCTACAATGCTCAACTTTCTGAAGTCTGTAAATGGATCTTCCTACAACATAATTAAACTGCATTTCTTAAAATCATTGAACATGCAGAATGCTGCACCCAACATGTCTAGTAAGAATGAGAAATAACGGCTTATGCTTATTTTCTTAAACCCATAATTTACCATGAAATTTTAACTTTTCAAACTAAAAAAGTAAGAATCTAGAGGTGGCAAGACTGATGGGCAGAGAAGTTTGGCTAGGAATTATCTGAATCTTTGAATATTATATTCAAGACATTAAATGGATTATACATTATAGTTAGAGTTTTGGCTGACTTAAGCCCATTCCCCTTGCAGGTATTTTTTTTTTTATTTGACTCGTTTGAAATAAAATAGAACCTAGATTGACCCATCCATTAGTAAATGGGTTAAAATTGCCACCTCTAGTAAAAACCTTAACTATTGTCATAAAATACTGAAAATGATTACCCTGAAACTTAGATAAAACTAAGAACTTATATAAATTTATGGTAATTCAACTGTAAGCTTATGGTGGAAGGCTTAAGGTTATCTTGCCTCAAGAACCTTTTAGTTTACTTGTACCTTGGATTAGTTTACTAAAATTGATACATGCTAGTTTGTTAGCTGTACCTAGTGCCTTAACACTACAAAAAAAGTTCATGTTAAACCGAAAAAGGTTAATGGTTCACAAAGAAAGGGCATATATTGAAAGGCGTATGTAATGTCATACAATATCAATTATGAATAATGTGTTGGGAGTGTTTACATGTATATGAATAATGTAACATAAGCTCAGTTATGAATAATTTGTAACATGTAGCACTGTGCAGGTCAATTCTCGTAAGGTAAATTTCTGTCAGTTGTGTGGTGGCCCAACAAAGTACGAGATACCAGATGGGGAAGAGAAAGAGAGAGCTATTTGCACTCTTTGTGGAAGAATCACATATGAGAATCCAAAAATGGTATGCTCCTCTGATTCCCCTCCAAAAAACATTAATAACTCCCATGGTTGATGGTCCTAAAAGAAAATGAAACATTTCCCTTTTGGGATAAATTTCTAAGTCCTCTTTACTATTCGTGATCATGACAAGATATTGGTTCACTAGACACTCCCGATTTTTTCAGTAAATAAGGATATCGTAGATATTTCACTACATTCCAAAATACCTTGTTTTTCTACATATACTTTGTAAGTCAGAAGAAATTCGGTAGATAGTAGGTGTAATGTGCGCTTGAATGCACTTTTGTGATTTATAAAGCTTTCTAAAATTTTTGAAGTGATACTTTTCAGGTCGTAGGTTGTTTAATTGAGCATGATAACAAAATCTTGCTATGCAAGCGGAATATCCAACCTTCTTATGGTCTTTGGTACGTATTTCTTCATATGAGTCTATACGTGAATTTTCCATTTTGGTCTACTGGTATTCCAAAGGGGCATGTTGCAAGTGGGTTTGTGAAAATATAGACGTTATATCTGCTATGTACATGTATTATGTATAATGCTTATAGTACACAACAAATGGAGGCCATCTGGGTCAACCTGCATTTTACTTGTGTGTAGAATATATTCTAGAAGCATTACTCATCATACCCCTTAACAGGTGCCCTCCATGCTTCGCCAAAAATATAAATTTTAGTGTAAAATTTTTTTTATTAGGACCATTTTATTAAAGTGCACCCCATCACAAAATCAAATTGCCCCCCACCTTAAAGTCAAATAATGTAAAAACCTTAGATCTCTATCTTAATCTTAAAAAAATATCAGTTTTTTGTATTAAAAAAAGAATTAACTTTTTATTAAAGTGCATCACGATTTTATCAAAAAAAAATTTGCCCCCATCCTCTAAGATCCTGGTCCGCCACTGCCCCTTAATAAAAAAAAATTGTAACCATGTGTGTACATGTGAAAAAATCTTTCTCCAATGCATATACAAGAATAAAGTATTTAGATGATTAAGGGTTGTTTGGATACCGTTTCAAACTGATTACTCAATCATTGCAACTTAGACCAATGATCAGTTTTAAATGATTAATGCGTCAGGCTGTCTCAGGCATATTCTATTGATTTTTACTCCCATTTTACAAGCCAAAATAAATTTCACAAAATTTTATTTTGGTCTATGAATACTTATATAACTAGAAAATGACGAACACTAAAAGGTCTTATTATCTGATCATTACAACTTTGAGTAGTGGAAGCACGTCAAAATGTCAAATACTATCTTATATTGCCCCTTTTTTTAACTATTTATTTATGATTGTTCATTATGACTATCACAAAAGCACTTCAAAATATACATCCAAACAACTTCGAATAGGAAGAGTGCATATAAAAGTAATAATATAGCACAGAGAGCTGTCTAGTAAGTAGTAATAATTACTCTCCACAAACTAGTCACAATTCCATCCATTGCACTGACATTCCTAATATGTGAAGATTTCTTGACAGGACGCTTCCCGCTGGTTACATGGAGATTGGGGAGTCGGCATCAGAAGGAGCCATTAGAGAGACATGGGAAGAAGCAAGAGCTAAAGTGGAAGTAATTTCCCCTTTTGCTCAGTTAGACATTCCTCTCATTGGCCAAGTACGGATTTGGCATCCAACTGTTCACCTGTTTTTGTAGATGTATCTAATTGCCTCATTTCTTAAAACTAGTTTGATATGCATCAATTCCCATCTCCAAGGATGTATAGAATGTTGTTTTTTGGGGTTATATATTAGTTATCAGATAATAATAAGTTTTAAATATGCTAACAACTGATTATCGCATTATTACAACCTCAAACTGCAAAAGCGTATCCAAACATGCTCCTTCAGCCCGTTTTATTACAGCCAATTATTTGGTCCTGAACAATTAAAGTCACAACCTACTTTTAAAAAGCACATCTAAACACCTCCTCAAATATCATTAATTCTTAGAAAATTCCAGAAAATGTAACATTACAGTTTGCAAGAATGAACGATGTCTGCAAATTGCAAGAATGTAAATGCTTTTCTGCTGTTGTACTGATACCTATCATTAATTGATCAATCTTATAAAGTGGTTTGCATGTAATTGTTATGGTTTTCTAACTCACTGTTTTTTGGGCAGACTTATATGATATTCTTGGCAAAGCTGATAACACCGCACTTTTCAGCTGGCCCAGAATCTTTAGAGTGCCGGCTTTTCGCACTTGACGATATCCCTTTTGAATCTCTTTCCTTTTCATCGATGCTTGTTACCTTAAATTTGGTACGTCTTCTTATTTTTCTTTTTGTTCTACTTTTGTTTGGTAATTTGAGGGCTTCATTTATTTGTCTCTGGATTTTGTAGTACATCGAGGACATTAAGGTCGGAAGACCGAAATTTCACTATGGGATCATCAACAAGAGGTATCATGATCTTGGTGTACTAGATTATAGTTGACGAATTTGCCTTATTAAAATGTCATGTTAAAGCTAGTCAAAGGTTAATGACAAATAGGAAATAGGGTAGGATCAATGGGTAAAAGGTGTATAATTGTTGAATAAACAAATCTAGTCAGATTATTTCTTCTTAACAATAGTATACGAGTCAGAAATATACTTTCTTCTTATTTGATCATTGTGTATCAATTTAAGTCATTTAACAAGTGACTCTTGACAGGCCTGGCACGAGTCCTTCAGAAATTCATGCATATACTCTCGACTATCATCTGCGGACTTGACAAAATGCAAGTGACAGTTGAAGCGGTCAACATTTTCATTTTCGAAATTTGAATATAGTTTTGGGCGGATGACAATACCGGAGCTGCCCCTGATGTAAAGTTGTATTTTAGAATGCCAATTTTTTCTACTTTGTTTTGTTAGTCGTTGTAGAATTGTGCTGTAAACTTTACATGCACAGTAAAAAATTTGTCTCAAGAATGATATCTTGATTAATTGTCTTAAACTCATTCTTAAATTTTGCTACAAACCACTATTTGTTAACAAAAAATCAAAAGACTTAAGCACGGGTTTCTAATGGCATGTAGCACTTTTATCCATCTTTAATAGAATTTTGTTTCTGCATTCCCAAAGCATTGATTCAATACGTTAGGTTAAAATGTTTGATGTAGTATCAGTTTTCCTGATGACCAGAATTTCCTGATGTTACACAACCATTTGTTTCTGCATACCCAAAACTGGTACTACATCAAACATGGTTGTCTAATATACCTGGATCAGTTTGTAACCAATAAAATCTAAGTGCAAAAACGTATTTTGGTATTTTGAACCAATGAGATCAAGCTATATTTTCCAACAAGATGGGTATAATTTAGTACGGAGTAATTAGTTTATTCTCTAAAACAGACATCATTGTGTTGTTTGTGCACATATAACCAACACATTAAAACGAGTCTGGATACTTGAGAGTTGAGAGCCTACTCTTACACTTTAATACCATTCTATGATTCTTACTGTTATGCAACATATCAAACCGGTCGATATGGAGCACACTCATTTGACAGACTTAAAACGACATCCTAATACAATTTATAATTCCTGGACTACATTAAACAAGATCTTTATCCTCGTAAAAACCAACCATATAACTGACTTAAACCATCACATTCAAATCCTAGGAATTTTTTTGTTAGTAATCTATATACTATCTATAATCTAGATGTTTATTGATAGAAATCTTAATTTTTTAAATTTACACATCTTACTATATTTAGTACAGTAGTAATTTTCAAAGTCACACTTTAAAATACACTAATTGCAAGTTACTTAATAGCAATAAAAATGTGTGTAAACCACAATGACGATTTACGTAATTAACTCAAAATTCTAATTAGTGACTAATGATGTGTGAAAACCAACTTGACAACTAGAGTGGAATAACAAGACTTGAATAACACACCAAAGCAACAATTGATTAGGTTGGATAACCTAAAACCAGAAACCAAATATGTTTTCAAAACCCAAATTAAAACCATCTTCGAAATCTTTGTATTTTTTCCAAAACCAAACCCTTGGTTCACATAGGTTATCTTCAAAACCCACAATGCGATACCTGTAAAATTACACAAGAAATAATGGAGCAAAAACAAGCATAGCCATATCAACTAGTCTGACAACTTACACATTACATACAAATAATTCTTAAATCGAATTTTGGAAACTTACAACATAGGCTTATTTACATGAGAAGTCACAGTAAAATATACAACGTTAACAGTCACCTTCAACGCATTTCATACAAAAAAGAAAGCATAGCAACCGGAGCTAGATATTATTATTAGCCAATGTAAGACTTAGCTCCTTATATAAGGGATCAACTTTATAACCTGTATTATGAACTCACTAAAGCTGGGAGACCAGTGGTTCTGAGGAGATATAGAAAATCGGACACAATTCTGAATTGAATCTCAGTCAGATTGCTTCTTGGAGAGTTGATTGTTGAGGAAATCTAGCACGGAAAGACGCTGCAATTGAAAGGAGATAAAATACATATCAAAACTTGACCTCTTTATGTAACGAGTTCATTTTACATTCGGAATCAGCTAGCACTTAATTTGGTTATCATGTCGAGAAGGTACTAAATTTGAACTAAAGTTCGTCTTTTAGTACCAACGTACTTTTCCCTATTTTAATCATTTTACATCCGAGTCAATAAACATGGTTGTATAGCATTCGGGTCATTTTGTAATCTATAGATCTACCTGACAAAACAAATAAATAATTAAAAAAAAAAAAAAAAAAAAAAAAAAAAAAAAAAAAACAGCAACAACAAAACAGGTTTAATTATGAAGATAATATTACTTGATTGACGTGTGTAATACTTAAAGTTCACCAGATATTATAAGAAACCTAACTCCGATTATAGATGTAGGCATTGTCACCCCACGCAAATAGTGGGTCAAGCAGGTTGGGTAACCTGTTAAACAGGCTTGAGTCTATATGACAACAACAACATACCCAATCCCGCCTAGGCGGGGTATGGGGGAGGTGGGATGTAGACAGATCCTACCCCTACCCCAGGAACCCTGCAGGTAGAGAGACTGCTTCCAGAAAGACCTCCGGCAAGTGTGTGCAAAGTGTGCTCGAAGTAAAAAAAACGAGAAATAGAATGCAAAACAAGGAAAAGCAAAAAAGCATAAAAGCAAACAGAGCAAAACAAACAAATAGGCAAAACGACACAACATGCATATAAGCAAACATAAAAGCAAACCGACACAAGTAAAAGAGCAAACAAAGCAAAAAGACAAGTCAACCAAGACAAAACAACCAGAACAAAACCACCTAGACAAGCGCCAGCAAATAAGGGTGCGAAGGGGACACACGACCAAGGCCAAACCAAGCAGCTAAGACCAAAGAGGGCAACGCAAAGGGCCTAAAGCTAAGGCAAAGCAAAAAGAGCAAGCAAAAGGCACAGGCAAAGGGCCTAAAGCCTAAAGGCACAACAAAGGCAAAACCACAGCACTAGCCGAGGCAAAGCAAAAGCTCCTATCTCCTAAAGGGGGCAAGCCAAAGGACCCTAAAAAGCCTAAACCACAACAAACCCCAAACCCATCCTAGCCCCAAAACTAACCACGAATACTAATCCTATCTCTCCACGCGTTCCTATCTGAGGTCATGTCCTCGGACAAGTGAAGCTCCTCCATATCGAGCTTAAGCCTATCCTCCCATCTAAGTTTAGGTCTACCCCTCCTTCTCCGACCATCGACTATAAGCGATTCGACTCTCCTTACTGGCGCTGTTTGTGGTCTTCTCCTGACATGACCAAACCACCTCAACCTTCCTTCTCTCATCTTCGAGATAATAGATTCTACTTCAAGTGCCGATCTGAACACCCCGTTAGGAATCATGTCAGACATAGTTTTACCACAAGTCCATCTGAGCATTCTTAGTTCCGCTACTTCCACCCTGTTTGCTTGGGCTTTTGTGATAGGCCAGCACTCTGACCCGTACAGCATAGCCGGTCTAATAGTCACCCTATAAAATTTACCCTTAAGCTTAACGGGTACTTTCCTATCACAAAGCACCCCTGACGCCGCCCTCCATTTCGCCCAGCCTCTACCGATACGGTGGATTACGTCGCTGTCTATCGTCCCTGATTTGTGAATCACCGAACCCAAATATCTAAAAGACTCCTTAGGTGGGAGGATCTGGTCTCCGATACAGACTTCCGTTTCTTCGTTGTGGATGATATCGCTCCTACCGAAAGCACATCTCATGTATTCAGTCTTCTCCCTACTAACCCGAAGGCCATTCTCTTCAAGAGCCTCCCTCCAATGCTCAAGTCTGTTGTTCAACCCGTCCGCTGACTCTGCCACCAATACAATATCGTCTGCGAATATCATGCTCCAAGGGATGCACTCTTGGATCCCACGTGATAGCTCATCAAGAATCAAGGCGAATAGATAAGGGCTAATGGCTGATCCCTGGTGTAGTCCAACTTTCACAAGGAAAAACTCTGAGGTTCCCACTGTGGACCGTACACGTGTCTTCGCCCCCTCGTACATATCCTTTATGACTCTCAAGTATCTCCTTGGGGTTCCCTTGTCTATCAGAGTTCTCCAAATCAACTCACGTGGGACACTATCATATGCCTTTTCTAGGTCGATGAAGGCCATATGCAAATCTCTTTGCCTTGAGTCTATATGAATGAACTTTTTTAATATGAGTTAAATGAGCTAGGGTTGGACTTCCAGCATATCATTTTAAGAATAAATACTACTACAAAATGTATACGTTTTTTTAAAGGCCTAATATTATTAACCAAAAAAGAAACAAGATACAACAAAAGAACACCTCACTGGACAAAACCCCAAGGGGAAACAAAAGCTAAATACACACACCAAAAAGGCACACCCTCACAATCAGACACAAGCCCCACATGTACAGAAAATTAGGAAATGAAACCCCCCACAAGTATACCAAGCCACACGAGTTATGTGTGGCATACTAATAAAGAAGACCATATAGAAACCATGTATCCCTTCTTACTGACCAGTGACCACAAATGGAAGCCCACACCAATATAATTTACATGAAGACAAACACCAAAAAACAAACAGCAGCAGCAGCAACCAACATTCAAACCGTTCTATTTGACACAACACCACAACTATAAGGTCTTTCAATCCATTGGAGGAGATACAAAATTTATACTATTCAAAAGTATTAAATTTGAATGAATATCCACTCAATTGACATGTTTCGTATTAGCTAAGGTTGTAAAATTTACCCATTGGAGGATATACAGAACCCAAAAACGGCCCATTTTTAAGTGAGTTGGTCTAGATTGTCAACTTGAATTTTTGATTTCTGGGAAGAATTTTGTACTCGAGTATCAAAACAGGGCAGGGCGGGCTGACCAGCCAACTATAACTATTAGGTATGAGACGGTATTCCAACTATAACTTTTTGTACTTACCCGCTGTTCCAAAGCATTTTCTTCAGGGTTTATTTTCAAGGATTTCAACAAAGTTATGGCTTCTTGAAACCCTTCTATTGCTGTGTCCTCAGCATCAAGATTTCTATCAACATCAGCAACTTTTGCAAGAGATACAGCCAAATCTAAAACCTGGAAACAACAAGCAGAATCAAGCATTCCGGTTTAATGATCAATCACTAAGATCAAATATTATGCAATGGAACATTTATACAGTAAATAATTTTGTCCAATTTATTGGAGTATATAGTTTACCACAGGGCAAAGAAGCGTATAATGATTACGGTAAAGCCGTTTTTGTGGGTGTTTGGATTCACGTTTTGAAAACTGATTATATATTTATAGCAACTCGTAAGCTGCAAACATCAGATTTAATGTTTGAATAAACTCATTTTGTTCTGATTATTTAGGGGTCAGATAACTTGTTTCAAACTAGCGGTACAAAACTAAGTATCAAAGGTCAAACTAAATTTACCTACATACCCCTTCTTAAATTTGGGAGACTTACTCCCATCTTACAGTTGCACAGGAATGTCCCTTTGGTTAATTTGCCAGAATTGTAAGCACCCAAATAGCTGATTATCTTATTATTACAACTTCAAACAACATAAGCACTACCAAACACCAGCTCCTACAGCCAGTTTTATGACGTATGCTTATCTGAATGAGACTATATAATATCACATGATTATCATCTAAATGCACATCCAAACGCCCTCAAAAGAGTAACAGACCTGAGATGGAGCCTTAGAAGAATCCTTGATAGCATTACGACGAACGTCCAGAGCCCGAAAGTAGTGATCCCTTGCAGCTTGCAAATCGCCTTCGTAATATTTAAGATCACCAATTTTATTCAACGAAACAGAAAGTGTATGTGTAACCTGCAAATATCACACGGTGATTAAGAATGTATCTTAACGCAAATATAACCATCTTCACAATTAAACAATACAAAATAAGATTTAATACTGGATTAATTCAATAACTCAATCTGATTACAATTTATGATTTTAACATATGAAACTTTTTGTACCTCTAAATCATCTGTTTGTACTTTTGAAAGAAAAGTGACACTCTCGTCAAAATAAGAAACGGCAGAACTAGCATCTCCCATAGCACGACTGCATAACATTATTAGCATCATTATTAGAAATTTCAATAAAAATTTATGAAAAACCAAGTTAAAGGCACAACCCTTTTATGAACCACATACTTTACATAAAATCAACACAGACTGCCATCGAAATCCATAGCACATAAAACACTTACCAGCAGTCACCAAGCATACCCAGGACAGCTCCTAACTGTGAGCACAGCTCAGATGTGTTCCCAGCCACCTCCAGCTGTTCTCGTATGTCTTGTGCACATATACTTAGTCTTGATTTTGCACTTTCTATATTATTTGCACGAAATGCCTACATGTGACGCACACCAATTAGGTACACTAGTCAAAAGAGTTAAATTAACAAAAACAAGATTTGACCAACACTTAAACATCTAACTATTATAACTTCAAGCAACATATGCACATCCAAAGACCATCTTCTAACCTTGCTTTTTAAAACTTAGCATCTGATTCTGATAACTGAATGTCACATGAAATATATGCTAAATAAGGTAACTGGAACTTACTCTCATGGATTGTTGCACCAGGAAAGCACCCCTTTCTAAAGAGACATCTTCATAGATCACAGTTTTCTTCTCACTGACTGCCTGTTTTTCATCTGTATCAACTGGACCTCGCTTGATACGAGCATGGCCATCAATAAAGCGATCAACTACACTCTGAAGATTTGAATCAGCTTCTATCTTCTCAATGTCAGCACCACATAAGGGACAATCATTGAAGCGTGATATGCATGCTCTGTATTTACACAAGAAAATGGCAGCCAACCCAGTTAGTTATGCATAAATATAATATAAAACGCATGAAATCTATATATGGCTTCAGTTTGAAATATTTACTTGCAAAATACGTGAGTACAAGGAACGCATCTGCTAGAATCGAAGAGTAATGCTTGGCATATTAGGCAGCTGAAGGGGCCCAGCTTGAAAGTTTGAGAATCATATCCGAAAGGGCATTTTGGAGAAACGACATTAGACTCCTCAGTATCTTGCTTAACCTTACTCATCGGGCATCCTTGCTGCTTGTTTTGAGCTTCTTTACTCATTGGGCATCCCTGTTGCTTGTTTTGAATATCTTTACTCATCGGACATCCCTGCTGCTTGTTTTGGATTTCCTTACTCATGGGACATCCCTGCTGTTTATTTTGGAGTTCACTAGACTTTTTTGAAGATCCATCATCAGGTCTTGCAGCTTTAACAAAAGGGCCAACGGGTGTCATCTTGGTCAGAAGTTACAACTCTGTAACACAAAAATTAAAAAAAAAAAAAAAATCCTCAAATTCCTCACAAGTGAAAGCATGCAAACATTTATAAGACTGTAGATGAAATAAATGCATCTTAATTCAAATTCTACTGTCAGTAGTGATAGGATGTGGATTAAATAATTGAGTTGCAGTACCAGCGTGATAGTTCTGCAAGTGTTTTTGGAGCTGCAATTAAACAAAGATTTTCTCAAACAAAATATTTGAACTTGCACAACTAATCGTTTATCAAATAGAATGTGGTCAATAATCTAAGTGGATTCAATTGATGGCACATTGTTTCCGCCTATATAAATATAGAACGGTACCCGCGCAATGCGACGGCGGGTACCTGTGACTATATTTTGCGTTATTCGGTTACACATTTAGTTGTCTTTATGCTTTATAAGTAGAGATGGTAGAGATGATTAAGCCAAATAATTTTAGTTTGAACAACCAACCTGCTTCCTAACAAACTTCCTAACCAATTATTTTTGAAATCCTTCCATAATAAGCAAGTAAAAGTATGAATTTTAAGCCTTTCTAATTATAGAATAGTCCCAAATGCATTATATAGTAGTATCAGGGAATCCGAAGAAAGTTGCATCAATCATAGGATTCATATTAAGTAGAAGCATGTAAGTCAATAATTTCCACTTTTACGATTCCTCTCCTACGGTTCAAAGATTAAAAACGAAAATAATACAAAACCAAAAGTCTACGACAGTTGCACCCACTGTGATCTGGGTCTAGCTTTCTATAACGTTCTGCTAAATAATGACATTCGAATAGTTATGTCCTATTTGATATCCAATACCAGCTATATTCTTATTTATTTTTTGCATCCTGAAAGGCGGTAGTGCTATCTATCGTAAACACGAATATCCATATCTAAAAAATCTTACACGCAATACGTATTTATTTGAGATTAAACGTAACAAAAAACAATAATACAAATCTAACTAGCATAACAATATACAAAAATAAAGCTCTAATTGTGGAGAAATGTGATGGATCATATAAACACGGTCTAACGAATTGAATATGAGCTAATATTGCAAAAGATTAAAGAAATAATTACATAATTTAGAACGAATTAGGGTTGAGATTAAACCTGCAAGATTTGAATGGGTTGATGATAGATATATTGTTGGTCAAGTTATTGTAATTATTGAAGACTGGGAGCTTGTAGATGATTTTATTTTGATTTTGTTTGGATAGGATGGAAGGATGGATGATTATTTGGAAAACTATGTAAACAGCCCTTTAAGTATAATTGTTTTAACAGTTTGGTCCTTGTGAAGATGGAAAAGTGCACTTGCGAAAGTCAAAAAATGATTGAAGCATTCCAATGCCCACCTGCCTTACTCACATCCTGTCGATAGGTTCTCTTTCAAACTTGTCCTCATTCGTGTTAGCCATTAGTAAGGGTGCTCATCGGGTGAAAACCGGACCGGACCGAGAAAAACCGGACCAGACCGAGACCGAATCTGGCAAAAAACCGAGAACGGACCGAATGTGGTCGGTCCGGTCTCGGTCCAAATAGGCTAAATGTCCGGTTTTTAAGTCGGACCGGACCGAGACCGAAATTATGAAAAACCCTAAGAGACTTTGTTGACTTGTTTACTTTTTTGGTAAATTATGAAAAACCCTAAAGATCTTCAAAAGCCTCATTCAGTTTTCCCTTTCCTTTATCATTTACAAAGATAGCCAAAATGAAATACATAAGAGACTGTGTTGACTTGTTTACTTTTTTGGTAAATTGTTTAACATATGTTCAGACCATTAAGACAGATTGGCATCATCATATTGGCATCATCAAAATGAAATACAGATTACACACACACACCAATAAGACAGATTGGCATCATCATATGTGGAGACCATCACCTCTCCTCCAAGCATCTATTAGTCCTCATTCAAACTAAAGGGATATCCATGGGCAAAATTAGTTAACCACTAAATGACATGAAGCATATGAAGCTTACACTACATTTCTCTCAAGATACTTATAATTGACTACTAACCACATGAAGCAAAGCAGGTTATTGAGTCTAGTTGCCACTCCAAGCACACTAAATTAGCAATCTAGTTATGGTGTTTGACAAAGGGCCTAACTCACACCATGTTCAAGAACTACATTTCCCTCAAGAAAGCCTAGTCATTTACACATTAAAGTGAAGACTAAGATTCTAGTAGGCATCATCCAACTAAAGAGATATCCCATGGGCAAAACATCATATCTACTGGAAGCCTACTTTATGAAACTTCACTATTGAAACACAACAAACAGTGGAAAGTATATGTTGAACCACTAAACTGCATTAACTTTGTCCATGGGTCTGTCCATTAAGTCTCCACACATAAGAATGCAACAGAATACTAACATACCAAATACAGAGCAATGCAAGATAATACATTTCACCAAGTAGTTCCACACTAAACTGTACTTAAATGCATTGTACACTAACCTTTAGCAACCTCCGGTTCATTGAACGCTTTTTTCCATAAGTCTTCGAGTATCATATCAACCATCCCATCATCTTCCTTCCAATTCTTCCCATATTTAGCAAAAACATACTCCATGATATCATCAGTTAGTTCCACTTTTCTCCGATCCTTACCCTTTAAAGAATCTGCCATTGTACCAATGGGGTTTTTTGCAAAAAAATATTTAAGGTGGACTAACCGGATTGTGAGGAGTGATAAAGTGTTAAAAATAGAATAGGATCGGGTTTGATTTAGGTTATGGTAAGCTTTTGGTGGGAAAAGGAAGAACGGTGTAATTATTGAACAACAACAAGGATGAAATTTGAAAAAAGCAAAAAACAAAAACAAACAAACAAACAAACAAACAAACATAACCTCTCATGTTCAAATGGAACATGAGAGGATCCCAATCATTCGTTTGCATATGCATTACTAAAATGCCCTTATAGCCAAGGAAGAGTTAGTAGGAGTACTAGTGGGTGCTGAGCCACATCTAATTAAGTCACTTTATCCGTTAGTTATTTGATACAATAGCTAGTTTTTTAATAACTTTTGCAATCAGCCCCACTTAATAATATAAATATGTTGATTAAAGTTTAAAAAAAACGAGCAACTTGAACAATCAAATACAACACTAAAATGAATTTACTTGTCAAACCATGCTTTTTAAATTTAATTTATTCTTAGTTATTAAGATGTTAAGTTGAATCATACATCATTAAGTGATATTTTACACTTTAATTTTTATGTTAAGTTTTTACGTTAAGTTTGGCCCCTTATTTTAAAATTCTGGCGCCGCCCCTGTTTGTAGCAATGGTATAGTCTAGAGTTTTTAATTTTTATTTTTATTTGTTTTGGATACAAAAGTCATATGAAAAGAGGCACGGTATATAAAAGTCATACTCGGGGGCCATGGCCTCATAGATCCATCTTCGTTTTGACATAAATCCTATATATCTTTAATCTGTTTTTTAAATTTTATAAAAAAGATGTGATATTCATATCACAATAAGTAATGTGTACATTATAAAATCATATTAGAAATATACATGATATAACATTACATATGCATATTTATAGTATGCATATCACCTCTTTATAAAGGTGACCTGAAAACTGAATATTATGTTTCTAGCACGCTTGGTTAATCACATTAAACGGAGCGCCCCATACATTTCCTAAGAGCAAGGGGTATGGTGGCTTGAGCCGTTTTTGCCACTTCAACATTTCTCTTTTACATTCACACACCAAAATACTCCTCACTCATCACTCAAGTAATTTTACCTTTTTAAGAACCATAATTTTATATATTTATTTTTATTTTTATTTTTACAAACCTACTAATGTTTCATTCATTTAAATAAAAATACAAAGTATATAAAACTAAATAAATAAATAAATAAATAAAAGATAAATAATACTGTATTACACACACAATTTAGCTGTTGATTTATCATCTTCTTCAATTGCTTACTGAAATACACACACCCTCCAAATCAACACATGCAATAACCCACTTTTAACATATTAAAAAACCAAAACAAAATGGGATTTTCCTTATTTGGTGTCGCACAAGTTAACTAACGCTGAAAATGGCGTCGGGAGAGGAGGAGGCGGTGTGGTAATGTTGTAACGACGACGCTATTTGGCTAGACACGTGGGAACGGCGCCGGTCAAACCTGATGACACCCATTGCTCTAAACCTGAGAAAAAAATAATAAATAAATAAATAATCCTATGATTTTCTAATAAAGTGATGTTTTATATATATATATATATATATATATATATATATATATATATATATATATATATATATATATATATACATATATATATGTATAAAATAAGAATAATGATGAGGCGAAAAATGAACCATTTTTAGGGGGTCATTTAAGCCCGGAATTGAATTTATTTGATCAAATATTGCCCTAAATCGTTCCTTTTGTGATTTTAGGTACTTTGAGAGTGAATTCTGGAAAAGGAAGCATTTTGGACTTTTTTTTAGCATAAAAGTGAAGAAAACAGCAAATACTTAATTTTCCATGCTGAGAACAGTACCTGACGGCGTCAAGAAGGAAATCCTGACAGCGTCAGGAGTAAAATCCATAACGACCCAGAGAAAACCTGAAGGCGTCAAGAGTTAAAATGGTGACGGCCTGTAGATGGACTACACGTGACGGCGTCAAACCTAGATCTAGGCAGTCCGAGGAGTTTATTGGCTGCGAGATGACGACGTCAGAAATTTACTCTTGACGCCGTCACCTCACAAAATCTATATATACTTTTCTATTTTTCATTCATTAGAGGAGGAACTTGTGTGGAGAATACTAGGGTCGAACCTAATAAACCCTAGGTCGTTTGTAACAGTATTTTCAAGGGTTTTCACCCCTTGAAACCTTTCATGTTCAATTAAGATGAGTCCTCTTTCAATTCATTCAATATGTCTATGTGTTGTTTGAATATATCTTATGCTTGTCTTGATTTTAACATGCTAGGCTAGATCTTTCATGTGTTTGCTTAGATGTAATGAAACCTAGATGTTGATTATAGGTTGATTGCTTGTTTATGGTTGTAATGGATGAATGATTTCAATGTTAGGCTTAAGAAAACTGGCAGCTCTCCATTGTGTAACTTGCTTGAACGTCTTAAGAAACATGAACCGATGTGTACTAGGTTTTTATGATTGTATTTAATGCATGAGCGAATTCTAGTGATCCCATGTTAGGAGCTTCTTAGCCGGCTCGACATAGGAGTGAAGTAGGAGCTTATAGGATTGGGGAAGTAAGTACGCCACCCCATAAATGGTATTAAGGAATACAATCCGTCATCCATGCGACTGTAACAAGTAATTAACCTGTAAAAGATATCTAGGGAGTAGGGAAACCTAAGTAAACACAATTCTCCCATATATTGCTCACACCACTAGTATAATTTAGTTATTTTCATTTTTAGTATTTTATTTTGATTGCATCTTAGTAATAGGGTTAGTTGATTAGCAACTAATTCCGCCCACTCCTTCAAAAACCGAGATTTTACTTGCTTTTATAAAAACATAAAAATATAAAAAGAATCATCCCTCATCTCTAGACCTAGTCTTTAGGTTTTTTAATCCTAGCGACATTATTCTCAAGTTGAACGATCAATCCCCCGGTACTTGTCACTATACTATACTACAACGATCAGATACACTGCCTGGTGGGGGTTGTAAGCTTCTCGAGATCCCTCGAGAGGTAAAGCCTGGTGCAATTCCCACGCATCAAGTTTTTGGCGCCACAGCTCGGGGAATAGTTATTGTCTAGGTTAGAATTTCTTTTTATTATGTCTACTTGCTAGATTCCTTTCTAGTAAGATTTTATTTTTATTTTTAGGTTTTCTTTAGCCTATCTTTTTCTTCGTGCCTTTGTTTGTAAAATAAATTCATTGACTATTCCGTGGACCATTATGGAGAACGTGAATCCACCAAGTCCGACACTAGAGTTTTACCAGAAAAAATATAATTACACCAGTTTAGATATACCAAGATGGAGTAATGAAATGAGGAGGACATGATCTTATATTGATTTTATTGAGTACCTTGAGAAAAAAGGCCAAGTGCATAAGACTTTTAAAGAATTCACCTTAGGAGCTCCATCAACCCCTCAAAATGCCGCACTTAGTGAAACCTATGCACCATATGAGCCTTCACCTAGGATAGTTTCGTATGAGCCACCTAGCTGCATGTCATGGTTAGGCACTACCATAATACAGGATGAACACATAGGTGACCTTGATGTGATGGAGGATTTAGCCAAACATGATCACATTGATCAAAAAGACCTAGGTTTTATGATCGGTGAGGATGAATCTCAAGAAACACATGATGAATCTTTTGGGCTATTTGAATATAGCAGTCAGAATATTGAGGATGATCCTTATGATTCGGATATAGATGTTGAGATGCCTAGAGAAGCACTTGAGATACTTGGGAAAATGTTAGGGTTAGATTATAATAAAACACGTGTTGAGGATATAGGTGATCTTGACACAAGGAATGATGAAGTAGAAAACTAAGCCCACCAAGTACCCCATAAGTCCTACCATCATTTGAGACACACACACCGCCCGTGACTTACCCGAAAGAAGTAGAAGAGACTATAGGAGCCCCGATAGAGGTAGAGCCCTTGGACCAAACACAACTAGAGGATATAGGTTTGAATACTTATAATGATAATCTTACTCTTAGTTCTAGGGAAATTCCTAGTTTTGATGAACCGGAGCCTCAACCAAAACCGTTACCTAATCTTTCATCTTTGGATGAAAATTTAGGAATTGAAATAGGTCCCGTTCCACCCATCAAACCATATAGTCCGGGTAGTCTTAGGATAAAGGTAGTGGACTCTAAGCCTTGTAGAGAGGAAGCCAATATAGGAGTGGAAAACGACCTTACATGCTTACATCACCCATTTATGATTGATCACAAGAAACATTATGGGTTTAAACCGGGTTTATTAGGTCAAGATGGATCCCCAACTAGTAATCTCTCGAAGTTGATAGAAAATGATCCATTTTTTAGAGAAAATCTTAATCCACCCATTAACCCGATTGAATTTGGTAAGGTTATGATGATAGGAGCACGCCCCTTTGAGCATATAATTCATCCACCACACTTTCCTCACGTGGCATATTTCCACCCTAAGGGTGTGTATCGCTACTTCCACCCGCACTTAATTCAAAGTGTAGGGAAAATCTCCCCTATTTCCGTTAAATAAGGGTAGAGTCAGGCTCGTAACTCGAACAAAAACAAGCGCTTCTTGGGAGGCAACCCATGCTTTGTGTGATTTTTATTTGTTTGATTGTTATTTGTTTCCGTATGCATGCTTTATTTTTATTGTTGGTAGATCATGTTTCAAACTAAAATGGTGAAAATACTTTATTTTGTCATTTGGCTTAGTCTTAACTCCATCCAAAGGTATTTCGCAAAAGATAAGTGTAAGGGGAAACCCCAAATATGTTTTTAAGAAACAAAACCGATCATGATTCTCCACAATATTAAATGGACATGTATATTCGTATTTGTTAGAGTAAAATGCTTGTATCGAGTCATAATGATGTTTTGCAGGATTTTCCAGGAAGTAGGACGAAGTTTTTCCAGAAATTTTCCGGAAACTTAACATAAGAATTTCTGCAGGTCACTTCTGACGGCGTCAGGAAGAAACTCCTGACGGCGTCTCGTGTAAAATTCTGAAAATTTTGCTATTTTTATTTTTCTAACGGAGTCTTAAAATTTTTGTTGAATCTTTAGTTTTATAATCTCCAGGAGATCTGCAAACATCATTCCACAAGCATTATATCTTACTTTGCTTTCTAGGATTTGTTAGCATATATAGATTGCCGCCGATTTTACGCGAGGTTGTCTTGTCTGTTTTCTCAGGTTTAACAGGTTATGTATGACAAGAAGATGATTTATATTCTGGAAGGGAAGCTTTGATTGTTCATTTTCTTGGAGGAAGATCTAACCTGGCCACCTTATTATCCATACCGAGCGAATCAGGGGAGTATTTGATTTCATTCTTTTTACTTATTTCACTTTTACATTCTTTACTTGAACATTGGGGACAATGTTCATCCTAAGTGTAAGGGGAGGGTAAAATGATGATACCTTACAGATACACTTTCGCTTGAGTTTGTTTGTTTGATAGTAGATGTGTAATACAACTATGAGAAATACCTGCTAGTGTAATTTTAGCGCCAAATTTAAATTTTTTTACAACATTTAGGAGTGAAACTTTAGCCATAGCAAGCGTCTCATGGATAGGAGATTGTATGACTAGCACAAAGCCGTACTATTCAGAAAAATTTTTCACCCAAATATGTGAGGTTCGCCTTTAAATTTGATAGGAAAAGCATTTACTACTAGTGCTTATGAGTGTACCGGTAGCATTTAGATTCTAGAACTTGCGTTAGTGATGCATCCCGAGACCGCTAGTGAGACTACATTCGTGTAGTAGGATTTACTACATGATAAGAGGCATTAGGATCACCCTTGTGTTAAACCCGTATCATAATTACTTGACCATTAAAGTCATATTACTTGGCTAGTTAAGTCAACTAATTTTTCCCACACCCTTAGCGTTGTACTCATTTTTAGTACACGAAACCCCTAGTACACCCCTCCGAGCCTATCTTTTCATTTCTAACTTTAAGCATCTTACTTAAAGGAATAATTTGTTACACCCCACTTAAATGTACAACCAAATCACCTTAGCCTTCCGTGTATGCACTCATCTTTAGTGCATTATTGTTATATGTTTAAACCCTTAGTTAATTATCTAATTGATTACATGGTTGCTAAGTCGAGTCATATCCTTGTACATATTGTTTTGGGACGATTGGGACTCATGGGTAAAGTACTTATATTATGGAGTAATGGGGAAGAACATCATATTATTACCCCTATATGTACGTTAATCTTAAAAGTACTCCAAATGTTTTGATTATCTTGATTCGAGTCATTAGATTAGTTTATTATAAAGTATGTAAAAATTCAAGTGTAAGGGGAATTTTCATTCCTTATGATGTATTATTTTGGATGGTAGGGTAAGAGTGTATGCAATTCAAAAAAAATATATATAAAAAGAAAAGAGAAAAACATACGGACTACCATCCCGTTTCATTCTATATTTGTTTTATGTTTTTGTTATTTTTTTCATTTATTAGCTTAAGTCGAGTCTAGTCTTGGCTTAGCAACGCCGCATTGTACATGTAATTAACCAAGATGATAAACTCGCCACCAGTAAAGACTGCCTATATCCAACAAAACCGTGTATTCCATATCCCTACACCTAACGTTACAACCCTTTAAAAGACCTCTTTGATAGTTTATCCTAGGTGCTTACGCCATGTGGTGGAGGTTTGATCCTTTCCCAAGCCTATGGTAATCTATTTTGCTATGACAGGTAGTGAGAAATGTTTTCCATTTTCATATTGTGATATTACTTTATTACACCCGAGAGATGTGAGTATCTAAACACTATTTATGAGGTACTAGTGTATGACCTCCGTGCTTGTCTTTGGTCTTTAGTGGAACGATTATTTGTTGTAATTACTTTTATATTAGTGTTAGATGACCCCTAACTTGTATTTTGATTAGAATAAAAGCGCATTTGCTTGAGGACAAGCAAATCTCAAGTGTAAGGGTATATGATAAGGCGAAAAATGAACCGTTTTTAGAGGGTCATTTAAGCCCGGAATTGAATTTATTTGATCAAATATTGCCCTAAATCGTTCCTTTGGTGATTTTAGGTACTTTGGGAGTGAATTGTGGAAAAGGAAGCATTTTGGACGTTTTTGGAGCATAAAAGTGAAGAAAATGGCAAAGACTTAATTTTCCATGCTGAGAACAGTACCTGACGGCGTCAAGAAGGAAATCCTGACGGCGTCAGGAGTAAAATCCATGACGACCCAGAGAAAACCTGAAGGCGTCAAGAGAAGGGCGTCAAGAGTTAAAATGGTGACAGCCTGTAGATGGACTACACGTGACGACGTCAAACCTAGATCTAGGCAGTCCGAGGAGTTTATTGGCGGCGAGATGACGGCGTCAGAAATTTACTCTTGACGCAGTCACCTCACAAAATCTATATATACTTTTCTATTTTTCATTCATTAGAGGAGGAACTTGTGTGGAGAATACTAGGGTCGAACCTAATAAACCCTAGGTCGTTTGTAACAGTATTTTCAAGGGTTTTCACCCCTTGAAACCTTTCATGTTCAATTAAGATAAGTCCTCTTTCAATTCATTCAATATGTCTATGTGTTGTTTGAATATATCTTATGCTTGTCTTGATTTTAACATGCTAGGCTAGATCTTTCATGTGTTTGCTTAGATGTAATAAAACCTAGATGTTAATTATAGGTGGATTGCTTGTTTATGGTTGTAATGGATGAATGATTTCAATGTTAAGCTTAAGAAAACTGGCAGATCTCCATTGTGTAACTTGCTTGAACGTCTTAAGAAACATGAATCGATGTGTACTAGGTTTTTATGATTGTATTTAATGCATGAGCGAATTCTAGTGATCCCATGTTAGGAGCTTCTTAGCCGGCTCGACATAGGAGTGAAGTAGGAGCTTATAGGATTGGGGAAGTAAGTACGCCACCCCATGAATGGTATTAAGGAATACAATCCGTCATCCACGCAACTGTAACAAGTAATTAACCTGTAAAAGATATCTAGGGAGTAGTGAAACCTAAGTAAACACAATTCTCCCATATATTGCTCACACCACTAGTATAATTTAGTTTATTTTCATTTTTAGTATTTTATTTTGATTGCATCTTAGTAATAGGGTTAGTTGATTAGCAACTAATTCCGCCCACTCCTTCAAAAACCGAGATTTTACTTGCTTTTATAAAAACATAAAAATATAAAAAGAATCATCCCTCATCTCTAGACCTAGTCTTTAGGTTTTCTAATCCTAGCGACACTATTCTCAAGTTGAACGATCAATCCCCCGGTACTTGTCACTATACTATACTACAACGATCAGGTACACTGCCTGGTGGGGGTTGTAAGCTTCTCGAGATCCCTCGAGAGGTAAAGCCTGGTGCAATTCCCACGCATCAAATAATAATAATAATAATAATAATAATAATAATAATAATAATAATAATAATAATAATAATAATAATAATAATAATAATAATAATAATAATAATAATAATAATAATAATAATAATAATAATAATAATAATCCTTCAAAGTTAGTTAGTTTTTGTTTTAAGGGTTTATAGATTGATAGGTTACCCAACTTTTCAACTTTATTCACCTAAATTACTAAGGGTGGTAGCAATGGAGCTGCATCACCTTCGGTTTGCAGCCATGCCGAGCGGCAACACTGCCGCCACTGCTGGGGCATGGCTGCGGTTTGATGCTTTGCGGTAATAATTGCCCAGCCGGTATGGAGGAATCTACCCGTTATCCCATTAAATGAATTAACCATTTTCAAAATAATATGACTGTTGGTCATTAAAAAAAAGATCTTTATAAATTTACTACAATTCACACAAACAAATCACACATTTCACACAAACAATTCATATATTTTCACACACGCAATGGTTTCATTATCTTCTTCTTCTTCACCCGACGAGTTATTTATTCCCAACGACTCGTCCAAACTATGGTTATCCAGTAGTACCCTATCAACCTTTTTAGCCGTGTACGATTCAATTAAAGACATGGCAAGCTCTACCGAAATTCGGGAGTCTGTAACCCGTTTTCGTGAAAAAGCTTTACAAACCCTTATGAATGACTATTTTGTGGATCGACCAAAGTTTGCCGACCATGTTTTTCGTGATAGGTTTCGTATGAATAAAAGCTTGTTTTTAAGAATTGTTAGTGATGTTGAAGCGAGATTCGAATGGTTTCAATAGGGCTATGATGCGAGGGGAAAAAAAGTTTCACGGCGTTACAAAAATGCACGTCGGCCATTCGGCAACTCGCAACGGGTGAACCTCCGGATAGATTTGATGACTATTTAAACATGGCCCGAAGAACATCAGGTTATAATATTTTTTAAAGTTCTTGTTATTATTTTTTTAAAGTTTTTGTTATTTTTTTTATTTTAAAACATGTCGTTATATTTATTTTTTAAAAGTGATCGTTATTAATTTTTTTTAAAGTTTTCGTGATATTTTTTCTTATAGGAGAATGCCTTGATCATTTTTACCATGCGATTATTGAATTATATGGTCGAGAGTTATTACGTAGGCCGACATCCCATGACGTTGCACGCTTATTCGAGGCACATGAAGAAAAACATCACATTCCTGGAATGCTTGGTAGCATTGATTGTACATATTTCGTTTGGCATAATTGTCCTAGACATTTAGAAGGCCAATATAAGCGAGGTGATCACCAATACCATACTATTATGCTTGAAGCCGTCGCTTCAAACGATTTGTGGATTTGGCATTCGTTTTTTGGTCCTCCCGGTGCAAACAACGATATCCATGTTTTGAATCAGTCTCCATTGTATCTTACAGAGCGAAATGGAATAGCGCCAAACAGTTCATTTCATGTAAATGGATGGCTTTACAAACGTGGATATTATCTTACCGATGGAAGTTATCCTACATATTCAACGTTTGTTAAAGCATATAAGTATCCCACTGACCCGAAGGAAAAGAAATTCAAGAAGCTACAAGAGTCTGCAAGAAAAGATGTCGAGCGAGCTTTTGATCGTCTTAAGGCAAAATGGATGATTCTCAATCGTCTTTTCTGGGCTATGACGGTCGAAAAGATTCGACAACTCGTTTATACGTGTATCATATTTCATAATATGATTTTAAAAGACGACCGGGTGGCAATATCACCCATATAATGGATCAGCCGGTCGCGCCAGTTTATGACGATAGTGTACTACAGGAGTTACTCGACGAAGAAATCCATTACCGTCTCCTATATGATCTTACGGAGCATGTGGAGGATCAAAACTTAGCATACCTCGATGACTAGTTATTTCCTTTTTTTTATTTAAGAATTATGTAATTTTCTTTTAATTATGTTTTTTTTAAGTATTATGTAATTTTCTTTTAATTATTAATGAAATATTATGTTTTTATTAAATTGTTTATTATAATTTATGAATATAAAAAATATAGTAAACTTCAAAATACATCCCTGTGGTTACCCAATTTTGCACCATACATCCATCTCAAAAAAGTTGCAACAAATACATCCATCCGTTAGTAAAAGTGAACCAATATACATCCCTCAGTTAAAATAAGGACTAATGGTGTAAATTTTTTCTATGTTATCTCCTAACGAGATAAAACACATTTGCACCGTTAGTCCTCTGGGTTAACGGTATCTGCACCGTTAGTCTTTTTTACGTTTTCTTCCGTTTTTCACGTTTTCATCCATTATTTACGTTTTCACCCGGTTTTTTACGTTTTCTTCCGTTTTTTTACGCTTCGTCAGTTTTTTTACGTTTACACCCGTTTTTTTACCTTTTCACCAGGTTTTTTTTTATGTTTTTCCCTTTTTATACGTTTTCGCGTGTTTTTTTTTACGTTTTCGTCCATTTTTTTACGTTTTCGTCTGTTTTTTTACGTTTTCGTCCATTTTTTTAACGTTTACGCCATTTTTTTATGTTTTCACCTGATTTTTTGCGTTTTTTTTACGTTTTCGCCTATTTTTTTACGTTTCGTCTGTTTTTTACATTTTCACCTGTTTTTTTACGTTTTCATCCGTTTTTTACTTTTTTGACCGTTTTTTTACGTTTTCGCCTCTTTTTTTACGTTTTCGTCCATTTTTTTATGTTTACACCCGTTTTTTTACTTTTTCGCTCCAGTTTCTCTTTTACATTTTTGTGTTTTCACCTTGTTTTTTACGTTTTCCTCTATTTTTTTATGTTTTCGCCTATTTTTTTACGTAAAAAAAGGAGAAAACGTAAAAAAGGAGAAAACGTAAGAAAATAGGTGAAAACGTAAAAAAAGGGTGAAAACGTAAAAAAACGGATGAAAACGTTAAAAAAAGGGCGAAAACTTAAAAAAAATAGAAGAAAACGTAAAAAAATCGGGTGAAAACATTAAAAAAATGGGCGTAAACATAAAAAAACGGACGAAAACGTAAAAAAAAAGGACGAAAACTTTAAAAAAACGGACTAAAACGTAAAAAATAGATGAAAATTTTAAAAAATGGACAAAAACGCAAAAAAACACGCGAAAACGTAAAAAACAGACGAAAACATAAAAAAATATGCGAAAACGTAAAAAAACGGGAGAAAACTTAAAAAAAACCCCGGGTTAAAACGTAAAAAAACGGGCGTAAATGTAAAAAAACGGACGAAAACGTAAAAAACGGAAGAAAAGGTAAAAAAAATGGTGAAAACGTAAAAAATGACTAACGCTGAAAATACCGTTAACCCAGAGGACTAACGGTGTAAATGTGTTCTATCTCGTTAGGAGATAACGGAGAAAAAATTTGCACCGTTAGTCCTTATTTTAACTGAGAGATGTATATTAGCTCACTTTTACTAACGGAGGGATGTATTTGTTGCAACTTTTTTCGAGAGGGATGTATGGTGCGAAATTGGGTAAACCACAGGGATGTATTTTGAAGTTTACTCTAAAAAATAAAATAAATAAAATTAGGTGAGGTATGAGAGAATCATGGTTGCGACTAAAAAGTATGGTGAGGTATGGTTGAGGTATGAGATGAGGTGGAATGATATTATTGGTGGGTTGAGAGGTATGAGAGAGGTATAGAGGCATGATTGCCACCACCCTAAACTTTTTTTTTTTTTTTTTTTTTTTTTTTCTGGTTAGGTTACTGAACTTTTTGGTAGCATACACCTCATATTTTCAGTATAATCCGAGTAACCTGAACATATATTTTTTGGTAAGTTAAGTAACATAAATGTTGTGTTTTTACAAGTTTGATAAATTAGGTGAATAAAGTTGGTAAGTTGAGTAACCTGAATGTTAAAATCATACAGTCTAATACCTCGTTTAAACCAAAAAAAAAAAAAAAAAAAAAAAAAAAAAAAAAAAAAAATAATAGGCGAATAAAATTGAAAAGCTTGGTAATCTATCTATCTATAAACCTTCGTTTAAAAAAAAAAAAAAAAAAAAAAAAAGGTTAGTTTAAACTTGAATTCCACCAAAAACTAACATGCCTATTTAGTTTAGTTTTATCTGCTTCGAGTTTTACATTGCGGTGGTGGTAAACGCGCAAAAATATTTTTTTTTTTTTACAAATAAGGTTATTAGAGTAGATACTTTTTTAACGTATAGACACAAATGCGATGTCAATTTTTTCTAGGAAAAACCGATGCAAGATAAGATGCAATTATAAACAATTTGGACGGCCAAACTATCTTAAATTAGTCATATTTTGGTCGTTTATGCTTTACTTTCTTTCATGTTAATTAGTACAAAAATTTCCTTTGAAAAACTTCTTTGGTGATTGAAGAAAATTTTAGATTCATTAAATTACGTGAACAATCTGATTATTCGAAGGCATTCAGCACAAATATGACAAACGGTAGAAGATAAAGTGTCATCTTCATTGAAATTAATAGAATGATTTAATAATGTGAACGCTCTTCAACCGGTGTTTTTTTTTAACGGCGGGTTAGTTGTTGGCTTGAGTTAGTGTCGCATCCTCGGGCAGAGATACCAACCGCGAGCCTCTCCTTAGGGGATAACCCCACTCCTATTCCCGATTCGCCTGATATCATTAGAGCTTGTGGTTCTCAAGTAAGGACTTCACGGTCGGTCACCCAAACCGGTACTACTCTCACTTGGGCTCGCTTAACTACTTAAGCCTTTACCACTAGACCACAAGCCCTTCCTAGTGGTGTGAGCAATATATGGACTTAATAATTTTTTTAATAATTTTTTCTTATTTTCAAGCCCATGATACTCTTCAACTGGTATTAAAAATAAGAAAATGCTATATATATCTTAAAAAAAAAATAAATAAATAAAATAAATAAAATAAAATAAAATAAAATAAAAATAATAATAATAATAATAATAATAATAATAATGACTTGTCATCACTAAAATCATCTTAATCAATTCTCTCTTCTTTTTAAATTTACATCTTCCTATCAATGTGTGCCAAATCCTTTTGTGAAAATTTCTTTTGTTAAACTTTTGTGATATCCACAAAAGAACCAAAAAGAAACATCTATAAAAATAAGATGACATATTTTGATTAGTTACTTTTCAAATAATTTAGTTACTTTTCAAATAATTTATTTCCCTTTGATTAACCCAATCATTTCTTTCTAGTTCTTTAGTTAGCATAGCTATAAAATATATACATGCATGTTACATCATGTTAACTGTCCAAGAAATTACAAAAACTTATTCTAAACAAAAATGTGTATCTGATTAGGATTTAACGTCAAAGAAAGAATCGGCATTTTGCATTTATATTAAGTCTCTAAACTTCTTCATGTCCATTACAAACCTAGAAAAACATGGGAAAGCTCGAGGGTAGTTCATCGATTAACCATTTCAGCCACGAACATCCTTTGAAACTTGAAAACATACAATCTTCGATCACAAGTAAAACCACATGTATAGCATGTAGCAGGAGCGTTTCTGGATCGTCATGTTATGTAACACCTAAAATCTGAGAACTTGTGAAAGGACCAAAATGCCCCTACATATTTAAAATTTAATTATAAGCTTATTAAGTATCCAATTAAATCCCAAACTTCAAACAATGCACAAGTTATGTATCCAAATAATTTTAACAATTACATTAAACATTTATACAAATGGTAAAATTACCAAATTACCCCTCTATGGACCAAATTAATAATAAGTAGTTTTATTATTTATTTAAATGGTTTAAATCATGATAAATATGGAAGATAATTATTCCAAGATATCCTCCCACCTAAAATTCCGAAATTCTGGTCTTTTCCCCCCTCATCACACGTTTTTCCCCTTTTAAAAAGTCAATCCATATTGTCCTCCCCAAAACCCTAGGTGCCGCTCCAAAAACAAACACACACAAAATTACTTTGGCCTCCATTCGACAACCCCATCATCCCTAAGCATTTTTCTGTGATCAAACAACATCCAAGAAGTCCTAGAAAAATACCCTTTCGAATTGTTGAAGCTTGGTTCGATTGTGGTGAAGGTTTCTTTTGTCGAACCCTAATAACAAGGTAAATTCGTTTTGATTCATTCGACCTCCACAAAAATTATTTCTTATTTTTCTGATGATTCTTACATCATATACAACCCACGAAAATTGGTTTCAAGGTTTGAAGATCATTGGTGAAGTCGTGGTGATTTTTGGATCATTTGGCCTATACGCGTATACAACAATTCGTAGAGCCTCTCTACACGTTCAATTCTTGGTTTGGTATTTTTCTCAGGTCCCTTACACCTTATGAACATCAAATAAAATGGTTGATTCGATCCATGCATGCTCTACATCATTTTCGTGATTTAAAACCCTAAAAACATGTTTAATTGTGAAATATATGATCCGATCCAGAATAATTATTAATAAAATTATTATAGGCTTATTATGGTGTAATATGATCTGGAAAAATGTTGGAAAGAATTATCATGGCCTAAATCATATGTTTCGAATTTATTTTGTTTTGTTGAATTTTTGATTAAATCGTATAAAAGAAAAAGAAAATAAAATTCGTGTGACTTAGGGTTTTGATCTAGGGTTTGTTTTGTGATATTAAATGACATTTAATGATGAGGTGATGATTAAAAATGAATTAGAGTTGGTTAGGGTTTTTAATCTTGGTATTTCATGTTATACGATTTGTGATAAAAAGTTTTGGGTGAGTTTTGTAACTTTTAAAACTCAAGGGTTATTTTTAGAACTTATTTTGGACTGTACACTATTCGAATAAAATGTAACCTAAGGGTACCATGTGTAATTTTTATATTTTAAAGGATTAAAATGTATTTTAAACCTAATTAGGGTTTGTTTTGAAAATAATTAAAAGAGAGGGACAAAACATGTAATTTCTGGAAACTTGGAGCTGTTTTGAGTAATTTAATATATTCAGGGGGTTATGTGTCATTTTGATAACTTAAGGGCATAATATGTAATTATTGATAATTAAAAGTTGAAGTTGTAAATTTAAGGGCTAAATATGTAACTTTTATAACTTGAGGGACTTAAAGTGTAAATTATGGAAGTTTGAGTATCCATTCGTATAACATCTTAAAATAAGTGCTCATTATGTAAAATGGATAAGTTAAGGGTTTAAAGTGTAACTTTGAATACTAAAAGGTTTAAAGTGTAATTTTGGAAAGTAAAGGGTATAAAATGCAAAGTTATGAAACCCCAAGGACCAAAGGTGTAATTATGTTAAAAGATATCTTATTACCAATAATAATGATTTAACTTTCTAAATATGGAAACTTTCTAAAAGTGGAAACTACTATCTATAGAAACCTGCTAAAAAGGGAAAGTTACTTAAAATGGAAAGGCATGAATTTGAGAATGAATTATGATTCCCCCTCTTCTCCTCTAGGTGTGAAGAAGGAGAGATCCTGAGCCACTTCTATTTCTGATCTGTTTCTATTTCTGTGCTTGCGAATAAGGTACAGATATTCTAACCTTTTAGTAAGGTTTCTCATGATTCGTGATCCGTTTCTTTTGCCACTACGATGACTTCTGACCTTTGTATACCCGATATCTCTGGTTCATCTTTTATGATAATCTGATATGAAAACCTTTTTTAAATATAACTTGATGTTATGGAAGGAAACTGTTTTGAAATGACACTCTATGATTTTGATACGAAACCATTTTTAAATGAAGGATTAATTGGCTTTTATGAAGAATGTTTTAAAAGGGAACCCTTTGTGGGTAAATGACTATTAAAGTTTTTAAATCTGTTTTCTCTTAACTCTTTCACATTTTATTTGAACTTATGAAACTTAATAATAAATCTTTTGTAATGAACCTTTGGAAATGAACCTTGGATATTCTGAACCATTGATATGATTTCTGATATGATGATTTTGAGATATGATACGATTAAGTTTTCCCAAGCCATTGCTATGTTCCCTTTTAATTGAACCTTTGATATGATTTTGAGCTGACTTTGAGATGAAACTTTACTTTATGACCTTTTGTTGACTTTGAGACCTGACTCTTAGTTTGATACCCGAGCCATTTATGTTTCCCTACCTATGGAGGTACCATAGGCATGTCTGTGATGCACCACTGGCATGACTCATGTGTGGGTGAGTGATTTCTCACGCCGTCCCTTTTATGATTATCTGCCGGCTATTATGACTTTGAGTATATGACTTTGAGATTGACTTTGAGTAAGGGGCGTATGGATTGCAATCCTAGATATGTATGCTTAGTGGATTTAACTATGACTTTGAGTTGACTTTGAGGTGACTGGTGCTGTGTGCAATACACGCCTTTCACAAATTTCTGGGAGCTAGCTACTCCACCCATTTGAAGAATGAGGACACCCCTCATATTATCTGATTATCTGAGAGGACTCCCCTCTATATGATATTGAAGAATTATGGTATTGACGGCTTATGACTTTGAGATTATGATGTTGAGTTATGACTTTGAGTTTTGGGCTCGTGGTGGATGACTATCCTATTCTTTTCATTTCTATTACTCTTATTGTTTATTCCTTATGATATTTTTCCCCAATGCACTATACTTCTGTTCTGTTTCATTATCATTTCTTTGTTTATATATCTGTTCACTGAGCTTTTTAAGCTCAGCCGCATTTCCTTTTCCTGCGGCAGGTTTTAGTAGGAAGCTGGGTTATGGGAAGAGAGTGTGACTGGACTTAGAAGACTATGCTTTGGACTAGAGACGATTAGATGAAGTTTCATTTTATTAGACATAGTATTTATTGTTTTGTAACCTTGTAGTTTTAGATTTTCATTTGTAACCCTGAATTTCGTTGTATGTATGAATCATATGCTTGTGTTTGTTCTGATATGTCACTGTAATGTAATACTTCTACCCTTATCGGGTTGGGGTGTTACAATTATGGTATCAGAGCCAGGCTGCGATTCGTAATACATTTACCCTTGACCTGTGAAGTTTGGACCCCTAAGTTTCCATTGTAGGCACTCATAAGACAACCTTTGAAACTTTACATTAGGATTCCCCATAGGAACCCAAGTTATTACCGATGAGGAATGGGTAGACTAAGACATTTATGTAAGTATCATTTGCTTCCGTATCACTCTGATCGTGCCTTTGCTCTTAGATAAGCCTTATAAGGACCTTTGTTTCAGAAATTAGAAGTTTTGCAACTTAAGTTTAGTAACCAAGTAAGTTTGGAATACCTCGGAAGGCTACCTGGATACCTTACACATTTAAGTTTCACCTTCAGATTTTGATCTCTGCCTCCGATTTGTTTGATAAGCTGTTTGACACCTTTTCGACCACATCGTAGGTCATTCAACCACAATGTGTTCGACACATTCTGTAAATTCATTTCTTATGCTGGGTATGAATGTATCATCCGATACTACTTAACTCTGTATGATCCATTACTACTCCTATGAGAATTCTGGTAATTATGAACCACGAATATGAGAAGTTTTGTTTCCTCTCTTTGAATGATGAACCTTGTTCTGCCAACCGTTTCCTTTGAAAGGGCATGATGTAAAGACTATCTCTGTATGGAATTGTTAACTAAGCATGAGGATGCTGATAACTGATATTCTGTACATCTTACAATTGACAATTATGCGATGTTCGTATTCTACCTGATACTATTGCTAAGAAGCTAAACGAATTCCCACACATTGAACTGTTCGTTTATCCATCCCAACATTTTGTTGAATCATGTACTTGACTCTGAGATATGAACTATTTGTACAATTTAACGACTGTATCCACTCTATGAATCCTTTGACTTTGAGATGTCTGATTGTATGGTCTTTTGGACTGAATGACTATTAGTGAAGATACCATAGACTACCATATCTGAAATGTGACCTTAAAAATCTGCTTCACCCTATTCCATTATGATGACTCTCTACATCTACTAAAATTTCTGCCACTATGGAAACACCAACCCCGAACTCATATGATTATCAAGTCTTTCCTGAAAACCATTATTATCAACCCTTGGAAAGTTCTACTATTGGGAAATATTTTGTCATACGAAGATTTTCCGGTATTCTCTGATGAACTTTTGGTACTCCTTCCTGCTTAGGAAGTAGAGTGGGCATTGAACGGATCTCAGTTGAAGAAACCATGGTGCCATAGAAGTTGAGAGATTGAAGGAGCTGATGGGGTATGATTTTTGTTAACCCTTTGTGATTCTCTTTGGATACTCTTGTTTGTTTATGAAGAAGAACAAGAGAAGTATGCAATGATGTATCGACTATCGTGAACTTAAACGTACCACTATCACTAATCATTATCTATTTCCGAGTATCAATAATTAATTTGGTCTTCCTTTGAAACTCCGCATCTGATTTCACCATTTTAGATTTGAATCACTAAAGAAGCAACCACAAGAACTTCTAAGAAGAGAGTTAACTAACCGAGAGTAACCTTTGTGAAGTATTTCAGTTCTTGAAGAAGAAAGAAGGCGATGTGAAAATTCCCTGAGATGATTTCTGAAGTTTCCTTTGCACTCGTTCTAACATTTATGAACTTGAATGATGCCAATGGTGTTGGCTAGAATAATCATGTTTTTCGCGTGTTTTGGACAAATTGTCATAGTATGACATTGTGTTGTGTTCTAAAACGAAAGAAGAACATAGAGATTATTGGTGAGACGACCCTTTGTTCTGGAAGAGAAATTTGACTGACGTTCAGAAAGCATAATAGACAACACTACCCTGTATAATGTGAAGACAAAGCTTTCACAAGAGGGACCAAGATCGAAGATCG
This sequence comes from Artemisia argyi, assembly GCA_030686995.1. Classification (NCBI taxonomy): domain Eukaryota; kingdom Viridiplantae; phylum Streptophyta; class Magnoliopsida; order Asterales; family Asteraceae; genus Artemisia; species Artemisia argyi. The sequence continues at coordinate 75,311,770 of CM060706.1, forward strand.
TTATCGGAGTTAGAAACTTGGTGGAAGAGTCGTGGAAGATGGTTGCGACAAGCATTACCATGGAAGAAGCATACAGGGAGAATTGAGGAACTGGGATAGTGCTCAATCATACATCATGCAACGCGTGAAGATTTCAGTTCGGGCATCAAGACAACCAGACCAAAGAAGACGAACCATTCAACACACAACCTGGAGTCGACAACAACATCATGTACCTTAAAACCTAGAGCTATGTTAGAAGACCTGTCGAAGAAACGCAGTCTTGTTTCTCTATTCATTTTAGTTGTACTAAGATGAATTGAGAGCAGAAGCAGACCTGCGGATGGAGGGATGCACAGTGATCGTGTCAGAGACTGCCGTTACGATACCACACTACCAAGAGGAGCTGCTGAAGACCGGAGGAACCAGACTCGAGTTTTAAACCATGAGGTAAGATGGACAAGAGTAAACAGGCTACCCCGACTTGGAGGAAATTTGGAAATCTGAAATTGAGTGGACGGATTTTGAAGCGGACGTTGTGTTTAGACGAGATGATTCTGTAAAGGATTGACGCTATTGATGACGTACCTTAATTTTGAATGACATTCTCGGATTTCCGTTACTCTTCGAGTAATTTCGTTCTCTTAGTTATGTTGTTTGATTTTGGACCTCTGAGAATGTAGGTGGACTAAGTGGATTTAGATAAGTTTGTGTGGTTCACGACTTGAGATAAGTATGACCAGCATGAGGGCATATGTATATGATGCCAGTATTATGACGCCTGGCCAACGTGATAATACTTACATCATATAACGTGCACTTATGGTGGGCATGTGATATTTCGAGGAGTGCCTTAGAAGCTTTAGAATTCTGACATCTGATCAAGATCATCTGAGTTTAGTGAGACTTTAGGTTCATTCTACCTATACGTTTAATCTGATGTCCTTGTTATACGATTCAATACGATTGGACTCTCGACACGTGTTTTGCTGATCTTTGCAACTTCTGATAAGAATCTTAGGTTCCATTATGAAATTTCTGCCGTTGACGATATCTAACGATATGCTTTCTGTCCGTATACGATTCGCATTCGTAAAGTTGTTCATTATGATCTACTATGAGTAAAATATGTGATTGTGGACTTTGAGGAAATGAGACCTGTTTGTTTATGAGAATACCTTTGGAAGGTTATCTAAAAGCCGAGACTATCTGAGAAGCTGAAGAGTTAAACCTTATATCACCTCGTGTCTACTACAATTCAATGTATTCTCATCTGATTCACCGATTCAATCCCTACGTATTTTTATACCTCTTCCTGGAGAATTCGTTTATCATCCGTTATGTTTGGTACATTATCCCTTGATTCAAATTCAATGTGATATGCCCTTCTGAGAAATCTGAAACTGTTTTGACAATAATTACGAGTCATGAGAAACCAGTTGGTCTGAATATCTTTTGGAAGAACCTCCCCGGGCGTGAGAATGTTGTGACGACTTTTGCGGTTTGCTACGACTTCGTCTAACTTTGCGACTTCAAATTTCGAGGACGAAATTTTTCTTTTTAGAGGGGAAGAAGTTGTAACACCTAAAATCTGAGAACTTGTGAAAGGACCAAAATGCCCCTACATATTTAAAATTTAATTATAAGCTTATTAAGTATCCAATTAAATCCCAAACTTCAAACAATGCACAAGTTATGTATCCAAATAATTTTAACAATTACATTAAACATTTATACAAATGGTAAAATTACCAAATTACCCCTCTATGGACCAAATTAATAATAAGTAGTTTTATTATTTATTTAAATGGTTTAAATCATGATAAATATGGAAGATAATTATTCCAAGATATCCTCCCACCTAAAATTCCGAAATTCTGGTCTTTTCCCCCCTCATCACACGTTTTTCCCCTTTTAAAAAGTCAATCCATATTGTCCTCCCCAAAACCCTAGGTGCCGCTCCAAAAACAAACACACACAAAATTACTTTGGCCTCCATTCGACAACCCCATCATCCCTAAGCATTTTTCTGTGATCAAACAACATCCAAGAAGTCCTAGAAAAATACCCTTTCGAATTGTTGAAGCTTGGTTCGATTGTGGTGAAGGTTTCTTTTGTCGAACCCTAATAACAAGGTAAATTCGTTTTGATTCATTCGACCTCCACAAAAATTATTTCTTATTTTTCTGATGATTCTTACATCATATACAACCCACGAAAATTGGTTTCAAGGTTTGAAGATCATTGGTGAAGTCGTGGTGATTTTTGGATCATTTGGCCTATACGCGTATACAACAATTCGTAGAGCCTCTCTACACGTTCAATTCTTGGTTTGGTATTTTTCTCAGGTCCCTTACACCTTATGAACATCAAATAAAATGGTTGATTCGATCCATGCATGCTCTACATCATTTTCGTGATTTAAAACCCTAAAAACATGTTTAATTGTGAAATATATGATCCGATCCAGAATAATTATTAATAAAATTATTATAGGCTTATTATGGTGTAATATGATCTGGAAAAATGTTGGAAAGAATTATCATGGCCTAAATCATATGTTTCGAATTTATTTTGTTTTGTTGAATTTTTGATTAAATCGTATAAAAGAAAAAGAAAATAAAATTCGTGTGACTTAGGGTTTTGATCTAGGGTTTGTTTTGTGATATTAAATGACATTTAATGATGAGGTGATGATTAAAAATGAATTAGAGTTGGTTAGGGTTTTTAATCTTGGTATTTCATGTTATACGATTTGTGATAAAAAGTTTTGGGTGAGTTTTGTAACTTTTAAAACTCAAGGGTTATTTTTAGAACTTATTTTGGACTGTACACTATTCGAATAAAATGTAACCTAAGGGTACCATGTGTAATTTTTATATTTTAAAGGATTAAAATGTATTTTAAACCTAATTAGGGTTTGTTTTGAAAATAATTAAAAGAGAGGGACAAAACATGTAATTTCTGGAAACTTGGAGCTGTTTTGAGTAATTTAATATATTCAGGGGGTTATGTGTCATTTTGATAACTTAAGGGCATAATATGTAATTATTGATAATTAAAAGTTGAAGTTGTAAATTTAAGGGCTAAATATGTAACTTTTATAACTTGAGGGACTTAAAGTGTAAATTATGGAAGTTTGAGTATCCATTCGTATAACATCTTAAAATAAGTGCTCATTATGTAAAATGGATAAGTTAAGGGTTTAAAGTGTAACTTTGAATACTAAAAGGTTTAAAGTGTAATTTTGGAAAGTAAAGGGTATAAAATGCAAAGTTATGAAACCCCAAGGACCAAAGGTGTAATTATGTTAAAAGATATCTTATTACCAATAATAATGATTTAACTTTCTAAATATGGAAACTTTCTAAAAGTGGAAACTACTATCTATAGAAACCTGCTAAAAAGGGAAAGTTACTTAAAATGGAAAGGCATGAATTTGAGAATGAATTATGATTCCCCCTCTTCTCCTCTAGGTGTGAAGAAGGAGAGATCCTGAGCCACTTCTATTTCTGATCTGTTTCTATTTCTGTGCTTGCGAATAAGGTACAGATATTCTAACCTTTTAGTAAGGTTTCTCATGATTCGTGATCCGTTTCTTTTGCCACTACGATGACTTCTGACCTTTGTATACCCGATATCTCTGGTTCATCTTTTATGATAATCTGATATGAAAACCTTTTTTAAATATAACTTGATGTTATGGAAGGAAACTGTTTTGAAATGACACTCTATGATTTTGATACGAAACCATTTTTAAATGAAGGATTAATTGGCTTTTATGAAGAATGTTTTAAAAGGGAACCCTTTGTGGGTAAATGACTATTAAAGTTTTTAAATCTGTTTTCTCTTAACTCTTTCACATTTTATTTGAACTTATGAAACTTAATAATAAATCTTTTGTAATGAACCTTTGGAAATGAACCTTGGATATTCTGAACCATTGATATGATTTCTGATATGATGATTTTGAGATATGATACGATTAAGTTTTCCCAAGCCATTGCTATGTTCCCTTTTAATTGAACCTTTGATATGATTTTGAGCTGACTTTGAGATGAAACTTTACTTTATGACCTTTTGTTGACTTTGAGACCTGACTCTTAGTTTGATACCCGAGCCATTTATGTTTCCCTACCTATGGAGGTACCATAGGCATGTCTGTGATGCACCACTGGCATGACTCATGTGTGGGTGAGTGATTTCTCACGCCGTCCCTTTTATGATTATCTGCCGGCTATTATGACTTTGAGTATATGACTTTGAGATTGACCTTGAGTAAGGGGCGTATGGATTGCAATCCTAGATATGTATGCTTAGTGGATTTAACTATGACTTTGAGTTGACTTTGAGGTGACTGGTGCTGTGTGCAATACACGCCTTTCACAAATTTCTGGGAGCTAGCTACTCCACCCATTTGAAGAATGAGGACACCCCTCATATTATCTGATTATCTGAGAGGACTCCCCTCTATATGATATTGAAGAATTATGGTATTGACGGCTTATGACTTTGAGATTATGATGTTGAGTTATGACTTTGAGTTTTGGGCTCGTGGTGGATGACTATCCTATTCTTTTCATTTCTATTACTCTTATTGTTTATTCCTTATGATATTTTTCCCCAATGCACTATACTTCTGTTCTGTTTCATTATCATTTCTTTGTTTATATATCTGTTCACTGAGCTTTTTAAGCTCAGCCGCATTTCCTTTTCCTGCGGCAGGTTTTAGTAGGAAGCTGGGTTATGGGAAGAGAGTGTGACTGGACTTAGAAGACTATGCTTTGGACTAGAGACGATTAGATGAAGTTTCATTTTATTAGACATAGTATTTATTGTTTTGTAACCTTGTAGTTTTAGATTTTCATTTGTAACCCTGAATTTCGTTGTATGTATGAATCATATGCTTGTGTTTGTTCTGATATGTCACTGTAATGTAATACTTCTACCCTTATCGGGTTGGGGTGTTACATGTTACACTTGTGTCCCGTGCAGTTTCTACCTTCATAAAAGATGTTCTAATATCCCTCGGACCTTAAAGCACCAAAGTGATCAAAAACATGACCTTGTTCTTTTATCTTCTCCCGCGTACCCAGAAGGCGTTTTTTATTGTAACGCCTGTGGGTCTCACGGGAAGGGATTTTCATACCACTGCCCCGATTGTCAACTTGATCTGCATGTTGTTTGTGCTTCCATGCCACCATCAACTAACCATTTGACTCATGGTCACACCCTTGGTCTTTGTTTGAAGTCACCATACGAGAACCAAGAGTTTAGTTGCGATATATGCAACCAACCTGGCTCAAACCAATGGCTCTACCGGTGTGATTCATGTGAATTTGATGCTCATATGAAGTGTGCCACGACTATAACCACTTCTCGATCAATACTACCAAAATCTCCTAGCCTTCCTCATTATACGACTAACCAAGTCACACCACCATCACCCCTAACAGTCACATCATCACAACCACCCATCCAAATAATTTACACCTCGCCGACACAAAATCCTCAAATACTTATGAAGTCTACAAGTCTTCCTCCATATCAAACTCAGAATTTCTCGCAGCAGCCACAACCACCACCAGCCGTCCCATATTACTACCAAGCCCCACCAGCTATGGGTGTTCCTCATGTGCAAGCACCAAGGCAATCTGGTATGGTCAATAACTTGGCTGGACATGCGGTTCAAGGTTTAGTTAGTACTGTTGCACAAGAATTAATACAAGCTGCTTTCGAGTTTACTTAATTCAAATCCTTTGAATAACATCTTCTGAGTTCATAACTTCATTCGAAACTTCCAATGAGTTTCGATAGTGTGTTTCCTACTTGTAAGTTGAACGTGTACCTTTTAGCTTTAATCATGCGTGGTTTATTTCATGTAAAATGGTATGAACCTAATAGGCATGCGTTTTCTTGATTTATCTTTGTTTTCGCAACGGTAGAGAAAGGTGATTGACTTGAATGTAAGTATTCGTTTTCTTGGAAGCACCGATGAAGATCGGTGTAGATATGTTTTTTATTTGTCCTTTAGAGTTAAACGCGCCCATAGGATTCCACCTAGAGTACATTTTTTAAAATGTTACTTTGTTTTCGCCATATGGATATATCGTTTGATTCTAAGTGCTAAAGTGACTATAGACCTATTTCTATAGTTTAACAGGATTTTGAAAGTTGAAATATTAGTGATGGAGGTTTTGTGAAATGTTTTAAAGGCCGGTGAAGGAGTTAGGCCGGTGTAATGGTCACCTTTTCAGAATCTATATTGACAAACAGAATAGTTAAATGTTTGGATGACTTTGATCCATGTTCATAGTTAAACCCTGAGACGTTTACAAAACTACACTCATGTATTTTTAAGAGCATTGGCGTATTGCAAGACACTAAAATTTATTTGTATAATTATTTGTGATTAAGATGTTTGCAAGTTGGAGCTATTGGGAAGTGCTCATATCATAATAAATAATTATACGGTTAGAAATGTGTAAGCCTATGAGGCCACACACGTATACACAGAGGTATCATTATTTATAATGTATTTAATGTAATTATAGTAGTTACATTATTTAGATTAGTTAAGTATCTCAGGATCGACTAACGGGTGTTTAATTAATTCGTTAGACTAATTAATTAATTAACGAGCTACCAATTAGTAAGTAATGGACTTAATAATTGGGTTGGACCAAAATCAAATGGAAAGCCCATTTGGTCCACGATGGTCGGCCATATGGGGTAAAAAGAGGGAAGGGAAAAGCACTTGGTAGCTAATTGTAATTACTAAGTATTATTATTGGATTAGGATTCATTCTAACGTCACTTGAAAAGAAAGAAAACAATATCCTCGCCTCTCGTCTCCTCTCTTCTATCTCATGATCGGCCAAAACTCACTCGATCTTATGGTTTTCGGTTTAGATCATCAAGCTTGACAAAATGGTTTGTGCAAGGTAGGATTAAGAGATGTGCGGGACCAGCCCAGTGATACACGAGGACGTGTAGTGTGGATATGCATAGAGACGATCTACTTTGATTGTTTTAAGGGTTTCGTATAGACTCATAGGGGAATCCATGTTTGTGACAAACCGCACTTTTTCAGGCCAATAATTACCTAATAACATGGATATATTCATTTTGAATGCTTTGTTAGGTCACCATTTTATGAACACAAGTATGATTGATAAAGAAATAAGATGAGAATGAGAGGTGGTTGATTAAGAGATAATATGAAAGGTGAGAGTGCAAGAGTTTCACTAAGATAATCAATTAACCAACAAAATAAAATGTAACATAAGGTTTCTATTTATAAGGGAGGAGCTAGGGCAACACTCCCTTCCTCCCTTATCCTTTCATACGTGGGCTTTTAAGGCCTCATGGGCTTTTACATGTTGCCCATTAACTAAACAATAATCATAAACAATACTTAAGCAACCTATTACAAAATGTAATGACCGAGACTTGACTAAATACTAAAGTATGATCCCAACAATCTCCCCCTAAGGGTCGGTCATCACGGTTGCTTGACGTCTTCTTCTTTGTCGTTGACTTGTGACATGTAAAACTCTAGACGTCTTCAAAATGAATGAATGATAGTGAATGTACTTTGCTCTTTGTCTTTGTTCTTTGGTGATGATGTAGTGATTAGGTTATGAAGTTGTCTGCCGTTCGTCACTCCTGCGTCTGTGGTGGTTGTCCGCCATTCCAACATACTCATACATCTTTAGACTTAGACTTTCACGTACAAGAAGTTCCTTTTTCATACTTTGAGATCTTTGTCTTTATAATTTGTAGATTCTTCTTATTGGTGTAGAATCTTTCTTTGAACTTTGTGTTGCTTAGGATCTTTGGAGGAGCTTTCTTTGACTTCAAGATGTATGTATGAGCATGTTGGAATCTACCATCATGGAAGTGAGGTACCTGCGAGTAAACAGTTAGCAATAAAACAACCGGTACTTACGGATAAGGAATTAGAGCTCATCAACAGCATATTGTGAAGACTCCTTCTAATCCTTATCCAGGCCGTTCCCATATCAGATACTCCCGAAGGAGCTTACGAGACCTACTAAGTAGCTCAATGACTGGGTGAGTCGCTGGGGATCACTCCACGACTGTAGACCGTAATGGAACCACCGCAAACACTAAGCGTAACCCTTATGGGGTTACCGAAGTGACCTGCTATCAGGGCTGTTTGATGTTGACCCTGGCAGGATTTCCGTTCAATCATTGAGAAATACATAAGTAATCCTCTCATAAACGTTCTCGGCAGATTGCTAAGATCTGCGAAGGACTCGATAGTTTACAACTGATGCCCATTGATGTAGAACACCAGTTGTAGAAATACTAAGTGTTCCTAAGAGATCTTTGATGTATCTCAAGGCTCTAGACTCTATAAGTGCTCACCTAGGTTTCCTATGCGGAGACTGGGGATGAGTCTCCTGCTTCAATATCAACCGTCTCTAAGAGATAGGTTGATAGATAACGCAGGTTCCCCGTGAGAATGAAACAAGCTCTTTTAAGAGAACTTGAGTGGTTAAGAAGGTTTAGTGCATTGCGTCACTGGGTCCATGACGACTTAATTTTCAATACCGGCGTCGCCTTAGCAACAACCAGTAGCATACGTATTGAACCCGGTGTCTGCCCTAAGGTTGAATCATCTGGAGGGCTATTTCTTTTCACCCTTTTCTTTACTTTTCTTTTTAATTCTTCAACTCCTTCTTTCCCTTTCATTCATTTCTCCTTTTTTCGTATCATACCTAAGGACTTCTACTTCTAACTAATGGTGATGTCCTTGGGTAGATCCCTCCGGCTCTGGCGGATCATAGGACGGATATTCCTATCTTAATCACCTTATAACTCCGACAGTAGCCAAGAAACCTTTGATTGAAAATCTCTCAAAGTGTTTGTGATAATCAAATATTTTGGTTAACACTTTGAGAGTTTTGCGTACACTTTTGAAGGGCTCCCCCTGCACATGTGCTCATAAGTGTTTAATAAATTTGCACATGCGGGAGGAGCAAGCACTTTTGAATTGATCCACTTTCCGTGAACAAGACCGATTCGAGACACGCTTACATCACTAGTTAGACTAGCTTGAAATTATTACCCGGCCTGGTCAAGTCCACAGAAAGTTTCTCGAGACGGTACATTTCTACTAAGACTAATCCTTTTCGAGACACGCTTACGTGGTTAGATAAAGAGATACATTGTCAGCTTTTAGGTGACAACTAGCTCTAGTATCTAACTTGATGTTATTACCCGTCGAGGATAAGTCTTTTCGATACTACTAACATTTATTGTCTCGTCAATTCCTGGGTTAAAACTGAGTCTAGCTCGCACATGATACAACTTTTAAGCATTGACTTCGTATATTTTAATCACTTTTTCATTTTCTCCCCCTCAAAAATAGCATATAAAATGATGTTTTTGATAATCTTTTAGATTAAAATATGCCTTTTGAGTCTTACGGGGAGATTCACCAAGAACTTTTGATTTTTTTAAGCAAAGTATTTTGTTTTGACAAGTGCTCCCCCTCAACAAGTGATTAGGTCTTATTGAGGTGAAATACTTGTCCTTTTGAGCAGAATTATGAAAAATCATAAATGTTTGATTAATTCTACTCAAAAGTAAGAAGCCTTCGCTCCTTATATTTAGGATTGAGGCACTGATGCGTACCTCAGGGTCCTTTCTTTACAAGTTCGGGTTGTGTACTGATATGCGTGCACAAACCATTATGAAGTAAATTATTGACAAATCAAATCAAATTCTTACAATGATCTACCAATCAGGCCTCTGAAATGTCAGCACCGGAAATTTGGATCTGCCTCCCACATAACTCTCCAACCTTCGGAACTGATCCCTGCGCTTCAATCTGTTCTCAATCCTTAAGATGAATCTGCGAGCATCCCGGGCTTCATTGGTGTTCCACCTTTTGGATTTTCCCAGTTCAATGTCATTGACTCTGCCTTTGATCCCATCTCTGACGAACTTAAGAGTTTCATCACAGAACTTATGAATTTCTTCATAACCCATAAAGCAGTTGCGACCGTTAACACTTCGGTAGGTGAACCCAAATGGTCGTCTGATCAAGGAGTATTGAGGTAGATGTTGAAGGTCGGGGATGTCAAACAGGTTTGGTTTGGTGAGATTGAGCTTCTTCTGGTAACTTTCCACTCCTAACTGAAGATCTTCGACTCTTTCTCTAATGACTATCTGCCTGATGAAGATGAGTAGAGCTTGGATAAAGACAAGTTGCATCTTTTTGGGCAAGCCACAGAGTTTTCCTTGAACTTTGAGCAAGTACATGTCTTCAATGTCGTTGAGACGTAGTCGTGGAAAGTCAGACTCGGAAATATCGTACTCCTTTTCATCAAGTCTTTTTAGTGTGATTTTGCTGAGGAAGGGGTACCCAAAGTGAGTGACAGTCGAAATAAATTGAATCGAGACGATCTTCAAATCACTGGTCACTTCGCCCATCGTTTGGTTAAGTCTGCTGCTTCGATAGTATTGTGCCCGGTTGTCTGGCCAGTGATGAATACCATAAAGTGCATTCCGGTCATATTCAACAATTTTGTCGACAAATAGTGCTGAAGCTTCTTCTTCGATGGCATTGTTGAGATATCGAGCTGCAGGGAGAAAGGCGAGTGAGGTAACGTACTTCTTTTCGATCTTGCTGCCAAGTCTCAGAAATTCCAAGTCAGTGTTGTAGAAGAACTTGTACGGGATCTTTGGTTCCTTAGGCTTCCCAATCATCGGTAGTGGTTTGGACCAGTCAGTAAGGTAGGGTGCGGTTTTCTTTGTGACCGGATCGACATATGATTCAGGATTGATCCAGTCAATATTGCTTGACATAGCTCGAGCAATATTTTCCAGATGGTATTCGAGCTCGATTGAGTTAGCAGACCGATCTTTCAGAAGATTGAAAGCATCATTTTTGATTCTTCGCAGCTCTTTCTTATTCATCTTTTTCATCTTAAACTTTTGCTGAATCATTTGAGCATATTCCACTGTTCGACCATCTTGAGGTTCATGATTGTCTTCCAGTGGTGGTTGCGAACTGATCATCTTCTCAAACCAGGAGTATTCGGCACTATTGTCTTGGTCTAGCCAGCTAAGGACGGTTTTGGGTTTCTTTGGTTCGGTGCCTTTAGGTGAAGTGTCCGGTTGGGGTTGATGATGCTTTCCTTTCTTTACTTTCTTCTTCTTCTTAGGGGATGGTTCTGGAACTTCATCGGGCATAGGAATGTCGTCACCACCGGTGTATTCAAAGTGGTCGTGTGCTTTGGGAGCAGAATCTGATGCCTTCGGTTGTTGTGAGGAAGTTGTTGTGGTAGGAGGGATTACCGGTGTTTTGTGCTGAGATGAGGGTCCTTCGGCTTGTTTCTGTTTCTTTGCCTGAGAGTTAGGATCCCTGTCTTCGTCATCTCTTTGACGTTTCAGCTTATCAGCCTCTGTGCTGCAAGACTCTTTGTTCATTTTGTCTTTCAGTGCTTCCAGGACTTTTGCTTCTTCAGGAGTCAAGGTGAATTTGTTTGCAAGCTTTTCGAGGAGTTGAGCTTCCAAATCATCCAGAGAAAGTCCTGGTAGAGGAGCAGTAGACTTGTCGGCACGAAGAGTGAAGGTTGTTGATCGGATAACTTTCTTTACTGCTTGCTCAGCGAACTTGGTGAGTTCGTCTCTCATTGGTGCCAGTAGATCTTTCAGCTCAGCCACTAAATGTTGTGCCATGTATTCCTGTGCTTGAGCTGCTAGTGCGGCTTCCAAGTTCTCTGTTACGTCTTTAGCTAAGAAAATGTCAACCTTATCTTGTAGCTCTTTGACGTTCGATTTCAGCTTAGATAGTTCAGCAACCTGGGTTGCAAGTGTAGCAACCTGATCTTCTAGTTTGCTTCTCTTTTTCTCATGTACTCTCTTGAAAGCTGACTTGAGTAACTTAGATGCAGCAGAGGCTTTGGAGCTCGGTTTCTTGATTGATTTGTCACGTGTTGATTCAGATGCAGGAGGTGATGACTGTGACGATTCAATAATGGTGGTAGTGTCTTTGACATCTCCTTTCTGTGGTTCGGGTTGTACAACTTCTTTGACTCTGGCTGCTTCTTCTTTCAACCTTTGTTCTTCTGCTAGCCTGGCTTCTTCTTCCTTCTTTGATTTTTCTTCAGCCAGTTTGGCTGCCTCTTCTGCTTTCCTACTTTCTTCCATTCTGATTGTTTCTTCCAGTTTAGCTTGAGCAATCTCTTCAAGTCTGGCCTCTTCAGCTTCTTGTTTTCTTTTCAATTTTCCTGAGCCCATTCTCTACGCTCCATTTCTTCCATGGTCATAAGTCTTGGAGCATCGGTATCCATGGGATCTCCCTCTTCTTCCTCTCCCATTGTCATTTCAATGTCGGTGGGAGACACTGAGGGATTATCATAAACAACTAAGTCGGAGGAGATTCCTGTGGTAGGCTCAGGAATGCTGCTTGACCCGCCAGCTTCGGTGGTCTGAGAGAACACTGGAGGTGGAGGTTGATCAGCATTGAATGTATCAATTCGGCTGTGAAGGAGACCGAGGTTGAGAGCTCGTTCATTTTCTTCTTCGACTGAAAGGCCTTCAGGCTCTTGTACAGCTGTAACTGGTTCCTTCATCTTTTCTCTTCTAATCCTTTCCTCTTCCAAAATCGTCTGAGCTTTGGTGAATGGACGTTGATAGAGGTGTGCGGGGGATTCAGCATGATCAGCAGATTCGTCAATAATCTTATCCCAATCTTCGAACGTCAAATCCTTATCGTCAATTTCATCAAGATTGACTTTCTTGGTGATATTGGCATAGGCTTCACTATAAATAGGACCTTCGTCGGATTCGGTTTGTTCAGAGTCAGCAGGTTTTGGAGAAGGTGGAGGTGAAGTAAACCAGCCAGGTTCAGCAGTAGGTTTCTTAGCAGGAATTCTGACCTTAGATGATGGCTTTTTCTTAGGTTTGGACTTAGTAGAACTTTCTGAGCTGCCCGATTTGCTACCTTTCTTACCTTTCTTCTGCATGTATGAAGGTAGAGCAGCTTCGTCCAAGAACCCAACTTTCTCTGCTTCAATGGCTTGTAGGTAGTACTTGTAGTTATTGCCAGCCTTGACTTTGTCAGTTAAGAGGCTATCTGGAAGTTTCTTTCCCTGTTTCCTTGTACTTGTATCCATTCTCTTGATGACCTTCAGTGTGTCCTCATTCTTGTATGTGTGCTGAAACTCATCATTCAATCTTTGAGGAATGTCATCATATTCAAGGAGGAAGCTTGCAATAAGAAGTTTGGTGAAACGGACGAATGGAATATTGGTCGTCTTGCGGTGTATGTGCCACACAATGTCTTCCCAGATAATGCTGGCATAATCAACCTTCTTGACATTAGCAATAGCCCAGAACAGCTTGAGATGTTGGAGCTTAGGGTGTTCATGGCCTGTGTCTCTGCCAGATAGTGACTTGGCAATTATGATGTAGAGAGTTCTCCAGGGCTGTGGAAGAAATCTGATATTGACCCTAGAGTGACTAGTAATGACCCCTTCAGACTCATCATACCCAATATCTCTCAGCCATTCTATCAATTCTTCTTCAGTGGGAACTTGGTCATACTCTTCATTCGGTTCAAGTTCGGGAAGTCCAAGAGCACTACGGAGAAGATCCTTGTCGACCGTGACTTGTCTCATGTGAAGCATACAAGTAAAGGACTCTTCCAGGAGGTCCAGGTGGATTGTGTGCCAAAACTGATGTATGTAGAAGCATGCCACTGCAGCAGATTTGGCGAGTAAAACTTTGCACGGGTGATAGATGAGAGCATCAACTGCAACAAGGCAAGAAGACTCATTGCATGTAAGTTTGTTGAAGTTGACTCTCAGGTTGTTCCTTCCTATCTTTCTGGAGTAATTTTCAGGAAAGGTATCTTCCCATGCACGAATGGGTTCAGGTTCTGGTCCGTATGGGATGTCATTGTGTTCTGTCATCTGAATAGATCATAAACACACAAACATGGCAATTGTTGATGATGTTAGCATAGACATTCATTGAACATGTTTACATTTGCATGTTTGACATTGATCAGTGGGGGTTTGTGTGTGTGAAAAACTTTTGATATGTGACAAACTTGAGTTATATAACTTGTTAGAAACATAAAACAATTCAGTTACAACATAAGTTTATCATTTACAACAAGTTACACATTGGAAAATTTCCAACACTTAGAAAATTTTGGAATTTGACAAGTTTACGCGTAAGTAGTTGTCTTTACGCGTAACCTGACTTAAGCGTAAGTATAGAAATAATGCGTAAGTGCAAAATCTACGCGTAAGATGGAATATTACGCGTAAAGAGAAACTTACGCGTAAGATCAATTTTACGCGTAAGATAAGTCTTAAGCGTAGAAATTGAAGATACGCGTAGGATTACCCTTAGGCGTAAATTGCAACTTATGCGTAGGTAATGACTTACGCGTAAGTTCTAGACTTATGCGTAAGGTCAGAACTTATGCGTAAGAACAATTTTATGCGTAAACTATGTCTTATCCAAGACACAATTTGTCCACGTGTCGAATCTTACGCGTAAGATTCAATCTTACGCGTAGGATGAACATTTAACGCGTAAAGACGTCTTTTTCCAGAAATTCACCTTAGAAATTCGAGTTGTATGTTTCCTGAAAGTGCACAAACATTACCACTGATCAATAACACATCCAATACACTTAATTCACATATTTTAACGCGTAAACATGCTAAATGCAACTTAACGCGTAAACACGCATGAACACCTAATCACAACCTTAATCAAACGTGATTCTGGGTAGGAATAAACATGGGGCAAGTGATACAAACATCATAAGGATCATATGTTCCAAATAACAACACAAATTATCCACAAAATCTTAAAATTGAATCTGCTAGTGACATTCGAACCCTAGATCATCGATTAATGATTCAAACACGTATGTGATGTAATTAATCTACTGGGATATGATCCTTATCACTAATACGCCCTATCCCTATCATTAATCAGAAACAAAGCATTCACAATCAAGAATCCCTAATCTATACGTATGAACCCTAATAAACCAAATCATTCAAATCACTCAATTGATGATTCTGGGTGAGATTGGAGTTGACTAACATGTTTAATAGCATCATATGAACAAATCCCATCACCAAATTCAATCAAATCATCACATCTTTCTGGGTTTGATTTTTACGCATAACTCAAAAACAAATTAAACACTTGTGATTGATTGAGCCGTTGGATTGTTATAAACTTAAGAACCCTTGTTAAGAATTATGATCAAAACATGTTACCTTTATCAGATTAGATGAAAACTTCTTGGATTAGTACAATGATTTGTTGCCGTTTGATCAAGTAGGTGTAGTAATAAATGTGTTTGGTGGAAAAAATGAGTTACTGTTGGTCAAAAGTAGTTTTGACTAGGGTTAATGAAAGTTTAGTAAGTTGACATTATTAGTCCCTTAACCTAACAAAACATTCAAACCAAAGCCTAACCACATTATCACACATAGTATTCGCATATTAACTCCAAGAAATGATAAGAACAACTTGTCGTACTCCCCCTCGACCTTAGATCATGGTAAAATTAATTGGTTTTGATCAAGGAGAGTAACCCGAAAACCTTTTGAATCAACTTAGTAGATAAAACGTAAATGTTTTTGGTAAAATGCAAGTATAAAAGGTAAAAATAATTTTTGGTAATAAAGAAAAAACGTACTTTTCCTCCCCCTCAACACTAATTTTAAATGATTGATGACATTTTTAGAAAAAAATAGTGTTGAAAGAGTTTTATACTTGCATTTTTTTTTTTTTTTTTTTTTTTAATGAGAAAACCAAAAATCTTTTTTGAGTTTTTGATTGGTTTTATATTTTTGTATTTTGTTTTTGAGAAAAATATTTACAAGGATAGTTTTGATGTTTGACGATCAGTTGTGTTTTAAAAACTTTTCCAGATCCTCTGGAGTCAAACATCGCATACCAATTTGGTGAACTAAACTAGCAAACCTGGATGGTGCCAAGGATTTGGTAAGTAAGTCCGCCAATTGGTATTCAGTTCCAACAAAGTAAAGTTCAACTGTACCCCTTTCCACATGCTCTTTGATGAAATGATATCGGAGATCGATGTGTTTGGATTTGCAATGATGCACAGTGTTGCAGGAGATAGCAATTGCACTCTTTGAATCACAGTAGATAGGAATCCTGTTGAATAGGTAGCCATAATCCTTAAGTTGTGATCTCATCCAAATGACTTGAGCACAACAAGCAGACATGGCTACGTATTCAGATTCTGTAGACGACAGTGAAGTGCAGTCCTGCTTCTTAGATTGCCATGACACAAGTTTGTCTCCGAGAAATTGTAATTCACCAGATGTACTTTTGCGTGTGTCTAAACATCCTGCATGGTCAGCATCTGAAAAAGCGATTAGTTCAAAGCCAGAATCCTTCGGATACCAGATCCCCAAGTTAATGGTTCCCTTTATGTATCGAAGGATTCTCTTGACCTCACTGAGGTATTTTTCAGTTGGTCTGGACTGATAGCGGGAGCACATGTAGACAGCAAATACTATATCAGGTCTACTAGCTGTGAGATACATGAGGGACCCAATCATACTTCGGTATTTTTTAGGGTCAACTGGAGTCCCATGTAAATCAGCATCTAGTTTTGTGGTATAGCCCATTGGTGTATTATAAGTATCACAAGACATCATTCCATGTTTCTTCAAAATTTCAAGAGCATATTTAGACTGATTTATAAAAATTCCACGGGGTGATTGATGAACTTGAAGTCCTAGAAAGAACGAAAGTTCACCCATCATGGACATTTCAAAATTATCTTTCATTAATTTTGCAAAATCATTAGAGTAACTTCTTTTTGTTGAGGCAAAAATGATGTCATCGACATATATTTGAACAACAAGTAAGTCCTCCCCGTAGGTTTTTGTAAATAGTGTGGGATCCACCGATCCGTGGGGCTTGCTTGAGTCCGTAGAGTGCCTTTTTGAGTCGGTAAACGTGATTAGGACGCTCAGGATCAACGAAGCCTTCAGGTTGGCTAACATAAACTTCTTCACGGAGATCTCCATTAAGAAATGCTGTTTTGACATCCATTTGGAAGACTACCATATTCCTGTGTGCGGCATAGGCCAAAAAGATTCGAACAGCTTCATGTCGAGCCACTGGAGCAAAGGATTCAGCAAAATCTAGACCTTCCAGTTGAGAGTATCCTTTCGCTACCAGACGTGATTTGTTTCGTATGACAGTGCCTTCAGCATCAAGCTTATTCTTCCATATCCATTTTAACCCAATGACAAAGACTCCGTCAGGTCTTTCAACTAATTCCCAGACTTCTAATCTTATGAATTGCTGAAATTCCTCTTGCATAGATTCAATCCAGTTGTCATAAGTCATTGCATCTTTAATGTTCTTGGGTTCTTCATGACAAATTGTGAGTGCGTAGATGCAAGTTTCTCCATCTGTGTGAAGTCGTTGTCTTGTCATAACTGGTGCATCTGGATGGCCAATAATATGATCTAGAGGATGGTCTCGGGTCCATTTGTGTGTTGAAGGGTGTAGTTGATATGTATCTCGCATGTTGGCAGGATCCAAGTTGCGTGTTGACGACTCAGCTATATCAGGAATTGTAGTAGCTGGTGCAAACGGATTGAAGAACGCATCAGGATCATGCTCTGCGGATTGTGGAACTGATAGTGGTGTTGGATCTTCAGCTGAGTGGCGGGAGTTAGAAACAGTTTGTTCTACTGTAGATGGTGAAGCAATTGGAGGACCGTCTCTCTCAACAGTTGTTGAAGTTTGTTGAGGTGAGTCTGGTACGTGAATATTGTCAGGTTGAGCAGCGGAAATTGGTGAAACCTCAGTAGGACGGTATTCAATTGTGTCATCAAACAGTGGAGCAAACAAGGTTTCCAATTCTTTGCGGTTGAGTGGCAATGGTTCAGCCGAAGATGCCGGAGAGTTAAGACGGTTAAATTCGGGTCCTAAGCTGTGTTGCTCAGAAGCCATTTGGGTGAGTTCATCAAAATTAGCGTGAATGGTTTCTTGAATTTCACGAGTACGACGATTCCAAATCCGAAAACCTTTAGAATTTTCACAATATCCAATGAACACTCCGATGTCAGCCTTTGCTTTAAGTTTACCTAAATCATCACGATCATTTTTCGGATAGCAGAGTGCTCCAAAAACATGAAAGTAATCGATGTTCGGTTTCCTTTTGTGAACAATTTGATATGGTGTTTTGCGATGACGTTTTGTGATCATACAACGGTTTTGAGTATAGCATGCGGTTGAAACAGCTTCTGCCCACAAGTAATCAGGTAATTGAGCATTAATCAACATAGTTCTAGCAGCTTCCACTAACGTCCTGTTGCGTCTTTCAACAACTCCATTCTGTTCTGGGCTTCTAGGAATAGATGTTTGATGTTCAATTCCCACTTTCTCATAATAAGACCTAAGTGTCTGATTCTTGAATTCAGTTCCATTGTCAGTTCTGACTATTCGGACCGTGTTGCGTAACTGAACTTGAATTTTAGTGAGAAAGGTGATGATCATAGAAGGAGCCTGATCTTTACTTCGTAGAAAATAAACCCAAGTCCATCTGGAAAAATCATCGACTATTACTAGTATGTAGCGTTTACCGTTGATACTTTGAACACGCATTGGTCCACACAAATCCATATGAAGCAGTTGTAGAACATGATTCGTACTGTGCTCAGGTTTTGAAGGAAAATGAGCCCGAGTACTTTTTCCTTGTTCACAGGCAGGACATAAGTGATCTTTGGTGAAACGGAATCTTGGAAATCCCTCAACAAGTTTATAACGAGCAAGGTCAGTCATAGTTTTGAAATTCAAGTGTGAAAGACGTTTGTGCCATAACCAAGATTTAGTTGATTCTGCTTTGGAGAGAAGACATATCGGAGATGTTGCAATCATATCTGACATTGAAATTGTATAAAGATTGGAGCCACGGGAGCCAGACATAAGATCGTTTCCTTGTAAGTCACGAACAAAGCAAGTTTTCTCACGAAATGCAACTTCTAGATCCCCATCACAGAATTGACCAACAGAGAAAAGGTTGTGTCCAAGGCCTTCCACATAATAAACACGGCTTATTTCGATGTTCCCACTGATAAAGTCACCATATCCCATGATTAAAGCGTAATGATCATTCCTGAATCTGACAGTACCAATGAACTTTGAGACAAAGTTGTGTAACAGTTTGAGATTGCCTGTCATATGTCGGGTGCATCCGCTATCAACAATCCAGAGAACAATCTGTACCACCTGCATCACAAGAAGAGGACACGGATGGAACAGAAGTAAGGGTGGAACCCAAAGAAACTGCGGGTTCCAGTTGGTTAGAAGCACAAGTATTCAATAATTTAGGAATCCATTTAAAATCAGGTTTGTGTTGTAACCAACGTTGCCAATTCCAACTAGTTCGAGCTTTCTTAATGGTGTATTCACTAGTGTTTGGCTGATTCCTAGACTTGTTCTCTGCACCTATGGGGGTAACCTGAACTTCATTAGAAACCATAGAAGGCGACTTTCCTAAGATAGACTTAGAGGCAGTAGTGGGCCTAGAAGGAATGCGTGTCCTACGTTTCTTATGACGATGAAGAAGAGAATTAGCTATACATTTAGTATGATCACCAGATGAAACACTTTTACGACAAAACACACAAGATGCATTAATATTCAAAACATTTAAAGGTACATCATTCGTTACATTTAGATTTTGATTAGAATTTGCCAGATTAGAATCTAAATCCGATGCAACATGAGTCTTATTCAAATTCCTAAGGTGATCTTCTACTCCTTGAGCTTCTAGTGATCCTCTCTTACGTTGCCAGAGCCTATTCTTCTTTTTACTTTGTCGCTTGGGTCTGCTAACGCTATTAGGGGAGACTAGTCCTGTAGAAGTGGAGGTATCAACATTAGTATTTTGAATAACCTTTCCTTTATTAGTTTTGTCTAATTTATACATTCCTGGTGCAATCACCGTGGTGTCAACCATCTTTCCTTTTTCAAGTATCTTTATTTTCTCTTTTAACTCTATGATGATGTGATTCTTATCCTGAATGTTTGACTCAAGTATGCCATTGCAATATTTACTGTCGATGTGGTTTTGTAGAAATTCGGCGTTTTCAATTTTTAAGTCCGCAATTTCTTGCTCGTATTTGAGACACAAACTTTTGAAAGACTCATTGTTTTTGCAAAGCTGACAAGAGTTTGAAATGGTATGACTTTGAAGTTTCAATTCCATTTTAAGACTCTGAGATTGACACCATTCAAGCCTCTGTTTGAGTTGACAAATTTCTTTTGAAAACTGTTTTGTCACATCATCATTCTTTTTCCTCAGATTATCATTCTCATGTTTCAGTGTCTCAATTTGCACATTCAACAAGTTATTATCAACACAATGATCATGCTTAAGCATAGAAGTACCAGAATTATAGAGATCATTCATGATAACAGACAAAATATCAGCATTGAGAACTTGTTCTAAGAGTCGATCAACATCATTTTTGAAAACTCTAGTTCGTTGCTTTTGAACCAAAATTTCATTTTTATTATCATTGAAAACGTTTATCATATGTTTGACCTCCTTTTGAAGTTCCTGATCCCAACGTGTAGCACAGAGACGGAGGTGTTTGACAATTGGCAACATTTGTTTTTGAAAAATATCTCTCTTTTCGCGCTCGTAAGCGGATTGAAACGTTTCAATTTTTATTTCAGAATTACGTTCAATTGTCTCCTCCAAAATTTCGATGTCTTCCATAAAAGTTTTGAAATAATTTAAGACACGAACACTATTTGGTAAGGGTGAAAGTTCACCGGATGATGGTAAAAGACCATTTACTTGTGCTACAGTTTGGACAGGGGCCTCATTGTGAGATGAAACATACGACTCTTCGATAAACCATGATTTCTCAGGTAAATCCTTTTGAGTAACGAACTTGACTGGATTTTTTGAATAGTCATATGGTGTGCAATATTGAACATTACTCATTTTTGACCGACTTTCTTCTTCAAGTTCTTCTTCTTCCTCAGTATCAAAAACAACAGCACACACAATCGTATTATCAAGCAAATAGTCCATACTGTAAATTTTTGGAACATCTTTGAATGCATTGTGAAGAAACATTGAATTGTAATCGCCAAGTGCAAATCCTGTACCGGGTCTCGGTTTTAAAGTAAATTTCTGAATTGTTGTGACAGAGTTCCCGTGTTTGTAAACAATGTTACGAAATTCTTTCAATTGTTTTTCAAGATCAACAATATCACCGAGTAAGTCATCTATATACTTCCTTTTTCGTATTTTATGTTCACAAAAATCTTTTTGACAACTTGACAATTCTGTTTCTGTTTTTGAAAGTTCTGTTTGAAGACGTTCGACTTGCATTTTCAATTCACTCTTTTCACTTTCGAGTTTTGAAATCAACTTTCCGTTTGACTCGATTAAATCTTGCATTTTGCGTTGAAGATCTTGTTCTTTGTTGTAGGAATCGTGAAAAGCTTTTTCAAAACTTTTTGCATGTTTAATCTTGTCTTCCTGATTAGAAAGCTGAATTTTATAACATTCAATATCTCTTGCAAGTGACGCATTTTGTTCTTTCAAAACTTTGTTTTTCTCGTTGCACTTTATAATTTGCAATTGTTGAGCATCCAGTTGTTTTGATAACAATATGAGATCAGGGTCTGGATCAAATGATGGTTCATGTTGTTCGAAATGATCATTTTTATCATTCTCAATAGGATCATCAAATGAAACAACTGTGTCATCATCGAATATGACAACTGTGTTTATTTGTTCATCTGTATGAGATGATGAAGATGATTTAGATGGAACAACTTGCGCCATATCTGATTCATAAGCAGAAGGTGAGACTATTTCATTAATAAAGCATTCATTGAGGTCATGTACCTGAGACAAGCCGTCAGTGTCATACACTGGACCTGAATCATTGAGCTTAAGTTCCTGCATGTTGGCCATAAGCATCACAGCAGCATTGGCTTCCAGATCTTCCATGTCATCATCGTTGTTCACATTTGCCATGAAGTTGTTGTCCTGTTCAGGGAAATGTCCATCTTTTTCATCCTGAAGAGCCATGAGTAATGCCTGCTTGTGAAACTTACTACCCCGAGTTCTCGGTTTGGGACATGCTGTAGCAATATGACCTTGTTCATTACAATTGTAGCACCAAACTGCATTCCCTGAGGTAGAGTTCCTTGTAGCAACTGAGTCAGACCTTTGTTGAGAAGATCCTGAGTTGTTCCTGAACCCTCCATTGTTACCAAACCTCTGACCATTCCCATAACTTCCTGAAGAACTTCCTGAACCAGATCTACCATAGTTACGATTCTGAATTTCCACTCTTCCATCATTTACAACAGCTTGATTCCTGGTATTAGAAGATGAACGTTGACGGTTGTTCGTTTTGTTGGAGAATTTGCTGAAAGCACGAGCAATAAGAGCAAGTCCCTGATTCAACGTATTAAAGTCATCATCGTCATCATCATTGCAGTTGGAGTAGTACACAGCATCATTGTTGTTTGATGGAACAAGTTGAGTAGAAGTATCTTGTGGAGATGAATCATAAGGGACCATTTGGTTCGAGGTGGAAGATTGTGGATAACTGAAGTAGTTCTGCTCTTGAACATATGCATGATTTG
Organism: Artemisia argyi; assembly: GCA_030686995.1. NCBI lineage: Eukaryota > Viridiplantae > Streptophyta > Magnoliopsida > Asterales > Asteraceae > Artemisia > Artemisia argyi. Next base: position 75,334,438 of record CM060706.1, read on the forward strand.
ACAGTGGTGGTGGAGCATAGGGAGATTGAGCTACGAGAGCCAAAGAATTTGGTGTTGTTGTGGGTGTGTAACCTCCTCGTAGAGCTCGATCTTTTTCCACTTCAGGTTCATGGTGTTTCAGAAAGTCATACAACAAACCATATGGAGCATCATGAAGATTCTTCGTTTGACGAACAAATGTCACATATTTATGCCAATCAGGGCCAAGACTACCAACAAATTTGGAGTTCACAGCGATCCTTGGTACTGTGATTTTGTGACGTTCCAGATCATTGACCACATTTGTGAAACGATGATAGTAGGATTCAAGTGACTCTCCAGGTTCAATTGTGATGTCAGTGTATTCCATGTAAAGCTTGGATTCCATGTCATCTTTGTTCAATTGAGTTCCTTCCATTAGGAGATGAACGTGTTCCCACATTGCTTTGGCTGTTTTCTGAGCATCGACACTTCGATAGATCGGATTAGGTATACCTTGAAGTATATAAGTCATTGCATACTGATCAGCTTCACGATGTAGTTTCTGTTCTTCAGTGAGTGCAGATTCTGCAAGGGGTCTATCACCAGGAGGACGTGGAGGATCAGCATGTGGATCACCAGCTTCAAATCTTGTTGGCCACTCAAATGGTCCTTCAAGTATCACTTGCTTCAAGAATTTCCCATGAGGTTTCTTTAGTTCAAGAAATCGTAAGAATCGACTTGACCATTGCACATAGTTTCCAGGTGTAAGCATTGGAGGTGTTTCAAGTGATCCTGCCTCATGTCGGGATTGTTGAGTTGTAATAACTTCACACATTCTGTCAAACCAGTGAGGTTGTTTGGAGGAAAACTGAGTGTTTTGTAGTGGCACTTGATAAGGTTGTTGTTGAGGAATGAGCTGTTGTTGCATCATTAGGTAATGTTGTTGTGGATTGTATTTAAGAGGTTGTTGATTCATTATGTGCGGAAGGTATTGTTGTTGCTGATACTGCTGAGGTTGTTGTTGCTGATACTGCTGAGGTTGTTGTTGCTGAGGATAAGAGTGAGGGAAGTAGTGATTAGGTGGTTGAGACATCTTAGAACACTTGTGTAGAAATGGATCTTTGTAGAAGAATGAAATGCACGTTCCTTTGAGTAAGTTGCAAAATCCTTGGGGTAAGTTCAATTCTTACGCGTAACTTATTCTTACGCGTAAACTTTAAGTTATGCGTAAAGAGTAGATTATGCGTAAACTGATAGTTTAGGCGTAAGTTTTCTCTTTACGCGTAAGTTTAGGCTTATGCGTAAGTTTAGACTTATGCGTAAGGTTTAAACAACCAAACAAATCTTTCAAACTTATCCAAGCGTGAAAGATAACCGTAGTCGAAGTATTCCACTAACTTATCCAAGCTAGGGAAGTACTGAGTCACCGTTACACGAGGAGAAGATCGTTGATGAAGCTTACGCGTAAACTCTGGCAAGTTACGCGTAACTCTGACTTACGCGTAGAATCAAACTTAAGCGTAGGTTTAAGGCGTAAAAGAGCACTTAACGCGTAGGATCAGGGTTTTAACCAATTTAACGCGTAAGAAAAGGGTTTTGGCCAATTTAACGCGTAAGAAAAGGGTTTAGACTAATTTTACGCGTAAGAAAAGGGTTTTGGCCTAGACTTATGCGTAAACCGACCAAAAAACACTGTAGACAGCTGGAAATAGTACTTTTTCCGACCACTTTACGCGGTAAACCGTACTGTTCATCCAAAATAATGACTTTTTGATGAAAAAATGCTTAGAAATAAGGTACTTTTGATCAAATAACTTCACCAATACTAAGAAAACCTTAACTTTAGAAGATGTAGCTACCAAAAACTAGTTTTCCAATATCAAAGAAGCTATAAAACCTTAAAAAAAACCTTAAAAATCACAACTTTATGCAACAACTAAGCTTCAAATCACTATATCAACCTTGAAACTTATCCAAGCTTCAAGATTTGAGTGAAAGAAACAAAGAAAAATGCAAAAAGATGAAGAAATAAGCACCAATCCCCACGTTAACCAAAGAAACTCACTTCAAACTTCTAGTAGGCGAATGATACCACTTGTTAGGTCACCATTTTATGAACACAAGTATGATTGATAAAGAAATAAGATGAGAATGAGAGGTGGTTGATTAAGAGATAATATGAAAGGTGAGAGTGCAAGAGTTTCACTAAGATAATCAATTAACCAACAAAATAAAATGTAACATAAGGTTTCTATTTATAAGGGAGGAGCTAGGGCAACACTCCCTTCCTCCCTTATCCTTTCATACGTGGGCTTTTAAGGCCTCATGGGCTTTTACATGTTGCCCATTAACTAAACAATAATCATAAACAATACTTAAGCAACCTATTACAAAATGTAATGACCGAGACTTGACTAAATACTAAAGTATGATCCCAACATGCTTACGTGTACGTTTAACTCACAACCGGGAAGTTATCCCGCATACAACGTAAAACGTCATTGAACGCGTACCGACACTAGACTAAAGTTAGTCTACGCTGACCAGTATGCTATGAACATTCCATGAGTCAATATTTACTTAAAAACTCAAAACATTTTACTTTGAAAGTTTACTTAATTACCTTTACGCGCAATCATTAACTTAAATCGCGTAAACCGGAAAATGGCATTTAACGAAAATCAGTATTATACAAAGTCAAGTCTACATAAAAATATATGTTATATGGCTATTTCAATCACATTTATAAGTCTACATTATTTGTTTTACAATTCTTACGTAAAACACTTTCGTTTTGCAGTCCCGACCATGCATTCATACAATAACCGACACAATCACCACCTATCTTATCTATACTACATATAAAATGAAAATGGTCAAATGTGAAATGTTGAAAGTTGAAAATGGTCAAATGTGAGAGAAACTTAAAATATTTTAGGAAGTCTTTATATTATTTCCGGAAACCATATGCAAAGCTAGAAACTATTAACATACTATTAATACACATCGAAAATGGGGTCGCTTCAAACCCGGTGGGTTGACCTGTTTAATTTGACCCCTTTTTTTGGACCCAACCCGGCGAGTTCACCCTGTTTAATTTGACATATTTTTTCAACCGGAACGGTTTAACCAGTTGAACCGCCCGGGTCAAATCGGGTTTCAAAACATTATGTTTAATCCCCAAATTCTTAAACTTTTATTATTTTTCGTTTCTAACCCATAAACTTTTTTTTATCACTAAAACTATCTGCCACTATAAAATATTGTTGCTATACACGGGTACTCGTCTAATATATATACATACATACATTAAAATACTTTTAAAATTCAAATACTTCCCCCTTTTAAACTATCAAAAATCAGCCAGACTGATTGGTGTTAAATGGTCAACTAAAGTCAACCACAGATGTGGTCAATATAGTCAAACAACCTAGACCAATGCTTCCGGATAGTACAATGTTTCCCCGGGTCGTTTTATCCCGACGAGGTGTGGAAAGGTATTTTGAACGTCTTGTGATCGGGTGATTTTCACAGGAAAGGGTTATGATTGATAATTTTGAAGAATTATGAAAGAAAATAGCTTAGGAAAGCTATATGAATGATTACGTGAAATTAGATTGAAAAGAAACGCGTTAAAACCTAAAAATGTACGTTTTAATTAAATACAGACGCAAACGTACGTGAGAAAAAGTGAAATGATAGAAATAAAAGGCCTGCAAATATGAAAATGATATTTTTACAATCCTAATGAATAAAGAAAATTTTTAGAAAAAGAAAAATAATTTTTACACTATTTAATTAATTATTATCAATTAAAAACTATTTTTAACTATTTAAAAATACACTAAATTACAAGAAAATAGGAAATTAACCTAGAAAAATGAAATTTTAACTTTGAAAAATCTAAAATATTATAAAACTAATTTTCAAACTGAAAATATATTTTTCCTACTTTTTAAATAATTATTATTAATTAAAAACTAATTATTAATTAATTTAAACTAAATTAAATTAAGAAAAATAGCAAATGAATAGTGAAAAATCTAAAATTTTCTAAAATTATTTTATAAGTACCAGAACCTATGAAAATTATAAAAATGAAATTTGCTTTTGGAAAAAGTTGAAAATAAGCTAAAAAGCTTAAATAGAAGCTATCACTTTATTTAATTTTGTTTTTTCTGGAATTTCTTTTTACAAAACTGCTTAAATACTTAATAAGCTAGGACATGGTGTCACAAGGATAGATAACCTACAAACAGAGATAGACTAACTTGAAATAAGCAAAATAAGAGAAGTAAGCACAAGAAATAAGCTATACTAAGCAAATAAGCAAATCTAAATCCTTAACACAATCACAGACTAAAAATGGCCACTTAGCAGGCCTTGTGGGGCCCACAGGGGATTTTGGAAGCCCAAAATAAGACTTATTCCTAAAAGCCACCCAGAAGAGCTTTCTAATAAGCCAAGACTCAGGCCATGGGTCCCACTAATAAGCACTAGGGGAGGGCTTGAACTTAGGTGGTTGATACTGATTACTCAGTATAAGTCATGGAATGGGACAAACTTAAAGCTACTTGCAGCCCTACCAAATAAGCCAAAAAGCAAGAAATAAGCCCTGATCCTTCAAGATGAGCTTATTGGCTTTCTAAAAAGCTAACAACCAGAAGGTGGGACCCACTAATGAAGTCAGGGCAGACCATTGAAAATGGGTAAAAACCCTGGGTGTCCTGGTGCAGGGCAGTACTTTGCCCTGCAGGTCTGTTTAAGCAATCTAATAAGCCAGAAATAAAATTCCTAAAAATAAGCTGTTGGTGGATTTCACTAGTTAAGTTAGTGGACTTTACCCTGTAAAAAGCTCAAGCCCTGATTCTACACACAAAAATCATGAAAATTCATGCAAAAAATTGATTTCTGCCAATCATGCACTTTTGACTTTTTTAGATTTAACTACTAAGTTGACTTATTTGGATTTTAATTGGCAACTAATGACTGAAAATATTGTATTAAGCTAAAAGGAAACTAAATTAGGTTATAATAATTACTTATGAATTGAAATGATGAGATTACAAGTCCCAAAACCTAACTGTGAACAAGTGAGTAGAATCAAACTTGGATTTTGACTTTCTAACTATGACCTATGGTTTTTAAGTTTCTTCTGAGTTATAACAACCTAAAGAAACAAGTTACAATCCAAAACAACAACAAAGAACACCCTGAACCTACTAGAACAGCTGATGAGTGTCTAAATACTCATCATTTTATACCAATCTGAGCTGCCAAAACATACAAAAACATTCAAATGTGCATCAAAATACTTAAAATATCTTAGAAGTGTGTTTTATATGTTTCAAATGCAAAACAAGCAAAAACAGATGAAAAACGTACAAAGTTTGCATAATTGGCAGTTTCAGTCCCTCAAGTTTCAAAAGTTGTCAAAACTAGTCCCTGGTTATTCTTAAAACTTGAAAAAGTCACCAAAGGTCCTTTTTAATCATAAAAGTTACATATTTAGTCCTTTGGTGCAAAGTTTCACAAAATTACAAGTTTAGTCCCTATACTTTGGAATTTGACATAAATGGTCCCTGGGAATGTAAAAACTTTGAGAAATTCAATTTTGGTCCTTGTGCTTATAATCTTTTGCAGGAATGGTCCTTGGTGTGAAGTTTGGTAAATTTACATAATTGGTCCCTCAAGTTTGGCAGTTTGGCAAAAATAGTTCCCGGGTATTTAAAAGTGAAAATTATCAAACATACCCTTGTACTATTCACATATGGCAATTATGACCCTTGTGATAAAATTGGAAAAACTAATTACAAAAATGGTCCTTGTGTGAAACAATACAAACCGGACCCTATGTTTTATTAAAACCCAAAATACAAACCAATCCAATCCAAACTAAACACCAACAGCCCACCCATTTCCTATCCACCAGGCCCAACCTTGCCAGCCCAGTCCATACCCTTAATATAAAAACGGGTCAACGCCCCGGTCAAACACCACAAAACCACCCCTTTCCCTCCATTACCACCCCCCACCTCTGCAACCCAAAACCAGCTGGTATTCCACCTCCACCTCACCTCCCCAGCTGTATACCTACTCCCCTCCACCTCCACAAACTTCCAAACCCCTTGAAAACCTCTCCACGTTATCTACAGTACCCCCAAGACCCTTTGGCGCCAAGTTTCTAATTTAAACGGCCATGATTCATTTGACCTTATCAACGGCTTGGATATGGTGGGAAATGACAAGTGGGTCCCACAAAACCCTGGAAGTTGCTATAAAGCAAAAGAGATGCAGAAGAGGAAAAGTATTAGTTTAGTTTTAGTTTAGTTAAATCGTATGTAGTATAATTTCTTTTTCCGTTGTAATTCTCAGTTAAACAAGGTTGTACTAAACATTTATAGAGTAATTTTATCTTTATTAAAGCTTAATTTCAAGTTTGGTTGTGAAAACTCGAATTTGGCATTTTCATGTGAATTTGACAAATTCACTGAAACTTGTTAAAGTTGTTGTTTCAGTGTTCATTTAGCTTCATTAAGCTCACTTGTGAGCTCCTTTAAGCTTCCAAAGTTCTTACTCAGCATCATTTTAAAAGTTCTCAAAAATATTAAAAATACAATAGAAAAATAAAAATAAAATAAAAATTCTGAGTTAATAAAGAATCAAGATTGAAGAAGGTGTATTCTGGATTGATTGGGTATTAGAAACCTTGTGGAAGGTTGTTAGGATAAATCTTGGTTCTTGGTTCCATCATCTCATTTACATATCAATTGTAAGACCTTAATTTGATTTTTGCATAATCTTGTTTTTGTTGTTATTAGTAGTTTATTTGGTTTAAATAACTTTAATCGTGATTAAATAAACTGTTGCAAGTATAAAATCAGTAGAGTTAGTTTAAAAATCTAATAGTTATAGTATAATCAGTCTGTTAAAGGAGTGTTTGGATTTACATGTTTCATTGTGTCATTGTGATTTTCATAAGTTAAAATTTAGTCAGTCATCATTCTTAGTAGTAAACTAGTATAGTTATAACATAAAACCAGTAGGTCATAGCTTTCAAAGTCAAAATTACCTCACAATCCTTACCACAGATAACTGTTGAGGTATTTTGATCTCAAACCTCATCATACCATTACACAAGTCAGTTATAGAGCTTAATTCAGTCTAATAATCACTTATAACAACTTATTAAATCAGTAGTAGTGATTAGAAGTTCAATAAAGTCAAAGTTTAAGTTTTATAGAAAAAGTCAAATTGTGCTTTTGCTGAAAATCTCAAATCTTGTGGGAATTTTATAGATTTATGTAGTGAGATTTAGACTGTGAGCTTTTGAGGTTTAGTAGTCTACCACCTCAACTTCATCATCCTGTCTTAGTTATATTTTTAAGATTTTTGTAGTGGGCCCCTCACCTGGTTAAACTCAACTGCAGGGAGAAAACCTCCCCTGTGCAGCAGATAACCAACCCATCACCACCACTTTGGTGGTGTTTTGTGACCACCTCAGTGGGCCCTACACCTCCTACTTGGTACCATTGAACCCCCTCCTACCAGGGAACAACCATTGACCACTAGTTTGACCTGAAACTCAGTGGACCCCACTTGGATTTGCCCTTGATCTTTGTCCCATTTTTCTGTCTCAGTCCACAATAAGCAAGTGCTTATTGTGGCTTATTGGCTTATTCAGTGTTCCACTTGTGCTTTTTCTAGCTTATATAGGTTTAATTAACTAAGTTGAACTGGATTTTACTCTTGTGGACCCCACATAAGTCAGTTTTAGCTTATTAGCTTCTTTGGTCAACTGTGGTCAACTGTCATACTAATAAGCTTACACACAGCTTATTAATAGCTTATAAAATTATTGTTTTTACAAAAGTTGTCTATTTTTAGGTATAATTTAGTTTTGTAAAAGAAAAATCAAGAAAAAACAATATAAAAATAAGTGATAGTTTCTATTTAATACAATTTAATTTTAATTTTCATTTTTATATTTTTATTAAGTAATTTGTAATTTTATATTTTTATTAATTTCCTCTTAGGTTAAAGTAATTTTAATAATTTCCTCAGATTTTTATTTTGTAATTTAGTATTTATTAGAATTAATAATAGTTTTATTAATAATTAATCAATAAGTAAGTTATAAATAGCATAATTAATTTTTATAAAGCAACACCTAGTTTTTATATTTTTATAGCTTTTATAAGTCATAAAATAGTTTTAGGAATTTTTCCATAATTTTCTAAGTTGATTTAGTATTATTTGTAATTTAAAATAGTTTAATTAGTTTAATTATTATAAATAGTTTTTAATTAATAGAAAATCTATAAAAAGACAAAAACATTTATTTTTATTTTTTATACTTTCTTCAAGTTCATTTTTAAGTTTAGAAATTATTTTTATAAGTTTTTAGTTTAATTTGTAGTATTTATCATTTTTTGTTTTATTTAAGATAGTTTTAATTAAATAGTTAAATTATTTTTAATTAAATAATTAATAATAAATAATATAATAATCTAAAAAGTAATTTTCTTTTTAATTTAATTTTCTTTTAAGTTTAAGTTTATATAATTTTCATTTTTAACCCCTATAGTTTATTTTTCCTTAAAACTCACATTTTTCTCAGTACGCAGTCGCGTCTGATTTTTAATTTAGTTTACGTTTATACGTTTTAGATATCTAGGTTTCACGTAACAACTCTTATAGTTTATTTAAGTTATTTTATTTTATAAAACCCTAGTTAAACACACACACACACACTTTTATTCATATCCTTGTTCATTTTCACTGATCACAGACTCGTTTTTAATAAAACATCGCACACCTCGTTGGGACATTACGACCCGGGGAAACACTGTATTCCACGGAAGCATTTGGCTTGATTAGTTTGACTTTACTATTGACCATTCACAAGTGGTTGAGAAATAAAAGATAACTAGTTTAAGGCGAATCAAATTTTGGCGCCGCTGCCGGGGAGGTTGTGCGCTTATTCTAAACGATTTTGCGTAATAGTGAATCTGGATATACATCCATTGTATATTTACCATCTTTTATCCATATTTTTATAAAACAAAACCCAAAAATATTCATCCCTTTACCCTCTATCCTTTTGATTCTACCTTCTTCCACTTGTCCCATAAGTGATTCTAATGACATCTCTCGATGACGATTTCTTTGAACAAAGGGCCTATGAGAGCAACATCGAAAAACTTGTTGCCTTGTCAAAGATATCGAGATGTCGTGTTGATTATGATGGACCATCGATTCATATTCCCTCTCCAGTGAGGGAAATGGAACGAGAAACCGGGGTGACAAAGGACCATGTACTTTCCTCTGACTATGGAAGTGCTAAATACGTCCAACCTACGGTTGTCCAAAAATCTAAGCTCACAATTGATCCTAACCTTTCACGGTTTATGGTTAAAAGTTTGTCAAGCAAACGTACAGAGCTTAGGGCAGTGACTGAAAAGAACGATTTGCCTAATCTTCACAATTATCAAAAACAAAAACCCGAGACCATAACGGAAGTGGTGGAAATTGCTAGCTCTAAGAGCACACCACTTGTCCCACCTCCAGATTTTGTTCCTTGTGTCGGTTGTGGTGAGCTACTTTTCGGTTTTCCATGTCGTTGGTGTACATGTGTGCAATGTGGTAATGATATTCAAAACGGGAGTTGTTTGTTTTGTGGATCGAGTAATTCATTTGCTTATGATCCTAATCAAAACTCATTCAACGACTCCTCAAATTTTTCCAACTACCCATCACATTCATACGAGCAAGAATCATATTATCCAAATCTCAATGATGCTTCGTATCAAAATACACCAAGCCAGACTCAGCAGTTCAACTGTTGTGAGTACTGTGGAGGTCCACACTTTAGCTCTGATTGTCAAACAAGGAATCCATTTCCTTGTAACAATTACGACTATTCGTTTCAAGACCCACCTCCACAGTGCCAAATGATTCAAGCAACTCCTCATATCCAGCAAGACCCTTATATAGAGGTTCTTGAGAAACTCAAAGATCTTAAGGAGGAGTTAGCTAATATGTCGTCTCACAATGCACCAAGTTCTTCTTGTGTACGTTGTGGGGGTCCTCATAATGATAATCAATGTCAACCTTCCGGTTTTGACACATCCACACCCCCACAATTTCCACTCATTCCATATTCTCGTGATAAATCCATCGCGGAATTACTTGTTGAAGAACGTGCTAGAAACGAAAGAAGCATGGAAGAATTACTAGTCTTAGAACAAGCAGCTATAATACGTACCAAATTTCAAAATGCTGCTCTTCTCGATGAAGATGATGAAAGTGATGATACCTCATCAAGTTCATCAGTTGAGACTTCTTCCATGGATATACAGGGAGAAAAGAATATAACTAAAACACTAGCAGTAGAAAAAATGGAACTTGTAGAATCCATAACTGCTACTCCTTATCAGTTCCCTCTGTATGATGTTATCACACCCGAGGTTCCCACTCACTCTCTGAGCATGGGGGACGAGCATCTTGACACAATTCCTGCAAAGGAATCTGATGAATTCATAAAGTCTAGTGTTGAGAACCTTGTCCCAATCCCAAGAGAGTCACAGGGAATTCTTGATCATATGTGTGATATTCCTACCCCCCTGATAATCCAAATGATCAAATTGAGAATGTCTCTAATTCCAATAATGATTGTATATCTTATGGAGACATTGAGTATGTTGAGGCATCACTGCCTCATTCTGATGTTGACCCTCTTCTTGAGGATTTCACAGAGGAACTCACTCACATCATTCCACTTCTATCTGGAAGTAATGATGATCTCTTTGACTTCGAAGCCGATATGGGAAAAACTAAAAATCTTTTAAACTCTAATCCCAACATCGAGCTTAGTACTTCACATGCTGATGAAAATTCGTTATCTTCTGGAGACATCAGTCATGTGAAAGGATTACCTTCTGAGCTAGTTAGCTTAGAAGAAGAGAATGATAATCACTTTGTTCCCGGAGCAGTCAAGACTACTCTCACCAATCCTCTATATGAATTCGAATCCAAATTCACTTTGATTTCTGATAATCCACTCTTTGATATTCAGAATGAGGATTGTGATGAGTCCACAACGGAACATGAGTTCACGGATTTACATCTTGTGAATGATTCTCTTTACGAGGAGTTCTCCTTTGAACTCACTAATATCATATCTCCACCGGAGTATGATACTTTCTATTTTGATCTAGACATACCCATAATATGTCTTGATCAAACGAGCTTAAAAGAGGAGATTCATGAAATAATGAATTCTCCTATTGAAGATGAGGAGTTAATCATGATTTTCATCATGACTTTCTTTCTTTTCTTCATATATTCTGTTCCCTATCCTGTTCTTCACTCTTTCAGGAGTGAGGACATTATCTTTGACCCCGGCATTCTCATTTATAAATTATGAGCCGGGTACTTATCTCATCGGTGTGGAACTTTCACGTGCTTCAAATGTTTATCCAAACGTCTTGAATGAAAGTCCGATTGAGATTGTTCCTTCCACATCATGCTTCCCCATGGACAAATAAATTCGGGGTCGAGTCAAGCTAGCGACTCGGTAAATAAAAACAGTAGCATTTACTTAGGGTTTTCACCCTAAGTGTGGGGGAGATACTAACCCACATGATGTATATATGTAAATATCTCTAAAAAAAAAAATGTAAATATAGTGATAGCTTCTATTTAAGAAGTTTTATCTAAAAAAATATATGTATGTACATACACATAAAATAAAGGCTATAGAGTATTTTCTTCTTACGTTCTAAGTGTCGGTTTAACACCCGGTACTTTGAATATTGAGGACAATATTCAGTTCTAAGTGTGGGGGGAGATTCGTTATTCTAACGAATTTAAACACATGTTCCATCAAGAACCCCCATTTTAGCCAAAATTTTAAAAATTTTTTCTCACTTAGAACGCAATAAATGGTTATCAGTCCGCCATGTCTAACCCACATAAGGATTGGCTAATCCAGGAGCAAACGGTTCTTGGTAAAGATAACTCAAACCCGTTTATGGCTTGCAATTTGCCAAAAATTGTATGGTACCTCAACTCGCCATATCCTAAAAAGCGAATGAGTTGGCTAGCCCGCAAGATTATGGCTTGTGGTAAAGGCAGTGAAAAAACCATAATTGGTAATCAGCTCACCAAGATGTTGACTATTCCACCAAGAGTTGGCTAGTCCAGAAGCAAACGGCTTTTGGTAAAGACAAATCAAATCCGTTGACAGCTGGTGGTTTGCTCAAAATCACACGGTTATCAGGTGTGCCACAGTTCTTACATCTGGCTACACTAGAAGTGATGGCTTTTGGTAAAGAGTTTTTCAAATCCATTAAGTTTTTCTCAAAAGATTGCTAGGGACTAGCAATAGTTTAGTGTGGGGGATTGATGAGTGTCTAAATACTCATCATTTTATACCAATCTGAGCTGCCAAAACATACAAAAACATTCAAATATGCATCAAAATACTTAAAATATCTTAGAAGTGTGTTTTATATGTTTCAAATGCAAAACAAGCAAAAACAGATGAAAAACGTACAAAGTTTGCATAATTGGCAGTTTCAGTCCCTCTAGTTTCAAAAGTTGTCAAAACTAGTCCCTGGTTATTCTTAAAACTTGAAAAAGTCACCAAAGGTCCTTTTTAATCATAAAAGTTACATATTTAGTCCTTCGGTGCAAAGTTTCACAAAATTACAAGTTTAGTCCCTATACTTTGGAATTTGACATAAATGGTCCCTGGGAATGTAAAAACTTTGAGAAATTCAATTTTGGTCCTTGTGCTTATAATCTTTTGCAGGAATGGTCCTTGGTGTGAAGTTTGGTGAATTTACATAATTGGTCCCTCAAGTTTGGCAGTTTGGCAAAAATAGTTCCCGGGTATTTAAAAGTGAAAATTATCAAACATACCCTTGTACTATTCACATATGGCAATTATGACCCTTGTGATAAAATTGGAAAAACTAATTACAAAAATGGTCCTTGTGTGAAACAATACAAACCGGACCCTATGTTTTATTAAAACCCAAAATACAAACCAATCCAATCCAAACTAAACACCAACAGCCCACCCATTTCCTATCCACCAGGCCCAACCTTGCCAGCCCAGTCCACACCCTTAATATAAAAACGGGTCAACGCCCCGGTCAAACACCACAAAACCACCCCTTTCCCTCCATTACCACCCCCCACCTCTGCAACCCAAAACCAGCTGGTATTCCACCTCCACCTCACCTCCCCAGCTGTATACCTACTCCCCTCCACCTCCACAAACTTCCAAACCCCTTGAAAACCTCTCCACGTTATCTACAGTACCCCCAAGACCCTTTGGCGCCAAGTTTCTAATTTAAACGGCCATGATTCATTTGACCTTATCAACGGCTTGGATATGGTGGGAAATGACAAGTGGGTCCCACAAAACCCTGGAAGTTGCTATAAAGCAAAAGAGATGCAGAAGAGGAAAAGTATTAGTTTAGTTAAATCGTATGTAGTATAATTTCTTTTTCAGTTGTAATTCTCAGTTAAACAAGGTTGTACTAAACATTTTCAGAGTAATTTTATCTTTATTAAAGCTTAATTTCAAGTTTGGTTGTGAAAACTCGAATTTGGCATTTTCATGTGAATTTGACAAATTCACTGAAACTTGTTAAAGTTGTTGTTTCAGTGTTCATTTAGCTTCATTAAGCTCACTTGTGAGCTCCTTTAAGCTTCCAAAGTTCTTACTCAGCATCATTTAAAAAGTTCTCAAAAATATTAAAAATACAATAGAAAAATAAAAATAAAATAAAAATTCTGAGTTAATAAAGAATCAAGATTGAAGAAGGTGTATTCTGGATTGATTGGGTATTAGAAACCTTGTGGAAGGTTGTTAGGATAAATCTTGGTTCTTGGTTCCATCATCTCAGTTACATATCAAATGTAAGACCTTAATTTGATTTTTGCATAATCTTGTTTTTGTTGTTATTAGTAGTTTATTTGGTTTAAATAACTTTAATAGTGATTAAATAAACTGTTGCAAGTATAAAATCAGTAGAGTTAATTTAAAAATCTAATAGTTATAGTATAAGCAGTCTGTTAAAGGAGTGTTTGGATTTACATGTTTCACTGTGTCATTGTGATTTTCATAAGTTAAAATTTAGTCAGTCATCATTCTTAGTAGTAAACTAGTATAGTTATAACATAAAACCAGTAGGTCATAGCTTTCAAAGTCAAAATTACCTCACAATCCTTACCACAGATAACTGTTGAGGTATTTTGATCTCGAACCTCATCATACCATTACACAAGTCAGTTATAGAGCTTAATTTAGTCTAATAATCACTTATAACAACTTATTAAATCAGTAGTAGTGATTAGAAGTTCAATAAAGTCAAAGTTTAAGTTTTATAGAAAAAGTCAAATTGTGCTTTTGCTGAAAATCTCAAATCTTGTGGGAATTTTATAGATTTATGTAGTGAGATTTAGACTGTGAGCTTTTAAGGTTTAGTAGTCTACCACCTCAACTTCATCATCCTATCTTAGTTATATTTTTAAGATTTTTGTAGTGGGCCCCACACCTGGCTAAACTCAACTGCAGGGAGAAAACCTCCCCTGTGCAGCAGATAACCAACCCATCACCACCACTTTGGTGGTGTTTTGTGACCACCTCAGTGGGCCCTACACCTCCTACTTGGTACCATTGAACCCCCCTCCTACCAGGGAACAACCATTGACCACTAGTTTGACCTGAAACTCAGTGGACCCCACTTGGATTTGCCCTTTATCTTTGTCCCATTTTTCTGTCTCAGTCCACAATAAGCAAGTGCTTATTGTGGCTTATTGGCTTATTCAGTGTTCCACTTGTGCTTTTTCTAGCTTATATAGGTTTAATTAACTAAGTTGAACTGGATTTTACTCTTGTGGACCCCACATAAGTCAGTTTTAGCTTATTAGCTTCTTTGGTCAACTGTGGTCAACTGTCATACTAATAAGCTTACACACAGCTTATTAATAGCTTATAAAATTATTGTTTTTACAAAAGTTGTCTATTTTTAGGTATAATTTAGTTTTGTAAAAGAAAAATCAAGAAAAAACAATATAAAAATAAGTGATAGTTTCTATTTAATACAATTTAATTTTAATTTTCATTTTTATATTTTTATTAAGTAATTTGTAATTTTATATTTTTATTAATTTCCTCTTAGGTTAAAGTAATTTTAATAATTTCCTCAGATTTTTATTTTGTAATTTAGTATTTATTAGAATTAATAATAGTTTTATTAATAATTAATCAATAAGTAAGTTATAAATAGCATAATTAATTTTTATAAAGCAACACCTAGTTTTTATATTTTTTTATAGCTTTTATAAGTCATAAAATAGTTTTAGGAATTTTTCCATAATTTTCTAAGTTGATTTAGTATTATTTGTAATTTAAAATAGTTTAATTAGTTTAATTATTATAAATAGTTTTTAATTAATAGAAAATCTATAAAAAGACAAAAACATTTATTTTTATTTTTTATACTTTCTTCAAGTTCATTTTTAAGTTTTGAAATTATTTTTATAAGTTTTTAGTTTAATTTGTAGTATTTATCATTTTTTGTTTTATTTAAGATAGTTTTAATTAAATAGTTAAATTGTTTTTAATTAAATAATATAATAATCTAAAAAATAATTTTCTTTTTAATTTTATTTTATTTTAAGTTTAAGTTTATAGAATTTTCATTTTTAACCCCTATAGTTTATTTTTCCTTAAAACTCACATTTTTCTCAGTACGCAGTCGCGTCTGATTTTTAATTTAGTTTACGTTTATACGTTTTAGATATCTTGGTTTCACGTAACAACTCTTATAGTTTATTTAAGTCATTTTATTTTATAAAACCCTAGTTAAACACACACACACACTTTTATTCATATCCCTGTTCATTTTCACTGATCACAGACTCGTTTTTAATAAAACATCGCACACCTCGTTGGGACATTACGACCCGGGGAAACACTGTATTCCACGGAAGCATTTGGCTTGATTAGTTTGACTTTACTATTGACCATTCACAAGTGGTTGAGAAATAAAAGATAACTAGTTTAAGGCGAATCAACAGCATGAACCAAACACCTCTTAACTAAACTGATTTGGTGATTTCTAAAGCATATAGATGATTCAAACTATAAAACTTGTTCCTAATTACTAATTATGATTAAGGAGACCTAAATGAGCACAGATACAATAGCTTCAACTATAAATACCTAGATTTCTATAATATGCTAATTTGGACAAGTGAGTAGGAAATTCTGAGCACAAAAGATTCTAATAAACAAGGAGCAAATTTGAAGCTAGATTATGACTGAAGTACAACAAATGAGCATAAAAACACAGGAATAATAAGCTAACAAGCACTTCTACATTAAATGACCAAATAGTGAGATTTGAGCTTACATATGAATCAAGCTGAGATTTGAGAAACCAAGAACCAAATTACCACCTAAAGCCTCCCAATAGGCTACTAAACCATATCCATCCAGAATTCACCTTGATTCAGCTGTCTTCACCATCAACCCATAATTTTTTTATTTAATATTTATTTTTTATATTTTTGAGATTTTTTTATGAAACTGAGTTAGAGTGATGCAGAAGCTTAGATAGCTTATGAGAGCTTACTGTTGAGCTTATATGAGTTTATAAATAGCTTATAACAACTAATGAATTTGACATGATAATTGAAATGCCTTTTTGAAACTTAAAAATTGAAACAGGAAGTAAACTAAAGGAAGATTTTCATTAACTTTTAGAAAAGATTACAAGTTGAAAACTAAGCACTAATATTAAGCTAGTTACAGATTACATGCCTTGTATGGCTTACACAAGCTTCTACTTATACTAAAAATAAAAATAAGAGCTCAAAGCCTCCATGTGTGTTCCTATGCACTTTTGGCAGTCCCAAAGGCTTTCTTGTTGACCCTTGACCATATCCCAACCATCAATTTAAGCTTTCTTTGATCCTAGCCCTCTATTAGGTTTTGGCGCCAAAACCATTTCTAGTGGAAAATGGGACCAGGGGTTTGGGAAGTTGTAATTTTACAACTAGGTGGTTATGTAGAGTGGTTGGTAAGAGGAGGGGGAGACAACTAGGGTGGAAGGTGAGGATATGGTGGAGGGAGCAGGGGAGCAGGAAATCAGGGAAAGGAGAGGGGTGTACAGTGGTTATGGTTGAGGTTTGACTAGGGGTTGACTGGTTGACTGTTTGACCGGGGGTGTTGGGATTATTTTTTTTGTTTTGGCCTTGGTGGGCTAAGGGGTGTTTTGGTTTGGATTGGATTTGGAAGTATTTTGGGTTAAGAATAAAAAGGGGTCCGGTTTGGTTAAGTGTTATCACAAGGACCAAAAGTGTAATTTTCTGAAAATGCAAGGGTATGTTTTGGCACTTTTTTGAAGTTATCCATGGGACTCGACTTGCCATGTTTAAATAATCAAAGGACCATAAATGTTATTTTCCAACTTTTAAATCCCAGGGACCAATTTTGCCAATTTCTAAAGTTCAGGGACTACTCTTGCAATTTCTTCAAACTTTTCATCAAAAGGCCATTTATGATACTTTGTGAACTCCAA